>CANUEZ040000125.1:2996250-4494375 GCA_948099385.1 Fasciola hepatica | reverse complement strand
AACCCAAACCATGCTCAGCACCAAATGTGAGACGCTTAATCAATGCATGATACAGAGAGACGAAATTACTGGTCACAATGTGTGATACAAAACTCTGTACCGAACACAAAATTCCTTCAGGGCACAGTCACATCACACCACATCATATTAAATTGTGCCGTTCAGTTAATAAAATCCATCTGCGTAAGTTGTTCACACATAAGTAGTAACCTCGATCGTTCTGAGAAAATGACGGTTTTCTGGAAACATTTTGGATCTATTTTCTCTACGATCTTTTTTGAATTTTGACATCGACCTCACTGTTTTTTTCGGTTACGTAAGTTTTACTGGATTGACTTTTCCGAAGTTTCCGTCGATCTCGTTTTGAATCACTTTCACTTTCGGTCCTCACCCGATTGTACACGCTAGCGGTTAGCTTTCTGCACATGCGTTTCGTTCATATCCGTTCGGTGTATCTCTCTTATCGATACTGTTTCGGTGCCACAATACAAAGAATATAACTTCGTATCCGTAAACCGACTTGCGTCTTCTGTATTCATCCGATAGATGGGATAACGTTGGTATTTCGCTGCCAGACAGGATAGAGGACACGTTCACTAGCGCCCTCGAACGTCTTCTATACATATACCAATATATTCCACAATACACGAGCAGTCACTGTTCTGTTTCTAATCACTTGTGTAAATTACTTTATGTAATTTGTCTTTCGATGGCATCCTTGCTTGTCCTGTTCATGAGTAGCGTGTGCATACATCACAAACCTCGAATATTTATGGTCCAATTCTTCGTTTCTACTGTACTGACACAGTTCACATTTACGTTTTTATGACGTATAGTGCGTGAACATTTTACGTTTATGTTCCCGACTCTGTTGTTCTATGACTGTACATTCCCCTCTTAAGAAGATTTTGCCGAACATTTCACTCACGCTTGAAAACCGCCTGCCACAGGCTTGATCTCCCAACCCCCGCCCCGCTGGCCGCGACCTAAACCGACAGACCACAGAGAGGACGAGAGGCACAAACAAGTCCCTTGCCGGGTTCATTCGTCCAGGTCGACACACAACACTTCTGTCATTTTCAGTTGCTACTATTTGTACTTTCACATTGGTGACGCCTTAGAGTATACAAATTTGTATACTCTAATCATAGATTATTTTCTTGTCCTGTGGCCGAAGCTTAATTTCATGTTGGTCCGAAAGCTTCTTGATACACTATCTGTACCGGAACCGTGCTGAGCTGCAGTTTCGTCTGACTCCTTGCCGAGTGGACCGATATAACCGCGTTGTCCCGATTTATCAGATAACCTTCTGTACTGTTGTTCTTGGTTGCTCACTTGGCTGATCACGAATTGACGATAAACACGATTATACGTTTGGAATTTGTTCTGCTGCCCATAGCGGTGTACAGACCATCTAGTGCGTAAAGCGAGTGAGACTACGTTTTCTGCTATACTGAAGGTCAAAGTAATCAGGATAGTTTCTACAGCTTGCATACCTGAGAGCAGTAGCACATTTTCAGCTACGATTCCAGATAATCGAACCAAGAACAGAACAGCGTCACCTATCGCAAAAGGGGAAAAAGCGGTTCAAATGAACTCACCCGTTCACTGGATGAATCTCTTCATGAAAAGTGAGAGCGAAATTCTGCAATCCAGATTTGTTCACCGAATCTCGTACGCATTCATTTAGACGAATCAAACTTCCATCTGCTGCATCAACACATAATGCCATATTGTCTACAGGTCGGATATCACCAAATGCTGCTGGAGGTGATTCGATCAGTGGATACCCTTGCGTCACATCTGGTGCACAATTCTCCACGAACCACTTGAACGATTTACAATTCAACCGTTTTCGAATTGCATGTTGTTCAGTCAGATCTCCCGCATCGATTTCCAAATAATGTGGACGTCGACTGTAAACATATTGTTTGTACTCATCCAACCAGACTTCGATCACACGTCTCATGTTGTTGTTGTTGTTGTTGTTGTTGTTGTTGTTGTTGTTGTTGTTGTTGTTGTTTGAGTGTGAATATGATCAAAATACGGATTCATGAATAATGGTTCAATGGTTTCTCATGTGATGAGCATAATGATGAGAAATACATCAGAGGTGTGAAATGAAAACGATAGAAAATCGAGGATTTACCGTTTGAACAACTCAGTGGTAATCATATTTCAACTAACTTGTATGTACCGGGCAGCTTCATTTACGTTACTTCGATCGTTTGAGAGAAACATTGCTTAGCCAGGATATCTAATGATAACTGCCCATCATCATTCAAATTTGACAATCATAATACGAGAACACATTGCAGATTACCATTACAATGGCCTTAGGAGGATGGTGCTAGGCTCATATAGTGCAGTAAATCACATAGTGTATGTGCTATAAATGAAACTTATTCCCCCATAACAGAAATTTTTCAATTCTGAACGATTGTTTCAACAAACATACGAAGTGAAATGAACATTCCCATGTTTATCACCTGACCAAACTTCGACAAAATGTCGAATCAAGAATGGTGATTCAGTACTTTCTCAGATAATGAGTATATAAAACAAGAAAGGTTGTAGAACTAACGATCCATGTCCTGAACAATGTGGTAATCTAAGAACTCCAGCGCATCGAATTTATCACGGATTGTTTCAAAACACCTGCTTTTCATTCTGTAGCTTGGAAATTTAGAGTTCATTGTTCCAAATAGAATCATTTTTCAAGATGTTGTCCACAAGCTTTCAAGGGATACGTCTCCATTCTTTCATGCTACTGTTAGGAATTCCCTCTGAACATCCTGATTCAATCTATACAATGTTCAGTCTACTCTCCCTCTCTCTGTGCGTAACTGTTTCGCAATTTTCAATCTCAAGGTCCACTCTCCAAGGTTTGTTCCTCTCCTACCACTATTGCGATTGTGTGCTGTGTGCCAAACTGGTTCTTGGTACACAAAACAGGTTTTATAATGTTTAACACACGATAATTAATCAACCATGAGTTTCGGTTGCACCTCATGACTTGATTATATGATGCAACCTTCATCTGATCCAGTTTACAGTTTACGATCCGGAAGTCATGGGACAACAGTGGAAATTATGAAAGCAGACAGAATATTTCCCAAATATGTACAGCTAAAAGATATGACTATGCCATTTTCGTCGGAATAAAGGATGGATTGCTGATCCTCTCCGCAATTCGAATTGTTAAATTAGATCAAAAGTGACACAGAATTTACTTTACAAATGCGAAATTCATTCATCCGGTGAAAGCATGCACTTCGGGAATTTGTATGCCGAGTGGAATTTGGACTTAGAGATAAGTTTACTGGGAGGAATAAGCAAGGTCCAATAAAATAATCGGGCATAGTATAGGGATAAACACATTAACAATTTGAGATAAAAACAACTCGTTGTCCGTCTTTTGAATCTCTGTCGTGGACATCCTCATTCCACTGAATCTGATGTAAGATGTCAGGGCAGATAACTACACATAATAATGATTCATGACTCATTCACTCCCTAATCACAGACACCCATGTAACAGGACCCGAAATCATCATTATACATGTGAATAGATAAACAAATCAACCACATCTATCTCCTCTTGAGCTAATGAAGCATTTTCAAGCTGCCAATGCTACTTGCAAACAACTCACTTATAATTTCGAGCCACATAATTCCCCTTTGGAACAGTCCCGTTGAAGAAAGGACCCTTGATGCGAAATACGTGCCCCACACGAGAACAAGGCACATCAAGTAGTCGTCCTCCACACATCCACACCTTGAACGATATCTCAAACTGCTCTCCACCCCAAACTTCCAATTCAGGATCGTAGGCTCCCATTTCCCAAAACCACTTTCGACTGACTGCCAACAAACCACCAGCCATGATTAGATCATCAAACGGCTTCTCTGGGAATAGTTCATCTTTCGGCAATTTCGGCAGTCGAACGTAATACATTTCCCATGTGAATGCACCTCGTGGACCCCCACTTCTGGCGCTGTACCCGAATGAACCTGCATCAATTGCATCAATGATCGGACAAGTGACCGTACGATAATCCCGAACAATTGGGTCGAGCAAAGGTGGCAACCAGTTTCGTGTCACTTCACAATGCGAATCGAGAAACACAAGCACATCACCAATTGCTTGTCTCGCTCCGATCAGACGTGCTCGAATTAGACCCTCATGAGTGGCCGAGCGAATCACACGTACCAATCCATTCGGATAATTACTCTCCAAGTAGTCATCCAATTGACCCTTCAATTCCGGTCGTCCTGTGCTTCCATCATCCACCAGAATCACTTCTTTCAACAACTGTTTCGGAGATCTTATCACAATACTAATGAATGTACGTAACAATACGGACCAGTGCTCTTCAAAGAACGGAATGATCACGGAGACGGTGGGCAGGTTGCGCAGATATTTCATGCTCTTACATTCCTCATGTCTGATATCAGGCAGAGAACGGTCCAATGCAATTTTGTCGCTCACGAGTTTGTTGAATCCATTGGGAATATAGTAATAGTGTTCCATCTTCCTTTCTTCCTGAGTCATTTGTACCGATTTTCCTTGTTCTCCCGGACCAATTCTCTTTGTCTCTTTGGCATTCAAATTGTCATCTTCCCATATGCTTTCGTCTGTGTCAACGATAGTGCTGGTTTGCGTGTCACTCATGTGATATTTCGGTGTCAATACCAGATATACGATGACAAAAGAGAATAAGAGGCAAGTGAGTAACTTTATGACTCGTCCAATTCGAAATTTCATGCTGTCTGAGAAATTGTGAAATCCGTGATTCTTCTCTTATCTATAAGTATCCCCCTTGGATAACCTGGAATGTATTGTTCGAAATTGATTGAAGCTGATCTGTAATACACAGGGTAATAGCGGATGACATAGAAAAAGGATGACGACTCGACACTGACGAACCACGGGCTTACTGTTCTGTTTGTGAACCGCTACAGAGCTTAGATGTGCAACTGTGCGATTGCTGCTTTTTGGTTCTGATTTGCCGTCCATTTACAAGGTTGAATGGAACAATCTCCTTCTCACTCCCACGCACAGAATAAATAGGAAGAGGGAGAGTAGGTTTTCATTTCCAATTGCTCAACATCCATGGCAGTCCTAATACTGAGATACAACTGAACAATCTGGGCTATTTGGAGTATTAGGAGTCAGTATTTTGTTTATGCACAAGAGTTACGAGCACAAAATATTGTGGAAGAAAAAGAATAACCATCAGTTCAGAATCTTATCTCTTTGCACTTCATATACAATTGGTAGCACTTGAAAGATATTTTCGTGACTAAATCCTATAATGAATTCTTCTCAGAGTGTTGCTCAAAAAACACCTCCAAAATGATGAATAGTTGTTAGATGAGTAACCAAAATATTCAGTAGGGGAGAGTAGAAGGCTATTCTACTTCAGATTTATTTCCCTGATGAACAGGTTCAGAAAACATTTGATCAGATTTGTTTAAAGATGCAGGGGAGATGAGAAAATATCCCAGTTCAGTGCAAATGTGATAACACTGTCACTTATCCCTCTACTTGAATCAGGCTTGGAGTTCACAATACCACACAGTTTCGTCAGATCGAACTCCCAATCCTTGTGAATAAGGGCAACAACAATACTTCCTGTCGCCCGACTGGTTTCTTCATTTGTCCCAACCACAAATAACAGGACAGAAATGATGAATTTCGAAGAGTAAACTGTCATCCATGTGCAAAACCAAGTAATCTATACTTTTCAAGGGGGCATTACACACATCATTCCATCGAGACACTACTAAACATTAGCAACGGAGAAGGATTTACCAGTTGCTGATTGCAAACCATAAGCATACGAATTACAGGATGGAAGTAGACACACAACTGAATGATTGTCAGATGAGAGTGAAAATGGACACCAGAAATATATTTCAGAGATACCCCTTTCAATTTGCTGAATATTGCAAATCTGGTTACGTGGTCAATATAATCTAGTTGTTGTATTCATTGTAGTATGACTGACCAATGGAGCTATCAAATGTTATTCAGCTCGCTCATCCATTGGGCAATGAAACAGATGCACGAGATCACTGCTTTTCTTCTCAAAAATATTAGATAGAATTATTTTCATTTCCTATCTATGTACGGACTATTTTACTTTGACGAAAACCTTTCTATATACTTATATTCTTATTGCAGTTAATAACTGACATGGTGAAAACATGGGTTGTATAAAATAGCAACAGCAAAGGGGGCGAAACTTCTTCATTCTAGGTGTACGCATTCAAAACGACTCACAAGATCTACCATAGTGGTTGTGAGCTGAACGGTTCCAATGACAACTTTAAGACATGTGTCCGTATCTCGCCGATGATTTGATTGGACGGTGAGGACAAACGGTCTTAGGTGAGTTCATCCGAGAGTAACAAACCTCTCAGTAATACATCACTGTACTCCCCCCCCCCCCAACCCACCCCTTCCCTGCAGTAAGGCAGAGACCTTCGAGCGAACCAATGAACATGTCAACTTAACTGCAGGCACCACTTTGATCTGTAAGGGAACTTAAGATCCACCGAAGTGACGTTTCTCTCTCTCCTGTGCTGTTGTTGTTGTTGTTTTCGGCATGATCTCCTATAAGTGCTTTCGTTGTAAATTCATGGTATGTACTGAAATCAGAAAAGATGTAAACTTAGTGAAACAAAACAACGTCGTCTCCAAGCTCCAACATGTCAACCGGTAAAATGGTACTCAAATGATGACTGAAAGTGGAAAACGATTACGTGTAAAGACCAGATCATTGCATTTTAATGATTCGTTGAATAGTTTTGTTTGCAGCAAAGTTTTCGCCTGTTCTATACAGAAATAGTTTTATTTTGTGTCAACTTATTGCGTTGTGACATACGAAACACTTCAAGGGTGATTAGATCATCAAACGGCTTCTCTGGGAATAGTTCATCTTTCGGCAATTTCGGCAGTCGAACGTAATACATTTCCCATGTGAATGCACCTCGTGGACCCCCACTTCTGGCGCTGTACCCGAATGAACCTGCATCAATTGCATCAATGATCGGACAAGTGACCGTACGATAATCCCGAACAATTGGGTCGAGCAAAGGTGGCAACCAGTTTCGTGTCACTTCACAATGCGAATCGAGAAACACAAGCACATCACCAATTGCTTGTCTCGCTCCGATCAGACGTGCTCGAATTAGACCCTCATGAGTGGCCGAGCGAATCACACGTACCAATCCATTCGGATAATTACTCTCCAAGTAGTCATCCAATTGACCCTTCAATTCCGGTCGTCCTGTGCTTCCATCATCCACCAGAATCACTTCTTTCAACAACTGTTTCGGAGATCTTGTCACAATACTAATGAATGTACGTAACAATACGGACCAGTGCTCTTCAAAGAACGGAATGATCACGGAGACGGTGGGCAAGTTGCGCAGATATTTCATGCTCTTACATTTCTCATGTCTGATATCAGGCAGAGAACGGTCCAATGCAATTTTGTCGCTCACGAGTTTGTTGAATCCATTGGGAATATAGTAATAGTGTTCCATCTTCCTTTCTTCCTGAGTCATTTGTACCGATTTTCCTTGTTCTCCCGGACCAATTCTCTTTGTCTCTTTGGCACTCAAATTGTCATCTTCCCATATGCTTTCGTCTGTGTCAACGATAGTGCTGGTTTGCGTGTCACTCATGTGATATTTCGGTGTCAATACCAGGTATACGATGACAAAACAGAATAAGAGGCAAGTGAGTAACATTATGACTCGCATCACTCTGAACGTCAGATTGTTCGTGGTCTTGTAAAATCAGTTGTTTGTCTTGCGTAGTTACACCTATTTTCGTGTTGGTTGCTGTTTGGTTGATTGGAGATTTATTGTCAGATGCCTTTCAAAAGAGAAGAATTAGAAGGGTAAATAAGTGACTGTCTACACCGTTGTATTAGTGCTCTATTGTAGACCTGGTACACTTTTCACCTGCTCAATTGTGTTGATTCAAATCCTCACCACTTTCACTGATTTGTGCGGATGATGAACAAATCTCTCTCTGCCGCTGTCAGCTACAAACTAATAAATCACATGATAAAGTAAAGCTGTTCATTTTCAAACATTTGAGTCACACCTATCACTGAAATCCAACTGCATGGCACAACTTTTTCTGGTCGGTTAGTGAGGTGACTGAACGATTATGTAATACAAAATAGTATACCTCGAAAGTCTGTGTATTTTTAGAACAAATCCAAGTCACTAGAGACTGGATAAGGCTCCTTTTATGCTTCACTGTAAAAATGCAGGAGCAGTGAGAATACAGACCGGTCTTCGTAGACGTTCTGAATAATGCTTGATAGTTTGTTGCGTTCTTAAGTGCTTGTGGGCTCGTTTTCGAAAAATAAAATAAGCTGCCTTTTCCTGCTTCTAATGCGAAAACAGTCACCTCTTAAGCCTGTTTGAAGGTGTTCAACGAAAGTAGCCAAGGAGCACAAGTCGGCCCATTGGGACCCTGGGTTCTCGAAGAGCTGTTCCCAGTGACTTAGTTTTGCACTTTGTTCTACCAATGCATCGGGTGATCGAAGGTGATTTCAGCGTGATTAGTGGGTTCCCCACAGAATGGGGCAAACCTGTTTCGCCACTGGTGCTTGGCGAAGGCTGATGTGGTTGCGGTTCTTGTTATTACCCTATTGTTTTTTTTCTCAGAAGCATTTCGTCAAATGACTCGAACTAGCCCGGCCTAAAATCGAAGTTGGTCCACAAACGGAATGCTGCTTATTGCGCGATCATGCACCAAAACCGAAAGCGGCCGAATTTGAGCACATGGTTTAACCAGCAACCTTAATAGTCCCTTCCTGTGTTGTCCGTTCGAAACCATAAAAGAAACACTTCCGTTTCCAAATCAGTGTGTCACTAACACCTGGCCACATCTGTCATCTCATTAGCACTACTTATAATGATATGCAAGCGCCTTCTACATGAAACTGCATCAAACAGAAGATGAACTCACAGAAACCAAGCTTGTTCGCTGTTTTCATGTACCTAATGTTCCAATGGGTGTTATATTCAGCGAACTTCTATACAACTGAATTCTGTTAATGTGAAAATAATTTGCTCAAAATGCCTACCCAAACTGTGACAATGTGATCGTTTGAATTAAATCAAAGCACTCCAAAAAATGAGGAAATATTTTCCAGTCAAAGGGTACAAATACATAGAGAACAACTCTCAAGATCATTCAAGGCACTTATGATCTTGACAATGCCGTCTGCAAAACTAAACCGTGTTTCATGTCCAGCCTATCTTTAACTTGGAATTGAGAGGACCTTCATGACCATACTACAGAATCCCTCTCACGCAAGTCCTCCATTGACTTTTACCGGCGACTTTGAAACTATCTGTCAGGTAACCGATTACACTGCTCTCACTCCTGTGCTCTGTAATACAGCGACCTGGAAACATGAAAGAAACTTTTTACTCTCCCTCTTGTTGTTGTTCCTAATGCGACATTGGATTATCCAGGTATCCTATTTTGGAATGTGCTGGAACTAGAAGAAGTAGAGATGACGTGAAAACAGAACGAAGTTGTCTGTAGACCTTATAACAAAGACAGAAGAAGTCACATACGGATCACATACGCAAGTAGAAAACAATCGTAAATAGAGACCAGCTGATTGTAATATACCAAACAACTTAGTATTTGTTGGAAGTAGATTTTCAGCAACAATCACCGTTTTTACTGTGGAATAGTTTGATCGTCAGGCAAGTTAGTTTACTAGCTATCCAAAGGATTTCAAATCGAAGAGAGCTTGTGCTCAGGCAATTAAACTCATAACTGTTGAGCAATGAAAAACAAAAATCTGAGTGATTTTACTTCATTCTTCCAGGATCTATCGTAAGCGAGATGTGGATTAGCTAGACTACACTGGAGAGCAATGTGTAGGGCACTCAAATGGGGCTGCAGGCCAGTAAGACAATTCTTAACAATTATATGTAATGTAGTAGATATTACGGCTGGTCGCATTCTACAGCATTCAGTTTCTTGGGTTGACATCTTACGCCACCGGTGGCATATCACTAGTTTTGAAAGCTGTCTGAGCAAAACATACAGTCGATCTATTATTTGACGTCATCATACCGCAGTGAGTATAACCACAACGACAGAAAACACTACCGGATTCCACTCAGAAAGCCGAGGATAAATTAGGGCTAGGATTCATGATGTTCGTTGTAGGTACCGAGTGGGCTAGAAACTAATGAAAGTCTTAGATTATCACCATAGCGCGTGCCCTAAAGCAATGTTCAATTCAAAGAGTTATTCCTTTGTTCTGATATGACTTCAGTGGTCCTATTTCTTCCTGGACTGAGGCTTTAATTGTAATTTTTCAGCTGGTAACACTATCAGATGAATCAATTATTGGAAGTGGTTCATTGAGGTGACCGTTGAGTTCAGTTTGAGTTCACAATCAAACGTAACTTATCTGCGTGTCGTTCTCACTCATCTATCCGATCCACGATTAGCTTTATCCCAACCACCCCATCCCCGTATAAATATCTATCACAACCCTGTTCTGGTTGGAAAGGTGGTAGTCACCGAAGAACATCGCACGAACTTCAGTGGTTGAACCGGCTTTTTCCGCAGCGAATTTTCCTATTCACTTCAAAATGATGATAATCAGTTTCCCTCCATTTTGGTCGAAAAGTGAATTTGGTAAACCGTGAGTTATGTATTCAGTACAATACAATACAAGCCAGTACCCCTACTGTGCCATTAACCCATATCCGCGACCTGTCACTGCAGTATGAACTGCCAATCTAAATACTCTCGACCTCGACGGTGACCAGCTGTCCAATGCCACATAACCCTTGAACCTTTTCAACACGACCATTTCTAATATGATATATTCCTGGTTAGAAATGCACCAATGAAAACAGTTTTTAATTCCGGGCTCATATTCTCATGTCTCATTGTGCATAGTTCGGGATTTGGAAAATCATTTAACGTATTCTTGTAGGCATGAGTATCTTGCACGTGGTATTTCCATGAACTCCATTACAATCAACTTATTTGTGGGCACGGCTCACCGACAGTAAGTAGGGCGCTAGAGAGAACACTTACCGTGGAGGAGTACTTTGAGCATAATCGTGATTCTTTTGTGGTCATTTAGAAGTGATAACCTTTGGCAAATTACACAGGGACGACATCACATGGTCTTAATTTTTCAACAAAAAATAATAATTTCTAAGAAGCTTCCTCCTACGTTGACAAAATCACATTATCCCGCGAGTCAGTCGTTTATGGATACACAAGAAATCTACATTTCATTCACTCCACAGGGAAGAAATCTGGTGCTCTATAAAACACATTCTGGAATATTCCCAATCGCCAGTACAGTGTCCCAATGACAACGCTTGCATCTGACAGTTCCGTGTTCAGCAGTCAGAGGATCGTGAATCAGTGTCCACCGATATGATAGCTCGTTGACGAATAAGGCCACACTTTATCCACATCCACATTTGCTTACAATTAATTCAGCACGAAATGAACCACCACTCAATGATCAGTGATGGAAAACGTTCCATGCCCTCCCAAGTAACCAAAGTCCCAAATCCTCTTCGGCTGCATTGTTGCCTCACACAAATTGTACCCCGCTGCAGCCTATCATGAAACCGTTGATTACGGTTGCAGGTGAGCGAAATCATTTCACTTGAAAAGCAGAAATAAGGCGAAACACATGACACTTAATTACTCGAAGTGGCAGTTGTTTTTTCCAGTTTACGTTGATATTGGTATTTTTTTTATTTTGGTAGTGTCTTTGTTCACTCAATGATGTCCGAAGGGGTATTGTTCTCAATGATACAAGCGACAGTAGTAGCAGTATTAGTAGTTTCCGGTAGAAAGAAGATGAAACGAGACCAATATTTTAATAGGAATCAGCAGCAGAAGCAGTAGTATTGGTAGTGGTGAGAGAAGTGGTAGTAGTAGTAGTAGTAGTGGCAGTAGAAGAAGTAGTAGTGGTACTAGTAGTAGTAGTCGTAGTATAATAGTAGTAATAGTGGTAGTAGTAGTGGTGATAGTAGCAGTGGTACTAGTAGTAGTGGTTGTGGTAGTGGTAGTACTAGTAGTAGTAGTAGAAATATTAGCAACCTTAGTAGTGATGGTAGTAGTGATAGTATTAGTGGTGACAGAAGTAGTATTAGTGGTAGTGGTTTTGTATTAGTGGTATTAGTAGTGGCAGTGGTAGTAGTAGTAATATTAGTAGTAATATCAGTATTGGCAGAAGTATTAGTTATTGGTGGTTGTGGTATTAGTAGTAGTTTTAGTGGTTTCAGTAGTAATAGTGTGTAGTGGTAGTATTAGTAGTGGTAGTGCTAGTAGTAGTAGTGGTAGTAGCAGTAGTAGCAGTAATAGTAGTAGTGATTGTGGCAGTTGTAGTACTATTAGTAGAAGTAGTAGAAGTAGTCCTAGCAGTAGTATTATTAGTGTCTGTAGTAGTAGTATTGGTAGTAGTAGCATTCGTGGTAGTATTAGTAGCGGTAGTAGAAGTAGTATTAGTAGTAGTAGTAGTAGTGATAGTTTTGGTAGTTGTAGTAGTGGTAGTAGGAATATTAGTGGAGATCCACCGCACACGAACCGTGTCCACAGATCCTCTTTGTTAGGTTTCGAATCCGACTTGTTATCAACAATTCATCCAGCTTGGAAACCATTAAAAGGAAATAGTGCCCGTTATTTGTCGGAATGAAAATAACCGAGGTTCTTAGAACAAATCATCGAAAAATCTCCTAATTCGTGTCGTAGTCCAGTTAAATACAAATCAATGAACATCGATTGGACACAAGTTGACGAAAGATAAGAAGTGGGACGGGAACATCATTGATACAACGAGCATAACCACGCTAATCACTTACCGATTCGAACACCGTCTGGCATGAATGATTGCGGTTAAACCTTGTTCGGTTTTCGTAAATGGCTTTTTTCGTCTCATATCAGCTTACATTACCATCTGCTTTATCGCCTCGCTTGCCAACTGTGATGAAATAGAAAAGCAATACTAAGAAATATGGGCCAAACGTGTTCGAGAACTGAGTTGTCAATATCATCCGCATCATTAGTCATCCGAAACCACGCTCGGTGTCTTAGCATGAGCCCAAAACGACTGGCGCATTTTGACCACCTAAAGCATTTCAAAGCCCTGATCGGACACCTGAAACTTGATGTACGCATAAAACTGGTCATCTGCGGTCGTTTTCAGTGCCAAAACACAGTCAGAAAACAGTTATTTAATCAACCAGCCAATTGATCAAATCCAACAACACAAGATATCGGTTTCTAGGCCCAGTTGAACAGCTAGTTAGTTTGTCAAGTGGGCTTCACTTCCTTTTCGGCCTAGTACCTCGTAAATTTATGGTCTGATTAGGCGGATCATAGCTGAGCTTTGATCAGTAAACGACTTGGAAATTCACTGCTTTAACCAATAGCAATAGCAGAATAGCTCTCCGCTCCAAATTTTATCTGAGCAACGATTTGGCGGGACTTTTCAAGCGCATCGCGAAGGAAATAACTGTTAGATACGTGCATCCGATTCCTGAACTATAGTCAACTTTATCCGGTGTCTAGGCCGAGTCGGAGTGACGCGCTCTCCTCAGAAACCAAATCAAACTAGCTGAGGTTTATTAGCGGTACTGCAAACAATAATCAATCAAAGGGGTAAATGTACAAACCTCAAAACGTGGCGTCCTCAGGGGAATCGCCGTTTACTAACGTTCCGTACAGTTCAGAATGGATAACACGTACTATGGCCAATTGGCCGAGGCACAAGTCACCAAGTAGGTTAACGAAACGACCACAACTAACAATGACAAGGAAAGGAACGCGCATATAAGGGACATGAACGAACAGAAAGGCGACCAGGCGGAAATCGATCGATGGTTCTGACCAACCAGTGAGCAGGCCAGGGATTCGCTCAGGCACGCAAATACACGATTAGTCACGGGTCGAACAGGTCACAGTCTTGTGTGGGTGCGTGTGTGTATGCGTCAGTACGTGTGCGTGATTAAACATGCCTGCCGGGTGCAGCCGATCAGAATTCGGTGCCCAATCGAGCATTCTAGTCAATCGACCGAGTGGTGGTCAGTGTGTGTGTGTGTGTGTGTGTGTGTGTGTGTGTGTGTGACGGACGGGCAACGCTTGAGAGCGATGAGGAATCATGTGGACTGATAGCCGTGGTCAACGTCAAATGAATTAGGAATGTCAAACCGGTCGAAACGTAGCATAGGTAGGTGTTGATGAATGAGCAGGGTTCAAACAGGCAAAACAGATTCAACAATAACGTTCACTCAAGAGGAATCCGTGAAAGACCGATTTTTATTCTTTGGTCAATGAAAATCCTTTCATTATGATTTGATTAAAATGCGGTAACACCATTCGGAATCAGTGGTCAAATCAATGTGATTCTACTATTACCCTACGTAAAATTAGTAAGCCGTCAGTAACTGTTCTGAGCAGCTGCACCGGAAGCCTTATGAGATCCGATGATACAATCCATAAGTCCTCATTTTTGCATTTCAACGAGTCTCTTGTTTGCATTCAAGTGGTTTCCACTACCAGTGACGCAGGAACCCGTGCCCATGTGAATGTTTGTTCTTGTAAGTCAAGTAATCTTACTGAGTCAAAAAACCGAAATGTACATTTCACGAGTTAATAATTTTTGAATATATCGGTTCCGAACGAAATTCGAAATATATCGAACAATCCATGCACCATGTGCTGTGGTTTTCAGAAATGTTTTAATGTCGAAACCACAGTGACGTAGGTAAAGATTTCAATCAGTCGACGTTTCGGTTACCGCAGGTGACCTTTTTCGAGGAAAGTTTTCCATTCAAATGACTGCATAAAAATTACTCTTACCGCAGCATGCATGTGTACAGATGCAGCGAAATGGTCTAGGATACATTGTGCAAACTTGTTTCTCACTTCTCCTTTCAAACTTGTGACGGCAAACCACTGTTTCCAATCCAATGATTACATGGTAGTCGTCAACTTTGGTTCCAGTCTATTTTTGCGAGTGTGTGTGCACTGTTTAGTTGTGTTGTGTTTGGAGGGATCGGAGTCAGTTTCATCTACTCCCGTTATCAGCGTCACTTATCGCGGGGTCATTTGAGGTCACAGTGAAATTGTGATTGTCTGGGTGTTCTTTCTTCAGTGAGATTCGTGCTGTTCAGGTGATCGATACCCCAACCCCGTCATTACGAACAACGTAGGGTAAGAGCTGATCGTCAAAGCTCTGGCGTTCAGGCCTTTTATATATGTTCGAAATTCGAGTTGGAGAAATTTGGCTTTGGAAAACTCAGGTTGGCGAACAAGCTCGTTTTCAGTGATTCTTAATCATGCCAATACAACATTATACATATGGTCGGCTGTCAAGTCCGGTGAGAAGTCACATCTTGGCCACGGCGGAAGCGATCGGGATTCGTCTCCACAACCCCCCTTTATGTGCTCAGAAGAAATTTGTGCATGTACTCAGTCTACCGTGGCCCACCCACCACCCAAAGTCAGGTTTAAGAATGTCCGAAAGCTTACTTGTTGAGAACGTGTTAGTCCATTCACAGGTAGTCTCCGGATAATCCTGTATCACACCAGGTGTGAACAATGATCCCTGACACGATTTTTGATGACTGTATCCCTTATGCATCTAGTCATATATATTGTGTTGTGTTGGCATGATTAAGGATCACCGAAAACGAGCTTGTTTACCAACCTGCGTTATCCAAATGTGCTCTGGGGGATTTTTCGGACAACTTTGGCTTTGTCAAAGTCGATTTTGTGTCCTTCGGCCATGGTATGAAGTGCGATCGCTGAGACTCGCTCAAGTTTCACCAAAGCCTTTTTGTAGGTTAATGTGAATTTATATTTTCTCACGTGCTCCATGACTCTGGTTTTTAACTGTCAGCTAATTTGCCCAATAAATCTAACAGGGTTTACTTAGTAACCGATTTTGTAAATACAGTTGTTTTGGTCTAGTAAGTGAACTGGATCCTTGGCTTCTCGTGAGGTGGCTTTTCAGTGTATCATCAACTAGGAAGAATGTGAGAAACTGATAATCTCCAAGAGCATTTCTGTCGTAATGATTTCTCTCCCCACATTTCACGTCTAATAAGGTGTGCTGGACAGTGGTCTTCTTGGAGAGCGCTGTTTAAGAGTTTCATTTCTTTCTACTGAATAGTCTGGTCATTACAGAGGATTTGGACTCCGCTTACTGAAGAAGGAACAAATGCTCGTTTTACGCCATGAGGATGAGCTGAATTGAAGTGTAAATATCTATCGTTGTGCGTGATTCTTCGACAAACGCTGATAGTGAATATTTGAGAATCATTCAATCTCAGACGACAGTCTAGAAAATCGATGACTGTATCACTATTTTCTGTTTCAACCGAGGATTTAACTGAATCGCGCTGATCGTCGAGACAATGGAGGAAGTCATCTTTGTACTTGAATTTTATTACACCAAAGGTATCATCATCTTATCCCAGATATGCATGTGGGTGATTGGGGAAGAGAGTTAGCGCTTTGGATTCAAGTTAAAGCAGTAAGAAGTCGGCACTAATTGAGGACATGGGGGATCCCATGACCAAAATCATCAGTCTGTCTACATAGAGTTTGTTTGAACGTAAAGTACGTAAGAGTAAGGCAGAGTTCAGCACCAGTAATGATCTCGGAGGGAGTTAGCAGATACCATTCTTCTGAAGAGATATAAGAGATAAGTGGAGGTTTCTTCGTTTTCCATTTCACTGAAAAAAAGAAATGTGGTCTGGTTCATGTTAGGCCATAAGGTGAAAATTTGATGAGATCAGTAATGTTCTGACACTAGCTGAAAAATTCAAATTCGTGGGGTGTCATGGAAAGATTGAAAAGTCTTCACCACTCTAGCAGGTTGTGATATTACAATCCGAAACATGTTATGACACTCCCGAAAGCCACCTAGAACAAGTATAAAGGACACTTTCGAAATGTGCCGTTTTTTACAGCTTGTTCCGTTACTCAATTTATTACACACTGTTGTAGTGTGAGACAGGGAAAATACTGTTCCATGTAAATTAAAATTATGGTTTTACTTTTGCTCAAAACCCTTTTTTATTTATTCAAAGGTGGCTGCTACTTTGATGAAGTGGCCCTTTTTTATTTATTCGAACATTAGTCAAGTGTGATTACGAGTTTGCTTTGGGTCCCTTGCTTCTGTTCCTTTTCCGTCTTCCTGATCACAGGTTTTTGCAGTCTTTATATATAAGTTTATTGAATACTTCTTTTGTTATGGCTGCATTGTTAAATGTATTCATGATCTTAGAATGGGAGCTACAGAACCACGTTGAAAATTAGCTAGGTGGAATTAGAAACTCGAATATAATTTCATAGTTAAATGTGGAAGCAATCATTTTTGAGCTTCTGGTGATTCTATGATGACTCATCTCTTAATATCATAATGAGTCTTATTTTATCCAAATACCCATTTGAGTTAAACTTTTCTCTTGGCATTGAAGCACTGAAAATTGCGCAAGTAAACCGTACGCATTAGCTACTTCACTTGCGGCAGCATGAGTCACTATGTTTGCGATTATCACCAAGCGAATTCGGTGATCCGAGTGCCTATTGAATTTCGGAAAATAACCGGTTATTTCATCCAATTCAGATGCGCTGTACAGGGATTGTTGGAATTCTCTAGACATCGGGTTGTTCGAAATAATCGATTTACAATACGCATTATTGCACACTCGTTACGTTCGCTAACATACATGGAAAACTTGTGATATACGCTTCCTTACACATAAGGAATACATTCACAGGTTTACTCAGATTGTGACTTTGAGCAGGAAATAGTGCATATTGAATTACCAGGTGTACCGGCGGCTTTTTTGATGAAACGTCTATATTAAACGGATAAATGTCTTCGAGCCTATGGAACACATCGCGGCATAAGACATGAACTGATACATCATTCTACGGTGGGAAAGCGTTTTCAGAATCACTTTCGATCTGATGCACTGGGAACGCTTTATTTTCGAGCACGATGGATTTTATAGGAGCTCACAAAACTGTCCCTCGTGAAGAAAATTTCCTCATGAACTCTCACCAGTGATACTAAGGTCACAAAACGCATGCTGGTTGATATAGGTTGCAATAAACCATACTGAAGCTTATTTGCAAGACGCGGCTATGTTCAGCATGAACAATTCAGAATTCATCGTGCTCAAATGGAACGACGTACCAGGTTATATCACACACTTGGCCGTACATAGTGGATCTCGGGAGGTCGAAGTCCGCAATATACTACTCGGAACCTCGCCAGTAGGCGAAATGAAGCAAAAACCACAAAGTAAGTAGCAAAATCAGTTAAAAATGTGTACGTGAAAATTAGACGATAAAGAAGCAAATTAGCGGACTTGACCGCCATTTAATGTCAAATAATGGCTCCAGGCTCCAGCCTTAAGTTAAACGAAGAGTTCCCGGGTGACATATCCCTTCTAAGTACATAGGGTACTAATGGACATGAAGTGTGATAAGGTCAATGGCCGAAACGGGTTTTCGCCAGGGGTGCAAACTGAGCTTGCGCTCATTTCATCCTCAGAGTTACCACGTTTATGCAATCAAATTTTGTTCCACGAAAATACCCTGGGTTAAGCTATAGCAGCACTCATAGTGCGAGTGCATGTTCACTACCTAAAGGAGCCATTATTCGACATCAAATACCGGTCAAGTCCGCTGATTTCCTTCTCTACCATCCAATTACCGCGTTCTTTTTTAACTGACCTGACTATTTATTTTGAGCTGTTTCCTTCATTTTGCCTACTAACAACGTTTTGAGTAGAGAGTTGCGAAATTCTACCTTTTAGTTGTGCTTAAACATATTTTGTCCACGCTGTGCCCCTTAAAGACGTGAGTAAACCTGTCCATTTGATTAATAGAACTTACGGCAGCTACATCACTGAAAAACTCAATGATTCGATATTCACAATTTTCTGCTCAAACCCAATTTGAGTAAGATTAGGAATTTACTCCTCGTGTGTACGTAAACAGTTAGCGCAAGTTTTCCATGTAAGCTAGAAAAGTTTACGAGTGAGCTAACATGTATACTGGGGGCTGAGCGTTCTGAAAACCCTTGAAGTCTAGGGAATCGCCCCAGTACCAGCATAATATTAGTTTGAATTGTAATCACTATGCGAAATTTTGTTAAAAGTGGAACACACAAATATAACCGAAAATGTTCTCTTCTTGCTTTCAACGTTGGTGTGGAACGATCTGTGGCCTTTTCCGGATGTGATGAATGGAACAATCTAGAAGCATCCAGTTGCAATTCAGTATCCGAATAGGTCATGCGAACCCGAGGAAAATAACCGTTCATTGTATCAAATAACTCTATGTATGGCTCAGACAATTTACTACTTTCTGAATGGTTATTTTCCAATTTTTGTCTTGAGAACTCACTTTACCTGAATGGTATTCAAATCACTAACCCATCCACTGAAGGCCTATGTTAAGTCTTTGGACTCATATGTCTTTTATTACTAAACTGCAAATATTTATGAGGAAAACCATCGGGAAAATAATGAGAAAAAGCGAACATATTCAAGTTCATATAATTTAAAGAGAATATGAGATCCATCGGTTTGTTTATCATCGACGGAGAGCATTCTTTCCGTCGAACTCTGCTCTGATAGGTAACACAGATTCTTGGTTTGGTAGGTATCCTGAGAAATTTCTCACAAACAGGAATTCTCCTGGCGATAACGTGAAACAGATAGCGAATCTGTTGTGATAATTTGGCACGGACAAACTCGCAGGAGGTACACAGGAATAGTTGTTTAAGCAGCTTCTACAAATGGTTGGGCTTGGATGTGTAATATGGAGAACAGAATGGTAAAGGAGGGAGTTCCGACAGTAACAATAAGTATTTGGTCTGTGTTCAGTAGTTTGAGGATGTATGGGCCTGATATATGTGTTTGTAGAGAGCATAAGTTTGCAAGGATCGAAGGATGGAAGAGAATTTAGAAAGCGAGAAGTGGATTGAGACAAGACGGGAGTACGTCAATGAACAGATCTGCCCAGTGTGAATAGACAGGTTGAGGCAACAGTCAGTTTTTTATTACACGCCTGCGCATGAGTACAGTGAAAGAGGTATATACCCCATAGCCACAAAGACCTATGACACCATTAGGGATAACCGGCACCCAAACCCTAAGACCTGAAGTGGAGAATCGCATAAGGTCCCAATTGGTCAAGTGTAGTACCGAACCGGAAGACCGTGAGGAGGACTGTCTACTATGGAGCGTCTAGCAACCAAATTGACGAGATAAGTTTCCATTCAGCAAAGCACACGTCTGGAAATATTTGTCTCCCCGGAAAGTAGACGGACTCCCTTTTTCCAAGGAAAACCACAACAATTTCTCACAAGTAGAATTCTGGAAGCCAAGTATCAGCATTAAAACTTGGGGATATTCTGGAATAAAATGTGGGGTAGCGGCAGTCCCGTGAAGGTTCCAGCTGACAGCTAATAAAAGGTCAGATGTAAAAATACAAAATAAATCCAATCAGAGATGGACGGAGGTGACGATTGCCACTGAATAACGAACTTTCTTGTTCAACGGTATCATTACTTGCTATTTTATAGTCCGCATAGTGCAGCCAGAAATAGCCTCCATTATTTTGTGTTCTATTTCTCGGGCTAATTTCAGTTTGGAGTTTCCTCTATCTTACTTAATTACTGTGTCATCCCCGCATAAAGCAAAGATTGTCTCTTATTAAAATACACATTTTACAGCAGTAATCTCATTAGAATCGAATGGAGCTTGCATGGAAGGAGAGTCAATTTTTAGAATCACACGTTGATTCGTCCAAAGTTAATTCGTCGGACGACACAGCTAACCCTCAGAACGGGGACACATGGTCCCAAGTATGGATTTTCGATTTGAGTAGTACGGTATTATATTCGGATGACAGAACGACCGGTTTCGCAGGTACGGATACCTGATGAGCAGCATTATGCCTCCTGGAAAAATTCGTCCTATTTTTCGAATATAATACCGTACTACTCAAATCGAAAATCCATACTTGGGACCAGGTGTCCTAGTCCTGAAGGTTAGCTGTGTTAACCGACGAGTTAAATTTGGAAGAAACACCTTGTGATTCTAAATAATGACCCACCACCACCACCACTCCATGCATGAATCATTCATTTCAAATGACATTACAACTGTAAACCAACTGTGAGGTGCTCAGTTATAAGCACAGTTGTGCTGAGGAGTACTTGGTACGCATACCTGATGAGCGACAATAACCGCGAAACCGGTCGTGTGCTTCCGGGGCAATCTTGTCCTGTCATCCACATACAATGCCATGCCAGTCATATCGAAAATACACTTTTTGATTTTATTTGGCACACATGTAGATTCAAGAGAACTTAAAAGTTGCACTGTTTTAAAAACTTATTTGGTTTATTACTGGTAAAACTTCAGTTGAACTTTCTTCTGTGCTTACATAGTTTAACCTCAATACAACCTTCATATGAGCCACTCTTCGGAGCTGACTACCGTGGATGACTGTTTAGCTCTACTGATACGATAAAGCTACACAAATGCATACGAGCAATGTTTTGTTTAACTGAACAATGACCAAGTTTGGCTACGCCAACCGCTCCGCCTGCGTACACTCGTTGTCTGCATCCTCCGGCGTTTCTCCAACACTCACGTGATACTGCCTCTTTCTTCTCATACGAGGTCGACCAGGCCTCAGTTTCAAATGGTGCTGAAGTGGTGAGGCATGTCTGCGCATCTCACGGTACCCGATGTACTATCTCCTCAGAAGCAACAACAAACTTGTTGATAACAACTTCAGGTTCACCATCAACTCTAACTCACCTCTCTGATTACTACGCAGGATTTCTAGCTATCATAATAATAACGAACCAATACTCGATTTTTGATGAATTCAGTCTTGCTAATACACACTCATACACCAAGTGTTCTCAAACTAACCTTGTCATTTATCCACCAGAAGCAGCCCCGTAAGGATCCGGGTCATCAGCCACCATCATCATCTACACCCCTTCCCATAGAAAGCCCTGTTCCTCTAGGGATGACTGTTTTCGGCTAGGTAAATGAAGTACATGCTATAGTCTGCAATGCACATAGTGTACACAAAGAGAAAATAGAACATTTCCAAGCTACGCAGTTTCTGTTCAATGTAATATGTATGTCTGTAAGGTTCATTGTTTATTTATCTAATTTAGAGATACTGGTCTCTATATTGTCACTGTGAAAACTATTTATGATGTATTTCCCGCCGTCTTCTAAGTTGTACTAGAGGTAGACGAAAAACATCTTAAAACCCCGTGACAGACTTATCCACTGAAACTTTTCCAATTTCAACAGGTTAGACAATAAATACCATGATTTCCATTCCCAAACTGGTATCTTCTTGATCAAGTCTTTTTTTTCAAGTAATGATATAAATAGATTTGTTGCACCTCCAAAATATCCTTTACGGTGGATTCTGTGGAAATATTGAGCACCCCCCCCCCACCCTTGAAGTGTTTCGTATGTCACAACGCAATAAGTTGACACAAAATAAAACTATTTCTGTATAGAACAGGCGAAAACTTTGCTGCAAACAAAACTATTCAACGAATCATTAAAATGCAATGATCTGGTCTTTACACGTAATCGTTTTCCACTTTCAGTCATCATTTGAGTACCATTTTACCGGTTGACATGTTGGAGCTTGGAGACGACGTTGTTTTGTTTCACTAAGTTTACATCTTTTCTGATTTCAGTACATACCATGAATTTACAACGAAAGCACTTATAGGAGATCATGCCGAAAACAACAACAACAACAGCACAGGAGAGAGAGAAACGTCACTTCGGTGGATCTTAAGTTCCCTTACAGATCAAAGTGGTGCCTGCAGTTAAGTTGACATGTTCATTGGTTCGCTCGAAGGTCTCTGCCTTACTGCAGGGAAGGGGTGGGTTGGGGGGGGGGGAGTACAGTGATGTATTACTGAGAGGTTTGTTACTCTCGGATGAACTCACCTAAGACCGTTTGTCCTCACCGTCCAATCAAATCATCGGCGAGATACGGACACATGTCTTAAAGTTGTCATTGGAACCGTTCAGCTCACAACCACTATGGTAGATCTTGTGAGTCGTTTTGAATGCGTACATCTAGAATGAAGAAGTTTCGCCCCCTTTGCTGTTGCTATTTTATACAACCCATGTTTTCACCATGTCAGTTATTAACTGCAATAAGAATATAAGTATATAGAAAGGTTTTCGTCAAAGTAAAATAGTCCGTACATAGATAGGAAATGAAAATAATTCTATCTAATATTTTTGAGAAGAAAAGCAGTGATCTCGTGCATCTGTTTCATTGCCCAATGGATGAGCGAGCTGAATAACATTTGATAGCTCCATTGGTCAGTCATACTACAATGAATACAACAACTAGATTATATTGACCACGTAACCAGATTTGCAATATTCAGCAAATTGAAAGGGGTATCTCTGAAATATATTTCTGGTGTCCATTTTCACTCTCATCTGACAATCATTCAGTTGTGTGTCTACTTCCATCCTGTAATTCGTATGCTTATGGTTTGCAATCAGCAACTGGTAAATCCTTCTCCGTTGCTAATGTTTAGTAGTGTCTCGATGGAATGATGTGTGTAATGCCCCCTTGAAAAGTATAGATTACTTGGTTTTGCACATGGATGACAGTTTACTCTTCGAAATTCATCATTTCTGTCCTGTTATTTGTGGTTGGGACAAATGAAGAAACCAGTCGGGCGACAGGAAGTATTGTTGTTGCCCTTATTCACAAGGATTGGGAGTTCGATCTGACGAAACTGTGTGGTATTGTGAACTCCAAGCCTGATTCAAGTAGAGGGATAAGTGACAGTGTTATCACATTTGCACTGAACTGGGATATTTTCTCATCTCCCCTGCATCTTTAAACAAATCTGATCAAATGTTTTCTGAACCTGTTCATCAGGGAAATAAATCTGAAGTAGAATAGCCTTCTACTCTCCCCTACTGAATATTTTGGTTACTCATCTAACAACTATTCATCATTTTGGAGGTGTTTTTTGAGCAACACTCTGAGAAGAATTCATTATAGGATTTAGTCACGAAAATATCTTTCAAGTGCTACCAATTGTATATGAAGTGCAAAGAGATAAGATTCTGAACTGATGGTTATTCTTTTTCTTCCACAATATTTTGTGCTCGTAACTCTTGTGCATAAACAAAATACTGACTCCTAATACTCCAAATAGCCCAGATTGTTCAGTTGTATCTCAGTATTAGGACTGCCATGGATGTTGAGCAATTGGAAATGAAAACCTACTCTCCCTCTTCCTATTTATTCTGTGCGTGGGAGTGAGAAGGAGATTGTTCCATTCAACCTTGTAAATGGACGGCAAATCAGAACCAAAAAGCAGCAATCGCACAGTTGCACATCTAAGCTCTGTAGCGGTTCACAAACAGAACAGTAAGCCCGTGGTTCGTCAGTGTCGAGTCGTCATCCTTTTTCTATGTCATCCGCTATTACCCTGTGTATTACAGATCAGCTTCAATCAATTTCGAACAATACATTCCAGGTTATCCAAGGGGGATACTTATAGATAAGAGAAGAATCACGGATTTCACAATTTCTCAGACAGCATGAAATTTCGAATTGGACGAGTCATAAAGTTACTCACTTGCCTCTTATTCTCTTTTGTCATCGTATATCTGGTATTGACACCGAAATATCACATGAGTGACACGCAAACCAGCACTATCGTTGACACAGACGAAAGCATATGGGAAGATGACAATTTGAATGCCAAAGAGACAAAGAGAATTGGTCCGGGAGAACAAGGAAAATCGGTACAAATGACTCAGGAAGAAAGGAAGATGGAACACTATTACTATATTCCCAATGGATTCAACAAACTCGTGAGCGACAAAATTGCATTGGACCGTTCTCTGCCTGATATCAGACATGAGGAATGTAAGAGCATGAAATATCTGCGCAACCTGCCCACCGTCTCCGTGATCATTCCGTTCTTTGAAGAGCACTGGTCCGTATTGTTACGTACATTCATTAGTATTGTGATAAGATCTCCGAAACAGTTGTTGAAAGAAGTGATTCTGGTGGATGATGGAAGCACAGGACGACCGGAATTGAAGGGTCAATTGGATGACTACTTGGAGAGTAATTATCCGAATGGATTGGTACGTGTGATTCGCTCGGCCACTCATGAGGGTCTAATTCGAGCACGTCTGATCGGAGCGAGACAAGCAATTGGTGATGTGCTTGTGTTTCTCGATTCGCATTGTGAAGTGACACGAAACTGGTTGCCACCTTTGCTCGACCCAATTGTTCGGGATTATCGTACGGTCACTTGTCCGATCATTGATGCAATTGATGCAGGTTCATTCGGGTACAGCGCCAGAAGTGGGGGTCCACGAGGTGCATTCACATGGGAAATGTATTACGTTCGACTGCCGAAATTGCCGAAAGATGAACTATTCCCAGAGAAGCCGTTTGATGATCTAATCATGGCTGGTGGTTTGTTGGCAGTCAGTCGAAAGTGGTTTTGGGAAATGGGAGCCTACGATCCAGAATTGGAAGTTTGGGGTGGAGAGCAGTTTGAGATATCGTTCAAGGTGTGGATGTGTGGAGGACGACTACTTGATGTGCCTTGTTCTCGTGTGGGGCACGTATTTCGCATCAAGGGTCCTTTCTTCAACGGGACTGTTCCAAAGGGGAATTATGTGGCTCGAAATTATAAGTGAGTTGTTTGCAAGTAGCATTGGCAGCTTGAAAATGCTTCATTAGCTCAAGAGGAGATAGATGTGGTTGATTTGTTTATCTATTCACATGTATAATGATGATTTCGGGTCCTGTTACATGGGTGCCTGTGATTAGGGAGTGAATGAGTCATGAATCATTATTATGTGTAGTTATCTGCCCTGATATCTTACATCAGATTCAGTGGAATGAGGATGTCCACGACAGAGATTCAAAAGACGGACAACGAGTTGTTTTTATCTCAAATTGTTAATGCGTTTATCCCCATACTACGCCCGATTATTTTATTGGACCTTGCTTATTCCTCCCAGTAAATTTATCTTTAAGTCCGAATTCCACTCGGCATGCAAATTCCCGAAGTGCATGATTTTACCGGATGGATGAATTTCGCATTTGTAAAGTAAATTCTGTGTCACTTTTGATCTAACTTAACAATTCGAATTGCGAAGAGGATCAGCTCTCCATCCTTTATTCCGACGAAAATGGCATAGTCATATCTTTTAGCTGTACATATTTGGGAAATAGTCTGTCATGACAATTGGTCTGCTTTCATTACCTCCACTGTTGTCCAGTGATTTCCTGATCGTAAACTGTAAACTGGATCAGATGAAGGTTGCATCATATAATCAAGTCATGAGGTGCAACTGAAACTCATGGTTGATTAGTTATCGTGTGTTAAACATTATAAAACCTGTTTTGTGTACTAAGAACCAGTTTGGCAAACAGCACACAATCGCAATAGTGGTAGGAGAGGAACAAACCTTGGAGAGTGGACCTTGAGATTGAAAATTGCGAAACAGTTACGCACAGAGAGAGGGAGAGTAGACTGAACATTGTATAGATTGAATCAGGATGTTCAGAGGGAATTCCTAACAGTAGCATGAAAGAATGGAGACGTATCCCTTGAAAGCTTGTGGACAACATCTTGAAAAATGATTCTATTTGGAACAATGAACTCTAAATTTCCAAGCTACAGAATGAAAAGCAGGTGTTTTGAAACAATCCGTGATAAATTCGATGCGCTGGAGTTCTTAGATTACCACATTGTTCAGGACATGGATCGTTAGTTCTACAACCTTTCTTGTTTTATATACTTATTATCTGAGAAAGTACTGAATCACCATTCTTGATTCGACATTTTGTCGAAGTTTGGTCAGGTGATAAACATGGGAATGTTCATTTCACTTCATATGTTTGTTGAAACAATCGTTCAGAGTTGAAAAATTTCTGTTATGGGGGAATAAGTTTCATTTATAGCACATACACTATGTGATTTACTGCACTATATGAGCCTAGCCTCATCCTCCTAAGGCCATTGTAATGGTAATCTGCAATGTGTTCTCATATTATGATTGTCAAATTTGAATGATGATGGGCAGTTATCATTAGATATCCTGGCTAAACAATGTTTCTTTCAAACGATCGAAGTAACGTAAATGAAGCTGCCCGGTACACACAAGTTAGTTGAAATATGATTACCACTGAGTTGTTCAAACGGTAAATCCTCGATTTTCTATCGTTTTCATTTCACACTTCTGATATATTTCCCATCATTATGCTTATCGCATGAGAAACTATTGGACCACCATTCATGAATCCGTATTTTGATCATATTCACACTCAAACAACAACAACAACAACAACAACAACAACAACATGAGACGTGTGATCGAAGTCTGGTTGGATGAGTACAAACAATATGTTTACAGTCGACGTCCACATTATTTGGAAATCGATGCGGGAGATCTGACTGAACAATATGCAGTTCGAAAACGGTTGAACTGTAAGTCGTTCAAGTGGTTCGTGGAGAATTGTGCACTAGATGTGGCGCAAAGGCATCCACTGATCGAACCACCTCCAGCAGCATTTGGTGATATCCGACCTGTAGACAATATGACATTATGTGTTGATGCAGCAGATGGAAGTTTGATTCGTCTAAATGAATGCGTACGAGATTCGGTGAACAAATCTGGATTGCAGAATTTCGTTTTCACACTTCACGAAGAGATTCATCCAGTGAACAGGTAAGTTTATGGAATCGATTTTTCTGGTTTTGTGATAGTTCGTACTTTTCTGTTCTTGGTATGTTCTTTCTCAGGGAAACAGCAAAATTGATTATGATTGTTTAAACAGTATTATTAATATTACAGAAACACAGGGAAAGACACTGTGTACTGTGGCTGCTTTCAGTAGAGAGGTGGAATAATTTTTACAATTTTAATTTACTTGATCAATTGTTTTCGCCATAAATTTCAAAAAAAGATCAATATGCTCTGTTTAGTGTTCAGGTACTACACAACCAGCAGTGTGCAAGATGGATGCAGTAAATCAGAGTACGTATTTAGTCTATTCTCATTGGCTTCATTGGTGTAGGATCGAATATGACGTGTGGGACTTGAATTAGCTGATAATTATTAGCGATGGATGAACATAATTTGGTTGGATTTTGAGATGCAGTGACCTGGGGAATGTCATGAACATTTTGACCATATATTCTTCCCAGCAACGTTGATTTCTTACCTCAGTTGGATGCATATTTTAAGTCGAATTAATAAATATATCTTGAGTATCTCCTGAGATATCTGGTCTTCTGGAGATGGATGGAGTTTGGTTCACAATATATCAAACTGAATTACATTTCAAGTTCCTTATCACCAAAATTCAAAGTAATGTTGCTCTTTTTCAATATATATGGGATATATATATATATATATATATATATATATATATATATATGTTCACCAAAACAGGACGGACTGTATAGATTCGTCTCGCTCAGGATCAAGGGCGATTATCAGTCTATACCCTTGCTTCGGCGGTCGTGGAAATCAGGAATTCACTCTCATTCCCGTTTTGAATAGACCACACAGAACAGTCATGATTAAACATGTACCCACTACCAACTGCTTAGAATCGGAAATCAAAACGAAATCAGTGTTTGTAAACCCATGTGAAATGCGCAATACTGGTCAACAATGGATATGGGAATCTATAGACATCAGCAGATTCAACAAAACTGTCAAATCACCAACACCGTGAACGTCAACTTCAGTTAACCCAGTAAGATTCTGTTTTTCCAAGTTTTACAAAACAAGTGTTTTTCACGAGCCAGAAAACTGTCTACCAACTTATGGTTTCTTGACCGTTATGACTGCTCTCTGCTTACGGGAAAAATAGATGTTTGCGGCTGAATTGAAATTGATCTTAACAGATTCAGCCGTCTGGGACCGACAATGTTCGATAACGTCTGTCATCCGTTTGCAGTGGGCTCTTGTATGCCAGGGATTATGTTCATATATTGCGACGTAGTTAACATGTGTCCTTATATGTAATACACGGGTTCCTGCACCAGTTAACTCCCAGAATTTCTATGAAAGACCAAATACATCCCGCCTGTTTTAAATGATCAAAGTAGTGGTGATGGAGTCGCCTTCCGGTCAGAGTTATCTCCATACGTACCACCATATAAATGAGATGCTCCATTTCAAGCACTGTTTTCGGACATTGTGATCGAGCCACGATGTCGATACTTTTGGGGCCCCATCGGCTTTACTTCCGTATTGCGGTTGAGCATACCAGATCCATCAGTACCACCTGAAGTACAGAGACTACGTAAAACTGAAGAGACACGAGGAATTTAGGCGGTCATCGAGACCCGTTTTCTAGTCTGAGCTTCTAAGCTGCAAGATCTGCACTCCAATTCAGAATGCTATGAGCCAGTTTGAAAATTAGCTCTCAGTCATTTTCCCGAGTTCACAGGTTTAATACTCATCACATGCATTGGTTTATTCACACCTCGGTAATAGTTGCACTCGCACACACACACTCGCAGTTGTGCACAACGTTTGCTCGTTTCAAATCCACCCGTGCGATTCTCTCAATCAAGACAAAAATAGACAATCCAAACCCTACTTTATTTGGCATGAAGTTAGTTTACACCTGAATTTTTCTTCAACATATCACGGTTTACTAGATATCATGGAAAAATTATGTAAAGTTGGAAGCCTATCGAGTGGTTAGATCAAGTTCACATTCATCGTTGGGACTGTTTCACAGCAGTTAGAATTATGTGGTTGTGGTCTCTTAGCTACCAATTAAGTCACCTTATCATTCTCAGGTAAATACTATTGCTTGGTTTTTCATCTAAGTGAATTACGGGGCCAAATGCATCGTCAGATGCCACAGGAAGAAAGTTTCAACTCATATTATCAAGTCTCCAATGGAACACTTTTATGAATCTTTATCCTTGACGTGGGAAAACTCTAAAAACTGCTATGCTTCTTATTTAGGTTCACACAATTCATACAATGATGACATTTTTACATTCAAAATATTTAGAAATAACATCATTTGTATCACAAAGTTTATTGCAGTACAGCGTGTTCCTCGTACTTTCAGTTTTATTCGTTATTATACCACTAAGTACAACCATTCAGGAAGTGGACAGCAGCCTATGAAATGCTGCCAAATGGGGAAGAGACCGGCAGTGACGGAAATCGAACCCAGTTCGTTATTACCCAAAGTCTACGATAATCGTTGTTTTACCACCACCGGTCAAACGCGAATGTTTAGAAAATACTACTTTTTATTAGTAAACTAGGTAATAAGGAAGCTGACAATGAAGAACCATCAGTTATTCATGGTTGTTTTAATTGACTGAATTTCTCAACGTGATCATAACAACAAATAGAAATATTTCCAATGTTTCTGAATCTCCGACCGCGTTCACACTTTCTGAGTTGCGGATGGTAATCTGTAGTTTAGATCACATTGCTCCCTTTCTACAAGAATATTCGTAGATCAGTGCCCGCGTTTGCATACATCCTACGTGGGTCACGCGAGTGTTCTATCCATCTCGGTTGGGAACTTGTGTGGTCATCGTAATATCCATGTTGGTTCGAGGGTAACAACATGGATTTTAGTTAGACAAGACGGGGTTGGCTTGCAATCGTACTACACTGAAAAAGCAATCCTAGCGATATCGCGGATAAATAAAATGGAATAACTGTACAAACTAGTAGTTCTGTTGTGTCTAAGGGGTAAGCTTCAGCGTTGAATAAGTGGCGAAAATCGACAAAATCGGAACAAATAACAAAGAAGCATAAGTTCTCTAATAAAAACGGAAAAGTGGATTCATTTTACTTCCGTAGAAAGTGGGAACCATGAAGTCTGTTACAGGGAAATGCAGTACTTTTCCAAAGATTCATAAATGCAGCCCATGGGTGCTTTCGTTGCGAAGAATTATGACAAGCGAATGCGGAACAATTCGTACCTCAGATGATAACAGAAAAGCTGCAAATTAAGGAAACGAATCAGTGTGTTGGAGAGAAATGAAAGCATTTGGGATGTGACATCATTCAGAATGATGTGAATTGAGAGTCACTTCATACAAAGCCGTCAACACCTATGTATTTCGACATAAAATTCCACAGTAAATGACAAGTATGACTGCTAGTCACACACCAACTAGCATCAGATACCGACTCCAGTGAGGTGGATACTCTCCTTAAAGTCACACTTTATTTCGCAGATAACTTGAGTAGTTTTCCAGACAGTCAAATCAGTCTTTTGTATTTCGTTGGAATTTTCACAGTGAAGAAGGATTTTATGACGAGATTATCACGAAAATTGGTTGTCTGTGGTTCGTTTTAGTGTTTCACTTTTTTCTGGCACCTAACTTCAATTGCACACTGTCAGGCGTTCAAGTATGCGTCATGCTAATTTAGCGATCGTTTTATTTTCATAAGTACGTTTCACGCTACATTGGACCGGATATTTATGATGAATCTTTCAGTCGTGTGGATTTGTCCTAGAACAACAGACCACTTACTCAGTTTAACAATGTTTACTAATATTGTGAAATTAAGTGGGTGGTTTGTGAATGATAGTACATTAGAAGCATTTCGTCTACGGGTGCATTGATTAGCTACTTGAGTATTGTTTCGACCATTCAAATCATCAAAGAGGAGACGGCTGCGTAGACCTTTAAATCGGAATTCAATGCGGCGCCTGTTTTTTGAGCTATGAATGTAAAAATTTCGCTGTTAGAAGTAAATTTGAAAAAGTTAAAGAATACAAAGCACGCAAATTATTCTACGGTTGTTAGTCACGTGGCTAACTGAAAGTTCAGGATAACTAGATAGTGGACACACAAAACCTTCAAACACATCTACATTACCAACAGACCAGTGTCAACGGGGACATCGCCTCTCCCTTCTTTGTTCTCCATTCTAAGTGGTTGCGACCTCAAAGCAACAGAAGTGAACTTTCGGCAAGCCAATAGACCCCCAATCTCTAACGTAGTATTTAGACCAAAATTGTCCTGACTGCAGAACATTATTAGTATCGTAAGTGCAAATCACAGCCTACTCTCTTCTTGGAAGTGTCACTGCAACGATAGATCGGCATTAGCCAACAAAATCCAATAAGGGTCAACATTCATATCTGAAGAGTTTCTACCCAAAGAGTAATAGACACGTTTCTAATGTATTCTATTGAAGGTCACCGTATTATTGACTGCATTTATCTGGCTTCTTGCCGATCCTTCTGTTTTATCAGTGCACACAAGTGTGCCTGTGCAAGAAAATGCGCACACTAAAAGAACGAGGTACATTGAGGTTCATCCGATGAAATCCAAGTTTTGCACCTATGGTCAAGTTGTGAATTCTATCGTGTGATTTTTTGTATTATACTGGGTTGAAGGTTTCTGCAAGTTAATAATTCATATTTCCTCCATCAAAAGAAGCAAAAACAGTCAACGTGAGTTTGGAGGCATTTCCAAAAGTTGAACAGAACAAACACTAAACGAAAATCGGGTTCAAAAACCGAGGTCGATATGATGCTTTCCTGTGACATTCACCTTTTCAACATGAATACTTTCCAACTAATGCATTGTTAATTTGCGATATGTACCCATGAGGAGGAGGATGAGTCTAAACTCGGAACTAGTAGAAGGATGTGAATGATAAATGGACAGGTCACTAGAAATAGGATTACTGGGGTCCGCAAGAATCTTTATAGCAAATTTTTCACAAGTAAAAAAATATGTCAAGCACATTTTGTTGATTGGAGAGGCCACATGAATCAAAGAAACACAACTGATAATCACCAAACCGCAGTGTAACGAATGAAAATTCTTCTTAATTAGATCAAGGAAAATTAGAGTAGAGAATTGGAGTGAGGTTGGCTGGAGACATTGGTAGACAAGGGGAATGACAACAGCTTGTTTGGCACTGAATTGTCTTGGTTTGCGAACTTCCAAAGTGTCGGGGCAATTTCTTTAAATTTTCCTGAATACGAGAAGGCCACCGTAAACTTGGTGATTTCAGTAATGCCCAAGTAGTTGACCGAGTTAGCTTCGGAAACGGGGACAGAGTTAGTGATGGATTGTTCATTGGGACAACGAGATCGGAAAAGGGTGACCATGTACTACAGACAATTGGAAGTGTTGAGATATGGATCACACATGGACGAAAAGTTCTAGGAACTGTGAGCCAATGACAAGGAATGAGCCTGGTGAGTAGTGGAAATCGAATCTGTGATAGTTCACGCACCCCTAATACATGCAAATCATGATCAGTAATACCTTTCACTGAAATGTCAACAGGTTTAATACTGATAAGGGATTAAAAACACTGAATAACAGAATGAAAAATGAAGAATTCAGCACCGCTAGTATCCATTATGAATGGACGTTTAATGGATGGTTAACAACATGTGTGCTAAGAATATGGCAAAATGAATACAAAATAAAATGCAGGTATCGGCAGCCAACTGTGAAATTATTAGAGTCCATTCGAACGACGTAAAAACCCCTGTCCGAAAGCTGTGTTGAACCTAAATTGAAGAGCAATTTTACTTGGCTGCTTTCATATCAATTTGCTAAACATTGTAGACATAATGTGAGTCACCTTTTTCCTATTTCTGTTGCACAGTTTTTTGTGCACTAGCATGTTGTTAACATACTTCCTTTTTGTCTCGTATCGCTATCGAGCCACCAAGCTACATTATCGACCAACTGGAAGATTTTCGGAGCCTTCGTTGACGATGATAATCTTATCCGGTTTCATGGTAGAATAGAAAACAAACAGAACACAGGATGAATGTGTGTGGCTTAAAAGGGAATTACAATATCATCCGTAGTAACGCTACTTTCATTTCGGAACACGTGGTGCTGACTTCGTTAATTCTTTGATATAATTATTCCGCTGGTCTTGAGGACCACTTGATGAGCGATCTAAGCTTTCCCAAATAAGTTTAAGAAGGCAGATCAACAGCAGCATCTACTCACATAACCGTGGTGTGTGAGATAATTTCCTTAGGTAACGCGAAATGCTCGACAAACGATAGCATAGGTCGTGCAGCACTTCATGGCGTTGATTTGGGCTTAGTACGGAGGTTGGATAATCTTTGAACAAGGACTACAGAAAAGCGCCCACTTTGATTTCGGCACGCACGGCTTTCCCAAGCTGTGCTTCTTGGCTGGCTCAAACCATTAAAATAATACACGAATATAATAACCTGCATGGATAATCAGTTTTGATGTGTTGGTAGTGAGTAGATAGCAGTGGAATAAATCCAGATCCTAAACCTGCTGCTGGCCACAAAGCTTATGGCTCCAATTTAACAGCATAAACACCACAAGTCACTGTATTTATCAAGCCTTAAGACTGAGCATAAACTTGACAACATTTGGTTTTCCATAGCACGCCTGCTAATTGTAATTAGGGCACAAACGCTGGTGATCTCATAATGTGGACCCGCCACAAATGGGGCGTTCCTTGGCACTCAGGACCTTCTTGCTCTTCCGGTTTTTTTCCACTTTATTTTTTCTGGCATAATAATTGCACTCTGATTCCTAGAATCCGAAGGTAAATGGCCACAGTTACATACCAACTAGTACTGAATATCGCATGAATTTTGCAAAACATAACAATAGGAAACGACTACCTCGATGACCGAGGATGTTGTGATGACACTACATTCATTTCTATCAATCATCATCTTTATTGCCACCGCATGTATAAACTTTGTTTTATCACTCCGAACCAGGTTGTTTCTGGTTTGATTGTCAATAAGACACACGCTCTCTTGAGTCCTTTCTGATTGTTTTTCGCTCTATACCTTTTGCTCCACAGGTTCGCATAGACACTTCTGTGGCTCGACTTTGGTTTTTCTGACTTCTAGAGAAGCATTATTTGGTTCGCCACTGCAGTTATCTACCTCGTCCGTATGCCATTCGTCTCGTTAGCTCCCCGCTATATTGGTGAGCCCGGCATGGTTTTAGCATACAGGCGCAGTTTTTGAATTTCCTGCAACATTTTCATCACCGAAGTCAGTCCGTTTCATCATCCTATAATAATCTGCTACTCAGCCGCTTTATATAATGAAAGTATTTCAAAATTCAACCGATTAACTTTATCACTTTTTGTCAAAAAACTCCGTATTGACTTAAGCTCAGTTCATTGCTGAAAATTGCTAATTTGCGGGAGATATCATTACCAGATGTTAAAAATGTAGTAGACGTGGGACTGTCTGATATGTTTTCAATACACATGAGGATTCCTGAGTTCTCAGCCTAGGATCCCGGATTTTGGCTGGTTCAAATAGAAACACAATTTTGAATGGCCCGTATAACCACAGAATCTACCAGGTTTGCATACCGGGTTGGGATCTTGTCATCGACTATGGCTCCAGTAGTCAGGGATATCGTACTCAACCTACCCAAACAGAGCCCGTGCGATGGACTGTAGGAAGTCGTGTTGGGTAGCTCGGTATGTCCGCAGAAAATTGGCTAAAGCCGTTGGTGTCCGACATCAATTTGGATGACCAAGGCACCCAAAAGGCGACTTAGCCTCTCCGTCATGTGGGTGGACAGATCTCCACAGTGGAAAGGGATGATCAAGTGTTACGCATGCTTCGAATGCAAGCGCTCCCCAATAACATTCAAGCTATCTTGGCTATCTTTGGGAATACATCAACGTTAGATGAGATTGTGAAAGCTGTTGACCAAGTGCACGCACATGTCTTACCTTCTGTGCGTTACATAGCTAAAAGCCCTGACGTAGACCACGTTAACACCTCGCAGCATTTAGCTAATCAGAAGGAGTTATCATCCTCTCGGGTTAACGCGCTAAGCGCATCACGATCATCTTCCGGATCTCTCAGAGCGAGCAGCCCCAACAGTTCACGCCATATTAGCTCCACAAACTCCGGCCTGTGTTGGTATCACCGCAACCACGGTCATAAAGCAAAACATGATCAAAGACTTTCACTTATCTATCTAAGAACCAGGGGAATGCTTAAGCCGACCGGTGCAGGCACAACAATGTCAGACTTTTTCACCCACAGCAGTCTACATTTTTGTAATATCGAGTGAATTGAACAGGCCTAACCCAGTACAGAACTACCGAGAACCAAGTACTCTAACACCGAATAGAATGTAGCATAATATTTCGTATGCGCGATATCATGTACCGTAAAACTGTGTGTTTTAACAAAGAGAATGCAGTGAAGCAAAACAGAAGGAGTCAATCTTGAATATCACATCCGCCGCACATGAATTGAAGTAGGAGTTTCTGTAATCTCTTTGTGGTAATGAACGAATTCTTTTAGATCTTCGGATACTTGGTTGTCCCGTGGGATTCTCGAATTCAAATGTGTCTGAATCAGAATTACCAGTTGGTACAACAACAGTTGAATTTACATCTAACTAAACTTCTTTATTGAACTGTACCCGGTCAACATGACGTCTATGACTGGATAGATCATTCAGATCCAGTATAGTTCCCATCCAGTTCCCGTTGCGCGAAATGATAATTTCGTCCGCCGGTCGTAAACCATTCCCTCTGAAATAACTGACATTAGTTTTCAATATACACGCAAAATTGGTTCTCAAACTACAGCATTTAAATAACTGACAAGGACTTTTACCAGTAGCAGTATGTGCAGCTTTACGATATTGCATGAGAAAGTTGTCAATGACACGATCAAGTTAAAAAATGCATACGGGTTCACAGAATGAATTGTGCTCTTAAGCTTGAGTGCAAAGTTCTCTGTAAGGCCATTAGACTGTGGATGAAGTGAAGCAGTGTGTACATGTTTGCAACCAAAACCTTTTAACCACTCATTCAAGAGTTTAGCAGTGAAATGTGTACCACGGTCAGTAACTAGCACAAATGGAACTCCTTTTCTGCTGAATGTCTTTCTGAGAGCAGTCTCTGTGAAGCCAGTCGTAGGTAAAGTTGTTAAATGTACCTCTGGCCAGCGGAGAAAACACCAATGACCACAAGAGCATATTATTTACCCGAGAAGGGTCCACATTAGTCTGCATGTACCCACTGCGACGTCTCACAGGGCATCGGCCAAGGAAGCCACTTTGAGGGTTTGAGTGTATCTTATGCGAACACTGCCTGCAGTTTTCAGCGGTATGTACCATGTCATCATCCAGTTCAGGGCACGAGCAAGTAAAACGTGTCAGTAACTTCATTTTGTCGACAACCAGATTCCCTGAATATAGGTCTACCTATATAACGGAACGGAATATAGAAGGAATGACCGCACGGTCGTTGAGGCCCAGTAATCCATCTGGAGTGACCGGCAAATCATCACGGCAATAGTAGAAGTCAGGAAATCGCCGCTTTTCGTTCGACGTCCAACCCAGACTTGGAGCTGAAATGACTGGGGCAAAGTATGGTTTTGTATCCTTCACAATATCTTCACGCCACAATCGTAGTGGTTGTATCAACAAACCATCATGAGTGACTGATGGTCGAGATGAATATGTCATTCTGGATAAAAGATAAGCGTGTGCTATGTATTTAGCACTACGACGCAGAATATCATAGTCATATGAGCTAAGTGAAATACTCCACCTTTGAACCATTGCAGCTGGCGATCTTGACAATAAATGATGTGGGTGATAGACGAACTGCAATGCCTCATGGCCAGTAACTATGGTGAACTTCTGACCAAATAAATATTTGGGCAAATGCTTGACGGCTCAGTAGACTGCCGAGGCTTCTCTTTGTGTTCGTGAATATCCTTGTTCAGCTTTAGTGAACTTCCTTGAAATGCAAATGACTGGCCGGTCGCATTGTTCAAGAACAGCACCTATGCCAGTAGGAGATGCGTTAGTAATCAAACTGAACTATCTTTCGGAGAAAACGGACTAAGAAAAACGCCGGACTGTAGGTAAGATGGCAACTTACGAAGGGTCTTTTCATGGAGATGATTCCAAAAGGGGGGAATTGGTGGACAGAACATCGAACAGACAACTGACTTGCTTAGAAAAATTTGGAATGAAACGAGCAAAATACTGAAGAATACCAAGAATAGAGCGTAATTTATGAATGTCTGTGGGTGAAGGCACGTCAATGAGTGGGGCCTAACTTGCTGGGTCCAGAGAGAAGCCCTTAACATAATTAATGTAACCAAGACAAGAAAACTCAGAAATACCGAAAAACACTTATGTGGGTTAACAGAGACGTTGAACTTAATGAGCAGCTCTAGCAAACAGCAAAGATGATAGTCACGTATAGCTCGAGTGCAACCATGGACAACAATATCATTTTGGTATGACTCAACCCCCTCAAGACCTCGAACAATGTGGGTAAGAGACTGTTGAAAAATAACAGGCGAGACATTGAGACCAACAGGCTAAATGTTGTATCAAAATAAACCGAAAGGAGTGATGATGGTGGTTATCGCACTGGATTCCTTATCCATGGGTATAAGTAGGTATGCATTTTTCAAGTCAGTTTTTGAGAATTCACTAGATCCTCCAAGTCGGTAGAGCACGTTTTCGGGTTCTTCAGTTGTGCAAGTAAGCTGTATTAGGCACTCATTCAATGTCAATCGGTAGTCATCGCAAATCCGTGGTGTCTTCCCATCAGCCTTTAACGGAATGACAATCGATGCGGCCCTGATAGACGACTCCGCGGGGCTAATAATTCTAGGTTCACACGTGGACTTCCTTGCTTGGCAAACAAGTTCTCTCAAACCAAAAAAACTATTCTGCCCTTTGGAAAAGTAAGATAGCCAGATACCTCTAATCTTACTCCAAAAATGTGCATTCCACCGGAAGCTTTAGAACATTTTAAAACAAGCTGTTGTGTATCCAATGAATCAGGTGAGGAAGCCAAGAAAGTTACATCAATGTGAAGTTTGCAAAGAACTTTCAAACCATGAACGGAAGGTCTTGATTCAGAAACCAAAACACATTCTACAGGATCAGAGTCACATACCTGAATTGGTACCATACAAGAACCGACAAGTGGGAGCTTGTTGCTAGTAATACCTCGAATAGTCACACTGGTAGGATTAATCTTACCAATGGGTTAAAATATCCAGAACCTGAAAAGAAACATGGATTCTACACTCCAAGTGTCAACAATAAAGGTGTATTGGCTACCCTTTGAATTATGTAATGTCTGGTTAACATGTGAAACTTTCTCTGGCAAAAAGGCTAACTCAAGTGTCGAAAAACTGGTATCAGGTAGAGAATTGTTAGATGATGCTGAAGGGATCCTCAGTCGACATGCCGAGGCTTATACAAACAATTGTAATGTGGCCAACCATACCACAGACTCTCTATTTTATTCCCTCGAAATGGATGAAATGAGGACAGTTATTCGGAAAATCATAAGTCAGAAGTGAGATAAGAGCATCGTATTGCGTAATTTGGATTAGTGAAATAAATCAACGAAGCAAATGACGTACTTCAAACGAGTGACACATACCGCTCGGAAACCGTTCAGAGACCGTCCAGAAAATCGGTTGTAAACCACTAAGAAACCGCCCGAAAACCGATCAGAGTTACAGTTAGAACCGATCCAAAACCGGCCGGAAACCAATCGATTTCACAGCGGTTACTGGCCGGTTTTCGAGCGATTTTTACAAATCGTTTGAAATACGTGATGTGCTTCGTTAATTTCTTTCAAAATCCCAAATTAAGTATTACGATGCTCATTTCTATCTCCTAATATATGATTTTCCGAAAAATTGTCCTTATTTGGCCCATTTCGAGGGAGTAAAATGGAGCGATCTATACCGAGGTTTTCAGGACATTTCGACGAATTAAACCAATGCACTTAAATAAAACGCTAACTAAGCATTGCGCATTACTTCGGTCGTCAATTTCCTTCTTATCAATTCATGGTTCATCCGTTTGAGGTGGCTACTAAACAAATCGACCGAAAACCGACTGGAAACTGGCCGAAATCCGATCGAAAACCGACGAACTGGCTGGGTGCTACAAGAAAAAGCACGTAGCTTGTCGATAGGGACATGCGAAACGAGAATGTAACTGATCAAGTGAAGCACACTTGCCCAAATTAAACCTTGCGTGATTAGATTTCGAATGAGTGGATGGCTGAAGTGACGGCTGGTAGCCACGATAATTCACTGGCTTGTTCAAATGCGGAAATGTTTGAGTGCCGTGTTCGGTTCAGTTCAGTTCAGTTCAATCTGCACAGGACAGGTAATGGCCACGGCCAATCGAGCGTCCAGAATTCCTTCGATGTTATGCACACCAGTTATGCACCCACCACTGCCGAGTGTATTTCGTCGAATCCCCGCTGAAAATGAAAGGGAAACGAAAAACCTCATCGCACACCAACTGCGTGAGACATTATGCATCGTGAGCGTTCACTGGGACAGTATGCAATGAGGGAAAAAGTCTGCTAAAACATACTCCAGAAGGACCACAGTGCTACCCGTCATCCATCATCATGTTCGCATTGTAGTTTAGTGGAACTGAACAATACGGACTCTGACACAGCAGTTAGAAATGCAGCGGTGGCCATCTTCGTTCATACTTTTACCACGTTTATTGTTCAACTGAACGCTGACTGCCAAGCGCGGTCGCCATTTGACCGTTGCTCTTGCGCACGCTCTCACGCACGCTCTCAAATACACGCTAACCACTATCTCTCCCAATCGCCTTTCTGGTTCTCACGGGTCATGGAGAATACTGTTCAGGTTAACATATTCGTGCAGTGCCGCACATTAGAGTAACGTGCAGGTGGCCCATGCAGTACAAAGGACCGATGCACGCGTTTACTAAGGAAACTGCGAAGTAAGGTCTGATCAACCTTACAATTGGTGAGCCCAACGTGATCCCCAAGTCACGTGAGTTTCCTTGTTTTCTACCGTTCAAGGTCCCGTCTGCGTACGCTTTTGTGTGTTATATTGTTTCCCTATCTGTTGATATTTTTGGCCGGTTTACCAAATAATATTTTGGCCATACATATTTTTGGTGTCTAGTTCGTCGTGATTTTCTTCGCGAAGACTATGGTGTTCCATTAGTCGTTGATTTTCTTTTCCCGTCCGTATTGGATTAAGTAATCGATATGTCTGCTGAACGGAAACCCTGCTCAGACCCCACCGTTTGGGCGATCACGCTGCACATACGGGCACTCACGCCTGCTGATCCAGAACTCTGATTCACGCTGGTCGAGGTAGAATTCGAAAACTGCCGTATAATCAGTGACGCCAGCCGTTTCAGGTGGGTAGCAGGCCGCCTCCCGCCGGAGGTCACAATGCAAGTAAGGGAAGTAATAATCTCTTCCCCGAGCTGAGGCTTTAAAGGAGGCCGTCATTGCCCGCACGACCCCAACACAGGGCCAACGTACGCAACAACTTCAGAACGTCGGGCTCGAGAGCAGAAAGCCCTCCGAACTGCTGAGTGAGATGCAGCGTTTGAGAGGACCGACAGTAGGCATGGACCACTCTTAAGGGAACTTTGGCTGCAGCATTTGCCGCACAACATTCCAGTTTTACTAAGTGCCACGCGCAAGTGCTCGCTGGAGGAAACTGCAGCGATAGCTGATGACATTATGTCACGATACAACCCCGCTGTAGCTGGGGTAACCAGGTCCTCCGTCACAATGGTGCCTGCCTTGCCAACATCTAACGACCTCGCGTCAGTTTTGTCTAGAATTGACGCGAGCCTGCAACGCATAGCAGTAATAAGAAGTGGGTCTCAGGAGCGGCACCGCGCACGCTCACCTAGGCTCCATAGTCCGTCGTTGGAACGACATTTCGGCTCTTCAAAAGAAGGGTGTTGTAAATACCACGGTCACTTTGGTGGGGGAGCCAAACGATGTGAACCAGGGTGTACGTTTCCCGGTGCTCATCAGGGAAACTAAACCCCCGGCCCGTGGTGGCGACCCACGAAGCAGGGTATCTGACCAATAGTCGTCCTTTGAACGTAAGGGACATAATCTCAAATAACCTATTCCTTGTAGGTACAGGTGCCGAAATGAGCGTCCTCCCCCGAGCGAAAGGCGACAATAGCACACGGCAGGCCCAAACACTACGCGCTGCCAATGGCACGGCCATCCCAAAGTTTGGCCAGCGGTCGCTCACCTTAAACTTTGGTTTAAAGCGTAATCTTCGTTGGGTATTCATCATCGCCAACGTCCCGTACCCAATTCTAGGCACTGACTTCCTACAACACTTAGACTTGTTAGTTGATGCACGGCGCCGCAGAGTGGTGGATCGTCAGACCACTCTCGCTGTTGCGGGTTATAATTCGCGAGTGAATCACGTCACACCTTTTTACGTTCAACCACCGGCACACCAACCTTATGGCGAAATCATCGCAGCCTACCCGTCCATGTTTCGGCAGGCCGGGCCCCTCCCAGCAGTGACCACCAACGTCACTCACTAAATCGATACTAGGAGACCTCCAGTGTTCAGTAGGCCACGTCGGTTAGCACCAGACAAGCTTCGTGTTGCACAGGGTGAATTCGAACACATGCTAGAACTGGGTATAATACGCCCTTCTAGTAGCCCTTCGGCTTCCCCTCTTCATACGGTCCCCAAGTCTAGTGGCGACTCGCGGCCCTGTGGTGATTACAGAGCACTTAACAAAGTCACCGCCCCTGACCGATACCCAATTCCCCGTATACAGGACGTTACTTCGTCTCGATCAGGTTGCTCCGTCCTCAGCCGTATCGATTTAGTTCGTGCGTACAACCAGATCCCGGTAACAGAAGCCGATATCCCTAAAACTGCCGTCACTAAGCCTTTCGGGCTGTTCGAATTTCTGAGAATGCCGTCTGTACTCAGCAGTGCAGCCCAGACCTTCCAACGGTTCATGCACGAGGCAACTCGTGGCTTAGAAAACGTCTACATATACCTGGATAATATTTTTATGGCTAGTTCTTCAGAGCAGGAGAACATCGCACACTTGCAAGCGCTTTTCAAATGCCCTAGCCAGCACGATGTTACGACCAATATTGCGAAATGCGAATAAGCCGGTCTGGCATCACCTTCATAGGACATTCTATTTCATCCTCGGGTATGCGCCCTCTGCCATATAAAGTTTCCACTATTCGCGACTGCCCTGAACCCCAATTTTTTTTCCGGTTGCGTCAGTTTGTCTCAAGCCTGCCGTCACGGAGTGCAGGCAGCTCGAACAATTTACACCTACTCAAGCTGCTCAGTCACCCGCATCCAGCAAGTTACCACTCGAACCACCCCCAATTTTGCCTAGTGAGGATTCGGCAGCTAGTCCATCAGATTCTCCAACAGTACCCTCAAAGCAAAGTAGCCTTCGCGGTCGCCAACTACGAAATCCCGTCCACTCCGCCGATTTCACGACGATTTTTACAACCGACTGTTGGCAATAAGCTGGGAAGTTCACCATGGATTTACCAACCAACAGGCCCGAGAAATTACAGTCGGTAGTTACGATTTCATTTTCTTCTGGTCTCCTAGCGGCTACAACAACACCGAACATCATTCGCGTGTTGTTGTTACGGTCCAACATCCGCCGGCGCCCTCAGGAGCTATTTTGTTCCAGTTTACTTTGCCCTCTCTCAGACGGATCTACACAGTCACATTGGCTTCATAGGTAGTCTCGCTGACTCCAGTGCACGTTCAAGGAGCCAACCACTCACTGGACAACGGGACGACTGGTCAGCCGGGTACTGGAGGCGACAACTGGACGCCCTTTTCGGTTGACATGACGGGGCATCTGCCGGCTCGCATGCGTATAAGACCCGTGGGCGCCAAAACACAGTTGGACCTACGCACATCGGACCTCGAGAGTGCAGACACCGTTAAACTCATCAGCAGTCGTTCGACGCCACCAACAGTACAACGGGCATGCTGCGAGGAGTTCATGGACAATCAATAATTTCGGCCTACCATCACTATGGAAGGCCAACCCCGTCGGACTTCTAGCAGGAGGCCCCTGTAGCGGTGGTCATCTTCGTTCATACTTTTACCACGTTTATTGTTCAACTGAACGCTGACTGCCAAGCGCGGTCGCCATTTGACCGTTGCTCTTGCGCACGCTCTCACGCACGCTCTCAAATACACGCTAACCACTATCTCTCCCAATCGCCTTTCTGGTTCTCACGGGTCATGGAGAATACTGTTCAGGTTAACATATTCGTGCAGTGCCGCACATTAGAGTAACGTGCAGGTGGCCCATGCAGTACAAAGGACCGATGCACGCGTTTACTAAGGAAACTGCGAAGTAAGGTCTGATCAACCTTACGGACCTCTTACGTCCTGATAATGCTCACAAATGTGGCGAATGTGATCGAAGCTCTGATCGGTTAAAATTAACAGCTTCTGTTGCAAACCTAGAAGGTTAATTCCTGCAATCAAGCGATTACGCAGGTGATTTCCCGACTAAGGACGGTGGTCGCACTTCACTTCTTGCATCCGCAGCTGAAGAATGAACTCACGTGCTGATTGGTCTTCAAGTCTGGTGAGGCAGTCAAACTTGACCCCCTCAGCAACAACTAAGTGGACTGGCTTGAAGGGCTGCAAAATAATGATCTTCAGTTAGTCGTATGTTAAACTCATGGGGGGTCCGAGAAAGAGGAGACTGCATCAGGTCAAGTGTCTTGAAGTCTTGAATTCTCGAAGCACTACAGAGGTTCGAGGCTTTGACCCCAGTCGTCCCGGTTTTCGAGGAAATCCTTGATGGTCTGTCCGATTCAGCTAGCCGAAACGAGAGTAAAAAGAAGCAGGGCGAGGCGGGGGCGGCAACAAAAAAGTAATATGCATACCGTCATGCACTGTCTTACTATGTACAGCACTTCAAGCGGAATGAGGGTGCGACGTTCGTGAACATATAGCGGAATGGAAATGCAATAAAGGACATCTATTTCACTTTTTGGACAAGGAACTACTGGGAGAGACCCAGGCAGAGATCTGACTTTTTGAAGATAGTTTTGTTCTGAGAGGGAACAATATCTTCCGGAGGGGAGTGCCACAGAGCAATATCCCTTTGGCTAAAAAAGTTAATTCGTAGAGAAGTGCAGGGCCACGGTTTAAAAACTTTTCTGCTGTGACCACGGGCAAAAGACGCTGGACAGACGGAAAAGATCAATCCCATTGACCTGATTCAAAAAGGTGAAACATGAAAAAATGTCACCTCTTACACATCTTAAGTCAAGGGGATAGAAATTTAGGAGTGAGAGGTGGCCGGGATGAAGTAGGTGGGACAGACCCCATACTGCTTTGATGGGGGCCCTCTGAACTCTTTCTAGGATCTCACGAGCTTGGACAAGACCAGAGTGCACTATCTGACTATCGTACTCCAGCAGAGGTCGGATATACCTGCCGGAAATTATGGGGGAATCGTCCCTAGAGACGCGTGGGAAGGACCTTCGAATCATATCTAGGGCCCGAAAGGCAGACTTGCTCGCAGGTTGGTGATGATGAGAGAAGGACAAGTTACAATCTATTCAGAAACCGAGCTCCTTGTGTCGGTCAACCCTAGGCAGTGTGGTTGCTTCGGTAATGGAAGAAGTGTGGCCAATCTCTTTGCCGAAATACATGCTTAGGCATTTTCCACCATTTACTGGAAGGTTCCAATCCTGGGACCGGCATTTTGTTCCGTCAGCTGCCGTTTGCAGGTTTTCAGCGTTTAAACTTCAAAGGGTTGCATCGTCTGCATACATGGCAATGTTCCCAGGAAGGACTGTCGGTAGATCGTTTATGTAAGTCAGGAAATGAAGAGGACCCAAGGCAGACCTTTGTGGGGCCTAGTTTGTTATTCGGGAGGGTTGAGACAAAACATTCCCCACCTTGGCCACAAAGGTGCGGTCGGTAAGTAAGCTGCATAAGGTGGCCAACATGGAGCCTGTGATCCCGTAGGTTTGCAGCTTATGAAGAAGAGGGGCATGGGGGACCTTGTCAGAGGCCTTAGCAAAATCGATGAATACAGCGTGTGAGAGCTGGCCGTCATCGTGGGCTGTCGTCAGACTATCAATGATGGCAAGCATGTTGGTGACGCGTGATCTGCGGGGAAGAAACCCCAAGTTGGAACGGAAGGAGGATCCTATTTCTATGCAGATGGGGAAGAATCGCATACTTAAGAATTCTCTCTAAAACTTGCTGATGGTGCTTGTTGGAGTTATGGGTCTGTAACTAGAAGCAACGTGTCTTCCACCCTTCCTATGGACGAGTGTGACGGCTGCTTTTTCCCGGCTGCTGGAGGGAACTCCATTGTCAACACATCGCTAAAAAGAGGTGCATAAGGAACAGCCAATGTGTCCGCGGCTTCCTTGAGAAGGCGGAGGTGGATTAAGTCAGGACCCATGAAGCAGTATTGGTTGAGCCGACGAAAATCGTGTGTGACTGCACCAATGAGGATAGGAATGTGGCTAAGGGTAGTGGCCAAAGATATCGGGTGCACGACGAGGTGGGACGACATGGGTATGTAGCTAAAAACTGTACGACGGCAGGAGCTGAAGGCCTCGGCTACTCGGCTGGGGAGAGTGATTGGGGATCTGACATAATGTTTGGGAGCAAGTGACGTCAGAGCTCAGCCCCTTAGACGGCCCATGTACTGAAAGAAAAATGCCTTATCGGTCCGTGCTCGAGCAAGTGCGAATCGTTGGACTGCACTCCGATAGGACCTAATCTTGCCTTTGTATATGATGCGGGTAATCCTGAAACCTGCATCGCGGGCATGACCTGTGGCCTTATACCTAGCAAAGAGGAGCGTCTAGAATGTGCCTAATGGGGTGGTGGAGGGGCGGCCTGCCGGTCTGTGGAAGACGAATTCTGACGATATATGGCCTATCAGCCAAGGGGATCAACGCTCTGAAATCCTCTGCCGTTTCCTCAGCAGAGTTACCTAGATAAACCGAACTCAGCTGAGAGAGAATGAATTCACAGGCTTGGTCAAAATTGGTTCCTTTAAAAGATCTTAACATTTTGACTTCTTGGGGAAGAGGGGACCACTTCACAGTATAATCGAACCCGATGAGAATGTTATCACTTTTACTGAGAGGTGGCACGTAATGCAACACTTCTATTTGGAATCATTCTTTGGTGCTGGCCAGGTCCGGTAGATAAGAGGCATGTCCAGTGCGATGTCTGGTCGGATCTTTTGTTTTCTGCGCCTACTAGTTCTCGAGTATGAGATCCAGGAGGGGTTTACCAAAACTGACATCAGAGGCATCAGCTCTTTGCCAGTCGATACTGCGTGAGTTACAGTCACCAGTGATTAACAGATGGATGAAGCCTGTGTAGCCTTTCAGGGAGCCTATTAAGTCTGTGAGACCTAGGCTGTCCGTTGAATCGCATGCGGGAGGGCGATAGACTACAACGAGCAGTAGAGTATCTGCCCTAGAGGGTGTGAACCTACCCCCAGGCAACCAATACATGAAAAGGTAGGAGTCGGCAGCATAGTAGGAGGATGGATAAAGTCATCGCAGTATGTGATAACCCCTCCAGCACGACCTCTGCTGGAGTCCTGCCCTAAAGTGAAGTATCCAAGACTGAATATTCCGGCACCAAGCATATCAGGGATGAGCCACGTTCCTGCGAGGTCTATCATCTGGGGCTCCTTATCCACTGCAAGCTGCCGGAGCTTCGGGATCTTATTCAGCAAACCCAGGCAATCGCTGTAAAAAAACACTTGAGCACATGCTCAGGAGTTGTTGCAAAATCACCAGAGGAGACTGACTTTGGGTTTGCGGAAAAGAAGGATGGAGAGATGGGGGTGGAAAGGAGGCCCTGGGAGAGTCGGGAGCTGAGGATGCTGGGGGAGGGCTTGGGGGTGAAGAGATCGTCGGAAGGACCGGTAAGTTTTGACGTCTAGTGGTCCGGGAGATACCGCACTGGGGAGAAGGTTCACGTCCTTCAGTCTCCGAAAACCGTGAGCTGTTTTTTGTGGTTTACCTCTGTGTGCACCGCGGGATTCACAGACCTGAGCCTTCTTGTTCGTGATCCCGTTATGCGTGACAGCAACAGGTATCTTTTCTTTTGCGTTAACCTCTTCACTGAAGCTCTCAGCAGAAGCAAGTTGCCGGTTTGAGTCTGGATGTTTTGTTCCGCACCACTAACTCTAGTGGGAACTCACTTCTGCGGTATGTCACACCACGAGAGCGGCTGCGTACGACTAAGAAAAAAGTCACAGCGGTACATGTGTCCACTCCTGTTTCAGTTCCGTGAGGAAAACATTGCCACGGAATTCATCAGAAAGAGAGAGGTTATCGCCAAACCACCCCATTCAAATGCCTAAACATTGTCACCGACAAGACCCAATTTCAGAGGGACGTCCTGGAGTCGGTAGTCAGCAACCCCTCCTCGTCACAATCTCCCTGTCCAGGGCCGTCAAACCCTCCTCAACAACCCACCACGGTTGACACATTCACACACGCACCATCGACCAATGCACCACCAGTGGATGTAGACCTCGATATATCCCGCTCGTAGCCAACTCCTCAGCGCCCATCCAAACGGCTCCATTTTAAAACCCAATCTCCACCATTACCTACATTACAATCATCCCTCAAAGATAGCTATCGCTCAGCTATTGGCATGTCTTCTGGGCATGCCGAGAAAGTGAATGCTTCCAACTCACCACCCGTACCAACGAATCAGCAACAACATCGTCCCCGACAAAATCGAGCACAGCCTCTTCCCTCATCCCTGTTGCTTCCCGTGGCCTAGATCATCTCAGTCTCGGCCTCATCACGCCCCCAATTCGCCTCATAAACCAGCCTGGGGCCTCTAGTATAAGCTCCAAATAAATTTTAACCCAACCATTTCCACCACCGGCACGCCCACCGAAACTCCTCGGTCCCTCCGTTAGTATTCCACCTGGGCACCTGGGTAAGCACCTAAAGATCCATGTAGCCAACCCTAAAGTGGTGCGACCAACTACTCGTAGGTCAGCTTCGTCCTGTCTACCGATGCTCCACCATATTGCAAACTTGCCCTTGTTCGTACCACCACCACCTTTTTCACCACCATTCGAACCTTCTCATTTTCCAGTACACCAATCGCTCAATGTTTCACCCGGTCGGATTCAGTTACCAGAGTTTCCTTTAAGCCTCTCACCCCACAGCAGCCCCTACCTGTACCCCAGCAACTTACCTACCTCAATCCGACCGCGGCAGTATACCATCAACCACCCGTTCGAATCAGGCTCCCACTTAACCTAAACAACCGGTGGCACATCCCACGGCTGCTCAGTACCGACGCTTAATACCAATTTTTTTCGTTATATACCCTTGGCGAAACATGGCCCCATACCACAGCTCTATCTCACAATATTCGTCCTCACCTGTTCCCCAATTGTGGTATAACCATCAGCCGACCAACTCGTATTTCCGACTTCTGCCTTGACGGCTCTTCTTTGAAAGTCCGTTAAGCGTCCATACTCCATTCATGCTCTTCAGAAGTTTACTGAAATCCTTGTGAAGTTTTTCTCCTCTATGTGAATTTCCATATGACACTGAAATCACCTGCACAATAGGTCCGTTTCATTATCACTTTTGACTCACTTGCATTTATTTAACATGTTTTCCCCACAATTAGTTACCCAGTGCAGGATCAGTGTTCTATATTTCGCTGGTATCTCTGACTGCAAGTTGATGGCCCCGTGCGTACTCTAGCTTTAGTCTTGTTCTTTGGCATCTCTTCCGCCCGGTTACTCGTTAGTGACAGTCCAATGATCGCTTACGTCAGCAATCCCACGTTCGTCCAGCTATCCACACCACTCTCACCGAATTCGAAACCGATTTGCAATTCCCGCTTCAACCATTACCACTTTAGTTCACTCAAACACTACATGATTTTACTGGTGTATTTCGGCTGCTGTGTGATTCATAAATTTAGAAATTATGAATACTTCACGTTGACTTGTACTGCTGTATTCTCTGATCATGCCTTGTGCATGTACATTGACCACGGTCAATAAGTTTACTATTAAATTCAATTCAATTCAATTCTGCCTGAGAACCATTTTTCATTTCATTGGTAAAGAAAACGTTGTTTATATGAGTGATGCGCTCTTCATGACCAAAACCTTACATTAAAGCTGGCCGGTCTACTAACAGACCTAAACGGCCCGTCTAGCTTGTCTATCTGTCTGCGCCCGGATCAGCTGATTCGGCTTTGGTCGAATGTTAACCTTTGGCTGATCCACCGATGACCTGACTCGCTCTAATCTTGTCGGCGATCCTGGTCAGCCAATCACGAGATGTCTGCTTCATTAAACCGAGCTGTCTATCAGAAACAAGCTGGGTGCATTCCCTTACCCTGAGCTAGAGTATGGGTAAGTCTTGTCCGTTAATACTGTCTTATTAGCAGTGTTGTGGTCTGGGATACTTTCTGGGCATCAGATGTTAAGTAGCACCAAGTCTACTACTGGAGGTACCTTCCGCTACGGGAGATAGGGTGAGTTGGGAGGCAATGGAAGGTGAACATGGCGCTCGACCCTCAAGGCGAGTCACCTGGACGACAGGCAGCACTCTGAGCTTCGGATGGGCTTTTTGTGGTGTTTCTGGCTTAGCCTTCTCCCAGTGGAGCCTCGAGTGAAGTGGCTTGTCAAAAAATACTACCTTGAGCCTTTTAGGTTCCTCCTTGAGCTTTGCGTCTGTGGAAATAATCCGTTTGGCTGCCTCTGTGGAGAACATTCTAATTAAAATTCCTTGTACCCGGGTGGCGCTTTGGGCTACCAGCCAAGTGGACCGAATTTTTAATGGGAGAGGGAGCCTAGGGCGGTGGAACACTTGGGCATAGGTGTCATGAGGGTAATCCGAGTTGAGAAGGTGACCTTCAGGAATGGCTTGTTTGGAGCATTTCTCAGTGTCTTGCAAAATTTTGGCGACAGTAAAAATTTGCCGCTCACATACTCTACACACCTGATCGGCTGCCTGGGATACTAGGAGAGATTTGTTAACCGAGCACCTCAGGCTGGTTAACTCACCCTTCGGGGTGCTGAAGGTGGCCCTTAGCTCAACTGTCTCTGCAGCTCGACTTTGGACTGCACATTATAGTCCATCCGTTGACAGCACATTACGAAGGACCGTCCCGTCCGGGTTGAGGAATGGGACACTGGCCACGGAGGGGGGAGTCACTATGCGTCAAGGGGAAAATAACCTTGTCTGAGGAAGTGGTTACATTATTGGTGGGGGAAGATGACATTGTTCTGGATCAAATTAGTAAAGATAAAGATTGGCTTAAATGGGGGGAAGAGCCACGTGTTCCAAAATTTCAAAAGTGGTTACATTCACCAGGGGGAAGCCTCCAATCACTCGAGAGATGCTGGTGAGAAACATCACTCAGCTGTGGTTACATGAATGAGGAAACAATGAATGTCAAGGTATAACGCCGTTTTCTGTCGATAATGATAACTTTCATTGTAATATGTTGACCCTCTTTGCTTCTTCCCTCTGTAATTTGTTTAGTACTGCTGGTTTATTTGACTTGGTGAGTTTCGATTGGCCTATCGGCCATATATAAACATTTGTGAGCCGCAGTTCCTTCATTCCTTCGCCATGCTCTGCGTGGTAAGCTGCGCCTTCAAGAGGTGGTGTGCTTACCTTCAGCTTATGCGGAAAAGAGGGGCCATCGATAGACTTAAGCGAAGATGTTTGATAGGTCCAGTTTGTGACCTGTGGACGTGGGACACTTTTCCATCGAGCAGAGTTTCACGACAAGAACTAACTTTGTATTCGTTGCATGGCCGGAGCTCGTAGAGCCCCCAAGGCCCTTTTCCGGGCCACGCCACACTGACTGTCATTTCTTTTCTTGCTTTCTACAAGTGCAGTGAATGTTGGCACTTGAGCTTCATTTCGTGTGGACAACTGAATGATGGGACTAATGTGGTGGTAATTTAGTGTTTAAGGTCTAGAAGATCGAGCATACTATACCGGTATTTTAAGCGACTGGATGAAGTTGGAATTATTAGCTTGTAAAGGATATTCTCCAATGATTATCTTTATATAAGGGCGATAAGTGGAATATTTCACTCATTCCAAGGGCATGAATTAGAGTGGTCTATAACTTGGTATTTCAGGTCTTTTCGATGTATTAAAAATTAGTTACCCAATACCAGAGAACCAAAGTAAATATAACCTACCAAATACTCCCTTTTTCAGTGGAAGATGAAACCATTTTGTAGATAATTTCCCCCAGTTTCTCAAACTACAAGCAAAGGCAACCCTAGAATGTGTAAACTTTATTTCGTTGGTGCTAAAAACAGGGCAACGCGTGAAAAAGCATATAACCATCAACTAAAACCTAACTATGATAACCAAAATACTCCAAGAGGTTTAGTTCCACATCACTGGATCGATTCGTCGAGTCGGCCGCCTACGGCGTACACAGTAACCATCTTAGAAACGGCGGTTGCTCGAATTGTTCCTTTGGACTGATTGAACGCCTCCTTCCCGGGAGACAACTGCGCCGCTGGTGTAAGGCAGGTCACACGACTTGCAGCTCGAGCAAGCAGATGCCAGTTTCTTGCGCTGCGAGCCCAAGGAGTTCCCACCTTGCAGCAACCTCCAAGTATCCAATATAGTTCGGTATTTGTAGTAGCTGAGGCGAAATAAGAAGAAGCAGGCTGGCCCCCTAGAGCAGAAGCCCCACACAAATATAGGTTCGACGCCACAACTCACAGTTCTCCCTATGAGCTACTTACCCCGATTCCTCGAACAACGTAGGAAAAGGAAAGTGGAACAACGACGAGTAGTGTGATATAAAGGCTGTGATAGAGATTCCCACAGTGAGGAAGTATTAGGGTCGTGACATACAGTATAAGATAACTCGACAGGGGGGGGAGAAGGACGGATAATACGATTAAGAGAAAGATTTCTAGGATAGTGAGTAATAGTCTAGGAATATCTTTGCTGAGCACGCTTCCAGTATCTGCTTGGAAGCGGCGACCAAGGTTGCTGTCACCATGTGTGGGGGCGACTTGATCCACTTGTCTATGAAGATGAGTAGGAGACCGCCCTTGTGCTCTTGTTCGCTCTTGGTTTGGCCAACATGTTCGTGTCCACTGAGTGCTAGGTTGTGACAGCGAGTCAGTAATGGTCTGTCGGTGGTGGCGATCCCTCTATATAACTTGTAATCCTCTGTCAGGTGTCTCCTTAGCTTACGGCGACCAAACGAGAGAAGATTTAGGGCTTTTAGCCTTTCCTTGGACGACTTCCCTTGCGTCCCGTTTATCATTCGAGTAAATCTCCTTTGAACGACTGCGAACACCTTTTTGTCCTTTACTAGACCCGGCTCCTGTGCTTGAACAGGAGTCTCCGAATGAAGCCCCAAGGTCACCTTGTTTATAGGAAGAGTTGCCCTGGCCTCTCTAGACACCAGCTTTCTTCCGAGGTTGAAAACAGCCCTGTTTGCCCTGACCGCTGTTGACGCGCACTGCTCAGTAGGTTTGAAGCTCGTGCACAAACGCACCTGGGTCTCTCGCTTCAGCAGCGGACTCAATTCTGGATGGGACAGACAGACCTACGTATCTGCTTTCTCTCCTTCCCCTACCTGCCGGCAAGCGTTTGCATTTGGCTGCATTCAGTGGCTACCCCCTTTTCGGCCCACTTGCTTATCCTGTTCAAGTAGGCCTGTAGTTGCTTTGAGATTGATTCACCCACTATTTTAACATCATCCGCAAACAAGAGCTCCGAGCAGTCTAGTGTGGTTACCAGGCCTTTCACGAACGCCGGGAACAACGGTGGAAGCAGCACAGAGCCAAGAGGTACACCAGTGCTTGCCAGGGCCGGTGTAGACTTGGTGTCATTGGCCTATACGAAGAAGGCTCTGTCACTTAGGCAACCCTAGGTCAAACTCAAAATTAGTGGGGCCAAGCCAAGTGCCCTCGGTTTGCCTAGCAACAACAGGTTGTGTACCCAATCAAAGGCGGTCTGAAATTCCAATTAACATACCTCCACTCGTTCCACGTGGTCTAATCTGCGAGTTACCTCATCGAAGCGTGATAGCATGTTTGTAAAACAGGATTTTTCTTTAATGAACCCGCGTTGCTGGTTAGCAATCGGTTGATGATTCCGAAAGCGCTCGATTGGTTGATATCTTATCCGTCCCTCTAGTACTTTTAGTGTGATTGGTAGCAGGCTTTCAGGGCGGTAATAGAAGCCACCCCCGTTTGTCTCCTTTGTGAGCGGGAACAAATTGTTCCAAGACCCAGTCGACCGGTAGCTAGCGGGCGCCCAGGGATACTTTTGTTAATTTTGTTACCGTTTTACTAGTATGTTGTCCAGGGCTTTTAGAATGGCGGGATGAATATCACCCGGTCCCGCACCCTTGTTACTGTCCAGCCTGTCCAGAACCAGTTAAACTTCACTATTACTGATGACGAGTCCATCCATGGTGACCGCCTGCTGGATTATGGTGGTCTGGTGCTGTCTCTCAACGTCCCGTTGATGCGCACATTCGAAGAAGTCCTTCAAAGTCTGCGCTTTCTCTTAAGCGCTTGTTGACTGCTCTCCGTCTTCGTTGATTACATATCCTACGGCGACTCTTGCTGTAGCCTTCGAATGGACACAGTTACTGTAGGCCTTAGGACATGTGTTTACTCTACGTGTTAGGACTGCTTCGTATCTCGCCTGATATTCACGCTGCACCCTAATGGCGTGCTCACGGGTTCTCGTATATTGCAGCAAACTCTGTTGTCTACTAGTTGATCGATAACGATGCCGGGGTTTGAGCTTTGTCAGTTGCACCTTGGTAGACAGGCTTGTCCACCATGATGGTCTGCGTAGTCCATTGAAGCTTCTTCATGGGGCAAATTCCTTAGTCGACCTCAGAAGGTGGTTTCTGATGATAGGCCTTCCCTCTTTCACTGTCTGATGGTGAACACCTCAGACAACCAAAACTGCTTCTGTTCTGATTGCAATGACGTCCAGACTCCTGGAATTCCCTCGCACCTTATTTGGCGCCCCGGGGGGAGCCATTTGGATCAGAAATCTGAGGATCGCGTGGCCACTCATCCCAAGCGGAGCGGTAAACCCCAGTCTACTTAATTCCTCCGGATGTCTGGTGAACACCAGATCAAGCCACTTGGATTTCTCCCTTCCCTCAACCCGGTCTGCTGGTTGACGTGCTGAAAAAGTGGTAGGCAGCCCACCAGCTCGATCAATTCCCCACTACAGTGGGTGTCATTCGAAGAAGACAGGCTCTCCCAGTTTAATTTGGGGGAGATGAAATACCCATTATCGAAATCAGGGAAACCAGTGAGGCAACTGCGGCCAGGTACTTGAACAATTGAAAGTCCCCTTCTGGACTAGCACTTGGATTGCTGTATACCCATAGCAAATCAATAAGAGATTCTGGAGATAGTAGGCGGCATACTGAAGCTATTATATTTGGGGTTTACAGGGCTTCTCCAGAATGCTGTTCAAGGATTTCTTTGACTTACAGTAGCCTTATTCCTCCCACCCTGCCATAGACTCTGTCCGTCCGGTAAGTGCAGTACCCCTTGCTGGGTAGAAGCTCCGCGGTTCCACTTCGGTGTAACAAAGTACCCGTTATGGCATTGCAATTGGCTCCAGCTGTCTCAACCTCGAGTTCTTACCTCTAGTTTACTGTGCTGCAAGGTTTGGTGTACACTACTCCAGGCTCCTCTGTAGTAGGAAAGTTTTAGCCCGCCCGTCGGGCACTACCAATCTCCCCCCTAGCCAGCTGTCGAGCTGATCGCTCGGTGACCCTCCCCATGTTTTGCCACTGAACTGAGATGTTGTGGGATAGAATCCGGACTGATTCTGGTTCATCCGTCCCTACTGCGGTATTCCCGTCTGGCCACAAAAGTGCTAGTCACTGGGGATACTGTATGAGTCCTTCCCAACGAAATGGAGAAGGAATGCTATTTTCTTGGAGTCATCCAAATGGTTTAGGGTAAAATGCCAAATACCGGAACGTTCCATGTATTCTTCAACCAGTCGGAATGTAGAATTTACACCAAGAGCTTCCCTTTCAGAAGCGATCATAGTTGGACTCCTTTGCGCGACGCGAAATTTAACGTCGAATGGAATGAGTGAGCTCAATCTAGCACAGAACTGCTGAGGACCAGGCACTACAACACCGAATAGAAGGTGGCGTATTATTTCGTGCGCGGGATATAACGTACCGAAAAAGAGTGTATTATAACAAAGAGAATACAGTAAAGCAAGACAGAAGGAGCCAATCTTTAACATCACCGTTTTCCAACCAACAGAATGTCTGGAACGTAAGTCTAGCAGGCTCCGGCTTACAGGTAGGCACTATCCAGCTGCGCTACACAGTGACGTGGGAAGAAAGAAAGGCTTGGAAGACGATTCTGTAATGGAACGGACGGAAACGACGTTTAAAAACACAAAAACCGGTGTCATGAAAGAATAAATAGTTCAAAGCAGTTGGCCGCTACTATGGCCACGCCAGCTTTCCGCTCCACAAAGCCACTAACGGGAAGTAAATAAAAAGGACCTTGTAATGGAAGTCGAAAATGTTGCTGGACTCAACAAGATCACGAGAACCGTCTGAAGTACTTTCGTCGCACACCAAAGCAAGAGAGAACGTGGAACAAAAAATCCTTACCAGCCTCACGAATAAAATAAGGGCACTGAGTCTGCCAGGACAAGCCCCTCAAAGGTGAGATGCTGTGCATTCACCTTTTGTGGGAGGACCCGTTCAGTACTTGCCTTTTAATCTACCTATCGTAGATACGCTTGTCCTTGAGGGCTAGTCTTCATAAACCCTATCCAGTCTCTCGGGGTTCGATGGTCGATGGGCCATTCGCGGGTACGGTCATGAGGTCACCCGTGGGCAAGTCTCGGTGAGGTAGGAAGGGATGTAGGAATGAGGTGGATATAAAGGGCATACAAAGCGATGTCCGTGATACATGGCGTCGTCATGAGTGCCGAACGCTAACGGAGGCTATATAGGTAGAGTATTGTGAACACAAGAAACAGATGAAGGCCTGCCCTAGATGCAAGACCAGGGCCAGGGCCAAGGTTAAGCAGCAGAGGCCAGAGGCTGGGTCAGCAAACAGCACTGCCAAGAACAAGGCTGTAGCCCTACCGAATCGGGTCTGAATCAGGCCTTAAGCAGGAAAGATGGAAAGAAAAAGGAAGAGGAATACACTGTATCCCACTGATAGGAGGGACCTCTAACGGTTGTTTATATATTCAGAGAATGTTTCGTTGGCACGAGCAGCCTGTGTAACACACGTTTGAGCAATGCGTAGCCAAATTCGCAACGGATCCCGAAATCAAAAATCAATTATATGTGATATTCTACGATACTAGATTACTGAATGAACAATGACACCAAAAAGATACAAACCCTAATAATGAGATCACAAGGACTCAACAAACGAGAAACCGAATTGCAGCGTGCGAGCAAGGAGCACGTGTGTCACGCAGGTCCGGACCAAGGACATAACAAAGTAGCACTCAGGGTGCGAACAAACAACAATTGGTCCATAAAAACAAACAGTTCGTAAAGACACGTCAATAGTGTAAGCAAGTGAGTGATGTTGAGAAAAACACTGAATCGCAAAGGTTTTAGGGAGATTTTCCGCGACCGGTCGTTACACCGCCCACCAAAATCCTCCCGGATCCTTGGCAGAGTCAAAGGTTTGGTATAAAGGTACTGATTCTTCCTACCTACCTATGCTTTGCTTTCATTGCGCGTGCCTAATGCTTGTCGTCAACGTTCTACCCATGGTCGCACCTAATCCGTTGGTCACATAGACGCGAGGCTATTTTACATCTTCCACAAGAACAACTGACCGATGGTGGGCGTGGAGGGGGCATGTAGATGCTGTCCTTGGAAAGGCCGTCCTGCCCTGGCCGTATATGCTTGCGTGAGTGTGTGTATGATGTAATCGCCGCTACCTCCACATATGCAAAGGACATTTCAGTAACGTCAACAAAAGCAAATTGCGAACACCATCACAGGTTTGATGGGGGTTGCGTGGCATAGAGTGCATCGTGCATGTGCGCATGTGTCTGGACGTATAATGGAATCACAAGTATCACCACACATCAAAAGAGGACTATGAGCACTGTGACGTGTTTGACGGGGACTGTGTGGCCTAAACGAGTAAAATGTAGGCATGTGTGCGTGACCTAAGCTCCAGTACGTCTGCATGCAATGTCTTGTCGTGTGATAAACTAAGGTCTACAATAAATCGTGAACACAGTATGAAATTAAACACAAATATATTTCAAAGACGGTGTGAAGGGTTGGGTCGTACGGTAGAATGCGTGAGGAATAAATAAATGAATTCAGCTTCATCTGGTATCAGCAGACATGGATATAGCTTGGTCTGTAGCGTCGGCCTCGCCCGCGTCACTGTCACCTTCAAGCAGACATATCTTACGGATATCTCGCAATACCTCCCCTTTGTTTGTTCTCACCACCACCGTGCGCACAAGGTTATCGATCTCTGTACGGCAGTCCTTGATCATTCCAACCGGCCAATCGTCGTTATGTAAGTGGCTCTCCACGAGGATGACCACATTGCCACGTCTGAACGACCTCTGTTTAAAGATCCACTTTTGCCGAAGCTGCAGTGTCGGTAAGTACCCCCCCCCCGTCCATCGTTTCCAGAAAGCCTGTGTAAGGTGGTTCACTTGTTTCCATCCAACGATATACTTTTCACGTAGGGTGTTTTTAGGCGTGATAGCTCCTACTTTTGACCGGAGTAATAACAGGTCGTTGGGGATGAGTGCCGGTTCGCCTCCCGGGTATGGGACGATCGGCACCAGGGGTCCGTTGTCCAATATGCCTTCTACTTCTGTTAGTAAAGTAGTCAGCGTCTCGTCATTGAGGGTTTGTTGTGGGCTCAGGGCTGTGAGTATTTTCCTAGTCGATGGTATCATTTTCCAAACGCCATCACGATGACTGCTTAAGGTGGGTTGAAGTGCCATCCTATCCCCTTTGCTACGGTCTTGCTTTGTATTAGTGTGTGGTCCAGGCGGTTCCACCGTTTCTCTAACTCCTTATAAGCTCCAACGAAGTTCGAGCCATTGTCTGAGTATACATTCTTGGGGAAGCCCCACCTCGCGATAAACCTTTGAAAGACCATCAGAAATGAATCGGTGGTCACAATATGCACTACTTCAAGCTGGACTGCTCTGGATTGTAAACATGTTATCAGGCAGCCGTACCTCTTTCGCGTGCTCCTTTGCTGTCATACAAGTAAAGGGCCAAAGCAGTCAACGCCAATTTCCACGAATGATCACCACCCCGGTTGAACTCTTACTGCTGGAAGGGAGGCCATCATTTTTTGGCCTGCTACCGCTCTCCGGCGAGAACAAGTGATGCAGTTGCCTATGACTAGCTCGACTGTCGCTGGTCCCTTTGTCACCCAAAATCGTCGGCGTATATTGTTTAATAGGCGATTCAAACCTGCTTGTCCCTCTTCTCGATGTACACGGTCTATCAGGCGTCCCGTTACGCAGTGGTCACCAGGGATTATTATGGGGTGTTTTGTTTCGTACTCTAAATTTGAATTCCTCAGTCGCTCTCCAACTTCCAGTACTCCGTTAGTTCGCGTGGGGTTTATTCTTCGTATACTGCTGTGCAACAGCCTGCTTCCTTTGGTGTTATCATCTATCCTGGCTAGCTCGATGGCCTCGAACTAGAAAGCTTCTAGCTGCGGTAGGCGTAGAACGTCGAGTTCGGCTTGATTCAGCTTGCCCGGTAGTATCGTCCCCACATTCAATGTGTTTTGTGGTCTTTCGCCTTTCATAATCAATAAGGGCACTTTGTGTCGTGTCCACCAGACCACGGCTCTTGACATTTTTGTCTAGTTGGGAAATTGGCACAGTTTTTCTACCAGGCTCACGCTTCTCGTGAACTTTGTAGCCAGTATCAGTCTTTTAGTCTCGACATCGCCATCATCAGCCTTAGGTATTATAGCGTTGGCCACATCTCTTTAGCTGCAGTTAGGAAGTCCGGTCCCATTGTTTACATCCGCAACCTCTCTAGTGTTCTCTGGCCCCTTGAGCAGAAGACGGCCGGGTTACTGGCGAATTGTACATAGCGCCACTGATCGGTTTTCGCCGGCCCGTGATTTATGGTGAGTCTTCTGGCCATTAACGTGTTAAAGCCACTGGCAATGTTGTTTATATGATAAAGTACCGTGGCTGAGTCCGTCCAAAAGTTTGGCTCCCAGTTTATCCGATCGGAGCATCTTCTAATCAGCTTCGCGGCTTTTATGGCCTGTACTGCTGCAGTCAGTTCCAGCCTTGGAATGGACACCGTTTTCAGTGGAGCCACTCTCGCCTTTGCGAATAGTATCCGGCTGTGCCGCCCACCATTTGCGTCAAACCAGCAGCCGTGAACAACTATCCCGTAGCCTATTTCTGAAGCATCGGAAAATAAGTGGAGTTGGGCGTCGTTTGTGCACTTGATTCCTGTTAAGCATCCTTGTATTTTGACCTCACCAAGTTGCTCCAGGCTGTGCAGCCAGTCTCGCCATTGCTTATCGTCGTCATCCTTGAGAGGTTCGTCCCAACCCGTCCCTCTTTGGCACAAAAATTGCAGCAAGCACTTCTCCGGTAGCAACCATGGCGAAACGAAACCTAGGGGGCCATAGAGGCTTGAGACTGATGATAGGATTCCTCTCCGTGTGACTGGTCGTTTGGGAAGGTCTAGAGCAAAAATGAATTTGTCGCCTCTGGGCTTCCACTGAAGACCAAGCGTGCGCTCTGTTTGTGAAGAGGACCCCAAAAGCTCTATAGTACACTCCATTTTCTCAGACTTCGAAATAACATTGAGCACCTCTTGGCTGTTTGATGTCCGGTTAGTGAGGTTGAATCCTCTGGCATTTGGAGTGGCGATCAGTTCGGTCCTATGGAGAATAGCAGTATTGGGTCGTCGAAGGAACCCATAAAGTTGTCCACGTAGAAGTGGTCCACTGCTCATCCTATCAAATTGCTGGTGCCGCCAAAAAGCCTGAGGGTTGACCGGAGGGCAAAGTTAGCACAGAGGAAAGATGATACCGTCCCAAAGGGATGAACGGTCAGCCTGTACTCGTCAGGTGCGCGACTTGCGTCGTTTTCAGGCCATCAGAAAAGACGAAAGGCATCCCTATCTTTAACGGGCATCTTCACTTGTAGAAACATTTCGCGTATGTCTGCAGAGACGGCTACTTTTCCTGGCCGTGGATGACATAAAACCTCGACTAGTGGTGTTGTCCAGTCTGGGCCCTGTACTATATGGTCGTTGAGTGACACACCCTGACATTTCGCGACACAGTCGAAAACCACCCTGACCTTCCCCATTTTCTTTGGATTCACAACCAGGTGATGGGGTAGGTACCACCTCAGGTTTGCGCTGATAACCGCTGTGTCCACTCTTTCTTTATAACCCAAGTCGGTTTTATGTTGCATGGCTCGCGTGTGTTCCATCCTTAATTGTGGTTCTCGGATTAGCCTGGTTTTGGGGAGGCATAGTCTTTTCAGAGCCATTTCTCAGCTGTTTGGCATAGGTTTCATGTTGGGTCTCCACGGGACAGGAACTTCGAAATGATCTATTACATACTTAACGCTCTCAGCTACCATTCTCAAAGCAGGCCTATCTTCTTGTGATGAGGCATCTCTATCAGTGGCCAGGTCGGCAAATTCGGAGTTATACAGCTGTTGGAATGCCTGTTTAATGTTCGCCTTTTCCACCGAAGTGCAGTTAATTTGGATCAGTTTGCCGAATCTTGCATCTGTACTGCCATATAAAGTCCAGCCGAATATAGTGCGTACTGCATAGGGTGATTTACGGCTTCCTATTCTTTAATCTAGGACCCAATGCGCTTCCGGTACATCACAGCCGATCAGCAGATCAATTTCGTTATTCTGCCACCCCTCGATCGTAACCCCATCGATATGCGGCCACTGAGTGAGGATCGACTGCACTGACTGAGGTGCTTCCATCGGCAGATCCCTTACGGTGAATGCTTCTAGAGTTTCTGCTTTATCGTTGCTGGCCAAGGAAACGAGTTGTAGTTGCAGTTTGGTCGACTGGATGACTTCGGAGCCACTCAACGTGCTCACTGCTCATGAAGATTGATCCTCTCTGATCCCATATCTTTCCGCGAACTCCTTCCTTACTAGCAAGGGATCCAAGCCACTATCTATGAGGGCCAACGCTTTGACCACAGCAGTCGGTGTCACTATTCCCACGGCCACTACGGCTGAACGTGCCGGTTTACTGGCAGACCGCGACGTTGAACAAATAACACTGGGCTTGGTACTCGCCACGGGTAAGGTTATTCTCGCTTGATGCAGCAATCGATGGTGTCTGCCCACGCAGCCCTTGTAACCACATGGGTTCCTTGTCCTACAAGCTGCTGCTCGGTGCGTGGTGTTGAGACAAATAAAACACGCTTTTGCCATCCTCGCCATTACCCACCGTTCGTCTACTGTGGCGCTGCCGAACTTGGGGCATTCTGGTAGTCCATGGCTAGCGTCACAGGATCTGCAATTTGGTTGCGCCGTGGCATCGCGTGAAATGGCGTGCGCATTGGTCAAAGGTTGGTATTTTGGATGTTCCCGTGCAGGGGTTTGAGCCTGGCTGGTACTGGGCTTGTTTGCCCGGTTGCTGTCCCGGATAAGTCGGCCAAATCTGCTGTCGGCTGTCTTGGTTTGCCTGTCCGAGTATTCGGTCAGGTCTTCGAAGTTAGCCTCCTTGTCGCTTCGGCTTATCCGTTCAGCTTCTTCCGCCCACCGACCCTGTAGTTCGGGAGAGAGGTGACGGACTATGTTTTCCAGAGTGTGCATGGCATCTAGGTCAGCCCTGTAACCTAAATGGTCGAGGGCTATTGTGCAGTTCTGCATGTTGATCACCAGGTCAGCCATTGTGTAGACGTCGCCCTTGGTTCTCTTTGCCTTTACCATCATACCCTCTATTCGGTTACGGGCTACTTTGAACTGTTGGCCAAACAAATCCCTTAGAATCTTCCTTGCTCGGTTGTAGTCTTGTTCCGGGTTGAGCATGGTACACCCGTCGATAGCTTCTCTTGCGCGGCCTCGACAGTAGTGAGTCAGGTAGAGAAGCCCTTGCCCAGGGTCGGTTACCTTATTTCCGATGAACGTCTCGAACTGCTTGACAAACTTGCAGCAATGTTCTGATCGCCCTTCGAAAACCGTTAGTTCCACTCTTGGCAAATCCATCGTTGGTGTTTTATAGTCGGCGACCGGCTTGGGGCTCCCTGCCTTATTGCACACTGATCTATCGGAAGTGTCATAGTTGCAGGTCTCATGCTCACGCTCTTTCTGTATACACTTCTTTTCTGCTTCCTGAGCCTGTTGTCTAGCCGATAAAAACTGTTGTTCTAGGTCTAATATTCTCAGTCTATATAGCTCGACATCCTTACAATCCATATTGCCCTCATTACCACATCAACTAGCACTGACAGGACTAGGCTATCTAACATTAACCAAAAAGAGTCAAATGTACACAAAACCTCCCCAGTGAATTGCCGTATTACTTCCTGTCCATATTTCAATGTTTTCGATCCTTTTCTTGGCATTTTGCGTATTTTCCTCGTTCCAAATTGATCTATTGAGTATTGTAACACACGATTGAGCAGTGCGTAGCCAAATTCGCAACGGATCCCGAAATCAAAAATCAATTATATGTGATATTCTACGATACTAGATTACTGAATGAACAATGACACCAAAAAGATACAAACCCTAATAATGAGATCACAAGGACCCAACAAACGAGAAACCGAATTGCAGCGTGCGAGCAAGGAGCACGTGCGTCACGCAGGTCCGGACCAAGGACATAACAAAGTAGCACTCAGGGTGCGAACAAACAACAATTGGTCCATAAAAACAAACAGTTCGTAAAGACACGTCAATAGTGTAAGCAAGTGAGTGATGTTGAGAAAAACACTGAATCGCAAAGGTTTTAGGGAGATTTTCCACGGCCGGTCGTTACAGCCTGAATCGTATGTTTTTGAAAATCCACTTGCATTCTTCACATCAAAATGACGGACGCCGCTAACAGGAGTCATACCTGCGACCCTCTGCTTACCGGGCGAATGCTCTAACAGCTGGACTATCGCGGTCCGGACGGTCCGGTATGAATAACTTTAGTGAATAATCGATAATGCGCGGACCACTATCCCCATGATACACAATATCTGTCCTTGTCCCAATCATTGGGCTAGCCTCGTCGATCACTTCCCAGTGGGACGAACGTCACACAGATGAATGTACGTATGGAACTCACGAGGGTTGCTGACAAAAATTTCATCTCAGGAACGCCTAACAAGGTGAGATCCAAGATGGGAAGTATCAGGAGACCTGAGGATATGGTTGTGCTATTTGAAGCCAGGATGGAAGCAACAGAAGGTGGAAAACGAACATCTAACTGCTACGCCGTAGCATCCGATAAAGAGTAGCGATATTGCGCTGGGGCCAGATGGGAATATGGTGGTCAGGAGGGTGCCGGAGCTCGTAATCAAAGGAAATAGAAAAAGGGAGCGTGCACCACCATATCACGCAAAAACTTGTAAAATATGGTAGATTTACCGGAACACTTGGCCACATAACGAGCCTTTCGGTTAGGGGGGTGGTAATAACGAGGCAGCACACACTCCGGACCAGTGCTCGTGGAATTGGCAAGCCCGAGACATCAAGACAGGTTCCCGGCAGGAGCGAAAAGGGCGAAAGTAGCTTCTCAGGGCACGGTGAAGGTACAATCTGACGGCCACCCTAACCACGGGGGTAAACCATCCATAATGGGCACGGAAGGAAGTGTCATTATCTCGACTACTTTGCCGCACATGACTCTAAGTCGAAACGACGAAGTGAGAGCCAACAGTTTTCAACTCACCGGCGGGGGGAGCTGCCTCTCTATGATTTATTGCCAGGGGCCATTGCAGGCCAGTACCCCGACAAGCCGCCAGCATGAGTATATAATAGAGTCCCCGTCAAAAAAACGGAAAAGAGGCCCTGAGTTAGAAACCGAGCAATACACAGCCTCCTCCGAAATTGGCGTCAGCAAGAGGAAGGTCGCCACGCGAGCTGCTTACTCAAAGGCAGCAAGTATAGAAAATAAATGGAGTGAGCCACGGACTCTCGTTCTTATGGGTGGCGTCCCCGCAATCACGGAAAGGTGGCCGCAACCGGACGAGAAGATGAACTACTCAGCCCCAGTGAACTTTACTGTGGTTGGGACACAGAGAGAGGGCAGAAAGGTCGGAGGAGTAGCCATGCTACTAGTGACGGGCCAATACACCTGCACGGACGGAGGTCGGATAGCAGCACCAGAACTGCAGGAGGTCGAGGTAAGAGCACGGTTAAGGGGGTATAATTTGGCCTTGACTTGCATGTGCAGGGGGCCATCGGCAGGAGGTGACGAAGACAAGGACCTAATTCGGTTTCTCAGAACTACCATAAGGGACAAAAGTAAGCTCATCAAGGGAGACTTCGGTGCCCCAGAGGTTCTTTTGTCAAAGGGGACGGCTGCTTTGGGGTCACTCACAGAAGAGCTATCAACTCTATTACACGAAGAAGCTCTCGTCCAAAATATCGATCGGGAGACCAGATGGAGGGCGCGGCAAGCAGCAATAACGCTGGACCTTAAGATAACTCGGTACCCAAAAGTTATCACGAACATGAAAAGGCAAGCCCCTTTAGGCAAAGGCGACCATGCAGTTATTTACACCAAGCATAGCCCTGCAGGTATGCCGGTTCCGGCAGAAAAGAGCAGGAAGTTTTCCAAGATCAGCCAAGGTGACCTCTTGATGAGAGCTCTACTGCCAAACTTGGAAATGGATCCAGGAGAATGTACAGCCCAGGCCCTGTGAAAGAAGGTGGGAGGTAACATCCTCGGGTCAACGGAAGAGGTCGCCCCAATTCGGAGACTCGGCAAGGCGGGAGTGCCACCTAGGTAGCGCGGTCAAGCACGAAAAGCAGACTTCAGGAAGCAAGCTGCTTGGGAAAAGCACAAGGCGACGGAAAGGCACCGCCATCTTTCTCGGCATTTGGTTGCAAGAAAACGGGCCACCCGCATTCAAAACGCAGGAGGGACTATGAGGAGAAGCCAGCTCGAAAGGCGAAAACAAACCCCAAGGCATACTATGCATAATTGCAGTCGAAGTGCGGACTGCTGAGTGAAGTAGGAGGAGTCACTGATGAACAGGAATAGGCTGCTATCTAGGACCAAGAAAAAGTGGATCACCTGTTTAGGTTCTTTCAAAAGTTGTACAGGGTCACCATGGGTTAACTTTTCTGGAGGGTTGTTCTCCGGCAAAGGTTGCGATGGAAGACTGTCAGATAGGGGAAGACGAGGTCATACGCAGTATCCAGCAGATAGTTAAGGCCGAGGCAACGGGCCCGGATGGTATCCACCCGGCGATCTTGAAACCCCTAACACCAGCAGTGGTAGGACCACCGATGAAACTGCGTAATACCTCACTCGAAACTGGGGGCTTGTCCGAGGAGTGGTTTGCTTCGACATTCTCCCCCATTACAAAAAGACGGTGGTGGAAGTAGTTGTTAAAACTACTGTCCAGTAAGCCTAACTTCCATTGTGCCGAAGATAGTGGGAAGAGTTATTAGGGACCGAATAATTTTGCGCCTGAAGCGATGCAGTCTTGTCCAGGAATCCCAGCAAGGATTAGTGCAGAAAAGCTGGTGCCTGTCCAGCCTCCTGGGCTGATTGAGGGAAGGGGCCAGGAGAACTGATGATGGGCAGCCAGTTGAGGTCTTTATCCTGGACTTCCAGAGGGCGTTCGACTCAGTAAACTAAAGTCTACCTACCGAGAAACGAAGAGAGTTTAGACTGTCGGACCGGCTGAAGATATGGATTGGGGGATGTCTGGTTGGCGGGACCTTTAAAGCAAGAGCAGAGGAAAGCTTGACTCCAGCGGGAAGCATGCACATTGAAGTACCCCAAGGGTCGGTCCTTGGACCCCCGCTATTCCCCATTTATATGAATGATTGGGAACATGTTCTGGAAAACTCATGTTTCAAGTGTGCCGACGATGTGAGAATAGTAGAAGTAGTCAATGATGAATCAGTCCGCAGGAACTTGGGCAAATTTCGAGAATGGGGCGCAAAGTGGGAAATGCCACTGAACGTGCAAAAGTGTGTTCGTCTAGTTGACCGGGGTTGGCCCACAAATCAAGGGTACTGGAAGCGGAGGGCGGGACGGTAAAAGTACCGGTAGAAGGTACGGTACGGGACTTAGGGACCATGGTTAGAGCTGATTTCCAACAAAATATCCAGCGTGGAAAAGCGGCAAAAACCACTTCCAGAGCACTGTACGAAACCGGTCGAACAATCAGCTCTAGCGGACCACCAAAGCCAGCTCTGCTGTGCAAGGCTCTCGCACAGCCTCACTTGGACAACTGTGTCTAGGCCCGGAGTTCGTGTCTGGTTCAGAGCAGGCAAGTACTAGAGAAAATCCAGAGAAGATATACCGCATTCTATCCAATGTTAAGGGGAAACACTGACAAGGGAAGCCTAGAGTACCTCGATTTATTCTCCATGGGAATGAGAGGGACCAAGTGGGCCTCAGTAGAGTACAAGATCCTCACAGGCGGGATCTACCTAGGAACTCGCGTGTATGCGCTCCTGCCGCCAGGAGAAAGCAAAACCTGAGCGACCATGCCCTCAAGCCAAAGGGGGGCAGGTCACCGACAAGACTCCGGGCCCAGTTCTTCACACATCTTGTGGTTAACTACCGGAATAAACATTGGCTGAGTTCAAGCACTGATTGGATACGGCATGGACCTGAATGCTACGTTAGGTGCTATGATGACCGACAACGTAGCACTGAGTGAACTGCTAATAATTCATTAGACCTTGTGTTTCCTGGGTTTCCACTCCGTCCACCTTTTCAGCTTCTGCCATTAAGCTGCCATTTGCTTTCCTCCCACTTGTCCACTCTTTATCCCCCATCCATAGCCAGTTCTGTCTACGCACATGGTTTTTCTTCCCCATTCCAAATCCCCAGGCACTGCCTTCCATCGGTACTTTTGACTTGATCATTTATGTTCCATCATCTGTTCTACCGTCTCCGCCCTCTTTCCCCTAAACCTTACCGATGGGTCTGTCCACGAGGTGGTCCTCTGCTACCAGCTATGAGCTGTACGTGTGTGGATGCAGGAAATGAAACTCGATGAACCCTTCGCTCCTACTGCCGCGGCACCGGGGGATTCGTAGAGCCTACCTTCGAAAATCACTGGGCGTCTTGGCTATCTGTGGTGCAATCCTGAAACCAACCTGAACCTGAAACCGAACCTATAGCATTCTTCTCTAAATGTCTTCAACCGGCCAAATCCAGGAGTAATACATTCAGTGGGGAACTTCTAGCAGCTTGATTGGCTATCCGCCGTATCCGGCACTTGCAGGAAGGCAGACAGTCTATAGTCCTAACGGACAACAAGCTAACCTTCTTCGCAGTGTGGTCATCTATAGACGGGCACTCACCAACGAGATTCCGCAGCTTAGGTTATATTACTCAGTTTACAGAGAATATACGATGCTTCTCAGGCGAACGTAACCTCGCGGCAGATTCTCTTTCTCGCATCCACCCCATTGCACAAGCAATGGGCACTGACCTAGCAGCCACGGCATCAGAGCAAGTACGTTTTCCAGCGTAATTTCAATTTGCTCTACATAGGACTTTGCTTGGCTGAAGCTAATCGTGGGTTCAAAAAGTTGTGCTGTCGGCGAGTTTCGGTTGTTCCCAAAACTGAGTATTCGAGAAGGCAGCAAGTACCCGCCCATCCAGTTACGGGCATTGATAGGGCTTCTTGAGTGCCTGTTACCTCAAGGTTTCGTTAAGCATTTCTAGCCAAAACCGCTTTGTACCGAAAATCTCACTCGAACAGTGCACGCGGTCCGAAGGTCACACGCTAGCTGCCATGGCGCGAGAAGTCGGACAGCCACGACAAGGCAGCCCCCTCCCACTCAAACAGTGCCACTCATTTCATAGCAGGGCACAACCATGCGCGGCATGTAGCATTCAAGAGGAAATTCTTTGGGACAGTGCAGGGACTGGAAAGCCCCGGCATACAAGCCTCGGTCAAACTCGCGACCGAGAGTTTCGTGTAGCCAAAAAATGAGGATTAAGGTGAATGAACATATATATGTATAGAGTGTCATTGATCCAAATTGCATGGGCACACAGAAGGCCCCGTTGGCACTTTCAATGAATGATACGTGCGATATCGTCACTTGCACATCAATCTAGTGGATCTTCTGCTTTCTTGTGAGGGATACATCTACTTGTTGAGGTGTGTTGACAACTTCAAGCGATTGCTCATCCAAAACAATGGCGCTTGCTTCTCCAGAACAAAGGGGAACCCTGTTTGTATGCCCGGCCGCAGTGGATGTAAAGATCTATATTGAAAATCCTTCCAAACGTTCCGCATGCTTTGTGAATGTGATTATATTTGACAATACTTCCATGAGTTTGCCTACAATCTACTTTCGGGAGTCTTGATTTGTGCGAGACATTTGAATTTGGCCTTGAAACCTTTTTGGCCGTCCTGCTTGAACCACGGGGCTTTGAACCTATGGGTTTTGCTGTTGAGTCCATTTTGCCTCATACTTGAGGTTTGTATATATTTGTAAATTTGTGATTTTCAATTTAATACCGTAGAAACTACCAATAGGTCTTGTTGTGGTTTTAGGATTCGTTCGAACCAGCTACGCGTCCCTTGATTTGCGATTATTATGACATACAGTTACAACCAATCAAGGAACCCCGTTTCCAAGATTAGTTTGCTTCCTTGATAAATGTAATGGGAAGCGTACAGGTGAGATTAACGTCATGCCATCCAGATGCTAACGATTTGATCGAGAGTCTTGTAGATAATTCAAAGCAACTTTAAGAGTTCACGCGACTTCATTGAGGTAGGAGGCTCCTCCTTTTGTCTTGCTAGGTATCCGTAGTTCGGTGAAAGCCGGCATGCATTCAACGCCAAGTGAGTTACTGTTTGGGTATCCACTTCGGTTGCTAGGGGATTCGGTTGCACGGAAGCCTCCGCAATCCTTCCACCATCCCGAGTACGCCCAAAGCCTAACTCAGCGAATGCGTGACCTGCGGACTGTTTTGGCTAGCGGAAGAGGCACTCCAGCCTACGTGCCCAAGGAGCTGCCTACGTGCGCACACGTCTTCTTGCCTACGGAGAGTACAAGAAACTAGCCTCAAGCTCCGTAGTCAGGCCAGCTCCTAGTTCTAGAGTGGAAACAAAAGTGCTACTCCACAGAGCTCGAAGGTAAAAGGGAACCGGTTTCCATAGATATACTAAAACCAGCTTCTATGGAAGTAGAGAAGCCATTGGATAGAGCCCAAAAATGCCCAGCGTCTACTATCACACCCGCCTCCCGGTACACAGCATCAGCAAGCACAGACCCAACAACCCTCGAAACCCCGCTACAACACGAACATCGCGGTCGGGTAGTGCGAAGATTCGTGAGTCTAGTAGACACCATTTCTCTTATGCCCAAACAAGAGTAAGATTGAATCGCTACCAATATACTCTCTGAAAAAACAGACCCAACACGTTTACAGTTTCTTTTAGTTTTCTACGCACACCGGGCTGCTTACTACGATCGCTCGTGCACACTTTTTCGTTCTTTTTCACCCTTCAGGTAGCTTTCGAGATTTATTCTGTCAGTAGTTCGTCTTTTTGCGACAAAGATAAATGTGTGGAAAATATCGGGTGACTATCGGGCCATGAAGCAGTCCAGCGGGCCAACAAATATACCATTCCGAATCTTTCGCTCTATATCCAACACATGATGGACTACCAGTTTCCCGCGCCCTGTTCGTTGTCGTACTTTTTCCGGTTCCTTCTTCTTGTCTGTGACACTTTCTTCTGGAGAACTGAACACTACCACAAACATTTCGAAGGCACCGCCCTCAGCTTCCTAGGGGGAGGTTATGTAGTAAAGTTGTATCCATTTCTGGCAGTCATCATCCTTATTGCCACACCCCGGTCGTGTCCAGAATCATGGAGAGAATGATCAAGGAAAGGCTGACACGTCACCTTCTCAACAATGATCTAATCAACGCTGGTCAGCATGGTTTTTCGAAAAACAGATCATGTGCGACATGCATGGCAGATTTCCTCAATCTGGTCACAGAGGCTGTCAATATTGGTTAATCGACTATCGTGATCTTTTTGGACATGACCAAGGCGTTTGACCGAGTATCCCACGTCCGGTTACTACAGAAGATCAAAACGTATGGAATCGTGAACCCGATGCTCACTTGGTTTGCATCCTATTTATCAGCCCGAGACCAGGTTGTAAGTATAGGCGGAAATTTGTCTTAACCCCGTCCCGTAACTAGTGGGGTGATACAAGGTAGTGTACTGGGCACATTACTGTTCCTAATGTACGTTAACGATATATTCAACATTTTCCAACGGGGAGTTCCCTTCCTATTCGCAGAGCCCGCGGCGTTAGCCTCCACCGTAGATGACAAAACAAGGGAACTGCTCGCTCCCAGCTCCTGGAGTGATGATCGGAAAATGAGTTTTTCCGCCGACAAAAATTAATATTATTACGTATAAATGTCACGTCCCTACTGGAAGATTTAGTGTAAACGGCAAATCCATCCCCAATAGCTCTCAGGTACGTGACTCGGGTCTACACTACCCATGTAAGTTTGACTTTTCGGAACACGCACCCATCCAGGTGGCTAAAGCACGCCGTACAATCGGGATAATACATCAAACATTTATTTTGCCAGAAATTAAACTAAACATTTTAAAGTCCCATGTTAGACCTCTTCTGGAATACGGCTCAATCATTTGTTTCAACATGCGACAGAGGGAGCGCATAGCGTTTGAGAACGTACAACGGGCATTCACAAAACAGCTCATAGGTTTTTCCTTGCCCTCTAATTACATGGAACGTTGTGAGTGGCTGAAAATAGATCCCTTATGGCTACGCCGCATAAGAAATAACCTTCTGTTCTTTCACAATATCTTAAAGAATAGATCATGTGGTTCAGCACAGCAGGTGAGAACCCTTTCTACTTATCCCTTAGGTAACAATGAGTTCTTGGTGTCTGTCCCTTTGCCGAAGCTTGCTCTTCGGTCAAACTTCTTCATTAACAAGTACTCTTTATTGTGGAACAGGCTATTACAAGGAATTCGGGCATTATCACCGACATCGGTGGCTTTCAAACAGGAAATGAGCATAGCACTAATGGTGGACACGCTGACCAGGATGTACAATCCCTATATTTCAAGGGCTCAGGCCTTTGAGGTAGGTATAGGGTACTAATAAATCGAATAACGCTTTTAGCAACCTAGTCTCAATTAGACCCGCATAGGATTTGCCCCATCGCTGCAGCAATTACGAAACTCAGCGGTTCATTCACACGATCTGAGACAGCAAAACAATCTCAATTTTTTACCATCAAATACCTTTTTTGCGGCAGGCCAACTTAGCGGCCCATGGCGTACTCAGGCATAAGAGCATCACGTTGTTAGGGCTGCAAGTAGTGCCCCAAGCTTGTGCAAACTGGTGTTTCAATGAGTTTGAGCCCCAACAAATAATCGCAGGCTGTGGTTGACTCCACCTCCCCCCGCATTTTCTGTCCTATGTAAACCGCATTGGGGATCAGACTTCACGGATATGGCGAGTGTTACCGCGGCACATCTTAGAGCATTCCTGGCTGTGATTGTCTCCCTGCACAGAGCTGACCACCGATGAGGCGAAAGAAACCTCAAAAAGAGATTGGCATAAAAATTAAAGCAAAAATACCCTACTGCTTTGTCTTCCAGGCATACCAGCCTTGTCACATGTGAGCCATGTCCCAAGACTGCCGTTTGCTACGGATTGACTGGTGTGGTTGAACTATTCTCAACGCGGCTTGTTACATGCGGTCCATGTTTCGGCCTGGGCTTGGGAGCCGGGGCTTGGGAGCCGTGATCACCCACCAAAAGCAGCTTCGCCTTCTCTGACAGCCAGATACCTGACTGTGATAAAACTAAAAAATAATAACAATAACGTCTAAAAATGTGTGGTTAACTTTTGGAGCGGAACGAGCTGGATGCTGATGGATGTGTATCGTGCTGCCTCCCTAACTGAAGCAGGCCCTAGTGCCGCCTACCGTGGGCACTGAATGTAGACCGTTAGAGTTCGCTTCCCCGACGAAAATTTGGCCCCTTCCCGTTCCCATCTCTCACGGCTCTCCAAACCAATTCTCACATAGGTGTTTTCCTGTTTGCAATATGCTAATGACCAGAAAGATATCATGGCAACCATGCAAACACCACTGTATCGGATATCCTTGCTCCTAATCAAGTGTGATCTCAGCACACTAGCACCATCGAGTATGTGCATAGACGAACTTAAGCCTATGTTTCTCGGAACGAGACCAATTTCTTTTAGTGCGTCATCACCGACACCATCATAGTTTCTTCCACTTAAGGGCCCCTCAGGAACCATTCAATATAGAGTAACCACTATACTGGAAGAGACCGTAACAAATATAGTGCCATGCTAGCAGGGTACCAGTCCCATTAAACTTTCATTGTTCCTTCAATCCCACCTTACCGCCTCGGTGCTGAACTGCAGACTGCGTAAGCAAACTAGATCAAGGGCTGCCATTTCTAGATCCTTTTAACCTTAAAGTCCTGGGTTTTTCTTAGTATCCCAACACTGCCACACCAACTTGCGAACCAATATTCCTTTAGAATGCATACAAAATGGCCCAACCGTTGGACGCAACTCTGCTAGCCTGCAGCATTATAGCTCAGTCCCCAGCGAGCCTACTCCACCCAGAAACTGAAGTAGGTGCCACTGACCGCTTAAATGAACTTTATCTTTGCCCCATTCACATAAACCCAACCAGTTCATTACTGTTGTCGTCATATGTTACCCTAACCCACAGCTGGAACCACGTCCAGGCTGTAATCCCTATTTATTTCAGGTTCGTCGCCTCCCGCTATCTCAGTCGCCAAACTGGATAACCAAAGATGCCACTATGACGCGTACCGACGGGAACCCAAGTGGGGCCTTTCATATCATCTGGGACTGCAAGCAAACCACGCGGCAGGAAATACCCCCAACTGCCTATCGTATTAATTAGGGTCTTCTAACACAAAACCACTCCTGCTGATATCAACATTACGGCCAACACAAGTAACAGTTCACGCGAAACCTGCTAAAATACCAGTCGTCATTTACATCCGTCATATCTCGCCACACTGGACTGATTGACTGACACATATCCTTCACCCCGCCAGACGAACTATACCCATAGAATATAAAACATTACCAGTAATGACGCCGAATAACACTGAGGCTCAATGCGTCAATGCACATCTATATATGTATATATATTTGTCAGAGAAACAGCATAATATTGCCCAAGTCAATGCGGAGATTTTCCACTTTAGTATCTGTTGCAACGGTCCAATTTTCCCTCGATCCGTGTCCGACCGGAAATTGATCCTCCACTTTTCCGGGGCCCTCCAGTTGCACTTTCACATTTCTGAATGGTACAGGTTACTGATTCTGAAATTTAACTCACCCTCACATGGACCTTGGTCACATCCACATTCACCAAACTACAAAAATGTTCATTCAAAAATTGGTTTCATGTCTCCTTGTTTCATAACTCATTCCTTTTCTTGAAACCGGTAGAACCGACATTCAGGGTGTGCATCAGCTTTATGGTTTGCTATTCTCTTCGATGCATCAATTTCCCCGAGTTTACTTCCATACAATCTCTTTTTCTTCCTATTTGAAACTTCGCTGTTCGCAGATGCCCGGTAAACCGCCGCTTTTCGTGGCTTGCATCTCTGCCGTTGATAATGCAACTTTAGCTGCACGAATGAACTTCCCATTCGATATCCCCACTGTGCTCTACCGCCCAGCGCGAAACCGAAACCGGTTCAAAGTTGACGCGGAAACCATTATTAATGTGATCCATATAAACTATCGCTGGCTATGTTTTACTACAGCTGGCACTGTTGACTTTTATACCTGATGTTTGTGATTATTTCATTTTACTGAGTAACGCTGTACACCATAATCATGCTCCTGCGTGTGTGTCTCGACCATAGCCGAGAAATATATCATTATTATTATTATATACTATTATTATTATGTATAAACTTTGTTTTATCACTCCGAACCAGATTGTTTCTGGTTTGACTGTCAATAAGACACACGCTCTTCTGAGTCCCTTCTGATTGTTTCTCGCTCCATACCCTTTGCTCCACAGGTTCGTATAGACATCTCTGTGGCTTGGCTTTGGTTTTTTGAGCGCCAGAGGGACATTAGCTGACTCGCCACGGCGTTATCTGCCCCGTCCGTACGCCATTCGTCTCGTTAGTCCTGCTCTTCATAGTGCGTGAGAAGAAACAGACAGTAAAAGATTATGGTGGATGTTAGTAGACGAGATGTATTTAAAGCCACTGAGTGGCACCCGGGATGAACAGTCATGATCTATGGAGCGAGAAGAACTACAGACGGGAGCTTCAGATAAAGAACGATGCTTTCCGATAGAACGTGTTGAACGTCTTGAACTGTAGAGGTTCATGAACCATCGAGAATGAACGGGAAATAAAATGACACCTTTGGGCATCTGGTGATTGTAGATAAGTGAGGTTGGGTTGGCTAGGACGCTTATAATGATCAGCCGATACTCACTATCTACCGCTTGCTTTTCCTTACTTTTCGCACACTCAGTAGCCGCTACCTCCACTTCCGACAGTTTTCCTCGGATCAGGTCAGCTTGCGGTCTTCGTATTTGGACCCAGCCGGAAAGCTTGCCATTGACTCTTCTCGGCCTCCTCTTGTTAGATTCCTCTACAAACGCGAAGGTGAAAGTTGAAAGGATTTGCCCTCCTGGAAGGCGGAATGGGACAGTAGTTCGCTGAGTGTCTCTATTAGATGTATATGGTGACGTACTGGCGAAAACAGGACTCATAAAGAGAAAAACATGATATAACCTACTCTCCGACCGGAACAGTGCTAGAGCGGTAGGGTTATATTTGAACATTTGTAGGGTGCTATCATGGGATGTAAACTTCTTGGTTAGCATGTTTATGTTGTCATTGGCGCTCTGCAAGGCAGGACAGCACCAGTGTGAAATCTGGTTCGGATATGGTGACGAATGAAAAAAGGATAAGGCCGAACTTTTCCGGGAAGCAAACTCTCATGGTCTATATTCAGTGATCACGGGAGACGATACCAGGACCAGCTTCAGGGCAGGACAGGACGAGAGTGGGCTCAAGCCTAACATGCGTCTAGATACTTGCTCCGGTAAGGTTAGGAGAACTCTCTCGGAGCGCCAACTTTGAGTTTGGTATAATCTGGTTTCCGCTTGCGTAGTTGGAAAAGCTTTTCGTATCTTCAAAGGAAAGAATAAATAACGAGCTGAGATGCCCCTCAGAATACGTATAAGTGCAAACAACGAATGGTTGCCTGGGGATGTCTTACTAGCACGGTGAGATGATATATATCGAGGCCTATGGTTTGCTGAGTGCCTACTAGTTGTTGCTTTTCATTTATTCCCTTTCAAGGCTGGTATGATAGTGGTCGTGTGGAGGATGCTTGAGATTTTCTGGTTCCGAAGCGCATTTACTGGAATGACGGCTGAGTAGGAGAAACTGAGGGGACAAAGGGAAACCAGTTCAGAGTGGCACGGGAGGAAAGGAAGAAGCACAAAAGTGAATCGGCAGTTGAGTGGAGGTGAAGTAGTAGCTCAAACTTTTATGAGGCCGGCCTGTTTGGCTGAGGGAAGAGGTTAGTTGGGAAGGTTTTTTAAAGTGATATGGCACCGCCAGCAAAGTGGGACAAAAACCAACTATCGCTACATATTTAGCCAGAATACAACCAGGTTGAGAACCCGTTAGTGGCTTATGAGTTTTCTATGGTGATGTGCTGCATGATGGAAGGGGGGCATGTTCCCCGCAACGTTTTGCCCACGAGCTGACTTCACCTTCCTTTGACCTTCGTGATTCGGGCTCCTGGTTCTCTCAATGTTCTCCAGGACTCTTTCAAACCATATAAATTTCGTCAGTCTAGTATCGCACCCACTTCTTGGTCGGTTTCCGCGGCTCGGGCATAGAGGTGCCCTTATTCTGTGAAGCATTTGTTACGCACATATATAAGGGCCAACCGGAGAGTACTATACATCAGCCTTTCTCGTTTGGTCTTTGGGAACCTCAAGCCAGGCCAGTTGTCAATACTCCTCTTTTGTGGTATTCTGGCAAAAATAAGGGTATTTGTTTGTCTTATAGCGGAAATGTGGCATCGGTTTCTTCCCGTAGGACCATGCCTCACGTGCTATAAAACGTTTGATTCTGCGTGTGGTTATGGACTATGTAAAATTCAAAGAGGTATCGTTAAAAGTATAGGAAAGAAGGTTTGAAGGTACGGAGATCAGTTGGTACGTGAATGGCTTAAGAAGAAAGAAATTTTCAAATTATTTTGTGGAAGGAGGGGGGCAAAAGCTAGAACTCCATATCGTCCGCAATGATCCGTTAATGAACAACCTTAGAGCTTGTTTTACTGACACTCCAGAAACAATCCTGACCACAATTGGTCCAGCGGGAATGGTATTACGGAACACTAGTACCGGTGGCAGCTTATTTCAGGAGCTTGCCACCCGATATGTGAAGAATTTTGACCTACGTTTAGTCTGGGCCCTTCACACCCTAGTTTAGGTTCACTACCTCTCATGCCGTCTATAGGTGCACCGTGGAAAGTTGTGCGTGGATTGACCGCTCTGATGCCCTTCGTAACAGTTCGGATAAGGAATTATCGCGTTATACATATTACAATCAAGCGAGTGTTGCCAAGGGCGATTCCTAACGTTGAATAAGTTTTTATTTTCTGCAGCCTTGTCACGGGCACACTTCTGGCTCTCGGAGAATGTGGAGCTGCTTTCGTCTGGCAGCCAAGACCCCTAAGTCCTAAGGAACCGTGACTGTGTCTGTCAAGCAGCGGTAGAAATAGTAAAATAATTGATAATATCAGCATGTTTCGAGTGATCTCGAAGTACGCTAGAGGGCATGATCAGATAATTCTAGTGATAAAAAGTCAAAGTTTTCAGAAAGGTAAAATATGTGTTTATGAAGGGCTTAGGTAGGACTTTTTGGTGGACCAAAACGATAATAATGCCCGGTAGGTCTGAAGGTCAGAGTCAATTGGTCTTTTCGGCTAAAGGCGGCCGAAGTCGGGCGAATAAGGGAATATGTACAGAAGCAGTACCGGAAGTGATCAAAACCACCAGGAACCCATGCTCAATCAAAGGATAGCTCTTCATCTTTTTTTCAAAAAAGTTTATCTAGGGAAGCTCTAAGAGCCTTTTGAAAGCCACATACTGTAGGTGATATACGGATAGAGGACACAACGACCTACAACTGTGGATGTTTCGAAGTGAAACGTAATAAATCCATCAGCCTATGTGAGGGTAGAAGTTTATGGTAAGACTCAAATGGAGACATTCACGAGCATAAAGAACGACACATCCACTGGAGAGAGAAAAAAAAGATCACAAGAGAAACTATGGGAAAAATAGCTAGAGAAAATCCGGCTCGCTTCCAGCAAATTGTTTATATTCGTATGGGTATGTCACGAAGCTTCTGGGAGGATATGGAATAGTGCTGACAAATCGATATCAGGTGTTTTGTGTGGCGATTGCTAGGGCAAACAGAGTACAGAAGCAGTAATGGAGGAGGGGGTACATAAGTGCCCAGAGGACCGTTTTGATAGGCGAATCACACGATACAGGGAAAAAGGCAGCTACGGGACTACCGCCTCTGGTGCGGAAAAGTGGATAGGGACATAGACTTCCAGAATAAATAAAAGAATCGGCGGAGATGGCAATAGAAGTTGGTGGTTGGCTACCGGCGTAGTCAACGGTATGGAGAATGAGCAACACCTCCGGAAGGACGGGGCGACAACCAAAGAGGCAGTGGAAGGAACGCTGGAGGAAAACAGGTAGCACTAAGAGAATTGTTTACCTATACTGGGTTGGTCCGGAAACATCAGTGCAATTACAAGGATGTATAATTAGCAGAAGAGATGATAGAGTGGGGGACAAATGTGAGTGCAGTGGATAATGAACATTGTAATAATTGGTCCACGCGATAAGGATTAGATGGATAAAGCTGCGTGATACGTAACTGAGAAGGCAGGAGCATAGCAGCAGCTACAGAGTAAGATAGGCCATGCAATAAAAAGAGTAGTAGGATTTGGATGCCGGTTTCCAAGTCGTGACATATTTTGAGAGAGAGAAAAGACAGCAAATTGACAGAAGAAAGGCCGGCGGAGGACGGACGAGCAGTCAGCAGTGTTTTTCACTGTATAATAGACGGATAATGGTATGTCAACACGAAGGTGGTAGCTGGGTGACAGATCGATTCGGGAGGCGTTGAAAAGTGATTTAAAGGGCGAACAGCACGCAAAGGCGATGTCGCAGTGGGTGGACGGTCAGTGTACTGCTTTTGACGACTATTTTGGCAGGTTTCTTGGAGTAATGACAGTGGCACAGCTGCACGATGAATATGTCAGAGTAGTACAAACGTAAAGGAGTCATGGTGCGGTGCGAGATCAGGATACAGCAATGGAATGGCATCGTATAGACGAACAGTGGGACCGATGGAAGGGGGCACATATTCACTAATCGCACAGCTGACTACCGGAGGACAGCGGAATATACTTCAGGGAAGAACATCGCTTGGAAGTTTTGGTGGCGAAATGAACGGAGAAAACAAATGTGCCAGTGAATGAGTAGTAGCCGCCAGTTCTGACTTGGAGAATGGACAAGTTTACGGAAGGGGGTGACCAGAAGTGAAACACGGGTAAGGTAGGCAATGAGCCGCTTGCCAAGACAGGGGTTTTTATACCGGCCAAAATAATGTGCCAAGAATTGGAGGTTGATAAGCGAGGGCGAAAGCTAATGGCTACTTATCACATAAAAGGATTGTTAAATTTTGAGAAGCATGAGGAAGTAGGTTATATTGCAAATATTGAGGGAGTGCAGGATGGAAAAACTAGTTGAAGGAAGCAGAGCGAAAGACATGTTAGAGGCAGCGGTACGAGCGTGAAATCGAGGCTCCGTAATCAGCCAATTTTGCCGATGGGGGAGACTGGCCGTAGTCTGGACACTCAACCTGAAAATCACTTCTGGTGATAGTTGAAACGATCCGCCAGCTGAGTTCGGCCCGCAAGTCGTTGCAGAAGATCAGCAAGCCAGGTGCGCACTGGCCAAAGTGGCGGACCTGACAGCTTCCAGCACTTTGGGACTTGGGTGAGTTTTATCAAAGCGTCGAGATAAGCTGGTCAGCGATCTGTTGGCCAGGTTCTGAGGATCTCAGAGACTAAAGCCAGCAGAAGGCAATCAAGTGAGGTGTGAATATCAAACCATATCGGCTGTTCAGTTAAGGGGATTGGAGGGGCAAAAAATATCTTTAATAGGTAAGTTATGAAAGAGAAAGGAAAAGTTGCTGCATTCTGTCACTTTTGCTAGCTGTGGACTGAGGGAATCATAAAACGGTAACAACATGCGATCACCTGGGTGGATGATAGAATAGGCAAGAGGAGAAGTGAACCACTGCAATGTTGGGGGCTTGGTGTTAGGTGTGAGCCAAAATGCAAACGAATATGGCACGGATCTTATGTCAGACTATTCTGAGTCTCAGGGTGATTTAGTAGAGAGACAAAAATCAGGACTCAGCAAAACCCTCTCATAATAGGTATGTGCAAATTGGTCAGGGGTGCCATGGAGCAGAGCGAAAAGACGAGGGACTGTTATGAGCCGAGTGATAGGGATACGATTGGAGACAAGAAGTACGACTGGTGTTATAGTACGATCTTGTCTGGGGAGAGTGGTGAGGTTCAAGACATGCCAGGGTCTGAAATGTTTTTCGAGAAAGAAAGGCATATAGCATGAGGTTTCAGGAAGACTAGCCTGGAGTCAGGTCCTATTTCAAAAGTCCGAGCCCCGAGTCTATTAGCGGCCGTTAGTATTACAGCATTACCAAAGGTGAGATAATGTGCTGTCGATGTTTTGAACTGGATGGGGAAGGCTCACCAACAAACTTCAGCCAAAACTTTATTACAAATCAGGAGTATTTTAGCAAAAGGGGATTGCCTCATGGTTGAACCAGAGTTCGGAATAGCAAGACACAAGTTTCTATGATGGATGAAGTACGGAGTGGTTAATTGGACACGTGGTATGTTAGCGTAAGAAAACCCCAAGCGATGAAGAAGCCCACTGAGAAATCAACGGTTTGGTCTCATACAGCGTAAACAAAGGTTAAATATGGACTACAGCACACCGCTCTCTACAGCTAATTGTGGTAGAACAACCAAGCAGCTGTTTCGTGAATGGGCCTTATACATTCTCTTAAGTTATTCAGTCAGTTTGACCAGCGCCTTTGCAGATGATAGGGCAATACTCTGGGCAGGGGCTGGCATAGAACAGATAGAAAAAGTTTTGCCTCGCAAAGCATAAGAGATCTACGTAGGAATCCCATGGGCTTCTTTGTTTGGCGGCTCGGCAACATAGGTTTTCCGAGAGGTTTGGGGTGTACGAGTAGTGAAACCCAAGATCTCGTATTCATGGATTGTGGATGGTAAGATGATTTTGCGTAGGAGAAAGAAGTCGGCGTAGTGTCATGAAGATGCACTCCTCAGAAGAAGGTTCCGTTTTCCAGAAGTAACATCATCGCTCAAGGGACCCTAGGCCGCATGGCATGTTGGGAAAGGCTTCGCTAAGATTCCTGGGTGAGGACCCACATACGATCTTTATGTCACCGGTAAACAGGAATGGGATACCGTGGTGAGTTGAAGAGAAGACTCCACTTATATCCCTTGAGAACACAAGTAGTCCTAGCAAGCTTGCTCAAATGACCCCGCTGGTGATAGGGAGGGAATAGGCTAGGTTGCTTTCGATTGATACGGCTTGACTGTGGTGAGAACGATAGAGTAAGTGCCAGTCGAGAATAGGTGACTCAAGCCCAAAGGCTCCGAGTTCAGCCCGGAGCAGCGAGTGAGGTACTTGATCAAATGCTCTAGTCTTTGGTGACCTCGATCGTTCCGAGAAAATGACCGTCGTCTGGACTCAATTTTGGGTCTACTTCCTCTACGATCTTTTCTGGCGATTGATTTCAACCTCTTCGTAATGTTCGATTGCCTACGTTTAACTGGAATAACTTCTGCGAGGTTTCCGTCGGACTGTTCTTTGAACGGCTTTCGCTTCCGGTTCTTTGCCGATTGTACGTGCCCGTGGTTTGCTTGCTGACAAGACGTTGCTTTCATTATCATTCGTTGTACTTCTAGTATTGGTGCTGTCTTGATATCACGATAAACATAATACACTTTCGCTTCTGTCGGCTGGCCTGTTCCCTCCCCAATTGTTCAATAGAGGAGATTACGTTGGTATTTCGCCATGAGACCGAATGAAAGACACCTTCACTAGCCTCGCTTGAAAGTCTTTATAAGTCTTGTCCAACAAGATAAAATAATAATAATGATAATAATATTGATAATAATAATAATAATAATAATAATTTATTTGGGGACATCCGAACCATGTTTAATTCCTGATCATTTGGTACTATTGAGGTCAAGAATGGAGTTCTTGGATATTCATTTGAGTGTGCGCAGTACAAAAGAGTGCCAGGGTTTCAATGGCCGCAGGAATGAAGACCCGGCAAAATTGAATTTGGAGTTCAGTTGGGCACATCGCCCAGTAGTGAATGGAACGGGTTTCGTGGTTTGGATTCGCAATCAAGTAAAGCAGGGATGGAACAGAAACGAGCAGGTATTCGGGTAGTATTGACATTAAGTGGTAGGTGAGAGTATTTTTGCAGAAAATGTTTCGAAAAGCAGGGACGAAAAATCGGAAAAGTTATTAGTGATGACAGACATGCACTTGAACCAATAACTTGAACGGCCCGGAAAACAGAGGAAGCATAACACCGAAGGAGTTGCGAGGTGCTCTCTCAGGAGGGAAATTGCGTAAGTTAAACGTAGTCCGACTTACCACAGAATCTGTACCTACTACTCATCAGGAGGTTACGGAAGACGCACTCATAAATGAGTGTATATGGACGCCCTCAGCTTGTGAGTCTGGTGGAACAGAATGACGAAAGTTGAGAAGTGAGTAAAATACAATTCAAGTAAGGGGTTTGTTTAAGGCCAATAAGTGAACACAAGTTGACAACAGGGTGGACGAAGAAGTTGATAAACGATGATCTTATGAGGTCATATGGGGGTGGTGCATAAGTGGTACTGTCAAAACATGCAGACGATAGCTGGACGGGATATGCTGATAGGTGTTTGATATGGGGCATTTTGTTAGCAACCGGATGGCCGATAACTTGGCAAACGTAAGGTTCTTCTCCGGCAAAGGGTGAGAGAAATTACCTTCAAAGTGTTATTCGGCCTAGCCGTGGAAGAATGATGGAAAGAGTGGCAGTGGTTAAAAGGTGATTGAAACGGTGCTTGACCACTTTTTGTCGATGACCGCAAGGCTGACATATAAGAAATACAGGTCTACTACAAAGTGAGCATGACAGTGGTATATGTGTTTGATATGTGACGGAATCATCCAGAGGCAATACATTAACGAGACAGTCAAAAAGAGGAGATAGTCGAGAGACTAGGTAGGTTGAGACAAGTCCGATCTCAGACTTTGCGAGGGCAAACAGGTTAACGAAAGCCTGAATCATGGATAATTGATTCCCAGCTAAAGATATAGAAAAAACGCTCAATGGATTGTGGTGCAAGTGAACGACCGTGATAATTTGGTGAAAGAGTGACATGGGTTCATAGATGAGCGAAAAGTGACAATGATGCTTTTGTTTGGGTTCACTGGTGAATAATATGGCAGCATCTAAAGTTGGTAACGAGGTGCAAGCGAGAGGTGGACATATGATGGACTGATTGAGTCGAATGAAAGTAGTTCTTATGAGAAGCCATCGGGAAAGGCAGGTGATTTCATAGCTGGATAGGCTGGGGAGGTCAGACGTGAGACCCTGATAGAGCGATCGAACGACTGATATCCTGGACTGTGGATAATTCATTACCAACGCGGCAGTCATGAAAGGCAAACGACTGAATGACGGAAGTTGCGGGGGAGAGGTACGATGGTACAGGCAGCTGATGTCAAGCATATGAGGCGCTGGAAGTAGTACCATTTAGTGTTTTGTGACATTGCTGGCAGGTGAGAAACGATATTTGAGTGAAAGTTTTGTTTAAACAAATGGAGTCGTGACATGCAAGTTGCAAAGTTGATGAACGGTCTCTTTAAGAGTTTATCAGGAAATGTGATGTTCATATTGAAAGAGTCTGAACAGTAAAACCACTTCGTGTTTCGTGGCACTGAATAAGGCAAAAGGACGAGATAGAACAAGGGCGAACATAGGACCGATTCAGATAGATAGAAGGCAAGCCGGTGGAGATAAACTCCTGTAGTAGTGATTAGTAGGGTATATTTCTGAGCGCAGCGAGTATATGTGCATATGTTGATTTGAAACTTGGCCGGGAGTGCGGTGGATCTTGTTCGGGAATGTTGGAGGAGGCAATGGGTGGCAGAAATACAATTCAGGGGAAGTCGGTTTTCAATCCGCAATCGGTGCTAGTGGGTGAGGCTGGCCGTGCCCTGAACACCCAACCTAAAAACCACTTATGGTGACAGTTGGCGCGATCCACCAGTCTAGTTGCGTCCGCGCATTGTTGCAGACGGCCAGCATGCCCGACTTGAGCCGATCAAAGCGGAAGATCTGATCGCGTCCCACACCGTTAAAAATTATACGAGTTTTCTCAGTGGGGCCAAACTGCCGTAGGTATCAGGTAGTCCGCGATCGGGCGATTAGGCATCAGGGGATCCCGAAAAGTAACCAAGGAAGCGCCAGTCTGGTAGTGTGCGAATAGCCGGAGGACAGGTGGAAGCATACCATGGGTTGGTGACCAATGTGGTATCAACAGTATTGAAAGTTATCGAGAGAAAGATTCGCACCAATGAAGGTCTAAAAATAGAAGTAAAAGTGGAGCAACACAGTCTGGGGTGCTCCCAGCTCAGAACACACAGAATCGATATAAAAGAAAACGATAAAAGAAGTTGAATCTGTGGAACTAATTTCTCGATTTTAGGAGGCAGTTAAACTAGAATTTTTACTCAGTTTTATCTGTCACAGACTGCTGGTTTCTGTAGGATTTAAAAGTCTGGGCCCTTCCCATTGACTTGGTCATCGGGTATGTTTACTTTGAGAAGCAGTGGGGTTTGGGTGACAGTGAGGAACTTATCCAATGCACCCCTAAACCAATGGCTGGAAGTAGAACTGCATACGCCTAACGGTCATTTATTCCATAGTTAGAGTACACTGTGATGAAAAATGTGAACATAATCTAGGGTTGTTAGTACAGATTGAAATGGTAAAAACCCTACAACCTGGTGGATAGCTAGAAACAAGTGCAAAAAGCGATGGATTACAATTGTATGGCCGGATGTGAAGGATGTTATACAAAGAGATATGGTTCAGTTTCACACAGCGAGGCCATAAATGTTCCAGTTTGAAAAAGAAAAGTAGTCTTTTATAAGAGGTAGGTGAGCTCCATCTAGTCTGCGGCATGGTAAAACTACACTGGACGGGCTCGACAACAACTGCCTGAAGTGACCCACGACGGTTAAGGGTCGGTGATACCAAAAGATTGGATGCTGGCCAGAGGATAGTGGTGTACACGTGGTCAAGCGCCCTTGAAATATCCGGGTAAAACACTATAAGAACCTTCCACTGTCTGCCGTTTCAGTAAGAAAATTCGGAAAATCAAGTTGGCAGGTTGCGCAAGATCTTCACCAAAGGAAACCGTTTTGCCGGGGATGAATAATGTCTAATTTGGAGAGGTACTTTACAATGTCTTTTACGATTTTTTCCATTGGCCGAGAGAGGGTAGGTGTACGATCAATGGGATGGTAGCTTGTTATCACATGCAGTGGGCCTTTCTTGTAGTGCGGGCTTATGAGTGAGCACTTTCAGCTTGTCGGCAACAGACTGGAGTCTACTGATCGGGTGAATGGATTGAGCGGTGAGTAAGTTAAGTCTGGTCTGCATTTACCTATTCCAGTGGGCGGTAACCAGTCAGGTCCCGGGCAAGACAGATGCTTGAAAGTGGTCAATAATCGAAAGATAATTAGAGCATCAAGTTCCACTGTGAACAGAGTTGAAGCGGTAACCGGAGGAAGAGGGCGAGAGCCAACATTGTCAGTCGGGGCCACAGTTGATGCAGAGATTCAGCTTAGGGCCTCGGCATTAGTTAGGGGAGTAGGGTTGGATACATTGTCCGCTGAAAATATGTGCGGGATATCTCTATGATTGTTAGAGGTTCTGGCCTTTTGCAGTGACGACAGTCAAAGAGGTTTATTTGGGTATCGCAGAGCCCTCAGATCCTGGTTAAAGAGTAGTCTTTTCAAGCCTTTGAATGGTAGGCATGAGGCGGAGAGGTTGGATAAGATTCGCGAAGTCGTGCGTAGTTTTATGAATTTTTGAAGTTTGGTATAACTTGTTTGCCTAGAGGTGATGCAGGATTTCCTGTTATCCCGTTGCTGAACGATACAGGTAATCTTCGCAAGAAGCCTAGAGGATTGTACATAGAAAATTTCGATAGCTTGTTGTGGATTGCCAGGAGTGAACAACTTACTACAGTCGACTTTTCGAAAGGTCCTAGGAAGAAGCTTTTATGCATAAAGATGACAATTAGCATTTCCCATTTTCTGCGGATTTAGTTACCACGTTAAAACGTTCCAGCTGAAATAATTCACAAGACTGAGCCTATGGAGAGCCAGACTAGCCCTTTTGCCAGGTCATCAGACAGCAATCCTCGTGGAGAGGCTCTTTTTAAGTAGGCTTTCAAGCAGTCTAGATACTGTGGCCTATGTTTATTGGGTCGGTAATTCAAGGGATCAAAGAAAAGGCAAGTGATAGTGGAGGATGCCTTCCATATGAGCGGGGAAGCTCTAAATTTCAGCAACTGGTTGAGGATATACGAAATTCGAAGCGAAACATTGGGCCTGTCAAAGCGAGGCAGTGCTGGCGGGATCCCATGGAACTTGGGGCTAGACGAGGGCTTTACATCGCTGAAGATCTCGGACGCTTCGTGGAGCTTAATTTTCATGCCGGACAAAGTGGATTCGGTAAAGGGGGCTTACTGGGCGTAAGCATTTTCAGGTCAGCCACAGCAGTCGTTCAGCAGCATTTCTGCCTCCCGGAGTCAGGGGACGCATCTGAGAATGCTGGTGTGCCTGGAAGACAAAAATATGGAGTATTTGATCCGGCTCTTCTGCAGGTCCCTTTGATTTTGGTGGTTATGCCTTCTCACTGGAAGTTAACTCTGTTCGGGGAGATCACCGTAGCTAGGTCTGTTTACAGATGTGCCATGTAAGTGCTCTCTACATCCCTGAATTCAGGAGCACCAAGGCCACTCACACGAGACGCAAAATGCAGAGGCGCTTTGAGTCCGACACAGCCTGAGGTTATTTGATAGGATTCATGTTCACCGTAACACCAGGGGTGAGGCTTCATATGCAAAGCACAAAAAACACAGGTTGAGAAGAAGGCCTGCTGTATGTGCTGGGCCCGATAGAGACATCTAACTAAGACGAAAGGCATAGCGAGGCTTATGGACTTTAGTATCCAAGGCCCTGGGACCAAGTATGAAACAGGTCTCCGCGACGGCTTCCTCAAAAGAGAATGTATAACGATCAAGACTGCTTCAATATCCTAGATTGTGGGAGAAAAACCGCTGAGGGTGGCATCCTGAATGATTGAAAATTCCTCATTTTTCAAATTTACACATTTCCCTCAAGGATTAGGCTACTTCTTGACTAGATAGTGGCTGTGGCCCAATATAAAGATGAGTAATATGTACTTATATTTTAACTCACAAGTATTACGGGAGAATTTGCGGAGCAACAGTGTTCTTGATTCGTGTTCCGCGTCAACTGGGGCTACTGGCTGCTTCGGGGTTCCGAGATGCTTTGCAGAGTGCGTGAGTTTAATTATTTGGGCGAGCGAGCAGTGAGCCAATGAAACAAATCACCGTAACCAGGACTCGTAATTTTCGGTCGATACACTGAGATACTGTGTAATGTTTTGGGTGCCCCGATTGCTGCCGAGAAGAGGTAAACCATATGCGAGCACTATCCAGAGTAAGAAGTTTACGTTGGGAATTTTCTTCCTCGAGACCCTGGTCCTACCCCAAAGGGCTGAGCCCTTGAAATACAGGGGTTGAGCATCATGTTTCGTGTATTCGCTGTTAGGGCTGCGATCATTTCGTGTATGGATGCCACGGAGGATGGGGATAATGCCAGAATATATTGTGGCATTTAGTTTTGCGCTGAAGATACGTACTTATAAAGAAGTTTTATCTCAGTGTAGCTTAGCCGAAGAGAGGAAACCCAGGAACTCGCTGTTCCTTAGAGAATGCATAAAAGGAGTTCTCATCTGCAGCGCTGAGTTGCATGACCCCTGCTTCAAGTCTCTGTGGAGAAAGAGAAGAATAATTCTTAGGATGCGTAGCGACAGGGGACGGCTGTTCTGCAATCCACAAATTTACGTGTAATTCGAGGGGAGGAGAGGCCTGGGAGCCGCCTAATGGAAGGAGGCCGTACATTTGCAAATGACATTCTGCCCCCCTCCCCCGTTGCTCAATGGGGCTAATGGCTGGGCAGCATTCTAAAAGAGTTCAGTTTGTGGCTTAAAAACGCTTAGTTTACTCTCCGGCTTGATGAAGGCTTGATGTATGAGCCAAGTCGTCCAACGTGCTTTAGCCAACTGGACTGCTGTGTGCTCCGAATAGTCGAATGTACGTGAATAGACTAGAACCAGGTTGCCTAGAGTACCTTCATCGAGCACAAACTAGTCGTTAATTCTAAATCTTTCAGCGGGGTCGTGATATCTTTACTTCAGAATTCCATTTTTCGGAGGAGAACATCTTTCTCCAGTTTACACTCCAAGAACTGAGAGGTCAAGGCTACCTAGAGCCGCTGAATCTGTAGTGCAAATGACTTTCCTGTTACCTGCGAACGGGAGGGAAACTCATTGATGGGAGTCGGTGAACACATCATTTGCTTATATTGGGAAATGTAGTGAGCCCAGTACACTGCCTTGCATCATACAACTTGTTACGGCTTGTAGTTTGGAGAGAGTTTCATTTTTAGCCTTTATCCGATCTCGAGCTGATAAAAAAGTGAGAATCAGGTAGGAGTATGGTCCAGGATTTCACTCGTTTTGTTCGTCTCCACTTACTTAGTGAGTTACACCTGGTCTAGGGTCTTGGTCGTGTTCAGAAAGATCACGATGGCCGATTTGACTTTATTTCCACCCTGTGTTGGTACGGACATGAAGTACAATTGAAAAGTCCAACAAATTTGCTTACATGAACAACTGGTGAGCTTCATGGCCCTTCTTGCTCCGCCTGTTTACCTTCGGCAAGACGCCGCGTTCTTCCTATACACTGGTCATCCCGCTCCAGCGTTTTGAGTTCAGCTCCTCTGGGCACTGCCGGATATAATTTTATCATATCACGGGCCGCGGATCAGGGGCCTTGGACTCTACACGTTAGAGCTTCGCGACTTAACTCGGGATAATCCCAAACTTTTAGCCCGAACAACGAGTTCCCCCCTTCAAGAACCCAAGTAAGTCCATTCTTATATAACACAATAAAAACGATATATTTCTCGACGCTGGCCAAGAAGCATGCATGAGCCCACGATCAAGGAGTACAGCTCACCCCAGTGAGATAAAACATTACAAATTTAAAAAGGAGGAATCGCCCAACTTAACAACGGGGGAATAAAACTGGAGGGATTTTAAATTAAGTTCAGTGACAACGGTATGCGTGGCAAGCATGAGCCAGTCTTGGTATGGCTACGGGTAATAGTAAAGAATCACGGAGATATGAAATTGTTTGAATTAACATTTTCCTAGAAAGCAGAAAACGCAAAATCTCCAGGAATGGTGCAGAAGTGTTCGAGGGTACGTTTCTAGGTTCATTGAACTAAGCGGACCCACGGGAAGTCCGTGTAAAGGTACCCAGGGGAAAATATGTGAATGTGGAAGGAACCGGGATCCCGTGAAAAAGGTAAGATGACCACCAGGCATAATATGTACTATTATGTGATTGGAATCCTCAGCTGATAGAAGAAGGACAGAGTCCCAAGATGTAGAAAAGGAATAGCCAAGAGAAATATAGTAGAAGAGGACAAAAGCATCCATATAGGGAAGACGGCGAAGGCATTTGTTTGGACTTAGGCCTGACTACTCTTGTACAATGTTAGGAGTATTATTTTATCTGGCACTCCATGGCTTCTCTGCTTCCGTGCCGGGCATTGTAATTGGTGATGGCTCACAGTACTTTGGGTCTGCGCGTCAACCTTTTTGCGACATTTTGTGGAGGAGGGCATCACTAAAGTGTTATTCAGATAGGTGCATGGTTGATGAACACTTGAAGTCGGCAGGGTGGGGTTTTGGCTAGGCGTATTGTATCTGAAGGTGATTGTCATTGGTAGCGCATATTATCCTGCGAGCATAGTGCTTTATCGAAAGATGTGTTGTCAAGGCAGCGGGAATATCAGTGGCTGGACAAAGTGTTCAGCGGAATCTAGCGAGGCTTTTTGGTTGAAAATGGTGGACGCTGGTGACCGGTGCAGTAGCAGCTGGTTTACGGTCTGTTGTTGCGTACACTTGGATGGATACATCGAAATGGGAGAAGCAGTATCAGCAGGGCAGGCTGGTCTAACATGAAGATTTTGGGGGAGTCTTACGTTTGTTGGCTAGATTGTTATTGAAGTATCCAGCAAACATGAGGTTTCAGTGGGGCCTCAGCCTGCACGGGTCAGACTGTAGTCGTTGGCAATCAGGCATAAAGAGTGACGGGGCTGCATCAGCCAGCTCACAGAAACTACGGTGTCTTTGAGGCTTAAATCCAGGCTTCGTGACGAGAAAAAACGGTATCCAGCAGAATCGGAAATAGGTGGAGAGACGAGCAGTCTGAACGACGTCTCAGCTGGAGATTTTGGTTACAATTTTAACGATAGGTTAGCATCACTTTCCGGGAATGCGGGCCGATAGACACGAAGGCGTTCAAAGATGACGGGACTTATCGATGTTTTCAGAGCAGTAGGTTTTCAAGTGGAAGGCTAGTGAGAGTGAGGGGACGGATCAGCCTGGACAGGAGTAATTACGCTTGTAAGGGGCTAATAAGGAGGGAAGCCCTCTCAGGGGAAGGATACTGAAAGGTGTGTGGACTGTGACAAAAAGCCAAAAGAGGAAAGAGTAGCAGTGCATTGGTGGAGGCGATGTCAAGAGATAATATGAAATTAAAAATACGAGAATGGGCAGTGACAACATGCACCCAATGAGAAAAGCTAAGAACTACTCCCATTCATTCCCGAACGGTGGACTATTGCATGAAATCGCGTGGTAACCAGAGTTTATTAGGTGTCGGTGTGAACTTGGTCTTTTGAGGAAGGCTGAAGATCGTGTATCAGATCCATGGTTAGTTGCTCCGGTATCAAGTGTGGACGAACAGCTCAAACGTATACGATGGCAGGAAGCTGCTCGGGTTTCAGGATGATTTTTTTCCACCGAATTGATTAGCGCTTTGATGCTCAGAGCAGTCCCTTTTTCCAATGTGTATTTTGGGTGGAAAGCCGAGCAGCACCAGGTGGTGCCGTGGTAGTCAGGGTTTAGATAGGACGCTCACGGCTGAGGTGATTAAAATTGCCGTGTTCAGAGGATGGCTTCCAGAAAAGCAAGGTTCTAGCAAAACGGAGTGGCCCAGATATAAACAGAAATGTAGTTCGGTGGCCTTGGATGGGAAAGTGAGAAAGGCGTTGGCAGACTTTTGCTTTCAGTTTGCTTCCGCTTCCGACGTTCCATTGCATGTCCAGCTTCAATGAACAGGCGGTTCACGGCCGTAAGAAAACATTGGCCTTCGCAGATGGCGCTAGCACGCAGTTAAATAGGTGCGTACGAGGGAAATGATAACAGGTCGGAAAGAACTTGGTCGGCAAGACTATGCGGAAATCTCAGTCAGCTATCACCCCCCTTAGCAGCAGGCAGAATAACCAATAGCATAACTAGCGAACTGAGGGTGGACCTTATTGGGAGGGTTTCTCAGTACACGTTTTCCGTAGCATAAACCTTAAATCTTATTATTATTACAAAACCCTCATTTTAATTTTACACACTTCATTATCATAGTCGTCGTTTGACGGCAGTCTGATTCAGCTTTATATCCACTGACATTAGATATGCCATTTTACCTAATACTGGCAACGACCATGAGCCAGAACGGAAACCTTCCAATTTGACAGTCTCCCTAGCTGTCCCGGAATTCTTTATCAGTAACCCTCCACTCGTTTTGTACGCTGAAAGCGGTATATGGGGCAAACAAGAGCACAAGCAAGAATACTCGTCACTCGTTGATCATCGGTTGTCTTCCCCATTACGTTGCTGATCAGATACGCAACGTATTTGTGGTGACCATAATGATAATAACAGTACATTTCCCGGCCGCCATCAAGACTCTTGTGCAAGTCATAATCATACAGTACGGCAATAAGTTACTGTGTGAAATATTCAAACATTTCGAAAGTAAGACTCACCTATCTCAGTAACAGTACGAAGTGGCTGAGGCAGTGTTGGAATAAATTAAACAGGTAACGGTTACCGCGGAAAACAGAAACCAGTTTCGATTCGAGGAGCAGGGCTTTGCGGAGGACTAAGCAAAAGAGGAAATGCTGAAATAAACATTGATGAGGTTTGCGGAAAAAGCAGCACGTACAACAATGGCTTGAAGCGTGATTCACCGGGAGATCAAAGGATAAATCGAGTCGTACATAAAGAAACACTTGTTCCGCCGATCGGATATTTGACGGGACCCTATCGGAAACCTGAACATGGAGTTCCGCCAACCAATAAGCTGTCACAGTGGAGAATAAAACCAGAATGAATTTGTCGAAGCATGGTCGGCGACATTGGCGGCATGAAGAGGAGTTTACCTTCACTGATGTCATCTGGACAACTCACTAGGCAAGAGGACGTTGGTTTTAAATGCCTGAAGAAAGGTGGGACCTTTGAAGCCATATAAGTCTAGTATGATTGTCATTTTTTAGTAATTCCGTAGCAACACAGAGAGAATGAAGTCTCACTTGAAAGAGAACATGGAGACAGATACTCACTAGGAATGTAATGTTCTTTTGAAGCTATATGAATTATGGTTGGAGATTTACTTGGGGATTCCAGAATGGGGCATTGGGAAAACAGTCAGCCCAGCTGGGAAGATAGGGCAAACTCGTCAAAGGAAATGTGAATAGCTGGTGTGGAGAGATGACGAGTGAGTACGTATGCGTGGTGATCGAACTGGCTGAAGAGAAATTGGAAATTACGCCGGAAGGCAAAGAAATGCGTTATTTATTGAGCATGCTAGTTCGTGGCATTTTTGTAGGCATCACAAATAAAGGGAAACGCAAAGCTAGGCAGCATTCGGATCGCAAGCACCTGAGCAGTCAGCATCAGGTAGCTGTATGCTGTGGCGACAGAGTTCAATGTAATGTGTGGAATTTAAAGATCTGTGAGCGTCTTACGTATTCAAAGTCCAAGGCGGAATGGACCTCGTCTGTGTAGTGTTGGTTGTGTGAAAATTAATTTTCGTGTTGCCGATCACACGTCGGGTTTATTGAACCTTGTCTTGGACAAACATTTCAATGCCGAATTGATCACAGAATCACTATGTAGATCCTGCGACAATGGTTGCAGAGGATCGGGCCCGAGGCGACAGCGGATATTATATGGACATATCAATGAACGTTTCTATATATACAACAAAAGTATATACAGCCACGTTTTGACCTACTGAGTGACTGGTATTTTGTTTCATGATGTACACGTTTGCCACGGACTTCAGGTTATTGATTAGGGCTCGAGCCTGGGCGAGCTTGCTAGACGCGACCGACTGTTCATGAGTTAAATGTTTAGGGTAGCAGGCAAAATTGGACTAACATGGAGTTAGTTGACGAAATGCAAGAGAGTATGCCGAGGATGTAATAATAATAAGGGTTTATTTCGGAGACGCTCGAAGCATGCCTGGTGCATGATCGACTGTATACAAGTGATGAAATAAACAGACAAAACCCTTGAAAATGTGGAAATTTACATGACAAAAGTTGGAAAAAGATGCTTAGAAGGAGGAGTAACGTGGGATGGAAGTATGGCAAATGTATGCACGCCAAGGAAAATGTACTGAGTTTAAGTGGACCCATGGGCGGATTCAAGTGGATGTCCGGTGCTTTTGGGAAGCCAAGTTCAGGTGGGGGATCTGGCTGGTCAGTATGGGGACATCTGAAAGCTGGCTTATATATATGGGAAAGGCTAGAAATCGGCATAAGAAACTGTAGTAGCAGGAGACGGTGGAGAAAAAGTGAGACTCACTGCAAGGGATTATGTAGCAACGAAGCATTGGTACTTTGCAATAGATGGTTGGCAACAGGGCACAAAACTCATTGTAAAACAGGGAGCGAGCAAAGTAAGACGTAAAGGGTGGATCAGGTAAAAACGTAGTTCATAGGAATTGGACACAGTAGATGTGAGACATAGATGTAGAAGGATTGGATGCCTATCATGGCGGTCAGCCGGATGATAGTAAGAGAGATCGCCTGTGAGGAGCTGCAGGATACAGAGTGAATGCATATACATATATATGTGCATGTCCATATATACATGTATATATATATATATATATATATATATATATATTGGAGGAGCCAGATCAATAACAGTGAAGTCCTAGAAAGAAATTATCAGTTATTAGGAGGGGCAAGTTAGGTTAGGTCGAATGTTTGTAGAACTAACTTTGGAATATCGTGGCGAATTATCTTCATGACAAGTGAACTTGGTGGATCAACAGAGGGAGTGGAAAATGCGGAAGCACAGAAAAGACGACGACTGAGGGGCAATTCGAAAAGGGGAGATGAAGGAAAGTACCGAAGAGAACAGGTAAGAATGGATCTAATAATCTGGTTGGTGTAGGTGAGACATATGGTGTCGGTCAAGAAGGGGAGAAGCATTAATAAATGGGCTTACATTATTCAGCAGGAAGATGGTGGCAGTGGAGATGGCTAAGCAGCGCAGAGCGATCGTGCGTACAAAGTGGAAAAAGGTACTTTGGAAGTGGAACTGTCCGTGGTGCAACATGCAGCAGCTGTGACGGCAAACAGCGCGGAGAGAAGTGAGCACAAGGGGTACCGGAGGGTGATAGTAGATCAAACGGACTGAAGCTGTGAATGAGAACCATGACGAAACAGTGATTTTACATTAGGTGGCAGGTGAAAAAGCAGAACGGTCTGAAAGGCACGCATAAGGTGCTTGTGGCAAACAATAGACGAAACGGGAGATGGGAGCACGGGCCGAAAAAGACAAGTGAGACATAACCAGTAAGATCATCTCATTGCGGGTGTAACACGAAAAAGGCAGAGAGGAAAGAAGCACCGGGACAGGTTAACCGGTGGACGTACATAACTCATGAACAATGGATACGCGTCGGAGTCGGGGACATGGAAATTGGGAGCCGCGTGCATGCAGGCAATTGTACAAGTGGATGCAACTGGACGATACTAATCGGAGCACTGCAAAGTGGAAGGATTTACAGAGGAATCGCGGGGCCAGGCAAGGAAAATACAGTGATAGTGACTGGATAATAAATTTGGCTGTAAGAGATGCAGAGTTTGGAACGGCAGTTCTAATATGAGAATTGGTTATGGGTGCGGGTGGGGCTGGTGTGTAATGGTATTAGGCATAAGAAGGGAGAACGAGGGCCTAGGGTGATACCAAATGAATAGATACTACAAGCCGACAAAGCCTACGTGCGTGATGAAATAAAATATTGGCGGTCGTCGGCAGAGTAAAGTGGGTAGGACGATAGTGACGTGCAATGAGAGGTAACACAGTGAGAGTCGATAGGAGAAAGGACAGAATGGGTAGGCGTGCATATCATGGAAGAACGAAAAAGTGGATGTGATGAGAGTAATGACGAGAGTGATAGGTGGGCGTACGGTGGCGAACAAGGATGGTTGGAGCATGCGATCTGCAGCTGACAGCATTAGGACGTGTGACCTGCAACCGGTGCTGGTGGGTGGGATTGGCCGTGCTCTGGACACCCAACCTGAAAACCACTTCGTGAAGTGAACACAGGAGGTGTGATCCACAGGCCTAATTGTGCTCGCACATCGTTGCAGACGACCTGCACATCCGATGTGCACCGGCCAAAGCGGTAGATCAGACCGCTCTCCGCACGGCTGGGCATGTCACTAATGTTCATTGATGGTCATGCATGTGGGGCGTGGTTCAACTATGATGGTATGAGATATAAGTTGGGCAATCGGATGGCCGGGTTGCGGGGGGTTCCAGAGGACGGAGCCAGCGGTTAATAGTCGACCAGAGAGCGGCATTATCCAGGCGCGTATACCAACGTTGGGGGTGAAATGCACCTAATGAGAGAACTTGAAATGGAGAGCAAATAAGAAGGGGCAGTCAGGTTGTGCCCCTGCTGTGGATCAACGGTTAACGAAGGCATATAAAAACCAGAAAAGGACGAGGCATAAGAGTGACTAAGACTATGGGAGAAGATGAAAGCAAAGTGGATGAAAATGATGGCATTTCAATTGGTTTGATTCATTAAGAAAATGGCCATAGCTAGCCTGACGTTGAAAACCCAGTCAGATAGATGAAACTGTCTATCGTCGATCGTGTCCTTATTTAAGAGAGCAGGGTCGGCGAAGGAGTTGGTCTTCGAATTCGAGGCCCCTCTCGTAAGCTATATATTCTGCCAAGCTCATATTAGATAACTGGAGTGCACGGGTGACGCTGAGATATGGGATAAGTGCCGGCAGAAATTGGGACCTGGTTTGCGAAGCTCGAATGGGGATTGGTAACTTGTTCCAGACTTTGGAGTAGACAAGATGGAAAAACGTGACCGTATGGCCAATTCGGCTATACCAGAAAAGAGAGCAAAAGGCCTGTGCTGAAGTGAGTAAGAGGTTTCACGGGAGAAGCTTACTGGGTTAATGGAAAACGACCGGTTATGGAGCAGGTTGAACAAGAAGACTAAGTTTAGTCTTAAGCAGCGGAACCAGAGTGGGTCAAGATTCCGATTTTGGTATCGTTCTCTATAGCTTAAAGACAAGGACCAACCGAGCAGTTGTTTGGTAAAACGCCTTTGTATGTTTTCAATCGCCACTCAGTCGAGTTTAGTCATGTTAGAAAATACCATTGGGCAGTACTCAAGCAAAGGCCTGATGTGGGATCTGCAGGTGCTGGTGATGCTGTCCCGGAGACGAACGGAGCGGAAGTGAAGGGCCACTCTTCTTTTAGCCTTGGCCGCTTGGATGGCGGCGTGCTCGGAAAAGTTGAGGGAGCAGGATTAGTTGAGGCCCAAATCGCGGATGGTAGGTCGACTGGCTACTGGGGACCCACCAAGAGTTAAGGATCCGGGGGGCAAATGGAACTTGTAGGTTAGGACCTGGCACTTATCAGTGGAAAGCTCATCCTCCAGGTGTGGCACCAGCGACCAAGTGCAGAAATGTCAGCGGAAATGTTGCAAAGAGTAGAGGTAGAATCATTGGAATTGAAAGAGTAGACTATTTTTTCTTCTGCAAACAAGAATGGCGTTCCATGATGTATTAGATCCAATGCTTCCTCAAAGTACACCAGAAATAGGAGAGGACCCAATATGCTGCCCTTTATGACGCCACTTGTACCAGGTTTCGGTTTAGTATTATATCCATTGGTGAGGACCCCTTGCGAACTACGGGTGAGATAAGATTTCAGCAAAGAAAGCAGTGGGTCAGCAAAGCCGAAAGATCGCAATTTGGAGATAAGGTGCAGGTGTGGAACACGGTCTATAAAGCAGTAAGAATGGAACCATTTCGTTAGAGCGGTGCATACTGTCGTTTGGGACCGGGAATCCACCGTACGGTCCGGTGAAGCCATCGGGAGAAATTGTGATCCAGGTAGCGGAATTGTGGCCACGGGGGCGAGCTATGTAGGAGAATGCACATAGCTTCGGCCATCGTGAGTGTAAGTTTAGGCCATGACTGTACACAGTGGAAAGTGGTCCAGTCCGACCACTCAATTCGTCAAATCCGTGCGGCAATCCGGAAGCAACGCCTGGTGGACCGATGGCTACCCAAGTAACCAGCATGAGCAGAGCAAAACCGGGGACGTGTCAGTCTGGAAGATGTTCCAGCTGGTGTTATGACTATCATTTTCTTAGAAACCCATCAGTCACAATTTTAGGGGACGGAGTACCAAAGGCCTGGAATGAATGGTGGGGTCGGCAGTCTGGAAGTGGTTTAGGCTGTGGGGTATGACAGCAGATGAGGCTCATGTATAATGAGCTGGATGTTTTCGTATAAATACGGCAAGGGTAGAACTTCATCTTAGTAGCTGATGGCACTTGCTCTATGCCATGGGTAGGAGTCTTAAGTCATGTTCTAAGGGCAGAAGCTAGGAGATACGGTGTTCAAAAAGATAAGACATAGTCCCTATATTATTGCTGTAGCTAGCATAACACCCTCTTCACTTTCTTCATTCTCTGTCCTTCTGCCGTCGAGCTTGCTCTCAATATTGACCTTACAGCTAACTCTCTCATGCCCGACAAAATTTATCATTCCATTTAAGTACGAAATATTGCTTAGATTTCAGCTCCACTTACGAACCTCTCTCTTCCTTGGCATACTATCATTGCCTTTATAAATACCCATCGAACCCCAGTGCCTATGCTCCCTGCTCTTCAAGTCTGATTCCCCTCCTGCCCCTTCTGTAAACTTGTCCATTCGCCAAGTCCGAGCTTTCTGCTGCAACTCATTCACTAGCGCATTTATTGTTGCTGTTTGTTTCCTCACCGCAATCACCAAGCTATTTTCTTCGCTGAAATATAAGCCGCCGTCTTCCATGAGTCAGCAATATGATTACTGATTGCTTGCTCTCACCATCAGTCCAAAGGTTCGTCTAAACGATTTCCCTCAATTACCTTATTCTGATCTTGCGGTGGACCAAGAATTCATCACACTTGTACATCTCAGATATATTTATCATGCGGCTCCGCCATTGTTACTATCTCGAGGCACTTGTCGAAATGGTCACCAAAATTTGTTCACTTACCATTCACCTACTATAACATCGACTTTGCATGCTATCGCCCAAGCAATCCATTTTCAGAGCATCCCAGATATATTTATCACCAAGCTACAACCTTCAGATAAATACTGACACACTACTATCCACCTGTTATACAGTAAAAAACACCGCTGAATTCGTACCTGTCCTCCGCCGGCCTCCATTTCACCACCTTGGTAGTCCCTCTTTCCCTGAAGTTGAGCCTCTTATTTGGCTCCAGGAGCAACCAGCATTAATATTCTACCGCTATCTCCAATGTTTTAGTTGTTTTATGCTGCGTCTTTTGTTACGCCTCAGAGTTCTCCTTTGCATAACTTTCAGCTTTATCCGCCACTCATTACTGCATGGTACACCCAATGCAATGTTCAATAACTGCTGTGCACCTACCTGTCATCCAATCTGTCATCCCGTCGGCGAACAGTCCGCCTTTATGATCACTGTAGCTATGCACACCCCACATTGCTTTATCTTCCAGTTTTATGCTGATATTTCTCGACCAACCCAATATGGGCAAAAATTTCACTTTGCTGTCTGTTTTCCTCCGGCCTCCCTTTAATCATCACTTTGATGGTCTCCTAACATCTCCGGGGGTATCACTCGTTCGCTATACGACTGGCTTCAACAGTATCCAGCCACCAACTTTCACTGCCATCTTTGCTGACGGTTTTTACTTCAAATCCGATGTACTGGTTCCATTTTTTATCGGACTGAATGGTACCGTAGCTGTTGCCTTACCGCTATGGTGTGATCTGCACATCAAAACGGTCATCAGGTCTCTTATCTACCCTTTACACCACTATCGCTTCTACACAGTATTAGTCTCCGCAACTGCCACATAATGCACTATACGCTGATTTACTGCCGTAATTCCATATCCTTGCTGTTACTTAATGAAAAACCTACAATAACTCAAACAACTGAACACTTGCCGACCTACCTCTGGCGGTTTCGTCCATCACCGCTCTTGAACTCTCTCTCTCTATGCATCTGATTTTTTGGCCTATTTCCTTGCGATTGACTATGTCGGCACCTCATCATCAAATCTTACCATCACACTGGCCGTTGATTTACGGCATCTTATCTCTGAAGATCCAATTTTTTACATAGTCGAATTCCCATCCATATTCCTTTCTCATCCTGAAGCTTGCAAAAGACTTTTTGAAATACCCTTGACTAACCCTTCCTTTTTCCTTTATTTCTGTTCGTTTTTTAACATGTGTCCCACAATTTTGCTGCATTTCCTAATTTTATGATCATATTCGGTGCTAATTACGCATATAATCCTCCTTTTTAACCGACCTCAACCGCCATTACCAAATAGTCCATTCGACCTTGAACTTTGCTACTGTTTTAGTAAACTTTGACATCTTCAATTATGCTCTGTGCCCTCATTTTATACCCTTTTGAGAATTCCGATCATGACATCACTTGAATCATCTGACTGTGCACTCTAGCATTCTTCGAGCGCATCCGAAATATACCATCATTATCAATATCATTATCATTGTCAGGCTACAAACTGATACTTTTACGGACAACGGGTAAGCACCGTCTGTACTCATTGAAAAAGCCGGTAGTTTAAAAGCGGTCTTTGAAGACGTGTAAAACACGGTTTGGCGGAGAGCCTCGGGCGTGACGAGGTTTTTTACCGTGGGAGATAGGTTCGAGGTGGGTAAAAATGCTTCTGATGTATGAATTTAGGGGGACGGACCGGATATATTTCTATAACTGAGTAACGGGATCTACTAGATACCGGAGGTCATGTTATGGGGTAACTTTCATTAGTACACTTTGTTGAGGTTTTCAGTTTTCCCAGAAAAATATTACTGGGGCCGTGGAACGCTGCTGACGTGCGCACTTTGGAGGGTAGACAAACTGCTGTTAATTGGGGTGATGGCTAGATTAGCATGTGAGGTCATATAGAGTTGTAGCCGACTATTCCAGATACTGTGGTTATCCAAACGCCCGCATCTTCTTATGTGTGGGCGCTAGATAACTCTTTGGTTTCGCTCCTGTCATCGGTGGCCAGAGACAGTAGAAGGTGGTTTTTGTTTTTGGCGTAAAATGTACAGATTTCCCATGCAATGTGTACTCAGATGTTTGGAACGTGAAGTCTGAGGCCACCGCGCAACGTGCTCTTGTCCACACTTCATTTGCTTTAAGCAAAAGCAACTTATGCTCGCGGAAAACTGGGTAGGTCGCAACTGCAGATGGGTCGCAAACTAGGTATGAGCAGCACTCCAGAGGGGTTAGACTTTCATTTCATTATAGAGTAAACAAGTGCTGGTGACAACCACTCCTGTGCCAACAGGAAAGAAGTTGTGCGTATTGGACTTCACACAGTAAAACCTTCGAAAGCTGGCATGGACAGCGGAGTTTTGCTTCAACCAGCTGGTCGGAGATGGAAAGAAGGACTCAAAAGGGTCCAAACTCAGGAAGTGAGGTCGGGATATATGTGGAGAGCCGGTCTGGCACGCTGTCACTCGGCGCAGGGTCAGACAGAAGTGTTGAGGACGTTGCTCGTAAGCTTTTATATTTTTCGGGAAGTTCCACAAGCAGGATTCGGTCATGGCTGCTGTAAGTCACAATGATCCCAAACAGATGAACACACAGTCAATTCCCACGAATCCCTAAGTCAGAACAAGGTTGATTCGTAGTTCCTGGGGTACTAAATTGAAAATCACAAAATGTACGAATGTACACAAACCTCACATCCAAATTCAAAACTAAGTTAGCGCCTACCACCCTTACAATTAGTTCGCCCGCAGTTGGTCTCTGGAGTTTGTCCATTATGAAAAGTTTGTTCAGCATGGGCAAATCAGCATGAACTCGTATTGGTCCATCTTTCTTGAAAACTGCGACCAAAGGAAGCACCTACTCAGAGCGTTGTATTGGTTTAATTAAATTTCTCTCCAGCAATCGCCGGGAAGTTTTGGTAACCATCTCTTTTTTAGCAAATGATATTGGCCAGGAACGGGGTACGCTTAATGGAGTTACTTAGGAAAGCAGTCGTAATCTTGGTTTTCTAACTGAAATTCGCTCGATATCTTATTTAAACAAACTGAGATATTTCGCCTGAAAACCGTTAACTTCTATGTTTGCGGCAAGCTTTTTGTCAACGCATGGAGCAACTCACAGCGATTCCATGACCGTTCGGCCAAAGAGCGGTTCACTGTTGTTGCCGGACAGGTATACAGCAACCCGGCACTTACCACCTTCGCTCAAGAATGAAGTGACACGTGAAAAACCAAAAATGGGCATTGTAACGTCTGAATAACTACCAAAAGTGCACGATGACGGGTACTTCTGTAAAGTGGCAAAAAGATGGCGGCAAAATGGTAAGGTATTTCAGCCACGAGCTAAGCTGATTCAAGTTACATTTCCAGAGAATGTACGTTATCACCATTTTTGGAGTAGACGACACGAATGTCAGGCAAAGGCAATTAAGTTTCAACATTATTTGACGCTGCACAAGGTAAATGAGTATTCAAGGCGGAAATGTCTTCAGAAAGCTGATTTGTGGAACATAGGTCACTAGAATTCTTATCACATATGTAAGAAGCAGTACGTTTACGACAAACACGAGCAAAGTGACCATACTATACACAAATGAGGCACTGGATACTTGGAGCTGCGCAAAGTTTACTGTCAATTTTCCTTTGGGTACTTCCGCATCCAAAGCATTAAACGCCCTGTTTGGAGACACTATCTGTCTTCGGTGCAACAAAACTGGCCCCATCGGCGTGGATTAGTTTTCCCTGCCCATGGACATCACCTTTAGTAGGCGCAATGTCACACACCATATTCCAATTGAGTTTCAGGGAATTTCCTTTAAGTGTAGCCTTATAGATTTTTGAACATAAACTCCCGAAACCAGTTGCTAAACAAAAGGCACCTCTTCTACTTTCTTTGCCGGCACGGAGTTTTAGACACAGCACACAGAAGCCGAAAAATGAAACCACCAGTTTTCTCTCTGGGCTACCGCTTCATGAGGGAAAATTTGTCATGCTCCATAAGGGCATTTATAAGGAGTCCCATATATTTGTTTAGTGTTTCCAGCGCATCTTTCGACTACGTTTTCATGCGCAAACAGAATGGTTCAAAAAGCACTCGTCTTTCATCCTTCCGAGACGCAGTCCCAGAAGTTTTGGCTTATGTTCTTTTAAAACCTTGATGTCAGATCTAAGGATGGGTAAAATGTCTACATAATCGATGAAAGTGGATTTTCTCGAATTCCGAGAATTTCAGAAAGGTTTAACGATGACATCCATCCAAAACTGATCTGGAGCACCAATAATAGTGGTCAGTCCGTAAGTTTGAAGCCGCGACGCCGTGTTGTTTTCACGAATTCGGTAGCAGAAAAAAGGTGTACGTGGTCGATTGAACTTGTTTCCAATACAAACGTACAGCAGACAAAGATACAGGCAATCACGTGAAAAGGACAACAAGCCCACGAACGCCCGATTCAAGGTTGCACGCAATCCAAGGAGGAAGACAATGGTACCATCGGGTTAGGCTGCATAAAACGCTTCGAGCAATATGCGGCCAAAATTCGTACAAATCGCGAAACCAAAACACAATCTTCAAATTCCACGATACCGAAGTATTGAATAAGCAATAACATAAAACATACAAACTTAAAATGTGCGATCACGTGGACTCAAAAAGGAGAACCAGGTTCAAGGGTTGCGAGAGACAAGCACGTGCTTTAGGCGGGCCTGAGATGGGGTATGACAAAGTAGCGCGTTGGGGGAAAATAAACAGAAGATGGCTCATATAAATAAATTGTACGGAACAGGCAAATATTTTATTTACTAGAGTAACGTCACGAATTCATGAAATCATAGTGCCTTTGGAGGATTTCCTACAACCGATGGTTGCACCACCCCCCAAAACTTCCTATCCTAGAGGAGTCAGCGTTCTGTGATAAGGATGTTGATCATCCTATCCACCTAGACTCGGCTGCCAGTTCCCGTTACTACTACTGCCGATATCAGTAATCTACTCAAATACGCAAGATTGCACTTGATCCGGTGGCCAGGCCGACGAAATTTTCCTCTGCATTGTCCACTAGAGCTGCTGTTCGGTCGCAAGCACGAAGGGAGGAGTCTAGATTCCAAATCCATGTGCTTCCCGCTAGAGGGCTGTTGTGAATTAATACGTGTGTGTGTGCGCAAAAAAATCACAGCATTGATCACGTATAATCGGCCTCATCGACGTCAATAAGGAAGGAAGAAATGGTGGAACAATGTCTTGTCTTGACGGAGGTATGGGGTAAAACTCCGTTTTATGCTTGTGTGAATGGGTGCGGGCGGGGGTGGATTTGCGTGTGCAAATAAATCACTACTATTATCGCATGAGAAAGGGTCTTCAACGATTTCAAAGGCAAAACAGGACTTGGCGCGTAACGATGAGCTCATTATTGTTTTCATAGTGAATGCCACGCATCTTGCTGAAAATCAGACATGGCAGGTTCTCCAATCCGTTGCTATCTCGGCCAGAAGTGCTGCGTGATTATCGTAAAACAGCAAACCACTGCTGGAAGAGGAAACAACATAAGACCTCGTGAGACAAGTCCTCTCCCGCGGAATTTCGGGACAAAGCTGCTTTACATGGGTGTGCGTGAGAGCGATTACGATTGGGCGGGTATATTGACAGCTACAACCACGGTTTTTGGAACTGTCTCGTAGGCGGAGCACAATGGATGGACAATCAGGGAATTATAATGATCTACTAGGATTCTGTGAAAAATGTGCCACCCACTCATAAGGTGTACGTAACCCAGCGTGGATGTTTGAGCACTTTAGGAGGGAATTATTATCATACAAATGGGTGCTATGATACTGCCGCGTGAGTTTGTCAATGGGACCAAAACTTGCAGCTGAGTGTCATTGGGTGACTGACTCTGGTGCCAACCGGTCCGTCTTCACTCTTCAGGAGACTGGTACTGCAGGCTTCTAGTGTCCACATTCTCTTGGCGGTCCCTTCCTTCGCCGCTCTTATCGGCTCCTCGGAACTGCTGATAACCTCCATGACAACGCCCGGAAGCCACGTGCCAAAATGAGCATGCTGGTCGGAGGCCGTCATTTCATCGCCAACTTCAAATGGTTTTTCCTTGGTGATCCACTTCTGTCGGGTTTGCCAGACTGACAGGTATTCTCGCAGCCATCGCCTCCGAAACTCCCGGCCAAGTATTTCTCCCGTTTCCTTCCGCGTAGGTAGCTACCACGGGGGCTTGCAGCCCCTTGGAATCAAAAAGTTCGACCTCACCGTCAGCAGGTCGCTTGGGGCTAGAGCCAGATGGGAGGGGTAGCTGACAGATACTGGAACTAGAGAGTGGTTGTTCAAGGTCGCCATGGTGCTCAACGACTCATCGTTTGGCGGCTGTAGTTTGGTTGTCAACGGCAATATTTGCCTGGTGGACCTGATCAGCCGTTTCCACAGCCACTGCGGTGACTGGCCCGCGGAGGGTTGAAATGCCGTTGGATCTCATGCCACTGTCTGGTTCTACAGCTCGCCTCGGTTTACCTTTTTCCGCCAAAGCTGCCACTCTAGTTGAGCTCCCACAACATTCGACACGTTTTGGAATGGATGTCTGACGGTAGGCCCCTTCGGTTAATAAAACTCTTTGGGGCCCGGAAGGAAAAGTCAACGGTCAGTGAATGATCAACTTCCAAGAGTACTGCCAGAGACTCCATGCATGCCGTGAAGAGCCGGTGTCTCTGCTCCATCTTCCTTCCGCACCCGACCCGCAAATATCCGAACAGTCAAATCCGGAGTAGCTAGATGGTCACCACCCGGGGTTCACCCTAGACCCCGGCAGTGGAGCCATATATTGGTTTCCCGGGAAGGCAGTGCGTCAATTGCGTTGTACCCAACGTCGGATTACACGTTTCACGGTTTTTCCTCCTCTCAGTATCTAAAACCACCTCCAGATGACACTCGTCAAGTAGCCCCCCCCCGCATGTCCCTCTGTGACAAGTGTGTGTTGAATCATCAGGTCTATCACGGGTTGCCGAGCCGGCAATAATATGGGGTGCGTCACTTCAAAACTCACGTGAGAGCTTTTCGGCCTGCCACCTATCCTCAGCAGTCCTTTAACTAGTTTTGGATTCAGAGGTTTCAAGTAGATCTTTGGAAATTATGTCTTTTTGTCGCTTTGTCCCGTCCCTTCGGGATTCTCGAACTCCTGGGGAAAGGTCTCGAGTTGCATAACCTTGAGTGGGTCATACCCCGAGAATTGTAGTTCAGCAGGAATGTTTGGACCCACAAGCACGCGGCTGAATGGATGGACCCCTTTCATGACCAATAAATGCCTCTTAGATCTGGGCAACCACACCAGTGATCGAAGCGTTCTCATCCATCAGGGAAACCCAACTAACCGAGACAAGACTTCAGGTCGGCGACTGTTACCGTCATCACCTCACCTTTGGTCTCCATTTCTAATTCAAGGGGTGGCTTCAATTCGCAAACGGGTCGGCCTTGTTCGGGAATGTGCAAGAATTTCGGTCCTCCCGTCCACTGCCTAGCTGCCGAACACTGATAGCACTCGAGAGCACAAATCGGCTGGGTTCTCAGCGGACTTAACATGCTCTCCCTAGCCCACAGTGATTTCGTCGTGTGTGACCGCTAGCCCATTAGCGATCAACGCACTAAAACGACTCATTACGTAATTGAAATGGTATAGCATCAATGTCCAGCCCATCCAAAGCGTAGCTGACCATCTACAGGTATGCTTGTACCACGCCTGCGGCCTACACGGCAGCACTGAGTTCGAGACGCGGGATCGAACCCATTTCAGAGGGACAACTCAAGCTATGGTTAACAAAATCCTTGTGGTGTATTATCTTTCTCACAGGCACCCCAGCACAAGCACTATGGCCTCGCAGCTTAGTTTGGACGCGCCAGAAAAGACGTATAACTCTCCGACCTGTGTTGTATGGTCACCTGAGGACCACTATTTTGCCTCGTTCCTCTAAAGTGACCAGGAACTTCCCATTCAAGCCGTTCTCTTGTTCAAGTGTCTGGAGCCAGTTGACTTTTTTCGACAGGGCCGCTACGACAAGGTTTTCTCGGGCAACAAACAGGGTAAACAAAACCGAACGGGTTGAACAGGCCAGAGACGGTTGACAATATGCCAAGGCGAGTAACTGGTTGGTCGGGGAAGTCTATCTCGTAAAAGTTTCCGCATTCCATTGTACGCCTAGAGTGTATTCGGTTGGAACTGGTATCCAGTCCAGATCTCCGACCCTTTCTGCCCTCTCGTGGTGCGAGATTGGCTTCAAGCACCTCTGGCTCATTTGATATCTACTTCACGAGATGGAAACAGTTCTGTTAGGCACCTAAATTGTGTCATGGCCGAGTTGACGTCATTGAATGACTCACGGTAGTCGTTCACGTGGACTTTTCTGTGGATGCTGTCTTCTTCTCGCCGATGGGCCAAGGATGCATGCTTTTTTCGGCTTCTCTTAGGGAGTAGTCCGCACAAACTGATGATTACATCGCTCCGGGGAGATGGACTTTCATTCTGCTTTTTATTGCCGATTTGTTCAAGTCGTTCTTGACCTTCTATGGGCGGCAAAGGGCCTTGCTCCTCTACCGCCATTTTCACTTAAGGAAACATCTCTGAAGTCGGCGGACAAGGCCAGTCAGCCCACTCTGAAACAGCACAAGCCCCCAATCAGGGGTGTGGTCCAATCGGGCCCCAGTAGTAAATGATCATCTAACGACTTGCTCCGAAACTTGAAGGCACAATCGAAACTACCCGTAGTTTTTCGGATTTCTTGGGATGGAGAACCAGGTGATAGAACAAGTACCATATCCCTTTTCGGCCGTCGGTGGTTGCAGGCACCTCTTTATTGTAGTCAAGCGCTTCGTTCAGCACCGTTTCCTCTGAGTACCTTTTTCAGAGGTACAGACTTCGGCCGAAACTTTCTTTCAAGCGAAGTACCCTTTAGAGAGCAAAAGTTCTGGCATCCCTCAAAGGGTCCGCTAGTGTACTCCAGAGGAGGAGTACCCTGAGTTGGCTTTTCATGCATTTGGTTCCCTGCCGTACCGTCTGCAGTGCAAGAAGGTCCTCTCAAGGCAATGATAGTCAGTCGTCTCTGGAGTGGGGACATTCTTATTCGTACATAGGCTGCAACTGGTGGTCTATTTGGTCAGTTTTCGCGGAATCAACTCATGGAGCCACGTCCCCTGGGCTGGACCGTATAATATCCATCCTGGTGGCACTTTTACTGTCACTGTTCATTTTGTCACCAAAATCACTAAATGTTGACCTCCGCAGAAATATATTCCGTAGTTCGCCAGAGGTCGAACGCGTAATCAGTGAATATTTGCCCTCTCCATCAGTCCAAATGCTCTTTTTCACAAAGTCAGCCAACCTCTTTATCCTCATCTCGTTGTGCCGCTTGGCCTCTTCACGTTAGTACTTCTCAGATACATTTATCACGCAGCTCTTCCGGTGTCAAACCTCAGGGTACCTGCCAAAATGGTCAAAGATTTGTACACATGTGCCTGTCGACCCCTCCTTTCTCAGTTTCAACCTTTTTGGGTTCCCTGCTGAACCCTCAACCAGATTGCTAGTGTCTAATGCAATAGTCAATACACGGTTGGACTAGTTATATTATGCGGCCTCTGCTTTGACGACACCCCGGTATTGACACGTATACGGTTCACAGCTATTTGCTAAACCTCGGCTGCATTGGTTGCCGGAATGAGGAACGTAATCATCGCACGTTTACAGTTTGCCATCCACAAATTCACTTTTTCTATATTCCCCTCAGGCCCACGCACTAATAGTGACGTCCATAGTCAGTGATGATTTGTCTGCTACGCTGCTGACTCAATTACCCAACCAAAATGTTTACTGACACTAGCTCTCAACAAACTTCTTCGTCCTTCAATGATATATGCTCACCTTTATTTAATTTTCTTGCCTCAGGCTAGAACTCGGCCATCTCATCGTGCTTTCTTTGCACGTTTTTTCGCAAACTTGTGTCTTACCACGCATATTACATTTTTTCAGTAACCAAGACTCACTGATCTTCGTATATGGTCATGGTAAGTAAATACCCCATTCCACCTGGAATCCGCATACTTCTGATTTCTTATGACCCCAAGGAATACCAGCACGTTTGCATTCACATCAAAAGGCGTCGCCTAAACTCCAAGTATTTTCTTTCCCTAGCACCATTTTTGCTGTCCTCGCCCACAGCTGGTGCAAAGATCAGACTATTGTCTTCCTTTTCTTCTGTTTCTTTTCTTGATTTCACCCTCCTTTGTGATATTCCCGGTGCTCAGATGGGGCCCCTTCTCCTCATCTACCACCCGCCAACTAAATTATTTTTCACTCCGGCTAAGCATGTGCTTGATATCTCTCTATCTCTCTGCTATCGCCCAACCACCCTACAAAACTACCTGTCTCCGTCCGTTGCTCCCCATAGATCGGCCCACGGGCGGTCAAGTAGAAAAATTCTCGTTGTCTGGTTTCTAATAAAGTGATAACCATAACCCACAGCTTGAACACCCTCCAGACTGCGGCAATCCTGATCTCTTTTAGATAGTACTGGTTACCTGGTTAGCCACAAGTCAACTCGAGGTTACCCCCGGATTACCGTACGGACTAAATGATTTGGTCAATAAGAATAACAATGGTTTAAACCTATACTCAAGCCTGCCGACACAATACTGGGCACCTTACTCAGCTGACCAGTGATCACAATCCCATAACCGGACTAAAGATCCCTCATGAAAGTCTCGCCGGATCGCAGAGTGGATTCCTGACGCCAATCATCACCCCATAAACGCTCAACACATATTTTCCTTACTCCATACAAGCAGTTCAATTCATTTTGCGTTGCAGTACGAAATCTATGACCGGAATCTAGCCCTCGCCGCTGCTTTCCCAGCCTGCACTGCCCAGTCCGCCAGCCTAGCCCTCTTTCTCCAGCTACCCTCACCTGTCGCTGCCTGCCATCACCTGCAACCAAGGTCTTTATGAAACAAAATACTAGCTATCTGTAGCCAACCAGAACTTGAGTATTAGTTCATTTATCACGTACACAGAGAGCCTTGTCTTTACAATCTTCCAACTTCTGCTTGGTCGCATCAATATCGTTTGTCTCCAATGGTCTGCCTCTTCAAAGGATTCTCTCTGAAAGTCCGTACTGCATTCATACGTCATTCACGCTCCTTAAAAGAACGCTGCATTCCCACTGAAGTTTTCGGCCTTCATGTGAGTTTCCATATGACACTGAAATTACCTATACAAAAAGGTCTATCTTTTATCGCATCCGACTCACTTGCACTTATTTCACAGCCTCCTCCTTCCCAAATTAGTTACCCAATGTCAGATCAATCTTCCATGTTCAGCTGGCATCTCTGACTGCACTTTGATAATCCCAAGCGAGCTTTATTTTTAATCGTGTCTTTTGTAACCGCCTCACTCGATTCCTTGTTGACGATCCCCGAAATATCCAGTTAACGCACCCTTGCATCTTTTTATCTGGGAGCTCTGAGCCGTCGCAGCCAGGTTTTGCACCCATAAGGCACCTTGTATATGATTCATGTCTCAATTCCCTGTCCGTGTCATGATTTCCGAATCCTGTTGCTCTAATGGTTCTTGCGAACATTGCGTTTTTAACACTCTTCAGTACCGCTTATATCAGCATTCCCACGTTCGTCCAGCCATCTACAACGCCCGCCCCGAATCTGAAACCAGTTAACAATTCCTGCGTTAACCATTTCCACTTTTGCTCACTCTGGCATTGCTCAGATTTATTGTTCTACTTCTGCTGCGGTGTGATTCTTAAATTTCAAAATAGCGAATACGTCACGTTGTTATGTACTGCCGTATTCTCTGATCCTATCTCGTGCATGTGTCTTGACCACTGTCAAGAAATATACCACCATTATTTTTATCATTATTATAATTAATAATATTAACATTATTATTACACTTTCCGTCCATCAACGATAACATCACCGTTTCGTGCTATTCGTGCTTGCAATCACTTTTCAAAGCATCCAATATTGGTTTGTCACCCAAATACCACCTTCACGCTGATAAATGATTATCCACCCGTTGTACCATATAAACTGCTGAAAGCTCACCTGTCCTCCGTCGGTCTTTCTTTCATCAACTTGTCATTTCTTCTCTGCGACAAGAAGTGCCACTAGTTCGACTTGTTTGACCCATTTCATCTGAAATTAAATATATACTACCCCGTAAGTACCCAGCATCCTTACTCTCTGTTGTTACATTCCAACCTTCTCAGTTACTTCCGTGCTTATTCAGTCACTCTTCATCGTGACATGGTACATGCTTTGCAAGGTTCAGCAAAATACGTGGGCCTACCAACCATCTATTCTGTCATCTCCTCGGTGAACTATTCATCTTTCTAATCGCTGTACGTTTTCGCTCTCTATACTGATCGATCCTTTATTTTCACATACGTATTTCTTGACCAACACGACATACGCAAACAATTTGCATCCCATCATCTGCAGTCCTCTGGCCTTTCCATCAACAGTACTCTGGTCGTCCCCAATCCCCCCGGATTTTTTCCTCGTTTGGTATGCAACTGAGTTCACCGGTCTCGAACCACCAATTTCAACTGCCATATCCTCTGACTGTGTGTATTTTATTCCAAATTCTAACTTCCGATCTCGTCTCCATGTCGAAACCACTGGTTCCGTAGCTCTTTTCACCACGGTGGCATTCTCCATTATCCATAAGGGTCACCGTACAGTTATCTACTCTCCACTATTACCACCTCTGCACAATATCCGTCCCCGCGATCGCACTTCCCGTAGGTTCATAACCATGATTCCACCTTTCTGTTGTTGCTCTGTAACATACCTGCAATAATGTAAATAATCTGCTCGAAGCTGACCTGCTCTCCTTTCGCTATTTCCTCCACCACCGCACTTAGAATCGCACCGGGTGTCATTCCGACCTGTTGTACACTGTTGCTGTGATTGCCTCCGTTGGCAATCTGCCATCAAGTTTTTACCACCAAAAGGCCGACAGAAACGTTGCAATTTGGTCCTGAAGATCCATTCTTGTACGTCTTCCAGCTTTCCATCTAACACTTTTTACACTGCAGGATTCAACGACTCTTTGAACCTCCTCTGATGAACTCCTCCCTTGAAGAAAGCTTAGAGAAAATTCTTCGAGTCCACCTGAATTCCCAGTGGTTGTGTTCACATCCCTTATCATTTGTGTAAACACTCCACCTAGCTAACCCATTTTAACAGACAAATGGGCCATTTGACCTTGGCCTCCGAATTTGCCGGGCGTTATTCTCGCTTTGGCTTACGTAGACCGCCTCCCACAACTCTCTTTGTAATAATATTAATAATAATAATAATAATAATAATGGTTTATTTTGGAAATGCCCGAAGCATGCCATGTGCATGGCCTTGTTGATACAGGTGATGGAATGGACAGATATAATTCATGGAAATATGGAAACTCTCATGAAAATATTGGACAAAATGGCTCAGAAGGGGAATAAAGTGGGACGAAAATAGGATAAACGTATACACACCATAGAGATTGTGTGGAGTTTAAATGAGCTCAGGAGCAGATTTGAATATATATATATATATATATGTTTATATATATATATATATATATATATCCATAAACATATATATATATGTATACATACATATGCATATATATGTGTATGTATATACGTATGAACATATATATACATATATGTATATATGTATATATATGTTCATGTATACATATGCATGTGTATATATTTATATTCAGATATATATATATATATATGCATATACATTTTTATGTATACAGATATATACATATGTATAAATACGTATGCATGCGTATATAGACATACATATATTTATATGCATATATATATATGTCTATATACATGTATATATATATATGCATATATATATTTATATACATATATATATCTGTATATATATATATGTGATTCTTATACACATAAGCACACCTAGGTTGCCATATATGCATATATACGGGAATCGCGGCTGCAACTAAACTTGTGAACCACCCGTAGCTAGTGGCCTACGGAACGGGCAACCAACCAAAAGTTCCGACGTGTGCCTAAAATGAAAGAAAACTCATTGAAGTGAACTGGAATTGTTTATTTAATTATTTAAACTAAGAGAGGTTCGTGAGGTGAGCCAAAAACCAACCGGATAGTTCCAGCTGGAAAAAGTTTGTGCTCCGCACCTCTGAGGTGATCTACCGATTGATGAATTTCCTCACGACTCGACCGAGTGAGTCAATCGCTCAAGACTCGACCGAAGGGGTATCCTCTCCCCCCTCTTTTCCAGGTTTCAAACTGCAAAAAAGCGATTTAGTGCTGAAGAAATGTGTGGCACTAACGTGGCTGCGACATGCAGTGTACGCAAAAGTAGTTCTCTTCGTTTTAAAAACTGGCACATTGGTAATGCGCCCACCGAGTGCATTTGCAGCATTGGACCCAATTAGTCGTTTCGTCCAAGCTCATGGAAGGGTCTTCCATGTGGCAGATGCTGCAAATGTCCTGGCGTATGGGTGAATTCGCCAGGTCGAAACGTTTCCTTTTCTCGTGTAGTCTATACTGCGCCGGGGTCGTTGTTTTTAGCTGTCAGAATTGCACAAGCTGCAGAGGGTCACCGATGATTTGCAAATCTGCATCATCGGTATTTCTAAGGGTCAAGGCAGCCTTACGTTTTGAAGACGGTTGGACTGCCGTGGGGTGTGATGTACTCGGAACTGGTTCAACAGGTCGATTACGGGGAAAGATGTTCCTAAGAACCCTGCTGATAAATTCAGAAACCAGTGTGTCATTGCCTAAAGCTACGCTTATATTTTGTGCCCTATCCCTACAAAAAAATCTACATCCTTTCCGGAACCTAACACTCGAGCCAAGTTTCTCATTTGAGGTACCAGTTCCGTGAACTTTGTGTACCCCAAACTGTTCAACGCTACGGCAATGTCCTTCCCTAATTCCTCACTTATAGACAACTTATCACTAGGACTAATTCTGGCCGACTTTTCTACCGCCGTATCTCTTTTTGGTACAGGCAGCACAGGAGTGAACGAGCTGCCCGTCTTTGTTGCCCAACGACCAACAGGAAGCCTGCACAGGTCGTACTTAATAAAAATGGCAACGGCAACAATGTGGCTGCATGGTAGCAGCCACTGCTTGGAAAAGGGACATGTGCAGGCTGGATTAACCCCCATGGTTACCACAGCCGCACAGGCCCGCACGCACCCGACACTCCAACGGCCAGAATCGTGACTTACATTGTGAACGGCATGTCTACTGATGTGCTTTTGAACGGCTACACGGGCAAAGCCGGTAAGCCGTCCAAGGTAATCGGAATACACATGGAACCCCGTTGCTGGCTTAAAAGAACCGACTAACTCCTTCCCAATCCTTCTACGCCTACTTTCCTCCAAACCTTCGGACCGCTTCAGGATGCGGGCGAAGACATCCACCAGGGAAGACCTGGTGGATAACCCTGCCTTCAAATACTTATTCTCGACTTCCACCCTGTTGGTGATGAACGTCCCAAACGAGGTTGCCCACTTGACACTATAAGCAGCCCATATTTCTTCATAGGGCAACCATGTACGACTTAGATATGCAAACGCCATTGGGCTGCGACTGGCGATTGCAGCCTTGAACCTATCGAAAAGCATCTTCGTAGACGCATAAACCATGTTCCGCATCCACTGATGGATGCGTCGTTTGTCGTTCAACGTCGCATGACTAAGTTGAAAGCAGTGCTTCTTCATATCACGAAGCACATGGAACTGATAAAACAGTATCTGAGATTCGGGGTATGATTCCCGAAAGGCGGAATACTGTGCGAGGCTTCGGTCTACGATGATGCTTTTCGGCTTGAAAGACACCGGTAGGTACTCCTTCATTTCTTTAATAGCACATCTGTAACTTACGCCACTCTCATTTGGTAGAATGGCGTAGAAGAAAGACCTACCTAAACCACTCTCGTCTATGAACATCGTGTGCCACAGGACATACCCACCCCGGTTAGACTGATGCGTTGCATCAGCCAACACTACCTCATAATACCTAGCTAATAACCCTTTAACCGAATGAGGCACGTAGAAAACGTACCTCACAACACCGTCCTCCGATACTATACGCAAGTCCCCCTTCTCTTTAACCATCTCCTTTATCTTCAGTGCATCCGACCGAGCATCGAGATGCACTTGCCTAGCCCTTAAGGCGTGCACATCTTTCACCGTAAACAACCTATTGAAGTTGTTCCGAGCGTAAGTACATATTTCGCTTGCATTATGAAAAGTTGCCATCATTCTGGCAACCTCTGTCTTTTGATCTGCACTTAGCCTCCTATTCTTAGCGCACATCTTGTCATTAAACAGATGGAAGTCGTGATTATGTACCAAACACTTGCTCACCAACTTGTACTGAGATCCGACAGCACGGACAATGACAAATGCAGGGCAGTGAGTATTACGGTATCTGTGGGAATTGTTATATATCAACAACACTACACTCACCTTGTGGCAGCCACTTGAGGCCTGAGGTTGTGAACGCAGCAGTATTTTACACGATAATAAGGAAACGATTTTGGAAAAGCACCGGGATGCGTGCGCAGCCACTTTGAACCACTTTCACTATCATAAATATAAAAAGATGTTAAAGTTCCTCTCTGAAAAACACGAAAATCATTATCAAAATCTGAAAGAGTAGTATACACATCACGAACCAAACGGGCAAACTTTCCAGAATCATCGACCGCAGCCGGGCCCGCAGCGCCGGACGCCATTACGGCCAACTGCGGCGATAACCTTGATCACATCGCTTATATACCCTAATACGACACACTCAAACAAATATCGAACTACAATATCTCACGTCAATCTCATTTTCTGCAGGCAACGACTCGTCTGGTCAAACCGTTTCACACATAATATCCCAATACTTCAGTCGGTCTACATTTAAGCCCGTATGTTTAGACACTATCGAATGGCTGGTCCGGGCATTTACATAAAAAGGCCGACTGGTAAACATGTGAAAGGCTGGAAATCGGCATAAGGAACTGCAGTAGCGAGGAACGATGGAGAAAAAGGTTAGGTGCGCTGCAGTGGATTAGATATCAATGACGCATTGGTACTTTGCGGTGGATTGTCGGCGGACAGGACACAAGACTCACCGTAAAACAGGCAGCAGGCAATGCAAGATGCAGATGGATGAACGGATGACAGAGATGATTTCGAAGGATTGGATACGGTAGATGTGAGGCACAGATGTAGAGTTGATGGATGCCTATGATGACGGTCGTTGGGATGATAGCAAGGGAAATGGCCGGTGAAGAACTGCAAGATGCAGAGCGCGTGCACATGGATATATATGCGTAAGATTATATATATAGAGAGAGAGAGATTTAATATGTGTATATATAGATATATATATATAGGTATAGGAGAAGCAGGAGCAATAACAATGGGGTCCTAGAAAGAGATTATCGATCATTGGAAGGAGTAGGTAATGTTAGATCAGTTGGTTGTAGAATTAACTTTGGAATATCTTGGTGGATTAACTTCATGACAAGTGCACATGGCAGCCCAACGGAGAGAAAAATAGAATGCGGAAACACAGAAGTGATGAAGACTGTGAGGAGCAGATCATGGAAGAGTGAAGATGAAAGACAGGATCAAGGAAAACAGGTAAGAATGAGTCTAATTATTTGATCAATGCAGGTGCGAGATGTAGTGACGGGCCAGTGGAATCGGGTAGTGACAGGTCAAACAATTTGGAACTGTAAAAGAACACCGTGACGTAACGTTGTCATTACAATGGTGGAACATGGAAAAGCGGACCACACTGGAAGGTACAGAAAAATGCCTGTAGCAAGCAATAAACGGATCAAGGGATGAAAGCAATGAACGAGGAGACACAGGTAAGAAATCACCAATCAGATCATTTTACTGCAGATGAAACACGAAGGAGGCGGACAAGGAAGCGGGACGCCCCGAGATAAGTGAACCAGTGATAGAGCAGAAAGGCCACAAAAAAATGAATGCGCAACGGAGTTGGGGCAATGGAGCTGGAGAGCTGTGTGCCGGCAGACAATTGGACTGATGGATCCTAATCAGGATACTGGAAAGAACCACAGAGGAATCGCGGAGCCAAGTGAGGAAGATATGGTGGTGGTGACTATATAATAAATACGACTGTAAAAGATGCGAAGTTTGGAGCTGCAAGTTCTAATATGCGGATTGGTCATGAGTGTGGGTGCGATTGGTGCATCATGGCATTGGGCAAGAGGAGGGATTAAACAGAACGACAGGTTTTAAAGAAGCTATCAATGGGCGTTCTGAGCAGAGGGTAACACCAAGCGCATAGATGATAGAAGCCAGCAATGACGGCAGGCGGGAAAAGAGATATTGGCGAGCGTCGACAGAGAAGAGTGGTTAGGACGATAGTGACTCAATGCAGTGAAAGTTGATGTAGAGAGAGGCGATAGGAGAAAGGACAAAACGGGTAGGTGTGCATACCGTGGTAGGGTGACAGAAATGGGAAGTAGAAACAGTTGATAAGAGCTATTGGTTGAACAAGCTGTGGCGGAAAGTAGATGAGGAGCATGCAATTATCAACCGACAGCATTGGATTCGGTAGTCCAAGAAAAGTTAGAGCGTGCCATCCGCAACCGGTGCTAGTGGGTGGGACTGGCCGTGCGCTGGGCACCCAATCTGAAAAACACTTCGTGAAGTGAACGCAGGAGGTGTGATCCACCGGTCTAGTTGCGCTCGCACATCGTTGCAGACGGCCTGCGCGCCCGATGTGCGCCGGCCATAGCGGTGGATCTGACCGCGCCCCGCACTGTTTGGAGTGGCACGAGTGTTCATGGATAATTGTACAGGGGACAAAGCGACCGCGATGGGGGTGCGTGAACCAGGAACGATTGACCAAGACGTGAGACCATGGACAGGAGAGCCAACAGAAACAGCGAGTGGTAGACGGCCGTGTAGCAATAATATCCAGGTGCACCTGCCAGGGAGATGGTAAGTACAGTGCTCGAAGTGGTTGGCCGTCACGGAGGATCACTGGAAAGGGAAAAGGGATAGAGAAGCGCAGTCTGGGTGAGCCCCAGTTGAGAATCAAAGGATACTGAGGAGAAAAAAAAGTGAATATGATGGATGAGAGATGAACGTTGGTGAGCAATAGGGTTATCTTATGATGACAGTAGGAAGGTTTGCTATGGATCAGTGAAGGCAATGGCCTTAGTTCGCGGGGTGTACCTAGTAGCCGGTGGCGCAGAGGTAGTAGAGTTACAGTGTGAGGCCTCTTTCAAAGGCCAGGTCGGCGGAGACGAGCTCATTGGTGAGCAATATAGCATTAAGGACTGTTGAGTATGACAAAAGTGCGCGCCTAAAAGCGAACATTGAGGAGGCACTGCGTAAGCTAAGGGGCAGCTTATTCCAGATTTTGGAATAGGCTGACAGGAAGAATCGGGACTTCGGACAGAGATTAGAATGCGGGACAGTGAGAGAGAAGGCACGGTGTCGGATCGGGTAGGAGCAGGGCGCAGCGAACGAGATGGGATAAGAGGTGTAGGCCAGGTTATGGATTAGCTTAAAAAGGGAAATCAGGTTGAGCCTCATGCGACGAATCCATAGAGGCTCAATTTGTAGGAGCTCACAGCGCTGGCGGTATGGCAGGGCTAGGGATACGCCCAACAGTCTTTTGGTGAAAGTACGCTGAACGTTCTCAAGAGATACAATAGGGGAACGTGGCCAGAGGCTGGAGGTAATGGGACAATATTCTAGGAGCGGTCTCACGTGTGAGAGATACATCGAGAGGCGACTGGCCGGTATTAAGAAACACCGATTGATCAGGCCCAGGGTTCGCTTAGCCTTAGCGATTTGGAACGATGCCTGTTCTGAGAAGTTAAAGGAACAAGAGAAGCGTACGCCAAGATCGGTAACCATGGGGTGTATGGGGATGGGCAGGCCGTCCAGACAAATTTGGCCGGGTGGTACGGTGCACTTGTATGGTAGGAGGAAGCTTTTCTCCGCGGAGAACTTCTTAAACCACGAGATGCACCAAGTTTGGAGAACGAGTAAGTCATGCGATATGTTGCATAGAGTCACGGTTAGGTCACTAGGGAGGAAGGAGTACACTATTTTTATATCGTCGGCAAAGAGGAAAGGAGTGCCGTGTCGAACAGAAGAGAAGATGTCATTGATATAAATAAGGAATATTAATGGGCCTAGGACACTGCCTTGGATGACGCTGCTAGTAATTGGTTTTGGCGGAAGATAGGTGGCCGTCGACGAGCACGGCTTGTGATCTGTGAGAGAGATAGGAGGATAGCCAGGAGAGGAGAGGGTCAGTAATACCGAGAGATCGGATTTTGGCCAACAGATGAGTATGGGGAACAAGGTCAAAAGCCTTAGATATGTCGAGGTACAGGACAATTACAGAGTTGCCGGCGTCGGCAGCAGACGATAGGACACTGAGAAAGTCAAGCTGGCAGAAAGAGCTGGAACGGGAGTTCAAGAAACCATGCTGACCAGGGTTCAGAAGGTTGTTAGATAAGAGATACTGGACAATATGTTTTTTGATAATTCTCTCCATAATTTTGCAGACTACTGGGGTGTGATTAATGGGCCGATAGTTATCTGGGTCGTGTAATGCGCCCTTTTTGAAGCGCGGAACTATAACAGAGGATATCCGTTGAGGTGGGACGAAACTGTGAAGCATGGAGGTGGTATACATATTAAGTAACAATAAAGGGAGGTCAGGGCCGCCGAAACGGAGGAGGGCCGGTGGGAGATCATCTGGTCCCGGTTTCGGGGAAGGTATAATGGAAGAAACTGATTTTTCAATTTCTAGATGGGTGAAGGGAATCGATGAAAGAGAAGCAGAGGTGCAGGGGTGGATTGTAGGAGGGGGAATACCAGGACAGCTTATAAGGGAGGAAGAGAAATGCTCATTGAAGGCCTCAGAAATAGATGCTGGAGTATTAGCGGTAGATGAGCCGCAGATGAGGAACTTGGGCGAGGTATGATTGGAGTGATTGGACCTTTTACTAAGGAGGTTGGACAGGTAGCCAGTGTTGTTTGGGTGTGCTAGGGCGATGGTCTCTTGCCTTCTCAGATGCGAATCGACCATGCAACGCAGCATCAGTTGTAGCTGGTTTATGCGCAGGAGAATTGTAAGGTCGTGTGATCTAGCGAAGGTAAGTTGCAGCTTAGACAGTTTACGCTCTAAAAGTGACAGGCGTGAGCGGCTGGATTTGGGGCGTCGATCGGCACATGGGTTGGCGGTATTTAGGCATTGTGGGAGGTTGGAGTAGAGAGAGTTCATAACAGTGAGGGGGTCGGATGAAAGAAAAAATGTGTCCCAGTTAAGGGAGCGGATTATCATTGGCACTAGGGGCCAGTTACAGGAACGGTAGTAAGTCAGAACAGGGGGAGATGATTGCATCGGATGAGAACAGCTGAAGCAGCTGAACTTGCACCTGACAATACGGTGGTCACTACCCGGGAAGTGATCAGTAGTCTGGGTGATCATATCAGGGACATCAATGGAGAATACTAGGTCCAAGATGTTGTTCCCCCTAGTAGGGCAGGAGACATGTTGGGTCCATCCACCAAGACGGGCACAAGAAAGGAAGGTGGAGAGGGCGGGTGGGCTAGTATTGGAGGACCAGCATATTGAAGGAAAGTTAAAGTCACCCGCAATAATTTTTGCACTGGCAGGGTAGTCAAGCGCAGCATTAAAGACATCCACGGCGGAGTCAATTTTTGCAGGCTCCAGACCCGGGGGGACGTAGACGCAGCCAAGGAGGAGGTTCTGGCCGGAGGCGTGAATGGAAAGCCATAACGAATCCTCAATGAGGAGAAGAGAGGGGTGGTCGATAACACTAGCGTGGATAGTGCATTTGACATAAGCTAAACAGCCCCCTCCACGCCTGGACTGGCGGGTGTTCGAGAAGCATTGATACCCAGCTATGCGAACAAGGTCAAGCGAAGCATCATCTGACAGCCAGGATTCAGTTATTAGTATAATGTCAGCGTTTGAGGTAAATGCCAAAGATCGCAGGTGCGATGTTTTTCTAATTATTGAGCGAGCGTTAATAAGAACTATTAGGAATGAGTTCAGTGTCGGTGTGCGCAATGCATGGATGCCAGGTGCAAGACTATTGGGATCACCGTGGCGATAGGAGTTGGGTCTCAGTGGGGATAGAGCGTCAGTAGAAGGGAGAGGGCAGGCAGTGTCGGGTGGGGGACGGAAAGTAGGAGAAGCATTAGCACTAGGCGCAGCCGATCGCTGTGGGCGATCAATACGGTGGGGGTGCAGCACACTGCTGATGTGGGCCGGAGAGGTGTCACGCGGTGCAGAGGGAGGAGGCACCGTATGGCAAAGTGAGAGGTTAATAATATCTGTCGGAGCGGGGTGGACAGGAGGGAGTGCGTGGCGTGAGGTGCTAAGTGGCATGACATCGAGTGAGGAGCGATCAGTGATATGGGTCTGTAAAAGTTTATCGATATGGTCCATAGGGCGACTAGCAATATGGCCACGGGTGCGGAGGGCATCGGTCAGGAAAAAAACGAGAACTTGACTGCAGGTAACCTACCTGTTGGGCAGAGTCAGTATAAGGCCGGTAGGTCGGTATGGGGGTGAAGGCATGTGGGAGAGCAACTGGGACGTAGTGTGGGGTGGGGGGCGGGAAGGGAGTGGCGAAATTTGGAAAGGTTTGGAGGCTCATGAGGGGCAGGGGAGCCGGTAAGTGGGGAGGTGGGGCGAGGATGCGGGATGCGGGTACGAACCTAGAGTATCTGCTAGGGTATGTACGTGGTACTTCAGGGTTAGATGAGGGTTGGTGGAGGTGAGCAGGGGGAACAGCGGAGGCATGCTGAGGCTATAGTATGTAAGGTTGGTGTCTGGGGGGCAGGGAGGGATATACGGTAGCAACGGAGATGGAGGATTGGTGTGACCCATGCGATCAGAGAGAGGGAAAGACAGTGGAAGGGGGTGCGAGGCAATGGAAGGGTGAGTGGCACTGGCAAGGCCCTGAAGGTCACTCCTGCAAATAGGGACGATGGCGTTAGACGAATCTGGATGGTGGCCAAACTGGTTCCCACCTGGAGGGTCCGAGAGTACGCTATAAGCAGAAGCCGATTATGATTGGGGGGGTAGTGAGTGGGGGGATTAGTTGGGCAAGTACGGACCTGGTAGGAGTACCAGGTAGGCTTATGGGGGGGGGTTAGAGCGGCACTTATGAGGATAGAAACGAAGTGTCGCGGCTGAGCTAGAAGCTGGTGGGTAGTTGGTAGAGTCGTTAGAACGAGAGCGGCGGGTGATAACACTTGTCGATGGCTCGGAGGACGGATTTGGAGTAGTACGGCGGGGGCTGATTGTTGTACCAGGGTCTTGTCTTGGCTCAGGGACTATGACGGGGGAGCGCGGCTTTAACACTGAAGTGGAGTGCCGCTTGGGGCCTGTGGTCGGGGAGCGAGAGCTACTGCTAGTAGGGGCTACTGGGGGAGATGGTAAAAAAGGGCGTTTGTGTGGAAACGGAACGGGGGGTGGGGAGTTAGACATATCTAAGTCAACAGTTTGCAGGCAGGAAGGGTGAGGTGCTGGGCTCGCCTTTGACGTCTTGACAGAGGGGCATTGGGTAACCTTCATGTCGGTTACAGTGGGGTCAGCCTGCATGGGCGAGGCGGAATTACTTCTCAGCGAGCGAAGTATTTCCCGTTGGAGGGGGGTTTTATCAGAGAATATCTTGATGTCCTTATACGGCGAAAGGGCAGCAATTGTCGACTTGTTGCTAATGAACTCTGTAGCTGTTAGGTCGTCCGTGAATTGGAATAGCCGGGGGGCAACTATGTCGCTGGGACTTTTTACGTAGCCTCCTGCAGTGGCATCTGTAGTGAGCCATGTTGCACGAACGTAGTATGTTGTGTTTCGCCAAGGAAAGTGGTAAGCGGTCTGGAACATTAAAAACCACTGCGTTCTTGGAGTTGGCAATGCGGTGGTATATTTCAGTAGACACGGAGTCGAGGAGGCGTCCCACCGAAACCAAGTTCTTGGGCGATGTAGCGGCTACAGGATCAAGGAGAGTAGCCATGGGCGAGACCCTTGAAAGTATTTAATCAATCAGCTCGACCTTGTCACTAAGTTCGACGAAACTCTGCTTAAGGCCATTAATACTATTAGGAGCTTCACCGTCGACGTTAACGAGGGTGACAGAGCACGGCCTGGTTTTTGGGAGGGGTTGGGTGTGTTTGGATTTGCCAGCTTTAGCAATGCGGATTTTCCGAGTACTGGTTGGGGACCGGGATAGCATGATAAGTAGGAATATATGACGGAGGTAAAAGGTAGCAGGAAATCGGTCAACTAGACAGAGACAAGCCAAAGGTCTGAGCAGACCAGGAGTGTGCCTGGATGCTTGTGCGCAAAGGTCTAGATGAGACCTATGCGGCAATGTGGTATGGACAGTGAGCTATATGACCCGCTTTATATACAATTGGGATTAGGAGACTTGGGACGATGAGGAATAGTGAGATAGGAGAAATTTTGCTCTGTGGTGTGCACAGGTTGAACCCCACAGGATACGGTAGGTACTTAGCTGTTGCTTAGGTCACAACAGCAAGTTTTGTGAAAGAGTATATTGTAAGTATGGGGTCGGTGGACCGGGTGGAACGGAAGTGCGCTCTTATGGCAAAAAAACGAATGAATGGAGGCACAGTGGGACAGAAACTTCAGAAGGTGCACCGGTGGATACGTAGCGAAAATAAGGTAGGAGTTGGGTTATGACAATGGGATGTAAAAACGCTAGATAGATCTTACTGCGGCGAGAATCAGGGGAGATTTGCTAGATAAGCAATGTAGAATGTAATTAAATGGAATTAGAGCAGCGAATAATCAATATAGTCTATAACTATAACTCGCGATAAGTACTAGCGTCTGCACGATGGTGTGCCGCAGTTGTTTACACAACTAAGTCACGGTTTCAGGTTATTAGGTGGTATATACTAGGATGAACACAGCTACAAGTCGAAACAGTGGTATGAGCAAAAAAAAAGAAAACGAGACAACCTGAATTTCACGCGGGGGTGACCTTGACCTATCTAGAAAACTCCTGTTCTGTCATCTGGATCAGTTGACCATGCTTTGTAGTATGCTTCGGGTCCATCAAAAGTATACCATTATTATTACTATCATTCGTGTCGTGCGTACGGCATAGGATGCCTGGAGGCCGCCTGCTCTCTTCTCCAGTTCAAAGTGTGCTTCTGGCACGAGGCAGCCTATAAAAAGGCCTACTTCCTCACCCTCCCAATCTACCATGGTTGCATCTTGCAAATGGGGCCACCTAGAAAGTTGCATTCACCTATCTTGGAGCTCGCATGCGGAGATCGCCCAATGTGGAAGACTCCCCTGATTTGATTTGCTCGCAAGTCTCCAAAGAGATGAGCCGCAACCTCAACATACCTGTAGTTATAAACTGGGTTCCGCCCACAGCACTCACCGCCAACGATGTTGTGCTTTTAGCGGACTGGTGTTTATCGGCGAACCTCTTCTTTACCAAGGTCGCGTCCTATCCGCTCTAGACGGAGACCAAAGCTCTGACTATTCCATTTGAGTCAGAACTCCTGCAAAGACTTCCCCAAGAGGTATTGGTTCGTTGGCAGACAGTGATGTTGACCCGATCGCACTGGGCTCAGTGTTCCCGCCTGGAGTAGCTTCTTTCATTTGTTGCAGTAGTCGGTGGTGCTCGCCTGGGCAACTCTCGTGAAAACATCTTGCTCATTTTCGGCAAGCTGTCGCCAGGTGTGAGGTGTTATGACACATAAAGCACTCTCCAACGGTCCTCGCTATTCCCCAGGGTTCATTTACTGTGGCTTGGGCGAATTTCAGACAGTCTGGTAACCCTTGGTTAACGTCGCAGATCTTGCAGCTTGGGTGGGCTACTGCCTAGCGTGGAATGGCGTGAGTGTTCTTCAAGGCTGTTTTTGCCTGTTCTCGTGCAGCTCTTTGAGCTTGGTTAGTGCTAAGGCCGTTTACCCGATTGCTGTCACAGATGAATCACCGAATCTGCTGAGTGCTATTCTGGTTTGCCCGTCTAAATATTCGGTCAGTTCTTCGAAGTTAACCTCGAGGTCACCACTACTTATGACTTCAGCTTCTTCGGCCCAAGGCCCCTGTAGTTCGGACGAGGGGCCCCCGAACTATCCCCCTCATAAGATGCTCATCGGGTCTAGAGCCTTCCTGCGCCCTAAATGGTGGAGGTCTATCGAAAAGTTCTTCATCTTAATGACGAGATCGGACGTAGAATAGACGTCGCCGTATGCTTGTTTTGCTTCTGACATCACGCGCTCTATCAGGTTTCGAGCAATTTTGAACGGCTGGCCAAGCAAGCATTTCAAAATCTTCCTCTCCTATACGAAGGCTTGTCTAGTATCGAGCAAGGCACATTCATCAATAGCTGCTTCAGCTCTTCCACGACAATGGAGGGCCAAGTAGGGCAGCCCCTGTCTTGGGTCGGTTACCATATTCCTGACGAAGATCTCAGATAGTTTAATAAACTTGCAATGCTGTTCGGCCCGTCCTTTGAATACCGTCACACCTACCCTTGCTAAATCGACGGTTGATTGTATCGAAGGCTAATGTTTGTCAGCCGACGTAGATCTTCCCATTTCTATTTGCCCTGGTGTGAATAAGTGATCTTCGTCACTCATTCTACGCTCAAGCTGTTTCTGTTTAAAATTGTCCTCTGCTTCCTGGGCCTGTTGCCTAAAGGATAACAACGGCTGTTCTCGTTCTAACATCCCCGACCAAAACAAATCAACATTCATGCTAATAATAACACCCTCAGTAATACACGAACTGGCACTGACAGGGCAATGTGATCTGACAATTTCTACAGAATCAAATGTGCCCAACCCTCCTCAGTGACCTGTCGGGCCACTTACTGTTTGGGTTACGATTGCTTTGTTCCTTGGCTGGGCATGCTGCCTGTCTTCTTGTGCCGAATTGGCCAATATGAGTGTTACTAAAATCTCTGAAGAACACATGGTCAAATTTGTAGGAATCGCGAAACCAAAACAAGATTGATCCTCAAATTCTACGATACCGAAGTATTGAATGAGCAATACCATAGAACATACAAAACTCAAATGTGCGATCACGTGGACTCAAAAAGGAGAACCAGGTTCAAGGGTTGCGAAAGACAAGCACGTACTTTAGGCGGGCCTGAGATGGGGTATGACAAAGTAGCGCGTTGGGGGAAAATAAACAGAAGATGGCTCATATAAATAAATTGTACGGAACAGGCAAATATTGTATTTACTAGAGTAACGTCACGAAATCATGAAATAATAATACCTTTGAAGGACTTTTTACAACCGAGCGGTACAAACCGCACAAGGTCGAGCACAAGTTGATGCAATTCAGTTGGTCAACGCTGTCCGTGACGGAGCCCGGCAAAAGTCAGCTCTGAACATTCGTGGGTGTGCCTTCGAGGATGCCTGTTTAGGCACACGCCTGCTCGGGCGGAACACAAAGTAGAAACACACAGATATAAATAGTGGAACAGCACGTGATCCTTGGTTTCTGGCTTTGAAGTATTCCCTCGTTCTCCACCCACCAAGGGAAGCCAGCAAGTCTGCCTTCTGGTTTCTAAACCTTATTAGGAGGACCTTTTCAATGGTCTCCAAAGGAGACTTCCATCTTTCATATGGAACCTATATTCGACCTCCTTTAGGATACGGCTGCCAGGCAGTACACACTGACCTCGTCAGAGTTTAGAAAGTTTTGGAGCGGATCCAAAGGAAAGCCACCAAATTGGTACTTGGCCCACGATTTATTTCCTACCCGTTTAATCTAACATCACTGAATCTCTACCCACTTGAGGCACTCCGTACTAGGATAGACCTATTCCTGATGTTGAATCTACTCTCAGATGGCCAAGTGGATCAGTTTTTCGGCCATCCGAACTTGGAGGCTCTGCGAGGAGACTTTTCAGACCCAGGCTACGTGCCTTCATTAGACAACATTTCTTCTCACGTCTCCGTCGCTTTACTTTCAATCAAATCTTCCGTTTCCTACAACCACCCACCGCCTTCTCGTCCACTCCCGCTTTAGACTCTTTCAAATCCAGTTCCATTACTGTTGACCTGGAAATGTCTGTTTCTCCCCTCTCACAGCCACCGGTAACAGACGGCAATTATTCCCTCGCTTTCCCAATTCATCGTCTGTTGTGCACACCCCCAGATCTAATTCACCCCCTTTCCCTCCAGTGATAAGCTACTCGTAGTCCAAAGGAATAGGCTTACCAATCTTCCCTCCCTTCTCACTAGGCACTCCTCCATCCTAATTTACCCTCCTAAATCAGCTCGACTTAGCTCATCGAGTCCGGCTTCGACCTTGGGAAGTATCCCTTGTCCCCGTGCACTGACGGTTTCCGCGACTTCACCGCATTCGCTCCCTTCCAATACCAGAATACGGTTTTCAAAAGGCGTACTCCCTGCCTCAAGTCGTGCCCCCATTTGACAACCATTTATACTGCTCCCGATGCCAAATGCTCTATCTTTTGTGTTAAACCCAACTTGCCTTACCCCTATCAAAAGGCGCAGCTCAATCCGCTCTTCCACTCCCTTATTCCTCAAACATTTTCAACCCTTCCCTCTGCATTCCCTCCAGTCAATGCTCGATTCTGACTGCCCGGTAATTATCAACATCTCTTAATCACCCCTGCCAGATACCGACCCGCCAAATTCCGCGGGTTTTTCTGTTTGCTCTGGCATTTCCTCCCCCGGTGGATGCCCAGTTGTTCTACCACTCAGCCGTCCCTCTCACTGCGCCATTCACTCCAGCTCGGCTGGAAGCCATCCCATCTGAACCTCCGCTGGCCCCAGCATTCACAAGTTCCCCTTTGACTCTGATCTCCTCTCCTCCCAATCGCGATAGTTAGCCTTCTTCCAACTTTCACTGCTCCCCCCTGACATGCTTGTACCACCTCCCACGAAAGGTACTTCTTAGGCCCTGTTCGACTTTTGTTCTATTCTCGGTAAACTCCCGAGGCTAAAAAGTTTATCCTCACATATAATTACATTATCTTGATGACGGAATCCCGGCTGTCTGAGAGCACTCCCAATGATTAAATATTTGTGATGGGGTATGTTCTTCTAACAGCCAGCAGGCTGAACCAGAGATGTGGTGGGTGTCCAGTCTGTGTCAAGGAAATCTACACTACGACCCCTTTTTCATACACTGAGCTCTATTCTATTCACGATTCTCTCTGGTTCACTGTCAGCCTCCGGAGCACTGTTCTTTACATAGGCTGCGTGTATCGCTCGCCAAATTGCCCCAGTGCCTTTTCTCCACGTCTCAGTATATCCTTCGGACACCTCCCTTTCCCTCCTTTCTGGATCCTGGCTTGTTGTGGGTGACTTTATTCGTCCTCTTATTTGTTGGTCTACTCTCTCTGCTCCTCCTAATCTCATGGACCCAATTGCCAGTACTCTTCTTGGTGGTTGGATGCAACATGTTGCCGAACCTACCAGAAATGGGAACATACTAGGGCAGATATCCGCTCGTAACATGCCTTTTATTGATGTGTCCGTAACACAGAATCCCCCGGCAGTGACCGTAAAATGGCTATCTGCCACCTTCCCCTAAATGGCTCTCCTAATCCCGTAAACTCTTGCTGCAATATATTCCCAAGCAAAAATTGGACTTTGCCAGTCACACTCATTCGCCATTTTCTCGTCCATGACCCTTAGACTGCTGCGGATATTTTCTTCTCCTTTTTCCGACGGTCTGAACAAACGGTCCTTTACTCCCCAGGCTGTACCGAAAAAGGGTCCCCTGTCCCGCCACTCAGTAAGAAGTATCATAAAATTTTCAATCAGGTGCATAATTCCAACGACTTTTTAATTTTTATTTGTTTGAACCCCCTTTCCACACTTAGTATTAATAATAACAATGGTTTACTTCGGATAACCCCGAGGCATGCTTTAACGCGAGATCAAATGGTGCAATTGGACGTAGAGTCCGAATTCCAAGAGGTTGATTTAGGCATGTGCTCTCGATATTGTACAGGAGAAAGTATTCAAGTTACTCTTTAAGACGGCGCCCGGTAAATTAAACTTAAGGTCAGGTGGCCAACCCGGCCAGGTCAGGGCCGACCTGGTCGGAGGTAGTAGACTCCTACTGAAATATTACAAAAAGAAAGACTGTGCAACGAAAGAACCAAACAGAATTGACGAAAGTTTTGTTCACCTTGAGGAAAAAGAATTTTCCAAGGGAGACATGAACCTGTTATAGCGCTCCGCGGAGTATGGCACGGCCTTGGATTGGAAATCAGACGATGAAAGGAATAAATTTGCAGACAAAGAACAGGCAAAATCTTTCGAAGATTACCCTTGTAACTTTTAGCGACCGAATATCGGCGGAGTCAGTTGAATACCCAGTGAAGGACTCATTTGTGGAGAAAGATTGCCTATGTGATGGTGAAAGAAGTGGCTGGACGTAAACATGTAATCGTTGCTCACATTGTTTACTTTCATAAGGGTGGAATGTATTGCACCAAAATGGAAATTGGAGCTGGGCGACAAATCAATTTGTGATGCGTAGCCATGATAGTGGCAGATACAAGGTTTGCAAAGACGAGTATTTAAATGACAGGTAACTATACACGTTTGATAATCGTTATCCAAGGACTAAAAATGATGACCAGAGAGATGCAGGAATCAAAATTGTCTGACGGGACTTACCAAGACAGAATACCGGACAAAAAAAGCACCAAACAACCGATGAATACGTTTGCGAAGTTGGGCGGTAAAGTAGTTGACAGGTCAAATACCATCTGTTGGTATTCTTTGTAAAAGGTGGATCATGTGATGGCGAAAGATCAAAGCGCTGCGATACAGATGTCTCTCAGATGTGAATATATGGGGAGGGCATGAATCTTTGCAAGGTGAGGATATTGCAATGCTACGGCCGTGTGGGCGGACAGAAGGACTGATAGGGAGAGCGAACTATCAAAATATCGCCGACTGTTGGGGTGCTCTGGAGACAAATATTCCTCAGTGAAATATACTGTTTGGACTTTGGGGGACGGAAGTGCGTGGCAACATTAAATGTGACTTTTTGCAAATATATCGGTAGCTGTGTTAAAAGGGCGAGTTTTGTCTCGGGGATTGGTTAGGTTTGCCAACGGGACAAGCGGGTGGTTTGGCACGAATCATCGAGAAAAAGGATCAAGAACGGAAGGCCGAGTACGGAAACCGTTTTTTAACCCCGAGATCATTATGTGCCAGTTAAAATAGGTAAAACTTGAGCGATATATACGGTGGTACGTAGGTCTCGTGGCCCCTGACTCAGATCCGCGTGTCAGTAGCCCAAACCAACTTCGTACGCTCGCTCCTCCGAAGAGTGTGGATAATTGTTTGATACGAGTGTCAGGACGTCAAGCCGTTTGTTTAATTCCTCTTTAAATCTCGGCAAGCGGCCTACTGCACGGACATTTGATGGAAGTTTGTTCCATATTTTTGAATATTTAACGATAAAGAAGTTGGACTGTAAGCTGGTTCTCGAGAACGGCACAGTGACCTAATGACTGACGTATCGTAACGAATACCTTAAGCTCAATGGGTTTCGTACCTGAGGGGAGGCTTTGTAGGATCTATATTTCAACATGAAGTGGAAAAAGGACATGTTGTTCTTTGTTATTCGAAGTCAAGATAATGCGCGATTTCGTGATCAAGAAGCTGGGGCACTGAGTCATCCAAGTAAGTCTCAACACTTTCTATGTTGAATAAATCTAGAAACGCTTATATCAAGGCTGAATTCCAACTCCTGCTTCTGGACAACGATTCATCTATCACATATCCACTTGGCAAAGCTAAAGCCCTAAAGGCATTTTTTGTCTCCGCCAAGGCTCCACCTGCTGTCATAGCCCCTCCTGTATCTTTACACATTACTGACCCCCTCCTTTCTACCATAATCCTCGATGCCAGGAATAGCACTTAGTTATTATCCAATAGCAAACCCTCCCATCGACCAGGCCCCGATGGCCTACCGCCAGTTGCTTCTGTCAGTGGCCGGCCGGATCTCCCTCTTTTGCTGCCTAACCCCTTCATTCTTTCACCTAATGGTAGCACCCTGCCTGACAACTGGAAAAGCTCGATAATTACTCCCATTCATAGAAGGAGACCCTTACTTGAGGCATCCAATAACCGCCATATGAACCACTCCCCCATTTTATCCAGAATAGTGGAAAAATAGTAAAAGAACAGAATATCACCCTCTGATAGAGCCCCAACCTTAATAATGGCAATCAACGTGGATTCCTCTGTTCGCGGTCCTGCGTGACTTGCCAATATAATTTTCTGAGTCTCGTCACTGACCCAGCTGAAAGTGGGAAATCTTTTGCCGTTCCTTAGGCTCATTTGAGGGGTTTGATAGTGTACCTCACATCCACCTTTTAGCAAATCAACGATAATTTAACAATATGGATTCACCGCTTTTTCTGTTCCCATCTCACTATTCTCATCGTTCACAGTTTGTTTTAGTTGACGGGTACACCTCTAGCCCCAGGCCTCTCATCAGTGGCGCCATTCAGGGCAGTGTTTTAGGCCCCGTTCTTTCCGTCCTACAAATAAGTGATATGCTTCCAACAAAACTCAATGGCAAGCCGTTCTTTTTGGCGGACGACATACAAAAAGTCTTCACTTTTTATCCTGGTAACCTTTGTACTACCATTTATAAAACCTCCTCTGGCTTAGCTACTTCTGATGAATGGCGCTCAATCCGGGCAACGAATTCCCCCACCGATAGGTGCATTTTTCTTACAAAAGTCAAGTTCCTCCAGGTTTCTTACGCATCCGCGGTTCATCTACCAACAGCCAGCCTTTTCTAAGAGACTTGGCTTTAATTACTCTTGCTCTTTTTACTGCTTTGAACACGTTGTCTTCCAAACAGCGAGGACTAAAAAGTGTCTAGGTCCTCCGTTCAGGTTCTTTCAGCTCGGAAAGGGCATGTTTTACGTGTATGAAGTACATGCCAGGCCCCTTCTCAAATATTGTCCCTTAATCTTCTCTAGTATGCAAACATCCATCAGGATTATTATTACTAAATGCATTCAGAGAAGATTCACGAAGCAGCTTATCGGTTGGTCGTCAAACTTGAACTAAGGGGAGCTATGTTAATTTCTCAAAATCGAACCATCGTGGCTTCGCTGCACCAAGCTCAGCCTTGCATTTATGTGCAAACTATTGAATAAGCAATCTTATTCCCCCAACGGGTTAATCTTCTCCCCAGATACTGGATATTTCCTCCGTAACAGACAGCACATTATTACCAAACCCTTTGCGAGGACTGTTCCACGTTCTAAGTTCTTTCTGTCCACGTACTCCAGAATCTGGAACAAACTTTGTTTGCACATCAGATCTCTGTCGAAGTTTGCGGTCGTGCAAGCTATAGATAAATTCTTTTCTGTCCCAACTATTTGAGGCTCATTCAACTTTCACGTAACCCAAAGTCAAGATAACGAGAAAGGTCCCGACTTTTAGGCCATTACTCAGGTTTCTCAAATTACCTCACCTTCCAAGATAGCACGACCTTTTTTCCTTCTTAGTGCCTACCGTTCTCAAATTTTAGATGCTCCGTTTGACAGTTTTTCCTTAGACTTTGCCATCGACCCACTTGAAACATGTCAGCTTCCACCAATAGTTATTTCCACACTGACTTATCGAATCCTGCCAGCTTCACTTCGAAATAAGTCCTTCTTGATGCGTTCACATTTTTAGGGAGGCCACCGTAATACTCCCGAAGCACTGTAAAAGTGTTTCATCTGCTCCATGATTTATTACCTTTATTTAGTTGTATCATGTCTGTAACCAACTTCAGGATAGCTGCAGGAACTGCATCAGTAGCTGCGCATGGGTCCACTAAATACATATATACATTACTGCCCCATAACTTTTAGCACATCACGGTTAGTAACCCAAGGCTCCTTGACACCTTTTTGCTTACGTTGCCTTCTTTTTATACCAGGTCTCACCAAGCATGCTTTCATTACTATCTCAGAAAATTCAATCTCGTTTCTCTCACTTGGCGTGGCTCATTAACTGAACTTAACATCCAGTTACGACGTCACCCATACTGCCCTCACCAGATACCCCAGCTACGTTTTTTCCATATTTTCTTGCAGAATTTATTTGTCTCTTCTACTGGTCGATTCTTCTATATCAAATTCCAACCTCGGTACTGAACCTCATAGCTCTTACTCATCCGTTTCCCTTTTTAGTCTTACATTACATGGCCTCATTTTGTGTCAGGGAACCACTGCACCGATGAACCCGTGCTTCACCTTTGTTCTTCTTTCGGTTAACAGTTGATTCCCAGCTGCGGGAAACCCAAACTGTCTTTCTATATTTCATTCCCGTTTCCAGTGATCCTCAATGTCGGTCAACAACCTGGGGCACCATACTCGTTATCTCCTTGGCTGTCGCACCTGGATATTAATGCTGTATCGCCGTCTGTCGATCGCTGTTTCCGTCAGCTCTGTTGTCCAAGTTCTCACACCTGACTAATTGAGCCTGGATCATATACCCTTATCGTGGCTGCTCTGCCCTTCGTACAACCATCAATGGTCACTCACGTTAATGCAAACAGTGCTGAGCGGTCAGACACTCCGCCTTTGCAGGCGCACGTCGGGCGTGCAGGCCGGTGGACCACACCTCCTGTGTTCACTTGACGAAGTGTTTTTCAGGTTAAGTGTCCAGCACACAGTCAACCCCACCCACTGACACCGGCTGCGGATAGCTTGCTTTAACTCTGCTCGCCTCACCGCATCCATTCCTGCCGGTTGCATACGGCATGCTCCTACCACTCTTCTTCCGCCGCGATTCGCTCATCTGCCGCTCTTGTCAGCACTCTTATCAATTCCATTTCGTGTCGTTCTACCTTCATAAGGGCACCTACCTATTTTGTCCTTTATCCTATCGCCTCTTACCACGACGGCCCTTACTGCATGACGTCACTTCCTTTCTATCAGTTTTACTCTGCCCAAGCCCGCAATATTTCCTTTTCCACCCATGTAGCCCTTGCCGGCTCCTAACCTCTAATCACCTGGTACCTCCATACACTCATAAAGCTGAAAGACCGCATACCTCACTAGCTGCCATTACGGCATCCCTTTTTTGCCCTTTCATCTTATACCCACCACCAATACGTACCAGAAATATCCGTAACCATGGCCAATTACCATATAAGAGCTAACCATTCCAAACTTTGCGTCTTTTACAACCAAAATTATTTTCTTTTCGCCACCACCATATTTCCCCCTGCCTGACCCCGCAGTTCTCCTGTAGATTTTCCTCTTAGACAGTGTCCCGATTAGCAACTTCCGGCTCAGTACACCAGCGCATTTGTCTGCAGACTCGCAATTCTCCAGTTCCATTCTCTCAACTCCAGCGCGTACATATATCCCGTGCCTTTTCCCGTCACTGGTTATTTTGTACGGGTATATCTTTTCCTCTTTTTTCTCTTCGGTCTTCATCCTGTTTCATCTGCAGCAAAACGATCAGACTTGTCACCTCTCACCTGGTTTTCTTCGGTTAGTACTCTCATCTGTTTCGTGTATTGCTCGACACAGGCATCTCTAGTGTGTCTTTTGGTTGCGCTGCTTTTCAGCATTCCACCTGGTGTGAAATCACCTTAAAGTTATTATTTTCATTCACAGTTTCAAACCATGTGATCTGGCATTACTGATCTTTCTGATCCTCACCTTCCTTATTTCCCTCCATGTTATTCGCTGTTACAACCGCTGCATCTTTGCACCACAGTTGCTCCTACCTGCAAGCCACCGCTCTACACTGATATTTCACACTATTTCGACCACTCCATGTTTTTTACTCGCGCTGCATTCTCCGGCCATTTTTACATCCAACATCTTGCTGCGTGTTCTACTTCCATTTGTTGATGCTGCACTAATTTTTGACCGTCACCACATGTCACACCTGCATTATTTAGACTGCTAAATTCACTCTTACCTGTTTTCTGCAGTCCCTTCCTTCATATTTCCTCATTTATCAACTCCTGCTTACGGACATTGCTGCTTTGCTTCCAAAGTCTTTCCCTCCCCCTGTTGAACCCCCTTGTTTACATGTCATAGACAAATTTATCAGGATTTATCCGAGTGTTAATTCCGCACCATTTGAACTAACTCTACCTATTTCTTTCAAGCACTGCCCTTTGCTCCTTTTCTTTCGACATATATATATAAGCAAACGTACATGTGTATATGTAGATCCACACATTTCCTCCGCGTCCTTCAGTTCTTTGCCGGACAGTTCTCTTACCATCATGCCAAAGCTCCTCATGATATGCGTCCACTATGTCTATATCTGTGCCTCACATTTGCAGTGCCTCGATCCCGCCAGACAAATGCTGTCTTCTGACCCACTCTCTTCGTCTTGAATTGCTCGCTCCCAGTTTTCAGGTTGACACAGTCCATTTACTACAACGTAGCATACTTTGTGGCTACTTAATCCCTTGCCGTAAAACTCAGTTTTTTGTTCCTCTATTCTCTCATTATTCTTTCTTCCTCTCTTCATTGCTTCTTGTAACGATAGTTTTTCATGCAAGTTTTCGGTACTTCTGGAGTAGAACTCCCAGGTTCCAATCTCCTTCTTTGTGGCTCGGCCATTTCCTCCATTTGATCTGAACTTTCACATTCATCAGGCACATATTTGAACCCATCCTTGGGTTTACTTAAACCTCCTCCATTATTCCTTGGTGTGCATACTTTTACCTCCCTCTCATCCCTATTCTAAGTCTACCTACCCCTCGTTCGTCAAGAATATTTCCAACTTTCCCACAAAACTTTTCTGTCCATTTCGTAGCTTGTTAAATTTTGGTTATGCGTAAAGGATGCTTCGGGCTTCTCCGGAATGAGCTATTATTATTCTAATTCTGGTCTCGGATAACATCTCTACGAAGCGGTCCTTTTCAGGAGGCAGTGAATGCCTCCTCAAAAGAAGCGTTTAAGACCAGACTGGACAACTGGTTAGGACTAACTCCAAGTCCAGCCAACTCTCTGATCTCCTTCGGGTAGACAACTTCGGCCCGTAATTTAGAGTCTCGTCTTAATTCCGTGTACTCATACACGTGCGCAGTTATAAATAGATCCATTCTCTTCCTTACGAATAAATACGCTATCTAATCTTCTGTGTTAATTACTAAAACAACAAAACTAGAAGTGATATACTATTGTGTCCATATTCATATTGTCGGACTCGTGTACTGCATGCAAAACATTTATTTTTATACTGATTTCCCTTTTGCGAAAATGGTTGCTCCCTTGTTGTTACGTTTTTTCATTCCAGCTGGGTGCCATCGGAAAAAAGATGTATACAAGAACCGTGAACAACCGGGCTCAAGCCTCGCACCCATGAATTGCGTCTATAGAGCACCGCAAGCAGATGGGGAATAAGACTCTGAACTACTGCAGCTTCTACTGATGATGCCGAGTAAATCCCGGAGATTTATCGTGTTGGGAGACATGAATCTTCCATAAATAAACCTGGACGATGAGTGTGCCCCACAGGGAACCATCGACAATGCTGTCGTGGTGAGGCTTCATACAATAAGTAATGGAAACAACACCCCTCACAAGGGGCAACAGTCGTCCTCATTAAATCTGCTGGCAAACAGTTATCGACCGGAAGTGGCCCCTTCCGTGAAAGAAGAGCTGTTGGGGAAGGGCAATCGCGGAGTCCTGCTTGCGATGTTCACTGCAGGGCACAAAAAGCCATGATTTAGGTTTGTCCGGAGCTACGCTATAGTGGATGAGGACCGTCTGAGGTTGAGGGCACGAAACATATGCTAGCACTCGGAAGTCCCCGAGCCATCCGCGAATGACAGGTGAAGGACAATAAAACTGGGATGTTAGGCTTGACATACGAGTTTGCCCAGTTAACACGGCGAAGAAGTAGGAGCCAGCAGCCTTGGTGGAAACCGAGGACTTCAACGGCGTCAGCTGTTCTCAGGAGTCTATGGGCTCATCACGATTTTCACAGCGGACGCTGTACATAGGCAGCTTAAAAGACAGCCAGAAACAGAGCCCAAAGCAGCGACGAGATGGCCACCAGTATGAGGAGAAATTCTCCAACGGTGTTAGGGCAGACCCTAACAAGCTCTTCGCCCTTAAGCAGTCCAAGAAAGAGACACGTGAGAGGGTATGTAACTTGGAAATGCCCGACGGAAGCGTTTCTCTTGATAACAAAGACAAGGCAAAAACCTTGCTTGCTTTCTTTAAGCGCAAGTATCATCGAGACCAGATGCTTGGTGTGGGGGAGTCGGATACTAGAAGTGCTCCAGTGCTTCCGGAGCCCAAGGTAAGTGATGAAGAAGCGTTCCACGAACTCAAATCTTTGTGCAAAGTGCAAGGCAGCCAGACCGGTTACAATCCCTCTCGTGGCTGTTCAGCCTCTTTCCGATAACTCATCAAATGCCATTACCCAGATGCACAAAGCGTAACTAGGGGAGGGTGAGGTGCCAAATGATTGGAGTACTTCCACTGTAGTAGAAATGCGCAGGACAGGATCCAGGCAGAAGGCGAATAACCATAGACCGGCCAGCCTGCCGTCAGTGTTGTGCAAAAGCTCGGAACGCATAGCCAGAAAGCAGTTGTGCTTTCATCTAAGTAATAACGACCTAATGACACCTGCAAAACATGGGTTTGTCAGAAAAAGATCGTGCTTGACAAACCTAGTGAGAACCTTGGACAAGACCACAAAACAGTTAGATGAAGGCGCGACAGTGGAGGCTTGTTATTCGGTTTCAGTAAGGCTTTCGACCCTGTGAGTCATGGCCTGATGGAATATAACTTGCAAACCTTTAGGTTAGTCGGGGAATCAAGTGACTGCGCGGCACAGTTTCTTGGGAACCGTGGTTTCTGTGTCAGTGTGGGTGATTATCTTTCAAGGCCGGGGGAGTTTACGAGTGGTGCGCCTCAGGGTTCAATAATGAGGCGTTTGATTTTCCTCCACCACACAACTTAGTTAACAGAGGGATTGAGAAACCCGCGTGTAATGGCGGCCATAGTTTACTCATGAAAACACCACTACCCCGCAGTTTTACTTATCATCTCTCCTCTATGGCCTTCGGAGCCTACACATCGCCCTCGTAGGTGTTTATCGCTCAAGATATCCCAATATCCTTCCTTCCCCTCTGGTTCACAACTATCAGTCCCTTGGATTCCCCACGTCCAGAATGTTAAGTGGCTTTGCCTAATATACGTTTTCTACAGGCGTGTGTGTTCCTTTTGTGCGTGAGCTGCCCAAGAAAGGTGTGTTGGATGTCCGCCCATTCATTGTTCATCAAATACTAAAGCCTAGTCTATCACATATTCGTGACTATTCGACGAAGCGAGCGATACCACGTTTCAAAGAGTGTTTTAGGTAAAAGACCTAGGTGTGATTAGCACACAGGACTTCAAGCCTTCAAGATGGTGCCAGAGAGCTGCAAATATGGCTAGAGGGGTAGTGACCATAGTATGCGATACCGTCGCATGCAAAAACCAGAAATCTTCTTCCCATCTTGCGGGGTTTTGGTGCGACCTCTTCTGCAGTATTGTGCACAGGCATAGGCTACCTATTATAGTGAGGATAAGGAATGTAACATCCACTGTGATTGAAAAATTCCTCTTCCAAATTTATATGTTTTGTGGCCAATTTTGACCGTTTTTTCCAACCCAATTCGTGCTGACACTGTTTTGTGGTCGACAATTATTCTACTCTTGGTGCACTTGCTTTTTTTATGGTTGTGCTTTCCTACTGGGAGTACTTTGCGGACAGTTGGGACGGTGGTGAGTCGCATTGATTCAACAAAGTTTGTTTTATTACTGCTCGGTTTCACTTTCTCTCTCACGTCGACTGATCGTAGAAGTTTAGCTCGTTTACGCTGATTTTTGGCTGCCACTCTCAGGAAATTGTCCTCTGGGCTTGATTACGAGTGAAGAACTCGTTCTATTTGTTTGGACTTCCGGACAGGTACAAACTAGTTACTCTTTCTGGCAGAATGTTCCCTTTTATACAGAATTTGTTCCTGTTTTTGATTGCCTTTTTCGCTGGATAGTTACTGAGGCTTACGTCAAAAGATATGATCGCGTTTTACTTATAATTTAACTCGCTGACAGTGCCGTAGAATTTGCAGACCAATCGTGTTCTTGATTTGGGTTCTGCATTGATTTGCGCTACACCCCTCTTTGGGACTCCAAGGCGCCATCCAGAACGGGCGAAGCTTATTGGTCGGTGAATTGTACGTTGAATCGTTTGTCAGGCTTCACCCGGACCGGGACTTGGGAGTTTTGGTCATTGCAACGAGTGCTCGAGAGGGAGGCAGCTACTTGCAAATAGAATGATCACAGGTCAAGAAGGAATCTTCCGCCCAGAGTCTAGGGGATCCTAATTTTTTCTCTTTGGAGTGAAGTAGAAGCCGAGTTGACTTAATAGAAGAGTTCAAGATTATAAAGGGTCCGTCGAGTACGGACATGGGCTATTTGTCTGTTTCTGCCCCTAAGTGCGCTACCAGTCGACGCACTCTTTGATCGCAGAGAGCATACGCACGGCTGGACTCACGGGCTAAAATTGTTAGAACTAGGGTTGTATCTTTGTGAAATAGACTCCCGGAGAATGATGTTAGAAGCAGCAACGTACCAAATTTCATGGCCCTGGGTTCACGCCGGAGCAGGGCTTTCCCAGAGCTAGCTACTTGAACGAGGGGAGAGGCTGTGGTGACCTCGATTGTTCTGGGAATATGACCGTTTTCTGGACTCCACTTTGGATGTATGTTCTATGCAATCTTTTCGGAAGTTTGATTCTGACCTTGTTGTTTCGTTCGGTTGCGTACTTTTAACTGAGCTGACTTTACCGAGGTTTCCGTCGACCTAGTTTTGGGTAACTTTCACTTTCGGTTTTCCGCCGATTGTACACGCTCGCGGTTTGCTTTCTGCTCAGCTGTTGCGTTCTTTTTCATCCGGTGTATTTCTCGTATCGCTACTGTTTTGGTTCCACGAAATATAGAGTGTGCCTTCATGGTTTCCAGCCGATCACCCCTATCTATCACTTGTTTAACAGTATGTTCTGCGCACGTGGGAACCGCAAGCGATACTCCCGACACAATTCCTCGGCACACGCCAGTGCGAGATCTACGTACTCAGGCTCTATGAGAACAGGCACTGTTGGCACTCCACGGTCTTTTCCTGTTAACTTCCTCGGCGAAAGCTACGGTAAAAGCCAAGGAATTGTGCCCTTTAATAATTAGTGACATCTTTTCATTTATAACTTTTGATAAATTCCACCAAAGTAACCCAGCCAGGCCAAGTCTATGGTAGTTTTTCCTTCCCTTCGTCAGCCATGTATTCGGTCTAACATTGGTTAGATTTTTATCGCGCATTTACACTCCCATTGGACATGTTCAAATACGTGGACTTTTTTGTTAGGCACAAACATTTCACCCGTATTTATCGTCATTGTTGTATCGGTCAGTTCTCATTTCCTTTGATCCCAATATTTGGCAGATCAGGCAAGGCCAACAATTTTTTAGAATCCCGGCCTAGTTCCGTTCCATAGCGCACCTATTTCACAATGAGCGGAAAGTCTAATCCAGAGTACGAATCGGAGTGTCATGCAGCGCACACGAGAACACCGGGTTACTTACCGGGAGATCCGGCCGTGTTCGTCGCCATCCCCGAGTCTCGTTTCCAAGGGGCTGGTATGGTTAGCCGGCAGTCCAAATACAACAAAAAGCTCTCAGCAATCCCTGCTAGTATGACCCCACAAATCCGAGATATAGTTATGAACCCCCCTTCCGGATCACAAACTGTGCGATACACTCAGGTAAGCTCTGCCTAGGCAAGTAGCAGCTTCCCAAGGGAAAAGTATCCAACAAGTTCACTCCAAAACCCAGCTGGGAAGTATGGCACCATTGCAGTTGATATGGCAAATGCGGTCACTGGTGGGTACGACTTCCATGGACCATGCGAAATTGCGTCAACTATGGATGCAGCGTCTTTCATCATACGCTCACAGAATAGTTGCCGTTCCAACACAAGGTTAGAACCTGGATAAATGCATCGGGGTCGCGGACAAAGTCCTCCAGCAGGCAAGCGCTTTTGCCCCACGGTTTCACGCATTTGCCAAAGCCAAAGTTACTCCACCAGATCCCGCTGTTAGCCCCGGGCCGACATCCTCCCAGCAGAGCGCGCCCATTAGCAACTCAGACATTCAGATGTTATTTCGGTATGTCCGCCGTTTATTTCGGGCCGTCGAACAGCGCCAGACCACCATCAGTGGCTTGTGCTCACAAAGCCAAGGCGGTGGCTGCTCTACGCCAAAAGCCCCGGGGACAACTGCATAATCCAACAAGTGTTATTATCATTGCCTCTTCGGATCCCAGAAGTATCAATGCGAACAGCCTTGTACTTACAGCACCCTCCAGGGAAACTACCAGGCCGAGAAGTGTTGGCGACGACCTCCTCGAAAACCCCCGTTCCTAGTCACCTCACTTGCGTGAAAGGCAGAACTACCGGCAGAAGTTTTCTAGACGACACGGGAGCGCAGGTCAGTATAATACAGGTTTTAAAAAGGTCCACTGCCCCCCCCCCCCCACAGCTCTCACATTGTAAGCCGCCAGCGGCACCCCAATTCCAGCTTACGGCAGTCAATTTCTCACCCTAGACTCAGGCCCGCTCCGTCCTTTCCCGTGAGTTTTCATCGTCGTTCAAGCGCACCAGGCTATTCTAGGCTTAGATGTTTTAGAAACTCACGACTTAGTCGTCGATCCCGGTAGGCAACGGCTCGTAGATCGAATCACATTGTATTTCGTTGTTGGTTTCCTAACCTTAGCTCAACCGCCAGCGATCCTCACACCAAGTCCTACTTCCGGACATGAATCGGGTAGTTTGATCGGCGAGTATCCTAACCTTGTCCGCTCGAACAACAACTTACCCCCAATCACCACTGATGTGGCCCATCGCATTGTCACACAGGGGCTCCAAGCTCAACCCCGGAGGTCGGCTCCAGGCAAGCTCCGGTTAAGCGCTCCGGATTTCAGAGTGCTCAACTTGGGACTTATCCAGCCTTCCAACACTCCGTGGGCATCACCCCTGCAAATAGTCCCGAAGAAGTCACCTGGGGACCGTAGACCGTGCGAAGATTGTCGCTTACTCAACCCAGTGTCTACGCCCGACCGACATCCTATTCAGCACATCAGGGACCTCACAGTTGGTCTAGCGGACAAGGCTATTTTAGGTATAATAGATCTGGTTCGAGCACATAACGAACTACCAGTAGCTAGGGCAGATGCCCCCAAAGCGGCCGCAGCGATCCCTGTCGGCCTTCTTGAGTTTCTACGAATGCCTTTTAGACTTAATAAAGCCAAGCAGACTTTCCAGGTTTACATCCATATGGTATGCAGTGGTTTGGATTTCGCATTAGCCGGTCTTGACGACATCCTGATTGTCGGTCCAACTAAGGCGGAAAGCCACCACCCCTACTCACCCTAAGTAACAGTCTATCTCAACATGGTGCCACGGACAACGTGAGTAAGTGTGCAATAGGCGTCGACGCCACCGAATTCCTAGGCCACAGGGTTACTTCCACATGGATCATACCTTTGTAGGATAAGATGCAAGTGGTCCTGGACTACCCGGAGCCTTCATCACTCAAGCAATTAGGGCTTTTCGACGGTTCGGTCAACTTCCATGATCATTTCATTCTACAATGCGCCTAGCTAATGCAGCCGCTCACAGATCTGATAAAAGACTAAGAGAAGCAGCTGGTTTTCACAGAAACCGAACGAGATGCATTTGTCATGCTGAAGCAGGCTATCAGCAACAAGGCCTGGCTATCACACCTAAAACCAACAGAAGAGCCGGAAAAACCATGGGTGCAGAGCTGCGACAATATTTGGCCGACACTTGGCAGCCCATCGCACTTTCGTCCAAAAAAGTCCACCGACTGAATCCAAGTATAGCCCCTTTGGCCGAGAAATTCTCGCTATCTACCTAGGCCCACTTTATTTTAGACACACCTCAGAGGGACGTGAATTCACGGTCTACGGCGACAGTAAATCAACCATCCACGAGTTGCATGCCACCACCGACAGGTACCCTCCCAGAGAGCCCGGACACCTGTATTGCCTCACCCGGTACACGAATGAAGTGCTTCATATCTCAGACGTTGATAATCCTGCCGCAGACGCGCTATATCGCATTCACAACCTGGGCCTCAGCATCCACGGTTTGTTCAATCTCGAATCTATTGCGCCCGCTCAAACGGACTATCCCGCTGCGGCTCCAATCCGTTTCAGTTTCTTCAGCCGAAGGTTACATACTGTATGACACGTCCAAAGACCACCCAAGGCAAATGGCGCCTTCAGTCTTAGGCGAAGGGTTGTCAAATCCTTGCACGGTTTTCCCCTTTCGGGTATAAAGGCTTCTGATAAGCCCCTCCATGGCCGTCATGTTTGGCACGACATGAACCATGATGTCGCTGCAAGGGCTCATACCTGCGTCCCAAGTCAACAGTCAAATGTGGGTAGGCACACGAAAAGCCCATTATCAAAATTTCCAGCTGTCGACTCACTTTCCCAGCAAGTGCATGTCGACCTGTTAGATCCGTTGCCACCATCAAGGGGTAACATATTTTCTTACTTGCGTAGACCATTTCATCAGGTGGCCGGTAGCTGTATTTTTCACAGTGCAGCTAGTGAAGGAGCCGCCTAAGCTTTCTTAGAACACTGGGTGTTAGCTTCCGGTTGTCTAGTAGTGGGTGCCACAGACCACGCCTTGCATTTCGAGGCAAACTTCAGCAGTCTTCTGCAACGCTCAGGCACCTGTTGCAACCATACAAACAGCCCACCACTCATCAGCAAAAGGACTGGTAGAAAGTTTTCATCGGTAATTCGAGGGAGCCTTAGCAGCCCAAAAAATTTAAACTGGCAGGACTCACTACTGCTAGTACTTTGAGGTTGCCGAAAAGCTCCTGAGGCCGCTCCACGAATCCAACCAGCCAAACTCATATTCAGTTGCGAGCTTCGGGGCCCTGGTGACAAAGTAGGCTCACGGCCCATCGTCACTTATGACTACCCTGATTACGCCGCCAGGTTAAAGCACCGGAGGAGTAAGTTACACCTTCCCGCCGCTCGCAAACAGAACACGACGGTTTGACTACGCTCACTCCTCCAAGGAGGTAGGCACCCTTCCTTAGGACAGAGGCGCGCACTCCTCTACAACCTGCCTTTTCCGGTCCCCATAGGGTCCTGTGTAAGACCCCCTTGAGCAAAGAGTAGCCAAACTCAAAACGGATCTCGAGATCGGAACTCGATCATCCGTGAAGCTCTACGATACTGGATTATTGAATAAACAATGACATAAAACGGATGCGGACCCCAATTACGCAACCACAGGGACCCAGAAAACGAGAACAGGACCGCGGTATGCAAGAGCGTCACGCGAGTCCAAAAAAAGATGTGGCAGAGTACCGCGTCGGAAGCGAACAAACAAACGTGGGTTCGTGAAAACATACAGTGCACAAAGACACAAATAGTATACATAGACGAGTGACGTTAAAGAAACATGAGACTGCAGTGTTTCTGGAAAATTTTGCACAATCGATGGTTGCATCCTACGCCGCCTAGGGGAAAACGTCCGTCATTTATCACAACGGCAGAAGGGGTACGGCTACCGTAGGCAGACTTGAGCCAGCTTTTTTGACTGAATCCTTTCAGTCCGATGTCTTTCCATCGATTTTTTTGAAACCAGCGCCCACGTCCCTGGCATTCCATGCTCCTACCGGGCCGAAGCTGGTGGCCCAGTTGCTTGGTTGCCCGGAAGCAGCCTTCAACACACAGCCGCCCCCACTGACTTCCAGCCGTGGACGGATGATCGCGAAACCCGTTCATTCCACAGATGCGGTATACTGGGTCCCACGAGTAAACCAAAGAGAATTATAAAACGAAAACTAATAGATTTTTCCAGCTGTTGTGTCCGCTCAGTCGACGTTGGTTTTCTACATTGAGGCCACGTTCCGTTTCCTTTTTGTCACTAAAAGACCTTTTGCTCCTCTCATCCATCACCCCCGGATACTACAGCTGAAAGCCTGCAGTTTCGGAGGGAACTCACACCGCCCTCAAAAAGCCCGTTTGCTGACGACAAGAACTCGACCGCTCTGCGGTAAGTTTCCGCTGCGCCCCGAATAAATACCCGTATGCAAGAGACACGCATTACCGGAAAGACCAACCACAATACCCCTTTATCAAGCCCAGCCTGCACCAGGTCACTCACTGAGGTGAGCGGAGAGGAAGTTCCGCTGACGCCACCTCCATAAGCACCGGACAGTCCTACCTCCCATGTCCAACCTACCACGTTTCTCAGGCTGGGTGGCCAGCTACGGCGGCTCTGCACGGTGTCTCGCTTCAAGTGCCAACTGCCACATTCTACCGCACGTAACGTTCCGTTTTCTCTTTTGTTGTTTTTTATTTTCCTTCTCGGGGTACTCATGTTGTCAATTCGTTTTTACCTCAAATATAATGATTTCAGTCAGTCGTTTATTTTTATTTTTCAAATAATTCAATAAGTTCGGAGTAACGCTACACGTTTCTTTCTTTGTCATATTTGTCCTGCCCATCGGGCTACCACGTCGTTCACAGGCAACACCACCGGATCCGAGGATTATGGAGCTGCGGTCTGAACCTACCAAAGGTTTCAAAGTCACAAGGGGCTGCAACGTCTATTTATTTCACTGGCTTTGTGGCAGGCGACACATTCGTTTGCTTGCATGACTCATTAATTAGAGCCCTTCTTGTCGACGATCTTCTGGACAGGGGTCTTCATAGTGATCAATCAATCCCACCCTTTTTATCACTCCTTTGACCTTTGTGTTTCGCACACGCGGCATCCGCGAGCGCTTCTCCCGACACGACTTCTCGGCACACGCCAGTGCGCGGTCTCTGTACTCAGGCCCTATGAGAATACGTGCTGTTGGCATTCCAAGGCCTTTTCTTGTTGACTTCTCCAGTGAATGCGATCATAGAAGCCGAGGGAGTGTACCCTCTAACACCTTCGCATCTGTTAAACAAAGCTAGCCTTTTCTATTCGCCCAATAGAGGGGGTTACCTCGGTATTTCCCTGTGAGACCGGAAGGAAGACACTTTCATTAGCCGAGCTCGAAAGTCTTATATAGGGTAATGAGCCCTTGGTTTTTGTCAAATAGTTTATTTCTTTGAAGGTGACGCAGCCTCGCAAATTCTGCTGTTGAACAAGATATCCAAGGCGCAGTGTTGGCAGCCAAGGGAACTCGCCGACAACACAACGACCCTGAAGCACGATTGGTCTCGCCTACATTCGTCCCGTGCAAACTGAACTGAACCAATTCAAGACCCCGAGAATTCTCGCGCCTTGGCGGGGCGAGCGTGACCTTCGGGCCTCGTGTGCCGTTCGCGAGAGATTTCCAATACTAAATGGTTTTGGTTAGAAATACCAAGCGAACTTTTGACGTAGCGCGTGCTCAAGAACCCCCACCAGTGTCCGTATCTGGATAGGTGGGAGCCTGCTGCCGTTTAAGATGCGCAGTTTGGGGGCTACGGAAACTCCCAGATAGCGTAACTATCTGGACACACGATCGGCTTCAGCCACAGAAAGTCATCTGCAAAATGAATTAAACTGAACTGAATTCCTCAAGACAACCGAACAGGACTACCCGAATAGCGCTACACCAGCAGTCTACAGTAGTGTTTCGTGGAAATGTTGCTTCGTGATATTTGTTGCATCTCGGCTGATTTATGAAGAATATGAGTTCAAGTACCCTTGAGGATCAATATGCTTGTTTGGTATGCAAGAAAAATACTGACTTTGAACCAAAGCCGTGGTGTGTGATCATTGTGAGGAGTGGACTCACTTATTGTGTATAAAAGTCGATAGGAATAAGTGTGAGTGGCCCAGTTCTTGAAGCTCTCCACTCTTGCAAGTTGTGTGCATAAGCCGTACCACCGGAAATAAAAGAAAAATAGTTGAATCTGATGCAGAGGTAAACCAAGAACCCGCAGCACGGCGTGCGACGAGCCCCAGGTCCCACGCTGAGGTAGCTTCGGCCGCTACAAACAGCCCATCGGCTGCAGTGAAGAAGCAGATTCGAAAGAAATCCGTGGTTACCGACAAGCCCACAAAAGCTGTAAGTGCGAAAGACAATACTGCTGTTTCAAAGGCATTGAATGCAGCCAGCGGAGATACAAGCCCGGGTCCAAGGCAGAAGAAAACCATAGGTCAATTGAAAACTGTAAATCCAAGTCAACGGACTGCGCCACCACAAAGGACGCAATGCTTCCTAGTCGTGATCTGCCGGAATCAACTCTGTCGACGTCACAAAATCTATTAAATCACGAAGTGTCTCTTTTGCGGGGCGCATTCGCCAAGAAATTCTTCATAGGTGAGGGAAAATTGGCAAATCCACCGCTTTGGCCGGCGCACATCGGATGTGCAGGTCGTCTGCAACGGTGTGCGAGCGCAATTAGGCTGGTGGATCACACCTCCTGTGTTCACTTCACGAAGTGGTTTTCAGATTGGGTGTCCAGAGCACGGCCAATCCCACCCACCAGCACCGGTTGCAGGTCACACGTCCTAATGCTGTCAGCTGCAGATCGCATGCTCCAACCATCCTTGTTCGCCACCGTACGCCCACCTATCACTCTCGTCATTACTCTCATCACATCCACTTTTTCGTTCTTCCATGATATGCACGCCTACCCATTCTGTCCTTTCTCCTATCGACCCTCACTGTGTTGCCTCTCATTGCACGTCACTATCGTCCTACCCACTTTACTCTGCCGACGACGGCCAATATCTTATTTCTTCACGCATGAAGGCTTTGTCGGCTTGTAGTATCTATTCATTTGGTATCACCCTAGGCCTATAAAGCTCATTGATCGCATTCTTACGCCTCATTGCCTACCGTTCTGTCAACCCCTCCCCCCTCGTTCTCCCTTCTTATGCCTAATACCATTACACACCAGCCCCACCCGCACCCATAACCAATTCTCATATTAGAACTGCCGTTCCAAACTCTGCATCTCTTACAGCCAAATTTATTATCCAGTCACTATCACTGTATTTTCCTTGCCTGGCCCCGCGATTCCTCTGTAAATCCTTCCACTTTGCAGTGCTCCGATTAGTATCGTCCAGTTGCATCCACTTGTACAATTGCCTGCATGCACGCGGCTCCCAATTTCCATGTCCCCGACTCCGACGCGTATCCATTGTTCATGAGTTATGTACGTCCACCGGTTAACCTGTCCCGGTGCTTCTTTCCTCTCTGCCTTTTTCGTGTTACACCCGCAATGAGATGATCTTACTGGTTATGTCTCACTTGTCTTTTTCGGCCCGTGCTCCCATCTCCCGTTTCGTCTATTGTTTGCCACAAGCACCTTATGCGTGCCTTTCAGACCGTTCTGCTTTTTCACCTGCCACCTAATGTAAAATCACTGTTTCGTCATGGTTCTCATTCACAGCTTCAGTCCGTTTGATCTACTATCACCCTCCGGTACCCCTTGTGCTCACTTCTCTCCCGCGCTGTTTGCCGTCACAGCTGCTGCATGTTGCACCACGGACAGTTCCACTTCCAAAGTACCTTTTTCCACTTTGTACGCACGATCGCTCTGCGCTGCTTAGCCATCTCCACTGCCACCATCTTCCTGCTGAATAATGTAAGCCCATTTATTAATGCTTCTCCCCTTCTTGACCGACACCATATGTCTCACCTACACCAACCAGATTATTAGATCCATTCTTACCTGTTCTCTTCGGTACTTTCCTTCATCTCCCCTTTTCGAATTGCCCCTCAGTCGTCGTCTTTTCTGTGCTTCCGCATTTTCCACTCCCTCTGTTGATCCACCAAGTTCACTTGTCATGAAGATAATTCGCCACGATATTCCAAAGTTAGTTCTACAAACATTCGACCTAACCTAACTTGCCCCTCCTAATAACTGATAATTTCTTTCTAGGACTTCACTGTTATTGATCTGGCTCCTCCAATATATATATATATATATATATATATATATATACATGTATATATGGACATGCACATATATATGTATATGCATTCACTCTGTATCCTGCAGCTCCTCACAGGCGATCTCTCTTACTATCATCCGGCTGACCGCCATGATAGGCATCCAATCCTTCTACATCTATGTCTCACATCTACTGTGTCCAATTCCTATGAACTACGTTTTTACCTGATCCACCCCTTACGTCTTACTTTGCTCGCTCTCTGTTTTACAATGAGTTTTGTGCCCTGTTGCCAACCATCTATTGCAAAGTACCAATGCTTCGTTGCTACATAATCCCTTGCAGTGAGTCTCACTTTTTCTCCACCGTCTCCTGCTACTACAGTTTCTTATGCCGATTTCTAGCCTTTCCCATATATATAAGTCAACTTTCAGATGTCCCCGTACTGACGAGCCGGATCCCCCATCTGACCTTGGCTTCTCAAAAGCACCAGTTTTTCGACCGCCGTGTCTCATCTACGCAGATGAGCTTAAGATCAGGTGTACGATTAAATCAAATTCAGATCAGCTCGTTCTTCAGGCGGACATCAAAGCCTTTGAAAGAAGGTCAGACCTATGGCCACTGCAGGCCAACACCGGCATATGTGTGCATATACAAATGGGGGCACCGTCCAGCAATGGGGCGTACTATGTACTCAAGGTCCACTTTCGAAGTTCTGTCTGCGAAAAATCTGGGAGTAATGGTGGCCTCGTTACTGAAAGCAAAGAACAACACTGACAGACTTCGTGCACCAGCATGGAGTATCCTCGGGCCGATTGCTCGATCATTCGGCCACCGCTCACTCAAAGTTTTCAAGTTACAGTATACAACCTATATACGTCCCGGGTTGAAATGCCGGGGCCAGTGGTTTTCCTTTGTACTGCTACAGAAGTGGCAAGCTTGGAAACTGCGCAGAAAGGCGCAATCCGCCTTGTCGGAGAGCTACAAAGGGTCAGCTACTAACAGCTGCTGAAGATTACTGGACTGTTTTCAGTGGCCCGTGGGAGAGTCCGAGGAGACTTGATCTTCACCAGATGTATCATCAGAGGCGACTTCGGCCCACAACTGCGTGCACAGCCCCCTCTTCGCGGACATGACCGCACGAGGGGACATCCGCTAACTCTAAGGAAACTGAGGTTGGTGGGCCTCCCACTGGCGTACCGTCTATCTCCTAGGGTGACCAATCTGATAAACTCGATGTCAGCCAAAGTCGGGGGAGAGCCTAGCAACACACCGTTCAAGCGGCTTCTGGAAGTATTTTTGAAGAGGTGATGGTGGTAGTCTTGCGCATGAGTCTACATCGTTGAGCTGTAGTGAGGAGGTTAACACTGGAGAGATACCTACTGATCTGAACTGACCTTGGTGCGCTATACCGTGACCTTGAGCTGCGAGGAAGACCAGGAAGATAAAAGCACACCAACCCAGCAGAAACATAGAAAGCGAGCTACCAAGCACAAAGAAATGGCATCGAGTAGACGGAGAAGTGCATAAACACCGAGAAGTTGCGCCATGTCGGGACCATATCTGTGGGAGAGAAAAAATAGGGGGAAGGGACAGCAGAAACTGCCCGAAAACCTCGAGAAAGCTTTGGACTGCGGTTTTCAGTCAGATCATTGGAAAAAGAGAAGCCAGCTTGCTGTGGACTTCAGGTTGTCTTGATCATTTTTTTCTCATTCCACAAGCTACTTTCCCGTTCACTGTGGCTACTTAGCCCTGGGAATGTATATCTACATTCCGTACGAGATTTAGCTGTCCCTACTGCGGTGCATAAATTTTCACAACCCGTGATGAACGCAGAGTTGTTTATCACCATGAACTGAAACGGCGCCTGATGTCACAACGAAGACCAGGAGGGTCAAAAATGTCCAGGCGTCATTCGGAAACAATAACGGTGAGGAGAGAGTGGAGGACGAAAGGACTCTTTTGAAGCCTGCAAAGAGTAGCACCATGGGACACGCAGTATAACGGCTAAGGAAGCATATGAAATTTATGGGAAACTTAATATTTGAAGTGTTTCTGCGTGGATTGCCAGTCTACTATAATTAAAATTGGTTCAGAAGTATAAAGAGTGGTTTGAGGTGTGAGAACTAGTAACAAAAACTCAGGTCCGGGAGAATAAAATGGTAGGGCAGACCATCGGGTGGAAGGTAAAGCCAAAGACGGACTGGGCTAGGGTAGAGTGAACAAAGAAGAGAAGCTAAGGTGAACTAGGAAACCAGCCAGGGAAATCCGTTCCATTGTGCCAGGCAGTGAGGTCAATAAACCTGCAAGCAATATGGAGTTGCTTCTGAAAATAGCCACGAAACCAGAGGATCTTTGTAATTTATTAGACGGCCTGCTCGATGACAGAAATAACTTCTATCAACAGATAAGAAACCTAAAAAGGACTAGTGAAAAAGCTACGGGAAGATGTAGAAAAAATGTGATTCATGGAATTCCGGAAACGCATGTAGAAGAGAACAGAGTAAGGATTAGGACCATGAGATATCACATAGTAAACTGGCTGAGAAGCATCGGTCTGTCTGATCAAGCCACAATAAAAAGAGTCGCGCTGCTAGGAAAATGGAAGGAGGATGTATCGGAAAGCGGCAGAAGGCCAAGACCCACCTTAGTGGAGTTGACAAACCCAAGGCAAAGAGACAGGTTGGATGCCTCCGAAGAAATGAAAAAGCTCTCATACTGCCGGGTCTTCGTCCAGCCGGATGATGCGACCAGCAAGTACACTACTCACGAAAACTTAAAGGACAGAATAGAGTCTGTTAGTCTGAAATCTCCAAAGTTGGCAACAAGATGAGCCTTAGTGCCCGCGGATAAGAGGTATACGGAGGACGGCAGGTGCTCTAACCTGGAAGATAAAAGAAACAGTGCTTGAAGTAGGACACTGGAGGGGAGCGCAGATCAGTCTCTCGTAAGGCTTGCAACCAAAGTTGAGGAAAATGAGGCCAGTGAAACGAGAAAAATGGGGGCAGCTCTTGAGTTAAGGTTCGGGAGCTTAAAATTTCCTGTAAATGCCCTAAGAAGAAATGGCTGCTGGCTTCCGGGCGCTTGCCCATTATATACACAAGAGCCTGCAGCATTCGCAAAAAGTGGAATGAATTATCAGCCACAATGGGCAATGCACAGGTAGTTGAGCCCACCGAGGAGTGACCAACAGCGCAGAAAGTCGTCGCTCACGCTTGTCAGGGGAGCTACTTGCAGTACATGAAGGATGAGGACGATAGCAGATTAGGTGGTGGGGTTCTGCTGCCGGTTGCCAAGTACTTGTGCCAGCAAGAAGGAATAAAAATGAGATTACCCAGCGTGCAGCGTATTAGCTGTATAATTAGAACGCAAAGAGGCCCTGTGGCTCTCCTTTGCGTCTAACGAAGCCCATCCTCTACCAGAGTGGAGGATACCGAACCGCTAGCTGTATTTGACAAGGTCAGTAAAAATGAAGCAGTACCCATCACGGGGAACTTCAAAGCCTCAGAAATAAGTCGGAAATTGGAGGATGCACCCCTGGGATCTTCCGGAGATACACTTCTGTAAGTCCTACAAGGAGAAGCGCTCGTCCAACGCGTGCAGCTGGAAACGAGCCGGAGGACAAATCAGAACTCCACAATACTTTAATAATAATTTATCTCTGGGGCACCAGAGGCCTGCCTGGTTGCGTGATCATACGGTACACGTGAGGTCACAAAATTCATCACCGGGAGTTCCGTTGGGTGAGTGTGGCACAAACGAGCTTAGAGGTTTTAGTGTTCGCACGAACGAATGCCCGGCAAATTTGAGTCCGAAGGTCAGGTAAGCACATAGCCCAGTAGAGAGTGAAGTGGGCTCCGAGGTCGAGATACGTGAAGAAGTAAAGTGGGGGTGAGGTAAAACGAGCATTACTTTGGATAGCATCGATATAAAGTTGCAGGGGTGAGTAAACTGACAAAAAACCTTCGAAAAAGCACCGACGAAAAACTGAAAAATTCTTGGTAATGACGGACATGCACTTGAACCAATAACTCAAACGGCCCGGGAAATAGAGGAAGCATAACACCGAAGGAGTTGCGAGGTGCTCTCTCAGGAGGGAAATTGCGTAAGTTAAACGTAGTCCGACTTACCGCAGAATCTGTACTTACTACTCATCAGGAGGTTACGGAAGACGCACTCATAAATGGGTGTATATGGACGCCCTCAGCCTGTGAGTTTGATGGGACAGAAAGGTAGAAGTTGATAGGTGAGTGAAATAAGGGGTTGGTTTTAGGTTAATAAGCGAACACAAATTGACAACAGGGTGGACGAAGGAGTTGATATATGACGATCTTATGAGGTCCTATGGGAGTGGTGCATAAGTGGTACTGTCAAAACATGTACACGATCGCCTAAGGGGGTGTGCTGGTGAGAGTCTGCCTTGGGGCATTTGGTAAACAACCGGGAAGGCAACAACTTGGCATACATATAGTTCGTTTCCAGCAACGGTTTGGGGAAATTGCCTTCGGAATGGTATTTGTCATAGGTGCCCAATCGTGGAGGACCGACGGAAAATGGCAATATGTAATAGGTGGGTGAAATGATATTCAACTATTGGTCTGTCGGAGGTGGCTCTAGGACTGACAGATGAGAAATACAAATTTACAATAAAGTGGGCTGGTATATGCCTCTGATATCTGACGGAATCAACTGGAACTAGTACATCACCGAAGTCTTCAAATAGTGTAGATAATTGTGTGACTGGGTAAGTCGGGGAAATTTCAGCCTGAGACTGTGGGGGGACAAACAGATTAACGGCAGACTAAAGTAGGGACGGTTGATTTTTAGCTAGAAGTAGAAGAAGCACTCAGTGGATTGTGGTGCACGCGACCGACCGTGATAACTTGGTGGAACAGCGGCGGTGGTTCGTAAATGAGTGGAATGTGATACAATTATGGATTTGTTTGGTTTCGTTGGTGAATAGCATGGGAGCATCCAAAGTTGGTAACAAAGTGGATACGGAAGGTGGATATATACTAGACTGATACGGCCGTATAAAGGTAGTTCATATGAACAGCTCTCAGGAAGTGCAGGTGATTGCATAGCCGGATATGCTGAAGTCTGACATGAAAAGCTCAGGAAGCAATCAAACTGTTTGTGTCCTGGATTGTGGATGCTTCATTTCCAAAGCGACTGCCATGAAATGCAGACGGATGAACGGCAAGGGATGCGTGGAAGGGATACAATGGAACAGCGAGCTGGGGTCACGCAGATGAAGCGCTGGATAGAATAATCACTCGGTGTTTTGTGATATTGTCTGCAGGTGAGAAAAGATACCTAAATGTTGGTTTTGTTCCAATAAATTGAGTCGTGACATGCAAGTTTCAAAGTGGACGAATGGTCTCTTCAAGAGTTTATCAGGAGTTGTGATGTTCATATTAAAGTAGTCCGAACAGTGAAACCGTTTCATGTTTTGTGGTAAAGAATCCGGTAACTGGACGAGGTAAAATGAGGGTAAACTTGGGACCAAGTCAGACAGATAGAAGGCAAGACGATGGAGATAAGTGCCAGTAGCGGAGTCAGTAAGATAAATTTCTAAGCCGAGCGAGTATATGTGCATATGTTGATTTGAAACTTGGACGAATGTGCGGTGGATCTTGTTCGGGAACGTTGGAGGAGGCAATGGGTGGCAGAAATACGATGCGGGAGATGCTGTTTTTCGATCCGCAGCTGGTACCGGTGGGAGCGGCTGGCCGCGCCCTGGACACCTAACCTGGAAACCAATGCTGGTGACATAAGGTGCGATCCGTCATTCTAGTTGCTCCCGCACATCGTGGCAGACGACTTGCACGCCCGATGTGCAAGTCGTCTGCCACGATGTGCGCCGGCCAAAGCGGCGGATCTGACCGCACCTCGCACTGATGGGATTGCCATGGGTTTTCTTGGGGGGCGGCTAAAGGCCGTAGAAACCAGGTAGTCCGCGATCAGGCGACCAAGCATCAGGGGCTCCCGGAAAGTAACCAAGGTAGCATCGGCCGGGTAGTGTACGAATAGTCGACGGTCAGCTGGATGCATTTGCCAGGTTGGTGACCGGTACGGTCTCCAGAGTAATAAAAGTCATCGCGCGAAAGGTACGCACAAGTGAAGGTCTGGAAATAGAGAAACAGAGAAGGAAAGCAGTTTGGGATGCCCTCAGATCAGGAAAAATGGGAATCGATAAGAAAAGGTAACATCAATAGACTGATTCTCTGGGGCTAGCTTTTCGATTGCAGCAGGCAGAAATACTTAAACTTTCCACTCAATTTCATCTGTCATAGACCGCCGGCGTTTGCACAATTCAAAAGTCCTAATCCTTCTGTAAAAACGGTGGTAGACAATCTCCCTAAAACCTTTGCGATTCAGTGTTTTTCTCAAAATCACTCACTTGCTTACACTATTGACGTGTCTTTACGAACTGTTTGTTTTTATGGACCAATTGTTGTTTGTTAGCGCCCAGAGTGCTACTTTGTAATGTCCTTGTTCTGGACCTGCGTGATGCACGTGCTCCTTGCTCGCACGCTGCAATTCGGTTTCTTGTTTGTTGAGTCCTTGTGATCTCATTATTGAGGATTGTATCTTTTTGGTGTCATTGTTCATTCAATAATCTAGTATCGTAGAATATCACGGATAATTGATTTTTGATTTCGGGATCCGCTGCGAATTTGGCTACGCACTGCTCAATCGTGTGTTACAATACTCAATAGATCAATTTGGAACGAGGAAAATACGCAAGATGCCAAGAAAAGGATCGAAAACATTGAAATATGGACAGGAAGTAATACGGCAATTCACTGGGGAGGTTTTGTGTACATTTGACTCTTTTTGGTTAATGTTAGGTAGCCTAGTCCTGTCAGTGCTAGTTGATGTGGTAATGAGGGCAATATGGATTGTAAGGATGTCGAGCTATATAGACTGAGAATATTAGACCTAGAACAACAGTTTTTATCGGCTAGACAACAGGCTCAGGAAGCAGAAAAGAAGTGTATACAGAAAGAGCGTGAGCATGAGACCCGCAACTATGACACTTCCGATAGATCAGTGTGCAATAAGGCAGGGAGCCCCAAGCCGGTCGCCGACTATAAAACACCAACGATGGATTTGCCAAGAGTGGAACTAACGGTTTTCGAAGGGCGATCAGAACATTGCTGCAAGTTTGTCAAGCAGTTCGAGACGTTCGTCGGAAATAAGGTAACCGACCCTGGGCAAGGGCTTCTCTACCTGACTCACTACTGTCGAGGCCGCGCAAGAGAAGCTATCGACGGGTGTACCATGCTCAACCCGGAACAAGACTACAACCGAGCAAGGAAGATTCTAAGGGATTTGTTTGGCCAACAGTTCAAAGTAGCCCGTAACCGAATAGAGGGTATGATGGTAAAGGCAAAGAGAACCAAGGGCGACGTCTACACAATGGCTGACCTGGTGATCAACATGCGGAACTGCTCAATAGCCCTCGACCATTTAGGTTACAGGGCTGACCTAGATGCCATGCACACTCTGGAAAACATAGTCCGTCACCTCTCTCCCGAACTACAGGGTCGGTGGGCGGAAGAAGCTGAACGGATAAGCCGAAGCGACAAGGAGGCTAACTTCGAAGACCTGACCGAATACTTGGACAGGCAAACCAAGACAGCCGACAGCAGATTTGGCCGACTTATCCGGGACAGCAACCGGGCAAACAAGCCCAGTACCAGCCAGGCTCAAACCCCTGCACGGGAACATCCAAAATACCAACCTTTGACCAATGCGCACGCCATTTCACGCGATGCCACGGCGCAACCAAATTGCAGATCCTGTGACGCTAGCCATGGACTACCAGAATGCCCCAAGTTCGGCAGCGCCACAGTAGACGAACGGTGGGTAATGGCGAGGATGGCAAAAGCGTGTTTTATTTGTCTCAACACCACGCACCGAGCAGCAGCTTGTAGGACAAGGAACCCATGTGGTTACAAGGGCTGCGCGGGCAAACACCATCGATTGCTGCATCAAGCGAGAGTAACCTTACCCGAGACGAGTACCAAGCCCAGTGTTATTTGTTCAACGTCACGATCTGCCAGTAAACCGGTACTTTTAGGCGTAGTGGCCGTGGGCCTGTTGACCCCAACTGGGATGGTCAAAGCGTTGGCTTTCGTCGATAGTGGATCCGACACTACTCTAGTGAAATAGCGGTTTTCCGACAAACACCAACTCGCTAAAGGTGCGATGCCGTTAGCAGGGAGCACGGTGGGCGGAACACAGGTAATGACTGCCGGTAGATTGAGGCTGCAACTCACCTCTCTAGACACTGACGAGGAAATTGAACCAACGGAGGCATTCACGTTAGCTGATCTCCCCATGCGAGCACCAAGGTCGGTGGAGGCAATCTTGACTAGGTGGCCCCACCTGCAGGACTTCACCGTGGTAGACTGGGAAGACGATGGAGTGGATCTCCTCATCGGCCGCAACGTGCCGGAGGCGCATTGGGTGATTGACCAGAGAGTGGGCGACAGCCAGGCAACTTATGCTGCAAGCACGGCTCTGGGGTGTATGTTATACGGTCCAGTAGGGATACGTGGCTCCGTGGATTATTTATCCGCCGAAACGGACCGCACAGAGTGCCATCTGCGGCGGCTGTATGAAAAGGAGTTTTACGACATTGGAGACGAAAGACCAACGTTGTCTCAAGAGGATCACTTTGCTTTACAAACGGTGCGGCAAGGCACTAGAGGCCTCAAAAAACAGTTCGAGGTTCCCCTCCCATGGCGCACATCCGCCGGCCCGTGGACCGATAACCGAAACTATGTCCTCCAACGACTACTACGACTAAAAGAACGCTTCGCTCGAGACCAGGATCTGTGGGAACGATACGCGGAGTTAATGAAGCGAAAAGAAGCTCTCGGCTAGGTTGAAAAGGCGCCTGCCAACACTGACAGCAAAAGGGGTATCTGGCATCTGCCTCACCACCCGGTCATCAACCCCAAGAAACCCAAAATCTGCGGGTGATTTTCGACTGTGCAGCCAAGTTCCAGGACAAGTCGTTAAACGGTCGCTTACTACAAGGGCCTGACTGGACCACTCCACTGATCGAAGTTTTGTGCCGTTTCAGAGTGGGTAAAGTGGCCTTGTTTGCCGACATTAGGGAAATGTTTCATCAGGTAAAAATTCCGGTAGGAGAACGAGGTGCGTTGCGTTTCCTGTGGTGGGAAGCGAGCGACAGGGACGAAGCACTGGTGAATTATAGGATGACCGTCCACCCCTTCGGAGCCATATCGTCACCATTTAATGCAAACTACGCCCTCCGAGAATCAGCGAACATACATGGCGATCTAGTCCATTGGATAGTGGTAGATAGCGTCAGCAGGAACTTCTACGTCGACGAGTATCTTGGGTCATTCGGTGATGTGGAATCAGCTCCAGAGCAGTTCAGGGGTCTGACGAGGTTGCTGGAAGAGGGCGGCTTCCATCTAACAAAATGGATGTCGAACGCTTCAGAAGTGCTGAAGGTCATCCCGTATCACGAAAAGGCCGAAAGGGTAGGAGATTTGGAGGGCTCTCAACTTCCTATCGAACACACCTCAGGAATACAATGGGACACGGAAACGGACGACTTTGTTTTCGAGCTGAACGTTCCCGAGCTGCCAATAACCCGTCGTGGCATACTATCTGCTGCCTCTAGTTTGTTCGACCCGCTCGGTTTTGTCTCACACCGGCTGCTGCCCGGAAAGATCTCGCTGCAGCGGCTGTGCCGTAAGAAAGTTGATTGGGACCAGTCACTGGACCGAGATGACCGGCTGGACTGGGAAGAATTTTTGAACACCTTGAAGAAATTAGGGGACATAAGGATTCCACGATGTTCGACTCCTGGCCATACGACGCGGACGGGAGAACTACATGCCTTTTCCGATGCATCCGAAGTCGGTTATGGAGCTGTGGTGTACGAACGATAGTGCGCAGGAGATGTACAATATACTACGAGGATCCTGTTTGCCAAAGCCCGCGTTGCTCCACTGAAGTTGGTCTCGATCCCACCTCTTGAACTCAGCGCAGCCGTGTTAGCAGTCAGGGCGATGCAAGCTGTGAAGAGATGTTTTGACCCCTACATTTGGTCGGTTAGTTTTTGGATGGACTCAACGATAGTACCGTACTACATTACCAACATCCGGAGCCGGTTTAGTGCTTTCGTCGCTAACCGACTCACGATTATCCACGATGAATCAGCTAAGAACCAGTGGAATCACGTCAGGTCTGGCGATAATCCAGCCGACCTGTGCTCCCGAGGGGCGACCAACTTCAGGCAACTAGACACGTGGACGAGAGGGCCAAACTTCCTGCACTTGCCCAAACAGGACTGGCCCGTGTTCGAATTAAAACCTCCTACGGAAGTAGAACTGGAGATCAAAGGCGTAGTGATAGCAACCAACGTCGTCGAAGCGTCATCCATTCTATCGCGACTGGTCAGGTTTTCTTCCTGGATGAAGACGCTTCGTTCGCTAGTTTGGTTAACCAGGTTCAAGAGAAATTTACTAGTCGTGAAAGGGCTACGCCCCTCAGGCCGGATACAGGTCGGCCCGATAAGTCTCGATGAGTTACAAGCTGCAGAATACGATATTTTCGGAATGGTACAACGCGAGGCTTTTGCCCGAGAACTGGAGAGGGCGGAAGGAGTGGGACCAATCAACAAATAAATATCATCTCTAAGGGGCGAATTGAAGCGTTTAAACCCCAAGCTCATTGATGGACTGCTGCTGGTGGATGGTAGGCTGACCAACGCCCACCTGGGCTTTGACACAAAGTATCCTATACTGCTGCCTGCGAGATAACCTGTAGTAGAGCTAATGATCCAACACGTCCACGCCGTGGAGGGACATGCAGGGGAAAGTCACGTGACGAGCGTCATCCGAAAGCGCGTAATCCGACGTTGTACGCAATGTAGGAGACGCAATGCCACGGCGGGCAAACAACGCATGGCCCCGCTACCAGAATGCAGGGTGACTGCGGGCTGGTGGCCGTTCAGCGACACCGGGTTGGACTATTTCGGGCCCTTGTGGATCAAGTGCGGGAAGAGATAAGAAAAGCGATATGGATGTATCATGACGTGCATGAAGTCACGCGCGGTACACCTAGAAGTCGCACATTCGATGACGACCGATTCTTTCCCACGGGTCTTGCAGAGATTTATCAACCGAAGAGGTGTACCGGCCGATATATACTCAGACAATGGATCGAACTTTATGGGCGCTCACCGGGAATTGCAGCTTTGGCACAAGAACATAAACAGGGACGAACTGCAGGATCGAACCGTGGCCTACGACATACGATGGCATTTCAACCCCCCACAGGCCAGCCACCGAGGCGGCTTATGGGAACGCATGATCCGGTCCGCCAGACGGATATTGCTCTCAATCATGGAGCAGCAGCCGCCCGACGACGAGACGCTGAACAATGTCATGACTGAGGTAGAGAGAATTCTGAACAACCGTCCCCTGGTTCCAGTAATGAACGGCGACCTCGCCCACCTGGCGCTCACCCCGAACGACTTACTGACGTTGAGGTCGAACGAGGGTTTCCAAGGGCCGGTAAACCTTCGTGGGAGCTACCTCCACGGACGGAAGCAGGCGAACTATCTTGCCAAGGTCTTCTGGAGGCGCTGACTGGGGAGTACCTACCGGCTCTGCAGACTCGACAGAAGCGGCTGGTGAAAACATGACCATTCAAGGTTGGGGATGTGGTGATGATAGCCGATGAACGCGCACATTTCAGCACCTGGTCCTTGGGAGTAGTTATGGAAACCATCAAAACCACTGACGGACTGATAAGCACAGTGATTGTGAAGACAGCTAACGGAGTGCTCAGTCGTGACATACGCAGTATTAACCCACTCGGGAGCGAAGTCGGAGAAGCTGATAACTCCGAGGCCCAGTAGACTGCTCCGCACACCATGTATGGAAGCAACCCCAACACACTGAAGTATCAAACCATCATACACCCCGACGCACACTCATCTACCTGGTACTCGTTATACCACATGGTCTCCGTCAAACACTTTACAGTGCTCACAGTCTTTCGTTGACACTACAGGAGGTTTTTTCCGATATGTGGTGATAAATGTGATTCCAATGTACATCCAGACACATACACACACCAGATGCACTCTACACCCCGCAACCCCTATCAAACATGTGACTGTGTTCGTCGATTGTTTTTCGTTGACGTTACCGAATGCCTTTTGCATATATAGAAGTAATGGAGCTTAAGTCACGCACACATGTCTACATTTTACTCGTTTAGGCCACACAGTCCCCGTCAAACACGTCACAGTGCTCATGGTCTTTCGTTGACATTGCAGAAAGTCCTCTTTTGATGTGTGGTGATACTTGTGATTCCATTATACGTCCAGACACATGCGCACATGCCCGATGCACGCTATGTCACGCAACCCCCATCAAACCTGTGATGGTGTTCGCAATTTGCTTTTGTTGACGTTACTGAAATGTCCTTTGCATATGTGGAGGTAGCGGCGATTACATCATACACACACTCACGCAAGCATATACGGCCAGGGCAGGACGGCCTTTCCAAGGACAGCATCTATATGCCCCCTCCACGCCCACCATCGGTCAGTTGTTCTTGTGGAAGATGTAAAATAGCCTCGCGTCTATGTGGCCAACGGATTAGGTGCGACCATGGGTAGAACGTTGACGACAAGCATCAGGCACGCGCACTGACAGCAAAGCATAGGTAGGTAGGAATAATCAGTACCTTTATACCAAACCTTTGACTCTGCCAAGGATCCGGGAGGATTTTGGTGGGCGGTGTAACGACCGGTCGCGGAAAATCTCCCTAAAACCTTTGCGATTCAGTGTTTTTCTCAAAATCACTCACTTGCTTACACTATTGACGTGTCTTTACGAACTGTTTGTTTTTATGGACCAATTGTTGTTTGTTAGCGCCCAGAGTGCTACTTTGTAATGTCCTTGTTCTGGACCTGCGTGATGCACGTGCTCCTTGCTCGCACGCTGCAATTCGGTTTCTTGTTTGTTGAGTCCTTGTGATCTCATTATTGAGGATTGTATCTTTTTGGTGTCATTGTTCATTCAATAATCTAGTATCGTAGAATATCACGGATAATTGATTTTTGATTTCGGGATCCGCTGCGAATTTGGCTACGCACTGCTCAAACGAGTGTTACTCCTTCTCTTATACTTGGTCATCGGGTATGTTTTTCGTTGGGAGGCGGTAAGGTTTGAGTGGCCTTGAGGATCCTATCCAAAGCACCTTTAAACCAGTGGCTGGAAGTTTGGACCGCGTACATCTAACGGTTATTTATTCCATAGGTTAGAATACACCATGATAAAAGGGATGAGAATTCTAGAACGTGGGAAATGGCTAGAAGCATGAGCAAAAAGCGATGGATCATAATTATAATGTCAGCTGCGAAGGATGTTATACCAGAAGGCGAGGTTCAGTTTCACACGGCGAGGCCATAAAAAGTCTTTCAAAATAAACAGCGTTCTTCATGAGTGAGGTTTGAGCTACGTCCAATCAGTCTTCCAGTAAAGCTACGTTGAACTGATTCGATATCAGTTCCCTCTCATTTGCGCACACCAGAAAAGATCGGCGGGCAGTATTCTAGTGGAGGCTTGGCATGAGATTTATGGGGGAAGGGAAAGCAGTCTCGAATTCTGAAAGAGCGAAACAATAAGCCTAAGCACCTTCCGGCCTTAGCGACCCGGAGGGCCGAATAGTTGGAGAAATTAAATTCGCAGGAATAGCTTAAGCCAAAGCTCCGAACAACTTGCTTCGTAGCAATGGATGAACCACAAACGGCTAAAGATCCTGGGGGTAGCTTTCACTTATATATAAATACCTCACACTTGTCAGCAGGGAAATTCATCTGCCTAGTTGAGCACCATCTATCGAGTACAGACATGTCTTCAGAGATATTTAAGATAGCCCAGGAGAGGCATTCATGCTTGAATGGGTAGACAATCCTAATGTCATCAGCAAAAAGAAATGGGGTGCCATGGCTCGCTGAGAGGAATATTTCATTTAAGTACATGGGCAACGGCAGAGGGCCAAGGACGCCACCCTGTATAACAATATTTGTAACCTGGTGATGCCTGAACCAGTGTTCATTTATTGCGACAACCTGAAAATGATTAGACAGGTAAGAAAGGATCCAAGATAATTAAGGGTCAGTAACGCTAAAGGGTCGGATTTCGGCCAGAAAATGTGGGTGTGGCATGCCGTCAAAAGCTCTCGACATATCCAAGTAAAGTACCGTGAGGGTCATTCCGCCGTCAGCCATTTCAGTAGTGAGACCCAAAAAATCAAGTTGGCAGATTGCGCGAGATCCTGACCAAATAAAACCATGTTGTCAAAGAATAATAGTGTCCAATTAAAGGAGGTATTTCCCAACGTGTTCTTTCACTATTTTTCCCATTAGCTGAGAGAGAAAAGGTGTATGGTTAATGGGACTGTATTTTGTTACCTCCTGCATTGGGTCTTTCTCGTGGTGCTGGATTATAACTGAGCACTTCCAGTGTGCCGGCGCCAGGTCGGAGTCCACTGATTGGGTAAACGGATTGAATAGTGAGTAAGGTAAGTCAGGTCCGCATTTAACTATTGCAGTGGGCGGTAGCCCGTCAGGTCCTGGGCAAGATGGTGGCTTGAAAGTGGTCAACAATTGGTGGATAACTGAAGCATCAAATTCCACTGTTAACAGAGCTGAAGTGGTAACTGAGGGAAGAGGCGGAGGGTCAACAATAATAATAGGGGTCACAGTTGAGGCTAAGAATGAGTTGAAGGCCTCGGCAATAGTAAGAGGAGTAGAGATGGATGCAATTTCCGCTAAAATTATGTGCTGTATATCTCTATGAGTATTAGAGGTTCTGGCCTTTTGTAGTAACGATAGTCGAAAAGATCTATTTGGGTGTCACAGAGCCTTCAGTTCCTGGTTACGCAGTGTAGTTTCTTCAAGCCTTTGAATAGTAGAAGTGAGACGAAAAAGGTTGAATAAGTATTGCAAAGTCGTGTGTAGTTTTATGATTTTTGAATTTTGGCATACTTTGTTGGCTGAGAGGTGGAGCAGGATTTCCTGTTATTCCGTTGCTGGGGAGGTAAGTAATCCTCTCGAGGCCTCTGGAGAGCCGTGAATGGAAAATGTCGACGAGGTGTTGTGGATCACCAGATAGGAAAATCTCACTCCAATAGGCTTGTCAAAAGGTCGTAGGGAGAACCTTCCAGTCAGGTAGAGGAGAGGGTTTGGTGCTGTGTGATTTCAGGGTAGTCTGTGGGTGAGCGGGAATGCGGCATTTTACCGCATTGTGATGGGTACCGGGAAGGCCCTGGGAGGTTGAGACAACCACTTGAAGGATGCCATGAGTGAAAATGAGATCTTAAAAGCTGCTCCACCTCGTAGGAGAGCGGATATGCTCTAGCCACCCTCCTACGGCAATATTGTTACAAAAGGCAAGAGGTTATCGGGTGCAGATAAAGATGGCCAAACCATCTTCGGTATGTTAGTCACCAGCAATAACCTTTGCACTAGAAAGTAGTAAGAATAGGTACTGAGACCCATCGATTAAATGTAAAATTCCAGATAAATTTTCGCCTGGTGGGCGGCAAACACATCTAACATGAAGTTGGGAGCCTGGAGTGTGGACAGTTGGTCAAAAAGAGTCGGGAATAGAGTCGAGCAGAGGGTGATCTGGTGTTGATGTATTAATGGTCTGCTTGACAAATGCCAAACAACCTCCACCAAGCCAAGTTTTCCTACTTACTCCGAAGACATTGTAGCCTACAAAAGAAATCTGGTCCGTTTGGGTGAAATCGGTTAACCAAGTTTCAGCAATCATGATTATATCATAGTTAGAACTACTGGCCAGATATCGTAAGTGCCAAATTTTGTTTATGGTGGATCGGCTATTAAAAAGAACACACGAGATACTGTTATTGGAATTTAGTTTTTGGGAATTCGGCTGGTCAAGTAGGTTGTGTAGTGCGGAATAGTCTGAATTCGTGGTCTGACTAAAAGGTCCATATGCGGGTGGCAAATCTGCAGCCAGAGTTGGAGTATTTGGTCTGTAAGCCTCTTCGTAGTATGGTGCGCTATGGGAAGTGAAGGGCTGGTGACGCTATGGTGTCGGGCGGTGCTAGGGTACGATGTAGAAAAACCATTTAAGATGTAAGGGATAGCTAGATTGTCCGGGCTGTTGACATTTCCGTTTGTCCAAGGGGAGGGGGGTTAAAGATGCCAGACTTGATAGCAAAGTAGCCCGTTAACAGCCCTGGTTTGGGTTACAGATTTTCACACCAAGATAGAGGTAGGCAATAAGCAACCGGCAAATTTGACCTGCGCAGTTGCCAAAGGTAGTGCACAGACGGTGGTGAAATGTGCCTAAGGAGACAATGGCCATTGTTTGGCGAGCGACTGGTATAGAGATTTAGGGGATTTGTCCGTGGGCGAGGGGGTTCAAGGAATGGTGGGGCATGACATACATTTTCTGGGGTTGACTTGGCGTTAGTGGATCCGATAGGCCCTCCAAAGCGAAAGACGTTTGTAGGCTCATAAGAATTACAAGATTGTTAGTCGGGGGGGGCTGAGGCGGGGAGTATGTGATGTGGCTATAGGGCCCGATACCCTCCTGAACTCCACAGCTGGTAACTGAATAGAGAAGTCTGTGAAGCGGGGTGATGACTTGGTAGCTGGTTTGGAGGAAGAGCGGTAGCAGTTGATAGTGGCTAGGAAGGCTAGCGGTTGCATGCCTGTCGAACAGTGCTTACCGGGCTAAGTCACCAGAGTTCCAGGTATATTCAGCGGCTGTATTGCCGCGGCCATATCATGAGGCCTCCAGGTGGACTTACTAGGCTGTATAATTGATGTCATTGGTAGGTCAGTTGTTTCGTGACCGAACGAGGAGGGAGAAATGCTGGGTAGATTTGTGTAAGACCCCGAAAATATGGGATTGCCGGTTTGATGAGGTTGGATTTCGGTATTTATTCTCGTGGACGTAGCAGGTGGGGAGACAAGTTGTGGACGTTTTCCTGGTTGTTGGCTCGGTGGCATATACGGTGATATATCTAGGTCTACGGTTGCTGTTGGCGTCATGGGCACCGATGGTAATGCCGATGCACTTTTCACTACAGGTTTGCTGTCCCGGGTTTTCGCCACGGTCAACCTATGCCTGAAGGGTTTTACAGGATCCCTTTGTGATGGCCTTTCCAGAGTATCGGAAGAAGACTGTGCCGTACCCTGGGATTACCTTCACGAAACGTGTGGGATCCTGCGGACTAGACGGATGAAGATCCACAGACGCCGAAGGGGCCATGGGGATAGTAGGTGTTGTGGCCGAGGTCCTGCTCGTAGGAGTATGATGATGCATCTACGAGTCCTGTTGGGGCCGGAGGACAGGGACGATAGCAGATTAGGTGGTGGGGTTCTGCTGCCGGTTGCCAAGTACTTGTGCCAGCAAGAAGGAATAAAAATGAGATTACCCAGCGTGCAGCGTATTAGCTGTATAATTAGAACGCAAAGAGGCCCTGTGGCTCTCCTTTGCGTCTAACGAAGCCCATCCTCTACCAGAGTGGAGGATACCGAACCGCTAGCTGTATTTGACAAGGTCAGTAAAAATGAAGCAGTACCCATCACGGGGAACTTCAAAGCCTCAGAAATAAGTCGGAAATTGGAGGATGCACCCCTGGGATCTTCCGGAGATACACTTCTGTAAGTCCTACAAGGAGAAGCGCTCGTCCAACGCGTGCAGCGGGAAACGAGCCGGAGGACAAATCAGAACTCCCCAATGCTTGATTTAGTGATGACGAAGCCGAAAGCTGATTTAGGCTCAGTGGTCATCACAGGGCCATTAGGGAAGAGCGATCACGGGGTGGCAAACATCGAACCGGTGTAACGCGAAGGGTCACCGCCGGACAGGTACAGCCGTAAACTCGGCGGGCGAAAGACCCCAACCCTGGTGGATGCGGCGTAACCGATTTAAGAGACTACTCATTGTAGCGTGGAAGAGGAGTGAAACCTTTTTAAGAGGGACCTAAAGACACTTCTGGATGTTTTTGCACCCTTATTAGAGAGTAAGCGAAAGGGCCTGCCGCCGCAGTGAAAGTCCAGGGCACGGGATGCATGGACTAGAAAATACGAGGCATGGTGCAGGTTTGGGAAGAGGGGAGCCATGGGAAACTACTGGAATGTGTGACGGCTCGTGGAAAGAAGTTGAGAACCCAACTAGAATGCAGACGCCAGTGCGAAGAGAGGCTATCTCGAGGGTTGAAAAGTAACCCGGAAGCATATTTTAATTATGCTCGGTCAGAGTCAACCCTACGGGTTGCAGTTTGTAGTGTAAAGGACTCGAGGAGCGAAAACACTGGAACAAGTGAAGGCGAGGCCCATGTATTGCTCTAATACTTCGAGGAAGCGCGTAAAAACGATAGTGGTAATAACAGGGCTAGTCTTCTTCTATCCAGCGGGACAGGAATGCCGCTAGCCCAAATAGTGGAGGCGAAGTTAGACGGGGGCTAGCATGGGTGAAACTACGAAAGGCAGCAGGCCCAGATGAAATAAGTCCAGCCCTGTTGAGACCACTAGCCAACCTGTTGGTCCAACCTCTTTCTCGGCTATTCAGCCAGCCTCTGAAGGACCTTCAACTGCCAGCAGACTGGAAGCTGAAGCAGGTGAGGCCAATCCACAAGGGTGGGAGTAGAGAAGAAGCTTCCATCTAAAGGCCAGTAGGCCTGATATCTGTGGTGTTGAAGGTCCTGGGAAGGAATCTGCGGAAAAAAGTTGTTGCCTTCCTATTCGGGAGTGGAGAGCTAAGTATGTACCGACAGGGCTTTATGAAGAGGAGATTAGGTGCGACGAATCTCGTGTGCTTCCTGGACAATGTTACGAGGAGCTTGACGACGGCGAAAAGGTGGAGGTCTGTCACTTGGACTTCGGAAAAGCCTTCAACTCAGTAAATCACAGGCTGCCAGTGCACAAGCTTCGAGTCTGTGGAGTCAACCCATCGTTGGGTGGCTGGATAACTGGGTTTCTCAGGGAATGGAGTTCCCGCGCAGAGGTGGAGGGTCACAGGTCCAGTATGGGTAAGAGTGCGAGTGGAGCCCCACGGGGGTCGAAGCATGGACCACTGCTTTTTCCAGTATATATAAAGAACCCAACTGATCAGCTGGATTGCTCGCACTTTATGTTTGCCGACGAAGCTAAAACAGTGGGAAAAGTGCCCTGCAGGACAATCTCGACAAGGTGTACCGGTGGCGCACAGAATGGGTGCTCCCACTCAAAACCACTAAATGCCGGCGACTCGCAGTGCACTGCCCTCGGATCAGCTCGAAGGAACTTGAAGACGGAGGTACCGGGGTGCCTTTGGAAATGACCGATACTGTCACTGATCTAAGGGTTTTACGACTGCTGATTTCAAAACCCAGAGGCAATGTTTGGAAGCCGCAAGGCGAGGCAAAAATGCCCTCTCACTGGTAATGAGAACCGTCGCCTCGCGGAAGTCGTTCTACACAAGCCAATTAAGGCCGCCTCTGGAGTATGCCGTTTAAGCTCGGCATCCAAATCCCATTCGAGACAGGCAACTACTTTAACGTGAGCAAAGGAGATTCACATGAGCGTTTAATGAACTCGGAAGCAGGCTGTATGAAGCAAAGCTTGGAGAACTGAAGAGGTTCTCCCTGGAATGAGGTAAGTTAAGGAGGGACCCCAATGAAGCGTTCAGGATTATGAGGGGCTTCTCGGACTTGAGAGGAATTCGGTTGCTCCCAAGGAACACAGATGATAGGCTCGGAAGACGCGAGCTGAAGCTCGTGAAGAGCCGCCACAATGTGGTACTTAGGGCAAGTTTCTGCTCCCAACTAGCAGCAAATCGATGGAATAAACTTCCGTCCTGGTTCGTGGAAGCTTGGACTGTCGCCGATTTCAAGGGAAAGTTAGATAGCCAACGGGACGGCTTGCTTGGAGACCTAGAGTAGAATTGCGTACTACTCCATGACCTCCTGAGTAACAGGACACATAGAGCTCGAGGGTACAGCAAAAAAGTTTTCATCATGAAGCGAAAGATCTGGACCGTGCTGAGAAGCTAGCCTGTGGCCAATGGTGAAATCTAACCTCTCTCGCTAACCTACAAGGGTAAACTGAAACCTAGTTTCATAGTCTGGCCAGACAATACTGAGTATACCTATCGTCACACTAGTTTTCCACACCTTTTCACGAAGCCAGTGCAGACTAAAATGCCTGTGGTCGCGCATGCAGCCCAATAGCTGCGACGTGTGAGGCATGACCAAATGGGAAGAGACTGGTATTGATTGAAACACAAGGCAGCTGAACACTACCCTTATGGCCCTGACCCAAAAAGTCACTATAATGGAGCATTGATCCTCGGCCTGGAGAAAGGTTCCTACGAAACAAAAAAACAAAGGCTGACGTGTTGTACTCTCCCGTTGGCCCCTATCTTAACTAATTGCGGTCAGAATATGATGTGATAAAGAGGGCTACTGAGCTCCAATCGCGGAAGCGGACAAAAGAAGTGAGGTACGATACTAGACTGCAAGAAAAATTTACGATTGTTAAAGAGTCCCGGAAGACAATGAGGAAACCAAAGGCCTAAAAGTCAAAGGTCAGAAAAAGAAAGAAAAGAAAAAAGAATAAGGCGAGCTTCACGGCGAGGGGTCTCAGGGGTCTCCCCCTGCAATCACAAATCACGAAGCAACACATAACCCAAAGCACAGCCGGTCCTCTTCCTGTCCTTGGAATGAGACTAAATATGTGGCACAAATTGGCTAGTGTCGTGTTGCAGGTGTTGTCCTAGTTCTTTGAAGTGTCCTATCTATGACATCTCGAGCTGGCACATTTTTACTCCCACCGAAGCCGACATCAGTGCTGCTTCTAACCAATTTCCAAATCGTTAAACTTCTTTTTCTCATATTAATCTATTTCCACGTGTTGTTATTTTATTGTTCATCATCAATACTAATTATCTGTTTTTCTTTTTCTTTTCTTTATTTCTGATCTACATTCACTGCCATACCACCAGTCGTGCTAGTAGACGCAGTAGAAAGCTGGAAAGCCTTCAGTATCATTCGAAAAAGCACCACCAAGACACTCCAGAGAGGGGACCGAAGAATATGAGCATCACGGTCTCACACTCAACGAAGAATGCTAGTAGTGCTACTACGTCTCGTAATTCAGTGGGGTCTGAGATGGCCTTTACTCCATCCAGGATTCTCCTGTTTGTGGGAGGGGGAATTGGACGGTCAATGCATCAGAAACCCGCTAAGTTGTCGTGACAACTGGAACGAACTTGTAGATGCCCGTACAGTTTCCACTTCTTCCATGATCCTCCCAGTCCCTTGGTGCAACACTCCTTCGTAGTACCGACGTTTTAATGTAAAAAACAAACACAAACTTTTTTGAACATAACCACGGTGCAATACAAAAAGACTGCCAACAGATCTTTCATTATGGCACGGTCTCTTCTTCTGATTGGGAGCTTCTTGAAACTATATCAACCAGAACAGGATCTCTGGACCCTCTAGTGCAAGAAACTGGATGCAAATTTTGCTCACGCCTCCATATCCTGTGATCTGATCTGGTCTGTCTTTATTATGATGAATGAAGGTGTGGACGCCAAATCACACAAACGCCTCCGTAGAGGAACTTTGGGAAGCCTTCAAGATGGGGCTACTCCAACTTACAGAGGAGTTTGCACCTCTGTGGGTGGTGAGCAGTAGAAATCAACCCCCATGGTGAAAGTCAAAAGTCCGCAATGTTATATTGATTCTTAGACATCGATGGGCGGCGTACAAGCTGTAAAACTCAGGTGGCATGTAATGCTATAAGATGGCCAGGAACAGAGCTCAAATGATCCAGTGAGTGGAGAAATATTTATTCGAGTGTAGGTTAGTTGCATCGGTCAGCACAAACCCGAAGCGGTTGTACGCTTACGTGTGATCCCACAAACGTATGAGAGAAAGTGAGGCAACTTTGGAAGGGGCATAGGGACGACTGGACCTAAGCGACGAGGGCGGGGCTGACATGATCTTGGCATTCTTTAAAGGCATATATCAACCAGCGAATAGTTTGCAGGAAAAGATGGAGGGAGGGCAGGCGCCTCCAATACCCGAACGTGGTGCAGGAGAAAAGAGATGTATGCGGAGCTACAAACCTTGAATATAAACAAAGCCGCAGGACCAGATGGGATTCATCCAGTCATCATTCAACCTCTGCCAGAAGTCCTGAAGGCTCCGTTGAGGAAGCTGTATGAAAAGTCACTTAGAGAGGGAATGGTGCCGAGAGACTGGAGGAAGGCAGCGGTGGAGGGAATTTACAAGACCGGACTCCGGCGAAATGCCGGAAGTTGCCGGCCGGTTAGCCTAACTTCATCCCTTTGTAAGTGCCTGGGGCGGATAGTTGGGAAACAGATCTCTAGGTTTTTGGTTTAACACAGCCTTATATCAAATGCTCAGCATGGATTTGTGGCAGGACGATCTTGTCTGGCGAATCTCCTGCTGTTCCTCGATGAGGTAACCAGGAGCCTAGAAGAAGGACAGTCGATTGCTGTCCGTTACTTGGACTTCAGCAAGGCATTTTATCCTGTGAACCATAACTTTCTGGACGTCAAATTGAAGTGTACGAGAATGCTGGAAAGGCAAGGCATTAGGCAAATAGTTTTTATTAGAGCGAACTTTTAGTGTTAAGGTGGGCAGTCTTGTCTCAAAACCGGAAAGCGTAACTAGTGGGCCGCCACAGGGCCTGGTGTTCGGCCCTCTGCTCTTCCCCACCTTCATCAAAAACCTTGCACGTGAGCCTGCAACCCCCCCCCCCCTTTATGTTAGCCAATGACATCTAGATGGCTGAAGTAGATGTAGAACTTAACGTGTTAGCAGCACAAAACTGGCTACGCTAATAAGACCTTCCACTAAACCTCACCAAGTGTCAATGCTTGAACACTAATACAGTAGCTAGTATGAATGATGTGGGATCGTTGCAAATGGTCTGTCAGGTCAAGGACTTGGGCGTTATATTAGGCGACAGCTTCAAGACGTCGAAGCGGTTCACCTCAGCAGCCAACGTGGCCAGGAGAGAGCCCTTTCTAGTTAGACCCAGTATGTCGTGTAGAGAGCCAGAGATTTCAGTTCCCGTATACCAAGCCATAGTAAGGCCTCACAAAGAGCACTGCGTGCAAACCTTGGCACTGTACTACCAGAAGGATACTGACTTTGTGGAGAAAGTGCAAGGGCTAGTAGCTAGACTGACGACCAGGCAAGGGGGGTTGGAAACACAGCATCTCCGTGCTCTGGATCTGTTCTCAATGGAAGAGCGGCTCGTTCGCGGGGATTTGTTGAAGCCTTCAAGGTAATGAAGGGACTATCAGGTATAAACCCGGAATAACTCTTCCGTCCGAGTCCAGAGGGAGGCACAAGCGGGCATAGCCTTAGATTACAAAGAAAGTACTCGAGGCTCCCAATTGGAACAATTTCTTCTCAAATAGAGCAGAGCCCTATTGGGATAAGCTCCCAGAGGAGGTCGTAAATACCACAACAGAAAAGTCTTTCAAGAAAGCTGTGGACGAATGTTGTGTGGCAGCATACCCCGAATTATGTTTGGCAGTTTTTAGGGCCAGAAGCAATTTACTTATTGTCTCAACCTTTCTTTGCCAGGGCTGATACGGAACAAAGTTTCTGCCTTTCAAAAAAAGAAAATCAAGGAGTGTTGGGAGCTTCGGAAACGCGCCAACAACACAACTATCTAAACACACGATTGGCTCTAGCCACACCAGGTCCTGGGAAAACTGAACTGAACTGTAGGAGAAGAAGAAGTGTACGCGGAGTTGCAGGCGTTGAATAGAAATAAAGCAGCAGGTCCAGACGGGATTCATCCGGAAATCGTTCAGCCTCTGGCCGAGGTCCTGAAGGCTCCGGTGACGAAGCTGTATGAAACGTCACTTAGAGAGGGAATTGTGCCGGGAGACTGGAGGAGAGCAACAGTGGTAGGCATTTACAAGAGTGGACCCCGGCGAAAGGCCGAAAATTACCGGCCGGTTAGCTTGACTTCAGGACTGTGTAAGTGCCTGGAGCGAATAGTCAGGAAAGAGATATCTAGGCATTTGGTTCAACACAACCTCATGTCAAATGTTCAGCATGGATTTGTGGCAGGGCGATCCTGTCTGACGAATCTCCTGCTGTTCCTCGATGAGGTAACCAAGCGTCTGGACGAAGGGCAATCGATTGCGGTCTGTTACTTGGACTTCAGCAAGGCGTTTGATTCCGTGAACCACAGATTTCTGGACGTCAAACTGCAGTCCATGGGAATTGTTGGAAAGGCAAAACAATGGATAAGCAGTTTCTTAGCAGGGCGAACCTTTAGTGTTAAGTTGGGGAGTCATGTTTCAAAACCGGAAGGTGTAGCAAGTGGGGTGCCACAGGGCTCGGTGCTCGGCCCTCCGCTCTACCTCATCTTCGTCAACGACCCAGCACGTGGGCTTACAAACCCCACCTTTATGTTTGCCGATAACGTCAAGATAGCTGGAGTAGATATAGAACTTGACGTGTTAGCAGTACAAAACTAGGCACTAAACCTCACCAAGTGCCAATGCTTGACCACAAATACAGGGACTAGTGAGAATGGTGTGGGTTCGTTGCAAGTGGTCTCGCAGGTCAAAGACTTGGGCGTTATAATGGACAACAGCTTTAAGCCGTCAAAGCAGTGCACCTCAGCAGCCAATACGGCCAGGAGAGAACTCTTTCGAGTTAGATCCATTAAGTCGTGTAGAGATCCGGAGATTTTCGTTCCGATATATCAGGCCATAGTTAGGCCGCATATGGAGTACTGCGTGCAGGCCTGGGCACCGTACTACCAGAAAGATATCGACCGTCTGGAGAAAGTGCAAGGGCTAGCCACTAGAATGGTGGCTGGGCAAAGGGGGCTTAACTACACAGAGCGTCTCCGTGCCCTAAACCTGTTCTCGATGGAAAGACGGCGCATTCGAGGGGATTTGATAGAAACCTTCAAGGTAATGGAAGGACTGTCAGGAATAAGACGAGAAGACCTTTTCTCTGATCCCCGAGAGAGGTACAAGGGAGCATAGCCTTAGATTACAAAGGAGGCATCCGAGGCTCCAAATTAGGGCCAAGTACTTCTCAAATAGAGTGGTACCCTATTGGAATAAGCTCCCGGAAGAGGTCACAAATACCCCAACTGTGAAGGCTTTTAAGAAAGTAGTAGACATATGTTGGGTGGCAGTATACCCCGAGATATGTTAAGCAGCTTTTAGGGTCAGATGCAATTTACTTATTGTTTCCACCTTACTCTGCCAGGGCTGATACTGCACAAAATTTCTGCCTTTCAGAGAAAGAAAATCACGCAGTGTTGGGAGCTACGGAAACGCGCCGACAACACAACTATCTGGACACACGATTGGCTCTAGCCACACCAAGTCCTGTGCAAACTGAACTGAACTGAACTGAACTGAATGGAGGTTGTGCTAGTAACCGGCTTCCGCTGCGCCATTTTGCGGGTAGCCTGGCTTTCGTGGTGGGAGTCGCGCATCATTCCAGATGGTAGGTTTTCTGAATCCATTGTAATTTCCTTAAGTTACCAATCACTCTGCTCAAGGCGGCCATAAACCTACCTATGGTAATCTGCCTTCTCAAAAGTGTAATTATTTGATTAAGTTAGTAGAGTTAAAGAGTGGGGAAACTTACAATGGTCACCTGGTGGCATGTGATGACTGGATGAACGTGCATCTCAAAGAAGTTATATGCACATCTAGGGTTTGTTTTCACGTTAATTAATGAATCTGTATGAGTAGGATGGTGATCGTTTCTGGAAGATGCCCGAATGCTACATACGTGGTAGTATTATTAAATACTTGCGTATTCCCGACGATGTTATCGACAAAGTTAAAGAAGACATGCAGCTGGCAAAAGCCCGAAATCGTTCCCAATCAGGCGACGCCACGGGTCGCGGAGGCTTCAATCGAAACAAGGGTAGAGGTAAGCTGTGGGCATGTTGGAATGGAAATGACCCGCTGGCATCCAGTGTCATCTGCAAACTCACCTTCGAGTTTGAAAGTATGAATTTTAAGCGCTATTGATTTTTAGGATACTAATCCAAGTGTCGGACCCCCCCCCCCTTATCCCAGTGTATACGCATATATTTGGTGGAACCACCTTGTTCATACTCCTTCCATTTGAGATACCATATTAGCAGTGCTTTTTCTACGTCATTCTTGAGTCTCATTCTTTGAATTTACCTCTCTTGGCCAAGCCCAACCACTCGCTGTTAAGACAAGCTGACGACTGAAATGTCTTGACACTAGTTCCAACTAGACCGTAGACGGCACTTAGTGCGGGAACCCGAAATGCTCCCTTGTAGTAGACGAACGTATCCAGTATGATATCTGCCTCAACTGGTACCACTGGCGGTGCTGCCGAATGTCTATGAAGGCTTTTGATCTCTACTATAGGTGTGCTGGAAGTGCATTACCCTACGCAAATCTAAGCGATTAGCATGTAAGAGTTCTGACAAAGTAGGGATGAGTAACTGCATTGGCTCCCCAGAAATAGAGAAAGTAATTCAGAGAACCCCAAAAAGGAATTCAACTCCAGAAGACCATCACAGTGGCGCTCGTAAGAAACTAGGTCATGAGCTGGCTGGGGTGCCTACCTGTATGATACTCTGATGGTATGCTTGCGTCTCTCGGGACGTTCGTCCAAGCCAGGAGAACGGGTTGTACTGCCATGATTGGTAGTGCTAAGCTTAAAGAGGAGATTTGGGCTACGGCCCTGCTCCCGCCCTATGAACTGTTTCATTGAAGGATATGGCTGCGAACCGCGAACAGTGGCGATTGTGTTGTCACTTTCTATCGAATCAGAATGACTGATCGATGTGCGTTTGTACAGTTAGACTGTGTATTCCGTGTGTTGGCTACTAGGGCATTCTTTCCTTTTCCCACCCATGTAGGTCCATTCCCTGTCCATCTTGTATATTCATACTTTCTAATTCAGCGTGCAACATGGTGAGAAAGGCAATGGTCAGCGGGGCTTACCCTACTGTTTAACGCTGTACAATGATGATGATGAGCTGTTGCAAGTGCACCAAACGATCGGAATAAGCTGGATGTCGTAACTGTTAATCTGAGCACACCAATGACAAACGCAGAGTTGACCCTGGGTCGAAATCGCAACGTTGTGGTAAAGGGGAAACCTGAATCCGTCTGCCAAGCCGCCAAACAGCGGGGAAAAAGTATCAGGCACCACGTTGTAACCTTCTTACGGACTGCGGGGCTTCGGGAGCAAATCGTACTAAAGAGGGTTTTCAGACTGTGACCGGTGGTGGTCAAGTGGGTTAGAGCGTCTGATTACCACCTCGAAGGTCCCAGGTCCAAACCCCGGCCACCATCGGTTACCTCGGTGGCAGACAGCACTTCACTGTCGTCCGGATCGTTATCACACCTGACCTATTGGGGCCTAATGTGGTTCTCCACTCCAAGTCTCAGGGTCTGGTTGCCGGTTATACCTGATAGTGCAGTGGGCCTTTGTGGCAACGGGGCAAATACCCCTTCTACTGCACCCATGCACAAGCATGTAATAAAAAAAGACAAGGTCGGTGGTAGTTTATAGAATGAACAGCGACCTCCCAGCCAGTGCTCGTGGAGTTCGCTAACCCTAGAGAGAGAGACACCTACTTAGCCTCGATGGAGCTAGTGAGGACTGAAACCTGGGAAAGGTTCACAGTAGATCCGGATAATTCGGCCAGTTGGTGCACGCGAGATATTATGAAGACTGTCGAGTCTATAAAACAGCGTCAATCGCATGTCAGCATTGAAAAGTATCACACCCCACCTAAAGGGTATAACACTCCTATCCCTCTAAATACTTGCAAAACACCAGCGAGAAATAGCGGGGTGAAGAAAACTAATCAGTCTCCCAACTCGCCACGAAAAAACGTGGCAAGCACTCGGAACTAGTTTTCGAGTGTCATACCTACCAGCCGAAATGTAATACACAACGAGGAACAGGTAGTTTTGCAGTGGCCTACACCGATGCATGCAGCAGGGAAAATAAATAACGTGAACCGGCATATGTGACTGCCGAATCGGACTGCATCGCTGTCGCCGAAAAATAGCTGAAAGGAAGTCACGAAATCGGTGTGCTTTTTCTTGCCGGTTACTGCATACATCGGGTTGATAGAGTGAATGGCAGCAATGGTTTAGGCGCGATGCTCATAGTCTCGGATGAGATCAAATTGATAACGGGAAAACGCGTCAACACCAAACGTACAGCTCCTCTTGTGATTTAAAACCAGGCCAATCAGGAATCCGAGTGGTATTCGTCTACCAAAGTCCTTCCACCCTACTCCCCCCCCCCGGAGGACCAGGTGCTGCTGACCTACCTTTGCGGTTCCGTGGCCGGAGCGAATAAAATCATGATCCTTAGGGACTTCAATTCCTGTAACACAGACTGGGTGAATCTATGGGCTCCTGGAAATGAATTACCCGTACATTTACTTTATTTAGTATTGGGAGAAAACCTTTTCCAACACGTACTCCAACCAACTAGATGGAGGGAAGGATAGGCTACTAGACCTGGTCATAACGAGGCATTCCAGCGACGTCGAAGAGCTGCAGGTCTCGGCGCCCCTAGGTAGAAGTGATCACGAGGTGATCCGTTGTAAAAACTTAGCTGTTAACGATATAGTATCCCACAAAATGCGGTGCTTTAAGAACCTTGACAAACAAGGCCTTGTTATCGCAGCCCGAACACTTACATGGGACGCCCAGCATAAAAGTGTAGAGGAAGAATAGACAACATTCAGGAACAACCTGTTGCTACTCACTGAGCATGTTGATCCTGTACGCCGAATAAGTAGGAAGAGGAAGGCACCGTGGTGGACTCGCGAAGTCACCAGGGCCCAAAGCTGGAAGCATAAGGCATGGGCTCATCACCAGCAGACAGGAGACACCTCTGGCACATGAAGGCGCGAGGATCAGCCATTAAGGTCCAAAGGCAGTGTAGACTATCGTACGAGGTCACTCTGGCTAGAAAGGTCAAAAGATGCCAAAAAGCCTACTCAAACTATATTCAGCCAAATACGGCCCTGTGTGTAGCTGTACGTTGCGTCAAGGATAGGGACGGCAGTCATGCCTTAGATAATAAGACTAAGGCTAGAATGCGAAGCGAGCACTTTGAGATGGTGCATCAAACTGACCATGGACTGAACCCTGCTTTCGAACCTCACATCCGACCGCTGACGATGCAGCCGGTTTTAATCTCTCTTGATGTCAAAAAAGCCTTTATAGGACTGAACCTGCACAAGGCAACCGGGGCAGATGGCATCCACGCAGCGGTTCTACGTCCCCTAGCTCACATCTTAGCGGCACCCTTGGCCCATCTGTACACTAGGTCTCTGTCCAATACACAACTAACAGGAGACTGGCTAACAGCTGAAGTCGTCCCCATACACAAAAAGAAGAGGCGCAAGATTACCGACCGGTCAGCTTACTACCAGTGCCCCAAAAAATACTGGAAAGGCTGACCAGGGACCGATAAAATAAGGGCGCCACTTACGAACCGATTCAGTGGTGGCATGTTCTTCCTTTTCAACGGCTGAACGACACGGTTCGTTGTGAGTAAGCATGCGTGAGAAGAAAGCCATCGGTCGCCCACTTCAGGTAAGCGTCTCAGTAATAGCAACGCCATAGGCGTCAGTTTCCAGGACTAAGAGAGCAGTATCGTCGACGGAATCAGTAACAGACTGCTCGATTTCTCTTTTGATACTCTTGAACGACTCGTGAACTTTAGGTAAGAGAGAACCACGACAATGAACCAGTGGGTAAATCATAGAGAAATGAGAGATCCACAACATGTGGTAGACAAACAGCCCCACGATTTCCCCTCTAAGATTCCAGATTTGTGGGCAAAGATAGACTTTAATGGTTGCAGTCGATTGGGATCGGGTCGGATAGTCTTGTGGAAGACCTCAAATCCAAGCAGTTTTATTATTTGTAAACGAATTGCATTCTTCGATTCACTGAACGTCAAGCGGTACTTTTGAGCGACATCATCGAGTTTTTTTTTAATTCGCGTCGTGCTCTTCGATAGTTCCGCACACTGTCTTGTTGTCGACATAAATAAAGTTCACATCCAGGTTTTCATCCTGTATTATCGATTATTCTTTGAAAACAAACAACTCCATTAGTTACTCCGAACGGCATTCGGTAGAGCTGGCTGTTTTCTTCTGTCTCACTGACTAGTAAGAAGACCGCTGTGCCATCGAATCATCTCTGTCTATTGGTGCAGAATAAATTGTCTATGTAAAATATGCGACGAATATAACCAAATCTGTACCTGCAAACTCTGGCTCAAATGTTGTTGACGAGAGACTCTCATAGCTGTGTGGTCTGGTTGTAACCCGATTGTCTGATTCGGCTCTGGTGGGTTCAGACAGTTGTTGGTTACCGATTGGTCTATTATTTGGCTTCACTGGCCCCAATCTTGTCCTCAGTTCTGAACAAGCGATGACGTACTGTCTGCCTGCCGAATCGATCTGCTTCACGGAGACATGCCTTGTCCTTGGTTCTAGATGGGCAAAGGCGTGACCACCGAACCAGGGCCTCTTTGTTCGTGTCTACTAATGCCCGCACACTGATGTAGGTTACTACAAGCCTCGAAGGTTGTGAATTTCTGGTCGTTTGGTTTAATAAACACTTGGTGGTAAGCGCTCCTTAGGTTCAGTGTTATATACAGTGTAGCGTGAAATTTTGTCAATGATGTCTGTCCTAGGGAGAGTAGTCATCCAGGTATGTGTAGTGATTTATAATCTGGCCGTAGTCTACGACCATGTGACACTTATGGGCATGGGCTTGGGCTTGGCACGAGAAGCTTTCAAACGAGACAATAAGAAAACGGTATTTTAACATCGAAAAGCTGTCAGTGTTCCTCCAACGCCGACGATTGCAGTGGTTTGGACATGTCCTACGACGTACGGACACAGATATCTCAAAACAGTTCCTCGCTCCTGTTCCATGTCCAGGATGGCGCTGTCGCCTCGGAGGACAGCTGAAAATATGGGTCAGTACCATCAAATCGAACGTTGAGGGATTAGGACTCCAGGCTCGCTGCGGCGCTCGCAACTGATAGCAGAACTGGATTTCTCTGTGTTCAGATCTCGCATCCGATCGCCGCTCATGGGCTGGTGCCATTTGGGGCATGCATGGAGCCGGATCATCCTTTCGCAGGAGCTAGCCGCATAAAAAGGAAAAATAAATTTGGACAGTAATGACTGGGGTTCGATTCCCACCACCGCCAGTCACTTTCCCATGTGAGAGTCTTCCATTGGCCGCGACCCCTTCCTGAATTGCGTTACATTTTCGTATAACAGATAAATGAAGTAAAAAGCGTATATTTTTAAAAGGCGATATAGACGGCTCGATTATACCGTCTTGTAACAGTCTACGGACCTCCAATCGAGTAAATTTCATCTACTTATAAGTGCTGCCTTAATGTCGTAGCGATTGGCTTGCAGTTCTCTGCGTCATTTCCGAACAACGATGGCGGCTCACCATCGGCAGCTAGCAACCCACATAGGGGAGATGGGGGGTGATTACCCGAAAACGGAGGAGTCTCGATTAACTGATGCAGCACTAGGAAGTCATGTTCCAAAAGCATGTCGAAGTATAGGTTAGGGAGAACCAAAAGCTTGCTGTAAGGGTATTGCAGGGTTTTTGTAACGTAGAGTAACGAAACAGCGGCCGCCTGTGAAGCTCGCCAAATGTGTCGCATCCTTGCTGGAAGTCGGTGTAGACCCCGAAGCAATAGTTGTAGATACGCTCTGTACGTTTTCCGACTGATGTAGCTGTGAACGACAATGGACCATTTCTAGGGTTCTCACTTGTTCGAAGGCCGTACATGGGTTGAGTGAAACAGTCTCTAAGACGTTGGTGAATGGCTTGAAAACGAAGTCCAGTTATGAAAACGTCTTGAATAGCTTACTCTTGGTTCTCGATCGGTAGGAGTTTGAAGTTGCGGTCATCGGCCAATGATTTCAGTTTCTTTAAAACTGATCTAGACTTTCGCCAGTCTGTTACCGGCGTAGGTGGCGAGCAGAAATCTGATTCTTTTGTTTAATGTAAAGGCTTCTGAGTGTCTTGATGGCTGATTCACAGCGGTGGCATTCTTTGATATAATCGTAAAAATTTGTGGGCACGTAGTTGACAAGCGTTTGAAATTTATTGAGCTGAAGAGACTCCATGCTGTCGAGAGAGCAACTGGATGTGTGAAACCAGTAAGTCTACTGTTTAGCTGCGCTTGGGCTGTTGGGATCGCCATCAAACTGTTCTGGTCGCAGTATTCGATCTACTGCGTGTTAAGTAAATTTTTGTAAGACCAAACAGATCGGCAGAATGAGGACCGTTCAGTAGGCTTCATTCAACAGACAGCTGACGCATGAGAACTAAAAATAGAACAAACAGAATAACAATTGGGTCAATAAGAATGTTGCTTAGTGGCACAGTTCACGAATGTGGATATTAGGTGCATATGGGCTAAATAGAATAGGAGTAGGCTACTGAAAAGCATTGTTCGGAAATAAAGTAACTAACAAGTGACATTCTGCACTCAAGCATATTTTAACTTACCATGGTTTCTCTTAGGTCGTGGTGGAGCTGGTGGCGGAGGTCCCCGCGGCGGTGGTGGAGGACGTGGTGGTCCCGGTGCCGGAGGTGGTCGCGGAGGTTCTTTCCGAGGAAAATAGTCATGTACAATCTGTAAACACTCCATTTGATGCTTTTTCTGTACATAAATCTCCCCAATAAAATGGTTTTGTTATACTCGAAGGTCAACAATTTTATAATCCACCAGATGCTAGCCTGTAATACGGCTTTAAGTGCGTACGAGTTTCCGGCCATAGTCATTCACGTCGACGATGAGATATTCGAGCCTGTACTCATTAAATCCAGTCCTGTTTGGGTCACGTTGGATAAAAATTTGACGTGAATTGGTAAAATCAGGGAATAAAAGAATAGGTAGAGTGGTGACTAACTAGAAAACGTCATTTTGCCGCTTTATTTCTCGTCTCACTTCGTGAAATTTGCTAAATTGCAGCTTGTTCGCTGGAACACAAATGAGTCTGTCTTACTAAGAGAGAAATAAAATATATGAATTGTTTCATGGTGTTTTCGAGAAGGTAGTATCAGCTATGGAAGCGGCTTGCACTCATCACAGCAGCACTACGTGCTGAAAGGTGCTCCTCAAGTTGCAGACAGGATGGTTACCTCCAAGGCGTGTGTTTACCCGACTAAATAGAAAATCGCGAACTGGTTGGTGCTTAAGGATGTATTCTGTGGAACCCCAAACAAGCCCGTGGAAAAATCTGTTACTTGACGGATGTGGCTCGTTACCAAAGGAGGTCACTGCCCCCGTTGCGTTTTGCGTGTCTGGCGATGTTTCGTACTAGAGGCCTATGAACCATGCTTCTTGCCATCTGCTAATCTGGAATATAAGGCTGCGTCGGATATCCTGGATTCCTCCCTAATGGCGTATGAACCGTTTCTCAGGTTAGTGATGGCGTCTGGTTTCGCCCCGCTGCTATGCGTACAAATCCCTGGTTAAAGACTACGGAGGGACAGGTTCGTATACAGATCGATTGTTTGGTAAAAATTCCAGTGTTATTGTGAGCAGGTCGTCGTCATCACTACTCTGTAAGGATTTCAAGTAAATTAGATAATATTGGTACCGAACTACCCGTCTTGGTTAGATTTCATCCCGTAGGTTCACTATATTCGTCCGGAAGTGTTTTGTACTTGTTGCGTCTACCTTTTATGAACTAGAGTAGTCTTATAACTTTCAAAGAGTAATACTACTACAGAAGCATTCGCATAACCAGTAATCAAACATTGTTTTCGTGTTACCCTGTTTGTCATGACCCTTTTGTTCAGTTAACATCTAATCGATAATTCAAACCCCCCAGCTTGTGTTTTGATTGGTCCTCAATTGGCCAATCACGTTCGTTTATGTGTCGTACTAATGTCACGTGTCAGGCGGCACAACAGTGTGTTCATTTTCCGATAAAGCGTTGCTCGGCACCGTAGTTGTTCTGATTTGCGAGTTATCGGCCTTAACAAACGCAGTTCCGTATGCAGGGGTTTTAATTTTAACAACTTATCTACATGAGTTCTAATAGAAAACAAAACAGGTAGATAGGCTACTCAGAGAAATCACAAATTATTTTCATAGCTTTCTGTAGTTGTAACACGGTAACAAACGCGCCCACGACACAACGGAAACGACAACGACAGCGGTTCGACACGGACACAGACGAGCAGGGCCGCCGGATGTGCTGGATGCAGCGCTCTTCCGTGGGGGTTACACGTGCACGATCTGCAAAGGCAAAGAAAGAATGAAAACCCAATGAGCAGAGAATGGGAATGGCGGTCTCTGCCAATACGTTACAGTAGTATCATTCAATTGTTTGAAAAGTGCCATAGTCACATTAAAAAAACACATTGGAGAGCGAACAGTTGTTTTCGATGATCCCTGGTCTCGCTCGTACACATTATATAGGTGACAGTTATGCATTTGATTGGCTGTTGGTTGGGTTGAATGTCATTTTTACAATAGGTGTGTGGTGTGTGGGGGGGGGAATCCTCTAAAACTACAAGTCGTCTGTCCAAGCAACCCAGATTGTCTTGTACTCCTAGTGTCACTCCTATGTTGATGGCTCTTTGGGATGGAAGTTCTGCTGCTCCGTCAGAAGGGACAATAGATTTGATTTGAAGGTAAAATTTGGAAATTTATTGAGTCAAACTAAGGACCTGACACCCAGGACGGACGTCGATTTAGAACGACTCAGAAGTGTGCTTCTGGCGAGCTGCTACAGCTGTAGTAAAACCCAGATGCGAAGTCGTGGACTGATCACCGGGGAACACCTAGACTCGCTGAAGGAGCTGCGTAAGAACAAGGACGTAGTAATACTGAGACCAGATAAAGGTCTCAGTGTTATCCTCATGGACAAACAAGAATGCATTGAAAAGCTTGGTATAAGATCAAAAAAAACTTTCTGTCTGTCACAAAGGAGAAGACGAAGTCAAAGAGAACTAGCCGGATGCCTGAGGTGACTGGTAGACCAGGGCTGTATAAACAATGCTACATACGAAAAACTAAAACCAAATGGATCAACCATTACACGTCTCTATGGGATTCCAAAAATCCACATAGATGATATTTCCAATCCAACCGATTGTGGCGATGACAAGTTCTTCGTACCAAGCAGTAGCACAATGGCTGGTAGAACTCTTGGAACCCATTCGCACGAAACTCCCTAAACATAATTTACGACATAGTTGTCAGTTTGTGTCCATCATGCATAATGTAAACCTGCACAAGAAAACCATGATGTCGCTTGATGTAGTGCCGTTATTTACGAATATGCCCTTACTAGAAACCGTGGGTTTTCTATGTGAATACATGCAAACATCCAATACACAATTAGGTATTCCAGTAGAAAGTTTGAAAGAACTACTTCTACGTTGCACTCTCAATATTCGGTTTCTGTTTAATCACTGTTTCTACTGCCAACGAGACGGCATCGCCATGGGTTCCTCACTAGGTCTCCTGCTAGTGGACATATGGCGAAATTAGAAAACGGGAAACTTGAGAAGACAATAGAAAGTCTGGATTATTACGTGCGATATGTGAATGACGAAGATCGTAATGTTTCGGATACCCTAGAATACTTCAAGCATCCTCATGGCTCTCTTGATTTCACGAAGGAAACAAGCCGAAAACAAACTAACTTCCCCCGATGTGTTGTTCGCGAGACGGGAAAATGGATTCATAGAGTCTACAGAAAGAAGACGTGGAACGGCCGATAAACAAACTTTCACTGCTTTGTGCCACCGCGATACACCAGGAACCTAGTCCGATATCTAGCCTTCAGGGCCCGTAGCAAATACTCACACGATACTCTGGAAGACGAACTGAAACTCAAAAAAAGTACTGCAAGAGAACGGGTATCCAGAGAAGTTTATCTGGAAGAACACTGAACCAACTACACTCGCAGTGCAGTTTGCTTGCGTCCTAAAGAGGGAACTTTTCTTGAAAGTACCATTCAGAGAAGGTACGCATACAGAACGACTAACGAGGTCACTTGCAGCAATTATGAACTTAAGATTCCCAGCTGCAAAAATGAAATCTGTGTTCTCCACCTCGCTGCTGATCCGAATGCAGGTGAAAGATCGATTACCTGAGCTGACCTCATCCATGATTATTTTTTTATTGAAATACGCATGTGGTTCATCTTACTTAACTCGCACGGGTCGGCACCTGTCTCAATGCACCAAAAAGCATTACCCAAAGTGGTGGAGTCACCGGAAGACGGGCACAACCAACAACTATATTCTTAGTCGCCTAGTCGTTAGTGGTCATAAGATCGACCCAAATGACTCATTCAGTGTCCCCCCCCCCCCAACCGATCAAAGGGAGCCCGACTACGGACCCTGGCTACAGATGAAGCGATCTCCATACGTGTACCAAGCCCGGACATGTGCGCACGAAAGCGACTAGTTCAGGCACTTCGATTGCCTCGGCTAATGACGAAGCATCCGAAACGAGAAATGACCCTTGAAAACCCACTATCAATGATTGATTCAGCGTCACCACACACTAATTGATAAAGACCTCACCATCCCCCTCCCCACACCATACACCTATTACAAAAATGATCTTCAATCCAACCAACGGTCAATAAAATGCACAACTGTCACCTTTGTGATGTATAAGAGCAAGATTAGGAATCAGTGAATTGTTCGCTCTCCGCTGTTGTTTTTCTGATATCGTTCAATTGATAAGAAAATTAATGCACCCATCCTCCTCTGACGCGAGATTGTTCTAGATGAGTATCCTGACTTTTGTTAACCTCATTCATGGTTCAAGTTTATTTAATTTTACCTGCGTTTTTAAAGTAAGAATCGCATCTTGTAGTCTGACCAAAACATCCGGGATTGGTTGAATACTGTGGAATTCCAGTTTTTACTACTAGAACAACTTTCAGTAGCCAAAATTCGGTTAACCACTATTGGGGAGGAAATTCCTGAGTGGGGTTCGGTCGATCAGAGGATCAGTGACGACCTTGTTTACTACTTTTGGCTGTCACGGATATGATCTGCGTCATCCAACTGAAGTAATAAGTGTACGAGAGGCCCACAGCGTTATCACGACTTATGGCGTTTATCCACTTGCTTGTTATCATAATTGAATTGGACGCAAACTACATTATGAATAGTAGTCAACAGACGGGTTTTTGCCTCATCCTCAATTGAATAAGTTATCTTTTTGCCTGGTGATTTAGCAAAAAGTAAAATTCTCGTTTTCGTCTACTAATTATCTTACTGGTTCTACTATCCAAACCGCATGATATAACAGGGCTTTCTTACGAAGCATCTAATGATGTGAGGATGAATAATGTGTAATGAGAGTAATTTAATCGTTGTCATTTTGTTCTGTATTTCTCCGGGAAAGTGGACCAAGATTTCCCTTGGAACGCCTGATTTTCTTTCTGTGGAACTACAATTCCAGTTTGCTGAACAGCTTTGCTATATCGGTTAGCGGCATGTCGCTTGATTATTTTTCTGATTTCCTCGATCACTCTCACTTTAGAAGTTTCGCACCTGATTTATTGATGTAGCCTACTAGCCATTTCATGGGACGTGTCCAGAGCACTAGATCTACAAGCGAGACGTCCAAACTCCTAATAAATAACTCAGATGCTCTTTGACGTACTGTTTTTCGCCCGTTTTTTCACTTATGCCAGTGATTTCCCCTCTAGCCCCTTTGGGACTGTCATAAAGAGGGATTAAAATGTAGCTATTATTCGTTCTGCAGCAACCAAAAAAGACTTTTTTCATGTATTTTTTTAATTTTCAAAACACTATCTTCTGAGCGGAGTTGTCTATCCCTTAACTCTTCCAAGTGTTCTGACTGTATGTTCCCCCTGTATCCGGCAGATTTCTCGAATAATCCTCCTCCTCTTCACACCTTTCAGTTACCCAGAGTTGAATTTGTTAAGTACATCGAAGTGACTTAAGGCACTAACCTTCACTGGTCGTCTGATGCTACCAATTGCGTGCGCCAACTGCATCGCCAATCTTACAATATTTGTGCCCCGTTCGTTCCAGAATTATTAAGGAAGTATTTTAAAGTGATATGTCGAAGCATTTTTTCGGTTAATCGTGTCTCCCATCCTGTGTCATTCTAATTAACAATGTATGGGATTGACATACGAATGCCTGTGAAAATTATCAATGATCCCACCTATCCTGTTTATGGGGCTCTTTTGAAGTGTCGCTCTGGCTCCAGAACTCGCTCTCCACATAGTGTTATTCTCACCATAACCAACGTGTGTGAGCATTCTCCGGTATGGTAGGTCGATCATTTACTGGTGCATAAAATCTGGTCACCGCTGGGTTGCGTTCAAATCATCTCAGGATCACATTGTGTTATTTAATTCATACATTACTCCCACTTTATCGCCCTGTGTCGTAGTCGGTGAATCCTTTCGTAGTTAAAATATAAGCTGGATGCTTGCAAAAGCCTGACAATACAATAATGCAATACGCAAACCATTTTTACAACCGACTTCGTCAGTTAGTGACATTGAACCACTTCTCTCGCGTACCCTTTATGAGTAAGTTGTTTGCTACTGACCAGTCAACCAAGGTATTTCAACATGGAAGTGCTAGAGGATCTATATTTACCTGTTAGTGTATAAATTTCACATACGCCTGCAACCGGAAAACCAGCCAAATAGAGTAATGTCATGTTTCATTCAAGACTTGCTCTTTATGCACCGTGGCCCTAGTCTTCTTGTTCGCAATTTCACTTGTGAAAGTGCTTCCTCCTTAGATATTCTGACCCCGCGGGGCACCACTCCGACAGTCTTGAACTTACGGACTGATTTCGAAAGATTATTAAGGGGCACTGACTCGAAATTGCACGTGCTACGTCGGAAATTGGTCAGTGAGATGGTATAATGAGTTCTTGATAAAGAGACAAACCAGGGCTTAATACCTCCGCGATCGAGAACCACCGATTTTCCCTGTCCCACACACCTGCAATCAACAACCACATTATGATTCATAATCAGCCGCACTGAATTTCCCCACTGTTCATAGCTTGTGCACACGTGCACTCACTCAGTCATCCAGCTTCCAATTGGGGCCTGTCTGCTCGGTGGTCCTTCTGACCGTCAGGATTTCAACAGAAGGTGGACTGAATTTCGGTTCTGAATGTGGCTGAACACGTTGTCTGGGATTTGTCTTAGCCACCTGCATTCTGACACGCCTCACCTGACATGCCTGCAACTTGCAAGCAGCGTGCAGCTTTCGAGCGTTACTTTTGTGGTGCTGATGGAACAAAGCTGGTGTGTGATAACAACACCTGTCCGCCAGTTCAGTTTCACTTTCGCAATGGCCCAGTCTGCTACGGAGCTATAGCAGCTTGCAGTACTGAAGGTTGTAACCACTGCAAGATTCAGACGATGTTGTTGCGTTTTAATAGCATTTTTCACCCTCCGCGGCACATTATCCGGGATAAATCGATTTATTTGATCCATGTTTAAAATCCGTATTCATACTTAATCTAATGGGGGGGGGGGTTGTCATCACCATGACAAATATGGTCGCCCTAATGGGTGGGGTTCAAAAGGAATAACAGGAAAACGATGAATTTGATAGCATTTCGTGCACTTCGCAGTTCAGGACTAGGCCAGTTTTCGATCTCAATCAACCCAGACATCTTATCTGCGGTTGCTTCAAAAAATCATGTGGGGCTTCGATAAACCGCAGTAGTTTCACTAAGTTTGACCGTTTTAACAAATTAGTTTTACGAACAGTCGGCATAAATCCAGTCTCGGTGACTCATTATGGTGGAGAATGACCAATCTAAGCGTCACATGACGTCTCAAGTTCGTGCTAACCCAAGGGCTTCGGCCATCACCAAAAAGTGTGGTTCACTGTTGTTACTCTGTTTTACCGTCTCACCAGTGCAACAACGGGGGTTGTATTGAAGCCCCATGTAAGCCCTGAATGGTACTTTCGGCAAGCCCCGGAGATTTCACCAAGTCCCACAACGGCAGTGATGCCGTATACGTTATCCCGATTTACCAGACCTTAGTGTGTCATGGCGGAGACGGCAAAAACGTAACGTGCGAATATTCATTTTGGATACAGCGGCGGGCAAATTCAAAATTTGCGGCCAATTCGATTGGGTGCGCTATAACAGAAACCTACTTTGGAGGATAGTACAACTCGCGATAATTGCAAAAGATAAAATCCACGTTAACTGATAACAATCCTTTACGTAATTGTTAAAGAATAAATTCGTCCTGAGGCCTTATATAGTTGTGAGAGGGTTATGAAATATCTAGCTAAGTTTGTCATGAATGACGATGACAGCCACACGCGGGGGTGTCAAACTGTAGTCGTTATTTAATTAAGTAATGTAACCGTAATTTACAAACAACTCTACTAAAGATAGTCAAGTCAGGTCGTAGGACTTGCTGCTTGAGCCAATAAACATCCAGTTCCTTGCACTGCGAGCTCAAGGAGTTCCCACAATAATGCAAATTCCGGGTATCCAATATAATTCGGTATTTTATAGTAGCCGAGGGGATGGAAAGAAGCAGGCTTGCCCTCGGGAACAGCAACCCCTCAATAACATAGATTCAGAGCCACAACTCACTGTTGTCCTCATGTGAGATATACCCCGAGTCCTCGAATAATGTAAAGATGTAAGCATGAAATGATGATGAGTAGGGTGATATGGAGGCTGTGATAGGAATAGGTACCGTAAGGAAACACCAGGGTGACGAAATGCAGTATCAGGCAATGGGTCGAGAGGGAAGAAGAAAGACGAAAAGATAAGAATAAAACAGCTACTAAGGATGGTTAGTCATAGTTTGGAAATACCTCTGCCCAGCACGCATCCAGTTTCTGCTTGGAAGCAACGACCAAGGTTGCCGTCACCACATGTGGAGGCAACTTGTTCCACTTGTTTATGACGGTGAGTAGGGAAACGCCCTTTATGTTCGTGTCCCCTGAGTGCTAGGTTGTGACAGCGAGTCAGAAATGGTCTTTCGGTCGTAGTAATTCCTCTATATAACTTGTAACTCTCTGTCAGGTCTCCCCTTAGCCTACGATGATCAAGGGAGAACAGATGTAGGGCTTTTAGTCTTTCCCGGTACGGCTTCCCTTGCATCCCACTTACCATTCGAGTGAATCTCCTTTGAACGTATTTCAGTACTTGTTTGTCCCTCACTGGGCTCGGTGTCCACGCTTGTACGAAAGTCTCTAAGGCATGTCTTATAGTCCCCTTGTATATAGACAGAATTACGCCGGCCCCCCTAGAGACCATCGTTCTTTTTAAGTTGAACGGTACCCTGTTTGCCTTAACCGCTGCCGACGTACACTGCTCAGCGGGTTTGAAGCTGTCGTGCACAAGCCCACCTAAGATTCTTACGACAATAGCGGACCCAATCGTAACAGGAACGGACACCCCCACGCACCTGTCTTCGTTGCTTCCCCTGCCTGGCGGGAAGTGTTTGCATTTGGTTGCATTGAATAACAACTCCCACTTTTCTGCCCCGTGTGCTATTCCTGTTTAAATCGGAGTGCAGTTGAATTGAGATCAGCTCTTCTGCTAGTTTGGTGTCATCTGCAAATAGGAACCCCGGGCAGTCTAGTGTGACTACCAGATCATTTACATGGCTCCCGAACTTTTCGTCGCCGGACATTTGGTCGAATGGACATCTGGCCGAACGGACATTTGGTTGCTAGACCTTTGGATAATTGAACCACGTTATATTCACTTAAGTCTGTCAAACACCGCCAATCACGGGACGTTGGGTGTGTGAGTGGCCATGATTCGCTCATCGGTGGATAGAGCAGCCTATATGCGACTTGGGCGAACAGGACGATTACTTACTCGCCTACCGCATGTAATCGTTAAGGTGAGTCATTTCGTTCACGCACTAGTGTAGTCGAAATGGACAAAGGCTTGAATTCCAGATTCACCGGACGCTGTCGTGGTAGACCGCACTGCCATTTATACTGACCTTAGTTTCAAGCCTTCGGCTTTAGGGATTCCCGTGTGAAGCTGATGTGAGGCCACAACGATCAAAAGAATTTGACTTTGATGCATTCGCATAACAGCATAACGCAAGCCTTTTCGCTTACCGATCCGTGATTAATATATGCCTTTATAATTCTGGGTTTCCAGGTGCTAACTATAAATCCCGAGACTGGCCAGGGGGACGGGCTATGCCTAATCCACTTTCTAAGGGCGTGACACTTGACAGACAAATGAACATAGCGTAGTTCAGTCATACAAGTGTCTGGCGAACAAATGTCCGGACACGCATTTACATGTACTAGGAACAACAGTGGTCCCGGCACGGAACCTTGTGGCACACCACTGCATGCTTGGGCCACTGTGAACCTGATTTCCTCAATCTATAAGGTTGGTTAAACCTTACCAAGTGCGTTCGCTAGTCCTTCCTGCTACACATGGACCACCCGTCCATTACAGTGGTACTCCGCTCTATATTACCACGATCACCAGAGCAATGTTCCCCCCCAACCCATGAGAAGGAGAACACCATCGGTGGGAAGGGAGTGGTTGGTGTATATTGCAGAAGCGTGCGTGTAATGTGCACATGGCCACCGCACTTGACAGCACGAGTTCAGATAAACAATAAGGTGTGTTAAACAAATGAGCTAGGCTGAATGTCGCTGCAGATCTTTACGAATAAAGCTCTCTTACTTAGGTAACCCTCGGTCCATCTCACAATTTGTGGGGCCACGCCAAGTGCCTTCAGTTCGCCCAGCAACAAACGGTGGTTTACTGAGCCAAAAGCTTTTTGAAAGTCCAGGTGGCATATCTCCACTTGCTCCCCTTGGTCTAACCTGCTAGTTGCCCCATCGAAAAATGGTAACAGGTTGGCAAAACAGGATTTTCTTTAACGAACTCGTGTCACTGGTTGGCAATCAGTTGATGATTTTGTAGACGCTCGGTTGGCTGATCTCTTACCCGTCCCTCTAGTACTTAGAGTGCGATTGGTAGTAGGCTTTCAAGACGGTAGATAGAAGCCGCCCACCCCCCACCCCCAGTTTGCCTCCTTTGTGAATGGGAACAACTTGTACCAAGACCCAGTCGACCGGTAGCTCGCCGGGGCCTAGGGATACGTCTAATAGCTTTGTTAAAGATTCGGCTAGTATGTTGGCCAGGGTTTTTAGAATGACGAGATGAATATCACCCGGTCCCGCGCCCTTGTTACTGTTTAGCCTGCTCAGCACCAGTTCAACTTCCCTAATACTAATGACGAGTCCATCCATGGTGACCGCCTGCTGGATTATGGTGGTCTGGTGCTGTCACTCGATGTCTGGTCGATGCACACGTTCGAAGAAGTCCTTCAAAGTCTGCGCTTTCTCTTAAGCGCTTGTTGACTGCTCTCCGTCTTCGTTGATTACACATCCTACGGCGACTCTTGCTGTAGCCTTAGAATGGACATAGTTACTGTAGGCCTTAGGACATGTGTTTACAATATATATATATATATATATATATATATATATATATATATATATATATATATATATATATATATATATATATATAATATTTGACCGACAGCCCTTGAGCCTCATTTCAATGATATACTGCAGACTGAAAGCGGATCTTTTTACTTTTCTGCAAACAACGCAAACGTAACTTTTAGCACGTTCATTCTACAGATCCGATGGACACCATGTCGAAGGTTCGCAAGATCCACCTAAATGAAAGGACCACACGCTGTGTGGTCCTGCTTGGGAACGAATAAACAAATAACCCATATTAGCCGTGAATATATACCTTTGATATGGTAACCTACGGTGACGTTCCTCTGCTGGAACATTGATTCCTAATTCCCCCAAATCACGGTAAATCCCATCACTGTCGTATTAATTGACTGTATTGAACGGGTAATACCTTCCGGGAGATATAATACTCATGGTGACTCCAATAATAGACCTATGGAACAAGAGACTAACAAGAAGTTCCAATGATTGCCGAAGACCATAAGAAGTCGTTGGTTTGTGCCTAGAAGTTCATATTTTGTAACTAAATGAATATGGATACTTAACGGTTTTCTGTGGGACACCGTAATCCGGAGCATCTATGGGACCTCCTCATCAGAGTTTCAAGCATTCGAAAATCCCCGGGCAGCACAGTATAATGAATTATAATATTAATGTATTATAAACATGTACATGGTATAAGTACGAAAATATAAAAAAAATGTGTGTGAAAACATAAGTAGTGGTTATGTGTGGCAAGCAAACAAGATTATATGAAGAGAATATAATAATAAAGTATTTATTACGATAAGCAATATAAGATGATATATATACATATATATGTACACATATTGACCGGGAAAAATGACAAGTTATGGGCATGAAATCCATGATGCTTCGCAAAATAATGGGACGCAATATACTATAAGAAGGCAATAATAAATATAATTAACCAAATAATGTACAGCTATCATAACAGAGAAATAAAAAAGCAATAAGATCGCCGTTGCAGTCTAATCAAATCTGTTGTGCTGCTTGGGATGACAACGGCCAAAGCAACAATCCCCTGTTGCATCAAACATCAGGCGGGCAACCTAAGCCTATTCACACAAGAAGCTATTAATTTTAATAGGATTTCACACAAGCGAATTCCGTCATCTCCAGATCCCTTCAGTTATTCTCCCCCTAGAAGAGAAAAATCTTGGAGACCTTTCGATCTAAATGAGGGCGTACTCTGAGCCGGCCGCCTTTGGCCCAACGAATTTCAAGTGACCGGTCATCTAGGGAACCATGTAGCGATGTCACTATCCACCCGCTCTACCGGTGAAGTCCTACCGATCTCCTGGTCGACTATCCCTTAGACGTCCGGGTACGTATGAATCACCTGAAAGAGAGGAATGCTGTTTCAAAATACTGTTCATTACATGTTGCTTCAATCTATCTGTGCACATGTGTATAACGCACTTCATTTAGACAAACAATGAACACACAAGTTTATTCATGGTGATAGTTGGTGCACTGGTAGTGCGTCCAGCGGCCACATGTTGGGCATTGCACCCAAAAGCTATCTTCGTCTTTGTTCACGGTTGGGTCCCCCATTTAACAAACGCTTGTCATGTCATGACGTATTGGTGGTTGTTCAACAACCATACGTCTCCTTCTCTTACTATTCGTAGTGATGAACCGGCTGAACTGTCCAAGTTGCAATGAGTCTCCTGCTGCTTCTAATCCGGAGTCCTCGGTGTTTTTGCCTTACGTTTTGGATTTGGTTCAACAGATCGCTCCATACGCAGAACAGTATTTTTTTCTCTCTCCTGAATCCATTCTCAAACACCGAGAAACAGCACCGTCGTTGTTTCGATCTATCGTGGTGCTAGTGTTTCTATCGAGACACCTGATTTCTATTTGTTTACCCGAATTAATGATCGAAGCTAATTCTTTAGCTTCTTTTGGTACCCTAAGCTACCTAATGCAGTAGCTGTGTCTTGCTATATTCTCACCTAATGACAGCTTTTTATCTGGACTTAGTTTAGGCGTTTATTCGACAACAACCGCATGCATCATTGCAGGTGGCACATTTTCCGACGGACTGCCGTCTTCAACGGCCCATCGACCCAATAGAAGCCGAGTGATATCGCACTTCATTATATAAGCTATTGTAAGGATATGACTGCGCTGTAGCAGCCATTGTCTATGAAAACTGCATGTGAAAATGCGGTTGGCGCCCATGGTTATCCTTACTGCACATAATCTGCCACAATTAACTACCCAATAGCCGTCATTTGAGGTCGCTGACTCAACGGCATGTGTAATAATTTGCTCTTCGATAAGTGAACGTGCGTGTTCATTTAATCGACCGAGAAATGCAGCATAGTGCTCGTTCCCCGATTCTGTTTTGAATGAACCTGACAAAAGTTTACCTAACGTTCAAAGCCTGTGCTCCTCTAAATCGTCAGTGCTTTTTAAAATACACATAAAAACATCCACCAGTGACGGCCTAGCAGATGAGCCTGCTTTCGGATGCCTATTTTCTACTTCAAACCGATCGTCTCCCAAAGCATGAAAGCGGCAAAAGCCATGGATGCATTCGGGTAACACTCTCGAAATGTGTTGTACTGCGCGAGACTTCTGTCTAAAATTATGGTCTTCGCCTTGAGAAAACCGGGTAACCGGTTGCCTAATTCCCTTATGGCACGCAAACAACTAGCAGCGCCCTCATTTAAAAGAATGGCGTAAAAAATGACCTTTCTAAATCACTTTCATCAATCAGTTTTGCGTACCGTAATATGTAACCCCCACAGTTGAGCTGATGTGTTGCACCAGCCAACAGAACTTCACCAAGGTTATTTATCAAGGGAACTGTTGTTCGCGGAATGTAGGACACAAAACGAGCAACTCCTTCTCGAGAAGTGACTCTTAAAATCCCCTTACGCTTCGCTAACTCCCTCACCCTTAGAGCATCAGAACTACTATCTTCTCTATTCGCCTTCGCTTCCAGGGAGTAAACATCTTCAACGGTAAACGATCCTCTAAACTTCGTCTGGGCATATGAGCAAATTACCTGGGAGTTGTGGAAAGTTTCCACCGAGTCGCTAAGGTGTGACTCCTGTTAGGGAGTCAAACGCCTATTCCTGAAATATAATTGATCATTATGCAAGTGAAAATGGTTTTTGCTCTGCAGACACCGATGTGCACCTTTTGTACTGTTCCAACAGTTTGCATCATGACAAACGCCGGACAAGGATTATTTTTATTTATAAAGTATTTCATTACAAAAGACAGAAAAATTACTTAACTGATTGCGGGCATTTGTAGACGACGACTGCGCACATCTCAAAATTTTACACAATAATAAGGAAACGATTTGGACAAAGTACCCGGAAGTGTTCTTAGCCAGTTCTGGGCACCCACAATTTCGCAAATGTAAAAAGATGTCAAAGTCTTTCGTTGGAAAACGTCCAAATCATCCTCAGAACTTTTGAAAGACTCATGGGTATCACGAACAAAACGAGAAAATGTTTCTAAATCGTCAACCATCACGTCGGCTACAGTGGCACCGCGAGCAGAAACAGCCAACGGGTTACCTCGGATAACGTACTTACATACCAACGATCTATATACCCAACTTCAACGAAATGAAACAAAATTCGTATCGCACTAAAACGAGTCAATCCAACTTTTTCAGATGAAATTTCATCCGTTATAACCGCTTCCGTCGATGTGCACTCATAAGGCCAGTATGAGAACATTTAACGTTGTATTCCACGAGACTATTAGGGGTGGTTGGGTGAACGGTGTGCGGTGACGGCAGAAACTGCGAAAAGTGCGGTGTGACTTGCTAATAATGGAGGAGTCTTTGAGTATCTACCATTGCTGGATAGGGGTGATGGTTAGAGAACGGTTTGCTGTTCCTCTTAGGGTAGAGAAATGAAAACAGCATAATACCAGGATGAAAGTCACTACATCATTTTAACTTGAAGTTAAGCCGTTTTAACTTCAAGTGAATCGCACATAACTGCACATGAAGCCACTAAGTTTTTCACTGGCACGAATGTGTGTCAACAGTCAGTTCTTGAGGAAAATCCATCAATTTACAGTTGCAGCTTGCAACAAGAAAATCTCAACCGCTGCTAGTTCCTCTGGGGTTCATAAGGCCCTTTGCACCAATCAGATTTCTCGATTTGGAACATACTAAACAAAAGTCTACTTCAGGCTAATCTGGAGCTCCAACAAGAGCAAAACTCGAGCCCAGTGCTTCCGAGTGCAGGTTGGTTGGATGACCTGAGGTTTGTGAGTTAAAGGTGGAGTCCAAAGGACAGTCAGCCAAACAAAAATAATCAGAAAACGCCATTGATGTGGCAAAACAAGATCACATCCGACTGTCATGGTAATTTACTTCACACTTTTTGATTTCATTTTATACGTTTCTTTGCCTTTAAGCCCATGTACGCTTCTTACTAGCTGAGTAAGACGTCATATTTTAAATCGGAGTTCCGAATCTTCAGCATTCATTACGAGCGTAACCATTGACTGGCGTTACAATCTACTCGATTAGTAAAAAACGAACAAATGTACCGTTATCTGAGCCCGGATAAATTTAAAGCTGACAGAAAAGTTCCCGATGCATCCAAACAATGGGCATATTGGCTACGGACCTTCACCGCGTTTCTGAAATAAGTACAGTCCAAAGAGGTTGACAAAATTGGTATGCTGGTTAATTTTCTCTCCCCAAATGTTCACGAACATGTTCCTGAATGTCAGAATTTTCACAGAGCCATTTCAACTCACCGGTCCCCATACGTCGCAACAGCCGCCTGACTGAATCAGACTAATCGTTCCGTAGCCTTCTTCTCCCGTATCCTAGCAGCCAGTGGGATGCATAACTCTGCTATCAGAGAAGAAGCATATGCCATTGTTGAGGCCCTTCGTAAATGGTGACATTATCTCCCAGGCTACCACTTCAAATTTATCACCAACTAACAGTCCGCGGCCGTCATGCACGATGGAGGACAAACAAGCAGAATAAAAAATGACAAAATTCGACGATGGAGACTCGAACCATCTGCTTATTGCTACGACACAACTTACAGACCTGGAAAAGACGACGCGATGATGAATACGCTCTCTCACAACATACGTGGTACTCTTTTCGTTGCGATCAATTTGAGAGAACGGCATAATTCGCTATGCCACACCGGAGTTTCCTGAATGGTCCACTTTGTGAGATCTAAAATCCTTCTTTATTCAGTTGGGATTAAACATGATATCACGGTGCAACGTTTGTACGGAGACAAAGCCACGAGTCTATAAAACGCCCACCGGTCGTCATAGCAAAGCAACTCAATCATTCGAATGACAAAGCGTTGACCTCAAGGGTCCCCTGCCTCCGACAACCCGTGATGAATACATCCTGGAAGTCGTTAATCAATACTCGTGTTCTCCCTTCGTGTTTGTTTGTGCGAATATGCATTCCTCTACTGTCATCGATTGCCTGTGCCAACTTTTATCCATATTCGGCATGCTGGCATACATACATCCTGGTCGAGGGGCGGTTATCATGTCTGGGTTCCTACGAGGTAAGGGTGTGGCTCTCAGTCGCATCACTGCACATATAATCCCCAATGAAATGAACAAATCTGACGCCTGAACGGTACACTTTGGAAAGCTATCTATCTAGCTATAAAAATCAGGGGTCTGCCAGTTTCGTGTTAGGAGACTGTTCTCCCAGATGCCCTACATTCTATCTATCCACTGCTGTGTACGGCAATGAATTGCTCTCCGTATGAGTGACTGTTCAACTTCTCCGGCGAATAACTGACCTCAATTATGAGAATTGTATCTATCCAACCAACCGTACGTACTGGAATAGCTCGTATCCGGACTGCGCGCACTAATAAACGAAACGCCAGCAAGAACACCGGGACGTGTTCTTTCAGATTTGGTTGGTACAATCTCGTTTATATACAGAAGGAGTTACGCACTTATTGGTAGATAACGTACTGACCAATCACAAAGCGACTCCACTGTATCTACACAATCTGATTGCCAAGGTCCGGCTTCACCTAATTAGAATATGAAGTACAAAAGTCTTCCTAACTTGAAAACTGTATTCCGCTTGGAGGCCAAATGGCAAACGAAGTTTCCATAGACCCATCACCGTGCCTGGCTTACGGATCGTAAACACCTCTGCACCGGTCAGGGTTACATTGCCAGTACGCACGTCATCCTACATGAATCCTTGGGTTATATTCACTCACTTAGTTAGCGACCGTCTTGTGTTTCTGACTGTTTGGTCAAAGCAACCAAAGAGAAACCTTAGGCTTGATTTTTGTTTCGCTGCAGTTTAGGCTCTTTAACCTGAGGAAACCTTCTACATTGTGAACAGTCACAGAGTATCAGTATCTGAGAAATTTCTAGGCCATCTTTAAAAACATCAGTTTATTCTGCTCTTCCCACCCTCTGACTTCAAATGGATTCAAAAGAGCCTATTGGAGTCGCGATCTTGAGGGTATGAGCCTGATAATATTAACTTGAATCTGGAAGAAAATCCATTTTAAGTTATCAGGCTTATGTATGAGCTTAGGTTAACTACCTTCATTGTGCGTAAACTCCACTCAATAATGCATTGGATTACTCCATTAGAAGCTCCTAACACAATTAGATTTCGAATCTCACGTAGTAGGTTTTACTACTGTTCCGCAGAGTCAGCCTGTCTCACTCTTCATTCTTCGCGTGTCAGACGGTTCAGTATTTAGTACTGATGTCGGGATTACTTTGAATATGAGAAGTGTGCCGTGCTAAACTGGATAGCGATTGGTAGCCATTTGTGTGTAATCTGGTTGGATGGTTTCGTACCCGTCAACGGACTGAAGCCTCGAGGCTTGTTGGTGGTTCATGCATCTTCACCTACAGACTGTAGTCTTCCCAAGACCAAAAAGAAATTTTACCAGAACATTCCTCGGTTGTTTCAAAACCTTAATTCCACATTATTGCTGTTTTGATATTTTCCACACCCGAGCTGGATGCCTGGTTAGGACAAAGATACATAGGTAGGCCGTCCACCATTCCAGCTAACTGAGTCGATAATTTTGACTGACTCACCTAATCACAGAGTTTCTTTAACGAGTACAAACTGCTCTCAAGGAATACGGCGCCTTCAGTGATTTCACAGCTTTGGAATCAGAGCGACCATATTGGTATTGGTTGCTGTTGATGTGGATCAACTCAAGATTTGTTGATAAGTTTGGTCTACATCCGTCAACCCTTCCCACACACTCTCTCACTTGTTCGTGCTCAAAGTTTTTATTCTCGATGGAAAGATAACAACCTCCAAATCCAGACACTCCACGTAGCTATTTCGGATGATAGGTATCGATCTGATTTCCGAGCAGAGTCACCCACCTGTTTATCAATGAAACCAGATATTCAGGACCCAGATAAACGTCTGGTGAAGAACACGGAGACCTTGGGTGCAGAGTCAGACGCGCACACTTGCACTGTTAGGTGCTCGCAGATCTGTTTTGTCGGACATCTGACACGAAGATTGTCAAGAGGTTCTCATACGCTCATTCACTAGAAGACCAAAGGAGCGACTGTGATTGGCTGTGGATCGCAAAGTGTAGACTGTTTCCAAAACATCCCCTCCACCCCACATACTACACAATAGCCCTGAGGATCCACATCGTCAGTTCGGAATTTTTCAAGCAAGCCCAGCGCAGTTGTACTTTTACGTCATGCAGTCTTTCTTTGCATGATATTTGTTGGAAAGGTCGGACACGAATATGTAGTATCCAGTCTGACAGCCCGCGCATCTGTCTGCTTCTGTAGTTCACGTGATACTCAAAAAAGAGGTTTTACATGCACTCGGAATGTGGGAATCTGGGACGTCACACCACGAGAGGACAGTATGTTGGTCTTTTAATACGGACAATGAGCAAATGGATCGATCGACTCCACAACGTAAACCCATCATGTGAACCGATGAGTCAGTATTTTTTCATTCAAACGTGGTCGTCGAAAGCGTTTGGAAACAAATCTCTGAAACTAATAGAAGTGACATGATGACAGAAAAAATACAAAACAACTGAAGTTCCGTGCCCGGCTGGGGAGATGTCTGGTGGGAAGGGCGGAGCGAGTTGGTATTTCTAGATACCGTCAAAAATGGCCAAGTTTACCTAGAATTCCTGATTCGACACATCTTGCCACTGTTGATCACAACCCCTAAAGCAATTTTCCAGGACGACGACGCGCCTACACATGGTTCTCTTCTCTTACACCAGTCCCATTTACAACACCGTAAAAAGACGCTCCCCTGACCAATTTGATCACCCGATCTCAATCCATTCGAATATTTGTGGGATCCTCTCCGGATTGAAGTGGATCAGAGGCGCCAATACAAATCTCCAGGACAGTTGATGACTCCTTTAAAGGATGAATGGAACCGTATGCCACTAGGTACTATCAGACCGCTGAAAACGAGCATGGCTCGACGGGTAAACGCTCTTATACCATCGAAAGGTGGCTCAGCCATATACTAATGAGTGACCGTTTGAGAAAGATCACACTATTCTATTCACAAAAAACATTTTGGTTTCAGTTACAAATTTCACTAATGTACGGTGCGTTCAGAGTACATAGGAACATCCCACGGGGATCGAATTGTCAAACTGGCTACTGCAACACCACTCAGTAGGTAGATAAGCACTGAAATTTCACAAAGATGCAGATGAGAGTAGTGCTGCACCAACACTGTCTCGTCTGTGTTTTGTTCACTCTCGAATTAACCAATGGCTTCATTCACGATTTTATTCAATACTAGTGGAGAGAAGGAAGGTCACGTTTATTGGATTTACAGTGGTAAATGGGGTTCTGGTCGATACTGGTATTTCAGCTGATATTCTGAGGACTCTTTTCAGGCCAAGATTTCTTTTCCACAGTAGAACTACAAGGACCATATCAGATTCTCGCCCATTCGTCCACTCCACCGTAAGGGGAACAATGGATAATAATGTCGAGGTAGTTCCAAAAAGGATTCATTTCGTTTCTAGCACGGGGTATTACGCTTTCCCGTTTATTTGACCCTAGGGGAAATAGTCCAGTGGTGTCAAATCCCTAAACCTTTGAGGTCATGATGTAGAACCTTTCCGTCCAATTGAAATGAGAAGGTCTCATCCAAACAGTCGGTCACAACAGTGGAGCGATGTGGAAATATCCCCTCCTGTTGGACAAGATGGTCAATACCGGATACTCACCGAAGGTTTATTTTAGCATTTCCAAGTATACAGATGCATTACCTTGTTGGGGAGAAATAAGGAGCTAAACAATCGTGTGAACCATGAATCTGCACCTAACGTATACTTTGACAAACCCTCGTGTGCGATAGTCTAGGTAATCGAGTGGGTTTTCATCCGCCTTTTTGGACGAATAGTGAAAATTATGCCACGAGAGGTTGAGCGCAACAACCAGGAGAATTATCTGATTTGACCCGGGCTTTATATCGATCAACACTGGCGTCATCACAATACTGTCCGTAGCTCAAATCGAGACCAAATAGAATGAACTTAATTCCACATTGACAGGGCACACCACGTACAGCGAGCCACGCGAAATTCGTAGAAAACTGAATGACCTCGATGTTATCGTCAGCACCCAGAACGCACTTCTTCCCTTACAACTGACTACAGTAACCTCACTGTACCAAATGGGTTGCTTTTGTTTTGCTCACATCACATGCATGCTTACGAGCAATCAGTCAGTGACAACGACGCACTGGTCGACAGGGAAACGCGACGGTTGTTATTTGCCGTATTTCTTTAGTTACCAGACGAATGGGTGAGAATCTGATATGGTCCATGTAGCTCTACTGTGGAAAAGAAATCTTGACCTGAAAAGAGTCCTCAGAATATCAGCTGAAATACCAGTATCGACCAGAACCCCATTTATCTTATCTTTACATCTGTAAATCCAATAAACGTGATTTTCCTTCTATCCACCGGTTTTGAATAAACTCGTGCATGAACCCACCGATACCAGGGGCCTTGTGTTCCATTACTTATATGCGGATAAACCTGATACCTAATGAAAGATAACAATTTCCAGCTTCAGTGGAATCACTGGGTCACAAAGGACTGTGTCGCATGGCGTTTATCTCACAGGTTATCGAAATTCAGCCATGTTGGTCCAAGAAAAATTAATCAAGTGCCCATTGAAATGTCCAAAACTGCGAGGTGTTTTAGTTTATGTTTACGCTAGCAGACAGAACCAGACTTCATTTCATTTTGCTGAAATAAGCAGAACTTCTGATCGTTTCCACTAGCCCTCCGGATGTTACCATAGAAGTCATCTTATTTTGCCTCTGGGATGAAGGATAAATGCGTTATCTGGCACACTCAGTTTGGGCTGAAGCGGTTCAGTCAACTGTGATTTATAAAACGAATGCACATAAAAAATAGAATTGTAATGCAGCCATCGAAATAAGAGTTATCGTCATTTTGCCTAAGTAAACTTCGTGAGACTGGTATACTGATGTGGTAGTTATATTATTATTATATATTCGATGCACTTCATTGGACCAGTGGTATTATGTGTTTCTACTCCAGTGAACCATTCCTCTGATTATTAATCGAGCTGATTAGTTACCTGCAGGTTGATACTCGCTTACTGCAAATCACATTCTTTATCCTAAAACCCCAAATTAAGAGAGATCAATAAATATGGTCGCCCTTCTATACGCTAGTCTTTGAGTAAAATCATGTATGATCCCATCAGCTATTCGGCGTTTGAAAAAAGCCCCCAAAAGGCACCTTGGGCACAATGCAACTCGCCGATGGTTCTTTGTGAAATTCCAGTTCTCCAACACTATTCTACCTACTGAATATTCTCACAGCAGTCAGTTTGACAATTCGATTTCCATCGGGTGTTTCAGTGTTTTTTGAAAGCACAGCACGGTGCGGTAACCAATAATGGCACCACTGTATCCCGAACCCCTTTGCGTTCTAACCACAAACCGATTCATGGGCACGGATGATTTCGGCTCGCTGATCAGATGCTTGATTGGAAAAAATCACTCTACCAAATACGCACATGTACGCACTGGTCACTTCATCCTTAGGAAGAATCACGAAAATGACCTAATCACTTTATCGAAATGTCGCTCAGGTTGATTTGACGTCGGAGTGGGACATGCGCAGATATCCAACTTCGAGTAGTTTTTCAATTAATATGGTCGCATAACGTGTCAGTGGTGTGGGTGAGATCCAATAATGTGTACAAACGAAGCTAACGTCGAACGTGATATATTTTCGAGTCTCCTTACGAGACACCTAGTTGAATGTAGTCGACTCAAAATGGTGGAATAAATGTAACCCAATTAGACCAACCCATCATAATTTGGTACAGAGCACGCAGTGTATTTGCAAACTTGCGGAAGATGAAAGTTTAGAAGTTTTGGGAAATGTTCAATGAAACGACGCAAAACACCACAAAAAAGGTACGACTTTTTAATGACAAATACGCAAACCTCCCGCCTCTCTCTCTCTCGCAAGTGCTTTCTCGATTTCATAAAGAATTTCCGAGAAACAAAATGTCTGGAAAATCTAAAGCAACCAGACGGAATAAGACCAGTGATGATCGGTGCTGTCTTAGAGAATATCCTCCGAAAAGTACCAGATTGTGGAAATAAAAGTATAAGGAAACTGGCCTTGTGAGGTACTGAACACATCAGTGCTGAAAATTGTGAAAGCATTGGAGTTACTTTGTTGCAAGGAAGAGGATGTAAAAAAGTTGAAAAAGGAACGATGCACCTAAGCGGATGGCATTCAGTCGTTGGTTTGTAGAAAGAATAGATACTTGGTCGACGTTGTTCACTGACGAAGCGATGTTTTGCACCAAAGGAATTGTGACTCACCACCGCATTCGGTCCCTCTCAAAACCGACGGAAGTTAATCCCATCTGAATGATTTACATTACTCGGGTTGTGGTTCGGGCAGGAATTCTTGATCATCGATTAGTCGGCCCCTATCTCTTCGAAGTCTGTCAATGTTGAGTAACCACAAAAATAATGACAATTTCAGGTGAAAAGTAAATGACGTTTTTGCGGGTATATTTAGTTCTTAAGACCAATGAACCTACCAATGATGGTCGAAGCTCTACTTAGTTTCAGCATGGTGGCGCGCCTACACACTGCGAAACGTGTACGTGGATGCCCGAATGAGGGTTTCCCTGGAAAAATGGCATCAAAGAATGTCCACCACGGTCTCTTGGCCTATCGCCAACGAACTTCCTTCTCTGAAGACATCTCACAACTAAAGTCTGGTTGCGGAAGTCGAAGATGATCGATGAAATAAAACTGTATCTTACAGGGGAAAATGCGAAATATATCGGGGGCAACATTATTAGGAGTAATTTGAAAAATTGGGTCCCCTTGATCCAGTTCATCAAAACAGATAGAAGACATAAATTGCGAGATGCAAGCATTTCTTTTAATCTTCTCAATCACGTACGTAAAACATACGAATTCGTGTTCAAATGGAGCACAGAGCAAAACAATGGAATAGATAGTGTCAGGCGAAAGTGGGAAACGATTCGGTAAACCTGACTGGTTACCGCCACGGCAGGCACACATTGTGGGTCAAAAGTTTCTGTGCACACAGTGGGGCCTAAGTCTACTTATCAACACAGCCTCACAAAAAGCCAGAAGCTTTGGGTTCCGATTCCATGCAATCACTACTTGGCGGCTGAATTGCAGATTTCGCAAACCACCAAACGACTAAACCTCCAAGCACATTCAAACAGTGTCGCGAACCTGAATGCCTCTCACGTCATTTATCAGTTCACCTGCAGCTGCGGTGACACCTACATAGGCAGAATGGATCGTTGCCTCAGTCAAAGAATGGGGGAGCATGTACCGAAGTGGTTAGTGCAGTGGATGAGTCATCCTCCACCCGGACAACAGACGACGACTAGAAACCCGGCTTCATCGATCGCGAAACACCTGGTGACCTTTCGTCATCGGATTGATCCGGGTCAAGCTTTCCGAGTGATTGCATGGAATCGGAACCCAAAGCTTCTGGCTTTTTGTGAGGCTGTGTTGATAAGTAGACTTAGGCCCCACTGTGTGCACAGAAACTTTTGACCCACAATGTGTGCCTGCCGTGGCGGTAACCAATCAGGTTTACCGAATCGTTCCCTAATTTCACTTGACACTATATTCCATTGTTTTGCTCTGTGCTCCATTTGAACACGAATTCGCATGTTTTACGTACGCGGTTGAGAAGATTAAAAGAAATGCTTGCATCTCGCAATTTATGTCTTCTATTTGTTCTGATTATTACGAGTACAAAAAATTGCCTGAAAGGACGTTATTATGTAAAAAAAAGCTGATGGAGGTCACTTTGAGCACCATATGAGAAGCATAGGTTAGAATGGTCTCATTGTTCCTCATTGTCATTTTGTTTATTTATTTATTTACGTACATATAAATAAATTTTCATTTTCAACGTTCACTTTCATTTTCAAATACTGGCCAATTTAGGACAGATTAGAAAAATGACATTTACCTATTCTTGGGTGTCTTTATCATGAAAGAAACCAGCCAGAATTCAATTCAATGCCAGATTGTTGATTGTGCAAACAAATTGTGAAAAATGAACCAGATCTGGCCACTTTTATTCCACCATTTTGAGTCGACTACATTCAACTAGGTGTCTCGTAAGAAGACTCGAAAATATATCACGTTCGACGTTAGCTTCGTTTGTACACATTATTGGATCTCACCCACACCACTGACACGTTATGCAACCATATTAATTGAAAAACTACTCGAAGTTGGATATCTGCGCATGTCCCACTCCGACGTCAAATCAACCTGAGCGACATTTCGATAAAGTGATTAGGTCATTTTCGTGATTCTTCCTAAGGATGAAGTGACCAGTGCGTACATGTGCGTATTTGGTAGAGTGATTTTTCCCAATCAAGCATCTGATCAACGGAGCGAAATCGGTTTGTGGTTAGAACGCAAAGGGGTTCGGGATACAATGGTGCCGATAACGGTGTCCACCCTGTACACTTCAGCGTTACCAGCATAAGATTTGCATTGTCGAGTGCACCGTCGACTGAATCTTTCAACTTCATTTTGCCTACTAACTTTATACGAGTAACCAAATGCGACAAAACTCTAATTGCGTGACAAGTGATACGATGCTCGCGTTTTCGGCAAGTTGGTCGAGGGCATTGCAATCAATATTACACGAACGACATGATGCAGTTAGGATGAGAGTAAATATAATCTAATTCAAAAGATTCGATATTCACTTCACTAAGTTTATAGTTTACTCCACTACTTAGACTTGGCTTCTCTCGTCGACCCTCGATGGAGTTTCGAAATTCCAACAAGTAAAGCACTACGGTGATATGAGTCAACACATGGCGTCATAATTACCGGATGTTGATTTAATTCATACCGTACCTCAATCGTATTACATCCGTGCGTTTAGAAGTCGAATTGTTACAGCTGTTTATTAAAATCGCGTAAGGCATAGGAACTGATTACCGCCGATTGATCGATTATCTGTGTGGTCACGGATTTTCAGGCAGTAATTTGTGTCACGAAACCACTTGTCTTTCTACTGTGATACTTAGTTTTAGAAATGAGGCACTTATCTCTGGCGCATCTCATGAAAAATATTCTATTTTGACACAGCATGCTAATGCGCTACACAGATTGCTTCTATGTACAGTGTCAGTTGTTCCGTAAGTGTGCAAAATCAATGTGGAAGACACTTTACTGTGCAGGAACTATCAGATACACTATGTCACCTACTTTACAATTAGGAATTATTTAGTTCGCATCCGTTGGTAGATGGAAAAATAATCCACCGAATTGCATTTTCGAGATGACAGAACTTACTTGTCCTTATGTCAAACTGTTTTCAATGTGCGCAAAATCTTTAACGACCAAGAAGATCTCAACCAAATTAAATTTGAACACCGTGGTCGATCACAATCCACGTTATCCCACTGGCCATTTTCTAAGTTGTCACGTATTTGTTTCAGTCAAGCCGGGCGCGGTGAAGTGAAAGACGATACTGATCAACCCTCAATAACCGGGTGTTTGTTGACGGGTCCGAAGATTGACATTATTCGACTGCAGACACATCGAAATGTCGTCGATCAGACGGTTTCGTATTTCATGGACTCACGATACTGTTTATAGATAGCCAAGTTTGGCCTGGTCAGAGTTTCCACCGAAAACTGAAACTGCTTTTTCGGTTTACTCGACTTGAAATGTGCAGAGAGGTTGGTCAACCAAGTTTGTATCACGGTGCTAAAATCGCATGAATATTCAAATCAGTTTGGTTATTCCTTTTGAACCGATTGTAGACCAATTGGGGAAGCAAATCAACGCGCATTTTTGGACACCGACCACTCAATGCAAATGAGCCAGGTTCATAAATAGTAGAAATTCGGGCTCAAGCTGAAAGGCCTGGGTGTATGTTGTCCTGATCCAAGATGAAGTCATATCTCAGAGTTGCCTGGGGAAAACTAACTGTGAAAACTGTGAATTCTTTGTCTTTATAGCATTCTCAAAGGTAAAACTCCACAAATAAGTTGTCCGTACATCGTGATGTGCATCCCAGTTGTCAGAGACCTTATGGTCTGTGCTACTGATTGTTAGGTCGATCAATCGTACATCTATTTCCTACAACTGATGTGGCCTTTTTTATTTAACACTGTAGCATTTACGTAGCTTTGGGTATGGTTCACATAACCAGTTACGATTACCGTAACACGCAAAGGCAGCGCTCTTCCGAAGAGGCTGGTCCATATTCAATCTGAAAAGGCTCAACAGGTAGGAAAACTCCATAAGCCCAAGGTCCGTAAGCGCTATTCTTGCATCAACCAAACACCAGTATGACGGCCGTGAATCTGCTGTTACTCTATTATTGACAACCAGTAACCTACATTACCAAAACTTGGTGTTGGATTACATAAAGCTCCAGTGTACTTGTTGCGGCATTTGTTGGAAAACAGCTTCGTACCACCGCTAAAAATCATCAGTTCACTTCATCCATGCTAATGATTGACCAGAGCCCAGAACAATAAATAATAGAATGACTTATGCACCAGACGTACACTTTACTGATCACTTCTATCAGAAGTAAATTATACTCCGATATTCTTCCTTGGATTCGTCAATTGGCTTACCTCACTGGTGGAGGTCGAGCGGTATCAGGAAGGGAAAAGTTTACACCCATCCTCGGGTAGGCACGATTTTGCGGTCATTCGGGTCGTGATTAAGCCTGACTTTTGGATTGGTCTTCGTGTGGTCCGCTCGTTTTGAACTGTCCCACTAACTCCAATGAAACGTCTCTTCTGCCTCCGAATCATCTCGTTTAACTAGTGCAAAACAATGAATGTTTAGTATGTTGGCTCATGTACCCAACCGTTGCACACAAACGCAATGGTCCGACTGGTGTGGGCGAATAATCCTCGAGGCTTAGGCACTGCTGACACAATCCATCTCTCATCCTATCGATCCGCACCATCGATCGGCTATCCTGTCACTCGAGATTCCGTTGTCTCAAGCCTTGGACTTGATACTACACCAGTGCTGTCTGCTAACGTGACTTGGCTGTCCATCGACAATGAGTCAGTTCATACCCTCACATCTACTCTCTTGGTCTCAGTGATTCATCTCGACAACATCGCGGGCCCCTGTAAAAATTGACATGCTGTGGTGACTTGAATACTACTGCAAATATATATATATATATATATATATATATATATATATATATATATATATATGTCAGATTGTTATACGGTTGATCAGTACGTTGTCTGCCAATAGTATCATGCTTTGCTTCACGTATAAATACGAGTGTGACGGATGTTATTATTACTGTTACATTGGTATGAACACGCTTTTATGATGCTTTTCGGCCGTAGAGAAGAAAAATGAACAAAAGTTTTACACGCCAAAACGGGTTAACAGTTCACATAAGATTTCATTCTTGTTTGTCAAAATAGGAACAAGGAAAGGAGCCAAAAAAATTGCTGTACAATGATCATTTTGAGGGAATTAGTCGAAAGAAGGAACGGGTCGACGAGTGTGATTGGCTCCGAAAAAGGTTACAATGCACTGAGTGTGAACAGTCAGCAATGATCTTTTCTGCTTTTACGTGCTTATCGCATAAATCCGATATGAGAACTTTCAAGGCTGTACCAGAAACTAGACAGATGATGCGTACACCTCTACGAAAGAGTGCTGCCGCCCTTTTTGAACAGACAAGCAAAAACTATGGGAGAACAATACAGAATTATGGGAAATATGTATTGGTTCACGAAGGAAGAAATGACAGACTCCGGAGCACCGAACTATCGAAGTTTACGAATTTGAAAGGACAGTCGACATTTGGCATTGTTTAACAGAAGACCAAACTACAAATGGGTGGATCAATTTTCTCGAAAGCACACGACCGATTTCACAGTGATTGCCTCTCATCAGGTTTGCTCAGAAAAGTTTTGGACAGGTGCTAGTTTTTTCAGTCAACTCACCTAAATCAGACTGGTGGGAGACAGACCGAGCCAAAAAGATGTCATTGACATACTTGAATAGACGAGCTGAGTGGGTTACAGTTAAGTCACTAATGTAAGTAAGGAATAATTATTGAGAGAGAACAGCTTCTTGAAGAACACCAGCACTGCTTAAGAGATGTCTGGAAGATTTTCTTTCCACGTTGGTGCACTGTGTTCTTCTCACAATCAGTCTTTTAGCCAACCATGTAAGTAAGTAAGGCAACTGAAAGACTCCAATTCTTTGATAGGTAAGGATACTGGTACAATGTCAGACTCTGATACGCGATTGAGAAAGGCACATCTGTCGGTTCGCACGAAACATTCAGGGGTTTTTCAATGAAATGGACCACGCAAGCTATTGTATCAATCGTGGAAAGCCGGGGTTTAAATGCAAATTGGTATTCGTCAGTGGGACTTCTGACTGTGTTTTGAAAGCGCTGAAATACAACACGTTCAATTAGTTTCAAAGCCGACGAAGAAAGCACAGTCGGGAGGAATTTCTCGGTTCGTGTTTGATTACTCGAGTTTTTAGGTATGGAAATGATTGGGACAGGACGCCAACAGTCAGGAATGGAGAACGATTCCGGTGAATGACTGATAACAGTAGTCATTAGCTCAGGGAGAGGTTCAGCCCCATGTTAGAGCACCGTCGAGGGTAGACCGTTCTGTCCAGAAGCTTTGGTTAATTTGGTGGAGTTGACGAGTTTGAAACCGTCCTTGTTGGAGGGTTTTTCCATTTCTGATTTGTTAACCTGTTGGAAAACCGGGAGAGGGTCCTTCGAATGACAAATGAGTTGAAAATTCGGAAGATCAACATGGAGGGAAACCTTTCTTCTGACCACAGAGTAGGCTGGTCCCCTGCCATCTATATTTGATGTTCCTGGAGTGCGGAAACTGTTGAGAGAATATAAATTCTAGACGTCTGATTACTTTTTTCACCAAGCTTGGTAGTCTGCTGACCTCAGGTGTGTTGCGCATTTTATAGGCCAACTCCCTATTCTCGTGCAACCGTTTTCGATGGGGTGAGATCACTTCTAGATGGAAATAAACCGTTTCCATGGACAGCAAATGTAAATAATATTGTTTATGTTTTGCTCACATAATACACTGAAAGGAAATGAGTAAGGCTGGTTTGTAGCCTGGAGACGGTAAGAAACTAAGAACGGTTAAGCAAAGAAAGGTCTTCTTGAGATAATTTCCGATGATAAAGACGGATGTGCTCAGTCTATGTGCAAGATAAATAACCACATTTCGAGTATATTTTCGGATGAAGATGTACTGTTACTAAGGGGTGCACTAACTCTGACGGAAAAGAGTTCTGGATGATTTATTAGGATACAATCCAACTTTAAGTCACCATGGGTAGGCGTAAGACAAATATCAATGAGATTGAAAGATGAGAGTGGATACATCGAAGCATGCCTAAAGTCTTGTACAAATATATTGGAGATTATCATCAGTCAGTGGTGCATAGAAAGGACCAATTAATTTTTGTGGGCTTTCAGGTGAAACGTAAACGTTCGTGATAATGATATGGTCAAAACGGGAAAACCTACGACGACACGAGACAGCTACACAGTCAACGCCATTAGAACAGTATGGCACTGGAATTGATATAGATGGCAACAATACCACTCCTTTTCTTCGTGGAATTCTGTCTATCCTGACAGGACGCATAACTAATTTTGCATTTGGACCACGTATTCATCCACGTCTGCATTCAGCCGGGTTTTCTGAAGGCATATCTTACACGTATCTTGGAAGACACCGGTCATGAACAGATAAGTTGCTTCCGGAAGCTTGTTGAACAGGGAACGCACATAGTTACAGACAAAGCTGGGAACTGCCATGCAATCCTATGCTGTACGATTAATGTCTGATTGCCCTCTTTAGTGTTTTCTCAGATGCTAGCTCCGATTCACATTTATCTTTTGATATTGGATGACCCGTGACTTGTTGGCATATTTCTCTTAGTGACGGTTTGATGGTTTTGAGAATTTTCGAGAGGACAAAATCGCGGTAAAAGGCTGTGATAATAAAATAATTCCAATGGAAACGGACCAAAACTGCAGCTCAGCCGTTTCAGGTGCGGGTGAGTAACACTGATAGGGTGCATAATCGGTATTCTTGTATTGTCATTTCCCGGTGCACTCAGTTCCGGATACTGGCTATTACTATGCGTACCGTATACCGGGTTGGTCTTAGCATCACATATTTCCCATCCACCGTGCTTGTACCAAACAACAGAATACCAGTTCTCATCCACACAGTTAAACCTTGTCCGTCTTCAGGTTTTCTTCCGGTAGTCAAGGAAGAGTTCCACTTAATAATGATAAGTTCCGAACACAAAGTGAAGTACTTTACCATCGAGTAGCACAAAACGTGCGGTACTTCGAACGGCCTTAGCTTTGACGCAATATTCTGCAACTTCGTACCAGGAAGACAGAACTACAGCGTATCCGGAACTCAGTGGTTGGAACAATCGGATTCCGTCATGACACTATCCAACATAATGGTACAATCATAAGTAAAAACAACCATATTCGGGGGTCCGCTTACAGTATTTGAGTGCATTCATAATTCCGAGTAAAAAATGTTCGGCTTTGACCTGTTGGCACACTTAATAAGGAAAGTAAAAAATGATATATATTACTACGGAAATTAACGTGGTAAGAACCTGTCAACAGTTCACTCGTTGAAGTTGGATCAACTTCTGCTCCAAAAGACAGCCGTGATATGGTCGTGAGGGGAATGCTACGTGTGTTACGATCCTAACAGCCCATTCAACGCAGAAAAATAAACAACTTGCAAAAGAATGGAGTCGAAGAAAAGAAAGATTTGAGTCTCAGCACCACGTGCTGCCGTGTTGGTGCTATGAACCAGGAATAAGCACTACAATCAGTCCACTGATTACGCAAAATGAATTCTACCAGTTTACTATATGTGGAAGCCGTAGCATAATGCACGATCAAATGAAGTGGACAGCAGAACTCTCCTTGTCTATAAGTAAAAGTCGGTAAAAGTCCAATGATTCTGTAAATGAATTTGAAAGTTACTGCAAAACGCACGGTCCGTCACAATTACGAATAGCTGCTGTCTTTTTCACTGGATCACATCAACTCCGTGGAACAAGAAAGGATAAATGAAGACAGTACTAATACCGTGGACACCAACTTGTTTCGTCCACTTCCTTTTTTATGTAATCTCATTGCAATATGTCGCGCTTTTCAGGATATATATAGATACTTGCACTGACAATTTCTGTTCTCTCTGCGGATACTTACAGTTATGTGGCAACTCAGCAGCCATTACAACGGAAACGGCCTAGTACAAATTCGAACCCACAAACAATGAGGAGCACCAGCCAATCAGAATCTCCAAGATAAGATACAACAAACCCCACCTGATTGTTTAACATGTGATCTACCAATAATTCCCTTGAGATAACACATTCATACAAACCAATCATTCAGTAAGATTACCATGCAGTTCCACAGTCTTTACAATACAATTTCATCATTTTGGTTTGTGCATTTCTAGGTTGGATCGATTTCAATACATCCTCTCAGTCCGAATATTGAGAATGGTACAACAAGTCAATACAAAGCAGGAAGATCTTTACCCTTGATACAGACGGTAGCAAACTGTGACACTTCGATTGATCCCGTCAATCGTGTACACTGAAATGACAAAAGCTCACCCAAAACTAAGAACACCGAAGATTCGAGAACACATCTCTTTCACTATCGATTAGTATTCGATGTGCTTCCAGCTGAAAAAGCAAACAAGCAGATGATGAGATTGTAAGGGATTGTACTGATCAACGACCACGCGATCTGGTGGCTGATTTGGAATGATCTAATTGCAATTGGTCCCTAATAAAATCGACTAATCTATTTATGTTCTCATCAGTGGATTCAAATGCACATCGCATCGTGAAGGGTGCAGCGATAGATACAGCACACGTTTTTTTATTACATGCTTGCACGTGAGTGTAGTGAAGTTGTTATATACCCCATAGCCACAAAAGCCCACTGCACAAACGGAGATAACCAGCAATCAGACCGTGAGAATGGAGTAGCGAAGAACCACGTAAGGTCCCGAAAGATCACGTGTGGTAACGATCCGAATAACAGTGAATTACAGTCTACTTCTACTTTGGATCATCTTTCAATATCCACTGTCTCACATTAGACCAATGATGGTAGAGTGATAAGAATGTCCATCCCCTCTGAGGTACGAAATTCCAATTCTCATCCCTCCCCCAACGCTGGTAAAATTGGGGTTGGACGACATCCCGTTTTTATTCAGTTCCTCAAAACACCTGACCTATTTGAACATTGTTTGGTTTTCCCATCCAAGTCTCCAAGTTGGGGTTATCGGTTCTTCCGATAGTGCAATAAGCCTTTCAGTCGATTGGGGTGTACTCCATCCCACGACACACAGGAGCTCGTGTGTGATATAAAATATATCGAATCATATCAAAGCACTACACTATCATCTTTCCCTCACTATTTTGTTTTGGTTGATATTTTTGTATGCTCGCGATTAGAACGTACTCGTCAGAATTCAAACTCAACAGAGAAGCGTTGAGTGCAATCACTGTGAGAAAACTTTCTTTATATTTCACATTTCTCGACGAAAATTCAAATTCGTAGTTAGACGGAAACTCATAATCTATAGAGTGATTCTTGTGCATATTCACAAGTGAACGTCATTTAGAACAGACTGATTCTGTGTTGGTAAAAGTGACTTATTGGAGTAGTCGAGTGTTGCAGCCGTGTTCGCATTTGTGTACGGATAAACATTTCTGCAATATCACACTAACGAGAAGATCAATAATTTTGATTTATTTACTATCTAAATATTGCACAATGTTGGAAAAACTCACATAACAGTTCCTTTTTCATTCACACTTTTATCTTTGGAACTCAATCCAAAATTGGACGTGATTTGATGTGTTGGTTGTCACGAGGGGTATGCATGACAGCGACGGAGGCTCCACCCGAAGAACAAGGAGATTTGTGATTTGATGAAAAAATTCTTCAGTGTACTCGTGGAGTTAACCGCGAAAGAAACGATCATATATGAGTCTTAATTGTCCCAAAAATCTGCTTCGGTTCTACTTCGATCATTCAGAACAGGTATATTCAATCTCTATGGGAGTCTGACTAAAAGCTGGTCTTCCAACGGGGTCAACAACACATTGGGTGATGTCGGAAAATTCCCAATGAACACATTTGGAGAACACAGTTTGGCGAACAAGCTCGTTTTCAGTGATTCATAATCATGCCATTACATCACAATATATTACGACAAGTCAAAGGGTTGAACCAATTAGATAAATGGGAAGTGACAAAATTAATAATGAAAGGAGGGGTGGGGGAGGGGAAGAAAACAATTGTAATCCGGGCTCAAATCAAAACCGGATGTGTATTGTTTTTCTCGTGTGTTTTCAGTTTTCATCTGTTCTATGGACTGTTGTAGGGTGGACGGAGGGCCAGGGAAGCTTAAGGGCACATACAAATTGTTTTTGAGCGCATAGAGGGGGGTTGTGGAGACGGATGCTGACGGCCTCAGCTGTGGCTAGCATGCGACACTTTGCCGGTCTTGATTGCCGACCCCGAACCTTATACAGCGCACGGAAGGCCTCAGCCACGTTTACTGCGTGATTAGTCTGCGCAAGGTGTGAAACGATAGCGCTAGTGAGTGACTTAACTGCTCCAGTCATGATGGCATGGTTATGAATCACTGAAAACGAGCTTGTTCGCTAAACTGTGTTCTCCACATAGGGTGATCACAATGTAACTTTATGACATAAAGGCTGATATTCATTCTGTCAGTCTGCTTGTGTGGCTGTCTCTTTGTATCTCTCTCTCTCTCTCTCTCTCTCTCTCTCTCTCTCTCCTCTCTCTCTCTCTCTCCTCTCTCTCTCTCTCTCTCTCTCTCTCTCTCTGTCTCTCTCTCTGTCTCCATCTCTGATAACCACATCATTTATTTGCTATTGTTTTTAATCCCATTCAAGTGATTAGCGTGCGAAACTTTTGGCAGAAAGTCGAGTGAATTTTTCATACTAAGTGATGGCGTATTGCATTCTGTTGTTCGAAGATTGTAGAGTCGACATGCTTCACAAGTAGTCATTGAATACGCCATTTTTAGGTCCTAAGAGCCTGGTTTCCAGCACAAATTTCTCTTCAATAAAATCCAGTCAGTCGGCCAACCGAATAGTTTACGGATGCGTTAGTCAGTGAGTCAGTTAATCAACCTATAGGTCGGTCCGTCCGTTTGTCGGTTGGTCAATCAATTGCGTGTGTACACATTTGATAGCTTGTGGTGCTTTTGTGGCTGGTGTAAGCTAACTACTTTCAGTGCGAGTATGACGATCAATGGAGGAAAGCATCAAGTTCTAAAATCTTTACTTATGACAAGCCACTTCGTCTTGTCGTTCCAATGGCTGAAATGAATGAACTGACCCAATTGAAAAACGAGAAAAGCATGAACTTTTTTGAGAAAAAATGTTCCACCTTGTAGAATTCACTGTAGCTCAAATGCACCGGAGCGCCAAATCAAATCGGATATAAAGAAACGGCTGGATGAGACTTTTGCACTCACTAGTCCATGATCTGGGCTTAAGGTTTACTCCTCAAATTTTCACCCTCGATTTTGCTTGTATTACAGGTATCTGTCTAACTGATTATAATTATGACCCTAATCAAAAGGGAGTAGTCATGACATTATGATCAGAAGGTTTCTTGCGAAATCACTTTTACCTGTCTGCATTTATGTGGGAATCGGATCTCGATTAATGAGAGAAATGATGACACCTGCCGAAATGCTAATAACTACTATTATGATTATCCGTACTTTTTCCCCCTCATTGTTGAATTTGCGTCCCACCAGAAAGGATTGGTGCTATGGCAACCGTGGAATCGTAGACGTGCATGCAGCACAGTGTAGTGGGGAATGCTTTAGCAACAAAATGAGGCGAGTATTAAAACGATCGGGCCAACCAGTCGGGAGCCACAGACCAAAGAAAAGACGGTGAATATGTCGGAAGCATCTCGCAACAGACAAGCAGAAACATCTGGACTTGCATAACGAACGCAGTGGGATATCAGGCAACCAGCAGCATAGCCCATGTGAGGGGCTACCAGTCAAGCCGTCAATCGGGTCAATCAGATCAACCGAACGGAAACGGCAGGCAAAAGAATCAACCTGATGATGACAGGCACCCGGCCAGAAAGCAGCCCGGGGGATCGATGTTGCTACACCGTGATCGGGAAAAGAGAACTCTATAAACGGCTGTACATGCTTTGCCGACTTGACTTGTCTGGCTAGTCAAATACAGGCGTGAGTCATCTGTCCTGCTTTTTTGTTACAATAACATTTGAACTACTGCGATTGTAATTTGCGATGTGAACATTTATTTTTCACAGAAGTATAGTCTGTTTTGTGGGTTTCATTCTGAGAAATGGTCTAGTTTCTAGAGATTGAACTTGGCGTTTCGGAGAAAATGTTATATTTCCGTGAAGCTACTTGAAATTCAATGATGTGTTTATTTTCCTCTCCTTTGCTACATCATCCACCAACAGACATTCACGACGCACAAGTAATTCACTATCATTAGTCCGTTTTATTGATTCCTCTCTATTGTTGCAATAATAAGATCATTTACGTCCAGAACTAGAAGGATCATGAATGTGAAGTAGGCTATAATTTACTGTGCTTTCGTTGTTCTTGTACACTTCCTCGAATAGAAGCCTATTCGTGTGTTCGCTCTTCCTAACTCGGGGCAGCCCTGTTTTGAATCTCACGCTTGTATTACGGTGTTCCTATTTGTGGGTCGAAAATTGTGCGATTACAGGCTCTGACACTAAACACAATAATTCGACATGTTTTGTGGTTCTTTGTTTTTTATAAACTTCTGTGGCGCAGAATTGTGACTATACTAATGCTTCTGCGTTGCTATTTTGCCCAATATCATAACAAACTGCAAAATCCTTATCACGACATTATCCTAACACAATCAAACACCGCAGTTCTGTGCAACATTTTACTCCGTTTATTTCCGTGTGGAATTACTCTCACCTTCAGTTTCACACGCATCAGCTCTAGTTATCCCATGCCTCGTCAACCGGTTGTAAGATGGACATAACTGTCTGCTTCGAAGTATGAATCAGTCCATTTACGAGAACGGACAAACGCATAATTTATTTCGGCTAATTGCCTCCCACTTAACTGGGATCCAGTTGCATTTCAGACACACACACACACACACACACACACACACGAACTAGTTGTCTTTGCGTCTATCATCGATCTGTTTGACCCACTTTATGGACGGGTTCACATAGCGATTGTTGTCGACACATCAAAGTTTTCGCAATTCGGTAATCTTGCAACTGCAACCCTGTTGTGAAGTGAAATTCAGCCATCATAACTATCATTCTGCTGACGAGAGCAAAATGGTATTCGTAACTAGGATGAATTGTCAGATGGCCGGTGTTTCTTGTTCCAGAACGAGTAGATGGTTAGAACCGAAACCGTGCTCCAAAACTGCAGTGTCAGGGTAGAACGATCACACCGTGTTGGAAATGTTTGTTTTCTTGACTCACTACAAGTTGCAACTTGTCTTTTATATCCATTGAAACTCAAATATGGACTCAAATACTGTCTGTTCGCCAACCTATCTTCGCGGCCATGGTCTCACACAACGTTCGATAGGCAGACAGTGCGTCAGCACCGGCCCAGGACCGAGCAACAGGATAGCCGATCGACGGCGTGGATCGATAGACGAGAGCTGAATCCTGTCAGCCTCTAGGCTTGTCCGCCCACACCAGTCAGATCAATCCGTTGTGTGCAATGCGCGGGTACATGGAACAATAACCCGCATGTTGTTTTTTCACAAATAAAATGAGATGATGCGGAGGCAGAAAAGAGTTCTCGCTGAAGTTGGTGGGACGGTTCAAACCACTACCCAGCACCAAATTGACCATGGATTATTGCCAAAATGTCGAGAATGGTGCAACCCTATTTTTTTCGGTCATGTGCACATCATGCGTATCGACAAATGACGGAACGCAATAAAGAGAATGAAAAATGAGTCGATTATTTTGTTCCAATCTGATGAGCATAAGAAGCACCGAGTCGAAATTGAACAGTTACACAGGCTCGACTACCCCAGTAAAGCGGAGTAGAATTTTTCCTGGTTTTAGAAGTAAAGGTGGCACACAGTGAAATGTGTTTCCTATACGATTTGATTCGATGGATCAATACTCACAGAAATAAAGTTGAAGGATTGTGCATTCAAGGAGAGAAATGTTGTGAGTGGATAGGAAAACCGATAGTAGGGTATTGCAATAATCTGCAGCTCTAAGAAATAATGATTTTCTAAATAACACCGTTTGACAACCTGTTGGATAGATTTGGCAGAATCAACCTTGGGATTCACGAGGAAAGAACATTACTGGGGAGAGGGAATACGGAAGCCGTCCATGGTTATAATATTAGGAAGAGGAGTAGTCACCTGAATGGATCTTTTCCAAATGCCGTTTCTCAGGAGAAAAAAACAGAGGGAGTCACTCCATTTTCGGGGGGTGGGATCCTGTTTTGTGCTCGAATTTCGGAGAGAGTGAAGACTAGTCTCGCACAGAATAGATGCCGGTATTTCCCCGAGGTGTGTGTGAGTGTGTGACGACAGCGAAGACCAAAGAGAAGATTTGGAAGAAGTATCGAACACAGTGGGAAGGAGTGAATTTTTGTTATGATTCAGTTAAGGCGGTGTAAGCCTGCAAAAAGCACTGAAATTGACTGGACTTCCGGTTCTCCAGACAGCAATGATGTTAATGCGTGGCAAATATGAGATTTGGAGATGAAGGAAGCACAAGACGGGGATGAGCATGCACACATAATACTCATCGTAATTTTTTTTTTGTTATTTAGATTTCAGGGCAATTTTATAACGAGAGAGAATCCCGAAAAGCCCTTCACTTGCCTCAGACTTGGCCGAAGTGAGCGAAGCTTTGGGTAATCATGTGTAGCATCTTCATTTCAGTTGCTATTTTCAGCTCATGTTGAGAACTAAGGGGACACAATGCGAGCTTCACCGAAAGCAATAACAGTGATGTGCTTTGTTCTGTCTAACTAAAGACGTAGAAATGAGTTCGGTAAATTTTACAACCTCATTTGTAAAACGATGACTTGTGGCTCCACATCCATCGGTCGAGATAATAAGGCCGCAATCCTTCAGAGATATCCGGAAAAACGATGGAATTATATCGTGGTCGTCAAAGGTTCCGTTTAAAATTTGTATTCTGTGTTGGTTTACGTGTGGATGAATGCGCCAATCACTGAACCGCCCGCCAAAAGTGCCTTGGTGCCTCCCCCCACCCCACCCCCACGGAAATAATCGATATTGTGAATTAGTGAAATCCTTTGGGGGAATCGAAGTATGTTCTCATGAATACAATAGTTTAATAGCTCTCGAAAGGTCATTCAGTGGTGTGTGATTGAGCCACTGTCGGACAATATAACAACATTTACCCGTCGAGTCATGCACGTTTTCAACCATCTGGTGGGATCTAGTGGCATATGGTCTTTGTACCGCGATGCACATGAAACTCAAGTACAACAAGGAAACGATGTGTAAGCGCGTTGTCGTCCTGGAAAATCGCTTTAGTAGTTGTGTTCAACGGTGGCAACATGTGTTGGATAAGGACCTCTAGGTAAACTTGACCATTGACAGTGTCGTCCAGAATAACCAGTTCGCTCCGATATTTTCATCAAATAACTCCCTAGACAGACAGTGGACCTCCTTTTTGTTGCATTGTTGCTGTTATCATACCACTTTTGAAATTTGTTTCCAAGCGCGCCTTTGACAGTCATGTTTGATTAACGAAAATACTGACTCATTGGTACAAATAATGTATTTCCATGAGTGAACTGATCGATCGATCTGCTAACTGTCCACCTTGAAAGACCGAAGTGTTTGACAATCTCGTGGCAAGACTTCATTAATTCCCACCTGATGACATGCCAGACGACCGTCACTTTTGGCAGCACCATGTGAACTGATAATAACGGACAGATGTGCGGGCTGTCAGACTGGAAAGTACACAAATGCGCGTCTGACCTTCATAACAGAACTCATCCTGCAGTGGGCAGGCCGTCAGCATCCATGAAACACTTACTAAGCTTTTTGCTCACGGGGTTTTTGTGTTTTTGTAGTATACAGATCGAACACTAGAAACCCCCCCCCTGGCGGGGGAACACTGATCTTTGCATACTGCAAAATAACGCAGACAGTGTGACGTAAAGGTACAGTAGATTGAAATATTTCAAACTGAGGGTTATAAAGCTGGAAGTCCATAGTTTATTTTTTTTGTGGGGTGTTTTTTGGTGATTGGTGTATTTTGGTCTTTCAAGGTGGACAGTTAGCAGATCGATCGATCAGTTCACTCATGGAAATACATTATTTGTACCAATGAGTCAGTATTTTCGTTAATCAAACATGACTGTCAAAGGCGCGCTTGGAAACAAATTTCAAAAGTGGTATGATAACAGCAACAATGCAACAAAAAGGAGGTCCACTGTCTGTCTAGGGAGTTATTTGATGAAAATATCGGAGCGAACTGGTTATTCTGGACGACACTGTCAATGGTCAAGTTTACCTAGAGGTCCTTATCCAACACATGTTGCCACCGTTGAACACAACTACTAAAGCGATTTTCCAGGACGACAACGCGCTTACACATCGTTTCCTTGTTGTACTCGAGTTTCATGTGCATCGCGGTACAAAGACCATATGCCACTAGATCCCACCAGATGGTTGAAAACGTGCATGACTCGACGGGTAAATGTTGTTATATTGTCCGACAGTGGCTCAATCACACACCACTGAATGACCTTTCGAGAGCTATTAAACTATTGTATTCATGAGAACATACTTCGATTCCCCCAAAGGATTTCACTAATGTGCGAAAATTTTCTGTAAGGAGGCGTTTTTCAGGCCAGTAGTGTAAGTAATCATCCAGTGGCATGACATCTCTGAATTTCACCTTCCGATCGCACGCGAGGCAATCTTCACTTTTGTGAGCCTCACGTAAACGGAAAGGAGCAGAAAGATCCGTGGCCTGCCACGCGCAGTAGCGCAAACCAGTGTGTCTCATCTACAAAACAAATCTCACGCAGTGGTAGACGGTATGACGTAAAACTACAACTGCAAACAGCTTGCTCGAAAAACGTTGAACTCACTGCGTGGAGTCTCCGGATATTGTTTAACTGGTAGAACAGGGTGGGTGGAGAGCATTTCGTTGGCGATCAGTGGTTGCGCACCCCAGATCCCTTTAGCTCTTCGAATATGTGGTTCCAGGATCGAACCACTACAGTATAGATGACTGATCAAGATCCGGTTGGCTGACTGGGTGGATTTATTCAAAATTATTGATGCTCTCGTTAGTGTGATATTGCAGAAATGTTTATCCGTACACAAATGCGAACACGGCTGCAACACTCGACTACTCCAATAAGTCACTTTTACCAACACACAATCAGTCTGTTCAAAACGGTGATCACTTGTGAATATGCACAAGAATCAGTCTATAGATTATGAGTTTCCGTCTAACTACGAATTTGAATTTTCGTCAGGAAATGTGAAATATAAAGAACGTTTTCTCACAGTGATTGCACTCAACGCTTCTCTATTGAGTTTGAATTCTGACGAGTACGTTCTAATCGCGAGCATACCAAAAATATCAACCAAAACAAAATAGTGAGGGAAAGATGATAGTGTAGTGCTTTGATATGATTCGATATATTTTATATCACACACGAGCTCCTGTGTGTCGTGGGATGGAGTACACCCCAATCGACTGAAAGGCTTATTGCACTATCGGAAGAACCGATAACCCCAACTTGGAGACTTGGATGGGAAAACCAAACAATGTTCAAATAGGTCAGGTGTTTTGAGGAACTGAATAAAAACGGGATGTCGTCCAACCCCAATTTTACCAGCGTTGGGGGAGGGATGAGAATTGGAATTTCGTACCTCAGAGGGGATGGACATTCTTATCACTCTACCATCATTGGTCTAATGTGAGACAGTGGATATTGAAAGATGATCCAAAGTAGAAGTAGACTGTAATTCACTGTTATTCGGATCGTTACCACACGTGATCTTTCGGGACCTTACGTGGATCTTCGCTACTCCATTCTCACGGTCTGATTGCTGGTTATCTCCGTTGGTGCAGTGGGCTTTTGTGGCTATGGAGTATATAACCACTTCACTACACTCACGTGCAAGCATGTAATAAAAAAACGTGAAAATCGTGTGCTGTATCTATCGCTGCACCCTTCACGATGCGATGTGCATTTGAATCAACTGATGAGAACATAAATAGATTAGTCGATTTTATTAGGGACCAATTGCAATTAGATCATTCCAAATCAGCCACCAGATCGCGTGGTCGTTGATCAGTACAATCCCTTACAGTCTCATCATCTGCTTGTTTGCTTTTTCAGCTGGAAGCACATCGAATACTAATCGATAGTGAAAGGGATGTGTTCTCGAATCTTCGGTGTTCTTAGTTTTGAGTGAGCTTTCGTCATTTCAGTGTACACGATTGATGGGATCAATCGAAGTGTCACAGTTTGCTACCGTCTGTATCAAGGGTAAAGATCTTCCTGCTTTGTATTGACTTGTTGTACCATTCTCAATATTCGGACTGAGAGGATGTATTGAAATCGATCCAACCTAGAAATGCACAAACCAAAATGATGAAATTGTATTGTAAAGACTGTGGAACTGCATGGTAATCTTACTGAATGATTGGTTTGTATGAATGTGTTATCTCAAGAGAATTATTGGTAGATCACATGTTAAACAATCAGGTGGGGTTTGTTGTATCTGATCTCGGAGATTCTGATTGGCTGGTGCTCCTCATTGTTTGTGGGTTCGAATTTGTACTAGGCCGTTTCCGTTGTAATGGCTGCTGAGTTGCCACATAATTGTAAGTATTCGCAGAGAGAACAGAAATTGTCAGTGCAAGTATCTATATATATCCTGAAAAGCGTGGCATATTGCAATGAGATTACATAAAAAGCAAGTGGACGAAACAAGTCGGTGTCCATGGTATTAGTACTTTCCTCATTTATCCTTTCTTGTTCCACGGAGTTGATGTGATCCAGTGAAAAAGACAGCAGCTATTCGTAATTGTGGCGGACCGTGCGTTATGCAGCCAGTTTCAAGATTTCGAAACACGACATCTTTCGCAATTGGCTCCGTCGCCGAAGCCACAGCCCTTCCTCCCTCTGCGGGTACTTTCAACTCTAACTATATTGGTGGTAACGGGTCCTCATTGTGATGGATCGCATTCTGATAAAGTTTTAGTTTATCAAAGTAAACCATGAAACGTGAGGAACCATGACGAGATGGGTATCGAATCGTATAGATGCTACCTGATAATACTCTTACAACGATGTACCGTTCCTTCCTTAGCCTCGATAATTTGACTGCTACGCCTCCTTTGGGTTCCGACGTCTGAGGTTTACTCTAGATCGTTTAACCGCAGTGGTTTGCCGAACTCCTTCTTGTGGTAGCACTCCTTTTGACGTTTTTGCGCTTCTTGGAGATGAATACGTGCCAACTCCTCCTCTCGTTCGATTTAATCACGGCGACTGCTTACATCTTCCATTTCCCAGGATGGTAGGTCATTTCTAATAGGTAGACGTAAATCCGTGGGTAGTCGGATCTCTCGGCCGGTCCATAGAAAATTTTGCGTCTAACTGGTCGCCGAATGCACGGTACTACTATAAGCTAGCAAGCATTTAGGCAGTTTCATATCCCAATACTCGGTCCTCACAACAAAAGTTTTCAGTAATCCAATAAGAGTTCGGTTAGTGCTTTCTACAAGACAATTGCCTTGTGAATGGTAAGATACTGTGCGTGCTTTGTCAGTTTCGAGCGATCCACACAATTCCAAATTTAGAATGCTCTCCAAATCCAGTTCTCTGCCAGAGAGTGGTTGACAAGGTGCACCCCAATGACAGATCCAGTTCCGAAGTATAGCACCAGCGACCGTGTGCCCATCAATCGGAGCTGTTTCACGCCATTTGCTAAAGTAGTCAACTAATACCGAAACTATTTGTTACCAACGCGCGGTACAGGTAACTGCCCAACTTTAGCCACACCAACCATTTTTCTTGGGAAGCCAAAGCCGATTGGTTGAAGGGGGCACGACGCTTTATTGTGGGGTCTTTGAGGATACCACACTCTTCACACGTTCTACAAAAGTCTGTAATATCGCTCCGTTGGTATGGTCACCAAAATCACAATGTGACCGCCAGTTTTAACTTGGTAATGCCAGCGTGGCCCGATTGTGTGTGTAGTGTCGTTAGTACTGCCTGTAACACGGTCCGCGGAACTACGTTTCTGGCCCGATAATTAGGTCCATATTGGAACACCAATATGTCGCCCACCATTTTCAAGGAGTCCCAAAGGCTCTACAAGTGTTTAGTCCGTAAACTAAAACCAGCCATTTCTTGGTGCGTTGGCTTCTCACTTTCACTCTTTACCCTTTCACAGGTCAACGCTATGTCGGTATCATCCCCGCTTGCCTTGCTTTCCATTGTCCTCTAGTATTTTCGTAGAGACTTACCTGTGCCACATAATGGATCGGACATGATGGACAGTTGTCATGATTCCCCACTGGTCGCCTGGACATGGCATCTGCATTCGTATGGCGATTCCCTGGTCAATGTTTGGAAAATAGTCAAATTCCTGGAGCTGTTCATGCCAAAGTGCACTTTGTCCCTGCGGTTCTCGAAAATTTTGCAACCACAAAAACGATTGTTGGTCAGTAGGAACACAGAATAGTTGGCCGACTAGGTAATGCCGATATTTCTTCATGAATGTTACTAGGGTCACTAGGGAGAACCCACTGGTGTTACTCAGAGCACGAAAAAACTCTTTACTGAACATTCCCGGAAAGCACAAATCACTATGTGCGATCGACTCTACTCGGGTTGACTTTCGAGGTGTCGACCAAAGGGAACCAAGGAACACGAACAGTCCAACGAATGTGGCAAAGCTTCACACAAACCATCATAAGTTAATGATAGAACCATGGCAGAATATCGATGGAGCTCAAAATGTTAGATATCGTTGGTGGGCCGCCGTTGATTAACTGGCGAGTGCTGCAATGCGGTTCACGAAGCGTGTTACTCGAACCAGGGATTATGGAGTATAACGATTTGATCAGTCGAATGCAATCATCAGTCTGGACAGTTCTCATTGTGGTTGTAGTTAAGAGTGGTGGGAGAAAACCATGCATTTACGGGGACTACAGGTTTACTCTGAACCTACGGTACTGAGATGTGCGTTGACTTCTGTGAAACAAGTACTTTCTTGAAATATATGCATGGTGGCTGGACGTTTTTTCATACTGATCTAGCTAATGCGTACTTGGGAATTCCACCACTTTTGGAGCCATGAAGGATACTGCTTCTTGGGTAACACATCATCGGGTAAATCTTAGGCTGATACCGACAAGTGGGGAGATAGTTTTTCATTTGTAAAGATAGCTCACAAGTGCTTTTCAGTAAAAATGGACCGCAGTTATGCTTAACGGAGTTCAAATCCCGTTTGAACTGCATCGGATGTGGATGACTCCAGGCCGCGTCTTATCAACCCTGCACTAATGGTGCTGCAAAAAAACCTGGTGCGTTTTGTGAAAGATGTTGTGGAACTTGAATCCACACGGCCAACCGTACGTAGAATAAAACGTACCCGGGGACTAGGCGCACCGAGAACGGACAGGACGGAAATAACAAGTATACTTTCTGCTCACTTTACACTGGTCAGTATATGAAGACATGAAATTATCGGTATTCAGTGTATTGGTCAGCAGTAAAGCAGTCTGGCTGTATTTGAACGATCTAACTTCCGAGGTCTGGATTCATCTGATGTTTTGAATTCTCAAGACGAAGCTTTAGCGCTCCGGGCCGCATGCGGAAGCATTCCGATCACCACAGGCTCCCTTACCTCAGCCAAATACACTTCCGGATCTGCAGGTAGTCATACGACAGCAGACCGCAGTGCATACAACAAACAGAGGATGCCCTGCAACGCTACTCGGAGACTCAGTGAAGCTGTTGAGATAACTTCATTTCCGTGATGTGGTATACTTACTAATTTGATAATCATCACTAGGGTACTAATTAAATCAGTTACTGAGAAGTGAGTGATGCACACGTATACTGACGCCGTTATAAGTGGATTTAATTCAGAATTAGACATGGAAAGGCCACAGAATAGCCACCATTTCCAGATGAAATCGTCGAGCAACACCACCAACGGGGTTTCAACTCTGGTCAAAGTTCCGTATGGAGAATCATCCACGTCGAAGGGGAAATAAGGTTTTGGTGCTTTGAATAACCCTGCACACAAGATAAGCGTAGCACTCATATTCCCGCTTTCAGTTAGTGTGTACCACATAGTGCCAAGCAAAGGAATGCAAGTCACAGAAATGCTCTTTCCTTCTGCTAGTATCATTATTAGTAATGATGATAATGATAATAGCAATTGTTATTGTCGTCATTGTTGTTATTTTTGATTTTTTGTTGTAAATGCATAGATCATACCTATGTGCAGACCCATCTTTTACGTGGGCTTCCGACGATTTATTAGGTCAGATTTTTTCTACTCAAAATAATGTTCATTTACTCCGAACGATCAGTATCACTGGAGGATGATCGACGAATATCAGCATTTTATTCCACGAACCAAACTGGTCCGGATTCCATTACAGGCACGGCAAGTTTTTGCAAATCGACAGTACGTTTGAGATTATCAACACCGGTGCGACGTTTTCGGACTATCTTGAACACAACCACAGTAGGTTTGTCTGAGACTTGCTAGTCACCCATCTGTCTGTTCGTCTGTCTGTGCAACCCAGTAGATTGTATCGACATATCCAACACAATCGTCAAAAACCGAGGACAAACGCTGGTGGCATAGACAGCCAATCCTGTTTGACGATCGATAGAGTGGAAGCAGGCGTCCGAAACAAAACAAGCCGGGGAGGTGACTGTCACATCCCTTGGAGTTGTAGACCAGACTACGGTGATTCGCACATCAGTTTGCTTGTTCCCCAACACCATGTGGAATATGGACCGTATTCCGATAAGGTAACTGATGCACCAGCTAAATTCGTCTGCCTACTGTTCCTCGTGATATTCCCCCTGCGTGAAAAGTTTGTTTATTCAACCACTATCAAAACAGAAATGGTGGAAGACAAAAATCATCGAAGAAAATCGAAAATGAAAAGAAACAAATAAATTTGGAGTGGTTATAAAGAGGTTTTTTTCCAATCCTCATTATTACACCTACAGAGCCTAATGATAACCTACAAACTGTGTAGAACTTGTATTAAACCAGAACCAATTACTGGAAACATACAATCAATAATCGAACCTAAGAAAAATAGTCGATTCAGAACGAACCAATGAGAACAAAGAATGCTGGAGAGAGTGAGACAAAAATAGTATGTCCGCGTACGTACGCATGCGTACGCGTAAATCAGCTAATAATCAATGAGCATGGCAGTTGTCTGGTACGCAACATCTTTCCTGGGCTGCTGCTGAGATTTAAAGCTTATGGTCAGATTCCTTAAGCATTTATAATTTGCCATTTCACTCACTTTATCACATCCCAACACGGTAAATTTTGCCAAGAGCCATTCAGTATGTTAGGACTAAACGAGATTCTGTGTGTCGAAAAAATGATACTCTATGAGGCGTGTTAAAGGAGAAATATAATGTCAATAACACGGCTTTGTTGGTGGAAAAATTATGACTAGCCGACGTTTCGGTTACTGTGGGTAACCTTTCAAAGGTAGCCGAAACGTCGGCTAATCATGATTTTTCCACCAACAACGCCGTGTTATTGACACTATATTTCCTCGCCAAAAGCTATCGGCAAAGATTTCTACCGAATTTGCTCACTTCCTTTACAAAGATCTAGCGAAAAATATATCCACTTCTTCCACACATTCTCACTGCAAACAACATTATGAACGCACTCGCGTGTGCAGCAATTCAACTATTCCGTACCTGGTAAGGTTTTGTTTAACCTAGTTTCTGTAGCACTCGAGTGAACACAACTTTTGCAATAACACAGAGGCTTACTACCCATTACTCCAGTATTTCACTTTTATTTTCTGTAGCGTCATCTTACTTGTCTTTTTGAGGATGTGAATATGGGTATGTGAAGGCTAAATATTCATCCCTCGAAGTGCGTAAAGCATCTACTTGAATTGAATTGCATATCTTTGAGCGTAAAGCAAATTACTTTCTCGGTACATACAGTGAATGATATTTTCGCTTAGTTACCCAAATAAAGATTCTCGGCATTAGTTCAAACACTTGGGTAGGTACCATTCAGAACTCAACCATTGGCTGCCTATTTGTAGTATTGCGGCAATTACCATGAAATAGGTTATCTCATTTCGTGAAACCACGATCCAAGGTAAGTTTGTATGGAAGAAAGTCTGGTCATATAAATGCCCATTGATAAATCCAAGTAAGACGAACGAAACAATATTATAGTGAGTGCTTCCGTGTCTATGGATGACATGTGAATCATCGTCATAGACCAACAGACAAAACCTCTTCCGCTAAAATCGCCACAGTCACCCTAATTTTGGTGAACCATGATCCACAATAATTCTTGTTGACATAGACAATGCTGTATTTATTCAAAAGGCGAAATAAGTCCATCATAGTAGTCAAAAACACAAGTTGTAGGCGAGCATGTGTTTTCGTTGATCTCATTCTCAAGCAAATGCAATCACATTTATACGGAAACGAACTAATGATAAGATTTGAAAAAAGTCGCACTGATTCGGTACGAAAAGATGAGGGTGGGGAGTATGGGTGAGTCAACTTTAACTTAAGTTTATTTGCGTGAGATTAAAAAAAACTAGTTGTGCATTAGTCCACCAGATAAAGGCATACACCTTTATAGTAAGTACTTTACTAAGCTTTTAATCAGGAGGCTAGTGTACAAGTTCCGAACGATAGCATCCATGATTGTCATCGCTGTTTTGATTCAATTGATTTTCGACGCAACACCATAGTTCATGTAAATAGTATTTTTTCAAGCCATCACTAGCAACTTTCTACCAGTTACCATTTGGACGTAACCAAAATGGTGCACTCACATCGTAGTACAATGATGGAGCAATTCGGCGTTTCAGCAAAACGTGTTTATTGCTTCAACAACGACCCTATTCAATATTAGTCCTGTGACCGATTGCGGATTGCACAACTGCGTGCGCGTCCCATCCTGTTAACCATAAATCTTTTATGAAATTCCACTTCCAAGGATAATTCATTGAATGAGGGGATATGAATATGTAAATGTGGTATTTGTAAAAAAAGAACTCACCAGTCGTATACAGTGTAGCAGTAAAAACCTGGTTCAACTTACCACAAATTTTCCTGTTGCTTAGTAACCACTGACTGTCATCTAGCGACGGCGGCCATACCTTTCCGACACACCATGCCGTGCAAGATCATATCACGTGTGTGTTTTCGGTCCCAGTTACGGGGCTTGGTTGCCTTGTTCGTGTCACGAGAACGGCTGTGTGCTCGATGCAGAATCGATTTCCATCACTTTTCAAGTGACTAATCGGAAGAGTGTTTCAATACCCAAAGATTTCACCCTGGAGAAAATAGAGATAACCGATTTGAGCGAACAAGGGAATACGGATTCACATCGCAAGCGAAAAATAATCAGTGATAAAGACGGAAGAAGCGTCCAGTGTGCAAGGTAAAGTGACAATATAAAACTTCTTTCATACCTTGTTGGAATTAACATCAAAACCCGTAGCACCATAGCCAAACGGGACAAACCGATTAGCCCGAATATATCGATCAGTTTATTTTTCATTGGTCGTATTCTTCACAGTTACGGTTACACCGCGAAGAAGTTACGTGTTCATCCGATCGAGCAAGGCAAGTTTGATGTCAAAGAGAGACGAGCTCAGTATGCCATGTAGTTACAGGAGCACCGTAGCTTCGTCTTATGCCTTTTTATGGATGAGACCAATCAAAACATAAGGCGCTCGCGAATACTAGAGCGATTAACAAAGGACAAACCGTGCATCAAGACTTTGCCATCAAACAAAAGTACAAACATCAATGTTGCTGATTGCTGTTCAGAGATGGGCATGTCATTTTATGAATACCGTTCTAAAATGGACATGGAAATTTTCAGCAGCTTTCTGACATAGTGTTATATTAACAGTGGCAACTGGAATACTAAACACTGATACCATATTTTTGTTCGACAGTGCTCACTTTCACCGACGAGCGAATGAAGCAAAACTGGCAACCGGACGTGCTATTCGATATCTTCCTTCCAGTATGCCATTGTTTATTCCCTATGAAAGAGTATTCTGTGTGTGCAAAAGAACTGTCAAGTCATCTCTACAAGAAAATGGTAATCTTATTAGTTTTGTTCCAGAAGGTCAGACCATCAAAGAGCATAGGCTGGGGATGTTGTTGCAGTTATGTAAACAAGTAATGGATCGGATTTCGCCTGCTTTATGTGTAGCATTCAACAGATAATTTCTCTTTTATTGGACCTATCAAAAATTATTCTGATTTGTGGCCCTGTTTGTTTTTGATGATTGATATGATAATATTTCTATTAAATCACCTGCGTATCCAAGTTAGTGACTCATACAAAGTTACCAAGCCCCGTAACACGAACCGAAATTTCACACATGTTGTGCCCTTGCACGGTATGGTGGGTCGGAAAGGTTTCTTCTATGCATCATAGGCGGCGGTCTCCAAATAACCGTCAGTGGCTACTAAAAGGTCACCAATGGCTACTAAACAATAGAAAAACTTGTAGTAGAAGTTCCGATGTCAGAACTGAGAATTTTATGGTCGAATTATTGGCAACTGCATCGATTTTTATGTACAGCACATAACATGATATTGCAACAAGGACGACAACACACGACAGGATACTTGTATTTCACCGGCCAAACACGTCAAGTCATGAAACACATACAATTGTCTATATAGACCCTTTTCCAGACTACGCGGCACCAAGATTGCTATTGCCGTTGCTTGAGCGCTTCGGCTGCGTTCTGGCCAGTTGCCCGTGGCCAATAGCTTGCTTGTGTTGGGCATCATTTCCATTCGGTTGGTCCGATTGTCTCAGTTGAAGGCTCGATCGGCAGCCCCTCACCTGGGCAATCTTGCTGGTTGCCGGAGGTCCCGCTGCTTCCTCTCTGGTAGTCCGTATACCTCCTTTTGTCTGCTTCGGGAGGCCTCCGACATATTCGCTGCTTGTTCTTTTGTCTGTGGCTCTCGTTTGGTTCGTCCGTTTGCCTTGACATTCACGCCGTTACCTTGCCCCAGCATTCCCGTTATATTGTGACTCGAGAACAACTTCTTGGACAGTGACAGTGCTCTCCAGTTTTACCTGGTTGATTCAACAAAGTGGTTTTTGCGCATACCCCATTGGTTTGTTTTATCGCAAGTCCATAATAGTTCGAATACTCACAAACCTGAGCTTGAAGTTAACGATCCTCTCTGTCGTACGATCTGTAGCTCACTAATCAATTTATTCATAATAAAGAGTATACTGTGATAGGACACGACTGAGCATGACAATTTTCAAGGAAAACTACATGAATCGTCAGTTGGAAGAACCAACACAGAACTCAAATCTAAACCTAGATTGCAGTACAACAAACAAGGCACATCACTCTAGCCGATACTTTGTCTTCTTCATTTGCAAAATCACCCAAGCAGCACTTCTAGTGTTAAGAGACAGGAAAAAATATGTCCCTGAATGAAGGACTATGGTATGAATAAACTCTGGACATAAAATACCGATCCACTCTCCCAAATGGTTTCCATGATTTGGGGAATTATATTTGCTCACAGAATTACGTTTCACACAGAATAGTAAAGGAATCCCTTCTAAATTAGAGTACATGACACTGGAATAGAAATACACGGAAAAATCGAAAAATCAATCACCATACAGTTATCAGAGCCACAAACATATGGTTTCCCACGAGAAATTAGATCACATCTTGACCGATATTACTCCATTCTCGTTTCAGTAGGATTCCACGTTCATTTGACAACGCATACAACTTGAAATCTCTCGTACATATCCCAACAATTTCATGTAAACTGGATTCCTATTGATGCAATGCAGTTACTTACTCGTTCTCAAATTCAGTTAGACGTTTCCAACGAAAAATGGTTACCGTAATGACAATGAGCTTGAATTCCTCAAAGTCAATGTGACTGAGGTTATCAATCATGTGACCCAATCAACACCATACCCTCGTCGAGCTTGTGTGGTGGATGCGTGCAACAATGATGAGAACAGTCTTACTTCGAATTCAGCGTCATTGTAGTCAAGGTGTTAGTAACCCAGTCTCTCATGCACTGTATGTCGAGCAGGTGCATTTTCGTCCTCAAATATATGGACCATAACACGTGATCTGAAGATTTGACTAGGCCATATTTCTGGGCGTCGGATTCTTTTGTGGCGTTTTATTTTTCTACTTTTACACATTATTTGCTCCATTGCGAAAGCGGGCTCCTTGAAAAGGCTTTTCGTCCGACCACTGCTTTTTCCAATCTGTTCTGAGTCAAATCAAGTCAGTGGTAACTTCGTACACCGGATTGGGTGGATTTTCGGCATCACACCATATTTGTGAATATAAAAATACGGGATCCGGAAACACATACAAACTATAATGATTTTCATCCAAACAAACAAACCGTTCCGCAATCCTGTGGTGACTTTCATTGGATCAACAGGCAGACAAACATGGTACGGCAAAAAGAATTGCGATATGCAGAATTGAGAGCGAATAGAAATTCGAACTTCGAGCGCGTACAAGCTATAGACATAGTTTTTGAAAGTTTCTTGTGTAAATTGGGATGTGTTTGAAAGTATTTTGGAAGTAAATTGGCCACAAACATTGAAGTGTTTATCAATGATGGTATCAACAAGTATAACTCTTGAAATGGCACTGCATTTAGAGATGTGTTTTATGGATCTTCTTATCAAGTTAAAAATCTTTCTTCAACAGGCGAGTAAATATAACTGGAGAGCGGTGCAACCAGCGTGGTAGGAGTTTTACAGTCACAGATTTAAAAATCAACTTATTTGAGACCGAAAGTAATCTTAGACGGAGAGAGAAAAATGACAATTTTCTAACTTTACGGAAAGTCTGCTGGACATGCATGGGCCATGAAAGATTGCAGGATAATGTAACATCAAGATATCCAACAGTTGGTGGTATTGGTATGGGTTCATTGTTTGCAGTTAGGAAAGGAAACCTTTCACCGAGGGTTATATGTGGTTCATCATACATCCTGAAATTTAGAAGCTTTTAGTACAAAGGAGCGGGATGAGGACTAGGTAACAAGTTTGTTCAGTTTGATCTGAATTTGTGAAGTTCCTTCGAGCGTCCGTAATCCACAGCCTGAAACCAGATCGTCGGTCTATTTGCAGCCAAATAATTTCTACGGGATTGGAAGTGGTATAATTTAAAAAGAAAAAAGGGAAAATTGCATCTTGTTAGACGCCAGATATAACTGAAAGACAGGAGGACTGTTGGCCGTTGAAACAAGTGAATTGCCTTCGATCAATGAAGTGGTCTGAAATCAGCATATAGATGTTTAGGTCAAAGCCACTTAAGAAGAAAATACTGAGCAATGGTGATCGATCAAGACAATCAAATGCGTTTTTGCATTCTAAAGACTTCATTCTGATAGTCTTACATTTTTCATCTGAAACCACTGCATCAATTGTGGAGCGCGAAGATCGGTGAGCATACTGACGTGTATCTTCTTCAGCAACCCCAAGTTAACCCGTGGTAATAAAAGTCCCTCAAACAATTTGGGCATCACAGAAACGCAAGCGACGGGGTGGTATTTCTCGGGTTCCTTCTTAGGGACAGGCGTTGTCTTGGCCAGTCTCCAAATGTCAGGGATTTTTCTGCTTGCTAGACAATTGTGGAAGATACTTGCTAGTGGAACCGAAAGGGTGCCAACACGCTCCTTGAGTAAAACAGGTGGTAGTCCTTCTGGACCAGGAGGTTTGTTTATCTTCAGCTTGGACAGCTGTGGGAAGACAATAGCGGGTTCAATCTTTGGTGGCTAAGGTTTGTTGGAGACTCGCATGGAGGTGCAATATAATACTGGGCTGAAATCAGAGCTGAGTTTTTCAACATTTTGCTTCTTGAGCTACTGCCACAAAGGTGTTTTATAACTATCCACATGCCACGACAACTGACGTCCCTTAAGAAGTTATATATACAGAACTTATTCAAGCGTTTAACTTCAGATATGATCAAGATGGTGTTTTTTTACTTGCTTTTTCTGTCTACTCTCTTAAGCCTGCTATTTCTTTCTTCGCAACTGTTTAAGTACTGATGAAGAATATTGATCACTTTGGACGTAGACAGTTCAAATGGACAGCAATGACTAGAGCAAAAATCAAGGTAATAAGCCACATGTTCGCAAAGGACAGAGTGTTCGGAGTTTGAAAACACGGAAAAATCGATTGGGGTAACCAGGGTGTTTAATTTGACCAGGTTATCGGGTGATCTATATGGTCTTAATATCATACTGTACCAGTTGGTCTTACCAAACACTTTCGGAAACTCTTTCAAGATACAGTGATCAGAGCTGCTCAGGGATGCACGATTTTCAACACTAAACTGAGTCTAGTTGTGTGTCAAGGCTGGTGGGAAAAAGTGTCAGATTTATCAAGTTAAGCGTAGTGGGGAAAGAAACGTCATGCTTGTTAAAATCACCGACAAATAAGCAAATCGATTCACTCATTTGCACAGTTACTAAGGTAGACAGAAGATCGGAAAATGTCCAACTCAAAAAGTGATGTGCTAGATCCCAAGTAAGTGTTTTCTCTGAGTGTGGAGCGAAATCCATTCAAAAAATATGGCTTACGGTTTACGGATGTGACAGCTAATCTTTTCAGTTAAGTACGCGAAGACCAGATTTGTTGATTTGTTCCGGCAGTTGTTGACATAAATGATGACACCTCCTCCACAATTGTGGACACCAGTAGGACGATCGGCTTAGTACGAATGGAATTTTATCCAATTGCATAACTTCATCGGGTACATCCTCGTGCAACCATGATTCTTGTAACATAACAATTTCTGCCTTTTTACAATCCTTTTTCTGTATGATTTCTACCGTCTCTTTGATTTTCCCAATCCAGAAGGGATTTTGCTAGTAAAGGTCACGGGAATCCGAGTTTTTCCAGCCCTGCATTGTCCGAGACCGACATACCAGCCTGAACATTGTTTCTTTGCTTTCCCATCACGTTTTTTGAAAATCTCTGAAACTATTTCGAATTTTATTGCCATGATTCGTAGAGTACTCAGTATGCGCAGAAACACGTTAGGATTTCATAAACGACAGCACTGGTTAGATGTGATTTGGTACGATTACAAATACTGATAGAAAAACTTACAGAAAATGGTGTAATTTGATAGCACAATGACATAGCAGGGCCAATGTCAAAGACCCAGTCTTACTGGGATATTTAAACAGACAAAAAGACGCACAGTTGATTGGGAGATTAGGATGAAAATCAGGTATCAATGGAAGTTACCGCCCACAAAAAGGTATGATATTCGAAAATATCTCCGATTAAGTTTTTGTGGATCAGAAAACCGTGATTTCGAACACCATCTTTTGCCTAGTTAAGTATGTAAACGTGACCGACCCATTAACTTCGGTTCTTTTCGTTTATCTCGAACGTCATTGCCAATTCAGAGAAGAATGATTCCCCTCAACGAATGGAACAACGTTTCTATCATCACCAAGTGAACGATTAAGATATCAGTGCTCATCAAATAGTTTCTTCCAGATTTATTGAAACAAGTTAATTCAGTAATCTCAATGAGCAGTGCTGCAGTTCTGTTGATTGATGGATCAGTGACAGAAGGGTCCTTATTCACGTGAATGCTGTCAATGAACATGAAGCCACGTTATGGTGGTGGGTGCACACAGATATAAGCAGTTCATGCGTACCATCGATACACATATTGCATTCAAAATAGCTTCACAGAAACTGCGACAGGGATGAGAAACTGAGCTCACCACCGTAGTGTGGCGTGATGTTCATTGACAGCATTCACGTGAATAAGGACCCTTCTGTCACTGATCCATCAATCAACAGAACTGCAGCACTGCTCATTGAGATTACTGAATTAACTTGTTTCAATAAATCTGGAAGAAACTATTTGATGAGCACTGATATCTTAATCGTTCACTTGGTGATGATAGAAACGTTGTTCCATTCGTTGAGGGGAATCATTCTTCTCTGAATTGGCAATGACGTTCGAGATAAACGAAAAGAACCGAAGTTAATGGGTCGGTCACGTTTACATACTTAACTAGGCAAAAGATGGTGTTCGAAATCACGGTTTTCTGATCCACAAAAACTTAATCGGAGATATTTTCGAATATCATACCTTTTTGTGGGCGGTAACTTCCATTGATACCTGATTTTCATCCTAATCTCCCAGTCTACGGCGAATCTTCGGCTTTATGTGTGAAACAGATTTGAAAAACATGAATCGGAAGAAATGGTCTCTAATAGGAAACATCATAAGTTTTTTTTAATTTCTCTTGGTGAAATTCATGAAAAGCGTTTCACGAATAAGCTAAATCCCGACACAATGAGGATCCGTCTGTTACTTTGGTTCTCTTAACATATTCAGCATGAAATACTAGACGCAAATATATTGGTCAATAGGACAGCCGCGACTCCCGATCTGAACCAAGCAAGTAGCCGTATCCGGGCTGAACACTGCTCAATTTTGTCCACAATTGTACTTCTTCATACCCATTAACAGGGATAGGACCAAAATAGTTGGTTTTCGATATCGTCACGCAGATGAAACCTGTCGATTCCTCGCCGATCTCACGGGTTCACATTGTCTTCCTTTCAAAATTCATTTGAATTTTGGTGTCTCGAATTTAAGACAACAAACAAATTCATGATTTTGTCCCTAAGGAGATAGGGGTTTCTAATGAAGTCGACAGCACTGACAATGTCACCTCGACTGGTGACGAAACGTCTACGGCCTACACACCAAGGTCAGCGAACAGAAGTCGTTGATCAAGCGGAAACAATTATAAACCTAAATAAGTCCATTGAAAAATTGAAATTTCAGCAATTACTATTGCTTCCAGAATCTTATCTCTCACCAGATACTAAATAGGATACCGAATTTTAATCAAAACAAAGGTCAAGTAAAAATATCAAGGAAAATTGGAGAATGAATTGCCTTGGATTATTCCAACCACCTAGTATTTGACTTAGTCCAATCTCATTCAAATTGCTCTACCATCATTCTGTTTAAGGAATTCGACGGAACTTCTCAACATGCCTTTAATGAAAGATTGGGTTACTAACACCTTGACTACAATGACGCTGAATTCGAAGTAAGACTGTTCTGATCATTGTTGCACGCATCCACCACACAAGCTCGACGAGGGTATGGTGTTGATTGGGTCACATGATTGATAACCTCAGTCACATTGACTTTGAGGAATTCAAGCTCATTGTCATTACGGTAACCATTTTTCGTTGGAAACGTCTAACTGAATTTGAGAACGAGTAAATAACCGCATTGCATCCATAGGAATCCAGTTTACATGAAATTGTCGGGACATGTACGAGAGATTTCAAGTTGTACGCGTTGTCAAGTGAACGTGGAATCCTACTGAAACGAGAATGGAGTAATATCGGTCAAGATTTGATCCCATTTTTCGTGGGAAGCATGTGAAGAATGCGCATCGAGGTGCTCAGGTAGACTGCCCATGATGAAAGACTTCAACGAGAATGAACTACGCCATGTGGTTGGTATTGTGTTATTTTGTGGCTTGCCAATTTTCTTTTCTTCGTGATATTTTTACTCCAAAACATGATTATGATTGCCCAGGTGATCAGAATCAAGGAAGAGGGTGAGTCTGAATGTTTTGTCGCGGGAATGATAGTCGACCATATGATATTGTTACCAAATGCATTCCTCTATTCTCCAAAACATACGGGACAGATGGCGTGCGGGTATATCCGCCCGACTGCGGGCTGGTACACCTACGCATAGCCGTTTGATTGATTCGAACGTAATGACCTTGAAACAGATTAATGTCCTATTTTGGGGTCAGTCAATGGGACGGGCAGTAGATGTGTCTTTACCACAAGTAGCCTACATTTTGTACCCTATCGAACCAAGCTTAGGCAAATCCATGTCGATGTTCAGACATTCACTCTTAAACAGCCACGACGGGATGTAAAGCCTGCAGGACTGTACATCTATTTTTGGCCGATATTAGTTGTTTTGTTGGTGCTGAATCCAGCCACTTGGACATCATTTTTTGTTACCCGAACCGTGCTCTTTTCGCTTAACTGGGGTCCTAACTGAGGCATGGGCGATAAATGTAGAACTTGAGGTAGAAGCGTCAGGATGAATCTTAAATTGTTGATGTGGGAAACAACCTTACTAGGATTCAGCTTAACGTTAACTCGACAAGAGTTGAAACAGAATGGACCATAGATTGGTCACAACTTTTGCTATTCACCAGTGCAGAAATTTTCAAGCACTCACACGAAAAGCATTTTATTGATTCTGCGATTGAAGGGGAAAGATTAGGGGATATCTCACAACAACAAGTTGTGATGTCAACTATTTTGCAGTTCAGATAATGTATTGTTGGCACCAGGAGCCTGAAACGTATGTTTTTGGAAAATCCACTTGCATTCTTCACATCGAAAAGTCGGACGCCGCGAGCCGGAATCGAACCGGCGACCCTCCGCATACCGGGCAGATGCTCTACTAGCTGGTGGAGCCTCTGTCCGGTATTTTGCAGTTTTTGGAAAGTATGCCGATTTCACAACGACTTTGAAAGATAGCTAGCAATACATGATGGCTTTGACAACACGTTTGTGAACACGATTTACAGCGAAAGAACAGTAGAGGTCATTGAAAATTCGATTCCAGAGAAAGTTTCGTTACGGTAATGGTTAGAGAAAGGGATCCAATCGTCTAGAGGTTTGAAAGAAGCTCCAGGTTCGATAATTTGGAAGGACCGATGATTTCAAAACTTTCAAAACGTGCTGCCTGTATTAGAACTTTGACTTTTTGACTCCTTGTGCCTGAGTTTCACTGACGTAATCACTTGAAAAACGGATACCTTCGAACAAAGCACATTCTAAATTGAGTCAATTATCTCTTGATTTGGAGAACTTTCAATCGACTCGAGAGAAGATATGAGTGAGCCAGTTTGAATTATAAACAACGCGTATAAGGTAAAAAGATGCTACTTCAGGAATGACAAAATGATTGAAAACTGAAAATACACGCTCTATAGTGGACTACATTTCCAATGACCTCGAATTCACCTTGAATGCAAAGAAAAACAGAAAACTGTTATTTCCGCGGATACTCGTCGAACTCAGGAGGAGAACACGGAAAACGAATCTTAACTTCACTAATCTTCGAGAACCTGAATGTATTTATAAACTTCTGTTACTGAAAGTCGAAAGATGAAAGTAACGAAAGCCAAAAGTATTTGTGAAGAGGTCATGTTATTACCCAAAGAAGTAGATATTAAAAACTTTAAAAAATGAAGTTTTCATTATTCGTTTTCAAAGTTAGCTGTCAGGTCCAAGTTTTCCTCAAGGGCAAACATTCTCCTAAATAAAAATTTCTAATTTCATCTTGAGTAGTTTGTGAAAAACATATGATCCAACTGACAGTTGAATTATGACGGAGCGCGTTTTACAACCGTAGAATACTCGTAGTCTGGTTGGAATCTGCGCCTGAAAATTTCTGCTTGAACTTGTCTAACTTCGTAATCACGTTATCCCCTTTAGCCCCTACGAGATCAAAAAGACTGCTCAGATAGTGACTTTCTGGTACTTTGAGACTTCTCTGTGGACCGGTGGTGGTTGAATGGTTTAGGGCATTTGCTTACCACCTCGGAGGTCCGAGGTTCGAATCCCCGCCATCACCGGTTACTTTGGTGGTAGACAGTAGTCCACTGTTGTCCGGGTGGTCACCACACTTGAATCAATGCGACCTTATATGATTATCCACTCCAGGTTTAATAGTTTGGTTGTTGGTTACCCCCAAGGATCCATTGGGCCCTTGTGGTCATGGCCTTTACCGTTGCTACTGCTTTCAAGCTAAAAAATGTAATTTAAAAAATTCGGCCATTCAGTTAATTCAAAGTATGATTATTTGTTCTTTCTTGACACTGAAAACAGAAAACATGTTGTTGTAAGCTGCATGAAATGTGTTTGATTTAGCTAATATGGATAGTGGTGACCACAGATGCGTGGAACCTATTGAGATCAAATTGAAGAATGGGGAAACCGATGGTCTCGAGTGTGTTCTGGACTGGCTCAAAACATCTAGCAGATCATTTCACTTCGGTAAGCCCACATCCTAGGTGAATGGGAAAGAATGTGAACGTGGGATGATGACGATTTCAATGTCTCTAACGGAACGGGAGGGAGTGTATTCAAAACAAGCAGACAACAGTTAAGTCACTGAATGCAGTGCACGCACAGTCCTGGGATTTACTGTCCTGTGTCCTATCCCAAATTCAGTAGGCAATGCGTGTGTGAAACAGCGTACCTTAATCACGAGCATAAGAATGTCTCACGTGAACGAAAGCTGTCAATAAATATCAGTCTCACACGAAGTGGGCTGCATGTGACTGGTGGAGTAGGGTAGTACAGAGTTTGGTACAGACAGCTATCTGATGCGCGAGTGAAAGGTGGACGGGAAACGAATAAATCACGAGTGAATGTCCATGACGCATGAACAGGCCTCACAATATCTTGTGACTGAGTAAACCTGACGAAACAGTGTGCGGTTACGATTCGTCCGTTTGTAGTTCTTTTACCACAAAATCACCAATCAGAGAAGTGGTGTTCGTAATGATCTCAAGTCATACGTAATAGAGTGGAAGCCAAAGCCGGCACCACATTCGCGTGGAGCAAGAACAGTGGATTCAATCGACCTACTGATGAATGTTTAGGATTCTCCCAAGTTAAGTCAGGACCTGCTCCCGTATAGAGTCTATAGCCACTGGTCCTCGGTTCGTGACACGGTAACGAATATACTCGACTGCACGCAAAACAGCAGAACTCAGAACGCTGGGGCGGGACAACGTGTGTATTGAAGGAACGCAACGGCGTGCAGACAGTGTACACAGGCGGAGCAAGTGGAGCCACCAAATTCGGTAATTGTTCAGATAAACAAATTTTTTAGTCTTTGTAATCGTGTGTCGTATCGGTAGCACTATAGGGGTCTCTCCCTAGAAGGCCGACGCCGTTAGGCTTCGATTCGTGATCGATAAGTCGGCTTCGGTGGCGACAGACGTTTTCCATGCCTCCCGCCGCGATCGAACACAACAACGAAGTCAGCACAAGCCGTTCTCCATGACTCACACTGGTCGCTGTGAGTCGATCGAAAAATTGCGTCCTCCCTAAGATTGAATCCGACCTGGGTAGATCCTGCTTGTAACTTGGCAATGGTGATTGTGTAGTAGGGTTTGTCGTTGTTGGCATATCCCAGAGTTCCGTTTGCCTGTGGTTGTTATTGCCTTCGTAAACAAGCCAGAGTCCGGGGTCTAATGAGTCCAGTCACGTTCCAATGAGCGTTGTGTTTGAGCCATGTGAGATCCTGGATGTCCATGTGGTTCTGTCAGACGGGGACAAGCTGGGAGGCAAGAAACACAAGAAATCTGCACCTCGGGACGCTGACGGACGTTCGACTGAGGGGGACGTACCGGCGCAATGCAGGCTGGGGCTACCCCTGTCGTGATAAACTACAAATTCAGAAAACCTCGTTGGCTGTCGCAGTTTGTGATCGCGTCGTTTTCTCCTGTTGACGGGTGCAGCTGTATCTTCCGTGGAGTTCGGTATTGCAACCGGAAATGAGGAGTCGTTAGCGGGAGTAACAGGTGCCGACTAAGGACTATTAACCGAAGGTTGTGAACAGGTGGGGGCATCGGGCGAATTGTTCGAGGTGGGTTCTACCTCGACGAAGGCTGGTTTAAGGCAGTCTATGCTGATGGTCTCTTTCCTGTCTCTGACGTCTACCACGTATTTCTTTTCCTCTTACTGAGCGACGCTGAACGGGCTAGAGTAAGTCGCTTGTAATGGCGATCGCACTGCATCCCCCGGAATAAGCACATGACTGGCGGTCGCTAGAATGGTAGTTATGTAAGTGCTGAGAGTTTGTTCTCGTGGTGGGATAGGCTTTAGCAATCGTATTAGGTGTGACCACCGTTTTGAGTAATCCCCGTAATTAAAACTCGCAGGTGGTAATAGAGAAACCAACTCACCTGGAAGTCGTAATGTACAATCGCAAACCAGTTCAGCCGCCGTAACCCCCAAGTCGGCTTTAACTCTGTTACGCAGTCCTGAAAGAACCACCGGTAAAACTTCACTCCATAACGGGTCGTCACCAGTACGAAGAGCTGCTTTCAGATGGCGGAGGAATCGCTCCACCATGTCATTAACCTGAGGATGATAGTCCGTCTTCTTGTTGTGTCTGCAACCGAATGCGTTCAGTAGCTCGTGGAGGCCACCGTTAGAATGAGAACGGCGGTCAGTGGTCACGATAAAAGGGCAACCGTAATGACTTATCCAACCAGTTAGAAACGCAGTGCAGCTTCCTCTGAGGTAGGACGGTGAATAGGTTTGGCCTGTGGCCAGAAAGTGAAACGATCTACACAAGTGAGGATGTAGATGCAGCCGCTGGATGTTGGAAGGGCCCCACGAGATCCACATGCACGTGATGAAAACGTGTGCCCGGCTCAGAGAATATGCCTAACGTAGATTTAGTGGGACGATGTATTTTAACGCGTTGGCATTGAAGACAAGCGCGGGCCCAAATACGTGCGTCAGGTTTGACGCAAGGCCAAACGAATCGCTCGGTGACTAGTTTCACTGAGGCGGTTACACCAGGGTGTGATAACTTGTGGAGGCTGATAAGAACTTGTCGGTGAAAACAGGCAAGAACTAGTGGTTGCTGTCGACCCTGTGACACATTGAAAATAATAGTTACATCCGAAGTTGGAAGGGTTACTGGCACTATATGCCGGGAGCCGCTGTTCCTGAGCTGCTCGACCTTAGGGTCTCTTGCTTGGGCTGCAGCGGTTACTTCTAGGTCCACGTCCGTCCGTAGTAGGTCGTCGACATTGTGGACGCGTGAGAGTGCGTCTGCTACGGGATTATGTGCCCCAGAGACGCGTCGAATGTCAGTAGTAAACTGCGAAACGTAGTCTAAGTGGTGAATCTTCAGTGGCGAATCTCGATCAGAAGCTGAATGCAGGGCGTACACTAGTGGCTTATGATCTATGAACACTGAACTCTTGTGTTCTCAGGAAGCTTCAGATACTCAAACAATTTGTCAGTAGCTCTCTGCCGCAGACTGGAGGCACTTGGAGGAGAAAGCTATTGGTTGTCATGAATTGTTGACGAATTGTTGCTTCACTGCTCCAACAACCGTGTCCGAAGCTTCTGTCCCTAACGCCACGGGAGCAGAAGGATCGGCATGTGAAAGGAGTGTTATGTTGGCGATAGCTTCCTTGACCGAAGTAAACGTTGCCTGTGCCGTATCCGGGAAAAAGAATTTTTGCTTACCTCCAAGTAAAAGGTCTGTTAGTGGTTGCATCATTTCGGCGCAGTATGGGACAAACCAGCGATAAAACTCACCAAGCCAGAAAATCGACTCAACTGCCGGTAAGATTGAAGTTCAGGATAGTCGCGAATTGTCGCCACCTTGTCAGACAGGGGATGTGTGCTCGAGGCTGAGATTTCGTGACCTAGGAAAGTGATGGTGGCCCTACCTAATTCGTATTTGGTGGGGTTAATGGTTACTCCTTGTTGGCTAAGGCTCTCAAAAAGAGCTTAAAGGTGTGTCGTACGATCTTTTTCTGAAGAATTTGCCACCATTATATCGTCTAAGTACACGTAGACATTTTTCATACCGCGTGTTTCTTCATGCGTAAATCTTTGAAAGGTTTGTTTGGCATTGCTGAGTCCAAACGGCATGCGCAAAAGCTCGAGTAGTCCGAATGGAGTTGTGACAGTGGTTTTTAGGGATGTCAGCATCAGCTACCGGGATCTGGTGATAGGCTCTAACGAGGTCAATTCGGCTGAAAACAGAACGGCCAGATGGGGAAGAAGCTAGATCTTGAATGCGTGGAATGGGGTATCTGTCTTGGACAGTAGCTTGGTTGAGGGCCCTATAGTCGCCGCAGGGGAGCCATTTGCCTTTATGTTAAGGAACCAAGTGAAGGGGCGAGGCCCAAAGGCTACTGGACGGGCGTATTGTACCTAATTCTAGCATGTTTTCAAACTCAACCTGTGCTACGCAGAGCTTGTCTAATGCCAAGAGACGTGGTCAGCTAAATGCTGGGGTCCTTTAGTGAAAATATGATGGATGACATTGTTGGTCACCGCGGGAAGGGGTCCAAATTGTCTTAGCATTGCCGGGTCAGCTGAAAGGAGGTCTGCATACGGGTGTTCGGCCTGAGGTTCGGTGTACAGGGGTGTGAAGTGCCTCCCGGAGGAATACGAACCGGTTACAGAGAGAGAAGTCTGTCCGTCGACAACTCTTCATCATCGTGCATCCACCAGGAGGTCGAAGTGGTCAACGAAATCGGTACCTAGTATGGGATAGGAGGACGTCTGCTACTATAAACACCCAGAGGAAGGTGCGACGTAGGCCTAAGTTGAGCGTGAGTGACTTTCGGCCTTAAGTAGCAATAGGAGTGCCGTTGTCAGCACGAAATTGTTGGATTGATGGAATCGTTGCATCACCTGCTTCCTTTGGAATGACACTTACTGTTGCACCGGTGTCAATTAGGAACAGGCTACTGGGAACTAAATCTTGAACATGCAACGGACGACTGCTATTACGGCTACCGACTGCTTTAGCCGTTGGAACGCATCGGGATATCAGTTTCCCTGTTTGGCACCTGGGAAGGTGCAACTGGCTCCGCAGAGCCGGGCCTTCTCCAGAGACCGTTTGTGATATCGACAGTACTTTGATCGAGATGGACCAACGGGGCCGTCAGGGGAAGGGCTTCTAATACGTTCACGTCAGTCAGAGTTGTGATAAGGTTTATGGTCTCTACTTTGAGAACAACTAGGAGTGGCAAAACGTCTGAAAGCTCGCTCGAAAGCACTTATCAGAGTGTCCTCGGAATATGTTCCTACCGTGGGAGCGGTATTCCCGGGGCTACTTGAATTTGTTACAGCAGTAGTTTGTGAATGGTAGAGTCCCATAATACCGTCCGCCAGTTTTGCCGCTTCTGTGATGTTAAGATGATTAGAAACCTCGAGCAGTGCTTGGATATTGGCTGGTAATCGCTGTACCCACAACTCTTTAAGGACATTTTCCTCCGAAAGTTGTCCTGCCAGCTGCTGCATTTCTCACAGTAATGCGGAAGGCTTCTTACTACTTAACTCTGTTCCTTGAATCAGCCTCTTCAGTCTTGACGATTCTGACGGCAAAGGACAAGAGATTACCGCGTCTTTCACGGCTGTGTAAGAACTGTTATTGAATATTAAGTCGCGTATCTGAGTAGCAACATCACGGGGAAGACGACCAATCGTCCACAAGTAACGAGTACGCTCGCTTGTGATTCTGTGTGTCTCAAACTCTGCCTCTAACATATGAAATCAGAGTTGAGGGTCATCAATAAAAAAACGCAGGGATGACAAGGGAGACTGTCAAAACGGACGGTTCCGGATCAGACTTACCGTCGTTACTAGCCATAAGTGCAATGGTATATCAAATGTAAAAACGACATATAAAGGTCCGTTGAGCAATCATAAAACGACACTAATAATATCGATATAAGAAAAATATAAAACGAGTATTGTAGCAGAAATCGGGATTTGCCGCTTATATGTCGGAAAAAGTATATATATAAACGAAAAAAATGTGATTCAATGACTTAGGAGGGTCCTTGGTGGAATGAATTTGTTGTTCGGGCTCACCAGTTTAGGATTCTCCCAAGTTAAGTCAGGACCTGCTCCCGTATAGAGTCTATAGCCACTGGTCCTCGGTTCGTGACACGGTAACGAGTATACTCGACAGCGCGCAAAACAGCAGAACTCAGAACGCTGGGGCGGGACAACGTGTGTATTGAAGGAACGCAACGGCGTGCAGACAGTGTACACAGGCGGAGCAAGTGGAGCCACCAAATTCGGTAATTGTTCAGATAAACAAATTTTTTAGTCTTTGTAATCGTGTGTCGTATCGGTAGCACTACGGCTGCATTCAACTTTACTGGAAATAAATCAGTAGTAATGACTTATAGTACAATAAATTAAGGTCGTGTAGTATTTGAATGATCACTCTTCCCTTGAACACCTTGCCATTTGTTCCCGATTCACTATTTCCGTTGATGTTGACGGTTCGTTCTGTTTCTCACCAGAGATCTGGTGCAAGTAGGTTTTCCCCAACGGAGATAGCGGTAAAGACCGTCTACGTGGAAACAGCCATCTGGTCATGAGTGTTGCAGAGGACTGCATAGTACTATACTAAATGTGATAACCTGCTGATGCTATCGAGATATATAGAGCGAATCGGACTAGGTACAGTCGTGGATGGAGAGGCGTGGTTTCGAAGATTCTGTGGTCAGACATAGTGGGCACGTGATATTCGGGAAGTTGTTATTATTCTCAGAATATACCCCGAGGCCGTTTGCGAAGAGCCATTTCAAGTCCACAAATGTGTTCCCTCCGAAAACGGCTCAACGCGATTGTGAATACTCATCTTGCTTTTTACTCACGAGGCCTTCACTGATAAGCGAATGGCTGCGTGATGCCTTTAGTCCCATTGTAATAAAATGCACTGACCAATCAAAATGCTTTTGCTTGTACATGGATAATCTAATAATCTCTTTATGGTCTATGGGGGCCAGATTACAACGCGTATCGGCTACAGGCTTGTCTGAATCACCAACCACTCTTACACAAAACCGCTGGTTCGTTCGCTCATTGTCACAATGAGTTGCTCAACTTATCCACCTGAGTACAAGCTTTGGCCCATTTTCAAGAGGTGATCCGTCGTATGTGCCTTGCGTGTACAATTAAACACAATTCAACAAATCGAGTAAGCTGTCTGCCCAAAACTCAGTCGGATCGGGAACGCGCGTAAGCATACTGAAATGTCGTAGTTTTGCTCTAATCATCGTGATATCTGATCACCAATGAACTTACTTTCCTTGTCAAATGGACGTGTTCTCTCTTATGTAAGAGAACTGGATGCATAGCACTTGTGGAACCAAAGTCTCTTGACCTCGCTATTGAATTATAGTAAATGTTACTAGGACAGTTTTAGACGCGTATGTTTCGTGTTCATTTCGAAATACCAGTGCCCGTCATAACAAACCAGTCAACTGATACCACTGGGTGAAAATGTAGTAATTTTAAATGCTAGAGTGACTCAAGAGAACCGAAATAGGACAGGCCGTCGCGCGTAATACTTTGCCCAATTATGTGAAGATTTGGAAAGTCCAAACGATGTTATTCACTCCAATCTACTGGCGTATTCTACATGTCCTGTCAACTATCACAGATTTTCGACAACTTGTCATTTATAATTTGTCGGAATACTTTCTTTTTTTTCGAGAACATCAGCTAGGTGTCCGTGCACACCGTCAAAAATGTGGAGATGTGCAAAGTTTCACTGAACCAAATGTAAACTTTTGATACTTCAAATGAGCGTTCCCCATCTGGTGATCTGATGATGAACCTCGCTCGAAGGTGACCTTGAAAACTCATCTCCATTAGGATACACGATGCAGATTTTCGTCTTTGTGAAATTCTGAGCATTGGTGTACACCGAATTACCAACTCAAAAGTGTTTTCTCTCACTATATGTTTATTGAAGTGAGCTGAAACCTCTTAATTAAATTTAAGTGTTTCTCGGGGAAATATTTTGAATAAGTATCTCGTTAGGTGACCGCTTTGCGACCAATAAATGCACCCACTAACCACCTTAGTCATCAATCAGGTATCCCAGATGTCTCGCCGTGAGCGTTCACCACGGATCTGGTCCTTAGACGTTTGCATATCACGCGTCGGCGATCGATTTCTGACACCACGTATGCATACAAGCGGTATTCTTCTCCTGATATGCTAGATTCTGCGTCCAAAAAGATGCAAATTCAAGTTGTCCCGGTCTAGCTGTTAGTTATTTTTCCCCTCTGCTTGTGAAACTCGTATCCGGGCCCAGACCTAACCCATGCCCCAGCACCTTGTTTGCTTTACCAACCGAGCTACGACAACAGATCGTGGACTCTGGTCACTATCGTGGATAAAACGTGCCTAAAATTTGGATCACACGTACACTTGTCAAACTGGCAAAGCAAACCATTCAGGATTAGTGTAGCGATGTAAGCCAGATTCTTAGAACACCAATGCAAGCAGCCCAATTACGAGCTCGTTGAATGAATGTGTAGTTAGAATTTAGGTGAATAAATTGCTCCAGCCTAAGGAGAGGTCATGTAGCTCAGCTTATAGAGCACACGCGGTACTTGTTACTAGCGCGGTAACTCCATAGACTGAGATAATTTAGTGAATGTCAATGTATTCGTACAGTTGTAGACGGTCACGTGCAACCACATGGACAAACAATAAGCGTCAGCATGACTCACTATCACGAGGCCGATTCAAATGCATCTCAAGTTCGCTAATCACATGATGAGGCAGGACACACGTGTACATTTATGTGCGTCCCGCCATATACATTTTTGTGGGTTTATGAATGCGTCTGTTCATTGTTATATCAAAGGGGCACAACTGCCAACAACCGCGCCCAGTCACCGCTATAAGGTGTTAATGGCATTCATGTTTGCACCCCATTCCCATTAGGTCAAGAAACATTTTACCGCTTGGACCATTTGGACTTAACTTTTATTCACTATAGCTACACTTCCCGACATTTTGGTCTAAGACCAACCCCAATTGAACGAATAGTTGATTTTCAATTTGGAGTATTAATCTGCAGTATTTCTCGTAGTTTATTAACCAAAAACCGTAGTTTAGAGGCCTTTAACCGGAGTTTAACAACCTTGCAAAGCTCCTCAACTACCGCCTTTGACTCATAAACTACGGAATATACGGTGCTTCAAATAATGGTCCGTTTTTTTACGTGAAAAGGCCTCAGTCAGTCTACACAAATTCATTGCGACATTTACTATTTAACTCCCATATGATAGTCCAACGGCTAAAATGTAGAAAACCTGCAGCATACTATTAGTAATCAATATCGTAAAAGACTTCCAAGGCAGTCGGTAATTGGTGGTCGTGTAACTGACTGTGGTTAAGTCGCTGCCCGTTACCAATTGAGTGATTCATGTGATTTTTCTACGATAGATTGTGAAAGTCAAAACGTACTGTGCCTCAATCTTCCTCCTTTTTTCGTTTCCCTATGAGGAAACCGATGTTAATTATTGTCTGGGAGCTTAAATTGATTCGCGGTGTATCGAAAAAAGATGCACCATGTTATCTGTTATATGTGGGCATTTGATTTTCGGTAGCACCGTGTTGTCGGAAATGATGGTAGTCAATCGGAGTTTCGGTTACCGTGGTTAACCTTTCTCAAGACCGGTTCCCAATGCAGTCGAATCGGTTGGGAACCGGTCTTCAGAAAGGTTTTCCATGGTAACTGAAACGTCGACTGAATACCATCACTTTCGACAACGCTGTTACCAAACGTCAAACACTTACATTCACCCACGATGACTCCTAAGTAGACCGAACCGAATAGTTATAGTTCTAACGATAAAACAGTGCTTTCCTCGGTTAACTTCTCCATACCGGGATAAAAAGCGTTCCAAAAGTGACATCAAGTTCACCAATCGAATGGTCCAGCGTTGTATTCCGAGGTTAGTAGAGTTTTATACTAAAGGGTTGGTGTAACTGACTTTTTACAAGTGGGCACCGGAAGCTGAGATCGGTCGCTTTTTGATGGGATCTGCGGCAGATGGACAACTTGGCCACGTGTCGATCTCTACTAAATTTGGACAGATGACCTGACTTGAATTATTCCCTACTAGGCAAAAACCGACTTACTCAAGAAATCTACTCACGCTCGGCATCCTTTTGCTTTATTCAGTTTGAGCTGACCAGAATGAGTACCGCATTTCATCGGAGATATAAGGCCCACATCCAAAATACGACCTAGTCAAAAATGCAGCAGCGGAATGCGCTCAAAGATGAGAGTTCATATCCCGGGATGACCTATATTTCTAGACTTCACTAAATTGAATATACCACCTTTACCAAACCAACAGACATACGTCGTTCAGATTCAGCGGTCTTCTTGTTTCACGTCTTAAAAAGAAACAATTTTGTTGACATAGCAACCACTCTTATGCAACCTGGACCGAATCAGTTTGATCTACTGCGGTGTGAACGCGATTGTTCTCGTTCGGTAACACTTCGACATCGAAGTCAACACCCGAAAGCATCGTCGGCTGTATCCCAAATTCGGTGGGCAGAACGAGAGCACGTGCGTACTCACAAACATACATTCTGAATCAGCGCACGGCAAACACAGGCACAAGATTATCTCAAGCGAATGAAAGCTGTCAATCAATATCAGTCTTACACGAAGTGGGCTACATGTGACTGGTGGAGTAGGGTAGTACAGAGTTTGGTACAGACAGCTATCTAATGCGCGAGTGAAAGGTGGACGGGAAACGAATGAATCACGAGTGAATGTCCATGACGCATGAACAGGCCTCACATCATGTGACTGAGTGAATCGAATACACCGTGACAGCAGATCTCTTAACACAGATAATCCGGTGGGAACGAGGAATTGTCAACAATGTGATGCATGCAAAATGAACCCACTAACGCGGCTGAACACATGAGGTTGGGATCGAGGACTGCCCAGGAAATGAATTTTCAAAAAAATAGTATGAAGTCCGAGGTTTGATAATTTATGATGACGTCACAGAACGGGAAGAAATGATTATATTTAATCAAACTCAATTGGCAAATACGTAAAATTCTGGGTTTTTATTTGTGATTATTTTCTTTTACACGAGGGCATGAGCATTTGCTTTGTCATTCTCATAAAAATATAAGATATCCTCGAAAATAAGCCCTAGTGAGCTTTTTGATACAAAATTAATATCAAACCGGGTCTTGCTTGGTGGAGAAATACTGTGTCCGACTATGTAGTTTCTTCATTTTAATTCACTGCTATGTGTCTTTAATTTTTCAATCTTTGGTTTCACAGATCTCTCCATTGGTAAACTAGCTGAAATTTTCAATCGCTGTTGCTCAGCTGAAGCCATTTCGTCCAAAGAAGAACAGTTGTGTCTTCATATTCGAAGAATGTGATGCATAAAATGATACTCACTCATAAGGTCGTTAGTGCACGACAGCACACTACAGACATTCCTCAACTTACGAACGAGTTATTTTCTAAACAACCGTTCTCATAACTCGAAATGCTCGTGAATTGCTATTCAAAATTATTTTACGTGGCACTACATTGTATTCAGATTTCAATCCCCAAGTAAGGATGATGGTAACTCCAAACGTGATGTTAGTTTACACGTTTCTTATAGCGATGACACCATCCGTAACTTGGATTGAAAGAGTAATCTTCAGTACTTCCCAGCAGATGTTAGTTCAAAGAACTGAGAGGCCGCGAGCAGCCTCTGTTATGGTGTTAGTAGTAGTCAGAATTCGTTCTGAGCCGGAGTGGCACGCGAAAACAATCTGATATTGCGGTCAGAAAACCGGAGCCCAGCCAACACAAACTAACTTGCGGTCCTTTACGTTCGTGTGTCTGAAAGTTTGAAAGATGAAAGTCCGTAAATAGAGGAGCGTGGTCCACAGTCTGAAAAGTAAAACAGATTGAACGTCTCATCTCAGCACATGCTGCATAGCCCCTCAGTAACCAGGACGAAAACTGTTCGTGAAAAGGATTTTACGTGCTATGAACACAAAATAAAAATTCTCTATTGCTATCAGTGGGCTCTACACTGTGCTTATTCGGCCTTCATGTTTTGCCACAGTATCATATCTCACTAATGATTTATTAGATTCAGTGTGCTGAGAGGAATAAGAGGTCCTACAGCGCTTGAAATTAACCCGGAACATCACTGTCATCGATCCGGACAGTTTATTCCCACTCGTCCTTAAAGTCGATACATGTGTATAAGTGAGAATCACGTGCACAGTAGCCGATCTTTTCGATTATACAACCCATATATCTGGTCCTATCGATTCCATTCCCAAACCCATTCATTTTTCCATTCTACTAAAGGGCTTTTGTCTTTACCTGTATTTCGCTTTCCCATAAACTAACTGCCACAGTTACGTGTCTCATTTGAGTGCCTGCGACAAACATTTGCAACATCTTAACTGAACGTAAAGCGCCCCTTCGATCAAACTATAGTGCAGTCCACAGTACTGCTGGGCTATCAGAAAATGAGTCATTTACTTTGAAGTAAACTCACGGCTTACAGGTAGTTCATACAAAAAAGAAGCACAAACTAGTCTAACATCACACATGCACACACGTGTGAACGTGCCCTCTCCAGCACAATGAACTACAGAATGAAGACCATGAGCAAAACACACGCTAGTGGTTCATGCAAACGAGTGCCTAAATGCCTGGCGGTTGTCTGGCCTCAAAACGGGACAGAAGACCAGACGTGAACGTGAACTTATCTGGTTTTGGAATCGAACTATAAAGTTCGCCTACTGGGGCTTATCTACAACTCATTCGTGTGTGTCCGTGTGTGAGCTTGTGTGTGTGTGTGTGTGTGTGTGTGTGTGTGTGTGTGTGTGTGTGTGTGTGTGTGTGTGTGTGTGTGTGTGTGTGTGTGTGTGTGTGTGTGTGTAAATCATCACTCGATTGTGCCGAGGTGCATGTATCAACTGTGGCTGACCGAGCCAAAACCTCCGCTATTGGTGTTCTCTGGACTGCAGTTCATTGAGTGGAAGCGAACGGAAACCAGCAGCTTTCGATAAATGTTGTACATTTACGAGCGGGAAAAAAGTCCTCAATTACTCACTTTCATTGTGCTTATCGCTGTTCTCTTAGTAACTAACATTCAGTGATTATAATTATCAATTGGAATATTTTATGATTTCATGTTATGTGAACTTTTTTCTAGTATACTGAAACTAACTAACCAAAGGTTTTACAAATCCTCTGACAATGACACCAACGTTCTTCCTCTTTTCCATATGGCGATAGTTTGAATCACAAACGCTTGCTTGGAGACTATTAAATGTGATTTCGAACCAACGTATCCATCCAGTTTGCCTGCGTTTGCTTTTCCGTTCATGTATGTACGGTTTTATGTTTGTATGAATGCCTGCAGGTCTGGATTGATGCATGTATGCATGTATGTATGCATGTATGTATGTGTGTATGTATGTATGTATGTATGTATGTATGTATCTATGTGTGTATCTACGTATGTATGCATGTATGTATGTATGTATGTATGTATGTATGTATGTATGTATGTATGTATGTATGTATGTATGTATGTATGCATGTATGTATGTATGTATGTATGTATGTATGTATGTATGTATGTATGTATGTATGTATGTATGTATCTATGTTTTTATGTATGTATGTATGTATGAATGTATGTATGTGTTTGAGCACAGTGGTACCATTTATCGTTTCCACCCTGTATATCTGTATGTCTGTGTCCGGACTGTCCTGCCAGTCCTGTTCTTCCGTTTGCCTATATTCGCAGTGGCTACTTGGGAATGGAGTCATTACCGCCCGAATAACTTCGGAACATTGAGTAATTCGTCGTTGTAAAATCAACACTGAACTCACCGTTAAAAATTCATGGAAGCGCTGTTTTGCTGGTTCATCTGGCTAGTAATGATTCACCGAATCTACGGAGTCATAAGTGAAACTCGAGCTCAGCATGCTTGTCTGTGAGTTACTGTGGTGATTCAGCAGCTGTCACATGTGATACCGTCAGGTACAGCTTTGTAACCACGTGCACGGATGAGCATCAACCAATGAGAATCACCACGGACAATTCCGACAAAAGCTCCCTATGATTGGTCATCTTTGAGTCTACCAATTATATTATCTAATTAAACTTATTTACACGAAACCACTCTGCAATATAATTAACGTGCTATTTTGCGGCCTTTGTCTTCTTGCTACTTTCGTTCGCGTAGTTCTGTGTGGGGGGCGATTTCGATACGGACTATCAACTCAGTTCATTACGACTATTACAACTGGCGTCGCGTCATGGAGCTGCCCATTATTGAACAACTAAACCTGCATGCTGGTGCATCTGAAATTGAAGACTCGATTGAACATTTCGAGTGATGGTGTAGCATACGAAAGGATGTGAAGAAGGAGAACCAGATTGCATTCTTCTTGACAGCTGGTGGCCGTTCATTGTACTAGCTGATCAAAAATCTTGCATATCCGAGAACCCCTACTACAGTTCCGTTCGATGAGCTAAAGGCTCTACTGTTAGACCACGTGGTTCTGGTCAATTTCCAGGCTACCGAACGTGTCAAGTTTCATTCGCTGGTTCGTGGTCCCAACATGAAGTTCCGTGAATTCATCCTGACACTTCGGACACAGGCCGCTAAATGTAATTTTCGTGATCAGTTGGAGACCCAGTTGCGTGACCGCTTGATTGCCGGCATAAATCATCCGGAGTTGCAGAAGAAACTAATGCTGAAGCCCGACCTCACGTTCTCCGAGGTCCAGTCAACCTGTGAACAGTTTAATGACGTAGCCGATGCGACGACTGTATATTCCGTAGTGCAATACCAACATGTTCTTCCCCATAAACCAGTCTCTACAAAGAAGACGCCTCAACCGAAGCTTCCTAAAAAAATGATTCCTGAAGGCAAACCAGTACAGCCGAACCGTTACTTCTCGTGCGGCGAATTTCACCTACAATCCACCTGCCGCTTTCGTAATCCGGTATGTCATTCTTATGGGAAGCTTGGTCACATTCGCAAGGTATGTTGTCACTCCAAGTGCCATGTTACTAGTGCAACCCATGAAGATCAGAAAACTGATGATAATCTGGTATACACACTGAAAATTTCGAGTGAATCAAACCAATATCTGTACAGATCAGTCCAATTCCAATGCGGCTTGAGACTTCAGTTCATTGTGGATACCGGGAGCTGTGAGTCCATTATTCCGAAATCAGTGTTCGACTTGATTCAGCCCAGTGTACCCATACACCCCACTGCTGTGCGCATTCACGTTGTTACTGGACATTGACTTTCATTGTTAGGTGAGATTACACTAATGGTTCGGTTGGAGGGCGACTGTACCCCGGTACGATTCTTGATTTCCGTTGACAGTCCATCGATTCTGGGCTTGAAGGCTCTGTGTGCCTTGGAGGAGTCGGTAAGCCTGAAAATGACGTCCGACAATTCGGCGAGTAAGCTTCAGCGGTTGATCGCACAATGCTCGAACAGCAAGGGTGGCATGGCGGCTGAGCCCTCGAAGTTGGAATTGGATGTTGATCCGGTATTCCTGAAACGCCGATTTTTGCCGTACGGCCAGAGAGAGAATGTTTTGAAGGTGCTTACCAAAATGGAGCAAGATGGTGTCATTGAGCGTGTGACTTCATCCACTTGGGCGACCCCGATTGTGGTGGCTATGAAGAGTGACGGACAGACACCCCGGATTTGTGGTGATTACCAATTGACCTTGAATCCTCGTTTACGGAAATGCGCGGCAACTAAGGTGGAGCCTGAGGACTTCATGAAATGCGTGCTCGGTAGCAAGTATTTCTCAGAAATTGATCTGGCTGATGCGTACTTACAAATTCTGCTGAACATGGAGTCCAAACCACAAACCACAATCAACACTCCATGGGCATTTTCCCATACAATTTCTTGTCGTTCAGTTTGCACTTGTCATTCGGGATATTTCAGGCTGCAATAGACGAGGTGATCCATGATATCGAGGGGGTGATAGCATATCAAGATGATGTGTTTATTCTCGGATCCTCGAAGGAAGAACACGACTACGGATTGCAAAGCTGCTGGAGAGGTTCGTGGTAAGAGTCGTATCGATCAAAGCCCCTAAGTGCAAATTCGGTGTCACTGAATTAGATTTTCCCGGTGTTACTGTTAATGCGAAAGAATACCAACCGGAAACATGTCGTTTCAAACCTTTAATCGGAATGGAGTTACCTGAGATTGAGACACACTCAATATCAGTTCTGGGATGCCTGCAGAACTACTCCAGATCCATTCCGAACTTTGCAACAAGAGCCCAACCACTGTTCTTCGCCCGGTCATTCGACGTGCTCGGTCGGCTGAGCAACGTGAGAAGAAACTACGCAGTCTTATTGAAAATATTATTGATCGATCAACACTAAACCCATTCGCGCCATCTAAGCCGACCATGCTGATCACCGACTCCTCCGATATGGGGATAGGAGCAGTTCTGGAACAGGATGGGTGTCCAATGATCTGGATCTTGCATCTTCTCAATACTGCAGAAAATGTTTATGGTTATTCCCGCGCAGTTTTTCGGTTCATACATCGACTATGGGAGCACTCTTTTGAATTGAAGTTTACGATTGTCACCGACCACCAAACTCTTCAGTTCCCATACAACTCAGAATAAATGGTCACCAAATCCACGTCTACTATGATTCAGCTATCGAGCATTATCTCGGATGCCTATAGCTATGACGTCCTGCATCGACCCAGCAAGACAATCCTGCAGGCGGACTTCCTTACACAGCACTCTCGATTCGCAGGGGTAGAACAATGCCATTTCATATCACCTGCGACGCCTGTGTCGAGAGAAGAATTGAGCAAGCAGACAAAACGATACTACTCAGCTGTGATTTCGACGATCAAGAAGGGTCAACAACCCGAGATGAAACTAAAGTCTCCCAAATTCTTCGTACTCCTAGAGGAGCTCAGCAAACAACCAGACGGAGTTCTTTGTCCAGGTGACCGACTTGTCATACCATCTCCATTGTGTGAATCGGTTTTGTATGCACCAAACAAAGGCCACTTGGGCGTGGGTAAATGAAATCAGTGGCTCGACTGATGTGTTGGTAGCTTGAATTGGATGCGGACATTTGAACTACCGCGAGTAATTGCGATGCGTGTTTGCACAAAGTTTAGTCAAGATCAAACAACTGGAACCCATGGCCCGAAAGCTACATTCCGCGGCACAGGGTTCATGCGGACTTCTGTGGCCCATTCGTGAACCGGCATCACGCCCTTGCACTGATCGACTCCTGTTCTAAATGGCCGGAAGTGTTCCTGACCAGTTCACCAAACACCTCGTTTGTAGTTCAGGTGTTGCGGAAATGACTCGGTCGAGAAGTAATCCCACAGGTACTAGTCACCGATAATGGATCACAATTCTGTGCGGCGGAGCTGAAATGCTGGCTTGACAGAATCGGATGTGGTATCTGCGTACGGCGCCAAACAATCCGTTCGCTAAAGGTAAAGCGGAAAACTCAGTGCGTTCTGTGAAAAGTGCAGTAAAATCAGCCAACCCGAGAACTTTGCCTGACTTGGAAGCGTTCCTCGACAATTTCTTGTTGCAGTGCAGAAACGCAGTGCATACAACCACTAAGGAGAGTCCAGTCGTTCTCTTCGAGTCCAAGAGACTACGGTCATTGGTAATGTGTCTTGATTCCAGCAATGTCGCATACAGCCACGGCAACGAGCTTCGACAGACTCGCGGAATCATCACCAGACAACTTGATCAATCTGTGGTCTAGATTACGGCCCTGAATGATGCATCGGTGCATGAGCAACACCTCAGCCAAATCCATTTCAAAGTGGTGACCAACGATGTGTCTGATCACACGTCTGAGACGATCGAGAAGCCAGACACTGACCGAGTTGATGACGGTGATACATCTATTCTACCTCCTGAAACGACTGCTGCAGCAACCGAGCCACAGCCACCAGCTCTAGTTCGAAGATCAGCTCGAAAGGCGAACTTAACTAACGAGGAGCTCTTGGGGAAAAAAGGTTGTGGTGATTCAAGGCGCATCACACGTGATACGGCCTGGTACAGCCTCGTAGACTTGCACGAGGATCGTCAAGGATAGGAATGACAAAAACTCCCTATGATTGGTCAACTTCTAATCTACCAGTTTTTCTATTCATTCGTTTATTTAGCAGATTTAGACGAGCCAGCAGTACAGTGCAATCAGAGTGCTCTTCCGCAGCCCTGATCCTCTTTCTACTTTCGTTGGCGTAGTTCCGGGTGAGTGCGATTTCTATAGATCCTAATTTTTCGGTTATTACGAATGTTACAAATTGATTGTGATGCCCCACTGGGTATGGATACTGAAGCAAAGTGGGAAGAAATTAGAACTCTGGGAGTGAAGAAATCGGTAAGTTTGGCACGATGGCATGGTGATGATATTTTGAATGCAGATTCGGACGCTCAGTGACTCTTATTTTATGAAACGTCTGCAGTTGGCTATAGTCTAGTATCTTATATTTGTGTCCAGCATATCAGAATCAAGATTTGTCCTCGTATTTCCCAAGTCGTGTGTGTCGCCTCCGAAGACGGTCTTCATACCAAGATTGGAGTTGACTACAGCTGTGGTTGCTGTTCGGATAGCAGAAGTGGGTCCAGTGTTGCTTGACGTTTATTCTTGCACCGATTCTATCTCTGTTTTTTTACTTCCAAAATAGTGATTAAGGATGTTTGAGTGCGTTTATTGCGAACAGTGTCCCAGGTACATGCCTACTTGCTTCGCACGCAACGGCGACACTTGCCAGATAAAGAGAACCCGGAAGACCTTGCTTCTTGAGGGAAGAGACTCTAAAAGAAGGGTCGTCAACAATGGTATTATGGTCCTCGGGAGACACTGAACCCGAAGGGGGTAACTCCTGTCGAGGTGCAGCTCGAACTGTTAAGGGTGATGATGAGTAGGGTGGCTAGTGTGGTGAAATACAGTCCATTTCAGTCATATTTTAAGCGCTGTTCGTCCTTTACTACGTTGTTGGGAGGTGTTGCTTGGATCTCAAGATGCAAGCGATGTCTTCTTGCTATCTCCAAAGGACGGAGTGATATGTCATTGCAAGTGGGCCTTCTAACAGCTCAAGAAATGAGAAGTAGTTGTAGAACGAGTGTTTTTCTAATGAAATCGAATTGAAAGGATTGGGAGTGGTTTTCCGAGTTTCAGTTGTGCACAGCTCTATCCGAAAACTGAGCCCCATCCTGAGCGATAGAATACCGTGCGTGGGAGACAGGCTGGAATGGTCCAGTTTATCGCCTGAGGCGAATCACTCAATGATTTTTCAAAATGCTTACCGGAGGACTGGACTGATTGTGAGAAACTACCATGAAATGGAAGATCATGTTGGCTGTTCACAAGCCTTGGCCACCTTTAGAAGGAGATATGCTACGTGAAAGGAATGGCAGTTATGTAACGCGTTGTTGGAAGGTGCTTACACTGCCTTAAGCTGGCTGTACGCCCATGTTCTCAGCAAACGGTGTTATTACTTCTCGAGTGAATAATACATGCCGGTTACGCTTTTGCGTATGTGGGTGTTGATTACTTTGGACCGTTCTGTGTGGAGTGGGGCAGGTGTAAAAGAGAACGTTATAGATGCCTGTTCACTCGTTTGTATGTGCGAGCTATGCATATCGAGGTTGTGCATTTGCTTCCCACAGATTCATCCTTGCAGGCTTTAATTCGATTTATTGCAAGAAGTAGGCAGTCTGTAGTAATCTTCAGCGATAACTGAAGTAATTTTACAGGAGCATGGGCTGAGCTTTGAGCTGGCATCCAAAGTTTTTCTCAGGATAGAATCCGAGATTTCTTATCAAAACGTGAAATCCAATCGCGTTTCGGACCACTCGAAGCTAGCCAATGGGGTGGAGTTTGGGAACGTGGGATTGTTGTAAGTGGAACTTTCGCTCGAGAACTACTGCTGTCGCTACGAACGTAGTGAAGGATCCGTCCCGAACTAAGCGCACTGAAGGAATAAGAACACCGGTTGATTTGGGACGTAACTCGAAATTGTACTGTGCTCACTTGTAATATACAAGCATTCGAGGATGTAATAAAACGACGCAAGGTAATGTCATTAACAGCCATCTCATCCACCACAGCTTGAACAAAGTTCCGGTCTTCTGTAACTCAGTTGATCTTTGTGGCGCAGCTTCCCAGATCTTCGAACTTGTACTGGTGGATGCACTGGAGTCGTTCTCTTCTGGAATAGACTCAGAAACACCGGAATTAGGACATTCGGAAGTGGTATCAGAAATAGGCATGTTGAAATCAATTTGGTCTAAGTGCCTACGATGTACAGAACTGTGTTCGGCTTGTGCAGTCATGTACTCAGACAGACATTCTCGCACGCACACGCACTCTATGCACACTTGATCCAAATTCCCGGCACCCATGGGACGCCTGCAGCCTCACACGCACATACATAGTTGACATAGTCGTGTTTCGTCCTGGTCGGCACTGACCAATAAGATCGTATCACGTGTTGAACTATCTTGCGTGACAATCCGATTGCACACTTGGCCTATACTTTCACTGACATACAACGCTGACTCATGCAGTTGCCTACGTGTATACGTTCTCACTTAGTTGCCTGTACTTGCGCTTAGCGTACGTTGGTGCTGAATGTACGTTCATTCGTACAAGCGTGCCTTCCTTCTGATTACTGAATTCGGGACACAACAAAACCATTATTCAAATCAAGAATCACACAATTTGTTACTCATTTGATCAAGAAAAATACCGCAGGAAGGCCTCAGTTCATTTCCTCGGCGATGAACAACATCAACTGAATCAAAACTGGGCAGGTTTGTTCGCAACACTGTTCTATAACAGCTTGGCTGGACTCTCTCCAGTCCTCGAATGAGCGGAGTTGCGATACTACATTGGAAAATTGTCAACACTCTTGCCGAGTTTGTCGAACGAACTGACATGCTTCTGCACTCCTCAAAATACGAACAAAGTTTTCAGTTGCAACATTGAATTGTTGGTTTCGGGGTGGAGTTATGACATGCTGAAAACCCAACGATTTCAATCAGCCAGTCACTTTCTTCGTCACGAAATGGCTTCCATTGTCGGTAACCAACGTACACGGAACACCTCCTTAACTGTAATCGTGAAATCAGCATTAGAAGAAGTAGTGAAATAAATATCTGGCCAACAGGAAAAGAAATCGATAATAATCGGAGCATTATAACTGCCTAGAAACGAACTACGAATATCAACGTGAATACGTTGCGAAGCCTCTCAAGAAATAGGCCACAGCGTCTATTTCGATGGTTGCGTGGGAAGTTTATGTAGACAGTCACGGCAGGTTTTAGCAGTACAGCACAAAACGTCGTTCAACTCTGGCTACCAACAAGTGAGACGGCAAGAGATTTCGAATTTGGCTACGCCTAGATATTCGGAACGCAAATCTTGCAAAACCGCAGCTCGCAATGTAGGAGGTACAATGATTCCGTCGTTACAACACAGGATACCATCACAAGTCACTGAAAATTCTTCGCGTCGTTCACGGAAATCAGGAGATCTACACCCAACATCTACTCGCTATCCATGTCGAACAGAAGATATGGTGACGTAATAGTACTTCGTCGTTTCGTTAATAAACCGCGTAAGCATTGTTTATGCACCGAATACCATTGTAACGTCTGTTGAGAGAGAAAATCAAATAAAGGTGAAGTTTAAGTGGTAAAAACAGGAATAAATCTAGAGTAAATCTGAAGGGAACTTGTAATCACAATCAACTGAACTGAACTGGAATTGCCCCCACCCAGAACTACGCCAACGAGAGTAGGAAGAAGATCAGGGCTGCGAAATAGCACGTTAACTGTATTGCTGAATCGGTTGGTATAAATCGGTAAATCAGACAAGATGATTGGTAGACTAGAAAATGACCAATCACAGGGAGCTTTTGTCGTACCTGTTCTCGGAGATCCTCATTGGTTGAGGCTCATCCGCGTGCGTGGCTACGAGGCTGTACCAGTCCGTATCACGTGCGACAGCTGCTGAATCACAACAGTTGACATGAATGCAATGGTACTCACGTTTGCACCTTTATTTGGGGGCAAGGTTTTGATACATGGTTTTCCAATAACAGATCTACCGGGAGCAACAAATGTTTCAATTGGTGTCGTCAATGTTAAGTCATGACAGAGTTTCCTTGCATTTGTAGCCATTCTGCCATACTGGGCATGCTTTGTCTTGACATCAATCCTGTCTCCTCCGTCATTGCCTAAGCGGACATCCTCGCTCTGCCTTGTTCACTCTATGATTGACACAGCTGCCTATCCTCACACCATTATATTAGGGTGAAACTGACCGGATGACCAACAGCTGCCCAAAACCAATGTGCAGTTCTCATGCACACACCATTCAGTGTGGTGCTTACGTCGCATCACCTAATAAGCCTTTTATGCGCGTCAAGCCCACCTAATCACGCCATCCCCTCGAGTAGGTAAAAATACGTTTCTAGGCTTTTACGATGTTGAAAAAGCGATATTCATATGCCATAGCGACTGAATATTTTTAAACCTGCATGCTGCACCCCCTCGGTTTGCAGCCCTGTTGAGCCTTGGGGTTGGTCCCAAAAGACTGTTTGCACCACTCGCCGCAAATCAGGTCCATGCTAATCGTGGGAACAGTGATTGTGATGGATGACGCCTAAACTACTGCGGAATTCTCTCAAACTACGGTGCAAGGCTCTTGAACTACGGAGAATGCTGTGGACAATGTTATCGTATCCTGTAAAGTATGTAAATGCTGAGTGTGAGGTAGGATATTTTGATGCTTCGAACTTCTCTGGGCATGGCGCTAAGGCTTCGTGACCATCAATCGGAACACAACTCAACCATCCAAAAGTGTACGGAGCCAGCTGGTAATCAGATCACCAGGGCGCGTCAACAGGATCGCATTGAGTCTGGCAGTACATTTCCTACCAACGATGACACATTAGCTGTACCAATTAGGAATTGGACTTGAGTACTCGCACTATTTGCAACGAAAGCAATATAACTCCTGCCCAATCTACGCGTGACCAAGGATTAAGATCACCGGCTGAGCGAGCACAAAATCGAACTCGTATTCTGCACAACCGTAGTGTACTTGAACATGCAGATGCAATAAAACAACATGAGGTACAATGATTAACAATCACCACAATTAACTCATCTATAAAAAAGTAAATTAAAAAAGTGCATTTATTTCGGTCTTTTCACTTCGGATGTATGCGATTGCAGGGACGATCTATTTAACTACGATGCGGTATTCAATAACGTTGATGCCCATGGTTTTCGAGCTGACCCCAACTGATTTTCCGCTATCCAAGAGGTCCTCTCCCAAAACATTTGTTGAATTAAGTTCTCTACTAGGTTCTTGTGGTGATTCAGCAGGCATCACACGTGATACGGCCTGGTACAGCCTCGTAGCTACACACGCCGATAAGTCACAACCAATCAGGATCACCGAGAACAGGTACGACAAAAACTCCCTGTGATTGGTCAGCTTCTAATCCACCAGTTTTTCTATTCATTCATTTATTTAGCAGATTTAGACGAGCCAACAGTACAATGCAATCAGAGTGCTCTTCTGAAGCCCTGATCTTCTTTCTACTCTCGTTGGCGTAGTTCTGGGTGGGGGCAATTCCAGTTCAGTTCAGTTGATTGTGATTACAAGTTCCCTTCAGATTTACTCTAGATTTATTCCTGTTTTTACCACTTACACTTCACCTTTATTTGATTTTCTCTCTCAACAGACGTTACAATGGTATTCGGTGCATAAACAATGCTTACGCGGTTTATTAACGAAACGACGAAGTACTATTACGTCACCATATCTTCTGTTCGACATGGATAGCGAGTAGATGTTGGGTGTAGATCTCCTGATTTCCGTGAACGACGCGAAGAATTTTCAGTGACTTGTGATGGTATCCTGTGTTGTAACGACGGAATCATTGTACCTCCTACATTGCGAGCTGCGGTTTTGCAAGATTTGCGTTCCGAATATCTAGGCGTAGCCAAATTCGAAATCCCTTGCCGTCTCACTTGTTGGTAGCCAGAGTTGAACGACGTTTTGTGCTGTACTGCTAAAACCTGCCGTGACTGTCTACATAAACTTCCCACGCAACCATCGAAATAGACGCTGTGGCCTATTTCTTGAGAGGCTTCGCAACGTATTCACGTTGATATTCGTAGTTCGTTTCTAGGCAGTTATAATGCTCCGATTATTATCGATTTCTTTTCCTGTTGGCCAGATATTTATTTCACTACTTCTTCTAATGCTGATTTCACGATTACAGTTAAGGAGGTGTTCCGTGTACGTTGGTTACCGACAATGGAAGCCATTTCGTGACGAAGAAAGTGACTGGCTGATTGAAATCGTTGGGTTTTCAGCATGTCATAACTCCACCCCGAAACCAACAATTCAATGTTGCAACTGAAAACTTTGTTCGTATTTTGAGGAGTGCAGAAGCATGTCAGTTCGTTCGACAAACTCGGCAAGAGTGTTGACAATTTTCCAATGTAGTATCGCAACTCCGCTCATTCGAGGACTGGAGAGAGTCCAGCCAAGCTGTTATAGAACAGTGTTGCGAACAAACCTGCCCAGTTTTGATTCAGTTGATGTTGTTCATCGCCGAGGAAATGAACTGAGGCCTTCCTGCGGTATTTTTCTTGATCAAATGAGTAACAAATTGTGTGATTCTTGATTTGAATAATGGTTTTGTTGTGTCCCGAATTCAGTAATCAGAAGGAAGGCACGCTTGTACGAATGAACGTACATTCAGCACCAACGTACGCTAAGCGCAAGTACAGGCAACTAAGTGAGAACGTATACACGTAGGCAACTGCATGAGTCAGCGTTGTATGTCAGTGAAAGTATAGGCCAAGTGTGCAATCGGATTGTCACGCAAGATAGTTCAACACGTGATACGATCTTATTGGTCAGTGCCGACCAGGACGAAACACGACTATGTCAACTATGTATGTGCGTGTGAGGCTGCAGGCGTCCCATGGGTGCCGGGAATTTGGATCAAGTGTGCATAGAGTGCGTGTGCGTGCGAGAATGTCTGTCTGAGTACATGACTGCACAAGCCGAACACAGTTCTGTACATCGTAGGCACTTAGACCAAATTGATTTCAACATGCCTATTTCTGATACCACTTCCGAATGTCCTAATTCCGGTGTTTCTGAGTCTATTCCAGAAGAGAACGACTCCAGTGCATCCACCAGTACAAGTTCGAAGATCTGGGAAGCTGCGCCACAAAGATCAACTGAGTTACAGAAGACCGGAACTTTGTTCAAGCTGTGGTGGATGAGATGGCTGTTAATGACATTACCTTGCGTCGTTTTATTACATCCTCGAATGCTTGTATATTACAAGTGAGCACAGTACAATTTCGAGTTACGTCCCAAATCAACCGGTGTTCTTATTCCTTCAGTGCGCTTAGTTCGGGACGGATCCTTCACTACGTTCGTAGCGACAGCAGTAGTTCTCGAGCGAAAGTTCCACTTACAACAATCCCACGTTCCCAAACTCCACCCCATTGGCTAGCTTCGAGTGGTCCGAAACGCGATTGGATTTCACGTTTTGATAAGAAATCTCGGATTCTATCCTGAGAAAAACTTTGGATGCCAGCTCAAAGCTCAGCCCATGCTCCTGTAAAATTACTTCAGTTATCGCTGAAGATTACTACAGACTGCCTACTTCTTGCAATAAATCGAATTAAAGCCTGCAAGGATGAATCTGTGGGAAGCAAATGCACAACCTCGATATGCATAGCTCGCACATACAAACGAGTGAACAGGCATCTATAACGTTCTCTTTTACACCTGCCCCACTCCACACAGAACGGTCCAAAGTAATCAACACCCACATACGCAAAAGCGTAACCGGCATGTATTATTCACTCGAGAAGTAATAACACCGTTTGCTGAGAACATGGGCGTACAGCCAGCTTAAGGCAGTGTAAGCACCTTCCAACAACGCGTTACATAACTGCCATTCCTTTCACGTAGCATATCTCCTTCTAAAGGTGGCCAAGGCTTGTGAACAGCCAACATGATCTTCCATTTCATGGTAGTTTCTCACAATCAGTCCAGTCCTCCGGTAAGCATTTTGAAAAATCATTGAGTGATTCGCCTCAGGCGATAAACTGGACCATTCCAGCCTGTCTCCCACGCACGGTATTCTATCGCTCAGGATGGGGCTCAGTTTTCGGATAGAGCTGTGCACAACTGAAACTCGGAAAACCACTCCCAATCCTTTCAATTCGATTTCATTAGAAAAACACTCGTTCTACAACTACTTCTCATTTCTTGAGCTGTTAGAAGGCCCACTTGCAATGACATATCACTCCGTCCTTTGGAGATAGCAAGAAGACATCGCTTGCATCTTGAGATCCAAGCAACACCTCCCAACAACGTAGTAAAGGACGAACAGCGCTTAAAATATGACTGAAATGGACTGTATTTCACCACACTAGCCACCCTACTCATCATCACCCTTAACAGTTCGAGCTGCACCTCGACAGGAGTTACCCCCTTCGGGTTCAGTGTCTCCCGAGGACCATAATACCATTGTTGACGACCCTTCTTTTAGAGTCTCTTCCCTCAAGAAGCAAGGTCTTCCGGGTTCTCTTTATCTGGCAAGTGTCGCCGTTGCGTGCGAAGCAAGTAGGCATGTACCTGGGACACTGTTCGCAATAAACGCACTCAAACATCCTTAATCACTATTTTGGAAGTAAAAAAACAGAGATAGAATCGGTGCAAGAATAAACGTCAAGCAACACTGGACCCACTTCTGCTATCCGAACAGCAACCACAGCTGTAGTCAACTCCAATCTTGGTATGAAGACCGTCTTCGGAGGCGACACACACGACTTGGGAAATACGAGGACAAATCTTGATTCTGATATGCTGGACACAAATATAAGATACTAGACTATAGCCAACTGCAGACGTTTCATAAAATAAGAGTCACTGAGCGTCCGAATCTGCATTCAAAATATCATCACCATGCCATCGTGCCAAACTTACCGATTTCTTCACTCCCAGAGTTCTAATTTCTTCCCACTTTGCTTCAGTATCCATACCCAGTGGGGCATCACAATCAATTTGTAACATTCGTAATAACCGAAAAATTAGGATCTATAGAAATCGCACTCACCCGGAGCACTCTGATTGCATTGTACTGTTGGCTCGTCTAAATCTGCTAAATAAATGAATGAATAGAAAAACTGGTGGATTAGAAGCTGACCAATCACAGGGAGTTTTTGTCGTACCTGTTCTCGGTGATCCTGATTGGTTGTGACTTATCGGCGTGTGTAGCTACGAGGCTGTACCAGGCCGTATCACGTGTGATGCCTGCTGAATCACCACAAGAACCTAGTAGAGAACTTAATTCAACAAATGTTTTGGGAGAGGACCTCTTGGATAGCGGAAAATCAGTTGGGGTCAGCTCGAAAACCATGGGCATCAACGTTATTGAATACCGCATCGTAGTTAAATAGATCGTCCCTGCAATCGCATACATCCGAAGTGAAAAGACCGAAATAAATGCACTTTTTTAATTTACTTTTTTATAGATGAGTTAATTGTGGTGATTGTTAATCATTGTACCTCATGTTGTTTTATTGCATCTGCATGTTCAAGTACACTACGGTTGTGCAGAATACGAGTTCGATTTTGTGCTCGCTCAGCCGGTGATCTTAATCCTCGGTCACGCGTAGATTGGGCAGGAGTTATATTGCTTTCGTTGCAAATAGTGCGAGTACTCAAGTCCAATTCCTAATTGGTACAGCTAATGTGTCATCGTTGGTAGGAAATGTACTGCCAGACTCAATGCGATCCTGTTGACGCGCCCTGGTGATCTGATTACCAGCTGGCTCCGTACACTTTTGGATGGTTGAGTTGTGTTCCGATTGATGGTCACGAAGCCTTAGCGCCATGCCCAGAGAAGTTCGAAGCATCAAAATATCCTACCTCACACTCAGCATTTACATACTTTACAGGATACGATAACATTGTCCACAGCATTCTCCGTAGTTCAAGAGCCTTGCACCGTAGTTTGAGAGAATTCCGCAGTAGTTTAGGCGTCATCCATCACAATCACTGTTCCCACGATTAGCATGGACCTGATTTGCGGCGAGTGGTGCAAACAGTCTTTTGGGACCAACCCCAAGGCTCAACAGGGCTGCAAACCGAGGGGGTGCAGCATGCAGGTTTAAAAATATTCAGTCGCTATGGCATATGAATATCGCTTTTTCAACATCGTAAAAGCCTAGAAACGTATTTTTACCTACTCGAGGGGATGGCGTGATTAGGTGGGCTTGACGCGCATAAAAGGCTTATTAGGTGATGCGACGTAAGCACCACACTGAATGGTGTGTGCATGAGAACTGCACATTGGTTTTGGGCAGCTGTTGGTCATCCGGTCAGTTTCACCCTAATATAATGGTGTGAGGATAGGCAGCTGTGTCAATCATAGAGTGAACAAGGCAGAGCGAGGATGTCCGCTTAGGCAATGACGGAGGAGACAGGATTGATGTCAAGACAAAGCATGCCCAGTATGGCAGAATGGCTACAAATGCAAGGAAACTCTGTCATGACTTAACATTGACGACACCAATTGAAACATTTGTTGCTCCCGGTAGATCTGTTATTGGAAAACCATGTATCAAAACCTTGCCCCCAAATAAAGGTGCAAACGTGAGTACCATTGCATTCATGTCAACTGTTGTGATTCAGCAGCTGTCGCACGTGATACGGACTGGTACAGCCTCGTAGCCACGCACGCGGATGAGCCTCAACCAATGAGGATCTCCGAGAACAGGTACGACAAAAGCTCCCTGTGATTGGTCATTTTCTAGTCTACCAATCATCTTGTCTGATTTACCGATTTATACCAACCGATTCAGCAATACCGTTAACGTGCTATTTCGCAGCCCTGATCTTCTTCCTACTTTCGTTGGCGTAGTTCTGAGTGGAGGCAGTTTCAATACGTCCTGTCAGTTCAGTTCATTGTGAATACTAAGTCAACCCTTGGGATATCACATTCCGAATATCACTCAAAAATAAGCAGCCAGCTTTTCAATAGATTCTTGGAAGCATGCGTAACGCATTGGAACAGACTGTCATTCCCATCCTCCCCGATGTTATTGTTGGTACTGTATGATGATGGATGCAATGTCTTCCCCGGGTGTTGCACGTGCTCGCTCTGCAAAGACAGAGAGGAATCTCGGTGAGCCGGGGCTCACTAATTGCATAAGCAAGCATCAACACTTACACCGATGAAAATTGGAGTGGCGATCTGTCTTAGTGCGTTACAGTACTTACTTATACACGTACTGGACTTCGGCTAATCGGGTTTCCATTCTTTCTATGGCTTCACAAATCGTGCGCGTGTAACCCCCACGTGAGAGCACCGCATCCAGCACATCCGGCGACCCTGCTTGTCTGTGTCCGTATCGAACCGCCGTCGTTGTCGTTGTCTCCATTTCCGTTGTGTCGTGGGCACATTCGTTGCCGTGTTACATATGCCCCCCTTAAAAAATGATGAACAGCCCAATACCGAGGTACAGGTATTGTTGAAGTTCCCTAGACAACAGGGTTTTTCAAAATAATCAGTTCCCAATATTCATGGTCCCACCCACGTAGAATTTTCTAAGTTGCATGGGAAACGCGACAACCTCTAACATACACACAGGGAATAAATTCCTAGTCGTATTCGAGTCATGACTTTCAGCAGGCTATTGTCTAATTTAAATCACTGATTCTCCCAGTGTTTTTCACTACTGTGAAATTTTATGACAACGGGATATTTTTGTCAACGTCCATAAGATGTACAACCTCGTCTGAGATATGACCTGGTGTATCATTCCACATTTTGACATTTTTCGCGGAACAACATCTGGTCTGACAGCCGGGGAACTTTCATCCTTTGAGCACGGTGAATTTCGGGTTCTTCAGGGGATCTTTAATAACGCAATATCAACAAGGTGAGTCGTAATATTTTGTAGCCCATGTTAACCAGCGTGGTGAATTTTGTGATTTCAAAATCACCAAATTGGATGTCCTCGGAAATTTCTTTTTACGGCAGACGTGTTCGTATGCGCCCCAACTCTCACCACAGTTCGTTCAAAGTAAATCGATGGGGTCAAAACGATTAACGATGCGATTGAGATATATTCGTGATTGCAGCATTCATCCACCTTTGTTGTTCGCATTATGCTGGCTTCCGATCGGCTGATGACTAAAACGATAACCTTTTTTCTACCCTTGTTTGGAAATGCGCTTGTGAATTTTTCTATCAACCCTTCTCCCCGATCAAATATTTAATGATTTTTGACTGTTATTTTATCTAAATGCAGATAAAATCATCATCAAAGCGAGATATGTTCGTTTTTGCACGCCACATCTTGTTACGACACCAATTTTCACATGAATGGAAGGAGAAAATATACTGCCGTTCACAAAGGGAATAGGAAATGTTTTCCACAGAAACGAGTGTTCGACGGGCTCAGATAACGTTATGCTTCTCTTCTTTGAAAAGTAGCTTAACTTTTCGGTTTTTAGTAAATATTTCTCCAGCACAGGGGAACACAATGGGTACTTAACGGACTGCGATCGTACGACCTTGAAATCCAAGTCGCGCATTCCAAATAAACTAAACAATTTCCTGTGGTGAGGCAGCCATTCACTGTGAGTTGTCTCATAAACTGTTGGACAACAGAGAATTCTCCATACATGTTCGCTTCGTTTTTGCTTCTTTCTGATAGGAAAACTTGGCAGACAGTAGAATAAGCATTAATTTCTCGATGAAAAACCCCCATGGTGAATCTTACCTTTGTCGGCTTAACAATGGATCATATTTACCATTTAACCAATTTCGAACTTCCAACACTCAAACTAATTTACCATGGTAAACAAGGTCGCACAATTTCAGTCGTCAACGGATCGAAGCATAACTAACATGATTGATATCAAGTTCCATTGAACTTTATTTTTCAGCCTCGTTTTATGATGAACTACGAGAGAAAGAGGAATTAGTTACGAAAAAAAAAGATTTCATCTAACGAGTTCGGACGACACCTGTAGCGTTTATTTTTGGCAATGCTGCTATACATCAAGGGCATCTGAGGCTCATTTGGCCATTGGACATTTTTCCATTTTCTTTCACTTTATAGTTTATTTTCCAACCCCAGCGAGAAGGTCTTCAGCTGCTTCAAAAGTCTGGCGAAAGTTTTATTGGAAGAGAACGGCGAAAAGCTCATAAGAGTATTAGAAAGAGAGCCTACCAAGAGGCATAGGTTTCCTCCATGACAAGAATTTTGCCACAAATTCATTCGCTGTATCACAGCAACTCTATGTGTTTCATTCGATAAGCAAAATTTCACATCCGTACACCCACTCAAAGATCTTTTTCATTTATAATTACATTTCTTTTTCAAAATAAACGGTATAATTCATATTTTCACGCATAATTCATTTATCGGTGACGGATGACTATTAAACTACGGCGCTTGGCTCTTAGACTACGGGAAATCCTGTAGAACAATGCTGTTCACACATTGATCCTGCTGCTCCAAAACGCTCACACAAACCTATACGAAAAACAAACACAATTCACTTTCCGATTGTGACCAGCATTTGATGCGTGTGATATCGAGTTCTGGCGACCGGAGTGGGGATGTATGAATCACTGAAAGAATTTAAACGGTCCAATCCGCATGATTAATCCTTTCCCAGTCAGACCAAGTGAAGTCGTTTTTGGGTAACGGTTGACTTTTGCAGCCATTAGTATTCCTCTAATGCCATCACATAGTCAGTGACTATGCCCAACGCAATTGACCATTTCAGAAATAAACTGTCCGGTTTTTGTGATCTGTTGCCACCCGACTGAAATGTTTCATTTTTCATTGACTTGCGTTTTTTTCAATGGAAAAACTTCATACTTTTTCGCCCAACCGGAAAATTATTTCTTAGCACTCGCAATACCTTGAGTTTATCAATGGAATTCCAAGATACCAAAGTGCTGACTTTTCTCTAGATCTATCAGTGGTTAAAACATGTGCGGATCAAACGGATTTTTGAGAATAATAGACTACATCAAGTCAAGGTATGCCACTAAAGGATTTTTGAAGATCAGCTTATTCACATACAAGCCGAAAGACGTATTCACTGAAAATAAAGCAAAGCAGAGATCCACATAAACATTTAGGAATGGCATTCTGAGGTTAATACATCTTCAAAATATAAATTCCCGAGGCCACCACATTATTGTCACTGTTGTTGTAACGAGAAGCAAAACCGGGGGAAACAACTGCATTAGCTGAGCCAAACGGTTGATACTGAGAAAGCATAAAACCGCTCAAACGGACCGTCTTTTATGCTCACACCCCGTCGGGGATTGATCCTCGTCCAACTTGCCCACTTCAGCTCCACTTTGACTATGTGCATGCATGTGCTGAGCTTGTTCTTCTTTTAACCATCCTTCTTGTGTTTGTTCCGCTAAACCAGTTGACATCTTGATAAAAGAATCTCGCACTAGACTGTTATCTTCCTGCCTGACGGAGATCCGTTTCTTAGTCGATAGGATGCACTTATTCTATCGATATCGAGTTACCTCCTAAAAAGTCATTTCTTCTTCCGCTTATGGCTACTGGTTAACTGTTGCCATCATATCCACGGTCGCGTGTTTTTACTACCACAACAGTGTCCACTCTACAGATTTTTGAATGCCATCCCTGTGAGGGAATGTGTCGACCAGGCGTTGGCGGACAGCCAAGTCACGTTGGCAGTTAGAACTGGTGCGGTACCAAGCTTAAGGCTTGAGACAACGGAAGCTCAAGTGACAAGACAACCGATCGCTGGAGTGGATCGATAGATGAGAGGTGAGTCGTGTCAGCGTTGCTCAAGCCTCAAAGCGTGGGTGCCCATACCAGTCCAACAAACACGTTGTGTGCAGCGTGTGGGCGAATGTGACGGCAACCCATATATTCTTTGTTTTTCGTTAATAAAACGAGACAATTCTGAGGCAGAGCTGCATTCTCACTGGGGCTAGTGAGACGGAACGAAACAATCCTCTTTTTCGTGGCTCCTATGATCTATCAAAATGCACACCGAATTTTTAGTCATTTACACCACGTGAAAAAGGGGCGACTTGTCGTGCGTAAGTAACCATAAATTTCTTCATTTTACCATGTTTACGAAGTCCCTTGGTAAAACACCTCTTTGTTTTTACCAGTAATTGAATCCACCTAGTCAATACACATTTTTTACGCATACATCGCACCACGCATCACGATATACTTACCTCCCGTGAATAAATCTATCGTTCTGGTGCGATCACTGTTCGTGTTTTTTAATTATCAGTGAGACTGTAAAACCTGAGATGTAACACTGATCTACACATACTTAGAAGCTTCCACTGCGGCTTCAGAGGCTCGTTCGTTTACTGTCTGGATCAAGGCGTTAGTCGATGTCCGGATCTTAACATCCAGGGGCCACAAGGAGAACCAGAGTTATATGTGAGTTCATTTTTTGTCGTCTGCTTCACTGTCGTGCTGGATATCTGTGAATTTGTATGGATTATTGTAGTATTGTCCGGCACAGAAAATCACGGCACAAAACGTACCGAAGCATTTCATATATTGCTCACAAGTATGTACAATATCGTAGTAAGTGAGTACAATAGAGTTGGAGAAAGTCACACGTATAGCCATTCATGAATATCACGTCCATCACACGTTAAATTTAGCTCCGGATGCTTGTAGTCCTTCGCAGGTATTGCGTATATCCCTCCTCATTTTCTAACAATAGGTTCTTCAGTTGGTTCGCTGGATCCAGATTGCATGTCAGTATCTGTAATAGGAGCATTAGTGGGTGAAACAACAGTAGAATTGTTCTCAGACTGACCTTGTGTGTCAAGCTGCACCTGACCGACATGTCTTCGGTGACTAGACGAATCATGACAGTCAAGCCTAGTCACCATTCGATTACCGTTTCGTGCCAGAATCGTGCCACTAGATGGCCGCAAATCATTCCTTCTGGAAAAGCTTACATCAACAGAAGAAACATTTAAAACTGGTTCTCAAACAACCAAATTTGAACAGTTGCGCTGGGCTCTTGCCAGTGGTACTATGACAAGCATTTCTGTATTGCACCAAGAAATTACCAGTAGCCCGATCGATAGTTCAACAAAGGAATGAGAATTGATAGGATGTACAGCACTTTTAAGAGTACGAACATAGTTCTTAGCAAGTCCGTTAGACTGGAGATGGTGGAGTGCACTACACAATTGACGACAACCCAATCCTTCCAACCAGTCATCAAGAGAATTAGCATAGAAATGGGTACCATTTTCTGTAGCAGCTGCTACGGGCTCCTCTTCTACTTCAAACTTTGCGCAGGGCAGTCTGTGTGAACTCGGCTGTGGATGACGTCGTTCAAAATACGTCTAGCCGGTGAGGAAATGCATCAACAACTACCAGTGCATAATGCTTGCACAAACATGAACCAGAGTAATCTGCATGGACACATTGCCACGATTTGCATGAGACTGCCCACGAAAGCCATTCGCTGGGTTTTGAACGTTGTTTGCGTAGGCACCTTTGACATTTCATAGCAGTATTGATAATATTGTGCTTAACTCCGGTCACCAGCATATCAGCCGAGTTAAGGACTTCATTTTGTCAACTCCCAAGTGCCCGGAACGTAAACCTTGAAGTATGGCTGGTCGAAGCATCGTAGGAATAACAGTACGACAATTAAAGCATAACAGTCTGGAGTGACTGAAAGGCTCTCCCCGCGAGTGAAGAATTCTGGAAATCGTCGCTTTTCATCGGTTTTCCATCCGCGACGCAACGCCGAGATTACAGGTGCGAGGTACTTAAGTGTATCTTGAATCAAGTCTTCTCTACGCACAGGAAGTGGCCGTACCAAGAAGCAATCAGACGCGTGGGACGGTGTGGACGCAGGAGCACATCCAGACAGAAAGTCTGCATGCTGAATGTGTTTAGCACTTCGATGAACAATATCGTAATCGTAAGAACTCAATGCGATGCTACAACGTTGAACCACTGCGGCTGATGACTTTGTTAGTGATTGTGTGGGTTGATGAACAACTTTTAACGCCTCGTGGTCAGTGACGATGGTGAACTTGGCACCAAACAGATATTTGTGTAGACGTTTTACGCCCTAGTAGACAGCCAACGCCCCCCTCCGGATCTGAGAATAACCCATTTCGCCTTTCGTGAGTCGCTGTAAAATGCAGATCACAAGTCTGCCACATTGTTCCGGAACAGCACCAATGATTGTCGGCGATGCATCAGTAATTACAGTGGTATGATCCTTCGGTGAAACGAGTTTAAGAACAACACCCGACTTCAGAAGTACTAACAGATTACGCGGTGTTTGCTCATGAACTAGAGATCATGAAAAACACTTGGCAGAAATAATGACAAACAAACAGCTCTCTTTTGAGAAAAATTTGGAATGAATCAAGAACAGTACTTGAGCACACCCAAAACAGAACGAAGTTCGTGAATGCTAGTGGACAAAGGTACATCAAATAAAGGCGATAATTGCTTGGGGTCAGGAGAAATGCCATCAGAGTTTGGGGGTCTACCCCAGGCACGAAAACTATGAAACACTAGCAATAAAATTGACTGAGTTGATTGCAACATTAAACTGGAGAAATATCTCTAACAAACTACAAAAACGCAAACTGTGGATAACTTTGGATGGACCGTGAACAACAACATCGTGTTGATAGGATTTAACTCCATCGAGACTGCCAATGTTCAGATTAAGGGACTGTTGGGATATAGCGGGTGACACATGCAAACCAAAACGCAGCAAATTACACTTGTAAGGACCAAATGCAGTACTGATGATCGTCAACAAACTAGATTCCTCATCAAGTGGCATTCGTAAATGTGCATCCTTAAGGTCAATCTTTGAAAAGACTGTGGAAACTGAAAGACGAAAGAACACTTTTTCTGGTTCTTCAATCATACACGTGCGTTGGAGTAGTCTTTTGTTGAGAACCAACCGATATACACCAAATATCCGTGGGGTTTTACCATCTGAATCGAGGAGAGTTACAACGGGAGTAGCCCAACTGGATGATTAAACTGGCGTGAGGATGCCTCTCACAAATGGATTGTACACCGAGGCGAACTGGTTCACGTAGGTCAAATGGATGATGCGCCATTTGATAAATATTGGGTCTCCAAACAATTCCAGTTTAATAGGTGGTATGTGCATCCCACCAGCAACCTTGATGCATTTAAGAATAAGCTGTCGAAGGCGAGACGCATCATCCTGAGTGTTAAACAACGAAATATTCGCATGTAACTGACGAAGAATTTTTAGGCCCAGGACAGACGGACCAGAATTAGAAATGAGAAAGTCACGCAGAATGGGAGAAGAGTTGGAAACCTGAATTGGAATGACACATGAACCAAAAATTGGTAAAAAATGACCAGTGATACCTCGGATCGTGACATCAGTTGGCTGAATATGAGCATCAGGGGGAAAAGATTCGAGATGAGATTGTGAGAAGATAGACTCGGCACTGCCCGTGTCAACAATAAACTCATGAGAATTACCGTTCGGTGTAACAAAGTCTAAGTAACATGAGAAGAAAGGTTGCGGACAACAGCTAAAGCAAGGGAACTAAGTTCATCTTCAAGTGAAACTGGGGTGGAATCCGCGTTAACAGCCATGCGACACACTTAACGTTGTTGACAAATACTGTACATGACCAGTCTTACCACAAGAAAAACACTCAGAATTGCGGTGGGGACGAGAAAACCGGGAATGTGAGTGTCCACAGGAAGTACATTTTCCCAACGATATCTGCACGGGAGCATGAGAACTGTTCGAACCCGTGGGAGGAATACCATAGGCGCGGTAGCTACCCGAAGTTTTGAACTGTTGTGGAGTTTTTGCTCGAATTTCCTAATGGCGTCTGGCTGAAGTGAACAAAACTGTATTGTCCACAGGTGCAGTTATGGATCGGACATCCTGATACTTTGCGCAAATAGTTATAATGCCCTGGAACGCTTGGTCGCTCTGAATTAGTAGTCTTTGCTGCAATTCTGGTATGTTTATTCCAGCAATCAAACGATCTCGAAGTTGATCATTCAACTGTGCACCATAATCACATTTCGAGGCTTGCGTTTGAAGTCCAAGAATGAATGCACGAACAGACTGATTCTCTGTCCAGACAACAGAATTGAACTTGGCTCGTTCAGCTGCAGTAAAATTAATGGGTTGGAAATGATGTAGCAGAAGCGTCTTCAGTTTGTCATACGAGAATTTCATCGCAGAATCCGGAAATGCAAGATTTTTCACTGATGCGTATGCATCTTTGCCAATGAGGTGTGAGGAAAATACAATTTTTTTTTCAGAACTCAATCCACTTTCAGTCAGACGCCGAATTTCGAGACGTTCGAAATAGTTCTCGCATTCGCTGCAGGTGCAATTTACATCCAATGATTCTATATCAGTTGAATGGATGATGAAATTTCCGTACACGATGCCAAATGTGGTACTGCATAGATTATTCTGGTATTGTCCCGCAAAGGACATCACGGAATCAGAATACGGATACGGCACACAACGCACCGAAGCATTTCGTATAGTGCGCACATATATGTACAATATCGTAATAGGTGAATACAACAGATATGGTAAAAGTCACATGTATAGTCAGTCATGAATGCCACAATATCCTTACTATTTCTTTGGTGACACACGTCTCCGCCGATATTTCTTTACCAATGTTACACTGTTGTATTATCACTACACCAAGACTGGAATCAGGGATGGTACTGACAGCACAAATAATGAAAAAGTGAATTACATAGACTGTTTTGTGGCTATTTCGACGCACGTAAATTTTCGAGGTTACCGCGGATTATTTTGACTCTAAAATAAATAATTCGTGCATCCTTACACGAGTGTTAGTACTCTACAAAAATAGTAGGACTGGATTTTTCTCCTCTGCTTGCACTTTACCGAGTACTTTTGTCCGCGTATCACACAACGAGTCCCCCAAAATCCATCCGACTTCTCTAAAACTATCTGCTTTCACTCAAAAGTATCCTCGAATGCGGTTCCGACGGATTAAGGTTGTATTCTTGTATTATTCGCAATGACCAAACTGAGGGGACGTATTGTAATCACTCCAGGCGTCAGTTACGCAAACTGAAGTAGCAAGAACGCCAAGACCGCGAAACGGCACGCTTTTGTTATTGCAGAACTGATTTGTATAAATATGTTAAAACAAAGTAAACAGTTGACAGATTACAAGTTGACCAATCACACACAACCTTTGCTGTACCTGTCCTCAGGGATTCTGATTGGTCGAAACTCCTCAGCGCAAGTAACCACGAGGCTGTACCTGGCCATATCACGTGTGATGCCTGCTCAGTCACTAAAAATCTTCAGTAGTCACTTCACTTTTAAGCGCACTCGTTATTCGTATGTCGTACAGTCTTTACCTTCGAACGTTGCAGTCGATGTGAAAGACCTGTGGAAATCATTGCACCAATGAGAAGGACTATTTATTAGATTCCTCACAACCTGCCTTTGTTCGGTTTACTCAGTCACATGGCCGAAGGTTATAATCTGAGTATAGCGATAAATTCTGGAATATCACATGCAGCCTAACCGACGTGTCCACTCTGCATATCCTCAGGATTTTCCATAATATGTTTTTATACTGATCAATTCAGTTCCAGATAATTAACTGATTCATGCACCTAAGAGGTAAATACTCAGCTGTCACATAATCATATTTTAGGGACGGGGCAGTAGTAAAAGAAAATAAGAGAAGCATGGCTTTCAGCTCAAAAACGGTTTGATCAGGCTGGCTAAGGAATCTCGCAACAGAACATTTGTAAGCTTTTGTAGGGGGAAATAACTATTTGTAACTTACCCAGGTAGAGAAATTAGAAACGCATTTGAAAAGACCGCAGTGAGGTGGCTATGCGGCAAATAATATTTTTCCAGACAGGTAGTATCTTCGCACGCGGTCCAGTGCGCTACAGCTTCATTTCCAGTACCCAACCAATCACGTGGAGCCGGACCGTAACTGTTAGATCGTATAGATACAGCGAAATCGCTTTGCGATTGGTCAGCACGTTGTCCGCCAACAAGTGCATGCCTTTTTTTGCAAATAAACAAGTTATTACTAACCAAATGTGACAGAATACAGCCCTGCCGTTCTCGCCTGGTCTTGACGTCCTCCCAGTGCGCGTAGTCCGGGTGCGGGTTATTTTATTACGTGCGACTGGCCGAGTAGATACGATTCTCACGGTTGTGTTACCGAATACTGAGAAACGTGCACGCTGGGTATGGCGCTGCATCTGGAAATATGCCTAGATGACCTGAAGATAAATTCAAAGTCCTTTGCAAGCAGTTCGATTACAGGAAATCCATAAAGCCGAAGTGGCAGAACACAGTCATACACAAAACGCTGGATTAAGCAAAGTGGTACGGAGAATTTTCCAATACGTGGCCCACAAACGGTTAGTTTCCCAACCTTCGCAAAAACGGCAGAAATATGGTCAAACCATATCAGGTTTCGTGCTAGCAATACGCCAAGTTATTTTACCAACGCACCTCGGAGAATGTCATTTCCGTTAATATTTACACTGTAGATTCCACAATTTGTGTGCCTCTCACCCTTTGGAAGAGAGAAACGTAAATGTGCACATCCAGAAGGGTTACCAGTCAGGTTGTGGTTAGAGGACCGCTCAACTATGCCGGAAACACCTTACTGAAGAATAGCAGAATTGAAGTCACTGGGGTAAGATATACCAAATACTAAATAGTCCTCATATTTATTGAACCAGTGAGTCGTCAAAAGTGGTCACGGTAAACAGGTACGTAAATGAAGAAAATATTGATGAAATGGCACCTTGAAGAACAGCAACTGTGAAAGTGTGAGGGAAGAAGCCCGGTCACCGTGGCATGCAAACTGTTAGCTTTTAGCGTAGTATTCAGATAATAAGGCGATGGTAGGAGTTTGGACGCCACCCACAGAGAGTATGCAGAGTATTTCCTCTCTTCCAAAGTCGTGCCTAGCCCAACCTGTTCCATGTTTCTCGATAGCATCAGCATTTTATCACATACATTATAGTACGACGCAGTCCTCTGCAGCACTCACGACCAGACTGCTGTTATCACCTAGACGGTCTTTAACATTATCCCCATTGCGGGAAACGGTATTGCGCTAGGTCTCTGGTGAGAAACAGAACCAACCGTCAACATCAACGGAAATGGTGCATTGGCGATTAAATGACAAGACGTTCAAGGTTGGTGTGACCATTCAAATACTACACGACCTCATTTTGTTGTACTAGAAGTCGTTACTACTGTTTTGTTTTCAATAAAGCTGGATGCAACCATCAGTAAGCCAATTGAATCCACAGTTCTTGCTCCGCGCGAATATGGCACCGGCTTTGACTACCACTCTAATACATACGACTTGAGATTATTACGAGCACCACACCTCTGATTGGTGGTCTTGCGGTAAAAGAACTACAAACGGACGAATCGCAACCATACACTGTTTCGTCAGGTTTACTCAGTCACAAGATATAGTGAGGCCTGTTCACGCGCCATGGACATTCACTCGCGATTTATTCGTTTCCCGTCCGCCTTTCACCCGCACGTCAGATAGCTGTCCGCACTACACTCTGTACTACCTTACTCCACCAATCACTGGCGACCACCTTCGTGTGAGACTGATATTGATTGACAGCCTTCATCCCCTAAAAACATTCTCACGTTTGGGCTTTCCGTATGGTGATTCAAAGAACGCGCTTGTGCGTACACGCGCGCTCTCGTCCTGCCTACTGAATTCGGGATACGAACTTCGGTAATTTCCTCCGAACACCATTGTCACTTATGAGCGCCTTCTTTTGTCGAAATGCAAAGATACCGCTTCAGACACGAGGACTGAAGTGGTATACGGGTATTGTCAAAACTCGCTGGGCATCGTAGTTTCTTGGAATTAATTTAACCCTACATGCAACTGACCACAGATCACCGCTTGCGCTACTAATATTTAGCTATTCGCAATTCTACATCCCAGCCCTGTTGTAATGTGACACTGCAGATTTAGAGAACAAATTCATTGGTTAGGGAAGTGTCCGTTAAATTTCGATAACACTCGTAGTAACCATCACAGAAATCATCCATGATTTCTAAATCCTGTTTTTGCTTTTTTTTCTTCGGTGAACTCTAGAAACAATTGTATCTGCAAGAACGAGACATGAGCCAAACAGCACACGGAGGGTTTTCAACTGTGATCTGCCCAAGGGGAGATCAAGCAATAGGCAAAAATGACAGGTAGAGGGCACCAACGGTGAAAACGTCAGAATCTGGGAAGATGTGAGAAATAATCAGTTTACCCTCCGAAAGAAATTAATGCACAGATCCAGCGGTTTGCCAGTTGTCGGATTAATAACACGCTATTTTAGGCTGTTTTTTGGCATTAATCAGTCCCATACGGGTAGTGTTCATAGGGCAACCTTCGAACCAAGTTGTCCCTGTTCGGCGTTCGCAGCTCGGATTGGCAGAAGTGAACTCTGAACACTCCTATCCGATAACGGGAGAAATCAGCCCGCAAACACTGTATCCTCTTGGTCTGACGTCCACTGCAACTGGAGCCCGGTAAGATCCAAATTGGGCTTCTGGCCAAACGCGCTAGCACACTCGCAAAGATGACCCCCATCTAGTAGGCCTGGGTAGTAAGCTCACAGTGTTGCTCGGATAAACACGCGCGCATCGTCTCAGTGTCAGTCGCCTTATGCAGTGCCAAAGCCCCATCATTACAATGCTTGTCCCATCTGGCCTCCCAGGAACCATCACTGTGAGGCATACCCACCGAGTCCCGCCTAGGACTTGAACCGGGCCTGCAGAACTGTGAATCTTACACGCTGACCATTAGGCTAGCCAAGTAAACCAACAGCGACGCGACCCTTCGTCGGCACCGCATCAGACAACGCGCCCACGCCGGAAACGCCTTAGACCGCACGGTAGTGGTGTCCAGTTATGGTACGCATTTTTCACAAGATCGAGCGGTCCGCTAGAAATACATGATAGCCTGCGGTGCCTAAGGAGCTGCATTAGAGCCACTAGTGTTGGCGAAGACATCAAACCAGTGATACTTCATAATTCCCCAACAACCATCTAAAGAACGCGCGGTCCATGGATTTATCGCTGAAAGACAATTAGCATTGTGCATCACTTACACGCAACGTAAAAAACCAAGCCAGGAAATGACGGGCGTCCACCGCGCCATTCAGAGCTACACGGGGATGAGCGGTAACATCTGTTCGGAGAAGATAAGCATTCAACGAACACGACCTTGAATTCCAATCTGTCCCCCGGTCCTCCTCGTTGATACTAATCTTGTCGTCCATTCAGGACAGGCGAAGACCGCACTACCTTCACGAGTACCCTCTTCATCGATGCGGAACCCGTACACGTCAATCACGACTATCTAAGACATCGTGAGTGAAATCGTAGGGGATACTACTGATCGAGAAAAAACTAAAGCCTCGTGCCTCAAGCCAATAACAATGCAATTATAGCGTCCATTCTGATTTCCATGAGTTTGCAACTAAGGAACAGGTCCGACAGTTCTTCGATCAATATAGCCGTGCAGCATCCATCTGTCTCGCAGCTGTTTTGGCGCGACTCGAACTATCTCCAGTCGCCCGAAGGAACCCGACACACCAAATTCCTGTACGGCATCGGGGTTTTTGACGTGGCCGGTATTGCCTGTCTGGACATGGTACACGGTATGGCAGGAGCCGCAAAGACTTGCAGCAGTCACACTCACCGGACAGACCAACGTACACCCATGGACGTCATACACACTGTCCCCAACCACCCCCTGTTAACAATGTTAACGATGGAGGGTTTTGCTGGTTCCCCGTCAACTGCTGCACGGGTGAAACTCATTTTGGCGATGATTTCGTTCGAAAAGAATTATTAACAGAAATACCACGATCACATTAGGTGCTCCACTTCGAAAGTATCTTCAGCGCGTTATAGACGTTCGGCTAGAGAATCAAGCCAACCGTAGTGACCATTCTCTCCCTACACGCAAAAAATTCGAGTAGATTGCAACATTTTACGTAACGGTGGGCGACGGTCAGGAAGAAACAACCATGGGGGGACTGAAGCAGGTTGCACAAGATGCTGAACTTGCCGTGACCTGTAACCATACAGTAGTCAGGTTACCCAAACGAGGCACCTAGATCAGGCGTCTCAAGACAAATAACTTGCACCGTGGAACGCCACATTACACAAGAGGCCCAACCAGATGGATATTTTCACCCTGGTCGTGAAAAAACCCGTGACAGTCTTCTACAGAAAAGTAGTAATACCTGCCCCCTCCTTGGATAGTACGAAATACTGAGGGCCCACTTCACGACCGGTGAACGACAACCGCGTCGCGAGGAGAATGAGCGCACGGACAATGAAAATTTCTAAACCTGTAAGCAACAGGATCTCTACGAGCGCAGCGAGGTCTCATCCATTCGGCGATTCATTTCTAGGAGTGAGCAGTATCCCAGAAAACGTTTCCAAGGAAATGAAAACCACACAAAAATTCATTAATTTAATTAGAAAAGCCCCCAACTTGAACAACTTGTAGGGATTTAAAAGCCGATGATCCAGGGGTCGCACTGAGCTACTTAACTAGCAAGACAGCGTGGTTTATCGATGAAGGGTGAAAACCGGGGAAGTGAAACGGATAAGAATATGGGAGGACGAAGGGTCCTATTTTGCCTTGTTCGCGCGCTCCTCCAAAAGCTTCAATTCTTCATGCATAGCGGGCGGGAAATCCTCCGGAAGCTGTTCATTGAAGTAGTGTTTCAACTCCTCAACCTCCTTTTTCCAGAAATCTGGAGGCTGGCTCAACAGTCCGTTTATGTCGGGCTTCGGATTGAGACCGTCCAATTTCAGGTCTTCCGGTCGAGGGATGTAACCAGAAATACCCTCCACGGCTTGACACTCATCATCACATCGACGTAAAATCCAATCCAGAACGCGTAAGTTCTCTCCGAAACCGGGCCACATAAATTTGCCGCTGGCATCCTTGCGGAACCAGTTCACGTGGAAGATCTTCGGAAGCTTCAAGCCTGGTTTCTTCTCAAAGCTTCAAGGGTTTACGAGAGTAAAGCAATCTGCATCAGCACGTTTTCAATTCAAGGTTAACAAGACAAAAAGACTAGTCATGACACGAAAGACACAGCAATACAGTACAGTTCAAGGTAAACAATCAACAAATGCAGCGATCCTAGGTGCTCTCTCAGTGGAAACCTGAATCGCAAACTGGAAAAAACAATGGGAAGCCTAAAATACAACACACTTCGCACAAAGTCAAAATCTTGACGTTAACTGAGATAGCAGACTGTTGTCACTTAAATGACAACCGCAGGTAAATTAAAACTTCGTCATGCTGCCCGCCATTACCGGCATGGCTTCAGTTTACCGCGCTACGATGAATGCAATTAAGCTACTTCAACCATAGGCTCCTTGTTTGATCAAGCCTTTCGGTTGTCATGACGAATAGAAACGCTGTCTTTAACTGTCGGCAAAACGACACCCTTCAAAGCCAGTAAACCAATCAGGAAATTCGTTTGGGACATGCAAGTGCCATAATTAGTAAGAATATCGAACAATCGAGAACCCAAATGTGTCTCAATGATAGCCTGCTTTATCTCACCTAAGCCAATGTTCCAAATATTTTCCGAAATTGTAGCCGAAGAATGGGCGCATAGCAAACGGATCGTGCATCACCACTTTGGCCTTGTGTTCAGCAGCTGCGGTGGCTTCAGACCGCATACAAGCTCCTAGGAAGACACCATGGCGCCAGTTGAATGACTGCATCACCAACGGCACACCCTCGGGACGACGACCTCCGAAAATTATGGCATCAATGGGCACACCCTCTGGTTTCTCCCAATCCGGGTCAATAATTGGGCATTGGCTCGCCGGTGTGCAGAACCGCGAGTTTGGATGTGCGGCTGGTTTTCCGCAACCCTAAAAGAGCAGAAATACGATTAGTTCGAAGCACAGCACTGGCAGAAGTTTAGTTCTTTTCCGGTGATTGGGCCATGTGGATTACGAACGCGAATAAAACGCTGACCTAACGGTGCAATCAAGCGTGCACAACTTCATTCGTTGGCTGGTGTAATCAAAAAGCAGACACCATAGAATACCAAACATTGTGTCCTACGTGTGGCACATAACAGTTTTATAAGGCACTCAGTAGAGGTAGGCGTGCAACCTCTAACCACTCAAAGTAAAATGCCACCGTTCGCAGTCAGTATCGACCGCAGGAGACAAACATCTGATTCCTATGATTTCCATGTTAAGTTACCGACTAGTACACGTGTGAAGAGATCAAGACACCCGGCCGGGTGGAAGACCCAACCACCAACAAGAAACTATTATTGACTATCCGATAGTATGATGAAGTACTTACGGGCTCCCAAGGTTTGCCGGTCCAGTCAGTTACTTTGACCTTGTGGAAGTCCACATCTTTCTCCAGACCTTCCCAGAAGAAGCGGCCGTCGCTGAGCTCAGCCACGTTGGTGAAGATTGTGTTCTTCTGGATGGTCAGCATCGCATTGGGGTTGGTGTCCATAGCTGTGCCGGGAGCGACACCGAAGAAACCCGCCTCCGGATTGATAGCACGCAGGCGACCCTCTTTGTCGAACTTCATCCAAGCGATATCATCTCCGACACAAGTAATTTTGTAACCGGGCAAGGTTGCCTGAAGCATGGCCAGGTTAGTCTTCCCGCAAGCACTTGGAAATGCAGCAGCAACGTAACGCTGTTTGCCAGCAGGCGTCTTCAAACCCAGAATGAGCATATGCTCAGCCAACCAACCCTCACGCTGCGCCAGAATCGATCCCAAACGCAGAGCAAAACACTTCTTACCCAGAAGAGAGTTACCACCGTACCCACTACCAAAGCTGCAAATCTCATTGCTGGCTGGTATGTGCGAAATCAGCGTCAGTTCAGGATTGCAAGGCCAGTTGTTGATAACGGGACCTGAGGAAAGGATTTATGTGAACATCACATGAACACATTTCACTGGGTAGTAATCAAAACATAAATCCGAGATAAAGCCACGAGGCAGAAGACTTTTTCCGAGTGCAATATGAAAACGACCAAAAGTGGACACCAGTGAAAAACAATGGAAAATAAGTGCTCAAAATAAAACTGGTGGGAACGATTCTAAGAATGAAAAAGCCTGGTACTACGGGGGCATAGGTGATAAAACAAAACCAATATGCCTCCTCGGTTCCCATCAGTGGCCCTGAGAACATCCAAATCCAAAGTGCGCCACTCTACAGCGGATGAACCGATTGTGAGGTGATATATGGTTGTGTTACCTTATAAATCAAAATTAATTGGGTCCTAACGTGGTTTGTGAGAGCAAAACGTCAGGAAGCCATCATATCATGTAAATTAGCATTTAGGTTTTCGCTAGATACTAGACGTCTGTTCGTGCATCCTCAATGGGCTCAAAGAAACCTAAAAACCCAACGACGCACCAAGTGCCATGAAGAGAACTGTTGCGCGGAAATTCTGAACGAACTCTGGTGTAACGTGAAGCTTTTGTGCAGACATTGTTACCATTGTAATGTCCTGCATGACCTGCCGGGCAAACGTTTCATTTATTAGGAACCATGTATTCGGACAACACGAAAATCATTCAGGCGACAAAATTGCTCATTTGCATCAAATATATTTAGTCCGCTTTAACCCAGTCTTAATTCAGTCAGAAAATACCATCACTTTTTTCGTGTCTTCACTTCGTTATGTTCAGTATGTGGTACGTCAAGTTCATTGTCGCCCCATCGTCCATAACTGTCATTGAGAAATCAACTATTTATCCCAATAGTATGCATAACCCACCAAATTATTACTGATAACGGAAAATCCACATGCACTGTCCGCATCCAAAAGTCCAATGCTGTGAGTTGGATTAGTCGATTGGCAGCTCAGCTGGTAGAGAACCTGCCCAATGGACGGAATGCCGTCGGTTCGCTTCTATAAAATTCGGACTCTCCGTGCCAATAGTACATTCCATGACCACACTTTCATTAACATTAAACCGACCCTGGAGCCGCGCATGGTGCCAACACAAATATCGAAGCAAGTAACGAGGGGAAAGTGAGTTACGATTTTTTGGCTGTTTCATCACGAGCATTTTTGTATTTTTCGAGGTGTTGTTTGATAGCTATATAACAACGAAAATCTAGAGCGAACCCGCATTTCTGGATGCCTCGGTAAACCATGTGGTCAGGGACAGCCAAGGTGAAAACTAGTTACACAATCGAATAACAACAATACCAATTGTGAACTCACGTGATTCAGGTTTTGGCATGCCAACTGAGTGAAGAGCCTTGATGAAATGAGCGTCGTCTTTCTTCAACAGCTGTAACACTCCTGTCCCCATTCGAGTCATAATGCGCATGCTGGCGACGACGTAGAGCGAATCGGTCAACTCGATACCGATTTTCGAAATTGGACCTCCAAGAGGACCCATGCTGAATGGAATCACGTACATGGTCCTCCCTGTAAGTAAGAAAAACGGCTTTAAATGTTGCTAGTTTGCGATGAGCACTCGACCCAAGTTTCAATGCTCCTATTTCCCAATGAGCTCCGACGGAAGAACTGAAATGCGCCCCCGATGGCTTCAGTGATTCTCCTGAAAAAACTCTTTCCAAGCCAGCCTCAAACTACAAGACAATAAACGATTCAAATGCGAACAGTACATGAACATAAATGAAGCTGGTCAGATTCAAATGTAATGTTTTGTCAGAGGTTGGCAGTCAACCACTGAGTGCTACATGTGACGAAAATATGGTGTCAACTGTCATTTAGCTCGCAAAGTTAATACTTCAATGCATGGAATAGAAATATGTCTTTGATTCGAGCCATCTGATCTCTTCAAATTCTCAGATACATCTGATGTGACGACCAACCGACCAACCCCGTCTATCATTTGCCCGACCACGTTCCCAGTACGCGGCAACCGAAAGCGCTGTTTCCTACACACTTCGTTAGTGTAAGCCAGTGTGCAGTCCTCGTGCTTAGGTCCTGTGAGAATACATCTGGTTGGTACTCCACGGTCTGTTCTCATTCATCTACTACTTGACGAACGTTGATTCTACGAGCTGAGGAAATTTTCCCACCAATACTTACTTTCTAGACTTATCGGACCGCATGAGACACGCCGAAATGAAACAATCGCTCTATTAATAGAACATGAACAGCCCATAGAATCGCTGTACTGAGAGAAAGGTGAGCGCCAGGCCGGTCCTACGTCAAGAAGGACATGATCCTTTTCACGAATTTTAGGGGAACTTTTTAGACAAAAAACACCAAAGCTTACCCTTCATGCAACCAGGAAAACGAACACTGAATGCTTTTTCCAGATCGGCAGGTGACATCCAGATACCAAGAGTCCCCTTGACGCCCTCTTTGACTTTAGGCACAGTTGAGCGTTGATCAGGGGTACTGATCACGGTCTTGGACTCCACACGGGCCACATCGGCTGGATCAGTACGGGCCAGCCAACAGTTCTCATAGGCGGGCAGTTTCTTGATTGCACCTGAAGTAAAAATACAACTTGAAAAACTATTGAGACAGGCATATGTGATCACAAGGAAAAGAAATTGCCCTCCGAAATCTACTAAGTTCGTACCCAAAGACCCGGTTTATACAAAGGTGAAAGCGATCACCATAAAGCGGCACTCAGAACCCGAGACTGCTTGCTCGATTCCGCTAAGGCTTATAGAAGAAACCAATGCACAAATGTTAACTGGGAGATAAACATCTCGAACATTGAAAGAGGGGTGGATCGCCTAGTGAGCATGCCCCAATACTGCTAGAATTAGAAAAACGAGAAAATAAGACGTGGGTAGTAAAACCCATCGACCGGGACATACCCGATTTCTCCAAGTCAGCCAAACACTTCTTGTACTCTTCATCCGAGCCATCACAAAGATAAACATGGTCCGGCTGGCAAAGAATAGCCTTCTCCTCCACGTAGCGCCGTGCGTTCGGCGGGAGCTGAGCGAGCACTGCCTCTATCTCTGGGCTCAAGGGAGACATAATGAAAACACTTCCTGAAATAGAAAACACGTAGTTCGACTCACCAACGGAAGTAACTAACATCAAAAACCACCCCGACCGCGGGATAGTACCACCCAATGCCTTGGTTCCGTCATCTTCGTTTGTTTTCTGATGTTGCTACCACACCCAAAATCAGGTCTTGCCTCACGTGCGACAAACGACATCAAATGCACAAAAAAAACTGTCTACTCAGCGGAATCGATTTGGAATTAAGCTATGTATGGCGGCTTTTTCCTAGCAATTACATTCACACAAGTCATTTACCAAGCACATTCAAGCAGTAGCGTAGGAGATTCCGATCCTACTATCCAATTATTAAATTTCGAGATCCAATAAAGGTCCACAGCTAAGGTAAATCGACATTCAGGACCAATAACACGAAACCTACACTAATGCAGACTCGAGTGCAGTATAGAACAGATAGACCAAGACAAGCGATTGACGCCCATCTCGGAAAAAATAGGCCGAAAAAATCAACGTGCACAGGTTCAATCAATTCAGTTTAACCACCAATCTCACAGTTTTGTGCTCTGGTTTCGGTTGCTACCTCGCGACACCGTCCAGCTAAGGGCGGAATGAGTGGAAAGATAGAGTCAAAAATAATTGGTGGAAATCACGAATAGAAAGAACGAATGGCCGCGACACCCAGCTATGTTACATCATCTCCGACCTGGTGGGTCTCGTGGATCCCAAGTCAACAGGTTCAGTAGATCAACGTAGTAGTATAACGATTTTAATCTAAAAAGCAAGTGAATAGATCGTGTTCCGCGGGAAAACCGCAGGGGAAACATCAGTGAAATGGATATTCAAAGGGGGAGAGACATCCCGCATTGGAGTAGTCCACCTGTGTGGCCTGTCACTATCACTCAAACAGATCCGAGAAAACAAAATCCACCACTTCTTTGAAAACTGACACAGTGTAATACGCTCAGACAGATCGCCACTCCCATCTTTATCGGTGTAAGTGTTGATGCTTGTTGATGCACTTACTGAGCTCCGGCTCACCGAGTTTTCTTTCTGTCTTTGCAGATCGTGCACGTGCAACCCCCAAGGAAGACACTGCATCCCGCATACTACAACAGCAACTACGCGAGAATGGAGGCAACCGGGGAGCAGGGACTGTAATCCGAGGCGTCAAGCAGCAAAGCCCGGATAATGAACCTCGCATTCCGTAAGATGGAAGTTTTATGCAATCCACAAGCGCAAATCAACCATAAGCAACCGCGCTTGGAATGATACGGTTCACCCGATTACTGCCTAATTAGTTATACAGAACGGCAGTGGAAGAACCGAGCGCTATCTCTCATCAGCTTTCACCGAATCAATTACACTTCATCACCCCGGTACTTTTTAATATAATAATACACTAGTATAGTTGCAGTCCCCACCTGGAAAAATCGGAAAGGCACCGAGAAAATCGGTCTTAAACCCCAGCAGTTAGGTTAATCGCAGTAATACTCAAGTGAATAGTGGGACCAAATTTCGTAATGGTAAGGGGGATTACGAAGCAATAAGACCAAAAACAACAACAACAAATATGGAACAGCCCCGATGACACTCATACAAAACGCCATTCTACGAAGTGCGGTAAAATACCAACCGAGAGCCTGTTTCGTACACGCCACATCAGATAATACGAAGCCACAGACAGCCGCAAAATTGTTTATGAATTAAAACGAGCTGACAGGGAAGACTTGCAGAACTATAAACCCTCTGGCCGGTTCTAGCTTAGATCAGTTTGGGATAACGGGCAGAAACCCAGAGCTTACTCGAAATAAAACACGAAGATTGCTCAGAGGCATGGATCTTAGATCCTGAAACACTGAAATAGCAGTACGTGAACAAATTCCTATCAATCACGCCACGAATGCAAGATTTAAGATCGAGTCAGACACGCAACTACCACCAGCAGCGACCCCACTTACCCGACGGATAGGACCCAACAAGTGACAGCGGTGGTCGATGTTGGTCTTTCAAAATGGTACGTTGATCGATCAAGTCAACCGGGTTGGTCAACTTGTCGCGTGTGGGTGTAGGTCGTGGCTCAAAAGACAGACAGCCAATCAGTAAGTGGAATCAAGGATGGCAAGTGGCACGGGACCTGACTTTATCTTCAATTTGATTGGTGCATGACCACGAATTAATCTATCTTTCGATACAGACAGCCTGGGGGACCACGTCCTGGCTGTCACTGTTAACCACGGCACGGAACCCAATTGGTCTTCCCAGAACTTTCAGGGATGACCAAACGGGATCTAGCGGGGCAGCTGGCCCGCTGTAGCGAGGTATCTAATGTGTGACGGTCGTAGTGACGCCAGGGAGGTTATGCAGTGGGAATTGGTTTTGGGGCTTAAATCCAGGCCCGTTTTGGATCTTAAACTGAACCAAAAGAAAACCTAGTTTCGCCTGCTTACGCGTTTAACCGCATATGACAGTAATCTTCATTGGGCAACTACTGAGACCAGCCTACTTGGGTGTCGAAGTTCTATTTTGTGAATGCGAATTTTGCGACCAGTAGTGCTTATCATCATCCGGACTACTATATGAGCGGAAAAAGAAAATTTTCGCATCATATTGTCCTTTGGTCGATACTCAAAAGTAAGCAGAATACATATTTCCTTAATGAGGGTAGCTAACGTGTATGACAGGCAAGGTGCCCAAGTGATGAGCTGAAACTTGCATGTGAAAATAAAGACCTTGCTACGGCAATAGGGTAATACACAAATACGAAAATGACTGCGATTTACAGGTACTGTCGAAATTCGGAAGTTGTAGTTCACGGAATTAATCTATCCCTTACATGGAAAGTTGCTCTTTGACACAAGATTTCATGCCATGTTTACTTATCAATTGGCCACTAATAAATACACATACAATGCGGTCTATTTTACCTCTCCATGAAGAACGCGGCACGGTAAATTCAACTAATTTGCCGTCTCGTACACGGTGTTAATCCACCAAAATCTGAAAATGTGAATCACAAATGGGTTAATAATGAACTGATGTTCTCTGTCCTAAGTCAATTATTTCAGCATTTTAGGCGTACAGTTTACCAACAGAGCCACAAAAGCACCAGTTACTCTGTGCCCCTCTACGTGCGCTATTTTCGCCTCCGTAGTCCAGTATGGAGAAATCGCATCAACATACGTCTCAAATGTTGAGAGTAAATTCTCCAACTAAGCAAAATCAGGACTGTCACGGGGTAGAAATGACAATCAAACCTTCAAAGTGTCCATGATGTCGCCAATGAAAATTCATGCGAAAATGAATAGATATGACCATGGATATGAGATGAACATCCTTTAGTGAGACATAAGTTGACGCATTACCTGAAACGAAAGCAATCTTTGAAGATATATTCCTAATTTTACAGATTGAAAACAATAATTTTCTGAATCCAATGAATTCTGCATTGTTCAAGTATAATGTGTAATACTCTCCAAATAAAGTTAATCATAACTTATTACAATCCATATCAACCGGCGCAAAGAGTTTTACGAACTCAAAATCATTGGAATGATTTCCCCAGAAAATTTCCTATCATGTGTTATGTGTTTTGAGCCCGTGAACCCTAATATAAAGCACGGAATGTGATTCGATAATCAAACGAAATAACGGTGTTGGACTTTAAGATGTGAAAAACGGAATTGAATTTTCTGTTTTATGAAATTTAGATTTGTTCGTGATTGTCACAGCTTGCCACCTTTGCTGGGCTTATGATGTTGACTTCGAATCGATCGATCGATCGGTCGAGAGAGAGGGAGAGAGATGGAACAGCATACTTTTCTTGAATCTTCTTTACAATGGGATTTGAGAATTTATCGAGAAATCCTCTCTCTCTCTCTCTCTCTCTCTCTCTCTCTCTCTCTCTCTCTCTCTCTCTCTCTCTCTCTCTCTCTCTCTCTCTCTCTCTCTCTCTCTCTCTCTCTCTCTCTCTCTCCCTTTGGATGTTTTCATTTCTCTTTGGGCGTTTTATTTCTTTATGAAATTGGAGAAAACATCATTATCCGAGTCTCGTGTATCGAGTTTTTGCTCACCACGTCTTGTTTTGCCATCATGTTTTAGATGAATAATGTGAAAATAAGTCTCTTCGTTCGCGGAAAGGTCTTGTGCACTGGCTATCACAGAAACACGTGCAAAACGTGTTTTCCTAACTTTATGTCACTCTTAGTTACTAAAATAGTGAAAGGATCCACTCCTGACTGCTCATTTCTACACCATTGAGAAAAACAAAAAGAGCGTCTAACGAACGACGCTCGTTTTACCACGCTTTCAAGGACACACGTGCCAAACCAACCAACAGCTTTTTTCTCCTCGCGAGCCCATCGTCAACTGCAAAAGTGCAACTGGACAGTGGGATAACGCTGTGTCCTCAAAATGTGTTCATATCGCTTCTGCTCCTGTCATAACCAGGAACTAATCGTGAATTTGACCTTCATTGTTTTAAAAATTATTCATATTTGTTCAGTTCCATCTTTCATGCTTCAGGCAAATTTATTACAGTAATTAAGCTCATGCGATTTCAACTTCTCAGAAAAGATTACAGAGCTAAGGTAAGCAATCTCAAGTCATGTAGAATTTTATATTCCCAACCTTTGTTTGGCGTAATATAAAGTAATTGGAAACGGGAAAACTCAAAAAAGCAAATATTTCTTTCATTCGAATTCCGGTGCTAGCTGCAGGGCTCATTCTGTTTTGACAGTGACTGTCCTGGATGAACTAGTGGATTCTCCTCCGTCGGTATTTCTCAAATCCCAGCCGTGTCGGATTAAAAGCTATACGCAGGAGCATATACTCCTTCAGCCAACAGCACTTTTCACTGAGCTCGCATTTGAAAGTGGGAATACTGGTATCATCCAGTGCACCGTGAGTTTCTTTTTTCGCTTACATCACTGCGGTAGGCATCTGTAAACGAGACGTGAACCAAAATTCCCCTTAACTGAATTGACACAATGTAACGTCTCGAGGTCAAAATGTGCTTAATCATGATCCACTTACTTCAGGACAATTAGAACTTGATATGTAGAATATATCACTTTGTGAGGATCAAAACTGGAAAGACAGTGAGGATCAAGTGAGCGGGGAATTTTTAAGGCCACGTAACGACGCAAGTAAATGTAAATTCTGGGCACACTTCTCATTGGTTTAAACTTAGTTGTTCGCAGAACGTCAGTAGTAAATATCTACTGAGTCTTGCCAGAACACCGAACTTACAAAACTGTAAATTAATCCTTCCAAGGTCTTTATTTTGGATTAGAGTAGATTCTTGTTGGGCTATCGGTAAAAAACAACGAACACAGACTTTGGTGCACATTTCATGAAACTGATCTCAGCAAAGAATGGCTAGGTACTACCCAAGCTGGCTCCCGACACCTGACATCTAGCCAACTTTGCGTATCGCATCCATTTCTGAATCGTGCGTATTCCAAAAATATCACGATAAAAATGACATGAAATTCAGTAGAAACAAGATTAGTAGTGGGAGTCTTAAAAGTCAGTCTTTCACAGAAAAATCGAAATTGTCAATACTGAGTTCTATTTACTAGGCCCGATTACTGTTTCTTACGTAAAGGTGACCAGTGGAATACTCGAGTGAAAGATACTATGAAAACTGATGACTGAGGGGTCGATAGAAGTTGAAATTAATTCTGAGTGTAGTAATATAGGAGCACAGGGTTTTTTCAGAAGTTAGAGCTAAAATTAGTCCACTAACATCCACCGGGGAATATTTTCGTAGAAACTGTATCTAACCGGCCAATCGTGCTGATGAAATAACCTGGACTCGGACTACTCACACTGGAAGAACGAAAAGACCAGACAAGAACAGCCAGAATGTATTATGTTACACTTGGTTGATGCTCACTCGTTTATACACAGAAATAGGCATATATTCATTGGCAGACAACGTGCTGACCAATCACAAGGCGACTTAACTGTATCTAAACGATCAAACACTTAAGGTCTGTCTTTACGCGATTGGGTGGATACTGGAAATGAAGCTATAGTGCACTGGACCTTGTGGGGAGACACTCGAATCACTACAGTTTTGCGGTAAGAGGATTAGCGTTGGTTAATGAGGTATTGCCAGGGCTCTATTTCTTGTGCAGTCGATGAGGTGTCAAGTTCATGATATATGAGCATATATATATATATATATATATATATATATATATATATATATATATATATATATATATATATATATATCACTACTCACTTGCGCATGTGCGTAGGGGAAGGGGTATGCTTCATTGACTCGAAGGCCCACTGCACTATTAGGGGTTACCGAAAACCACAACCCCGAGGCTTTGAATTGAGAACCACGTAGATCCCATAAAACAGGCTTGATAACCAGTCGGGTTACAGTTGAATGATGTCTACCGCCTAGGTGACCGGCAGTGGTGTAACGGGCAAACTGGGATGTTGAATCTAGGCGAGGTTGTAGCCGACTCGAAATGGGAGAGAGGCAAACTCGATGCTAGTACTTGATATACAAATACTGAACGGACGTCTGACAAGCCGCCCACTCAATGTTCAGACGTCAAGAAGGACACGGAGACCAGCAGAGAACGTGTATCGGACAAGAGTTAGTAATACTGCTGGGTACACGTAGTTCCAGAGGTAGACAGTGATAAAAAACAAGGGAAGAAAGTTAATGGGGATTCAATCACTCCTGAAGACTCTTGAAGATTAGATGCAATGGCAGTTAGGCCTGAAAACTAAATGGAATGGAAACAGAATAGAAATAAACAATAGAAATGGTAATGTCATATTTACGCGTCAGCCTCAGACCCACCACTGTCATGATAGTAGTGGGATTGGTGTACTCTTGTTACCACATGAAGTAAGGCATGACACTATTGGTATCCAGTGTACAGGCAAATCCTAAAGTGATCTAGCTGGATCAGGACGATCTAACTTTCAACGTCTGTCTACATCTGATTGGCTGAATCCTGGACACGAAGCCACAACGCACTGGGTTGCATGCGGAAGCATTCGTATCATTACAACAATCCCTTTTTCAGGCCTATATTCCTTGTGAGTCAAGAACATACTGACTGTTAGGAGTTGTGATCTGTTCATGGAATGGTTCACCATGCAATATCAACTCTTACCTCATCACTGAAGATCCATAAAGCAGTCTTTGTACAGCTGCTTTGTCGAGGTTGTTGCAAACTGATGCGACAGTAGCGTATGCAACTATCCACTTTGTTGACGTGAACCGAGCGGCAACCTTTTCGAACCTTGCGGACACAATTTTTTGATAAGCCCAAGTCCGACCAAAGTGCACTCGATCGATGCAAAAACACAAATTGATGCAATCTTCGGAGTACCGTTTACTTTGTTTAGTTTCGTTTCCCATTCTGCTTATTACGGATCGGAATTGCTCCGCAGGTCCGATTTCTGGTTCGTCGACCCTGGGTTAATCTACAACTGTGAATTGACTGTGTTTTCCAAGTTCTGTTAACGTGATATGACCAACTACTTGATAATAAATCAATGCGTGCATCTAAATGTTGATAGAATGTCAGCCCACCTCCCGGCCCCATCAAATTTCCTTGTGCATTAGAACCGTATAGTTCGTGTGTGTGGGACATTTAGAAAATCTACAATTCACTATTGGTTCCACTTGGTTCTGATTTCCAATAGAAGGGTAGTAAGTTTTAGGACGAGCTTATTTGCGGTCTACGTGAGACGAATCCTACAATTGACGTCGTGGTATGGAACTGTCCGGTATCGAGTCGATAAGTCTGCAAGCTGGGACAACTAAGACTGAAGAATGGGTTGCAAATTTCTCTTTATGGTACACAATTCGGAAAGAAGTGAAACGAGAATAGCAAGCAGCTCATTTTCTCACTGTGGTCGGAGATGAACTTATCACAATTTATGCTAATATAAAGCAAAACCTTGCGGCATTTTGTGGTCTTCGCACGTAAATCTCAACTTACAGGAGCGTCAAATTTTTATTTTTCTCGTATTCGTTTTCTATTCCCTAGAACACCACCGATAAAAGACGTCTCAGGAGCGGGGGAAGGAAATATCGAGGTCCTGCCACGGCCAGTCATTTCCCTTCCGGTGGTCTTGGGTGGCCGAGATCGCCTTCCTGAAATCCACCACTGATGCTATCAACAGCGCCATTGATAATAGATGAAGTTAACTTAATATCAATAATAACTTTATCACATAAAAGGTCTTTCGTCACTGACTGAAGAAAGTGTTAACAGATAAAATGTGCCCCTTTGATCAAAAACCTTTTCTGATTCCGGATGATTGCTAATTGTGGAAGTTTAAAAAGGTTCAGACGTTTCATTTGGATTGGTTTTCATAACGAGATGTAGACTGAACTTTACTCCGTCTGTGACTAGCATAACTGGGCTGGATAGAGAGACATGATGCGGCGGTTTTATCCGCTTTCGTAATATGACTTTTAGAAAACACGCAAACAGTTGTATAGCCGCAGCTGGCTCAGTCCTGTATCACCATTGTTGGTTCTACTTGTGCACTGAGTCTAACCGAAACCAAAAGTGTGCACCTCTGTGCGTATTTGTCTGGATTTTCAAATGTCATTGAGGAAATTTTCGAGTCCTGTGAACTTTGGTACTACAACGAACGTGCTATGACACATTTTGACAGTCCGCATCGGCAAAATCAATGGTTTTGGATTAGTTTATATCTGCCCGGTGTGTTCTGATATATAGAAGACATTATATTAGCCCGAGTTGGCGCACCAGAAAACTTTCCTTGCGTTTAGTCGTGTTTTTGAGTACATTCGTGTAAAGTCTGTATTGCTAAATATTGTCGGAACTTGCGCGCGTCAGTCAGTATATTTTGGCAGTGATTTGAACGCCCCCTCCGTAAGTGGCACGATGCGCTCGCGACAGCGTCGTGTCCGTCAATCAGAACAGAAATTATCCAGTCCAGGTAATCAGGTCAAGTGAATTATTTTATTTAACTAATAAATCTGCTATAACTGAAATTGATTTAGTAGACAATCTTGATAAGAACGAATCGCACTTTGATTGGCAAGTATCTTGTCTACCAGTGGTACCATATGCTGCATAATACTTCAATGAACACAGTATAAGCATAGGATTCGGTAAGCAAAAGGAAAGCACGCATGCACGGATAAACGTGCATCCAATACCAACGTACGCTGAGCGCAAGTACAAGCAACTAAGTGAAAACGTGTGCACGTAGGCAAGTGCATGAGTCAGCGTTGTACGTCAGTGAAAGTATAGGCCAAGTGTGCAATCGGATTGTCACGCAAGACAGTTCAACACGTGATACGATCTTATTGGTCAGTGCTGTCCAGGATAAAGCACAACCAACGTCGACTGTGAACATGTGAGTGCAAACGATTCGGACCAAGTGTGTGTGTGTGCGTGCGTGCGTGCGTGCGAGATTGCCTGTTTGAGCATATGACTGTTCAAGCCAAACAACACAGTTTGCATTAGTACCGGTCTTCTAAGTTTGGAATGCGCACGCACTTTGGGACTTGAACAATCCCGTCACCTATTAGAGTGGAAACTTGTGTGGCGACAGGAGGAGCCGTTTATCAAGCCGATCGTGTCAGACAAATAAAGGCCAGCGACCGAAGAAGAAACTGTGGCTATTTCGAAAACATCCCAGGACAGACAAAAAGAACGCTGCTGACAAGCAAACGAACCTCAGAAGACTAAAAGGCACTCAGTCAGATGACTCTGTTTGACAGTTGCAGATCAACACATGAACTGGGACATTTGAACTGACACAGAGAGCGGTGGGAGCATGAGAACCAGCTCAGGGACTTTGAGCAAACACACATGTCGGTTCTGCGTCGTGGCGCAAACGTTCGTATCCAATTCCGGCCACCAACACATCTGTGGAGCGAGTGATCTCATTCTACTCAAGTCCAAGCGGCCTTTGTGCAGTGCATACAAAACTGGTTCACACAATGGAGGTGATATAACAAGTATTTCATCTGGACAAAGAACTCCATCTGGTTGTATACTGAACCCCTCTAGGAGTACGAAAAATTTGGGAGACTTTAGTTTCATCTCGGGTTGTTGGCCCTTCTTGATCGTCGAAATCACAGCTGAGTAGTATCGTTTTGTCTGTTTCCTCAATTCTTCTCTCGATAATGGCGCGGTCAGTGAAACGAAATGACATTATTTTACCCCTGCAAATCGTCTGTATTGTGTAAGGAAGTCCGTGTGCAGGATTGTCTTTCCGAATAGATGTGGGATGTGGTAGCTATAGGCATCCTAGATAATGCTCGATAGCTGAATCATAGTAACCGTGGATTTGCCGATAGATGCATCTGGGTAGTGCAAAACTGGAGGGTTTGGTGATCGGTAACAATCGTAAACTTCAAGCCAAATAAGCACTCATGTAGTCGGCGTATGACCCAGAAAACGGTCAAGGTTTCCTTCTGCTTTTGGGAATGACCCCTGTCTGCAGCATTGAGAAGACGGGAAATGCAGATGACTGGACCTCCATCCTGTACCAGATCTGCTCCAATCCCCATAACGGACGAGTTGGGGATCAGTATGGTTTGCTTAGTCGGCACAAATGGGGCCAGTATCGCGGAGTCAATGATATTTTGAATAATAACGCGTAGTGTCTATTCACACTGTTCGTTCCACTACCACATATCGGATGACTGGGCGAGGAACAGTAGCTGGGCTTGTGTCACACAGTTCGGAATGAATCTGGATTAGTTCTGCATGCACCACCAGAGTGATAGTGTGTCTGAATCCTAGGTGAATCGATTTCTATTAGTTGGTATCCGTTTGCATTGACACTGAGACCAAGGAAATCTAATTCGGTGACAACGAATTTGCTTTTGCTGACTTTGATTGACACTTTTCTTTCCACGAACCTCTCCATCTGCTGTCGCCATTTGTGGTCGCGTTCTTCTTTCGTGTATCCGATGATAAGTACTTCATCCTGATAAGCCATCACCCAGTCAACATCATGGATCACCTCGTCTATTGCAGCCTGAAATACCCCGGATGACAAGTGCAGACCGAATGACACGAAATCGTATTGGAACTTGCCCCATGGAGTGTTGATGGTTGCCCGTGGTTTAGACTCCGTGTGCAGTGGAATCTGTAAGTACGCATCAGCCAGATCGATTTCTGAGAAATACTTGCTACTGAGCATGCATTCAATGAAGTCCTCCGGTTCGACCGTAGTTGACGCACATCTCCGTAAACGGGGATTCAAGGTCAGTTGATAATCACAGCCCATCCGAGGTGTCCGTCCATTACTTTTTATCGCCACCACAGTTGGAGTCGTCCAAGCGGATGAAGTCACACGTGTAATAACACCGTCTTGTTCCATTTTGGTAAGCACCTTCATAACAACCTCTCTCTGGTCGTATGCAAAACTCAGTGCTTCAGGAACAACAGGTCACCATCAACTTCCGATTTCGCGGGGTTAGCCGTCATGCCACTTTAGTTGTTGGAGCATTGTGTGATCAACTGCTGGAGAACAAGCTGATCCAAGGGATCGACGGACTGTCTGCGGAAATATAGGGATTCGAGTGTCTCCCCACACGGTCCAGTGCACTATAGCTTCATTTCCAGTATCCACCCAATCGCGTAAAGACGGACCTTAAATGTTTGATCGTATAGATACAGCTAAGTCGCCTTGTGATTGGTCAGCACGTTGTCTGCCAATGAATACATGCCTATTTCTGTGTATAAACGAGTGAGCATCAACCAAGTGTAACATAATACATTCTGGCTGTTCTTGTCTGGTCTTTTCGTTCTTCCAGTGTGAGTAGTCCGAGTCCAGGTTATTTCATTAGTACGATTGGCCTGTTAGATACGATTTCTACGGAAAATCAGGATTCGTGTCGGGGTATAGTCACTCTCCAACCGAACCATTGGTGTACTCTCTCCCAGCAGTGAAATTCGATCACCAGTAACACTGTAAATGCGCACAGCAGTGGGGTGTATGGGTACACTGGGCTGAATCAAGTCGAACACTGATTTTGGAATGATGAGCTCGCAGCTCTCGGTATCCACCATGAATTGCTGTCTTAATCCGCATTGGAATTAGACTGATTTGTACAGGAATTTGTTGGGTTCACTCGAAATCCTCAGTGTGTATTCCGTAATGTCATCATTTTTCGGATCCGCATGGGTGGCACTCGTCACATTGCACTTCGACTGGCGGCGTACCTTGCGAATATGACCAGACTATCCACAAGAACGGCATACCGCATTAGGTGGGATTCACCGCACGAGAAGCAACGATTCAGTTGCACTGCTTTGCGTTCAGAAACCACTTTGTTGGTTGGCTTTGGTTGAGGCATTTGACTTGAACGGGCTGATTTACGGAGACTAATGTGTTGGTAGTGTACCACAGAATGCTCAGTCGTCTCATCGGATGCTTGATGGAATTGTTTGCACGTTGGCCGGGCCTCAGAAAAGGTAAGGTCGGCTTCAGCAATAGCTTCTTGTGCAACTACGGATGATTTATACTGACAATGAGGCGGTCAAGCAATTGGGTCTCCAACTGATCACCAAAATTACACTTAGCGGCCTGTGTCCGAAGTGTCAGGATGAATTCACGGAACTTCATGTTGGGACCACGAACCAATAAATGGAATTTGGTACGTTCGGTTTCCTGGGAATTGACCAGAACTACGTGGCCTAACAGTAGAACCTTCAAATCGTCGAACGGAATTGCAGCTGGAGCTCTCGGATATGGAAGTTTTTTGATCATCAAGTACAATGAACGGCCACCAGCTGTCAAGAAGAATACAATTTGGCTCTCCTTCTTCACATCCTTTCGTATGGTGCACCACAACTGGAACTATTCAACCTTGTCTTTAATTTCAGATGCACCAGCGTGCAGGTTTAGTTGTTCAATACTGGGCAGCTTCATGATACGACGCCAATTGTGGTAATCACAATGAACTGAGCTGATAGTCCGTATTGAAATTTCCCTCACCCAGAACTACGCGAACGAAAGTAGCACGAAGACTAAGACTGAGGAATAGCACGTTACTTGTATTGTGGAACTAGTTTGTATTCATAAGTTAAATCCGGGAAAACAGTCGATAGATTAGGAGTTGACCAATCACATGGAGCTTTTGCCGTACATGATGAAACTGCTCCTAATGGATTCAACTTCAATTTATATTCTTTCAGCTTAACAATATCATCTTCGGATCATCAGAGGAACCGAAGGACACCTTGGTCTTCCTCAGGCACTTACACTTGTGAGAACATATCTTCATTATCAGCGTACGGTGCAGCAGGCTTCTAACGAATCCGCAGAAGTACACCTACCAAACTCGGAAATAAATTGGGACCCTGCAGTTAGTGTTCACTTAGTGATTCCCCTTGAAATACTGAAACATAGTCAAAGAGAACCCGGATCTTTTGAGGTTTTCTAGAATTGAACACCGTATGGTGCTGTAAATTCCAACTCACACGCCCACCTGCCATGAACTTCTCTGGCAACCGCACCGCATGTCCTCGCTCAACGTGGCGCTCAGTTACAGACGTATAATTAGCCTTTATTTCTGGATCCTTGAGAAACCTATTTCTCAACCATCCCAAAGACTGGAGAGCGACAGGTCGGTTTCAGAGTTTCACTAGTTCATTGTCCTTACCAGGCAAAGTGACGCTAAGTGTCCGTTCCCCAGCCGTAACAATTTCTCCGGAATTTTGATGGCTTTCTCGTCCTCCGTAGACAGGGCTGTTCCCAGCGGATCACTGTCATCAAAATCTCCATCATAAAACTTTCAGAGGTTATTCTCAATATCCCGCAGAGTGTGTACGGCACGTGTTCTAAACTTACCCGGCCGATTATTATCCAACGGACCTCGAATGACCCAGCCTAACTGGGTGCGGTCAACATATGGGTCTCATTTAGAACCTGTTCGCTGTACTAAAACCCAGTGGACCGAAGGAATTTTTTGATCAATTAACGCTTCGATTACTTGGTCTGAAATAGCAGCAAATTCTATCCACTGCAAATGATCCCACTTGAAGAAGGTTTTCTTGCTAGGTACCATGGCTTGCACGTCTGGAACCAATGGAAAGGTATGGGCACCTTTTATCCTGATCTGTTATTTACCGTCCAAAGACTTTAAGTTAGCCGATACTCTTTTGCAACGCTGAATGAGATTGTTCGGGCTAATTCTAGCTAATTTTAAGCTGAATCACGGCACCTGAGAGAGGTATCGGCACCAGCGTCGAGCAGCTCCTTGGTGTGCTAGGACCCGTTAGGATCTTCAGTAAAGGCCGGTACAGTCCCTATGCTAGCACCTAGACTCGTGGGAAACAGTTGGCAAGATGCTTTGAGGACCGGAACCCTAATAACCTCATGCAGCAAACGATGATGTCGGCGGTTGCAGTTTTCTCCTTCACATAACTTCTTCAAATGTCATCCAACAGCACGATGACCTGGACGTAAGCAAACAAATCAAGTCTTTGATCGAGACAAGTTACCAACTGCCTCTGAGTGACGATGCCTGAAACTCCTGACAGGTCTCTAATTTATGTCCGCCATGACACTTTATGTAACTGGCATTATTTATAAATATTTCAAAGGTTTTATGATTCAAACTGTTTTTTTATACGCATCTTGTGCACTCTTTCGTCCACGGAGTAGATAACTGTATCTATTGCCTTGTAGACGTGCTTTAGCACTAACGAGTTGACTGAAGTCGTGAAACCTTGGTTCGTTATCTTTTCTGGTATATCTTGTCTGGCCTCTCGACCCGATTAACTGCCATTTATAGAGGCAACTTACTCAAAGCCACCCCAATTGTTTGAACTGAATTGAGGTCACTCGAATATCCCACTTGCTGTAGTGCGTCTGGGCAACTGGTCAACTTGTTAACATAGGACAATATGGCTTCCGGATCTTGAGCTATCAGTCCTGGTCTGGTTACTTCATCCAGTATACACCGTACGATATGAAGCCGCCCTCCAAAAGATTATTTTAATATCCCTGTCGCACTCTGATAGCTTTCATTAGTGGGATAAAGCAAGCAACCTCGAATAGCTTCCTTCAATTTCCCTTTACAATACTGAAACAAAAAATTTAAACGCTGGCTCTTATCCCTAACATGACTTCCAATCTGGGTCTCAAATTGTCGAAAGAACGATACATTCCGTAAAGGCGAACCATCACATTTAGGTAATTGTGATCACAAAGAGAGCCGGTTAGCCCATCTGTCTCACCCAACGGGTCAGATTTTTCAACATGCTGAAAAGCGTCACCTCTGTTCCCACTAACCTTGGAAATATTAGTATCAACGATGATCAGTTTAGTGTGGACGTGGCCATCAACCTTTTTTCAAGTGATGGCTGCCCTGCCATCCTCTTATCACCATGCTGTCCAAACGCCTCAGCTGCTCTTCATTTGACCTCAGCCGTCCTACGCATAACCTCAGCGAATTGGGCATTTTCCAATCCTAGTCTTAGCTCTTCGTGAACATCTGATTCATCACTACTGTTGTGTTTAGAAATCAGTAGTAACGCGGAACACGGAATGCGGGAAAACCGTTTACGAAAGCACTCTCAAGCAAGCACATGAAACTGAGCAAGCAAGGCCGTCCAGTGCATAACGAAATGTGATTGGATGAATGGGAGAGTCAGACACTAGGTGCGTAGTGTGACTAATCGTGGCAGCGAATCAGCGTGAATCAACAGGCAGTCAGTAGAGTGCGTCCGTGCGTGTGAGACTGGTTGCGATCGTGACTACTTGGACCGACACAACAGCTACAGACAAAGAGGCTGGAGACTTACCGGTGGGTGGTGCAGCGGCCACCTCAGCTGGTGACTCACAATCAAGATTATTCCATCGTCAGCAGCGGAATGTTAGAAGTGACAATCACAAACTTACATCGCAAAACAAAGAGAACGAACTGAAAGGGAAAGGGTTCGAAGTCATTAATGCACAAGCAAACGAGGAAATTTACAACTGATCCAATTTAGAGCCGCAAACAATATCCAACGTAGGGTAGTCATGAATCGACTGACCCGAATGGACCAATGATTGGAGAAACGCTCAGAGAAACGTGGCACGACAAATTCAACGAGTTTCCGTTTCGTGTATGGCATTGATCCGCAAATTCAATAACGTGGACCACAAATAGGAAAATAAAAGGTATTCGTTTAAATGCGAACTTCCATCACAGTGTTTGATGTGAACATTATTAACTGGGTAAGAGTGTGTTGGCATGTCTCAATCCTATGGAAAATCCACTTGCATTTTTAACATCCAAAGGTCCAATCCTGCTAACCGGAATCGAATCGGCTACACTCCGCTAACCGGGCAGACGTTCTACCAACCAAACTATCGAGGTGCGGACAGTCGGGTGTGTAGTGTAGTAATCAGTCTACATGGTACACTAAATTAATGTCACCAATATCTAAGACGACACTAGCAAACTAAGATAGGCGGAGGAGCGTGTTGAGATAAAAGGCCAAAATGGTATGTACATTAGAAATTGAAATGAAACAAAAGGTGTGACACAATCTCACAGTTGTCTGTCGTTCTTGTCATTGGGATGTGAGCGCTAAAGAGCCGATATCCGCCAATGTTTTCAGTTCAGTTCAGTCTGACAACCGTTCGTCGAACCGATCAAGATGGTGTTGAGATGAGCGCCAATCAACGCCGTGGAAGCTTCTAAATTGATTTATTTCTCACACTTAGATCTGGCTGATATAACTCCAAGACATTCCAAATCAAAAGGTGAGACTGTGCCAGAATGTAAGATTTATCGGCAGTATTTTGTATTGCGCCGTGGTGATGTTCGAAAAAGATGTGTGTGGTTGTTTTACAATAAAAAGTCGGCACAACAAAAGAACGTTGCACCAAGGGACGTTGAAGATCATGGAAAAAGTCGGAAGTGTACAGATACCTACAGATGTGAATAACGCAAGCGAACAATAGATGATGCGCGAACCGCTATTCCAATGATACACAGCAACTGTCCTGGTTTAATCATTGGACCAGCCTCGTCGGTCACATCCCAATGGGACGAACAGCACACGGTTGGACGTGATCAATAGGATAGTTGAAATATATTATTATAATGTATTATTGGCCCCAGAGGCCTGAGTCTTGTATAATGGGAACTCTACTTTATAAGATTCAGGTTCTTCGTGCCGAAAGCACACTCTATGAATATATATATATATATATATATATATATATATTGATAGTAAGTAGTATGTTAACGTGTGGCCAAAATTTCCCGGGAAGCACACGACCGGTGTCGCGGTTATTGCCGCTCATCAGGTATGCGTACCCAGTACTCCTCTGCCCACTCGTCTTCATACTTGTACACTCCGATGTTATAATTTGAATCGTCTGGAGTGTGAATGGATACTCCTCATTGAAGCGCTTGCACATGCAGCCTCGTTGTTCGTTGGGTTAGCAGTGACCCAGACACGAATAACTATGAGAAATCACAGTTGTGATTCATTTGTGAGCTCTTCAATGAGGAGTATCCATTCACACTCCAGACGATTCAAATTAGATTCTGGTGCATATATATATATATATATATATATATATATATATATATATATATATATATATATATATATATATATCGGCCCGAGAGCAGGTATGTAGCCAACGCAGACAGAGATGACAATCAAACCTTCAAAGTGTCCACGATGTCGCCAATGAAAATTCATGCGAAAATGAATAGATATGACCATGGATATGAGATGAACATCCTTTAGTGAGACATAAGTTGACGCATTACCTTACACGAAAGCAATCTTTGAAGAAATATTCCTAATTTTACAGATTGAAAACAATAATTTTCTGAATCCAATGAATTCTGCATTGTTCAAGTATAATGTGTAATACTCTCCAAATAAAGTTAATCATAACTTATTACAATCCATATCAACCGGCGCACAGAGTTTTACGAACTCGAAGTCATTGGAAAATTTCCTATCATGTGTTATGTGTTTTGAGCCCGTGAACCCTAATATAAAGCATGGAATGTGATTCGATAATCAAACGAAATAACGGTGTTGGACTTTAAGATGTGAAAAACGGAATTGAATTTTCTGTTTTATGAAATTTAGATTTGTTCGTGATTGTCACAGCTTGCCACCTTTGTTGGGCTTATGATGTTGGCTTCGAATCGATCGATCGATCGGTCGAGAGAGAGAGAGATGGAACAGCATACTTTTCTTGAATCTTCTTTACAATGGGATTTGAGAATTTATCGAGAAATCCTCTCTCTCTCTCTCTCTCTCTCTCTCTCTCTCTCTCTCTCTCTCTCTCTCTCTCTCTCTCTCTCTCTCCTTTGGATGTTTTCATTTCTCTTTGGGCGTTTTTTTCTTTATGAAATTGGAGAAAACATCATTATCCGAGTCGCGTATATCGAGTTTTAGCTCACCACGTCTTATTTTGTCACCATTATTCTACCTAACACGAATATAATCGACACTTCAGCAAAGAGAATCGCTGCTGACACATGCGGAATTTGTTTATCAGTGACCGAAACCAGTTGTGGTGAATTTGACCATTAAAGTTTTAAATGTTATTCGCTTATGACCGTTTATTTAATTCGGTCTTTCGAGCCTCGTGCAAATTTATCACAGCAGCCGGGGCTAGGCGATTTCAAATCGCCGCAAAATACTATGGAACTAGCATAAGCAATATTGAGTCATATGGAATTTCATGTTCCCTATCATTGTTTGGTATAGTATAAAAAACCTTAGGAACGAGGAACTCATACGGAGGGGAGTACTTTTTCATTCGAATTTCGACACCACTTGTAGATGTGCAACCACCAACATAGATTTCGCATTTTTAACCTGACTGATGCTGTTTCCGTAATTCAAACCAAGCAGCTTGAGTTTTGCGACTGATGATTTGCTTCCCCGCTGGTCATTTGGCTTGAGCGCACTTCTCTGTTCTGTATCCGGTTCGAACAGTCGTGCCTGCTGCGCGGACAATTGATCAATATCGTTGTCATGCATGGACATAGGCCTGTTGGTATCTAATCAAGTCTTACTCCGTGCACAGTTTGTTAGCTGGTCTATCGCGACACATACTGATTGGCCTCGCTTGTCTTAAAACGAGTGTACACTATCTCATGCATGTAACTCAGCTCAGTGACACTACTTACGCACTTCTCTGCTTGTTTGTCGCTTGCTTACAGACCACGGTTGGGTTTTGTGTTTAGGCTCGTAAGAATAAACGTGGAGCTACCAATACGCGTTCTACTACTGACTACGAACACGACACTCAGGAAGAGTGATCGGTAAAGGAACAGGCCTCGGTTCCATTTTTGTTTCTGTCAAACTGAATTTCATTCGGACTCCATCTTATTTTTTGCATAATGGCTCTCTCTCTCTCTCTGCTCGATTAGTTTCTCATATTTAGATCATAAAGTGACGTAAATTAACCACCACGCCATGCTTATTTTTACGAAATTGTTGAAACCTGTCTATCTACAGTATTTTTCGTAGTCCAGAAGCTTTGCGCAGTAGTTTAAGAGCACTGCGTCACAGTTTAACAACCTTGTACGGATCTTGAACTACGGGAAATATGGGGGTTTTGTCTTTTTGGTTCCTTATTTACAGTTTTAAGGATGTTTCATTTACTGAAAGACACGAGTTGAACTGGAACACAATGAGGAGTGTGTGCATTCTGGCCACGATTCTGATTGTTTTAGAAAATACGTCGACAAATCTCTCCACTAACTCGTAATCGATGAGTACTCTATCAAGGTTCAGCTCTGCGTGAATGTTTTTGAAAAGAAATCATGTAAATTGATTAGGAACGAAAAAATCAGTGTGCTTTCTGGTCATGTCGTTTCTCAGCCTTCCAGTAACCTGTTCTTAGTTTATAAAAAAAGAACCGTCATTGATGAACGTCCTTCCAATGTGTCTTTTCGTGGTTAATCAATTGATGAATGGAGTGGCTAGTGAAACAGAACATGCACAACCGATCTGTTCCGTGCCGGTTACTGGAGTGTCACTGGTTTGTTTTGTCAAATTTCTAGGATAATGCACGCCGGACTAGTGGTCCGTTTCATTTGCTCTGTTGGATCGATTATGCATTGAGAGAGAGAGAGGGAGGGAGGGGGGACGCAAATGCCTTGTGCAATATTTTTCCGGCGATCGTTCGTTGGACTTTGTCTTGATACCATTGAATGATAAGTTTATCATCTATATTCCAAGTGGACTGAGCAATTGCAATGCATGTATGATTGTGTAGCTTCATTTGCTCTTCTGGCTATTTTTCGTTTAGTTTATTGACATGGCAGTGAATTTTGTCCTGCTTTGATTCACTAGATCATTTCACAGTTTTCGCCATCGACGGGTAAAGTCTGAGAGTTTTACAATTTCCATGCTGTCAACTTCATATGACTCCTAATACCGCGTAAAACAGTCTCTGTGCAATGGGTTCGAGCTTATATTTTTTCTGCATTCTTCAATCCAAGTCCTACCACTTTATCTTGACTAAAGTTGCTAACACCTTGAATTGGGTGTTCCAACAAGAACTCTAGTTAGGTCAGCTGAAACGCAAAAGTATCTGACCGCATGCAATATCGTTGTCATCTGGCACAATATCATCATGGTTGCCGCAGAGACACCCACAATCCGCTTGAAGAAACTCGCTGTGCTCCCAGAAACACTATGTGAGAGATCTGAACCTCTCCTGACTTTGGACACAAGACATTATGACTTAAACATCAATCGCAAACAACTAACATCACAACTATCATCACCCTATCTCGCATGTTGCCAATACAATCATAACAGTTTGGACATTTAATTTGAAACTGTTGCCTTTAAGGTTAGTTGCAGTGAAATGTTTTGAATTATTTAAGTGATATGTTTTCCGTCGTGCCTTCAAACATCGTTTATGTTAGGTAGGAGCGTTTTAATTCTTGCGACCAACTTTTATGATCGATATTATCAATTCCGTCTGATTTACTACACCCGAATTTTTTTCACGTTTTACTATTTCTTTGAATCTAGAAGACTAGAATAAGGAATAGCAAATGAATGCCATGAAGACAAACCCTACCTGAGATCAGTTGTGGAATATAGAGAAGACTCAAATTTGAGAAATGACTCATCATATGGAGTCAATGTGTCACTAATCACTGCATCCAGTATTTCATTCACCATTAAAAAGTAACATGCACTGATTTCATTTTCTTTAGTGGACCAATCCTCACACAGGGCTTGGAACCCTGATCATAAAGGAGTATTAATGTTGGGTGCGGCTTGAACAGTCACGTGCTCATACAGTCTGTCATGCACGCGCGCGTACTGTGGACAATCAATCCATACTTTTCACAGTCTTGCATACACTCCTGCAGTCGTACACGCACTTAGTGTTTTGATGTTTACCCTGCTTCATCCCAGATTGCGTTGACCAATCAGGACTTGCCAGGTGCCAAGCTGTCTTGTACGGTCTGATTCAGTTGCACGTTGAGCTTATACTTTCATTTGAATGTGAATCTGACTCACTTACTGACCTGCTCGATTGCGTTATGCTCACGTGTTTACTGGCACAGAGCCCGGTATTGAGCCAACCTACGGAGTAGTGGTGATTCAGCGGCTGTCACACGTGATACCATCAGGTACAGCTTCGTAACCATGTACACGGATGAGCATCAACCAATCAGGATCACCACGGACAATTTCGACAGAAGCTCCCTATGATTGGTCATCTTTGAGTCTACCAACTATATTATCTAATTAAACATATTTACACGAACCCACTCTGCAATACAATTAACGTGCTATTTTGCGGCCTTTGTCTTCTTGCTACTCTCGTTTGCGTAGTTCTGGGTGGGGGAGGTTTCAATAAGGACTATCAATTCAGTTCATCACGATTATTACAGGAGTACAGCCCTTATTTTATGCTATCTCTAACATAGTACACAACAAGCAGGAGTCCCAACTGTTGTCATGCATACCTACTTCGGTGGGCTATCGTTGGGTTTCTTCAACGCACTTCCTTCGCCTCCAACCACCTCTAAATCATCTCCGAAATGGTTAGACGAGCCCAAAGAAAAGTGCTTGACAAGACGACTTATCCATGAGTTTTACACTCGGGCTCGACAAAATTAAATGACTTCGTCAATGTTTAAATCGTCGAGCTAGGAAAAAATACAGCGATACTGCTCAAGAGGGAGGATAAGATATTTTGTTAGGCACGCATAATGCTACACGTACATTTGTTTTATCGTAGGAAGGACCAGTGAATATGTGATTATTCGTCATGCAGCATCAACACTCAACTGAACATTGGGGACCATAAAAACACTGTTCATCTGTTTCACCAGGCTTGCCAATAATCATCCGCAGTACCCATTCATCGAGCTTCAACTAAGACTTGAACCAGGAATGAACAGTTGTGAGTTACATACGTGGCAAACAACCAATCAGGGATGGGTCTCAACGGTTTGATTCGCTCATTCGCCACTGACTCGGTAAGGTAGCAAAAACCCGTCATTTCACAATCAATTTAGATTTCCTATTACTTAACGAGATCAATAGGCAGTTCGTATCCAATCAGTTTTGATTAAAAAGACAAATTCATTAACCACCTCGCAAGGATGCCTTGCCAAGTAATGAACAGGAAGCCACAGAGTGTCATATCGCTGCGAATCGTTAAAGTTAATCTATCAAGCTTTTCTGGGCAATCTACGTCTCAAATAAGAAAGTCGTCATTTGTCACAAATGCTATTTTTTGGCTAACAACCCAGCTAACAAACAAAAGTGCCTCATTTTCGTTGTTATCCAAATTTTGGCCATGCAAGACAACGAATTATATTGACGATATTATTAACCAAAATTCGTACGTTTTTTGTTTAAGTCGTTTGTAGTGAACTTGTTCACTGGTCTAACCGATTTTCATGAAAGCGATAAACATAAAGATGCTTGACTGAATTTTTTCGACTGAACAACCCCACACTGATTTGATTCGGTCAACGGAGCCGTACGAAATAAATTTCTGCACATGACGCCACAATAATAAGGATGGCCGTGTGAAAACGCACCCTTGTATTCGTCTACGGCGACTAAATTCGTAGCTGTGCGAACAGCGAATTTTATTCAGATGACCCTGTTTCATAGGTGAATCTGTTTAACCGAAAGGGCGTCAGATCTAGTGCGATCAGGAATAATGAAAGAATTTATCAGAATACAAAGCATCCGATCTCATAATCATACTTAGTTATGAAGTTCAAAAGAGGAAGCATACCGTCTTCTGGTATTGTTTGGAATACTTGAACTGAGAAGACGTATCAAAATTGCTGCGAACCAGAACTACGAACATCAAAATAACAACACCAACAACAACAACAACAACAACAACAACAAGGCTGCAGAGGTATACGCCATTTCACAACAAAACTCAAGTATATATATATATATATATATATATATATATATATATATATATATATATATATATATATATAGGTAAGATCGAAGTCATTAGTTGGTAGAACCCAAGTCAATCCCTCACAGTTTACTTTTGCAGTACTTGGTCAGGGTGATCCTGATTAGCTAGGGTCTCCCATTGTGTGTCCACAAAGATGTACAGAGCTCATGAATTACATGCTGAATCACCGAGAACTTCCAATCCCCAAAAGCTGCTCAGCATTTTAGCTCACCTGACGCTCCGGTCACCAAAACTGGAGCAGCTGGATGTGAGTGGGCCTCATGGGCAGTCATTTCAGCTGGCGAATCATGGGGGTTGTCGACCTCAATGGCATGGTTACCGTATCCTCTGGCGACACTCTCAGGTTAATCTGGTTGAGATGATGTCGATGTACAGATATATTATTCCGATTTGAAATCTCGACCATAAACTGACCAAATTGTCAAGTCGTAGTTCGTTGCCAAAGCAGTTGGTGACATCTCTGTTGTTGAGACACATAAAACGATGACCGTAATCTTCTTGACTTGGATGGAAAGGCTGGGCTTTCCTTGGTGGATGCAAGCACTACATTCCGATATTACAGTTTGAAGTTATCTAGGAACTCCTCCGAGTCAGGCAACTTTCTCGGGTTAGCTGATGCTCTTGCTCTGTTTATGGAGCTCAGAAGGTTTTCCCTCGCATCACTAAAGCACGGGTGGAGTGGCGCCGTACGCTAATATCGATATCCAGTCTTGTCGAGCTAAAGTTTCAGCTACGCTGCGCGGAATTACGACCCTTTTTTGGTGTCGAGTACTGATGGAATTCCTCCTCAACAGAAGCATTTCCGTAACACGTGAATCACGAACGACTTGGTTGATGTACTCGTTAGGAACACCTCCGGCCACCCGGGGTATGAGTCTATCAAAACCAAGGCTGGGTATCGGTTCAAGGAGGGGCCGCAGAAGTCGGCATAGACTCTCTGTGACGGAAAGTAACTTTCGGGCCATGGGTTCCAGTGGTCTGGCATCGACTGACCTTTGTGCAAACACGCATCGTAATCATTCGCGGTAGTGCAGATGTCCGCATCCGATTCCGACCACCAACACATCTGTCGAGCCGGCGACTTCATTTTATCCGCGGTCAAATGGTCTTAGTGCAGTTCATTCAACAACTGATTCGTGGAATGGAGCTGTTATGACAAGTCAGTCGTCAAGGCACTGTTTTGAGAATGGTAAAATCGCAACTCCTAGTGTCTACAAGGAATCGAAGGCACAAGCCACATTGGAATTGGACCTCTGTGTACAAGAATAGGTCCAAATCGCCAGCAGTTTTTGGTGTATTGGTAATTTCCTTCGAATTTACAGGGGTCACATTCGCCACGTTGCATTCTGATTGGCTACACACTTTGCAAATATGGCCAGCCTTCCCACAGGAATAGGATACTGCATTGTGGAAGTGGTAGGTGGAATGGAGATGAACTTAGTTACGCAAAAAACAACGATTCAGTGGCTCTAGGTTTCGATCAGGAGCAGCCCTGTTTATAAAGGTTTTCGACGTGAATTGCTGTTGCACGGGAATGACCGTGTTGGTAAATCTACGGAATGTTCGGTCGTTGCTTCGGTACCGTAGTCGGATTACTCAAATACTGGTCGAGCCTCTGATAAAATGAGATCTGGTTTCAGCTATAGCCTCTTCTCCAGCTCCGGATGATTCACACCGGCAATCAATCGATCACGCCGTTGGGTCTCCAACTGAGCCCAAATTGCACCCCGCAGCCGGTATCTGTAGAATTGGAATGAATTCATACTGGGACCACAGACCAGTGAATGGGATTTGGCCCTCTGTTGGCTGGACACTACCCATAACAAAGTGGCCCAGGTGCGTAACTCTCAAATTTTCGAATGGATCAGCAGCTGATGTTCACTCGAAGGCCAACTTCCACACTAAGTTATGCAACAAACGGCGGCCTGCAGCCAAGAAGAAGGTCGTACAATTCTCTTTCTTCAAATCCTAGTGTGTGCTGCACCAAAAGGTTAAGCCGTTCGGTCCAGTCCTCGATTTCAGGTGTGTCAGTGTGCAGGTTCATGCATTCAGTACTAGACAGTTCCATGATGCGACACTAATTATGCTATCCGAAATACTTGGGTTGATAGAACGTATTGATATTACTGCAACATAGGACTGTAAGAAGGTCCAGGCTGCGGAACTGCACGTTATTATTACTGCAGAATTGATTTCTATATAGATATATATATATATATATAACACAAAAGTCAGTAATTGGTAGATCACAAGGTAACCAGTCGCAGCTGACTTCTATAGTACCTATACACGGCCATTCAGGTTCACCAGGACTGCTCGGTTTATGTGGTCGGGAATGTGCATCACACCGTGACCCGTGAAATGCCTATCAAATCATCACAATAAGGGGAGTTCGGGAAAATCTGCTGCTCTGTAGATTCAGTTCATTAATCCTATTTTGAACAAAGGAGGATTACACACTAGTAGAAAAACTGAAATTTAACGGAAGATTGTAACACCTGAGCCAATCCAGAATGCCGTATGTACTGAAAAAATCACAGTTCTGAATTACACGTAGGCTAAACTTACAGATAGGATAGGTTTAAAGTTTCTAGACCAGCACTGACCTAGTACTTCGAAAGTTTTTATCACAATCTCATTCGAATTTCAATCTAAGTACGTAATTCCACTGTTTTGAATCTTCAGTCATTGACTGTTTTTGAAACGGTAGTATATATATACCTTACTGCGTCAGTAACGAGCCACACGGCTAAACGAAGAGTTGGCCATTTGGGATCTTGCCGAGAAAGTTCTGTGATTGCATTTTCCGCGAAGACATTAGGTATTCACTTCAATGAGCCGAAGCCCATCTGACGGAGTTAGTCAAATGTTTTTGATCATCGTTATCACTTGTGCATCAACACAACTTGTGTACAGTTCAATTCAGTCTCGATTTTACGCACTGTCTTCGCTGGAGGCACGAACGAAGCTTTCGCCTCGTAGACGTAAACAAAGTGAGTGGCCAGCTGAATTTCAACGGCTATCTCACGAACGTAGTCCCCAAAACGGAATAGTTTCCCTTTCGTCGTTTCGACGTCAACTCCTGTGACCTTGGAGAAAGGATGTTTAACGAGCGCTGATCGGATGACAGGTGAACTCAAAGATGGCTATTATTATGACTGATTGGGTGGGTGGAATCCAGACAACGTTGTGCGCAAATCAACCGGAAGTGTCCTAGCAGAGCATCGAACCGAATAACTTACCTACCACATAAACAACGCATCGCAATGAACTTCGTTCATCCCCAAGTTGTCTACGGCTTCATCTTTGACTGTATACCTGTTTCTCATATAATCACGTTTTAACTATCCACTGGACAGAAATCTTAGAAAGTTGGTGAGCCGGATTTATGATTCATAACTGGTACCAAAACAGTACCGTTTTCCGTTGTCAATAGTCACGAGAAAACACCGAGGCCGAGCTAAGTTTTACATAAATATTATAAGAACTAAAATGTTCATAATAGTTCGAGCTGTTCCCGAGGATGAAATTATAAGTTGGTGGGGCATTTTTAGGTTTCTTGGTATCAGTGGTGGGCTCTAGTGGGCACTTGCATCAAATAAGAGTACGTAAAAGGCGAACATTCAAAAGACGAACTGAATACGTGGAAGTAAGTCAGTGTTTTTCCTCTTTTCTCCGCACTAACACTATGCGATACGGCACTCATTCGTCACCGTGAGTGAACGTGAACAATTCACCAAATACGCAACGACCGATTCTCATGCTGAACTTCTCCCCAGCAGGTGCCTAAACTTGGCGAAGGTAATAATAAACAACCTAAAAAGGTGAGCTACCTAACGAATTTGATTAGTGGCGGCTTTACTATGTTCAGGAAATGAACCATGATGTAGTATCAACACCCAACTCAGCACTGAGGGTCCATGCAAACACAGCTTCATCAGGAATTTAAAAAATCATATGCAATGGAAAATCCACTTGCATTTTTCACATCAAAAAGTCGGACCCCGCTAGCCGGCACCAGTGGAATGAATTTCGCTCTTTTGGTTGCATGGAAACTGATAAGCAAAACATGGTTCGGAAGACTTCCTTGAATTTCCGGAACAGTAATTTTGCGGATGCATCAGAGCATGCTAGGCTAATCGTCAGCGAACACAACTCCCAACCACCTGCAGTCACACATAGGATCGATTGATCTTGCATAGATCCGTTACGAATACTACACCAGAACTCGAATCGTTCGACCCATTCTTCGATCTGGGATAGATTGCTGTGCAGATTTAAATGTTCAATGGTCAATGACTCCATGCTCCGGTGCCAAATGTGAGAATAGTATCTACCCAGCCAACCGTAATAAATGGAATAGTTCTTACCCAGACTGTGTGCACGAGGAACTAACAAGACCAGACAGAAATAGCGGAATGTATTTGAAGTGATTCAGCAGCTGTCACATGTGATATCATCAGGTACAACTTCATAACCATAAACACGGATGAGCATCAACCAATGAGGATCACCACGGACAATTCCGACAAAAGCTCCCTATGATTGGTCATCTTTGAGTCTACCAATTATATTATCTAATTAAACATATTTTCACGAACTCACTCTGCAATACAATTAACGTGCTATTTTGCGGCCTTTGTCTTCTTGCTACTTTCGTTCGCGTAGTTCTGTGTGGGGGGCAATTTCAATACGGACTATCAACTCAGTTCGTTACGACTATTACAGTATTCTGTCAGATTTAACCATTATCAACTCGTTTATATATAAAAGGATGTTTACATCTGTTGGCAGGTAACATACCGATCAATCGCAAAGCGACTGTGCAATACCTGCAAGACCTAACGGTCGCGGTTAGTTGGACACCGGAAATGAAGCTACAACGCACTGGACTGTGTGCGAAAGCGTTCGAATCACAGCAACCAAGAGGACTTTTAGAGAGTCATAAATCAGCAATTTTAATTTGTGTTAATCGTCAGAATACAATTAGAGTTTGCTGTTTGTTGAATATGTGGCCAACCAAGCAGTCTCAGTTCCAAACCGAAGTTATCAGATGAATTAAAATCACGTTTATTTTTTATACAAGTTCCTAAATGTTCAAGAAACATTATTGTAAGTGGCACATAGCAACATATTCTCCTGTTTAATGATCAGAACGGGGCACAACAGGTAAGACGTATCTTGAACCTTATGATTAGATCGTCCCAGAACAACAATCAGATTACATCGAAATTGACCGCTTGGGAAGCCTGAATCTGCCAGACCAACTGTTTGTTCTGGAATAACTCGTACGGGACTGCGCACTCCAAGCACTGACAACACGAGAATATCAAGTAAGCATTCCGTAAGCTTTAATTGATAAACACTCATTTATATATATGGGGTGAGACATTACACTGTTAGTATCCAATGTGTTTGTCATGGTCGGTGGGCCTATAATTCTTTTGACGTATTTATAAGCCCTGATGTTGTAACATAGCTGTAAACGTCGTCCCGTGCAATTGGCTATACTTGGACTGAGAGGACGCGCTGTAATAGTTCCACCATAGGACTATGCAAACCGAAATATTGAGAACACCGAGACTGTGGAACTGCAGGTCAGTTTCACTGCAACATTGTATGGTATATGTTTGTAACACAAATGTCAATAATTAGTAGATAACACGGTAACCAATCGCAGTGGACTTTTTTTGTACCTGTTCACCGCGATTCTGATTGACTGGGACTTTTCAGTTTATGTGGTCAGGAATCTGCGTGACACTGTGTCCCGTTAAATGCCCATCAAATCACCACAATAAATCTTCGTGGTTGATACCACAAAACCGAAACCACATGCTTCAGAACTATCCTATTTATTGTGAAAGTTGTAGTGTTAATAACACATTGTTGTTGGTACATGTAATTTTCCAACGTTTCTGTGAGTAACCTTTCTCTAGCCACTATTACCGTCAAAATCAAATTCATTGCTCGTTTATGTTTGGATATGGAATTTTGTAATAATCGTAATGAACTGAATTGAAAGTCAGTATTGAAATTGCCCCCCACACAGAACTACGCGAACGAAAGTAGCAAGAAGACAAAGGCCGCAAAATAGCACGTTAATTGTATTGCAGAGTGAGTTCGTGTAAATATGTTTAATTAGATAATATAATTGGTAGACTCAAAGATGACCAATCATAGGGAGCTTTTGTCGGAATTGTCCGTGGTGATCCTCATTGGTTGATGCTCATCCGTGTTCATGGTTATGAAGTTGTACCTGATGATATCACATGTGACAGCTGCTGAATCACCACAAAAATCCAGAGAAAAAAGGGGTGAAAGGGTTGATTCTACACGTCCTGATTTATCAGCCTCACATGATCAAGGCAGTCTGAATTTCGTCACACTAGAACGGCTTATGTTTATGTGAAATTCAATTTTACTGTTCGTTCTGTTCAGGTACATGCTCGCGGTTATCGGTAGCAGGCTGCGCTACAGCTGAGCGCACAGATTACACCTCTCTTCTCCTCGCGTGCCAATGGTACAAAACTACAAACAAACAGACTAACTTGTATCTCAAGACTTTATATTTGTAGTGCTTGAGTGGTAAACAGGAGGCTATTGCGTACAGCGCCAAATATGGAGGCTTTTGAATCGCCAAAATATTCCACCGTACTTTATGTGAGGGTATGGGCTGGCTTATCGTCGATGGACAGCTAAGTTTTGTTGGTAATCAGCCAGTCAGGGCCTGTTTAAAATCCGGGTCAAGGCGTGAGCGAACGGAATTACGAACCATAGGACAACGGATCGATAAGACGAGAGAGGATTCCCGTCAAGTGGTGGCTGATCGTATAACCAATTAACTAATCAGAAGAGATTTTACCCAGTGCCGAATTGTATCAATTAGTTTGTGGTGTAACGGCTCGTAAAAATGATTCTTACACTTCATATAAACCATCTGTTTTCTGCTAATAAAATGAGATTATTCGAAGCCAGAAGAGTCTTCTTACTAGAGCTAGTGGACGGCGGCTAAATCCGGTGCCCAAACAATCAAACAGAAAGCTACGAATCAGTCAGCTGTTCACGGGGGAAATACATGCAACCAAAATCATCATCGAAATCATAGGCTACTTACGGTTTAGGTTCACAAACTGATTTGATAATTCGATATCTACCACCGTTTATCATATTCAGGATATACTGCATTTCCCATCTCACGGCTGAAATAAGAACTTCTGTCCTGCTGTATTGTAGAGGGGTTGATAGAGTGGTAAGGCTAACCTGTGGCTTACTGTACTATTCGCCATACCCGAACTGATAAGACGTATTGACATCGCTAACTCCCCGAACTACGTAAACCAAAGTAGCAAGAACACCAAGGCAGTGGAATAGCATGTAAACTGTAATGTGGAACTGGTTTGTATAAATATGTTAAATCAGAGAAAATAATTGGTAGATTAGAAGATGACCATTCTCAGGGAGCTTTCGTCGTACCTGTTCTCGGTGATCCTGATTGGTTGAGACTCATCTACATGCGTAGCTGCGAAGCTGTAACTGGCAATATCACATGTGTGACGAGGGCTGAATCTTCACAAAATTTCACTGAAACATGCCTCAAAGAGTGTTGATGGTGGTAAGTGACCTCCATTCTGGGAGCGACCGAATTTGCTTGTCAGCTAGATCAATCTTCGAAAGGTATGTACTGCCTAGTATGGATTTCATAAAAATTTTCTGATCCATTTTGGTTGCCACGCATTTCCGTTGTCGTAGATCCAAAGTAACTCTGTAGTCCCCATTAGTACGTGGCGTTTTCCTATCGCTCTCCATTGCCACAACTATCGGAGTCGCCCAAGAAGACGAGGTGACTGGAATGGTCACACCCTTCTGCTCCATTTGCCTTTTTGCTTTTAGAACACCTTCTCTTTGACTGTAAGGTAGTAGTCTTCGTTTGATGAACACCGGATGACCGTCGACTTCCAAGTTTACCGGCTGCACCACCATTTAGTCGGTTGTTGAGTAATCACAGGACTAATGGGAGTGGCTGACGCCGTGTGAACTCAAAGCGAGTGATTCATAGCTCGTAATACATTCAATAGACAGACTATTAACTGAATTCAGGAAGTGGACTGCGACCTACGTTAGCTGCTTGGATTGGACCATTAGCTTCGTTTCACCCAACAGCGTGAAATGGTAATCGGTTACACCCTGGATGCGTACATCAGTAGATTTTATGGTCCCCCGGGAACCAGTCATCTTCGACGTCTTCTTAGGAATAATGAACTCACGACTTCCCGTATCCACAATGAACTCGTGTTGAAATCCGCATTGAAATGAAGCCTGTTTGTACACGAACTGATCGTTCTGACCGGTAGCCTTCTGTGTGTACATGGGTTTGGTATCTTCGGTTTCGTTCGTTTCGATCAGCTCCATCCTGTTGCACTTAAATCCTCGGTACACTCTTCCTATGTGACCAGTTTCATCACATGCATGGCATACGGCTAGACGGAATCGACACTTTGAACGCAAACGGAAATCTTCCCAGGACATACATCTGTTCCATGTTTGTGAGACACTGCAGCATCGGAATGGCTTGACTGGTTAACTTTGTGGTTACGGCGCGCGCGCTGACTTGGACTTCTTTTGTGCAAACAGGACTGTGGTATCCGTCGTGGTGGTTGAATGTACATCTTCAAGTTGCTCACAGATTCTACGAGCCTCTGAAACGTTTATGTTTTCTGTCCCAGTAAGCTCCGCCAAAGAGTGATGTTATTGATCCCAGCAATTAGTCGATCATAAAGCATTTCCTCCAAACGAACTCCGTAATTGTCGAGGGTGGGCTGTTGATTCAAATGGAGGATGAACTCACGACAAGACCCGTTCTGCCCTCGCATCAGTAAATTGAATTCCGCTCTTTCTGTGGCCTGGAAATGGATAGTTCAGCAGAAGTTCCTTCAGCCTTTCAAACGGTAATTTTTCGGGCGCATCGGGATATGCTATTTTCTTCAACTGCGAATACAACTCCCGACCACCTGCAGTCACACATAGGATCGATTGATCTTGCATAGATCCGTTACGAATACTACACCAGAACTCGAATCGTTCGACCCATTCTTCGATCTGGGATAGATTGCTGAGCAGATTTAAATGTTCAATGGTCAATGACTCCATGCTCCGGTGCCAAATGTGAGAATAGTATCTACCCAGCCAACCGTAATTAATGGAATAGTTCTTACCCAGACTGTGTGCACGAGGAACTAACAAGACCAGACAGAAATAGCGGGAATGTATTCTGTCGGATTTGGTTGGTACAACTCTGTTATATACGAAAGGATGTATGCAATTGTTAGCAGATAACATACTGACCATTCATGAAGCGATTCAAAGTCCGACTCCATCTGTTCGTTTGGATACTGGGAACTGGCCGGAGGTGATCAAACAGCTATCATCGTGGACTTCGGACAGTGATGAACCGGGTTCGAATTCCACCACCGCCAGTGGATTTCTCATTTGACAGGCTTTCATCGGCCGCGGCCCTCTTCCTGAATTATTTGCACATTTTTTTATTAGAAAGTAAAAAGCTTATTATGAAGAGAATAGTATTTATGGCGTACTGGACCGCATGTAGAGGCATTTTATTCACTACAATGGCGTCCAATCCTACATAAGATTCGAAAGCAGCTCACTTTCCCGGTTCTCTAAAGTACTGGTAGGAAAATCTGGGATCACTACACCTCAGTTCATTGCATTACAATGCTTTACTCACAATTAAATTATTCGCTTGACCCTCGTTCTGAATGCAACTGTTGGAACAAAAAATACAGTTTTCCAAAAACCTCTACCCACATCCGCGACGGTGTTGCACATTCCGGACCGGGATGTTTGGTCACACCATATCGATGGCTAAAATCAGAGACCAAATGAACATGTGTGCGTTCGGCTGATGTTGTGAGTGTTTTCTGTAGATATTCGTATGAGTGCTAAGGAGTCATGGTACGGCAGCTTCATGTGCATTAGACAGTCACGTGATCTCTGCGGGGGTGGAAGTGTCCCAGTTTCCGACCCCATTGTGAGTTGGTTGTGTCGGTCCGCTACGTCAGACTCCAGCCCTCTGTGCAACGGACAGCGGAACGGTGACCGCAGCTGAACGTGTGGTCTGCTTGGTCTGGGTTTGATGACTCATAACACACGACTGTGAGAGGCTCGGGCCGATGATGTTTGATAAACGGATAGAACGCAGACAAGTATGCACTCATGTAGTTCCTCTCTCATCAATCGCCGTGCCGTCAGGTGACTAAGATACAACCCGACCCCAACAAACCAATAAAATGACAGACAATAAGCCCGTGTTGTGATGCTTATGTTAGACATACATAACTGGTTTGAAATCAGGTGAATGGAAAAAATTCACCGCAGCGTCAGCTCGCCGTAGAGTAATACCTCGTGCATTCGCGCTTCGGGATTCGCGAAACTAACTAACTCGTTTGTATTCACGGTTTTATCACATATCTGTGAAATTCGCGAAATCCTTGGAAAACCCTGCCGAAGTATTTATGCTTAAGTTTTGTGACTCGTACCCAAACATTCGCGGTTCCTTCTGATCCACCAGGTTTTCTGGAACCGAAACTCGCGAAACTCCGACATATTACCATCAATACGTTCTCTTTCCACTCATCGAGTCAGTTCAGTTTGATCGTCGTCAAGCCTAGTCAACACAGTTGGATGTACTGATTATTCTTCTTGTCTTATAGACAAACTCGGGGAGACATTATAGGTATACGGTATCTATCCAGGATTGATGTGCACTACGATGTTGGGGTGATTCTGTCCTATTCATTTGCACTTTGAGAAAACCCATTTGGACTAATAGATATCAGTACCAGTTCGCGTGTCCTCTGTGTTGTGCTCGCACTCGTTAATAGAACACGTAATAGTGGCGTTGCATTTGGTTGTACGAACGCAAACACAAAACCCGGCCGTAGCCGGCGAGTAAGCCGCAAGCAAGCAAATAAGTTAGCAAAAAGAGCTAAACTATATGTTCTGTCACGCGCAAAAGAATAAGGCCAATCAGTACATAGCAGAATTGATAAGTCAATACTGCTTGCGCTGGAGCATGATTAAAGATCGCTGCAAAGCAGACGCATGTCCATTCATGAGAGGAACACTGATCGATTGTCCGCGTGGTGTGCGTGAGTTTGCCCACACACAACATCCTGATTTCATTTCGGGCAATCCGGTCATCACAATTGGTGACGGGGGTGGGATGGAAACGTTGTCAACCGAATATCCGAATCTTCAAAATAATCGGCCCCAGGTCGAAGAATGGGCGGAACGTCCTGAACTTTGGTGCAGCTTCCGTAAAGCGGGAAAGCAGGATCAGTTAGCCATATTGCTCACAGCTGGAGAACGTGAATTATATTCATTACGGAAGAGTCTAGCATTTCGCAGCACATCCGCAGAATTGTCGTTTGAAGAGTTGAAAAAACTTCCGATGGTCCACTTTCTGCCGGTTGATATCCCGGCAACCGAACGGGCCAAATTCAGTTCACTGGTCCGAAGTGAGGGCAAGCCATGCCGAGAATTTATTCTGCTGTTGAACAAACAGGCTTCACGATGTAACTACGGCGATTGTCTGGACGAACAACTGGGTGATCGATTGTTTGTCGAAATCAACATCATCACCTTGCCACGCAAGCTGCCAGGGCAAAAAGGCTTGACATTCGCATAAGCCCACAGGGTTTCTGAGCAATAGGACGACGTAAACACAGCTACTGAGACAAAAACCGCAATCTTCTTCCAAAAAATTACTTCCAAAGCGGTGCATCCAAGCCATGACAGCCAAGCCCAGATACACCCAACGTGCCAGCCGAATGCTAATATGACCGGTGAAAAATCCAACCTGATGTATGTCGTGTGGTAGGGTACATCTGCCTTATACCTGTCGATTTCGTAAGGCTACATGTTATGCCTGTGACAAACCGGGTCATATCAAAATGGTGTATCGTGGGCAGGTGTGTAATGCGACTGGGACCAAACCGGATGACGGTAGTTCACCTGTATCATTGCTTCACATCCCGTCCGAAAATCACAACTTTATCTGCACAGCTGTCTTACTTGCATTTGGTGTAAGGCACACATTCATTGCTGAGACAGGAAGTACACAACCGATTATTCCGGAAAGAGTGTTGGAAAGGCTTTTTCCGCATGTACAAGTAAAGAAAACAGCTGTTACTATAAGGGGTGTCTTTCGTCCCCAGCTTGATCTAGCAGATGAATGCGACTTGAGAGCCCAAAAAGACAGTGGCGAGATCACAGATGTGACATTTCTAGTTTCGCCGTCTAGTCTCGGTTTAAAGGATATTCAACGTTTCAATCTATCATTGACGTTGTATAGTGATGCTCCATCATCTGCTTCAATGCGTACGTCGATTGACAAGTGCTCACATGCAAAATGTGGAATCAGGATTCAACCAGTGAAGCTTACTGCAGATAAAGAGTCGACATTTATCAAAGGCCGGGTATTGCCACATGGATTACGTGATAAAGTGCACTCAATTTTGAGCATAAGACAAGAGGACAACCGAATCACCCGCATGAGCAACCCCTATCGTGGTAGCGATGATAGTGATGGAGTTACACCTAGAATCTGTGGTGACTTCAGGATCACACTGAAACCTCGACTACGGCGCTGTGCTTCGACAACTGAGGCCCCTGAAGACATTTTTACGATGTCTACGCGGGAGTACTGTGTTTAGTAAGATTGACTTGGCCAACGCTTATTTACAAATCCCCCTATAAGACGAATCCAAGAAACTAATGACCATCAATACCTCGTGGAGACTCTTTCGGTTAATTTTTTTTACCTTTCGGACTACATGTTTCATCTGAAGTATTTCACAAATGCTTTGATGATTTGTAAGGAGTAGAAGTATATTCGGATGATGTTATTATCTTCGGGAAAAGCAATAGAGAGTTCGAGGAACTATTACTGAAACTGCTACAAAGATTCGGGGACCGGAATGTGGCTATAAAACCATCCAAACGCATTTTTAGAAGAACTGAACTAGATTACCTGGGTTTCACTGTTTCGAAGGATGGCTAGAAACCAGATCCCAAACGACTCGAACTTCTATTAAAATCTCCATCACCAAAGAACGGAACGGAACCTCGATCAATTCTAGGGCGTTTGTAGTACTATTCGCGGTTTATTCCTAATTTCTCTACTTAAGCTCAACCGCTTTTTACGTTGCAAAAATTCATCCACATGACAATGGAATAGTCAGCTTGAACGGATTTTGAGGAACTGCATTGCTTGTACTGCCGAAAGACCATTGGTAAGGTCACGTTTGACTTTGCTACCCATCACTTTGGTGACGGATGCATCTTCTGTTGGGATTGGGACCGTTCTTGAGCAAGAAAACCATCCGGTACTGTGTATTACCCAATTACTTAGAAAAGCAGGAAAAAGGGCACTCACAGACTCAGAAAGAAACCTTGAGAGTCGTCTGGGCTGTAAAGCTTTGGCCCAATTACCTCTTCAATCCCCTTTTTGCGATAGTGACCGACCATCAAGTCCTGAGTTACTTGTGTAACCCAAGAACACCGTTATCAAAAGCAGGGGCTGCCATGGTTCAAAGAAAGGCAACTCACTCCAGTGGATATGATTTCAATATCAAATTTCGTCCTGGTTCGCAGATTCTGCGTTCAGATTTTTTGTCCCATTTTTCTAAACTCGCCAAGGAACCAGAAATTTACCTTTTGTGTGAGCCCCTTCCAATTTCCAGGAATGACGTAATACGCGAAATGAAAAACTGTTATCATAAGATCCTCTCAGCTTTCGTTTATGCGTGGGAAGGTACAGCAAGGAAACGCTTCCCTGAGGTATACAAGCGGAACGATGGGTTCTCATTATCCCCGGATGAAGTGCAGAAAGTTAACGACCAATTTCTGATATCACCAACCTTGTAGAAACCTGTACTGGAGGAGTTGCACAAGGGTCATTTGGAGATTAGGACAATGAAGTCTTTAACAAGGCTGATGTGTTGATGACCGGGAATGGATAACGACATTCGGTAAACGGCGACCAATTGCAATCAATACGTCGACTTTTGAGGACCGTTTCTCATGAAATGGTACACTCTTGTGTTAATTGACACAAATTCACACTGGCCGGAAGTATACCTGACTGAGAGCACTAATGCATCTTTTGTCAAAAATGCACTTCGTAAATGTTTCAGTAGGGAAGCTATTCCGTAGGTGCTAGAGACGGACAATGAATCACAGTTTGGTTCCACGGAATTAAAAACATGGTTAGATGGAATCGGTTATCGTCATCTGCGTACACCACTCCGACGTCCATGCTCGAACGGTGCAGCCGAGAAATTTGTACGGACCCTAAAAAGTGCTAGGAGTTCATCAAATTCACATACGTTGGTGGAGCTCGACTGTTTCGTTGGTAACTTCTTATCGCGGTATGGAAATGCTGCTTATTCCACAAGCCAGAAAACTGAGGACATCGCTACAGCGCTTGGATTCCACTGGTGTCTTTGATTTCCGTGTGAATGATCTTCGGCCTTCTTAGGACATCACTACGCGGCAGTTAGGACCGAGAATTACGGAGATTACGGATTAATTACTATTCGTCATTAGAGTTTGTCCTTCTCCTCCGTGTTTAGTAGTGGGTGCGTACATCGTGAACCTTGGACATTCGTAATGTATTTTCTCACCGTCTAAGGTATCATATTGGTTTACACTCGCATTCTACGATGCTTATTACATGAACAGGTCACGTATTGACTCATAACTTTGTTTCCTCGATGGTTTACATCTCAGCTGTAAAATGATCTTTTCTGCGTGTTTCCCTTGTGCAACCATGCTGAGGCTCAAACTCCAAACCTTAAAGTTTCTGTCACTGCGGTCTATCATAGACCATCGTACAACCGCAACCGAAGTTTTTTACAGTTTCGTCCAGCTGGTTGCTAAGTGGACCATTTTATTTTTTGCTCTGTCATGAATTTCGAAAGTTCCTGCCTTTTGGTCTTGGTTTCTCACCTGGCTGTAAGTCTTTTTCTTGCTGTATATTTATGCTTATTGTGTTGTTTTAAAACCACGAATTATCGATAAACGTAGTTATTCGATAGGAATTGATTCTACTGCCCGTAGCCCTGTTCTGCCAGTACTGTGTGTAGAGCTACTCAGACTAAATTTCCGTTAAATTGACAGCCCTAGATATCGGGATAGTCGTAACAAGATGGTACAATTCAGAGAAGACATACTGATCAAATACGCATTAGAACTCAAGCTGGAGAACAACAAGATGAAGCAGACGAAAACCTACAAGTGGGAGAGCAAGATGTATTGTGGTGATCACCTCGCCTAAACCCAGTATCAACGGTTCAAGCCGACAGTGTCGCGAGCCCCAAAATGAAGGGGGAGGGATGTGGTGATTCTCTCCTATTCATTTGGATTTCGAGAAAGCCCATTTTGACCAATATTTCTTGGTAGCAGTTGGTGTGTCTTCTGATTTCATTTCGGAAAATCCGGTCATCATAGATGTCTAACCACCTAGCCTAGTTTGAGCCTAAAGACTGATCTGAGCACTGAAAGGCATTGAGCGTGTTGATGTTTTTGAATTCCGTGCATGCACATAAATATAGCTAAAAGCTAATACTCCTTGGTTCGAACCCCGTACTTCAGAAATGAAAAAACGCATCTGTTTTCGTTGTTTGTTAGCTTGTCCTGACGATTTAGTTCAATTCAGATGCATATTTTCGACTTTCCTGCTTCTGGCTGATTGAAATCTACTTCGTTGTCTAGTACGGCCTAGGAAGCTATCCTAGCTGTTACATGTAGTCGATAAAATGCGTGTTCGCACAATCTATTATCATTCATGTAGTCTCGTGACTTTTCATCGATTATTGGCAAATGTTAGAACATTTGACTTGTTGCCTGTTCCACGGGTCACTCTCAGAACTTGGTTATCTCCTACCAGCTCAAAGTGCTAAAGTTCCACGACAAAGTTTCGTACAGCTGCTAAGAAGGCGACGGTTGAACATCGAAAGTTTTCATTCGTCTTCTACCTGAAACCGTAAAGTTTAAAGTTCGTACGGTAGAAAAAGACAGCTACTGCGATATCCATTCATCTCTTAATGACGAAGTAAGTTTCGCTCACCTGAACACTATGAAGGAATGAGGTTGTCTAGAATCAGACACAGTATAGCGCACGAAACGCCATTAAACCCACTCTGTTTGTCTCAGTTTTTCCGAGATTAATTTTCATCCAAACCACTTAGAGAGACCGTATTTGGCACGCTGATGCTTGAACTTACTACTATAACAAATATACACACGGATTTCAAGCATGAAACAGATAAATCAATTCTTCCCGGAAAATGTTCCGAAGAAGGGGCGAAAGACTATCAAACCCAATCCTAGACAAATGGCAAAAAAGTCGACTTGCCTTGCAATCGCAACGACCTTGGTTGTTATTGACTCATTTTTGATACTCAGGAATATGCTATTGAATGTCGTTCAAGTCACACTTGGTTCATGAACAAATTGGACTCTATCTGTAAAATCTCAGTAGAAGGTGTGACCTCTCATTTACGAAAACAGAGGGATGGCGTGAGGTCCAAGGCTCTCTGAACTGAAAAAAGGGAAAGGTAATCGCATAAGAAGACTCGGAGAAACGTATACACCAGATTTCCGAAAAAAATCTCCCCATCGATAACAGGCCGTCCACTGGCAATGTGTTGGGCCCATTCCCTCACGTATGGAAGCTGCAGAAGTCCTTACAATTGAACGTAAGCATCCGGCGCCCACAATAATCCCTACACTCTGTATCAGATCTGTGGCACAGAAAGAATAAATCAATTCCTTGGATGAATGAACGCTACGTTGAAGATCAAGATGAATGTGTCGGAAATCACATCACTTGGAATGCTGAATGGGTTGATGTGATTTTTACCGATAAGAGGAAGTTTAATTTCGACGATCTTGATGGAATCGTGTACTACTGATACGACTTCAAGAAAGACAAGCTGAACCTCAGTCGTTGAACCTTCGATGATGATTCTACGATGGTTTGAATTTTTGTTTTTGAAGATGGAATATCTCAGCTCGTATTCTTGGAAGGGAGGTAGATCACTGACGCATACAAGAAAACAATGAATAAATTTTTACTGCTGATTATTCTGGAAAATCGACTGAGAATCACAGAATATCAACATGACGACACCTTCATACATACAGCCACCCTCACCAGAATGTGGCTACTGTACCGGTACATCAAGATCAAGGATTAGCCCACTCACAGTCCAGAAGTGAACAGAATTAAAAATGTTTGGGGTCTGCTAGCGAGGCGAGTGTATGCGGATGGAAGAGTCTTCGGGACTGTGTATGAGTTGACGTGCGCCATCTTCTATGAATAGGATAGCATAAAACGTAAGACCATCTGAAATAAAGTTGGAAGTGTGCCTGGCCGTTGGGTTTCTGTCATCAACAACAACGGCACCTGTTTTTCGTAACCAGCTGGTTGTTTTTGCCATTGTTCCAGGATTGGGTTGAATCGCTTTTCCGGGATAAATTAAATTATTTATTTCATGTTTAAAATACATGTGTATATTTGGTGTAGTAGTGGTTTGACACACCAACATGCCAAATACGGTCACTCTAAGTGGTTTGGATGAAACTTAACCTCGGAAAAACAGAGACAGAGTGGATTTAATAGCGTTTCGTGCACTGTTTATTAATACTCCTAATTTGACATACGCGTATCGGGTGAAAAATCTGTGAATCTGGATGGACATGTTTTCTCTCACTATCGATGTAATTTCTGATACCCAACCTGTGACGGTATGGGCTAACTAATCGTCGATAGGGGTCCTAGTACCGTTAGCAGACAGCATTCCAGCGCCTGTCCTGAATTCAGGTCAATGCTTTAGTCAACGGGATCGTGAACGACGGGACAGCGAATCGATGTTATTGGTTCGAAGGCAGAAGAGGGTTTTGAACCAGAGTTAATGAGGGAAGACTGAAAATCGCCGTTATTTGGGTCATATCAACGCGTGCAACTTACTTGGTTCTTCGGTTTGAGTGTAACGTTCCCTGTGCATTGTTGGTCAGTCTATTCTGGTCAAGCCCAGATGTGTATTCAACCGATCTGGTTCGGAAGCAGAATTTTATAGTTTAAACTGGTTATTGGATTGTGCTCAGAGGCCAGCCCCGCACTACTACGGTGTATACCCGATCGGGAAGTCACAGACTCCGAAATTGGTCTAGTGATTTTAAAAACATGGTTCACATCCCCACAAGTAATGTAGTCTTCGCTTTTGAACGTGTTCACTATACAAAATAAGACCGATATGAAAAATCTTACCAGTGCTGACCAGTGCTGACGACCATATTCCCGATGGCAAACCGTTTTTCTACTCAACTTGAGCACTATCTTTGTGTTGGTTTCATTATGATGGATTTGTCCTCAGTGAGTGTTGACAGAAATAGTTACCATCACACGGTTAAATTTTATCTATCTAGGCACAAACTGCGACATTTTTCTGAGCTCTGTAGTCTGTTTGTACTATTACTAGAAACTACTTGTGACCGGAACTGAGATAACCGGATTTGAGTGTTTTACTGTTGCGCATATTCACAACGCACTCGTTTGTATGTCATGTGATACCATTGGTGGGCGCTGTACGGTGCATTCCAGTTGTAATCATGGCGTGATTTAATCATTCGGTTCCGGATGTATCTAGCTGATTGAGTAGTGTTCTGAGTGATAGGCACAAAGATAAAGTGTTATGTGGCCCACATAGGTGCTGTAATCACTGGATACGTACAAAAAATAAGACCATCGATAAATTTGGAGATTACATCTCACATCATTAAATACAACTGGACGAACCGTGACCCGCTTATACCTGTTGAAAAGAGTATTACCTAACAGTGGTATGACATTTTGAAGTGCCAGATACAACTCTAACTAATATTCACCATTTAAAGCTTAAGCCTTCTAATATTCTACTACAATGTATGTGGCTTGTGACTCAGGAGATCTAAGGTTACCAATAACATTCAATATGTTCGTTTCAACTTCGTCATTTTATAGCAAGAAAGTGAACGGTAGATCACTGAAAGCCGCACTGCACAGTATTGATATAGGTGAAAGATGAATCTTTTGGGTCGTGGGGGTTGAAAACCATTTAAGCCCTATACTGCTGTCTCATCAGCAGTGCCCTTCCACTGAGACCCAAGTGCATGGTGAATCGTATTATAAACACTGAATCCACTACTACTCACGTACATTATATATGCATATATATATATATATATATATATATATATATATATATATATATAAAGGACGAAGAAATGCCTATTTGACCAACTCGAGGACCGAATGCCGTCTGATCATTCATATGAGAGCCTTCTGAAACAGTCTTATTTGATAGGGAATGACAACAGGATCGCCGACGGTCACAGTTCGCTGGCAGCTGTCTTAGTGCCTTCGGGGAACTACGCATGAGACATTCTGAACCCTCACCAAGAAGACGTTCAGCTCTTAACCCGATAATCTGTCTGTTCACTTTTCGGTATCTGTTCTTCAAGTTGTCTGACCTCCACTCGGTTCCTTACACTCTTACTCTGATATTAGGTGCATACAAGCGTGAATCGGAAATGGTTATGAATAGTGAAAGGGTAGTTAAATCGATTGAACCAGGTCATCAATAAGGAACAGACAAGATACTTTCAAGGAAACTAATACGCACTGATTTAGAAAAAACTTAGGTAAACTAAGCATTTGTCTCACAACTACTTGCTAAAAGTGCGTGGGATTGATGATATTTTGTTTGGCTGACTGTCCTTTGGACTCCACCTTTCTTGCGAAAATCTCAGGTCATCCGACCAACCCTGCACTCGGAAGCACCAGACTCGACTTCCGGTCTTGTCAGAGCTCATCAGTGATGCATATCTTCCTCCGTACCCGGGGTTTAAACCCGGGCCTTTTCCCCTCGGAGACGTGTGCATTACCACTGCTCCATCCCGCTCCCGTCCGAGCTGATTCGAATCACCAAGTTAAGCTTGTTCAGATGTCGTCCACTATGACGACCAGAAGTGCCCGACAGCTTCGAATGGAGACACGGTATCTGTCCCGTTAACTCCAAACGAGTCCCTCCCACCAAATCGGGTCTTCTCCGCAGGATAGACCAAAGTACCCACGTCTAAACCTGCACCGTGTTTGTTGCATGTGTATGTCTTACAGTTAGTTGCAATTAGTGTGTGGGAATGATGATACTTTTGTTTGGGTTCAAACCCTGGGTGCGGCGGAGGATACGCACCACTGATGAGCTCTAACAAGACCGAAACTCGAGTCTGGTGCATCCTAGTGTCACGTAGATCGGATGGCCTGAGGTTTGTGCCTGAAAGGTGTAGTCTAAAGGACAGTCAGCCGAATAAATGAATAATGTTTAAAATAAACTACCAGGCTTGTTTTATTTGTCATCAGGAAGGTAATTTATTGGATAGAAAACATACAAACAGTTGTTTGAAATGGCAACATTTGCAACTTTGCTTTTCAAGTATCGGTGACATCATAATCAAGGTCTTTTATTCGACTTCTTGCGTGGTATATTCCTGGGACCTAATTTGAAATGAATAATAACTGGATGAAGGTAGGCAAAAGCGTCATTTAATAACGACTAGGTAAAAATCGTCTTTCGAGGAGAAAGGGGTGGGGTATATTGGTCTTAGTATAGGTCAACATTACGCTGAACTGCATAACTTCCCCTTGTTGTCATCGTTTCACCAAGACAGGAAGCCAATAGGAGCCATCAGATTTCACATTTCAGTCAGTCATCTGCTGCGTCTATTGTTCAGGGTAGATGAACCATCCACAATGATCATTTCTGGCTGCATTTTTCTCAGTTCTTTTTGATCTGAAAATATTTTTCCTCTTGGTGCTCTGATTTCATTCGTTTATCGATCCACCGTCGGTCGTCATCGAATGGAAAATTTAAACTGGTCGCTTTTTTCACAAATGCTTTGAAGCATTTGAATTGTCGCCGGATGTACTGCTGTATGCATCACTAAATTTAGATCTTTCCAATACGAGCACTTACCCTCGTAATCACTGAGCTTAGTGTTAAGGTCTCAGACATTTTATCACCAGTTGAGGTGACATCATCAGTGTAAAGGTGGTATCACCACAGGCATTGAAATCACTGATACGAGCTGCAAACACCATCAGTGGGTAGAGCCACTGGAATAACGAACACAAGTTACCGCCTTCATTTTGACTGGGGGGGGGCAGGCGAGTTACTTTGGCTATCGACTCATAGTGTGACAAGCGATACTTTCAGAAACGTGAAGTAGTTCTTATTTTATACTCACATTCTCCGGATAAATATGCACTGCTGATCGCTATTAGGAAAAATGAAACAACTTATCACCCAATTTTCTAGTTTTACAGTAATTATGTAGACTTTATATGATGTGCAAACTGAATTTTCTGTTGAAATATTGAAAGAGGAGAGTAGAGCGGGCTATCGGTAACACCGGATACATTATAGCCACCTACTGTTGAACGAACCTCAACTTGGTCATCTAACTTCCTGGTTTCCTTTTCTTATTACACCCCGTGGAAATGAAATACATATTCTGTACCATTTCCCAGTTCGCCCCTGGTGATTAGCCTCAACGAATCGAATTTTGTGTGAGCCTCACCATGAGGGTTTTGCATTTCTGTTTGCCACTGATTCCAAATGGTGATTCTCGCTTGCATTCTCAATCCCTCATATGAAAGTGACATTCTTTTAAACAAAATTAATCATGTGATGCAATTATGACCGTTGCAAGTTGTCTATTCAGGAAGGCTGAGCCCCTTGTATCAGTCTTATAGGTCATGTATGGATGTGTCAAGATAATTTTTCTCAAAAGACTATGTAGCATTACTATTATTACGATTATTATCATTATTGTTTTTACCTTTATCATTATTATTATACTGGAAGTCAGAATATTTGTCTATTATATAATGATTTAGATCACAAGTTCGATAAGATTTTAAAAGTATCCTTCCTTCACCTGGAAAGAATTTCTTCTGCACTTTTTCAGCCATCAGATGCACCAAGAACAAGTTTCTGCTCGCAGGTAAACATGGGTTTTATTTTAACAATTCAGTCAGCCTCGAATGATTTTTTGTCATTTGCGACTCCAATGTAGTAAGCAGGGCCAGAAATCTTCCGCAGGAGTTGCACACTTTCAATCTGAAAGGACAAAAACACACAAACTGTATGGTCCCAAAGCTTACCAAGTGTCTTCACGGGTCCCCCGACTCACATTAACCGAGTATCAATTTAGAGACTTACTATCTGACCATTAAACGTGTGCTAATCATCATACGCATTGAGTACTTAAAGTGCTTTGATTGAGTTTATGTTGCTTGCATTCACAAATCTGGTCGAATTCTAACCCGAACATGCAGAATTTCGAGTTCGATTAGCCATTAGTTCTAATCCCAGGGGCCAGGTCTCAGTTAACTTAACGCAAATACTTCATGAATCAGTGGTGGAAGGCTCCGAGAGTGGTCACACTGTCAAAACGCCCCACAGTTATTTTCATATTATTGAAACCCACTGAAATAAAGGTTAGCAGTCAGGATCCAGACAAAAAAAATGAAGGAAAGGCCCTGTGAATCCCGAAAATCTTTGTACAACTGCTTCATCTGGGTACTCGAGATGAACTCCTACAAACACGATGGCTCTTCTCTCATTGAGCAGTTGTAGTCAGACGACGAGCTCTCGGTGTGATCGCTGACGCCAACGGGGGCTCCGGATTAAGTACAAAAGATATCACATACGGCCATTCTGGTGGAAATCCTCAATACTTTCAATTCCACAATAAATCAAGAAAAGCAGTCTGGTCCTGGTTGAGCCAGCATGCAATAGACTCACATCTGTAGGCTTGCACCAGTGTGCACCAGTAGAACCTTACTTGACTTCAAAAAGACAGATTCTTGTACTTGAGATCTCATAGAGTGATTAGATGCATTAATTTTAATTATAAAACAACTATATTAGCCTTCGGATTAAAATGAACAATACTCGTCGGGCTGGAACACGAAAGTCTGTCATCAGCTGCATTGCGGAATATTTTAGCCTGCTACGTTTTTGCTACTCACAAGTAGCCTATATGTAACCTCATCAAGGCCATATTTTCCGACAACGGACTTCCCGGCACAGCTAATGCGTCCAATGTGTTCTCTGGCACTTGGGGGTCACCGATTCTGCTAGACTTCCTCCTTTTGCTCTCAGGTTTCACAGAAAAATTGCGATCTTTAAGGTAGTCCGGAAGCTGTTCCGTTTACGACGCAAACACTGTGTACAGTCTAGTCCGTTAAATATAACTCCCTCGGGAGAGGAAAAAAGGACTACTACATATTATAAGTAACAAACTCCTGATGCTCTCATTAACGAAGTTGAAAAATCAAAACTGATATGCCCTTGGACCTGTTTTTTGATTGTCTTTCAGAATATTTTCCATTTGCTAGGGATTATGCATAATTATTTTGTAAGTTTAAATGAAAATTTTGTCTTCATATTTGTTTCTTTCCTCTTATTTTTTATTAAGCAACATGTGCGTGTTAGACTTGCCTGAAAGATACTGCTTTCGACTAATAAGCCAATTGTGGGAAAATGGACCGGACGGAGAGGTGTCTTTGATACTTTACTTCACTGCGGCTGACTCCTTGGAGAGGATAAGTCGGCTTCGTGATGATGTGATCACGAAGTTCTATGAGTGCTTGGTACTAGTGAGGGCCCCAGCTTCACTCGGTTGTTTTTTTGGAGGGCGAATCTCTAGCCTTTGCACAACCAAGTGCAGACTACGAGGCAGCAGCGTTTCGATGCGTGGTAGCCAGAGGTTACCCTCAACCTGGTTTGGTCCGCCTGTCGAGCTGTTTGTCGGGGTGTGGCCTTTATGAATGCTTCAACTTCGTAGAGCCACGGGTGAGTCTGGGTGCCTGATGAAGACCAGAGAGATGAAAAATACCCCAAGGGCACGGCAGTCTACCAGCTCAGAGGTGCTACTCCTACACGACACCCTATATACTCCTGTCTTTGACGCATATATTGTTAAAACCCGGCTCCTCAATTTCAGCGAGTTTTGACTTTTAATGCTGCCGCAGGAAATGGGCACAGAACCTCTGCCCACATAGTAGTTACCTCATTCTTTTCGAGAAAGTGAACTTTTTCCGCACTTCACTTTGGAATTGTTTTCTCTAACATTTACTCTGAAGCGTGACTCTGATAAAGCTAAATTTATTTAGTTGCTTGCGTTTTAATGAATTTAAAGAGCATAAAATTTCCCCCAACTTCACTTTTGCATACTTCCGGTTTTTCGCTGTTTGTATGCATTGAACTCGCTTTTGGATAGCTTGACGTACCACGAGTCTTTTGATTCTAAACGGAACACGTCTCTTCAGATTACCTAATCAGTCTGCTTACAGTTCAGGTGGAAAGCATTTTGGTTTAAACTCGGTCTTCCGTGCTTGAAATCTAAGCGACAGAGCGAGCTCACTTGACTATCGATCGATAACTCACTCATCCTAGTCCTCAATAATTGACGGCCTTGGGAGTCCGCTCAAAAAACACGTGACCCATTTTGTCTCGTCATTTATCAGTCCACCTGTAACTCCTGAGATACCTACGAAGGCAAAACGGATCGCTGTCTCCGTCAGAGAACGGGGGAGCATATAATGAAGTGGCTAGTGCTGCGGATGAGTCGTCCCTCGTCCAGATAGTAAGCGACCTCAAGAAACCCGGCTTCGTCGATCGCGAAACAGCTTATGACTTTCCTTCGTCAGATTGATCTAGGTCAAGCTATCCGAGTGATTATAAGAAATCGTAACCCAAAGCTCTTAGACCTTTGAGAGGCTGTACTAGTAAGTGGACTAGCTCTTTTATGCCCACAAAAACTGTAGACCCACAATGTGTTTGCCTTGGCGTTAGCCAGTCATATTTACCAAATAGTTTCCTAAATTTTTCTACACTTGAGGCAATTATATATATATATATATATATATATATATATATATATATATATATATAATGTCACTACCCGCCTCCAGGTGACATTTACTGATACGAAAAGACTCTCAATCAGGTTGTTTTGGGCCTGAAAAGGACCAGTTAATTGTTCCCCAACCACCACCATCCCGATCAGTTACACAAGTTGTTAGAAAACACTTCCATCCTAAGCACAGCACGCCTCCTTTCCACGGACCAAGTTTCGCTGAAAAGCCTCAAGCATAAAAACTGGAATTTTCCTGCATAATTAGAAGCACTTGTTTATATACAGTGAAAATATTTGAATAGTTATATAATACTGAGTACCGAAGGGTACAGGACTGATCACGACTTAATGAAGTAGTTGGAAACTGTACTACTGAACTGTACTACGTCGTCAGAGAGAGTATTGGGTGATACGTATTAACAGGGGCAATTTATCAAAGGGAGCTGAGGAAAGGTGAATAACAGCAAACAGTGATCGCAACTAATTCACAACTTTTCGGTTTCAGTTGAAGAAATTCGTAAAAATTTACGGATGTTCATTTGATACCTCTGACAATCAGCAAACTGAAGAGGATCTTCAGTTACATGTAAGTATTCGGTATTCAATAATATAACGTTGTCTTATATGCCTGTAATCAGGCGAAGTTTCAATTACCGCGAACAATGCTGGTTTAAAATCGAGTGCACAAGTTCCCTCGGGTGGTCCAGCTTAATAAAAATATACTTTATAGAAAGTATTATTAGCACGAGGAATCTGAATCTTATGTAATGGAAAATCCACTTACATTTTTTACATTCGAAAGTCCAACGCTGCGAGCCATCACAAGGGCGAGCACATATTCATGGAAATAATTTTAACCGAGTCATCTGGATGAGTTAGTATGATAGCTTAATCACTTCGGGGTTAACAACTACACTTTCGAAGTGATAGTTCGTGAATACGAACTTCGTTCATCTTAATTTCATGTGGTTAATCTGACGGCTTCCTTTGACAGAATCAGAAAAACTCAAAAACAGACTACTGTCGTCGTTATCAGTAGCCAAAATAGAAATACGCAACGCCCGGGGGTGTGCTGGAGTTATCGAATACCCTGTACAGGATGTTTAGGTTGAAATAAATGGGTGTGAACAGTAGCTTCTTTGGTCATGTTTTTAACTCATGATCTGCGGTATTATTTAGAAATTTATTCCGTGTGCTTCTATAACCCGTGCTTTTACAGGCTTGGTCGAGATTAAAAGAATACAGGTTAATTTGTTCAATGAGAAATCGCGGTGACTTCTAGGCCCAATTGAACAGTGTGATTTTACCACAAGTTTATTACAGCTCGTTTCAGTTCTTTGAAATGAAGTTTAGTAGAACTTTCAAACATGTCTAACATTATCCCAAGTTACTTGCATGGATACCTAACTGTAGCTATCAGAGACTTCCCTAATCATCGGGTCACACGAACTATGCCCGAGTTTGAACTGTGCGCCGACGACCGTGCACACTACAGTCACAGTTCCAGTGCATTCTGCCATAACTCCCCAACATGGTTATCATGCTTATTTGACGGCTTGAGGGAAATTCATGCAGTTAAGCTGATGGTTAATAATAATGTGCGAATATTAGTTTCACCACAGTATGCCGCTTATTAGTCGTTACAGTAACCTGTTTGAAACCGCAGTCAGATTGCTGATGTTGACTTTCCTGAGAAACCATACGCCACTTATCAGGTGCTAAGTCAATCTTTATGGGGTAAGCGGCGTTAAGTGGTCAATCAGTTAGGTGGAAGAAAGATATTAAAGGTCAGACAATTGCATCTGACCATTTATGGCATGCCTAGCTTCCACGAGATCCATCCAACCGGTGAAGCAGGAAGATACTACTATGTATCATGCATGACAAGCGAGGTTTTGTATTCACGCTACTCAATCATCATTATTTTTACTTCTGTCCCTGCTTTTCCTTAATGACTTTTATTTTGAATTATTATTTAGGTAGCCGCTGAGAAGTAGCGACCAGAGAACCGCCGGAATCCGTGGACCGTTAATGATTGTCCCAACTGAACTAGATCCTTCCTAATTTATCACATTCAGCAGATCAAAGTGAATGTACGAGATTTAATCGTAAATAGATTAACGATAAACGCTGTGCTAATAGACGACATGCTACAGAGCGAATACCGCATAAATTGCTATTCGATTGGGGAGCTCTATGCAAGACGCTTCTAAACTGACCAACATGATCAGTTTGTTCGCAGAGAACAAGTACACGTTGGTTTATATACCAATAACGGCCCACTGGATTTACGTAGGTGGCTTTGCCCGACTAATCCGTGGTTCAAAAAGGCATTTCGAAGGTATAAATTGCAAACTTCTGTCTTTCAGTCTTATCAGTCAAAATGTAACCGCTCCCAGTAGTAATATTCAGAATTCGAACCTCTAGGGGTGTACCCGTTCCTTTAGTTCAAGAGGCGAACGCCACAGTCTAAGGGCCTTGCGCCAGAGACAGGAACCTTTCATCAGCTTTTATTGGACTGGCTATTCCGCACCTTGTGTAAGCAGTGGAATACCGGGTATTTTGATTCACACCTCTAAGCACGTCTTACCGGGGATCTAAATTCCAGAAAGTGGCGCAAACAGGACTTTCGGGTCAACGGCAGCATGGTAGCAACTTAAGGCCTAACAGGACTGTAAAACCAAAGGCACCGCATGCGCGTACAGAAACATCCAATTGCTATGGCATGTGGTGGTTTTTTTCGATGTCGATAAAGCCCAAACACTTGTTTTACCTACCCGGGGTACGGAGTGATCAAGTGGACGTCACGTACACAAATGGCTTAATCAGGCAATGCCATGTAAGCAACTCATTGAATGCCGCATGAGGGTGTGGCAACTAACCACTGGTTTTGGGGCGGCTCTTGGTCCTCCGGTCAGTTTCAGCCTTACACAATGGTATGAGAATCGGCATCTGTGTCATTCGCAAAACAAACAAGTCAGGACGAAGATGTCCGCTAAGGAAGTGACGGAGGAGATAAAAATAATCGACTTGAACCCAGAGAACGAAAATCCTATATGCAGAGGAAAAACTGTCAACAATGAAGGTCACAGATGCATTTGCACAATGTGCCAGAAATGTTGATGGTTTGAAGCTGGTATCTCAACATCTCAGAATAAACATAAAACACCCAGAGGCATTGAAAAAGAGATCAAGAAACTGGGTTAAAATGAGGCCTCAAGAAAAGGAAGTGTTCCGATGATATTATCGCTAAGCTACACTACATTGTGGACAAGAATACTTTTATAACCCTCGCTCGGATTAAAACAATATCCGAGTTTGGAAGATCCGGGTTGACCATTAGCTCGACCTCTACTGATCAACTCCTTGATAACCATGGTTACAGCTCAAAAAACTTGTAATCGAAACTATTGAGCACCATAGCATTGATATAAGGGCATAGCGTGCCCAATATGCAGAAAGGTTACAAGAGCAAGGGAGCTCTATGTTAGGACTTTACATTGATGAAACCAATTACAAAGTTCGGCGCTCTCGATCGGTGGAAAGATCCGTTAAAGGGAAGCCATGTATAAAAATCTTACCGTCAAATAAAGGGAGAACTTGAATATCATTGCATGGATTTCGACCCTTGGGATAGTACATTATGAAAGTCGCTCATAATAAATCAACCAGCTTTTCAGTAGATTCTTGGAAGCATGCCTCTGTAGGGTGAACACTGAATAGCCCAATACTGAAGTCGTGTCTAATTTTGACAATGCTCCTATAAAATGACTGGCATCTGAAAATCCTTTGGACATAAGACATTCTTTCCGTTTTCTTCCTTCGTATAGTTCATCTTTCAACCCCGATGAGAAGACGTTGAACTGTTTTAAAAGTTCAGTAAAATTTCATTGAAAGGAAACAGAGAAAAGCTCATGAGAGTATCAGAAGGGCAGTTTGACGGGATTCATAGGTTTCTTTTATTACAAGGAATTTTCCAAAAATTCACTCGCCATATCACAACAACTGCATGTGCTTCCTGCGATGGGCTTACTTTCACATTCATACCACCATCCAAAGACCTGTTAGGCTTACCTTTTTGTTTCCTTTGTGAACTAAATGATATATTTTATATTTTTATGTAGAATCTATTCATTTGTGATGGACGGCTCTTAATCTTGGGCCCAAGGCTCTTAAACTGTGGCTTTTGGCTCTTCAACTACAGGAAATACTGTAAACAACTTTCGCTATCTCATGCACATGCCTGTGGTCAACAACCCCGTTACGATCGACATTCAGACGCACTGAATTTCACTGCTGCCCACGGTTTATCCACGCGTGCTCATGCTCACAGATGCTCTCACTCAGCCACGCAACCTTTAATCAAGGCCTGTCTGCTCCATGGACTTTATGACTAGTGAGCCTTTATACGAGAGGTACGCTGAATTTCAATACTGAGTAGAGCTGACCGCATAGGCTATGGTTTGTCTCAGTCATCAATGCTCCTTTGCTCCCCACCTAACATGGTTGCAACGTGTTTGCGACATGCAGCTTTCGAGCTTCACATATGAGACGCACTGCATAGTACGGCCAGATTATATAATGATGGAGAAATTACCTATTGCGGATGCGTCGGATTAGTCAGGTCCTGTTCTGACCGAGTTACACGACTCCAGAAAGAGCGCATTGTGCCGCATGCAGATGTGTTCGAATCACTGCAGTTTGTTTTCTTTTTTATCGAACCACTCATCTGCTCAGTTCTGGCTCCCCCGGTCTTGAGTGACAGAAGAGCTTTGGGAACAGACTCGACTGAATCACTTACGAGTGAACTTTATTGAATCTTAAGCTAAGCTCCGAAATTTCAAAATGTTTTTTTTTACTCTAGAAATATGAGGGATCGTAACCTCCCCACATCTTTAAGTTCTCGGTTTGGTCTGGTCTCTTCATAATTATCTTCACTGAAATCGCTGTTGAAGAAATTCTGCGCAATTCTTTCAAGCTTGTAAGTTCCAAAATATTCCGCCTTTGTTATCAGGGTGTCGGCTTTAACTAACATGCTGCGATTATTAATTTTCCTTCGTAATTTTCTTGGTTTTTCTCTGGCCTTATCTCTGGCCGACATCATAAGAGTGTTTGTAAAAAGTGGCCAGCAAGACGTTGTACTTCATGGTTAGTCAGAATCCCTGGTAATAATTTCTTAACTGATAAATTGAGGCCATACTTTAACAAGAAATTTTTATATTTACCATTTCCGTATAAGGACTAGGTGTTGTATTTTATTAGGCTACGGGCCCTCCATTCGATTTGGTTAATTTTGTTCAACTGGCTGAATGAGGTAGATAAACAAAAAGGAAACTTCGACTTCACTTGGGTTAAGCATTACTCAAACTTATTGGTTTATTCTCAAACAGTAGAAGAACTAAATACGAAATGGTAGACGATATCGTTGTAGCTACATGGGTATCCTTAGATACAAAGCCATACTACTCATGTCAAAAATACATATTTGGGGCCATGTGTCCTCGTTCTGAAGGTTAGCCGTGTTAACCGACGAATTAACTTTGGAAGAGTCACCGTGTGATTCTAAAAATGGACTCCCCATCCATGCATGCTTCATTCGATTCAAAAGAGGAAACAGCTGTAAACCAACTGTAGAGTATTCAGGTATAAAAATGATTGGGCGGAAGAGTACCGGGTACTCATACCTGATGAGTGGCAATAACCGAGAAACCTATCGTGTGCTTCCGGGGAAATTTTGTCCTGTCATCCAGATGCAACGCCGTACTACTCATATCGAAAATACACGGGTATCCTGTCTGGACCACACAACAGCACAGCCAAACCAAAATGTGTGAAGTTCGTTCAGAAACATAGAGCATACAAATCCAAATCTAGAGCAGCCTGGAAAAAAGTTTGTGTTGTCCTGACTATAGTGTTTCACGCAACGTAATCAGTTCAAACTACACCAGAACCTAACGTGAATCCAAAGACCAGCGCGTAAATTGTAACGTACATTTTGCCTACTAACAACTATTTAGTAGGCAAACTTTCCGGCTCAGCTGTGCTCTTATTCCCTCTCAGCTAGTTCAAATTTGATGTCGTTTTGTTAGTCTTAGTACATGAACCTTGGTGGTTGTCACGTCGTTCCTCTTGTAAAATCGACGAGGCAGATACATTTCTGCTAATATCTACGTATACTAAGGAAATCAGTAAAATCAATGAATCCTTATTTGTGCACTATATGGAAGTGGGGTGAATGAACTGGCCCTGCATGCGGAGATTACGTTCTGTGTAAACGTTCTGTTACGCGTCTGTCATCCCTTATAGGAAAAACCAAGTGTATGGTTAACCATGTGTCTGTTTCCTACCTCCCTTCTTTAAAATACGTGCTGTTAGACTGAGTAAACAAAATAAAATTATCAACGCGTCTGACTTGTAACTTTTCGTTAGAACAGCCCCCTATCTTGGTATTTCCATTGAGGCTATAGTTTGAAAACTTAGGTTGATCAAATAAGTTTGAAAACAATCTACAAAATGTATTCTTGAAATGGTTTGTTTTAGGTATGCTGTCAAAATTTGATTTAAAGAGGCTTCCGCACTTCAGTATGTGCCTAAAACGGGCTACGGGTGATCTGCATGTCGTGGAGTATTTTTCGACTCCCACAGGTGGACCAGAAAAGACAACACTGATTATGTGGTTATGGTTAACGACAGCTCACGTTAGTGCAGTGGTTGTCCGTTATGTTGCTGGAACGAAACTAATTTTCTGGTTCATGAAGTGGTAGTTTCTCCACGTCAATTGGATGATGCTGTTTTCAAAGATAAATCTTGCTTTCGTTGCCTCAAAACAGTCCTGTTGAAGCAAACGTTGAATGCGTTTTGTCTGCTATGGTTCTTGTAGTTTATTAATTTTAATACCGTCACTTCATTCTTCATCTCTTTAACTTTCAAAAACCCAAGTTTTATGGATTTTCAGACTTGTTTTAATCTGACTGCTCGTGTATGATAAAGACGTCGTCCCCCTTAGCAGGAAAATCTCAGAAGCACTTTACAACTATTTATTTATCATTAGGAATCATTATTAGTAGGTATTCGGTGATTTAAGGATTTCAGCCTCAGGTGTCAGACTCCAAAGCTCAAATTACATACGACAATTTTTATAAGGGTACATTTTCACTTGACTTTTTCTCATCTTGTCAAATTCACACGGTGAAATGTAAGTAGGCTTTCGTATTTTCGGTGACACTGTAATAGATTGGTGGAACAAGAGCTTTCTTTATCGTGCGTTGCTGTTATGGGGCACACGCTGTGGAGAAAAAGGGGCCGTTGATAAGGCAACAGTATGCATTCGGGTCTGGTGTGCCACGTTCGAGACCCCGGGAAGGTGACTCGTATTGTGTCCCTCGAGTTCTATTCTGCGCTCTGTTGTCCGCATGCATACTGTTCTCCGATTGCCGTCCCTAACGAACCGACCCCGCTAACGTAAATCAAATGGATAGCACAGTGGTTGAATATCAATCTTGCATAAGAGAGTAACACGATATTTAAAGCGAAAGTATAACATGTGAGTGAGAGTAATAGGAGAATAAGTTTCGTATTATACAACTGATCATGCGTTGTGAACGTTTAATTCACCAGTGAAAACGATAGAAGTACTGTACATATGTTTGCCCCTTGACAGGATTCATAGGCTTTGCCCATCCGCTGAGCCTTCATTTGAGCTCTAACCCAGGGTGGATCACCAGGATGTCCCGGCTGGTTCTCGAAGGTTTACTGAGCTGGCTTTGAGTGTAAGTAGAACATTTCCTCCACAGCAATCGAGTCCTATGATGGACGACTTCTCTGTACGATGAAGGCATCCCGGTTGACAGCTGGCAGAGCTTGACTACTATTTTAGTGTAGTTAGCAGGAGACTAGATTTTACATAAAATGACTAGTCATGCAGTTTGAACGGTCAGCTCATGTTCAACTAAGGGATGAAACAGGTGGACCTTGCGTTCATCGTTTTCAATAGTGAGATGAACGTTCCTGCTGCTTGAGGAATCATATTATGGGGAATAGAACAACCTCGAAATTAGGCTTCCAAACCGACTTGAACTCTTTGTCAGGCTGACCAGTCACTGAAGACGCTGGCTAGCCTGATCGGTCGACTTTTGTTCTAGTTGTCTTGGACAGCTTTTTCAAACTATCGGTCAGCGGGAAAAGTTAAACCTCTCGTGATGTGATGCCTTATTGATGATTGATTGACCTAGTTGAGCGTGCGCAAAACTGTCTCTGCAACGCGATCAGAAATGGACCGCCACTCCCATCCATATCATTCTAAGTGTTGGTGTCTGATTCTACACTTACTGAACTCCTGTTCACCGAGTTTTCTTTCTGTGTTTGCAGATCGTACATGTGCAACCCCCAAGGGAGAGAGCTTCATCCGGAAAGCTACAGTTAGTAACTTAGTTTCGGGGAGGTTTTCACAATACCCCGACAACTCGTTAGACATGCAGTGCTCAAACTACTATTAGCTGGGGGAAAACAATTGTTTGGTCTTTACAGTGGATGTAATACAATATGAAAAACTGACGCCTTATATTAGGAAAGTTGAAATTTACCGCCTGCATTAGTATATTTCTGCTTTTGCATTTCTAAACTCACATGCATTAAAACAATGTGCGGTCACCTTCTATCAACAGCGTTACTTCGACGAAGACGTTACAAATAAACTGCGGGTGTGGTCCGAGATCCCTTCTGTGCAGTTAGATTCATCATGCGAGTCTGTCGCTACCATTGTCAGAAGTCAGCAATGAATGGGCCCTGAGTAATATGTAGAACTGACGTGAAGCCTTCCCTTGGAAATCAGCTTGTATGAGTAACACGTGAGCCTCGCGATCACGCGTGTTGTTTTCGGCTTCCAGGTAGAAGTCGGTAAACCTGCAACAGATTGATCAGTCCTAACAGCAGTTTTATCGTGTTCGTTTGGGTTTTCCAATAGTGAGCTAAGAACGGAAACTCAAAGACGAAATAATTTGATTTCAAATTTCACACTACTGAAATTACTCAGAACCCGTGTGCATTGAAGTAGCATAGATTACCTCCGATGAATAAAACGGTCTGAGAGAATGAATTGCTGGACTCAAATGGGAAATTGTCGTGAACCTATGTATCACACTTGACAAATCTTGATGGTTTTGCCACCCAACCGGCTGTCCTTTATCATCCAACCCACGTGTCGTGCATGATCTTTTGGACAAGTGAACGGGAGCAGACAGTGTTTCACTCACGGGAGAGGTGGTGGTCTCGTTTTCCTTCTTCTTGGTCTTTTCTGTGAGGGGCACATTTTCCTTCTTTCTTTCTTTCTTTCTCTCTCTCTCTCTCGCTTGTTGTGAGATCCGGTCAACCGTGCAATTGGCTGTCAATCCTGATTGGCATGCAAGCGAATCAGTGAATGAGCTAATGAGTGAACCATACTCATCTCCTTCGTCCTCATCTAGTGAACGACAGCGAAACGCGTGCTTGAGCATATGAACACTGTTGATCCTTGAGCATGACCGATCCGAAACTTCACAGTGATGTTAAGACAGTGTGCATTGGACGAAAGGAAGGGGGTATCGTAAGAAGCCTAATAACGATGTTTTCGCAGCAGCACTCGTGAATACAGCTCGATCGGGTTCAGGCTGTCCGTGCTCAGGGGTTGTGTTGAACAAATCATAATCAACAAGACTTATCCATCGAAGCCGGCAACCCGTTTCTTCTAGTAAGATATACCACATCCCCGCTTCTCATTCCACTTCACTCAACTCTACGGCACAATTCCGTCTCATCCCACTCACCCAATGAACCACTAGGTGTTCCGATTAGATGAATGGCAGACAAATCGGTGCACTTGATCAGACCAAATCAGTCAATCATTCAACCGAGCAATCAACCGAACTGAGCGAACCGAGATGAACCGCAAAATCAGAATGTTCTGAACAACAGCTATGAGAATTTACACACATATCGTACAGACAATATGGACAGGTTGTTTTAATCTTACCCCATGGTCGTTTTAATGCCTAATTTGGTATAAAAAGTCGAGAATAAAATTGCCAGCCATCATCTGTTGAATTTTCTTGAAGCAAGAGGCCACACGACAGGGTTCAAGTAGTAGACCAAATAATCTTTAGCACTTGATGAATTGCATCAGTATCCGGATTCAAAACTCTCTACCGTTAACTCATTTACAGGTCGTGCTCGACTATTGCTTTGTACATATTATTCAAGTAAAAATGATGCTGCAACGAGATACAGTGGGCAAAGAAAAAAACATAACCGACTTGGGTAGTGGTGTTTTCTGATTTTTGATTTTTTTAAAATGAACGGTCAAAGAGCACTAAATAAGTCCAGGTGTATTTCTATGTAAATTATTACACGTCACTTCCATGAACGATGGTGCAAAATTATCTTGTGGCCGATCAAAAACCGGCTTTGAATGCCCACAAAGGATGGTCACTTGTCCCAATGCCGAATAAATTAAAATTTCAAAGTGATTTGTTTTGGCTTTTGGTTCACTTTACTTTCCTTGTTCTATGGTGAGACTTGGGAGTTCACAAAACCGTTATAAATGATAATAAACTAGGAAAGCAATTCACTCCAGTGACTTCTGTGTTGTTAGACGCATTACGTCGGTTGATATGAGCTGGAATAAATCACGGTCATCCCAGATTTTTCGGGGGGTGGGTTCATCCACTACACTGTGAATGATAAAGAATTCATCTGCCTGAAGCATTTTTTCAGTCTACCTGATAGTAAATTCTTCTAGGGGGACTGTTTTGATACCTGCTGACGCGTCTGGTTATGCCTCCCACAGGAATGTCGATCTTGTTGTCTTGGGTCTACACATTTCTTTGTTATATGCTTTTCCAGTAGCGAAACTGTGGAAATTTTAACGGTTCAGTTATAAAATTTCGCCCCATAAAAGTCCTAATTTGATTGCTGTGGCTAGTTTTTTAAAGATTGGTGAAATAATTTGATGCACTTTCTTCATACTGACATAAAAAGTTTCATCAGGCTGTAACGACTTACGTCGAGAAAATATTAAATCCAAAAAACTACATCATTCGAATTTTGATAGTAACTGCAATATGACTCAGCGTGCAGGGTGAACGCTCAACTCACCACTGAAAACGATGAAAGCTCTGCACTGCTGTTTAGCCCTTGATAAGAATCATCATCAAAGCACACCCAGTGAATCTCCCACCTGGGACTCGGACACGGTGCGGACGATTAGGAGTGGAATACCTTACCATCTGACTATCCGTGTTGGCCCTCAACAGTTTATTAAAGATATGCACTACCTGGTATAGCACCTTTCGATCACTGACCTCGAACGGCAACAATCCGTTTTCCGCACAACAATCGACTCCTATGATGGACGACTTTTCTGTAGGGGTCTAAGTAGAACGTAGGGGTTAAGGTAGACAGCCCATAGAGCTTCATTACTGCATGAATATAAGTAGTAGCAGATTAGATTTTACCTAATACGATTTATCATGCAGTATCAATGCTCCGGATTGATCCACTAAAAGGATAAAAACACTCCTTGATCATTGATCCAGTTAGGTATTGACCCACGGTTGTGGCTGTCTTCGTGCTGTTGAAAATGGAACCACCAGACTACCACTGATCAGTTGTAACGAAGAGGAAAATCAAGGCCACAAGAATTCTAAATTAAGTTCATAATCACCGTTTTAACTGGGAGAGGGATCATGCTGGTTGTCTTCATACGATCATTTGGTCCCTATTATTTTTATAGCGGTTTTGCTTGTACCACAATTCGTTCATTGTTGTACTGGGTTAGTTAAACAATAAAAAGAAAGAACATTAGCTTAAGAGAAAGGCGGAACATTAATATACAAAAGTATTTCCGAGGGATTTGGAATATTATTGATGCCTATAAATGTCATGGTTACGTGCTGAGGCCGCTAGGTGCAGTCTGTCAGTCATTTATAACGCGTGCTTACTAAATGAAACTGCTGCGCTATATCATGCCGTGTATATAGTCAGCAAACTGTCGGGAGGCGGGATGGATAGCCGGTTGGTTGGGTGCTCGGCTCGCAATGGTCCATCCCCGGGTATGAGTCTCAGTAGGGGCTCGGTGGAAGTGCCCTACTGATGATCCTTAACAAGGGGGGAACCAGCTGTTCCTTTTTTCCATGAACTTCAATGGTGGTTTGTGCTTTTATGCCATATGAGGAGTCCTATTGTCTAAAATCTAATCTCCCAACACTCAGGAAAATGTAGGTAAAACGAAAACTGTTGCGAAATTTTCCACAATTCATAATGTGGTTTTCATATGTAAAATGTAAACAGCTGATTTAAAACTCGGATGGCCCAACATTTCATCTTAACTGGAGAGATAAGTTTTATTTCGTAGTTCACTTCGTTTCGCTTGGCTTGCGGATATCGTACTAATTGTCAGCTTAAAATACCAAGACTTGGTATTCAGTCACTGATTTCTCTGCATGTTTGATATTAGCGTTGGAAATATTGAGAAGATCATCATACAAATCCTCAAACGTAGATTGTGCGAGTTTCGAATGTCACCAGAAAGGGTTCCTCCGTATACAATGTCTGTTGAACTGTTGGGCCTTTTGAAGACTAGTAAATATGGTCATTTCATGGCAAGGATATCGAAAACTCGACCAGTGGACTTAGTTCTTCGTGGCGTGCTAAGCCACCGCAATGGGGTCTAACAGATTTACCTACATAATGTTTAGAAACTCCTGGTCGTATGATGGTGTGTAACGATCAGTGACGTTCATATGTTTGCGCTACCCTCGCCGATTTGACGTCAAAGGAAACTGCTGAATGGCTATTGGTCGGCTGTGAGGACTGAAACCCGACTGACCCCGAGGCTGCAATAAAGGTTCTTTTAATTCTCGCTATACTTATTGTATTATAAGACCTATTTGATGCATTTCATCCACATAAGTCACAACTTACCCCGCAAGACAGTAAAATGTTGTGCTGTTTGATAAGTAATGATTGCACATCATTCACATAACTTTAGGTTAAACGTCACTTTTCTCTGTATACATAGTGCACAAAAAGCTATTAAACTCACCTGCTTTTCTGTGATTACTTTTGATCCACTCCACTTACAGTGACCAAATTTGGCACGCTGATGCTTGAACTTACTACTATAACAAATATACACACGGATTTCAAGCGTGAAACAGATAAATCAATTCATCCCGGAAAATGTTCCTAAGAAGGTATCAGGTGCTATTAAACTCACCAACTGGCTTTCAAGCGCAACGACCTTGGTTGTTATTGACTCAATTTGATACTCAGGAATATGCTATTGAATGTTGTTCAAGTCACACTCGGTTCATGAACGAATTTGACTCTATCTGTAAAATCTCAGTAGAAGGTGTGACCTCTCATTTACGAAAACAGAGGGATGGCGTGAGGTCCAAGGCTCTCTGAACTGAAAAAAGGGAAAGATAATCGCATAAGAAGACTCGGAGAAACGTATACACCAGATTTCCGAAAAAAATCTCCCCATCGATAACAGGCCGTCCACTGGCAATGTGTTGGGCCCATTCCCTCACGTATGGAAGCTGCAGATGTCCTTACAATTGAACGTAAGCATCCGGCGCCCACAATAATCCCTACACTCTGTATCAGATCTGTGGCACAGAAAGAATAAATCAATTCCTTGGATGAATGAACGCTACGTTGAAGATCAAGATGAATGTGTCGGAAATCACATCACTTGGAATGCTGAATGGGTTGATGTGATTTTTACCGATAAGAGGAAGTTTAATTTCGACGATCTTGATGGAATCGTGTACTACTGACACGACTTCAAGAAAGACAAGCTGAACCTCAGTCGTTGAGCCTTCGATGATGATTCTACGATGGTTTGGGTTTTTGTTTTTGAAGATGGAATATCTCAGCTCGTATTCTTGGAAGGGAGATAGACCACTGACGCATACAAGAAAACAATGAATAAATTTTTACTGCTGATTATTCTGGAAAATCGACTGAGAATCACAGAATATCAACATGACGACACCTTCATACATACAGCCACCCTCATCAGAATGTGGCTACTGTACCGGTACATCAAGATCAAGGATTAGCCCACTCACAGTCCAGAACTGAACTGAATTAAAAGTGTTTGGGGTCTGCTAGCGAGGCGAGTGTGTGCGGATGGAAGAGTCTTCGGGACTGTGTATGAGTTGACGTGCGCCATCTTCTATGAATAGGATAGCATCAAACTTAAGACCATCTGAAATAAAGTTGGAAGCGTGCCTGGCCGTTGGGTTTCTGTCATCAACAATAACGGCACCTGTTTTTCGTAACCAGCTGGTTGTTTTTTGCTATCGATTCAGGGGTAGTTGGTTGCTTTGTGGTTGACAGTATTCTACAGTTGTCCGGCTCGTCACCACACCCGACCCATTGGGACCTAATGTGGTTCTCTGCTACTCCAAGTCAGAAGGATCTGGTTGCCGGTTATCCCTGATAGAGCTTTTGGGCCTTTGTGGCTATGGGATATAGCTTTTCCATTGCACTCGTGCGCATGCATGTAATAAAGAAGGAGTGGGTTTAACAGCATTTCACACCCCATTTAGTACTGGTTCCGGGATAAATACACTTATCCATTTCTTGCCTAAAATTCGTGTGCATATTTGATATAGCAGTGGGCTGAAGCATCAGCATGCCAAATCTGGTCACTGGCGTGGATCAAAAGTAATCCCAGAAAAAAATGGTGTGGTTTAATGACATTTAGTACACTATATGTAAATAGTGGAGGTGTGATATATTTATATTTATCTATACATATTCATATACGTATACATATATCGATAGTTAGTTATATGTAAATGGTTGAACAAAATTTTCCCTGGAAGCAAACGACTGGTTTTGCGGTTATCGCCGTCCGTCATGTATGCGTACCCGGTACTCGGGGGTTTTATTCTACCTGGTGCAAGCGTCCGTATATATGCTACCTGACACTAACACTAAAGGTCGAGAGTAAGCTCCACCTTCTGCGGTGCGCCTTTTGCTATCTGGAAAGTCACTGAGTATGTAATTTTACATTATTTTATGTTAGACTGTCTCCTTCGGTTTCGTGGACGTGTTTTACGGTAGCTATTCGTGCGATGTAGTAGACGATTAAGTTATTATACATTGACTTCGGTGACGGATGCAAGTGCAGTGGGACAGACTCCGTGTTACATGTTTGCTTTGGCCGTACTTGAGATGACTGTCAAAGAGACACATTTTTAATCTAGGCAAATCGCTGGAACATGTCGTTCTTTAACGTTGAATAACGTCAACAAACCATCGTTGTTATAACGAAACTAACTCTTGTATAACTTACTGAACTTCGTCAGACGGTATCTCTAGAATTTCAACCTAACCGCTTTACCCTTGGTACTTTGAGCACTATAAAAGTCCATAATATCAAAATGTATGGTTTCCTGAATCACTGATGACCGATTGTCTTGAATATACTTATGGGAGGGGCATACGGCTGTCCGATAGAACTTTTCTAAAGTATATATATTTGACTGCGGAATTGCAGAAGAGTTATTTAACAGTTATCAATGCAAAGTTCAATTCCATCCTAAATGTTATCCCATAAAGGACTATATGATCTAGTGGAGTTGCTTAAATACTCGGATCGATTTGGCCGTTCCCCTTTAATGTGAGCAGGTTTACGGACCAGGTTATGCGGTTTAGGCGGGTGGCCAATATGACCCCTTAGGAAAAGGTTCAAAGTATCTGGTGTAGCTTTAGAGCTTAACACACTGCACGCGATACTGACACGTGATTCGCTTCCGCTGATTTCTCTAGGGTCGAGAGCTTTCAGTATTTGAATCAACTCAACTATTTCCAATCTGCCTAACTGAATTTCATCTCCGGTAAAGTCAAAGTAACTTCAGTTAACCTCCACACAGAAGGTAGCTACACCCCCCCCCCCCCCCCCCCCGAGATCTTTAAGGTTACTTATAGGTTACAGGTTCTGGGTTGTCCTTCACATAGTAATATTGCGTATAAACTGGAGGTCCATCATTTTTGCTTTCAGGATAATTCTGCAACAGTTAAGTTAGATCACGAGCTGGGTTTAACTCAGATAGACTAGAAGGCAGAACATGAAGTCATGTGACTCTCCACTGTATTCGTCAGTGTTGGCCCGTTTCTTGATAACGGATGCAGAGAGTAGATTGCACCAAACCGTCTGCTATAGCGGTTGCAGCAGCATAATCTGCGGAAAGAATAAAAATTCTTCCCTATAAATTAACACGGTTTGTAATGATGTATTAATATCATGTAATCATTATGATTTCAACAGTTATTTACTTTTCTACACAATCTCTCTCATATTGGATGGGAACCTAATCTATAGGTCTCTATTCGTTAGCCTATATTAATCTCTTCGTTTAACTGCTGATTCACGTAATCCGTACCTGTGAATTCTTGCTGGTTAGGCAACAGAACCAAGAGTTTCATGCCGTGGGCTTTGTTTTCAAGCAACTAATATCGACCGGGCAGGAACGGAATTTCATCCCATTTCCTTTTCGTCTCGGAGAAATGTAGTCGAATGAATGCGGGATAGTGAATTTTGCCCCGGTTACTGCACGAATCTGTGATGGGTTCACCCATTAGTTGATCGGAACAAAACTGAAGATTCTGAGCAAAAGGAAACACTTGATCACTGGGATTTGTTTAGCTGACCGAATGTAAGTTTTTAACGGATCATATCGCCTAATGAGTTTTAGTGAGTATACTGATGTGTGTGTGCCTGTGTGCAATCAACTGGTCAGGCCAATTAACGGCTTCAAGTAGCCACTTTTCGTTGTGCGGATCAATGGGTACACACAACACCTTGCTTGATACGTGATGCTCAGCGATCTCCAACACACATTTGGACACTGTCTACGTGTGTGTCGACGGTTGTGGTGTACACGTAGCCCCTCCCTTTCTCGCTCCAGTAGAAGTGGTTAGCAAAGATTTGGGAAGGAAAGAAGGAAGGAAGGAAGACGGATAGCAACGAAAACAGCATGTCCACTCAACAAGTTGTGTTATCCCATACTGTTGCCAGGTTCTTTGAATTTACCGCCTCAGTTACCGGAGTGAGTAGAAAAAATGTTTTGCACTCCACTTTTGTCGCGCATCAAATGAAAAACTTAATCGCAGCCCATTTTTGTTCGCAAATTGCCGATGAGAAACTCACAATCAGAAATTAAATTTACATCGCTTTGGAATGGTTAGGGAAATGTTTATCTGCCAAATGGTTACTCTGCAGTAATGAAAAAACTACGGTGATATGAAAGTAGCTCTAGTTATCAATGCTTTACCGTTTCGATACCCCCTCATGTGATTGTTATTCGGCTTTAGAGCCTATAAAGCAATTGATTGAGGCTTTCATCAATAATTCACCTCATGGATGAAATATAGTGAACAATTCTTTGTCACTTTCACGGCCACTCCTGATCACGACGGGATAGATTTGGATCATTTGTGTTAGCCTTGTGTTCTTTCGACCTCTCTCTACCGTGAAATCAATCGCACTTGATACTAGTCAGGTATGCTGTAGTGCAGTGTCATGACTAAAAATCATTAAAGACGAGTTTATTCATCATTTATGTTGTCCTTCATACACTCGGTGGAATTATTCAGACAGTTATTTCATTTAATGGCGATTTTGGCACCAGTGACAGCAGAGAACCAAAACTTCTCGTGGACTAACATTTTTCATGGCGGAAATGCGCGCTATTGATAATTTCGTCCACCATATGATTCGATCTTTGAGCTGGTGACAGTCTACTTCCATTCAAGGTTAGTGAAAGATTGGCTCAAATCAGGCCATTGAGAGTCACTCAGTCGCTCCGGAGTGATCAGTGGTAACATGTCTGAATCATCAGAACACACTCAGGGGTTCGATTTTTGCTATGAAGTCGATGGATAGGCTCTACCCGAATCATTTCCAACACACCTAATGAAACGAATGCCGTGGTTTTTAAAGGTAGGTTGAGCTCTTATACTCTGATTGATAAATCGTTGAATAAGCTTGCAATATTTTTTTCGAAACAACTGGGTGAAACGACTTGATACTATGAATCAGATCAACGTGTGCTCTTTTATTCGCCTACAACCAACCCTTTTCAGATAAACCGTAGTCGGTATTTGTGTCCATGGTGAAAAAATCACTCTTCCAAATTTTAACTGTCATCAGTTAAGCCCTTCTGTTCTTCGCAATTTACAATTCCTACTTAACCAAATTTCTAGGGTTAGTATAGCAACCCGAGCCTGTTTTTGCAAAATGGGAAATAAGAATTACTTTAAAGTTGTACATAGTACGAGATCTCACTCCTAGTGAATTAATTCACCAAACCTCCTTCTTGCTTACGAATCATCGGTAGTTCAAATCTACCAATTCATAGCTGGAATACAAGCCCTACGTGTTATACATTGGGCTTTCTCACTTGACCTTCATCTGTATGTCTCACGTCAACATCATTCACTGTAGATTCTGAAATCATCAACTCGTTAACCACTACAATCGATTCCAATAATGGCTACTTACATGAAACTAAAATGTTCCACACAACCTACAAAACTTGAATACACTATCAACATCATTCCATTTCTGGTGATTTCCCGAATTGAATGTCCGTAAAATTGATGTTACTTGGGTGTTTTTTCTTTCAGAACTATTCGTATATCTTCCAATAAGTAACCCCAGGTCTTGACATGTACTGAGGTTACATAATTTAATAATTTCCACAGCACGTTCACTATCTCTCCCTTGATCATCGCCAACGAGGTGAAGGACCAGGCCAAAAGGGGAACCCCTACGGATGGGCCGTAAGTAGTCACCTGTCCATTTCGTCTGTCTAACCAACGGGTAGTCAGTTTGATGGTCGAGACGAATGCAAGAAACAGAAATCAGTGAAAGTTGCTCAAGCTGCTGTGAAAATTAGACGAAATTGGGGAGAATCATGATCAGTCGTTTAAGGGGAATTTGGTTACTAGGGTCTCCGTGTTATGTCTGGAAAGTACTCCCACAAAGTTGAATGGAATACACACCAGCCTGTGGGGTTTGATAGTCTTTCCACACTTCGGTATTTAAATACATATAAATCCTAGTTTCTCGGAAAGGAGAAGGATGTAACCAAAGTAATTTTGTATTCACTTTAGGTCAACTGAACTGTATTTTGCTTATAAGACTAGATTTCTGTTTATTACTTTAATTTGATAGTGTGCTTTTCCAGGAACTTAACAACAAGTTAGAAAGCACCTGGTTGGTAAACGGGTTAACTTCGTGATGTCATAATCCAGAAAGCACTATTACTGGAGGTAAAGAAGCTTGCTTTCTGAAAAAACAGGTTAGTCAGATAGGTCGTTAGATTGGGTCACTACTATACTCACCAGCTCCAAATAGGTCATGCCAGTCAAGAAGGACAACATACAGCCTTTCAAAGAAACGTTTATTTGAGAAGAGGGATAAAAGCTCCAACAGCACTTGCATTCGTGCTTTCACGCAGTCAGTAGTGATTTTGAGTAACCATTCCCGACCGGATACAGCAAGCAGTATCGGAATGGTTAAGTTCCAGCTGCCGTCTAATTTCTCATTTAACATGAGTTTTCCAAGTTCGCTAGTCGAACAATGAGTCTTTCGCACAGCAAATGGGGAGTTTTTCGATACTTTTCGTACCTCATTACTAGGTAAACAAAAAACAACAACTGACTAGCCCGACAATCGCGCAACACGAACTTTTTCTGCCAGTCGTCTGTTTGCGAGCGACATGGCATGCTGATCACACTTGTCGTAATCTGGCCACTTCGATATTGTTCCTATACACAATAACGTCGCTAACAACCGCAACACCAACAATACGGCATCCGGGGAGAGGGATAAGATAAAGTTGATCGATGCAACGGTGTAAAGATTCTATGATGTTCCGGAAATATTTTCTAGTTTGAGTAAGCAAATTTGTTGGATATGCAATTGAATGTAATCATATCTCGTCCCTTAGAAACAATCTCTCAACGAGGGAAGACAAGTTCACTTGTGTGGTTGTTTAGAATTATTCTACACAAAACGGAAATCAGCCGGGAGATGAACTGAGCAACAGAATAATGTTACAGGCAACTGCTCTCTCTCTCTCTCTCTCTCTCTCTCTCCAGCTCTGTCTATCTGAGCTCACAACTCACACTTTTCCGGCAACTGACAATGAACGGTAAGAGTAGTTTGAAAAACGTTTCTACTATTGGTACACCTCTTGTAATTTCCGTGATTTTAAACACATTGTCTCGGTTCTGTATCATTTTAAGGATGGTGTGAATTTTCAATGATTTTAGACTCCCTTCTGTTTAAGTTGCTTTACCTTATGACATTTTCGACTAATACGCTTCCTTCCCGCTTCTCGCTTTTGTTTGTTTGGGAGAAGCTATCATCAAGGTCATTATCAACTTGCAGGTATCTGAATCATTTGTGTTGATGACAAGAAAAAAATGAGCATTCAGTGATAAACTCTCGTAATCGGGCCCCACAGATATTCACTCGGTACGGCTCATCTTCCGTTCAATGTTAATTCCGCTGACGTAAACATTCCCCACGAGTTGAGTGTGACAAAAGATGGATAGCAAAAGAAAATAATTCGTGGAGGGTAAAACAAATCCATTCAACAAAATATTTAAAACCTGAAGCAATTTTGATCATTTGGGAAGAATATAAGCGAAAACAGTGGATGAATGCCCTATGTACTCAGTGCGTTTCAAAACGTTTTTTTTTAACTGGAAGTAACTATCTCCAAATCAGTGGGAAGAAAAATGTACTCGGTAACAACTTCGAGATTATCTCTAAACTCATGACAGTCACGTGCAGTATGCAATACTGAAGATACTGAATTGAGGATCAGGATTTTCTGTATGGGCATCTTTCAAGAGAAGAAAACAAAGCCCATATTTCGTGCACAAAACTTGGTTTGAAGAAAATGACTATACAGGAGGAAATTTTCGATTAGAAATAATTGTATTTGGGAAATTTTATCTCATATATGGAATGTGAATAAATAAAGTGTACAAATTTGCACAGATGATGTCATATAAAAATACACATCCTCGCACTCATTGTCTGTGATACTAACGAATCCATAGAGAGAATGATGAAGGACATTACATAACGGTAGTCAAGCAGGCATCTCAGCGGACGTCAAAGGTGCGGATTCTGATCCTACTGAGGCCGGTTAACCTATTCCTCCCACAAAGGTTGGTTGGTCGCTTATTTCCCCAGAGAGATTACACCACTGTTTTATGATCTACGAAAAGTAAACCGATAATGAGATAAGTCTGCGATATTGGATGACAGTTTACTACTACTACGACTACTACTACTACTACTACTACTACTACTACTACTACTACTACTACTACTACTACTACTACTACTACTACTACTACTACTACTACCACTACTACTACCACTATTACTGCTACTACTACTACTACTACCACTACTACTACCACTATTACTACTACTACTACTACTACTACTACTACTACTACCACTACTACTACTACTACTGCTACTACTACTACTACTACTATTACTACTACTACTACTACTACTACTACTACTACTACTACTACCACTATTACTACTACTACTACTACCACTATTACTACTACTACTACTACTACTATTACTACCACTATTACTACTACTATTACTACTACTACTACTACTACTACTACTACTACTACTGCTGCTATCACTACTACCATTACTAATCGGTTAGGCAATGTTAACTGCAAGGAACCATTTCATGCCTCAAAATTATCAAGTGGTGCACCACCCAAGACTGAATGAAGATATCCCCAAAGGATGGAGGTAATTTATTGTTTAAGGTGGTGCTTCTGTCACTCATCACTCAAATTCAAATGTGTCTAGTTTTTGTGCGATCCCTTGTGACCGTCAACAGATCAGCTTTTCCGTGTCTAAAGTTGAGGGTCCAGGGCACCAGGAAAGTAGATTCAATAATCCAAATGCTTTACCTTCATTATGAAATACATGGCACCCTTTTTCCTAAATTCCGTCCAACATTTTAGCAAAGGTAAGTTAACATTCTTGCGACTATCCCTTTGTTCAGTGGTCATGGTGATCATCTCAAACCACCTTCGGAACACGCAGATTGTGCGAAGTGACAATGCGCCTTATCTACTCTTCTCTGTAGCTGGTTCCTGAACACGAATCGTTGTTTTCATGCTAAAGGTCATCAGTGTATTGTATTCCAACAGTTAATTTTGTCGTTTACTTCACTTATGAACCTGTCTCGAACGCCACAGCAGTTCCCCTTAACCCATCCCGAAGTCAACTTCCAAAACGTTTGCTGTTCGTTCTACATGGACTGGGGCTGTGAACCGAGTGTCGATGTTTTCGAGTACACATGCAAGCAGGTCTGTGGCAAGCCGAATCTGATACACACGCATACACACACCCAAGTGGTCTGATCGACACCTTTGAACGTGCTGTTGTGTGTACCCTGTCGTGTACCTTTTCCTGCTCGACCCCCGTCGTTCCCGGTAAACTATCAACATCACCATCACTGAATTCCGCACATTCCTTACAGGTCGCCAAGTACAATTTCAAAACGGTGCGCAAATATTTGTTCTAGATAAGAGGCGTTCTCGTACGTCAGAGTATGCTCGTCCTGTTCCTACGTCTCTCGAAATAGTAATGTGCACGCGTTCGAGTATGGCGTGTCCCGATGAAATTATTCGAATTAGGTTGACTTAGCGAGGCGAACGTTTGAGGTAGGTGGTGGTACAGGGTTCTGTTCTGTACTGAGCTTTGCCTTGAGAAGCGGTCCAATGCTCCATTTTGATGCTTTCCCTACTCACATGGTTTGGTTGGACGAACCAAAGTTGTCCTGCAGGGTACGGGTAAAGCCTTGTCGATGACCAAGTATAGATAAGTGAGCAGATAAATGGCGTTTTGCACACACGTACAAGCACACACAGACGCACACACAGATATATATCTACGCATATTTGTATATGTGCACTGCTGTGAATTGATGGATCCAAAGTACACCGATTGGGCGAAAGACAAATGGAAAATGGTAAATGAGTAGAATTTGAGGGCACCATTCTTGGAGCCATAGAGGGACGGTGCGCTCGCTTTCTGTTTGACAGATTGCAGTCGGTTCCCAAATCAAGAACAGGCCAAGTTCGTGATGAGGATGATGAGGATGTTAACATTCGATTTAAACCACGAAGTGTTTTTGCGAACAAAAGCGAATTGGTGAAGGTTGTCAGGATATTTGTACTGACCAATGAGGATTGAAATTTTTTGAATAGTAGGGATTCATATTGTCACCTAGCCTTAGCAACTCTCGGATTACCAGTAGAAAAACAGGAAAAAGTTATTCAGTTTATTTTAACTGTCCATTATGAACTGAGATCGATGTCCGTGCACTGAGACTCTGGCATGGGATTCGAACCTGACATAAAAGATTAATACGTTACAACCCAGGCTTTCCAGGATTGAATTTCAGCAGGTTACTTCAACTCAGAAGACCATTATCATTTTACTAGGAGAGAAATAGCCAGTAACGGCCCGAAGACCAGTAAACTTGTCTTTGACTCTGTCTAAATGTGATTCTGGAGACTACGAAGTTGCGGTTGATGCACACAACTTATTGCTACCCCTCAAACAGAATGTGAAGGCTATATAGGCCTATTACCAGTTATGGAACCAATTTATGTTTTAATGGGAACAGTGAATTCAGAAAGTCCTTGCGATGTGTTCAGATATGTTGTCGAAATTGATGTAGAACAGTTCAGATACAGCGGTACAAAGTCTGTGGAGTGAGATTTTTGGCATTCACGTGAAAGCTAACGAATAAAAGAACATTTTGACTGGATGTCAGAGTGAAGAAAACGATAACTCGCTTACCGCCAGGATTGAAAAAGGACTGCTAACTACACAGCACTGTCCAGACCACATGACTTGAGTAGCATTTTGTTACGCCATCTGATATAAACGAATCTCTTTTTCTTACTATTTTTTGGCATTTTTACCTCAAAATAGTCTTCCATTCTACTGGATTTACATCTATAGAAGCATACGAAAAAAAACAAATAGTTTATGAAAAAAGGAGAAGAACGTATTTGGAAGGAAACTGCCCCTATCGATATACACACTGTAGCGGGAATGCTTTATCAACGGAACGAGGTGAGGATCAGACCGACTGGAACAACAAATCGAGAGACACAGAAAAAACAGACGGTGAATAAGTCTGAAGAATCCCAAGACAGACAAAAGAGGCATCCGGACTTGTAGGTAGAACTCAGTGGGATCTCAGGTAACCAACAAGATAGCCCGTGTGAGGGGCTGCCGATCAAGCCGTCAAACGGAGCAATAGAACGGAAATGATATGCAAAAGAATCAGCCTGATGGCGGCAAGCACCTGGCCAGAATAGAACCGGAATACTGTGGTGAATCAGCAGACATTACACGTGACGCCGCCTGGTACAGCTGGTACGCTGAGCTTCAACCAATAAGGATCGTTGAGGACAGGTACAGCGAAAGCTTTCTGTGACTGGTCAACTTGTAATCTACCAATTATTTTCTTTTATCTAACATATTTTTGCAAATCAGTTCTGCAATACAATTAATGTGCCATTTCGCAACCTCAGTGTTCTTGCCACTTCGTTTTGCGTAACTGTAGGATGGAGTGATTTTAATGCGTCCTATTAGTTCGGGTATTTGTGCATGAGTGCAGTGGAAGGGGTGTATACCCCATTACACTATCAAGTATAGCCGGCAACCAGACCCTGAGTCTTGGAGTAGAGAACCACATAAAGCATCAATAGGCCAGGTGTGGTAGCGATCCGGACAACTGTGAAATACTGTCTACCACAAATACTCTGGCAGCCGGAGGACCGATTTTTGTTACAGCGCGGTCTGGAAGTAAAACTATGTAAGCGGTTGCACCTATTTTACCAATTTGACTTGTCTGGCTGGTCCGATTAAGGTGTGCCTCATCCGTCTTGCTTTTTTGTTACTATTTAATCAGCACGGTGGTTCCTTGGTTTTTACTATACGTACACTGTTTGAACTTGCATGGAGTGCCATCACCGACAAAGCGCAGCGTTTCCTAATAACAACCATTCATTGCGCTTAAACGGTTTTTGATGCTCAGGGAAGCACTTTACCGCCTTACCAGTCCATTCTGTTTTTGATCAGTTTCCAGTGTGATAACCAGTATAGTTTTCTGCTTTCAGAAGAGTACAAAAAGCTCCTGTCCGAACATCATCCGATGGCTACATTTATTCACAACTGACTATCGGCCTTGGGGATAGTGTTAAACAACATTTATTCACGAGGGAAAATTATATATGGAGTCGACATATCACATTAGTGATCGGTGTGCAGCAAATACTCCTCAATTCCTTCTCAGTCCACTTAGTCGAGCACTCAATCAGATATGTGTTGATGTTATTTGTAATCAGATGCTTCATTACAGTCTTAACCTGGCTTCAGAAATCCGCTTCTGAGAAAAAAATTGACATCCGTTTTTCAGACTAGGGAATGACTTCTCGATCAAATTGCGAAGCCTAGGCAACTGTGCAGATCAGATTCTCAAATGGTCCGCGATTCTACCATTCTGAAGTGAATAGCAGTTTATGCAAGGGATTGAAACCCATTCAATACTTTTTTCTTATGAAACGACAGAATGAATTACCCCTGAATATTGTTAAGTAGGTCAATGAACTGAAGGAGAAAAATCCTGGAAACATTGGCTATCTACTTGATGTGTTAATATATTTATATACACTTTGAAAAACATGGTTTGAGAGTTGGTCAATCAGGGTCAGTCATATTTAAAAAATCTAGCCTCTTACTGTTTGTTTGCTTATGTATATTCACTAGAATCTAATTTGAATCGTGTGGAGTGTGAATGGATACTCTTCATCGAAGAGTCCACACCTTTACATACTACTTACCATCAATATATATATATATATATATATATATATATATATATACTATCAATATGAGCGCTTGCACATGCAGCCTCGTTGTTCGTTAGGTTAGCAGTGACCCAGACACGAATAACTATGAGAAATCACAGTTGTGATTCATTTGTGGGCTCTTCAATGAAGAGTATCCATTCACACTCCAGACGCTTCAAATTAGATTCTAGTGAACATATAACATCGGAGTGTACAAGTATGAAGACGAGTGGGCAGAGGAGTACCGGGTACGCATACCTGATGAGCGGCAACAACCGCGAAACCGGTCGTGTGCTTCCGGGGAAATTTTGTCCACACGTTAACATACTACTTACTATCAATATATATATATATATATATATAATGTACCGCTGTGGTTAGAATTGTGTAGTATTATCTCTGCTCTAATTTTCCCATGGATAAGATGACTTAATCAGGAGACTTTTCCTCCCCGGCAGATAGCCTCAAAGTCAACCTTCAAATGCCTATCGTACTTTGAATATATTACAAAAAATGATTCTGTCATCATATTCCAAAAGAGGGCTAAATCCAGATCGATCACTAGGCCAAGAAATTATTTGATTTTTTATCGATCGATGAAAATAGCACTCCAGCTGCTTTTAGATACAGCCTAATCTGTCTCCCTCTATAGTTCTTAGGTAGAAATGGAATATCTGTGTAAAATTTTCGTACTCAGTGGATCAAAAACGGTTCTGGAAACACATTATAACATATTGTAATGAATGTTTCCGTTGATTTTGTTTTCATAACCTAACTTTTATTTTGCTAAAGAACAGTATGGCAGTTGATTTGTCCCAAAAGTTGTCATAATTGGTATATTCTAATCGGCAAAGTTTGCAGTAAAACCTCCAGATCTTCATCCAGGTGTCAGAACTTGTTTGGTCTTCGTAACTCATATTTTTTTATCACAACAGTAACACGAAAGTGAAGGACATTTTGGTTCAAACTGAAATTCTTACGTCGTCGGTAAATTTCCCGCTCACAATTTGGATTTGCTAGGAGACATTTAACTAGAAAATTTTCCGTCCTGAACTGTTTCTTTTGCCCTCCCAGATGATATTATATCGGGCGAAATATGAGTTGGCTTTCGTTGGGTAGGCAGTCGTCGTATGAATGAAACCTCTGGGGTTAATTATACTCACGGTAAAATTGGAATCTAAAGTTTCAAGACCTTCCAGCTACTCGCAACCTATCGTCAGAGGAGTAAACCTTGGTAACCAAGGTCATTCATTTTTAACTGACCTTTTGTTAGACAACAGTCGTCTTATACAAAAAAGAAATAAAAGTGGTTTGATAGTGAGAGAGGATTATTGAAGAAGAACATTTTTCTTACTCAGCTGTACTGCATAAGAACTTCGCCGATAACACCCAGGGTAATGAAAATTTCATGCGATTTTTCGTTCAAATTAAACTCATTTATGAGCTAAATCGATCGACGGGATTTTCTTTTCTTACCGTAAAGCTGTTTGTTCTACCAGCTCCAACTGTCGCTGGTCATTTCAGTTTATGTCATTTGAGTTTCTCCAGCGATAATTGAAGCAGTATATGACGTCGACAGTTCTAATGAAAATCAAATGAAGTGACTCAACTACGAGCTTCAAAATATGCCTGCTAATTTTGGGTTAGATCTTGATTCAGGGGGAAAACATATGGGAACATGACACTTCTACAAACCAATTGTATTACTACGTTCCTAATTTGTTTCTCGTTGCCATTCATAAGCAAACAATATCTGTAATTGCAATAGCCAAAAGGAGGATTTACAAAAAATGACAAGCTAGCTTGCTACTTTCTTGTGCTCAGAGTCGCTATTCAGTGTATAGGACGGAAAATGAACAAACAGTATTATCAACATCTTAATCACTGAACGGTTAGAGTAGGTGCACAGTCGTCTAGGAGTGGTTGGTCATTGTCACCATTTGAGGTGATTCCTAAATTTAGTAACCGACAGGTTACTGATCTTTCAATACTGTCTGGAAGGGATGAAAAGTCGATAATTTTCCAGAATTTCTGGTCCTGATTCTTGCGCTTGGGCCAGCCTAGTGAGTTTTGATAGACGGTAGTAGTTCTTGGCAGTAAAAATCCGTGGGAGCATCGTACGGCTGTATCGCTTTTGTAAAGAGATGGTCATTAGAGTGCCTATTCACCGAATTTACAAGCTTGGACTCGAACCCGGGTTGCACGATTATCAGTCAGATACACACACATTCACGTTAGTACCAGGCAATTCGGGTCGGCTGACTCTTAATGCTTCATTTGATATCAACCACCACATGATGTGGCACCGCTTTATCACTGACTTTCTGAGCTGAATGGTAACAACCCGTCAACGGATTTGCGATCGGCTTTTGTCATAGTCTTCGTTGCACTGATGACGATTCCTAAAATAGAGGAAACATCGGTAAAGTGCATCTATAGTCATTAGTGCTGAATCGATACTTCTTGATGATTAATTTCATAACATCAATAGTTTTCATTGATTTTAACAGTTCTTACTCTGTAAAGAGAGGACAAATTACATCCCTATGCTCAACAGATGTCCACAATAAAATTGCAATTTATGAAAAAGTTGACTAAACAAATGTGTACTTTGCAAGTAGTGGTAAGTAACGTGTCCCTTGGTTTCGTCAACAGTGAATCATGCTAATTTCATAATCCCTTTGCCCCGACTTTAAAGGAAATTCGAAAGTATAAGATTGCTCTTTTGAACCCGTCCGAATCTTCGTCATGAAAATCGGTTCCCTTTTACCCTCACATAGTGGAAGGAGGATGTAATCGTGCGCACTGTCTGACCTGTGTCATCAGTGGCAGTTTTACGTCAAATTTGTAACTTCTTTTGACCTCCAGCGGAAAAATCACGTGATGCCAATGTATGCACGTGCGAATGTCACCCATGGATTTGGTAAACCAGGATTGTTAGGTCGGCTGAGACTGTGGTGTCAACCTGTAACTCCACCTGTACTGCTCACATTAGGTGAATGAAACGGAACGAGCATAGCCAAGTGTCTTTTGCTCGCATCCAGTTAAGGTCATCCAGTTCAAAAGCCTCAAGGCACAATGTAAATTGAGCCAGTACTCAATACGTCTAACTGCATTTGTTTTGTGCAAAGCCGTTTGAACTTCCGGGAATTATAAGGTGAGTGAAAAATTTGACGAGTCAAACTTTGTTTGTCACATTTCTCCTGATTGAAAGGAGTGAACGTACTCTTGACATGACCCCATCTGTGCGCGACTTATTTGGCCGTAGCAACGAATAGAGCAAAGTGACTGTGGTAGGTTGAGTGTCCCCCAGTGGCAAAGTAGGGAACAAGGAACAATCAAAAATTATCTAAAAAGGAACATTTCTAGTTTGAGAAGTAAGACTTAGATGCAGAACAGCACTCATTCGAATTCTCAAATATACAGAGTTGTATCACACTTCACAACCAGTTGAATCTGAGATGCTTCAGGAAGTGAAAAAGACTTACTCGACACTTGGGCGCGTTGCGTATTTTAGTCCAAGTGAATAGTTCTGATTAGGATAAAAATATGAAAAGAGGGGAAATTTGTGCCGTGAAAAATGTTCATTAAAAGCTTGAAATTTGAGGAAACGATCGATTAAGGTGATCACAGTATTACCTGAAACTTTGTACTGTTGAACAACTATTTCTATCAGGACTGCGTGGCAAGATACTAAAGTAGATAAGCGACCTGGATCAACAAATAATAGTAGCAATAAGGAACAAAATACAACAAAATAGATAATGAACGAATGAATGGGAAATTGTCAGATACATGGTGAATCAACTTAACGGATAACGGGGAAGCAATCTACTGGATCGGATAGGGAATTAAAATTCGGAGCATTCCGAAAATAACCCATTTCCTGCCACAATTCGACCTAACAGATTCTGATGCTTCTGTATATTTCCTTTTTTCATGATTACTGTCAAATAAAATCAGTCCCGCGATAAGTCATCCGATTACTGTACGTATCAAGACCACATTGCCAGTCAACTTTCCAAAAGATTCGTGATCCACCGATGCATTTTGTCAGTGGTTAATTAGATCTGCTGTATGCTCAAACAAATACGTCTCGTCAACCATGTTTCGAAGTTCTGCACAAAAGATTCCTATTCTAACTATCAAATTTACTCTAATTTCGTTAGCAAGAGATTCAAACTCGTCTTGCTACATGAGTGATCCTTTCCCCAGTGAAAAAGTTGCGCCAGCGCTGCTTTGTTCTTCTGACCGAATATGAAAAAACATTTCGCTCTTTTTGGAGTTTTCCATAACCAGCCAGAGGCAGAAGACTGATGATTGAGATAAATAAAGATACCGTAAGCCGCTCAAATTTATCTAGTTATTCATCACCTGTACTTTCGACCTTTGCGTTTGAGACGGGATTCCATTGAAGCAAATAACGTCCGTGTGGTTTGAACACGTCCCCGGAATGCGATACTTCGTGGTACATCAGCACTTTTCATTTGGCCCTTGTGTTCCCATGTAGGTTTTTTGAGTTGGTGTGAGTGTATGCTCGCTCAAACCTCGTTCTTGTCACCCTATCACTCATCGGATCATTTAGACCGAGCCACTCCAGGCTTTTCTGATCGAACTTTTTCCTTCCTCTGAGAGGTTTTTTTCGTCACCAAGACCAACAACGGACGATTGATAGCGATTACCGTACAAACGATAAAATACCAACCTGTGGAAAGTGTACAGTACACATTAAGGACAAAGCGTGTGCACATTTCCACTGTAAATTAGCGCCTGTGAACAGTCAAGAGAGAGAGAGAGAGAAGGATATGTATAAATTAGAAGCTCCGGGGTGGAGCGCCAACGCGATTTGTTCAGTGCGTACTAATCGACAGTGTACAGCGTGGTCTGAACCCATGCAGTTTTGTGTGAATATACTCTCTCGCATTACCTTGGTCGCTTCTCACACCTTCAGCCAAACGTTCACCCTACTCTACTCCAACCCTTCAGATGACGAATCATAGTGTGTAGGGTGCATCACGTAGCGATTCAGTGCATTGCCGTTGAGTCGCCTAACTTTGTACCGATATGAGTTCGGGGCATCGGTAAATCTACAAGTTTCAGTTAAATTAAATGAGTGTTCAACCTTACATTTCATCCCAACATTTTCATCATTTAACATCAGACATTCAAGTTAATACCGGAAAAGAGGCAAAATTGGCCGTGAAACTAACATATACATCAAGTGTAGGGGAGTGACAAAACAGTGCTTCTATAATTTAATCTGTTCAGTTTAATCATACTTAAGGTAGCTTAAACACCTATGGTAATAATGAGAATAATATCCTCAACAACAACGGCAGCGGCAGTAATCTGCCGCTTGTTACCAAGACTGAACTGTTGGAATCTTGTGATTCTCCACTCTGAGCTTAAGGATCTTGCTGATGGTGCGGTGAGCCTTTGAGGCCACGGGGTATGTGTTCCTTCCGCTCATGGGGAACACCTCAGAGGACACACGTGAGTTGTCACCACTTGGCCTCGGCAGTCTGCGAATTTCGCCATATTCTAATGAACTACCAGTCGAGGACAGACGTAGACTGTAGTCACTACCTGCTAATTGCACTTGCCTTCCGGTGGAGGCTCTTGAACTGCAGTGTTAACTTATTCGTGCACAAGTTCTGAGATCTACAGATGAGAAGCTAAGATTGATCACATGACTGGTCTGGATAAAATCCTAGGAAAACAGTCTTATTGATGTTTAGAAACGCTAACAAACGTGACCAAACTTCTTGGAAAGTCCTGTAACAATCACGAACGAGGATCGCGACACGATGAAAACGTATACGACAACGACGGCGGTTCGGCGTGCTGCCGCGCCAGATGTGGGAGCTGCTCGTGTACGATCTGCAAGGAAAGTGGAGTGAAACCGGCGGAACCGAAGCTCGGAAGTCGTATAAATAGGCACCAGCACATACATCAGGGAATGTGGGAATGGCCGTCTATGTCCAACTGTTACATTAAATTTGTTTGTTTCCAACGCAGTTGTCCCCCAATGAATGACAGGCAAAACGACAGCAGACAAGTGCCAGATTTATGTCAAACCAAATCATGGTCTGTTGGAATAAAGAAAATCGATATTATCGTAGTGATAAATAACTAGATATAGGTCGATCAAAAATATGACAGGGATCTTTAACTCAGTTCAGCAGCATGAAATCCAAATGATCTGCGGAATATGACGGGAACTCTTAAGCCGTTACGGGAAAGTCCCGGAATTGCAGTGCACAGCCTATTCGAATTCATTAGCGAAGCATACCCATCGGATTCATTGCTTCAGCTGGGGCTTAAAACTCGGCGAACCAAGTCGAGACAAAGCACGATAGATAGCCGGCTTCAAGAAACGATTCTTCTCTCTTTATTTCAAGCCAACCAAGTCGGCGCCACATCACGTGGTTAGTGGTAAAAAGGACAGTTTTGATAAATAATCCTTTTTATTTCTTCTCTGTTAACATGAGTGATGTTCCTAATCACATACGACAACAAATTATCGCTTTAGCACACGGGTCAATGACTAGTTAAAATAAGGTAGCCGTAAATCACTTTAGATACACATACCGTAGAGAAGTTGAATTCTCGGAACTCCCAGACTAAATTCCGTAGTGTATAATGATCAAATGGGGAGATTTGGCGTTCAAAAACTCCGTTCATCTTAGATAAAACAAAATGGTTTTGACGGCGCTAATCCTTATCTATGTGGTGCTGCTCAGCCTTGGTAGAAGGCTAGCAGCAGAAGTCCCGACCAAGGACTTCTGGTAGATGTGATCTATTTTTGTAAAGATAGTGAAATTCAACCTGTTCACTTCATCTTTGTCAAATGCTGAAGGACGCATTGATCGAGAGCATGCAATTTATTGATAAGTAATTGTCTTTCGATCACTAAAGTAGCTAGTATATACTCACCTCAGTTACAGAGATATCGGCCGAGATTTTGCAGACCATTCGGCTTTGTTCGAACCGATCATTTTGCAAGCCGAAGGTGTTCTTCCGCAAATATGACGAATTTGGCAAATACAAAACAGAGAATCTTAAGTGTAATTACCTGTCAACTTTTAACAGTTCAAGAATCTTCTGCGCAGGATTTAATGGTTGTTCAATGTTATTAGAAGCTTAGTTACAGAAGAGAAACTCTGAAGATCAGACAGGTTAGAAGAAAAACCAGCGCAGTGCTTTACTTACGTGACAGGATTTTATTCCGGAATATTGTGAATGCAGTGTAAGGGCCATACGCATGATCACAATGGCTCACTTAGCTATCAAAGAGAATCCGGTAACGAAACATAGTATCGAGCAGGGTCAAAACGAGATATCGTTGTGTAGCCCCAACATTGATGAACGAGGTGCGCGATTTGAACCGGTAAATCTCTAGGGTCACCACTGGTCACGCGGATTACTTTCAGTGAAACAATCGGAAAGTAGATTTTTAGACCCATATAAACGAGATCATATCAGTAAAGCAGATCCGAACGAAGTAGATGCGAGCAAATCAAATTTACTCCTCTCTTCGCCATTCATTCCGATTATGAACGTATTCCTTTCGGTACAACGGATTGTTCCTGTAATTCTTAAGGGGGATGTTGACAGTTCCCTCGGAGGATGTGTGTAACAAATGAAAGGAATCACTGATGATCGATCATGCCGAACGATGCACTTGAAGGAATTAGACCACCCTGCACTTTGGATTACTGCTGGTTCATTGGATTTGAAGAAGAAAAAATACTTCACGGCGACTTTCCCACAAGCGTCACATTTCCACTGGATTATGTAATCAGGCACATCTTCAAGCTCCAGGCCGGTGAAGAAGGCCTTTTGATCAACTAGGGGTGGTTGCAAGGGAAGGTTATGATGAAAACCCTCTCAGATCACCTGCTCCCTTAATCCATTTTTGGACAATGGGATTTTATGAACATTTGGGAATAGATTGAATGCGTGAGCAAGACCTACTGCTCTCCCCTCGTTTTTTCCAACTCATGTCTGATTCCTGGATCAAAAATTCAGTGTAAATTCCAGGCAATGAAAAAACGAAGATTATGAAGAGCAGCTACAATAAGGTGGGTTCAATCCGACGAATAAGTTGAACAGAATTCAACCAAATAAAAGTAGACAGTGATGACAAAGGCAATAATAGCGACAATAATGTTCATTATTACTATTATTGTTATTATTGTTATTATCACTGTCATTATTATTAACTCAGTTTATCAAAATCCATGGTTCTGAATGTCTTCTCTGAGGAACTGTTCTCGATAAAATCCGTACCACCAGACAACATTTGAAATTGCACTGTAATCAATATAACCCATGAAACGGTCCAATTTATTGCATTCTCAAATCACAGTATATTCCAGCTTGAGATGGGAAAGTGTCGAATGTCGAGCATTTGCAGCTCGTTCGCACCATTTGATGACCCACCTACGAAATCAGAACATAGGGTGTAGGCTAACATATTTTTGGTAATTTCATTCCCAAGCCGTTACAGTTACTTTTATATGGCCAAAAATTGTGGGAAGCTAATGGGAAGAGTTCTGTGTCTCTTTCAGTGTTTGGAATTGAATGGGATGACTGACAGGCGGATGAGTCAACGTTGACCAAAGTAACACTTACACAAACGACTGGATTGCGTAACGAGTGATAATTAGCTGACATCACAGCCACGATCATGTATGATGTAATCGACTGGTGGCCAGGCCAGTTGGAGTGCTTGAACCAACTTTCGTTGCTGACAAAGTTCTGGCCTCAAAAGATGGACGCTAATTGCTTCGGTAGTCGCTAGCGTTCAGGGCCTGATTGTTCTTGATGCATGTAGTTGGACGTGATAAACTGTTGTAAAGGCCAAGTGGACATCTATCGAGCGACCTGTTTCAAGTAAATTTGCTATCATGGAACTTGGTATGGATCCCGCCCCTCCTTGCCTAAGCCAACATGGATAATGTTCTTTGATGCCTTTGGATGCCTGCCTTGTCGTTCGACCCACATAAGTAGCACCACAAGTGCCTTTGAACTGGTAAATAATCATAGATGAGGCCAACAAAAGTAGCCTATTTATGTTCTGGCATCGAATTACATGTGTTGTCATGATTACACATCTGGTTCTGCCGGCTTTGAACGTAGATCTTACTGTGGCACACAGGATCTTACTGATTGTTTCAGTCGCAAGATCTCCCTTGAACGGGAGTCTGATGAACAGTACTTTCTTTTCGACACTCGGTGTTCTCACTGAACAATGCCAGATCATTTGTCTGGTCTGCTAAGGATAATCTAGGGATCGCGTTATAGATCCCTAAGGGCATCGAGGTGGTTTCGTTTCTGTTGGTCCTGGTTACGTACCTGATGACACCGGTTTTGATGACATGCCGTGACCAATGACAATTTGAAGAGTTCTAAATCTTCTGTGGACATAGAAGCACGATCATTCGTTTGTTCTACCAGGTTTTCAGGAGGTACTTCAAAATTTTCTTTGCGGTATGAGCAACAGAATTTTGAACCAAGAGACGACTCTTCGAGCAAGACTATCAAGTCCTATACTGGAAAATTTGTATACGTACTGTCCTGGTAGACCCGGAAACTGAGCCTGAGATGTAAGTTGGCTGAGTGTAAGCTTCAGTGATAACGATTTCTTTTGACGACAGCTGTTGACGATTACAAAATGTCCAAATCTCTTTCCGTGACCTGGCTGCTCTGTCGGTAGAGTTCCGTCGCGATTAAAGTGTGGACCATGTTCATGCGGGGTGGATAACTCAGCATTTGGATTAATTCAACTTTGATCATAAAAGTAGGCTTATTGAATTAATGTTTCTTTGGCGTATTTTTCTTGGTGTCGATTAATCACATCCCCAGTTGTACAAGTGAAGAATGCATCCCTCTTGCAAAAGTGAGCATTTCAACCTTTCATTGGAACTTATTCACTTACAATAAACCCGTCTCTCATAGAAGCGTGTCGTTGTTGTGTTAGGATCTAATCATTGCTCATCAAGCTGACATGTGAAAGTGGTTAGTTAGCTAAACTTGTAGGCTGTTTCACTGAGGTCTGTGATGAAAATTCGATAGTTCGGGCTAGTTAGAAAAATCGAAAACCACCGGCGGGTGGGTATTTTTACTGCTTGAACCCCCTTCTAGATTGTGACCTTCCTGCTTGCAATATCCTCACTGCAAGAAACAATCCGAGCGAACCCAACCAGTGTCTCCTGTGGAGAGGGGGGGAGGGGTCTACTGTATTCGCAGTGCTTGAACTGAGAACGTACCAGAGTTGCTTCAACCGGGGACTAAGGAAACCGAAATAGCAAAAAGGCCAAGGCTGCTGAACTGTACGTTGATTCTGTTGCAGAGTTCAGTTGTGTATATATGCTGTGTCAAAGGAAATAGTTGGTAGATCAGTAGTTAACCAATCACACCGAGCTTTTATGATACGTGTCCGCGGTGATTCTGATTGGCTGGAGCTCTTCTTCGTATGCGTTCACAATGCTGCTCCTGGCAGTATCCCACGTGATGCCTGCTGAATCACAGGGTATTGTATCACGCATTGACGAGAGGTAAACCGTTCAGCCAATCCCGATATCTTAATGGCTTTAGTAGGTCACCGCATTATTATCGCCATATTATTACTAGTATGCACTACAGGTTCGAATCCCATTTGGCTTTCAGGGGATGTGCAGTGCCACGATGATCCCTAACTAACCTGGTAAAACAGCTGCGCTGTGATTCCACGGGTCTTCATTGATAAATTGAGCACTGATCCTACTTGGTAAATTTCCGCCAAAATTGATTTCTGTTGTTAGAGTTCGCATACCAGCTGATGATCAAGATAATCACGCCTGACGGTGATATGAGAGACCGCAAACCAGTAACCGATACAATGGCACATTTAACACTCAACGTCCATGCAATCACTAGACATCTATACTAAAATGATGCTCATGAAAGAAGTGATTGTTGTCAGCAATCGGGAATAAGTGTTATTACATTATACAACGGTTGTGAAACTTAAACCGCAGCAGAGCCAACCCGATATCATTAGTGGCTACGTGATTTGAACTTGTGTGCCTTATAACCGAATGGGGCTATCTAAATAGGACGCACTATTTGGTTCTAGACTTACTCATCCCGTTTATCTGTAGCAACATTTCAATTCAATTTTAGCACGCAAGCAAACATTGAGCTGTTTTTGTTATGGTTCTCGATTTGTTATGTTGTGTTGATCGCCCACGTCACATTTCATCCAATCAGTGTGCTGATCGGACGTTCGATGTGTCACAGAAGAATCAACTGGACTTTAAACTCACGAGTTGCGTGAAAGTCGACAGTGGAGATGTAAAAAAACCAAACCGTGAAAAATATAATTGTTCAGGTTGGGCTAACCTTCACTAGTCTTGTAGAGATAAAAACCGAAAACTGCAACTGCATTTGTCACGTGCAGTTTCTCCATGCGTAGGCTATTGATAGTGGAGTGATCTAACCCACTGATACTTGCCCACTGTGTACTTAAAGGGATCGGTTGATTTCCGTGATAGGTTTTAATACTGTCTCTCAGTTCCATGCTTTGTTTGGTCTGTTGAAACATTGAAAACAAATTTTTTTTATTATAACCGAATGTAGGATCAATGTCACCTTAAAGATATTGGCTCTTGAAAAAACAAACTGGAGTAGTTCGAAAGACGGGATCGATCTTGAGACGAAACGATACAGGCTGGGTAAATCAGTAGATTACCAATAAAACCCCGGATCGGGGGAAAATAACATCCCAAAAAGATGACTATATAATGTGTGGCACGTAAGCCTACAAAGCAGGGACCAAATCAAATAGGAGCGAAGGCTTCCGTTTGAAGCAAAAAGTAACTCCTCAGTAACACCCTTATCTTAGTATACGCCTATGTATTTAACTTCAATTTTTCACCTTCTTCCCTAAAATTGTATCCACCGGATGTGCATTGAACGGAAAACGAATCATATACTTTTTTTTTAAATCTCTGTTCTTTCTATTTTTATGCAGTGGTTGTGTAACGCATCAAAATTCGGTCTATCAGAGGTGACTGCGAGGTACGAACCTGGAGTCCCAAAGTTGCCATGACCACTGTTTGGCCTCCGCCACATGGGAACTAGGACTTTCGGAAGTGGAACTGTTTAGTCCCAAGAAAGACTTCCACGCTTACTGAATTTATTGGATAGGTTGACTTCGTTAACTACTTCCTCGCAGTGACTGGCGAATAATGCGAACAACACCCTCCGTGATCTTAAAAACGGTCAGTCAGAGCTTTTTGGGGTCTGTGATCAAACTGATGGCCTAACTCTCTTGATAACCCATTGCTCTGACTATATTAATCCCATGTACATCCATGAAACACATCCCAGCCCGAATCACTCTCACTTCTCCCTGATAGACCCGATCTATAAAAATGTGTTGCTTTTAACCGTAAACCTTAACCGTAAACGAGCTTGTCTGCCACTCCGCTTCTCTTTAACTGTGTGAAGAAAATGACCGCAGAATAGCGATTTACGAGAAAGAAGAAGGACGTAATGGGAAATCCACTTGCATTTTTCACATCGAAAAATCAGACGCTGTGAGCCGGAATTAAAGCCCTATTCGCAAGTTAGCCGTTGAATAAACCGTCTGTCTCAATTAAACCATTGGAGCTCTTCTGTGAATTAGATGAGTGTGATTGGCTGCCTAGCGAACCAATCCAAAAAGCGGGCGGTGACGGACGCACTACTTTCACCCTGGCGCTCGGACTGCCCTCTCTCTCGCTCGCAGCGAGGACGATCAAGAAAGAATATCTGCTGACTGACACTGCTGGACGAATCCGCTGACCAGTGAGAGCGATAGTGAGATCACAACCCGATAAAAGGAGGGTTGGTGACGTATGTCATTGAATGCATGCAAGTGAGAGAGAAATGGAGCTGGATGATATCGCGTAAATGGCCACACTTAGACTACGCACCATTTTAACTACGGAGAATGGGTGCAATTCTTGACACACATACACATGCGTGTGCATCCAAGATAGAAATCTAAAAGTCTCACCTCGTTCGCTCTTCTTTGCGCATCCTCTCAAGTGGCGATTTCGCTAATTTGGTTCACTGTGGTTGTGCTTCCTTGAGTCAGTGATGAATAGCAGCTTGTTTCGTCAATGACAAACGAGAAGACACACAAGCACCCATACACACACGCAAAAGATGACGATGCCATCGGACTGTGGCTATTCATTGAGACCCCTTTCGCTGAAGATTAGTAAGCTACACTTATCGTGGTCGGCGTATGTGCGTCTATGTATTCGTTTGATTGAATCAGCTCAACTATGTGAATTCCCACACCATGCTGGCAACAAGACGGAAAACAACAAGAACAGGAACAAAACGAGCCACTGACGTTCTTCCTTCACTCACTGTCCTGATCGCCATTTTTATCACCAGGTGCACCACCTTTGTGGTACCATCAGCTCCATCGTCGATGACGGTGTGACATTTTCATTACATTCGTGGAATCTTTATTACTGCTTTGTGACCGTTAAATTGACTTGACTTTGTGCGGATACTTCACTAGTACATCACAGAAAATTGTAACTGGTGAACGGTTTCGATTCAGGAACACGACAAACCCGATCATCCCCTGCCAAGCTCACTACCTTGTGTTTCGAAAGTTCTGAGTGGAAGTGTGACGTAAGTATTGCGAGTGTGTGGAGTGTTTCTAAAAATACTTTTGCTACAGTATGGTTTTAGCTACCCGAAAAGCTGTAAATGCTTTTTCCGCTATAGTGTATTATAAAATGCAGTCAGTATGGGAAAGATTGTATTGGTACTTAACGAGCAATATACGTTGAGTTGGTTGAGTACCAATTTGGCGGGCGGGGACGACCTTGACGTTTTTTCCTCTGTTGGGAATTCCTGTTGTTTGCAACGATTCTAGGCTATTTGTTAGTCGTGTGCGATTCACTTCACACTAGTTAATTCAACTTTTTTCCTATCTTCTAGAAAAATAAATCATAGCGGAAGGCTGAAGATCAAATAAATTTTAAAAGATCTTTGGAAACAACTTCTCACTATTGCGTAGAAAAGCAATTAACCCTTGCAGAGATTAGAAACCCGCTGTGTCCCACCATCAAATTTCACCACGTTTTCCTCTACACTTCCCCTGAGCGGAGCAGTAATACCACGTGTTATCGGACTCATCTTCCCGAGGTTTCTAAAAGTGCATTTCTAACTTTCACGGTAGCGGGCTCTGTTTATGGGTGTCCACTCATGAGAAGTCTGAATGGATCTGTTGTAGCCGTTATAAAAAATACCCGGTTGAGCGCTTACACATTTAGACGTGGCTTTTGCTGATCAATTTTGGCTGTAGATAGCAACAATAGTGGAACTCCCAACTATCGAGGTTACTCGGGTTTCCTTCACATATCTGTTAATGGATTCTACGGGATGTCTCCATTGTTCGACGAGTAACTGAGGAATCCTTAAGAAATTAGCTTCGCTTAAAATTTGTCGGCTGTCACCAACGAACTTTGCGAGGAGGATAGCAAGAACTGTAGACGATGATGATGCTTTTTCTCTTTAACTAGTACCAAACCGTTCATCACTTAGATATCAGTGATAATCAGTCTGTGCGCAGAGTTGAAGATCTACTCGGACAGGGGTATTGTTAGTGACGTCACCTTCCAATTTTATTGAAGTCACAATACGATGTGCTCAGTGTCTTGTTTAGTAGAATTCAGCCCGTTGAATAACCCATCGATTATCGTGTGTTACCTTAGTCGGTTCGGATCGATATGTCGCCAAAGAGATGCCATACATTTTCTATTTTCTGTAGGTTGATATGTGATTAAAGAGAATGACCCGTAGTGATCAATCGGTCATCATGGTGGGCTTTTGACGCTTTAGTCTCGGGTTGGAATCCTCGGGCCACTGCCAAGGAAGTAAATAGAACGATAAAAATAAAAAAAACAACGAGTAGTACATATGACGATCAAACGTTGAAAGCCACCCTCGATCTTGAAGTAAGAGGAAAAATACAAAGTAGAGTATTAATTAGAACTTTGAACTGTCTGTTAACACGAGCTTAAACAACTTTATTCCGTTGTCAGTTGGGCTGTGGAGAAAAATCTTCTGTGTGCAGATGCCACTTCTGAATTATTTTTAAACCTTATAAGTGTTTGGTCAAGGGTTTTGGTGATCAACAGTACCATCCGATCGCTAAAACACTAAGCAGTTCAAGTTTGGTCGACAATTTATTTTTCCTCTACATGATAGTCAAATGTCCCCGGTTTACAAACCGTGAATAAAACCAGGGTTCTCCATAGTCGAACTAGAAGGTGGCGATTCATAGATGACCATAACAAAATGATACACTTTGGGGTCTTTATTTATATCAGCTACGTCAACTTCGTAGAATCCAACTTCGCTTCTACCTATCTGTATCTTGCTGGCCGAAAGTTCACTTGCACGGTGACGTCATTAGAAATGATCCACTAGAGTGTGGTCGACTTATAAAATTACTCTGCCAACGCCGCGAAAGGGAACACAAACACCCAACCGTTCTCATCAGTAGGCTAATTGCTGAACTTGGAAAAGGGCACCTTGTTTCATCATGCCGCGGTATTCTGTGCGGGATGAAGGAATTTTGCGTAAGGAAACATGATGCAATAACCCTAGTGAATAATTTCTAAGCTTGATCGACATAAGCTGAGGACGTGCTACAGTTCTTGGGTCTCGGTGAATTCCATAAGTGAAATCAGAAAGTCAGTTAATGTCCGATATCACAGGAGGGACGTTTTCTTCATATTGAAAGTAACGGTCGTAGTTTATGAATAGAAAAAGTGTACTTCCTGTAAATGAGCCATCCGGAAATATTCGGTAACTTCCCTCTGTAGCTGGTTCCCGGCAAAAGCCTCTTCAGTTGGGTAAAACTCGGGAAACCAGAAAGAAGACAGATGATGGGATTCAGGCATTTTGCTTAATCTTTCTGTCCTCATAATCTATAGAAAAAATGCGATGCTTGAAGTCGGGTGAATCGATGGACTAACTAACTAACTAACTAACTAACTAACTAACTAACTAACTAACTAACTAACTAACTAACTAACTAACTAACTAACTAACTAACTAACTAACTAACTAACTAACTAACTAACTAACTAACTAACTAACTAACTAACTAACTAACTAACTAACTAACTAACTAACTAACTAACTAACTAACTAACTAACTAACTAACTAACTAACTAACTAACTAACTAACTAACTAACTAACTAACTAACTAACTAACTAACTAACTAACTAACTAACTAACTAACTAACTAACTAACTAACTAACTAACTAACTAACTAACTAACTAACTAACTAACTAACTAACTAACTAACTAACTAACTAACTAACTAACTAACTAACTAACTAACTAACTAACTAACTAACTAACTAACTAACTAACTAACTAACTAACTAACTAACTAACTAACTAACTAACGAACTAACTAACTAACTAACTAACTAACTAACAATGTCATCGGAGTATACTGACGCAGTCAGCAAGCTGTACGGGTTATTTTGGATCACTCTGAGGTGAATTCAAAACTAACTAAAGCAACTGAATGTACCTTATTCCCTTTATTTTGTCTTTCGGAAATGTTCAGCTCTTATTGTCCATTTTTTACACCATTTTAATAGACTGGAGAAGTCATCTAATAGGTTTTCGGAATAAGGTATTTTGTTTTAAGACAGAGGAGAAAGTAAACAGAACTTCTTAAGCGCTAAGTATTAAAGCTTATCAAAAGTCAAGTAAGACCGACGAAGATAGGTGACTGTGTCCGGAGAGGTAGACTAAAGAATATGTCAATCAGACAAGCAAGAGCAAAACTGATGGCGATTTTCCGGAGGTAACGACATATGGGAATGAAAAAGTTGGGGAAAATATGGGACCTTGCGCGTTCACAAAAGCTAACGAATACGGCACGTGTTTTTGCCGTTCCTGTGACTGGTTGGAGAACACAGTTTGCCCACACTCACGCATGCACACACAAGAGTGGTGACGCTGAGGAGGGATAGGTTTGGCTTACCAGATGTGGCGAACCCACCCGCCGCGTTATCTCGAGCAGTCGAACAACACGCATGTGCACAAAGCTTGGGAACTGAAAGTCTCTGAGCAATCATAAGACATTTTCAAGCACCCCATAGTTCACAAATGTATGCATCAGTTTAGCTGTAATAGGCAATTCCGAATTTATTGATCTCGTATCAGCTCTATCATTCATGTTCGACCTTTTGATAGGTATTGACTATGTATATAAACCGACTGTATACAGAAGCTGACTATACAGCTTGGAAACGCTCAGCAGTAGCACTATGTCCCCAAACACGTGCTTTCTACTCACAAACCGATCCATGGACACCGAAAATCTCGGCCCGCGAATCGTATGGTAGATTTGGAAAAATCTCTCCCTCTCTGTTAGGAAGAAAATGAACTAATCACTTTTTTGGAATGTTGCTCAGGTTGATTCGATTCCGAGGTGGAGTATGGACATCCATCTCCGAGTTATTTCTCAATCAATTTGCTTGTATAACGTGAAGGTGGTGTTGGTGAGGTCTGATAATGTGTGCAAACGAAGCCAACGTCGCACGTGATTGACCCTCGAGCTCCGTTGCAAGACACCTAGTTGAATTTAGTCGGCTCGAAATGATAAAATAAAAGCAGCCCCATCTGATTCACTCATCATAATTGGGGTAAAGAGCACACAATGTCGGAAGTGCATTCGCAGTTTCACAGAGAAGTTCCGGGAAACAAAATGTCTGACAGATCGATTTCAAATGACAAACGTTAGGTTTTCGTGATCGATAGACATGCATTGGATTGAAATCTTGTTCGTTTCTTTCATGAGCAACATATTTGAGAACAGATCGACAGGTCATTTTGTGATACAACCTGAAAACATCCTAAATTAATTAATACGCGAAAGTTGGAAATGAAATTTTCATTCAGATTTGTGTAGAAAAATCAGTAAAGAAAATGACTATGAGAGATAATAAGACCAGCTTAAGTTGTGCTTCTCATGTGGTGTTCAGAGTGGCCTCCATGAGCCTGTTAGCGTGAAAACTTCATTTTCAGGCAATCTGCCTGTCGGACGATGTCTTCTGAGACTACACCATTTAATACTGGTCTCATTCCTCCAGGTTGCTTTGTATTTGCCAAGCAGCCTGTTTCTCGGAACTTCTTTGTGAAATTAGGAACGCACTTCTGGGGGAGACAGGCTGACGGTTTGTATGTTTAACAGTAAAAAATTGAGTTGCTTTTTGTGACGTATTGATTTGTTTCACAGGAAAACTCCAAAACCTCCAAATGTCCATCTTCCGTAAGCTGTAACGACATTGTGTGCTCTTTACCCCAATTATGATGAGTGAATCAGATGGGGCTGCTTTTATTTTATCATTTCGAGCCGACTAAATTCAACTAGGTGTCTTGCAACGGAGCTCGAGGGTCAATCACGTGCGACGTTGGCTTCGTTTGCACACATTATCAGACCTCACCAACACCACCTTCACGTTATACAAGCAAATTGATTGAGAAATAACTCGGAGATGGATGTCCATACTCCACCTCGGAATCGAATCAACCTGAGCAACATTCCAAAAAAGTGATTAGTTCATTTTCTTCCTAACAGAGAGGGAGAGATTTTTCCAAATCTACCATACGATTCGCGGGCCGAGATTTTCGGTGTCCATGGATCGGTTTGTGAGTAGAAAGCACATGTGTTTGGGGGACATAGTCTTGCTATTTACGGTCTGCACCCTGTGTGCAGAAGCTGAGTGGTATAAATGGACAAATTTGACCATGCAGATCACCAATAAAGACCACAGGACTGATAACTGCAGTACCATGTCGGTTACTCGTATGGTTTGGATCTGCACGAAACTGATGAAGGAATGCCGCGGACTAAGATTTATGCTTCACAACGCTAACGAAGTATTTTAGGTCCTGGGCAATCGAAGGATTTCCCACGCTCCTTTAGTGATCGTCGAATTTAACGTTTGTTATTATTCAGATTCGGTTCTTTCAGCAACTATCTGTTCCAACTAATTTTTCCAATATTCGTTTGAGATATTCGATCTCTTTTTTGGCAGGTCGACACACGGGACTCCTCATGGGTGTTGTTATCGACGTATGTGGTATATACCCACCAGCATGGAATCTCCAAATAGTAGAGTGGAACTTTCACTGGAATTAAGATCACATTTTCATCTCTCATAATGCCTTGGAGAATGCATTCAACCACACAAGATACTTCGTGGTTCTGGGCCAAAAGCGTTGTAAGAATAGACGAGGGGTAATTCTGAAGTGTGGAATCTCAGAGGGGTTACTGTGCCTCCCCCCTCTCTCTCTCTCCTTCCCTCTCACACACATGCACACTCACACACCTGATTACTGCTTAGGAATTTCCGATGTCGGAATTATCAGGGGTAGATCATATCCCACTGATATGGGAAATCATCGAATGTTTTGTTACTTCTTTACAAAATCTAAATGACGTACCCCTTCTTAATAATGACTCTAAGTAACGGTTTGCTAAGTGAATGAGTGGACATGGAACACTAGCAATCTTTTCTGCAATATTTTCTGTGGAACTATTTTAGTTGCCATAATAACCGAGATATTCACATTGAATAGTTACCACTCGCAGACCATCCTTTCCTCGAAACTAGTCTAAGGGCACGATCTCACCAAGGAAATGATGCGTTGCTTGCAATATTTAGATCAATCCAACAGTTGTCAAACCTAAAACAATGATGAAAAGGCTGCGATTTCTGACAAGTGCTGCACCATCGTTGACGCGCAACTCGCCCGTGCATTTCAGCTAATTGTTAACGCAACATGAACTGTTTTTCAAATTGGGCGAAATACGATATTTGCCGACAGATTTATTGTGCGATAGCAATGCACTGCTTATTAGTGCAAATCCATGGAGGCACTATTTTACAACTTATTTTGCAAACTTAGGAAGAATCAAGCTGCGGGTTCTTGAGCCCCTAGTGGTGTATGATTGTATGAGTCATACGAGTCAACTATTCGGGCTCGGTTGGTGTACACTACGCTAGTGATGCCTGAAACAGTTGCACAATGCTATCATGGATTTTTACTGATGATTTGAGTGTCATTACATGCATCAATCTGACCCTTTTTGTAACAGTACTTATCTCCTGGTAATTAAACTGAACACAGAATTACCCATCTAATTTAACCCTCCGTCCTTCATGATAACCTCAAGGCCGGAAATACATACAACTAGGAGCAAAGCCGTCCTTAGTTGTACAGTCTACGCAAGGTGTGATAGCACTGATTGGACCTAACATATAAAAAACAACAGCTAAATGACTGTAATGATTGCATTTTTATCTGGTAGTAGGGTAAAATGAAAATCTTCTTAATCATGAATCCCGTTTTTTGAGTAGCAGTCGTGAATTCTGCCTTCCTACGTGAGTTTCAAATGGTTTGGGCTATTTCCAGGCCAGTTTTACTCCGTCGATGCTCACACTGAAAATAGGTTTTATTACGTAACCTGTACCGAAGCCTCCAGCTCAAAATTTTCAATCACTAACTCATGAGTTGTGGAAATGTGTGTATGAATCGCGACGCGTAGCTTTCGGTCATAGATAAGTGTAGAATTACATTTGATCATAGTTTTGAAAAACTGCATCCCCGGTAATTTAAAGAAAATATGACATGAGCACGAAATTACTCTTGCTAATGTACACAGAAGTTGGTCGATTGTGGCCAGAGGTGACCAACTGGTGCAGCCTTCTTTTTAGGTTGGACAAGTTTACCCCCTTTGAAAATCCACATTGGATATCATTTGAGAAACGGTTTGCAACAGTTTGATTTTGCTAGACTTGTAATCTCATTTGTAGGTATGGAAGGTATAGGTAGGCTATCAGAAAGTGTTGCAAACTTCATCATACGGTTTTTCTTCCATCACGGACTACATGCTCAGCTAAACTCGATGCGAATTTATGTGACTTTGAGGTTTTCAGTAAAACTGTAACATCAAAATAACTACTCCAGAAAGCACAGCCAATCCAAAGATTCTAGCTTTGGGAATTCTAACGGTCAGTCAACAAATTACGGAAAGACCATTTCCCCGGTCTTCTCCGTCTCATAGGGAATTCCAGTGACGGTGTAAAACAGATGAATATGGATATAAACAGACGTTTCTTCAGAAATTGATCAACGGACCTATTCGTACTGCTGCTCTGCACACTCATATGTGTATCTATCGTCGATAATAACTAGACTGTTCAATGTGCTGCTATGCACAAACAGTCAGGGAATAACTCCACTAGGGACCGTTCCTTCTGATCGTCTTTTTGTCTCAAACAGATGAAACTGCATTTGTCACTGAATTAAGATTGTCTTCTATTTTGGTCTTTTCTTGTTAGGCTGCTTAGATATGCTGCAACAACCCTGCACCCATTGGCCGCCGTCATTCCAAAACGGATTCCCGTCGATCAACCAACTGGTTAGCTCCAACAGTAAGAGTTCAAGAAATTGTGATGAGGTAGCATCCAGCATGAGACAAACGGAAGCAGAAAAGTTAGAGTCAGCTAAAATGTCGTTATCCGATCTCCAAGCTACCTGTGATTCCAAGCCAGTAAAAGCTGAAACAGTTCAACCCGGACCGGAAAGGAATCCACTTGTGAACGAGAATAGATTATCGTCTGACCAAGAGCGTCTTTGTGGTTCATCTGATCTACATTCAAATATTTCAATCCCGTTGATTCTGGATGCAATCAAAACGAGTGATCACAATCTGGAGTCCTTGTCGACTGAGGCTTTTGAGACAGGCAAAAATGGGGTGAGTTCGAAGGCGGTCAGCATATCACGAATTAACCGCCAGAACAAAATTAACTGAGGTATTTTTTCATACCCGTGTAGTTCCAGTTCAGCATGGATTAATGAGCGAAACAAACCTCAAAGTCGATTAGTAAGCAACAGCTGAGTGTACTATTGCAATGAGCTCCGAGCTGTCTCGCAGTTTCAAAGCTATATATCTAACATAATCAATAGTCATTGAGTTAAAGGCTGACTGATGCAGTGACAATGATAATGATGATGATGGTTTGGATCGTGATGAAAATACTCTCGGCCATGGTGACACTGATAACTTTTCCAGCATGACTGCTCACGAAGCGATCGACCTCCTAAAATTTTGGCCAGTTTTTCTCACATGGTTTTAACCTGTTAAATACCAATACGGACTAATCACATTAATAATATCCTTTCTGGAATTTTGTTTCCGATATCCCGAATGAAAGTCCTCATAAGGGTAGTGTAACGATTCTGATTTCTGATTGCCTTGCTAAAAAAATTAAGGTTTTTCAGTGGTAATAATTTGGAGAAGCAAAAAATTCAGTAAAAGCTTTTGACACGATGAAACACTGAATAGAATGAACAGTTCGGATGACCATGTCTAATTCAATGACACGTGACTAGGTGGCCAGATAATTAACACGAAAAGCATGGCAACTTCATTTTCAATCTGTAAACAATACTAACCATGAGATTTTACCTGGTTTTTGTTCACGTTGTTGTGTGTCTATGTATGTGTCCGTGCGCATCCTCAAACAAACACACGAATTCAGATTTACATGTTATTTTGGTCGCAACTGACTGTGCCCATATTTTGTTATTTATATCGTTTTTATTCAGTGATCAGCATTGTTCGTCTCCGAAAACCTCTAATCTGTGTGCACATGTCAGATAAGAACAGTAAAATACAAAACAACAAAACCACCAGCTGAGCACAACTAAAGTTTCATTCATGAAAGGTGGAGATGGACAGACCATGACTTCATAATCTCTGACCCACGGTGAGGAATTTATTACACATGGAACCTGGTTTAAAAATTATATTCTATGCACTTTGACACAATCAGTTTACCCGCGGTAGCTCTCTCCGTTTACGCGGGTGGAAAGTACAGTACGAGTGGGTACACACCATCATTGATTACACGGGGCATCATAACAGATGTAATACCTGGGGAGTCTTGATGCAAACACGGCCGGCTTGGCGGTCAATTTCCCCCATCGGTAGCCTCTGATCGATCATGCTATTGTACAGTTGTTATATCCTGGGAACAAGTAAAGTATGGTAATAAAGGGTAAGCACACTCATTAAACTTGTAAGAAGGGGACTACTTTTTGGTGTCTCGGTTATACTTACTTCAAGATTATTTGTTTCTCACGAAAATGTCCAGTTTGATTCATAATACTCAGCTAACAAGTCATTCTTCACTGTGCTACTCTGGTTTGCTTGAAATCCTTACCACAGCCTGATAATTGAAACTTCGCTTGTGAATCTCAAAACTTAAAGTGTGCAGGAGTGAGTGTGTGCAAGCACCCGATGCTAGGCTGTCTATCGCCCCTTTCATGAAATTGAGTCAGCAGCGAGAAATGAACTTCGCATCAATCCGTGATTTGGTGCCACAGGGGGAATGAACAATAAACATCACTGGGCAAAACCACCGTATAGTTATTATTAGGTTGAAGCTCGTAAATGATAGCTGAAAATCCCGGTAAAAGTCAGCAAAACTCTTCCCGTCTTTGGGACTTTTAGTGGATGGATATTATCACTGACGTACCAATTTCAGACTATGAAATGTGATGATCTGATGAATTGGACTATTGAAAAACGAAGACTACAAAAACTCCATTGTTCCCTCCTATTTGACAGCGCTTAGAATTCCTGCTACGTTGTAGGCAATTCAATGATTCATGCACCTGGATGTTGTTATCCAATGGCTACGTGACCACTCTAATATGAACACAACTAAAAGCAAAAGAAAGAGGTATTGAACGCGACGTTTTCAAGGTTTTTTTGATAATAGTTGGAAGGTTTGTGAGCAAGATAGACTAAAATAGTTGATATGCACTCACTGATGAGAATAAATAGATATTTACAATGACACATAGCACAAAACTATAATATTGATTTACGAGGTCCGTCTTAGGAGGTATGGTTGGTCAGTCGATATCTTGACATTTTCAGTCTAGCTTTAGGGGGACGTCGGCTGATTAATTTTCTTATCATGTTGATCTGTTGGGCTAGGGCATTGGTAGTATTTTGTTCACTAGGTTTTTATTCCCGCTACTTGTGGTGGTCAAAGGGCCATCATACTTCTGTCCCCTGGGGGGGGATCGAACCTCGTCGCCACGGCTACCGGTCACTTTCCCCCTTTGGGCATTTTCTACTTGTCTTTGACCGACTTCCTGAAATACTGTAAAATCATTGCCCATTAGAAAGGAAGTAAAAAATCATAAAATAGAGGCTATTACTATTACTACTACTACTTCGTTTGTTCACCCTAATGGAACCATCAGAATTTGCCTTTGAACTGTTCCACACATAAAACTCACTATTCACAAATTTATTACACACTGATGGAATATTTTACATCAGACAGAAGGAATACCAAAATACGTGGGGACCTCGGTTCACTGAAAATGAAGACGGACAGTAGGAAGTCTCTCTGTCTCTCTGTCTATACAGAGAGGCAGCTAACATCAGTGGTTTTGCCCGATCGCGTAATGATATCCCAAATAGTAGACAGTGTTTCAACCACCGTTTGAAAGATACGCTGTGTGTGCGAGATAGATGAAGTTGGCAAAGGGTTTCCACTGGACACGTCCTTGGCCACTCCTCACCTTATGTTAATCAACCCCCCAGATGCACCGGTTTCTTTTACTCTAAGGGGTCTGCATGTGGACAGTCGCACACAGCTGGACTCCTGTGCTGAATCCAGTGATGTGTGTAAGATTTTGCTCTTAGAAATTCCTCAACAGTTCTGCTCGTTTCTCCTGTCTTGCATCGGAGTTTGCATGAGACGTACTTACGGTTCACTGAGCCTGTGACGATAGCGACTAACAACCCCATCTGGGACCGGGGCAAGTGTTGCCAACTCCACAGGTCTGGGTTGGTTACCGGTCACTCCAATCGTTGCATGGAATCGACGCGTTTGGCTGAGTTGTGCCTAATCTCATTTGATTTCGCGTGTGACTTGACAAATTACGGTGGGCTGGATTTATTTCGAACGACAAACACTCACGGGCGCACAGGCAAACATGTGTATTCTGAACCAGACAGTTTGAGCATGACAGCATTACATTACAGTACTACATAACATTTGTGCTCTACTATACATCTCAGAGTAGTATAGTTGACTAAGCTCAAAGGGGCAAAGCAACTTAAGGGTAGCTGATATTGAACTAGAAAATCATTTGCTTTGGAAAGTTGTGCGGAAATTCTTTTACTTTAAAAACGTGAACAGTTGGTTATACTGAATTATCGTAGATTAGTTTAGACGTTACATGCCTTAGCTTGACAGATGCCTTAGGCGCAAAACTTGAGGTTACTATAGAAAATCTCAGGCACCAACGGAAGAGCAAATTTGTCATTGCACAATTACTCCAGTGCTGATAATAGTGGGTGGATCAGCGTCAGCTTCAGCAGCGTCAGCATCAACAACAACAACAGCAACAAATACTGTTACTACAATTGCTACTAATACTGCCACCATCAATAACGTATCTTTCGACCTCAGACATTTGTTCGTCATTCATTCATTTTCTCCATTTTATCTGGTCGAAACAATGTTATCGTCTGCAGTGTGTAGTTATTTTTCCGGGGACTTCTCGTATCTGTGAATTTCCTGTGTCTCGTAGCTGAAACAGCTGAATTAAACAAGATCTATGACAGAGCGAAAAGAGAGACATTAGCGTTACCAATAAATCTAATCGGTTCTTCCAGCTAATCGAGATCTCTTGTGGGCCATTACTGTCGGTCCTGAATATTAGGTATTTGTGATAGGAAATCTTAGGAAATTCAGAAAAGCTACATCCTACATGCAACCATATTTTATTGTAATATGCACAGATGACAAATTTCTCTTGACCAATACAGAATCAAATACGAAAGGACCTTTTGTGAAGAGAATAACGGCTCATTTGGTGTGAAGTAGTTGGGATTTCGGAGATGTAGATAGATTCGACGTGCCAATCAACGGTTTGAATTCAGCCGTGCAGATGCATAGAAGCAGGATACAAATTGCTCATCTGATTTATGCGGAATCACTACTAAACTTTACGTCCACTGAGCTCCAAAATGAAACTCGAACCCAATGTGCAGAACAGTGAGTTCAACGGGTTAACGCTGGTTCTAGGTGACTAGCATGGATAGGACACTGAAACTTCCTAATATATCGTTCTGTCGCTACTATTCAAGTTTCTCTAATCCGTAGGCTTTGCTTTTTGCTTTTCTCGCCTCACTTTGATTGTGGTATATTACTACTGCGTGCAGGTTATGATAAGTACTTTTAAACTGCACTCACCATCTCAGCTGTTATCAGTACGGCAAGAGTATAATTTGGATGGGATAGAAACTGTTTAAAATATCTAGTTTTGTTCAATTAATATCACGGCTTTTGAGGTGACTGAGAGGAGTAGCACCTCTGAGGTGGCAGACTGTTGAGTCCATCTGGGCATCTCCTATCTCCTTGGTTTCAGTCACTTGCCCAGCTCCCGACTTTGGCTTCTCAAAGCTGAGGCGAGCTTTAGCGGCCTTACCCCGGCAAACGACCAGACAGTTGGGCTAAATCAGGTTGAGGGTAACCAAGGTATGAAAACCTCGGTGGGATGGTGTTTGGTATGCAAAGATAGTTACTCCTGAATGGGCGGACGAGATCTACTGATCTAATGGCTACAAAGGAAAAACGTCCAGCTTACCGGACCCGGTATTCCGGAAGAGGCGAATGAGCCACACAACAGGCCAAAGGCTCGTATGGAAAAACCCTGCTGCCTTGCAGACTGCACTTGGGTGTACAAAGGCTAGAGGTGCATCCTCGAACGAAAAGGCCGGATGAGGTACCGTCAATTCACTTCTTACTCCGGACTGGGCGGCCGAGTAGTACAACAGTCCCGAACGATGCTAGGAGAATCAACCTTGCAATATGTTCCCGAGAATCTCCATGAATAATTTTCGTCGTATTCTTGGGGCCGACTTATTGTCTAGCAGAAAATAGTTGCGTAAACGAAGAACGATGGTCACTATAAGGAAGAACGAAAGGCTAGTTTCTTGTCTGAGACGAGTGTAGCAAGAAAGTTGCACTTATAATTACCGGGAACAGACATGTGTACGCAGCTAATTTCAACGATTAGTCTTCCCATTCGGGGTTGCCAGATTTAACTGACCAGATTGGATTTCAGTTGAAACATTTAACTGAAAAGTTTCTGACCGAAATGAACCCATAGAACATTCTCCACGCTTTGAAAATTCTTATAAGTCTTGGGAGTTTCTATAAGTGTCAAACTAACTGTGAATTGTACTACCTTATCTATGCTCTATTATGAAATGGAAGCTTTAAATTACTAAGTTCATTTTCCGATTAGCATACTGATTTTGTTCTTCCCTTAATCCACCATTTTGTCTGGGTGAATCAAGAGTGATAAGACTGAGTTTCAAGAGCATTATTATCCTCTGACAACAACAGGCTTCTCAGCTTCATAGATTTCAATCATATATGGTAGACTGGTGTGAATAGTCAAAACTGGTGCATCATTCGAGCGACTCAAGAGCCCCTGACTTCCTGCTATGAGTAATAGATTGTGAATTGATATTTGGTGACTACATTATTAGTGTTATTATCAAACACACTATCTCAGTCGCTGTGATCGTCCTTTCACGCGTGAACAACATTCTGTTTTAGTGTTTTTTGTAGAGATTGGGATTCAGGTTTTTCTTTGGGCGCTATCGGTTTATGCTTGCTTTTGGTGGTAAGAATGAATATTTAGCTGAGAGCAATTGCGACCAACGCGTTAATTTCACTGTGTAATATACCGATGACTGACTGTTGCAGATCGAGTTGACCAAAGGCTCCAAACAGGATAATGATTAGACCGCATCTTTTCAGATAGAACAACCCAACCGGTTCCGAAATTTCCGCTATTTCTTTTCAACCTGTCGGATGCCGCTCCATAGGGATGACACGATTGAATGGTTCGTTCGACCGGTTATATCTTTCATCCATTCATTCAATCTTTCACACACCTCACCCGAAATCAGTTCGGCAAATGACTTCATCACATGCTTCCCTGTGTTGCGTGTTAGCAAAAGAGTCCGGGTGACGCGAAGCATGTTTGTGTGCGTTTCAACAGCAGACTTCTTTGAACTTAGTTACCAAGGCCTAATGCGATGATGACTGAAGACACTGTTCATAGATCAGAGGAACACGCTCTAAGATCTAGTCCTGGACGTCAGATGTATAACCCGCAGAGGGTTTACTGTGAAACGCGACTATCAGTCAGTCCCCTGATTGATCTAGGACTCAGTGAAGTCGGACTTAATGAGCCGAACTCAAACGGCCAGTGTATAGACACGCAGGAAGGTGTGACTTTCTCACCGCAGACCAATCAACGGCCCGGTTTATTTCTCGCACAAACAACGGTCAGTTTTCAACAAATGGATAAGAAATAGGAGTCATCTCGGAACAGCCCTGGAAACAGATTGTTGATTGTATGAGCAGAGTTCTTTCACCTTCACCAGATGTTCAATCGATAAAATAGCCTGATAGAAACTGTTTATTGCTCAGTCGCGTAATTTTCGAAATTACTCGTGTGAAGTTGACATATCTGCTGGTCTCTTTCCCCTATATGAACATCAGCACTGATCACGTGAGAAATTATTTAGATTAAATCGGACAGGCCTTTTACTTCGCTTAAAAAGGGACCGTTTTGTTGCCACGCTCCCTGTTTCCCCCTGTCCGTTCAAAGTGATCGTTTTTTTGGCACGAATCCCGCATCGAATGAATTCTAGACTGAACCTGTAGATTCGGTCATCATAAAATTATGACTCTGACAGGAAAACAATTTTTGCAGTAAGTAAGCACAATTCAGTGACCACCAAGTTTAATGTAAATAACTTCCTAGTTCGGGAAATCTACTACCAGCTTTGGCAGGCTTAAGTCTTTTTCTTTGATACACTTTTCAATCGTTGTTTGGGGATATGTTTACAGTTGTACGAACCCTAATAGTAAGGTAGTATTATTAGTAGTGTAATAATAATAGTAATAATAATTAGTAGTAGGGTACTAGAGTGGGCTTGCCGTCCATGCGTAATTTCATGTCCCATTGAGTAGTCTCGAAACCGGTACTATTTGATTGGAGTCAAACTCTAAGTGTGAATTTCCGTGATCAGAATTGCATAAAGGAGTTACGAAATTGGTTGAGGAAAATGGTTGTGATTGCAGATGTTAAACTGCGCCGACAACCTTCATGGTTATAGTGGTGTGCTCGCTTATAAACTTTCGTCATTCGAATAAATCCTCATTTGTGTTCTTTTTCGCTGGTTATTTGTTCTGCTTATTACAGACGTGACCTCCCAAATTAGAGTACCGAACTACGATGAAAGTGGCGAGAAAAAATCAACTCTGATCTTATCTAGGATTTAACAAACCACTATTGTTTTGAAATGAATTAAAACAACGGAATTGCAAAATAACTGAGAACCGTTGCCAAATATCACTTACAGACACACTAATGTACCGTGAGCGAGCGGTGTCATACCCACTACCGAGGTGGGTACAGTTCCAACAAAAGCAATCTTTATATAATGAAATAAATAATTATTTTGGTAGCGGTATGCTCGTTGTTTCTACGGGGAAGAACTGTTTTAGTCTTCTTTTATTGGACAATGAAAACCTTTGTTCATCATATTTGGGGGAAAATATTCTGCTAGGAATATTTGGTGACTGGATTCCCCAATAACCGGGTAGTTTGACCAGTAATACAGTGAACGGTCAGTAGCTTTTTATGCTACTTTTCCCCTGTATGTTAGACCACGAGCAAGACCTCTGATTTGACTAAAGACTGTATGGACCTGTAAGATGCCTTGTGCGCAGATACTGTGAACACATCTACTACCAGATTCTGCAGTGTTAAGGTATATTTCGTAACAGACGAGAAGATTTGTGCTCGTCGGTCAAACACAGTCACCTCGCGGTGCACAGGGGCAAGTCATGGAAAGCAAGGAACAGATATGCGTGAGACATTGGTAGGGAAATAGGTCCGGTGGTTGCGTTACGGAAAAGAAGGACATTCAGCAATTTAGAAACAGGAAGTTAAGTTAAAATGGAACCTGTTTACCACATTTCTGAACTTCCAATTCAGTTAAGGCACTCTCTTCGCCTGGATTATTCCGTCGAATGGACCTTTCTTGAACAAACAGTCTAGTAATGTGGTTCTTTTTGCGTGATTCCTCCCCAATAGAGGAAGAATAAACTGGACTGATTTTCAGTGTTGTTTCTTGTTGGAGAAGGACAATTATCGTTTCGATTTTGCACATTTAGATTCTGTGTTACCAAATGGGAGATTCAACCTAACCAACTCTTCTGTAACTTTTTTATACATGAAATTTCTGAAGACACCCTACTAGCACAAAGGGCAGCGGCAGACCCTCTCCTCTTACAAGGACACAAGCGCAAAGTGAGTCAACTATAGAGCGTCAGAGAAAATGCGTCAACCAATTGAGGAACAGGGTGGTTCAACAATCACATAGATAAAACTAGGTTGCTTCCAGAATCTCGCAAATAAGATACATAGTGAATGACTTACGACCAGCGTGGGTCGGAATGAGATTAGGATAAAAATCCGTCATCAGGCTAAATTGACTACCAATCTCAGATGGGAACAATTAGACTGGGTGGATATTTTTAATTGGGCAAAGTTTAGAAGTACAAATTATGCTTTCTTGGTTAAAATGACTGCTTTGATCGATCAGTCGACACATTCCCTTTGGATACAATCATTTAGGAGTGGGTGGATGAGAGGGGTTGTCACAAATACCCTAGCATAGACCCAATAGTCATTGGAAATTTATGAGGTTTGTCGAAAAATCAGAAAACAACAAAGTGGAACTGTGCTCGTTCTCATCATCCGCAAAGGTGGTTCGACTGGATTTTCAACCGGGGAGAAGACGAGGGGATAGAATTATCGAAAAATTGTCTCATTTCTCCCATTCCTATTCGCTTTCCTCTCCCGTTCCCTGAACCAATCATTACTTGTGTTGCACCAAGAAAGAACGACTCCTTCTGAGGGAACCGGAATTGTAAATCATTCTGTCAGGCTAAGAGAGACGAGGAAAGAAACAGAAGTTCTCGTTCTCATTATCATTCCTTTAAAAAGTGTAGCTTCTATCACTATTGCCAGAAAGAAGGACAAAAGTGATTACGGAAAAACAAGTTAGTTTTTTCCAGACCAGTTGAAATTCAGCCCAGTGGAGCATTTTAATCTGTGACTCATTCTCAAAAGTCCACTCTATTGGGAAAGACTTTATTTCTATTTCCCGATAAAGAGGCGTGATATTTTTGGACAAGGGAAATGCACGTACGCACACACTTCCGCACACGGGCGAACGGACATTGAATAACCTAGAGTGGAAAATAGGAATATGAAATGTATTCTTCCAACACAAATTTAGATGCATATAAAAAGGTAGTCTGACACAGAAGCTCATTATTGATGAAAAAATCAAGTCGGTGGTTGGAAAGTCACTTAAAAGTACACAGATAAATCGTTTTGACTCCAGTTACCAAATGGAATTCGAAATAATTAACTTTACATGAATCCAGTGGTCAAAAGATGGCCCTTCTGAATCCAGATGTTTGGGTTGTTCAGCTTAGTGAAACCGAGAGTTTTTGGTTTGTGAAGTAGTCCGTCCACGTTCGTCATTCTAGTCACTAACACTGTAAGTAAACAAACTTACTGCACCATTTTTATCCACTGTTAATTATAATCTGCTTGGAATTTTGCAGTATTTCTGATGATGTTGATGATGATGATGATGATGATGATGACGGTGGTTGAAAAGAACTTGACCGAAAATGTATGCTTTTTTCTACGTTTACAGACTCAGAAAACGACGGTGAAGTTGGAGCCAAGCTCGAATAAAAAGGAACGTCAAATTGAGGAGTTCTTGGTTCGGAAAACTGCCATGCTCGAGAATTGGACTGCTGACATGCTGAACTCGTCTGCACCTAGAACACATACGAAATTGGAAGGTCCTGTTCCGAGTAATCGAAAGCACACTATTGATTTCATCCTCTCACCGACAGCCTCATTGGATTCATCCACTGATGTACATACGACAACCACATCCCCTTATAGTACCCCACCGGCACAGCTACTTTTACCACCCAAAGCAAATGTGAATGTCAGTCCAAACTTACACTCAAATTTTCACACAAATATGCCCAATTTGCACCCAGGACTTTCATCAAATCCAGGCGGATCCCTTAATCTGACTGATGCCAGTGTTACTAAAACTTCTTTCGAGTTCTGGTTCAGCTTATTTTTCGAACTTTGGAGTCAACGCTTTCGAGAACTGCAATCCCAGGCAACACAAGTGCAACCGATCGATTTCCGACTGTCCGCCAATGAAGACCGCAATCGAAACTCAGAGTTTGACACACGAAGCGTACTATCCCCTTCTATTCCGTCTTGGTCCAATTTGGAGAATAATGGTACTAATAACGAAACGAATTTGGCCGGTCAATTTCGACAAAGTGTGAAGACGGTCTTGCATACCAGTTCACCCTCACGACATACTGTGCAAAAGTCTACGCTGTATAACATCTTCTCACATTCTGCCAGTGCTCCAGACCACAACGTATTCCTAACCGAATCCAGTCAAATGACTGTGTGTCCTGAAGTTTCAAGTATAGTACAAGCATCTACCCCGGTCGAATGTTCCAAGAATAGCTGGTACCAAAGTCGGATAGAGCCCCAAGCACAACCGTCCAAATTAAACCAATGGACAGAGTACAGTAAAGTTCCCAGCTTGTTGAAAGAACCGACTGTGCTCAATTCGACTTGGTTTTCCGAATCACGGAGCCCGGTTTCGCAAATCACACGTGCTGGAACAAGTTGCAACTCCGTCCATCCTAATTTGGTTGAAACCCAACAAATCACTAATAATAACAAAAATGCCTCGAATTTCATGGATCGTCTAAAACAGTTGAAAAATATTTCTGACTTAAGCCAGACCAAAAAACGTATTCACGTCGGGAACAACACAATTCGAGCTGAGCATTCAACAGTAGTTGCCTCGAATCGTGCTGACTGCCCTCGTCCAACAGCCGGAAGTCGAAGACCTCGTGGATATCGAGCACTCCCATTCCCAATCGGGAAACGTGACGGAAGAATGCACTACGAGTGTAATGAGTGTCACAAAACTTTCGGGCAGTTGTCAAATTTGAAAGTACACTTGCGTACGCATACGGGAGAGAGACCATTTCAATGTAGCATTTGTGATAAAGGATTTACTCAACTGGCACATTTACAAAAACATACCTTGGTCCATACCGGTGAAAAACCACACCAATGTGTGGTTTGTGAGAAAAGATTTAGTAGTACAAGCAATTTAAAAACCCATATGAGATTACACAACGGGGAAAAACCTTTTAAATGCAAACTGTGCTCGATGGAATTCGGTCAGTTTATTCACCTAAAACTGCATCGCCGTTTGCACACTTCGGACCGTGCATTCACTTGTCCAAAGTGTCAGAGAAAGTTTACTTCTTGCGGACTTTTGCGCGTGCATTGGGAAAATGAAAACTGTTATTCAAAAGACCAGCTTCCTCCAGATCAGTATATGTGGATTGATTTCGCCAGTTCACCACGTGCTCATGGTGCTTTGCAGACAAGCATAATCGATAAATTCACCCGCTCCGCAGCAGATCAGACCTGGACTGGAACTCCGGATTATCATCTACAGAATCAACAATCGAGGCAGCTGAAAAAGCCACTGTCTTCATCTCCGTCGATGCATTGTAATCAGTTATTCAGAAGTTCTTCCGCTACCTTTGCTGCTGGTGGTGGTAACTACAACTCTTGCCACTCGGAACGATCTACCATAACAACAACTATTCCGTATCAGTAACTCATGTCTCACTTGTGTCTGTTTTGCATGCTGTCGTGTGACAGACACAACTCCCTATTTTATATTTTTCCGAACCCTCATGATGATTATCTTTATTGGCTGTGTTCTTTGTTTAAGACCTTGAATAACTGATGCCTACTGACTCACTCATCCAGTCACTGACGAAAAGCAATGAGTCAAAACTACTCGAGTAAACCCAACGAATTAGTGAAACAATCAACCGTTCCTAGGCGGTATAATATTAGTTTGTGTACCAAATTCACCTTGATATCTGATCTACCATTCTCGTCCTGGATCCGGTTCTAGATTGCTGTGCACCAACCCTTTTTCTGGGATCGCTCCCTTGTCTGCACTCATCCGACTACCTGTATGGAATTCCTTCCCCACGACCTCATGAAGGCTCTCTTGTTTGTACATATATGTGCATACCGATGATGTATAACAGTGAATGCAAATGCTCGTTGCCTCGTTTTTCCCTAATCTGACAGTTTCTTCATTATGTATACCAAAACCCATTAGATCGGTTCGGGCAGTGCAATACAACACGAATCTGCTGTTTTCCGTTTTAGCTGGGATACGAGGTGAATGAAGTACTATTAGAGAGTAGATAATGGGTTCATTTGCCAGGGCTCTGACTGATGACGCTTGCCGTGGTAGACATTCGTTGCGCTTTTATGAAGTGGCTTGGCTTTAAACAGCTTCTGATCGCTGATCTTTGCGTTTAGGTTACAAAGTTTTCATCACCAATCGAGATGACGTCGTCATCGCGCACTGATGGTATCACCTCCACTGGCGACGAAACTTTTACAACCTTAAAGCCAAGATGAACGACCAGAAGTTGTTGAAAGCAATCAACCCAGAAAGCAATCAATACTAACTTTCAGCGACATGGTTTTATTTCGCACGGAAACACATTGTGTGTACCTTCAGGCATTTCACTCTTGTTAGAAATAGGCAGTATCTTTCGGTTAATAAACGCGGAAACTCGCTTCCTGATCCACATTAAGCTGGTCCGAATCAACGTGACATAATAAGGAGTACATCGGTAGCTGTCATCAGGCACTAGCTTGCTTTGAAAAAAAATGCATAGGGCAATATTTTTCGCTGATAAATCTATTAATGCTCTATTACTTAATCGATTTCAGCTTATCAAGCCGTATTAATCACAACTTCTCTGAACACTGATGAGTAGTGTAAATAAGCCACAGTTACTATTCACCTGTCTTGTTATTAATCAGGAGCACTGCATATTCGACAGGTTTTTCTTTCAGATATTTCAACCTAATGTGTCACAATGAAAGTTCAATATGCATGACATTGACTGTCAGTAGTGTATTCCGGCTTTTATTTTCAAAAGTTTGAAAACCGTAAATGTAGTCAAAACTCGAATAGCGAACTTTTCTCGTTGAAAATATTTTCCGCCTCTCTGACATTTTTATGGTATGCATTGACACGGGGTTGAAATATGGAATACTGTCCAGCTCATTACTATTATCTAAACTTTAGCACTAACTCTGTTCCGTGGGCAGTTGAATTCGAATGATAGTAGCCACCACGAAAAAAAACGTGTCTTAAGACTAGATTCGAATCAGGGAATCGTCTAACATCAGTAGTTAATGAGACTTTGACAGTAGGAATTTATCGCATAGGGTTCCAACCGTCAAGAAACAACTGCTCAGAGAATGATGACAGCACGTAACGTAAATCATTTGCGCCAGTGCGAAATGTGGCTTGTGGGAAACAAACTATTTAATAAAAATCACTATTGCTACATTTTCGACAAGAAGGACTTTTTCTTAATCCAGTATTTTTGTATCCACAATCAGGAGCATCTTTCCACGAGTCATCATGACAAATTACGTTCTCCAGTGGTAGAAAATGAACGCAAAATGTATAGCCTAGATTTTTGTTCAATACAGTTTAAAGCATGAAATAAATAAGCGTCATGAGGATGAATTTGAAGTAATCAACCTAAACAAATCTATTCGGAGTCAAATAAATTTTGCAGCCCAGTGTTTTAATAAACTGTAGTTTTGAGATGGTATGGTTGTCCGTGCAATGCAGGTGTTTACCTTTTCAAGCGTAGGATTCATTGCTCAAGCAACGAGGTGGAATGCACTGAACCATATCATCCTTTTACATATTTCACTGAGGACTCAAGCAATGCCCACAGAACAGCCAGTACCGGCTTGTGTGGGTTTAGGTCTGAGAAGATTACAAAGAGAGCGAGAAAAAAAACAAGAATAAAAAATGATCCTACTTCAAGGATACATGTAAACGGCGTGCTGTGACCGTATGGTTTGGGCGCAATTCCTTTATTATCATTGAACCACGTGAGTCATAGAAAAACTTTCAGCACGAGATTCGACTTTTCTATGAGTGGCATGTGGAAAATGTTGAACTCCTGTAAGGTATGGGTAGCTTGTACGTGGTACAGTGTTGAAGTGAATAAAGCTCTGAAAGATAGACCAGGTAGCCTGGTAACGAATATATATAGGACTCCCTTTGTTATTCGGTCGGTGTGCACGGAAGTGCTGGGATTCTAACAAGCTAGATAAACACTTGTGTGCAGAGAGAGGATCATCCATGATGACACGCATGGCGGTAGGTCAGGAAAGTTAACGGTGAGTCAAATCCGGGCTAGAGCTGGGCGGATTACGTGATCAAGTGCCTATTCAGTACTGGGTTCAGAGAAGTATTCCACCAAAAAGCCGTAGTCTCCTCCGATGGACTTCTTCTCAGAAAAGACCAAAATGAAACTGAGACATTCACTGAGGTCTTACAGAATTTTGTTACTCTTGGTGACGGCTGATCTAACGATTTACGGGTGTGGTCCACGCATGTTGGGAGGCACTCAGGGGATATGCATCCTCGTGGTGAGCCCTGATAGTCTGTGTATATATGTATGGGAATTTTTACTGGTGAGTTGAGTTACACTGCGAATCCTCACAATAAGTTGGTTTCTCGTTTGAACTTTGGTCACGTGAGTTCTAGGTGTTTTCGGTGTTTTCAGGGAAATTACAATGGGGCACGCACACTACAGATCGGAAATTTATCTTGCAGTTAGAAAGGAAATATTATAGCTCAGCACCAAGATAACCTAATTGAATGCACCTTGTCACAAGAATTTCCTGGCAAGTATCTTTGTTATCTGGATAAATTTCACTTCGTTATTTGGGTATTTTATCGAACTTTTGCAAAGTCAGTGTTAAGGGACTGTAATTTGTGTGAAATAATTCAATAAAATTGATCTCCTTGGGACGTACCAAGTAAAGCCACGCACAAAGTAGTCACCAGTAGAACAAAGAAAGTTCCGTGCAGAAATTCTTCACAGTATAGGTAAACCTATTGCTGTGATCAGCGTAGCTTACACTTTGCCTGATATCGAGCTATCATTCCACCTCATTTGAAAGCTGCTCATTTCTAATCATTACATTCTTCTAATTCACGGTGAAATGGTTTACCAAATTTTAGCTTTGGTCTATAGTAAAAATTTTTAAACCTAGACTTACATCCGAACTTTTTTGTAAAATGAAAAATATGCTTAAGATGTCAAGCGTTCTCATAAGAATGTGAGTAATCTCGATTCCTTTTTTTCACATCGAATTATTAGATTGCAACCAGATTTGTCCAGCGGGCTGAAAGAAAACCCCAACAATTTAGCCGTCGGCTGAGATATCACTATCGGTTTGGATGAGTTGTAGCGCTTCACGTAGTCCTTGAAAATCGATGGACGGTCCTGATCGAGTTTCCTTTGTTTCGTGAACTACCCGAACCGTTTTACTAGCAATTACCGAGTGTCAAATATACAAGTGTTCTACGAGTTCAGTTCACGTAATCCGTCATTCTAATTAACCATGAATATCTGGATATCATTTTAGTCCTGTCCGCCAAAGCCTTGTGCTTTTCTTCCCCACAAGTCTCGGTCATGCTCATCGCTTTCTCCGTGCTTCTGTGGTTAAGAATTATAACCATCTCACCTTATCCATGCATAGGCACGGAGTAATACAAGCTCCTCGGCATGCTTGTGTACTTTTGCCGCCGAAACTGTATCTCAGACAACAAGTGGATTTCCTATAAGAAAACTCCAACTCATGTGCAGTTGAATGTGATTGAAAGTAATTTTTTCCAGACTATAAACAGAAGTATTTCGGGAATCTATTTTATCAACCGCAGGCTGTGTTCACACGTCAGTAGAGTGAGAGAGTAATTGAGTGTATACAAACCGGACAAACTAGGTTTCCTTGTTTTGAAAGTGACGAATACATTTTGTTAGCCCCTTCAACCATATCATACTCGCCGTTTCCACTCCCTCTCTCTCTCTCTCCCTATCTTTCCAGTACAAAATCATCTACATCTATTCAGTGATACTTTTGCTTAGAATGATTGACTGAGTGGCATTGTTCTTGAAAATATGAAGCCAACGCTGGTCATAACTGTGTGGGCAATATACAATATAGCAAATGGACTATTGATTACTAGTTGGATTTGAATACCACAAAAATTTATTTTCTTCACCCATCAGTAAAATCACGAAGTTTTTCATTGAAACGTGAAATACAAATTGTTTGCCAGAGGAATAAATACTTCACCACCAGCAAAAAATTTCTTCGAGTAAGATTTCGTTCAGGTGGGAAATCTTCCGTAAGCCTTCAAATAAATGATAACTCAATCATTGCCGTTCGCTTGTATCACAAGAACCGATCAGAGTACATTCGGATCCTTGAAATCCCCACCCCTTTCTCCCGAGAAAGAGAAGGGGTGTGGTTTTCTTTACCAGCTCTACGGAAACGTGATTGTTTTGAAAGGATGGGAACAGAATAGGCTGGTGTTTGAGGATGGGATAAGGAGGAAGATCCCATTTCCGGGAAGGAGATGATTGAAAATGTACAGGCTCCGAATCGTTCATGCGTGACTGGTTGATTGAATTTCCTGGTTGTACATTATGTAGGAATGACGGAAGAAGAGAATGATTACGTTCTTCTGTGTAATACAAAAACCAACTCGGTCGTATCAGGGATATCGGCGGTGTTCCGTTCACCGGCCGTATTAAACTCACAAAAGCTTACCCGAGACAACATTGTAAACGTCATAATCGTGCGGATGTTTGCAAATTTACGTTCGCTTTTAGAATAGTCTGGTTGTGGAAAATGCTGTCCTGCCCGACTAAATTGAAATCAGACAACGAGAACGCTTCGTCAGCCAAGTTCGACTGTTGTCCTTACCGAGGCAAATTGCTCGATTTGTTTCTGCCTGGCAGGAAGTGGCACTTCAGGAGATAGACTGCGGGAAAGAACCCTTTTAGCTGTCAGATCAGCTTCCCTAAAGAGAACATTACCTGTTCGACTTTGGTGGGGAGTGGTGGTGATTCAAACATTGCAAACAATTTTTAGTTAAATTGACCAGGTGGTTCACATTTAAATTTATAGTTATCCGCTTCCTGTTCAGATAGCTGGCAAGAAAAATGTTGATCAGAACAACTGACTATTAGGAGTGAGATGGATAACTGAGTACGTTTGGTATTTCCCTCAAACTAATATATTGTACAGTTGGCGATCGTTTTTGAGTACTGGTAGTGACTGAGATGGAGTTTTCACAACTGGATAATCATACGTAATCTGTGGATCTCACAATCAATTTATGTGAGACTAGTCACTTGTATCCTTACTAAAGTTACTGTTATTACTTTACTGAATTAGTAACCAAAGAACTGGCTTCACACCATAGAAATGATGTCAGACCATAAATAATCACTCGATTACTGCTCACTGAGAAACTAAATAAAGGACCAACTCGACAGTGTGACCCACTTATGATATAGGGTAGCACAATCTCAAAGAACTGATTTAAAATATTTGACAAAAAGGAAGGGGAAATATTACGAGAAACAAGAGGTCACTGTCAGTCAAAGAAATCAAGCTGCGAAAGATCCTACTTGGCTCCTAATCAGGTCATAAAAGTATAGCCAGAGCAGAAAACGGTCAGAAAGTCATAAGTTACTTCGCGGGTGGACACCTGAGCTTCAGCGATCAATCACTGATTAATGGAATTTAAATATAACCCCCAGCCACGGAGTCAGTCACTTATCCAGTGGACATGTGAAGTAGCTGACTTAACGGGACAGCTCGATGAAAAGATGGTTTGATTTAAGTTGAGCACAAGCAGTAAATCGGGACAAGACCATAAGCGAAGTGATGGACCCACGAAATCGAACAACTATCTTCGGCGTATAAATAGTCAAATGAAGCCGAAAAAGCAGTACAGCGAAGCTGACCGGTTGTTGTCGAGAGATACGCGAGGTGTAAATCGCCTCCAGTCACAATGGAGGCAGACAGTCGTGTGTTATTCCTCGTCTCGGTACCTGCCACGTTTGATGTACTTAGGGATCTAATGTGGTTCTCCATCATTCCAGATCTCACTCAGGGTCAAGACCACCGGTGTTCCATGCAGGTTCAGTGGGTCCTCGTGGTTGTGAAACATGGGCTTCCATTGCGCGTACTAAAAAATGACCAATAGAATTATGCAAAAATGTTATGGGTTGAGTCGATGAATTATCAAACAAAAACAAAAAAACTATGAACAGCTAGAGGAAATCCAATCGTTCTTTCTTAATTCTGGGAAATCAGCAAGCAGCAAAGAAATTTGAATCCAAGTGGAGCTTAAAGTTATTGACTTTACAAAATATTTATGTAATTCGATGCTAATGGTCATTTATTGCATCGTATCATCTTCTGATAAAAACATGGATAAATTAGTCAAAAGATAAATTTTACTATCCACAAAACATAATACTTTCCGCAATTCACTACTATCTTATTCCGACGGGAAAGTTCCTACGGGAAGATTAAAGCAAAAGAGCACGTCATTACAAATGCCAGGTCCTTAAATAATGCGGTTTTAGAGGAAATCGAAGTAGACGGAATATCAGCTGAAGCTCAATTTTATGAATTCTTATCACTTTTGCAGAATGTATCCCTTGATACCGGGAGCCTAGATAACAGTTCCATTTCGGCTTGCGGCATTGAACTTTTTGATGCGAAAAAAGCAAGTGGATTTTCCATTATCTAATTCTATTTAGGTTGATATACATTCGAACTATTGACGCACGTGTCTGGAATGTTGTCACCTCACTTAGGAGCGAACTACAACTTAAGCTAGTTTTTTCCTTTAACCTGGCAACTGATTGAGAAAGTCCTACTCATTATGATTGGACTGACCACTGAGCACTAAAATGGGCATCGTTTGCTCAAACAGTCACTCAGGTTTTGAATACTGAAGTGAAGAGTGGAGTAAAACAAACTAGCGATTATTATTACAAAAGAGGAAAATGCCTCCACAAGTCCCATGTTACCCCTCTCATCACCTTAGGAATAGTTTACGCTACCCCGTATCCAGCTGTAAACTACCGTCGATCACTGAAAAGGGGTTTGTGCCCAGGGGGCTTCTGGTCTCGTACGGGTTTTCTAATCTGATACATCCACGTGAAATACCTGTTACTTCTTTTCACCAGAAATTCCCCGTACCGTCCTGACTATAGTACTGAGAACCTTGTAATCGCAGACCCCGTTATTTTCGACGCCATCATCATGACCACATTAGACATGTCTACTATGGCGGTCCCAAGTTCGGATTTTCCCCATTCCCGCGTGCTTGTGGGGGACAACCCGCACGTGTCTACAAGGCAGGTATTCGATGCGGAAAAAAGTGGGAAGCGAACGTGGAAATCTATTGTGGCCGTTCGTCTTTCTCTCTGTACGTATGTGGTGTGTGTGTGTGTGCTTGCCTGTTGATAACTGCACGTTTGTTTGCCTTTGTGTGTTTATGAACGATGATTGCGCAGTTTAGTGAAGTAACGAGTATGGCCTGTCCGCGAACAGACCAACCGTCCTATCGCCCGCATTCGAGTAGGTGAATCAAATGCGGGTGTGAATACACCAGTACTACCGTCACTGCAACCACCACCCCAACCACGAAACACCTGACGGCGCTCCCAACCGTGTAGCTCTGCTGCAGGCACAGGTGCGGACAACGCATTTCGCTACTCCATGGAATCTACCCACATTCGGGCCGTGCCGTTTCAGATAATTATTGTTCGAACATCGGCGTCATCTTCATTGTCGATGTCGTCGTCGTCATCATCATCGAACATCTATAACAAGTAGTTAGTCAGCACCAACCCCTACCCTCGTGAACAACACCACCAGCACCAATGTCACCAAGATTGCTCAGATTTTGTTGTGAAAATCTAACCCAGTGCAGATAGGCTAAAGACAATTCGTAAAACAAAGTTTAATACGCTGTTCACAGAAGCATGCACACATACATGACCGTTTTCGTACACAACGTTGTTGCATATACATACGTGTGCACACACACAGACACGCATCCATATTCACCATAAATATGTCAGAAAAAACCTGTCCCGAAGATGCTCAATTATGTTTGTGTATGGGTGTGCGCCTGTGTGCTAACACATGCCTCTGTATGTGTGAATAAACTACACCGGTTTGTTTATTATGTACCATGGTAGTAATCAGAGGTGAGACAATTAGCTGAGTTGACGCCAGAAGAATCGACCAACCCCTAGCGGAAATCATAATACTTGCAAAGTGATCTGCACGTGAATGTATGTATGTATGTGTGTATGTACGTGCGTATGTGTGTGTGAGTGAATGAGCGAGTGAATGAATTAATTTAGTAGAGTAGAGTAGTCTTCCTCTAATTGTTGTGGCCCGATGATGGCAGAAGATAGCTTTCTGCTACAGACTTCAACTACTCCAGTTGTAGCTAAAGTCATTTCTGAAGTATTATTGGTTGCACATACACGCAGTGGTGTTGAGTAATTTGTTCGTCTGTCATGTGAGAGAAACGGAAAATCGCAAGAGAAGAAGTTAACCTGGAATTCTCCCATTCGGTGGAAATGCGCTTCACTTTTTAGCAGTTTGAGAGGTAAAGTAGACAACCTCGGTAACATTACAAAACAATGAGCTTTAAGCATACTTAATTTTATTGCATTTTGGGAACTCAGAAACGGTACAACTCCCGCTAATTACGATGTTACGGAGGAATGTAAGACGTCCCATTCAAAAGTTAAGCCTCCTTTCTACACATGATTACTGGCCACTTTTTCGGTTTTCTATTGTCTACTCTTAGATGAAATGAATTGAATTTTGGTAGACAAAAAGAAGTTAGCAAGTGACTATTTGTTTATTTGTTTGTAATAGCGTAAGATTTAAATGGCTTATGATTTCAGAGAATGCTTTGTTCGCATGAGGAGCCTGAATCGTACGTTTTTGGAAAATCCACTTGCGTTCTTCACATCGAAAAGTCGGACGCCGCGAGCCGCAATCGAACCGGCAACCCTCCGCTTACCGGGCAGATGATTTGATTCACTGACCAGCTTTTTATGTCACGCTAGCTTGCATGCGTCATCCAATACAATGTTTTTATTGATTTGTACTTGAGTCGCCTTTGCCTTGTAAAACTATACGGAAAATAAATATTGGTAGAACATTCTGGTCCAGCGACTCGCGTTTCCTTTCTGACTAGGTTAATCAGGCCAGGGCCGTCCGTTATGCCACTCCCCATATTTGATCTTTCTGGCTCTTTTAAGAGTCACCCACAGTGTATATCTACCGATTCCCCGACGAGGCTCAAATCCACAATAAAGAATTTCTAGACACAAGTTAACAATTAGGCTACTCGTGCTGACTCCTAACGGATCGCTCTAAGTCAACTCTCTACTGCACTGTCAATGAGTGATGAGGTGTTGGTAATGGGCAAAGTAAGGGACAGATGATTGCGCTCAGTGATAGAATACAGGGGTGAAGTAAATCGCTCAAGAGCCGGTCCGAGTGGTTTAGTAGTTGATGTTTGTGACATTCACAGTCTGGCATTCTGATCTCGAGCCCCAGTTGGGAATTGGTGGATATTTACTATTTCATGCTTGCGGATGAGCGGAGTGAAAAGGGATAGATCATGCCCTCAAAGACTCGCTGTGCTGTCTAAGGCAGCCATGATTCCCAGATTTGGAGCTATCCCCCACTTAGGACTCAAAACAGTAGGTGGGGTAGCGAGCCGACTGACAGTGAATTGCTGTCCATTATGAATGTGACTGGAAGTCACATACATGTAACAAGACGGGAGAGCGGCTACTCGTATCTACGTAAATTTTCACAGACGACGAATCTTTGTATGTAAAAAAGAGTCAGAAATTCCAGTTTATTTAAAATGGAGTTGTTTGAGGAAGATTAATAATTTCAGCTAGTCAGTTTGTATAATTTGTTTTCAGATTAGAGCCTTGACGTGGCAAGTTTCTTCAAAATGGTTACGTAATACATCCAGAAGGAAGTTTTGTGATTTCTCTTAGAAACTTTCTTACCATAAGAGTTGAATTTAATACTCGCTACAAGCTTTGTGTTGTAAACAGATTTCTGTATAGAAGCCGGTTTAATCTACTTCGTTGCAGCCAAGACCGCTGTGATAACAAAATAGGCGGAAATGGGGCTGATCATCTAGAAGTCACGGTCGGAAGAAATTTCCTATTCCGAAACAGCCCTCGAAAGACAAAAAAGAATCCTTCCGACAGGTAAGCGGATCTAAGAAGGACTCCAGAAAGTTAGCAATATCGTCCGAGTTGGTAGCCCTAGACCAGGATGTCATTCTGGACAATCAGGTCAACGCAGCAAGAACGGTTCGCACAAGAACTCGCTCAATAGTCGGTGGGGGTACGCGACTAAGAGAAACTTGAAGTGTTCAGTTAGCAGGAGGATCCATCTCACCGAAGTGCTGGCTGGAAAAAAACTATATAATCGGCCACGTATGCTTGGCTTTTTTAATATCTACCTCAGTAAATACAGGTATATCCTCATTTTTGCCTTCTTGCTACATTAAGCCAACGAATAACAACGTTGCGAATTTATATATGTAACAGCACCCTTGGCCAAGGCAAAAGTTGGGTTTCAGAAAAGGCAACTGGTATTTATTCAAAAGAAAGCAACTTAGAGACTGTACCAAACAGAATGTCTATTCAGCTCAATAGCCAGCGTGTTTTCGTTTATATTTTAGGGCTTCCTTCGAACTTTCAAGTGTGGAGCTAATCAAAACTGTGATCAGTTCGTTGGGTACCATGCGATCGGTCACGAATTCCAATTTCTCCTGCATTTTTCACATCATCTTTTCTTGAAAGTCGAGAAGGAATTCTCTGTCCCACTGAGGTCACTGAGTGTCGGGAGTCTAAAGGCCCATAGTAATTGAATAAGTGTCAAAATGTACTCAGTACGAAATATGTCGCAAGGCTTGACACGGTATACCGCCGGGACTGCCATTCGAGCAAAATTTCAACTTATGGTTCGACATCCAATGTCATTGGGATGGGCGCGTCTGTTTGGGTTTAAATGCTGGTGGTTTCATTATCTTGAAGCTGAGCAACACTTACCTGGCTTTCGGGTAAAGGTCATGTTGATACAAGCATATACATTTTGTGCCGGAAGTCTGTCTTCAGCACACTGTCCTACTTTAACCGGACAATGCCGTATTTTGTTCCTTTTGATTCTTTTATTTTATTTACCCTTTCTAACATATAACAATGGTACAGTATTTCAGAGGGCAGTCGCGGTCAATCTGAGGCCGCCCATCTGCGAAAGTGTCCAGTGGTAGCAAGATTCGGATCCAAAACAGAAGGGTTGAAAATCCTCTTTGATGACCGTTGGCTCACCGCCGACCAGAAATCGTGTGTGATATTCCTGTGGTGAATGGTTTTTTTTAGTTACTTTACATAATATGAGATTCTTCGTGCGTCGTGAACGTTCATCTCATCACTGAAGACCATGGGAGCGCAATACAGCTGTTTCATCAGGCTTGTTAGGAATCATCAGCAGGACATACCCAACGATCCCCAACTGGGACTCGAACCCGAGATGAGCTTCTGTGAATCAAACTGCTAACCACAAGGCTATCCGAGATGGCTCTCAAAGGTTAGTTCAACATCTGCGCTACATGAAGTAGCTCCCTTCTGACACTGGCCATTTAGTTATTTTCTTCATAGAATGACATATGAGCACATCACTTCGGTAGTAAGTGGTAGTCGGCTCGGGGTTGGACTGGACAGTAATCACTCACGGAAACCAAATACGATAAATACACCCGCGCACACTAAAAGCAAAACTTGATAATCAACAGATTTTCCAGACCGTATATTTTAACTTCGAGCAATTTCACCTTAACAGTTAAGGTCGTAAATACTGGACATATTGGCGATCAGACGGGATACATTAAAACACTAATGAGAACTGGAAGCCATTTATTATCTTGTTAATAAATAAAATAATACAGGAAAAGCAATGAGGACCAATGCTTTTGACTTGAACTAAAAATACAGTTACGAATTTTCGACCTTACTTACTTTCGTAGACTAGACACTTGTGACATTTGTACGACAACGGAGTGACTTCGCTCAAGTTCGAATCCTGCCCGAGACTCCAGAATTTTGTATACGTCGACCAACATATGCAAGAGACGGAATAGGAACAACTGAACTGCGAGCGGAAAACTCTATGCTACTCGTGATCGGTTTCGATAAGTAGAGATACGTGGTAGTCGATAAGGCATGAGGTCAGCAGACTTCGGAATAGGCAACAGTCAATGAGTAACAAGATCAGTGTACAATCAACGTCTGGGTAGGTGACGTTTTAGGTAACAGATAACTCACGGTGAGTGCATCCATCCAACGTGTTTATGCATCAACTAACACCATTTTCAATGGCTCGAAGGAGGAGGGAAACGAGCGGATGTAAAAGAAGCCCAATAATGATCTGTTTCTCCGAAAAAGTTCGTTGTGAATAGTAGTTTTTTTACACATGAATTTCGTCAACGCGTTTTCTTAAGAATGACAGGGTACAAATTCGTCCACTTCTTTTCAAACGACGTCAATAAACTATCACAGCTGTCACACTTTCTGGACATTCAGTTTCGTGTGCTGGTGAAGTAATTAACCGAGAAATTGTTAAAAGTAAAATAACTACCACCAGGTACACATGATTAATCTGCAGAATTTTCTGATGGTGTGAAGAGACGAGATAAAGTGGGTAATGGCAAATACACTTACATTCTTTGCTTTAAAATGTCTACGAAGCGAGCCGGAATCAAACCAACGACCTACAGCTTACCGGACAGTTACTCTACCAATTGATGCTTACCACGATAACTCGGCTGGTGGAAGAACTGTCCCGTAAGCAGAGGATCGCCTGTTCGAATCTGGCTCGTGCCGTGAACATTTGGATAAGAAAAAGGGCAAAGGAATTTTTCAGTACCTGAGTACCCGAGAACTGATTGACACAAGACCGAAAATTACAAGCTCGAAACAGAAAACAAAAGTATTATTTCTTCCTCCTCCACGGTTCCAAAAACCGATTAGTGCTCGCAACTATACCAAAGATTCCCGGTAAAGGTTCTCAGGCTTGAACGGGCATATTCGATCAGAAGGTGTACTCCTCCTATTGAAACCTAGTTCGTCTCTTTCTGTTCTGCTTCCAGCCGATTCCTTTAGCTCCACCTTCTATAAACAATCCTGTGTTTTGGGCACACTTCTTCAAGACTCACAGTTACACTCCCTTCTGGGTTGGTGTCTCACGGTCTTTATGGTTATACTGTTCAGCTAATAACCCATTTAGTTTATTTTTTTTCTATTTCAAATGCTCCGATCGTATAGTATTTCCTGATATGAAGATGCGAACAGTAAAGAGCAGCGGATGAGAGAAGTTGAAAGGGGACAGCTAGATTCGATCTGTTGACTCCGTCATTTTCAGTTTGCAGTGATTACCGTTGATCATCGTTAGTAAAATTTGAAAAGAAAAATTACAAAAACCCACTAGCTTGTGGATCGAACCATTCAAACGAAGATTCGGAATTGGGTTTTCAAAGAAAAAGGTTCTTTTGTGTGGGCTCCCGAGATTCCTGATTAAATAACAAATCATCTACACCATCTTGGCGAAACACCAGACTCCTTTTTCTCTCATCAGTGATCTGTTCTACTTTTAAGCCTGCGCTCAATGTGGTATACATATGTGACTCACGGGCCAATCTAGACTTTACAACGAACTTGAATGAAGTAAGGAGGTTGTTGATTTGAAACGATTGAATTAAATGGTGTTTTGCCAGATTGCTTTAATGTGTCGTAAACTACTGGAGGCATTGCCTATCGCACAAATTGTTTAACAAACTGTTTTCATTAGACTGACAACAAGTAATCTAAATCTTTTACCGACAAATGTATCCGACTGACAAAAAAGTTAACTTCAACAGAACAGACGCCGTGGTTAGTGCGCAATATTGGCTATCCATTCACAAGTAAACAAAATGGAAGCTACTTCATCGAGCTTGTTGGAAATCATCTACAGTGCATAAGCAGTGAGTCTCTTTTGGGGATCGAACCTGGTTGTTGGTCGTATACTGTTGTCTTCAGGTCCTTGAGACTAACTTTCAAGGGCTCGCTTAACCTGCGTACTACATGATAAACCCCCAATTCGTCGCTGACTTCCAATCCGAACTCTAGAGTTAACTTGTAGTGGCTAAAGGGAAACGAAAGCCTCAAGTGACGACGACTACATTAAAATTTAGATCCACTGCAACTGAAGTTTTGTAAAACTGTATTGAAAGTTTATACAGATTAAGGTCTGTGAAATAACTAAGAGTTCACGTAAGTCACTTACAAACTGCTTGTTGTAGAATTTACTACGTGCTCATGAACAACATAAAATCATCCAAGTTTTATTACCCGTAAGACTCTACAAGTTATTCGGAAAGTCATAGTTACTCACCTCTGACCGCAGTGGAATATGACAGAACAGAAAGAAAGACAATTCGCGTATACTATAGACCTATGCAGTCTATATCTCCAGAAGAAAACCTAGGAATCAAAGGGGGTTTTCCATAGTGTGTGCTCTACACTAAGCCGTATTTTTCTATCAAAGTCGGCGGTTTATTTCCTTGATATTCTCTCCAACTGGCCCGGAACCTTATGAGTTTGGAGGCAGCTTGAGGGAAGAACCAAAGCAGTGATAAATCTTAGAAAAAGCTTATAATCTCTTCGTCTCTTGCGACAGCGTCAATTGTCATGGGTAGAAAATTGAACTATGTTCAGTTCATTCAGTTGGAATTGTTTTTCTCAATCCGTTAAGCCACTCTCTACACTCTTGCGCTCTCTCTGTCTCCCTCTGTTTACATGACATTTTAGGATTGAATGTGTTTCGAAGCTTGTCAACAAGCGGACAACCATTTTTACCGCATAAAATCTGCAATCTGATGACCTAATTTGTTCATATTTTGTCTGAGATTATTTGACAAAAACATCACATTTAACAGAACGTCCCTAACTGGAATTTTGCTCTCTCTCTCTCTCTCTGTTATTACCTTTTACTCCTACCCCACCCATTCTTTCCACTTGCTTTGCTTCTCTGCCCTCCCCTCCGCTGGTCTGACGAACGCATGATTAATTTTTATGAAACAACTCAGCGAGGATTGAAAAATGCTTTATTTTGTTTGCTTACAGCCAAACATGCTTATTCTCTCCAATCGACTTATAAAATGTTACCTATGTACCATGACGATGATAATGAAGAACGCTCATCTTCAGCACTATTGGAAAGAGATGGCACAAAACCCCGGCCGATTACCCCTTGTTGAGTTCATAGTTAGTAGTAGAACAAGCAATAGTTACATTTCTTCTATTTCTGTGGTCGTATACTCAAACCCAGCTGTGGTAGATGAACAAATAACAATCAAGCAGGAAAGTGTGCAAGTGATGTCACTGAGCTGAGGAATATGCATGCGCTAGCGTACTTTCGCCTCAAGTTAAGCAAAGTCAGTCGCTAAGTACTGGGATTGATCAGTCAACAAACAGCTCAGAGAATGAATCATGATTGGATATCCATAGGCGTATGTCCGTGCATGAGAAGGAAATTGATCAATTGTCCGCGCAGTAGACATGACTGTTCAAACTGGATACAACACCCAGCAAGCAGGATTATCATTCAATGTTTTACACGGTACCAAAATCACTACACATAATAATATCATCACCACTAACATTGCCATCTTTTTTCGGATGAAGATGGCGGTAATGACAGCTCTGACCTGACTGTAATTAATTGTCACTACTATAATTATTTTTATTGTTATTACTATCAGTAACAACAATAAAAATCTTCCGAGCCAGAGCTAAGAAAAAGATCATTCTCAAACTTTTAGTCGTTATCAATATTCGGATGACGACGGTGTTTCTTTTGCTATGGAATAGAAAATTTATACAATTAGATCTGTTCTTTTTTACGTGGGCGCATGGCTAAGCAGCAGCATACCAAAACCTAACAATCACATCAAACGAGTTGATCGTGTGCCCGTTTTACCAAAGGTTATCGATTCAGGAAACTTTTACCAAGTTCCTTCGAGTTCCCCAAAACAGATGATACTCTGGATGTCTAGGTCATGTGTCGATGATTATGTATTCGTCTCAGTAGCTGGAGATTCAATTGCCAGTGAAATCATTCACCATGAACTATCAACTTTCAGTTCAGCATTGAAAACCATGGGATCACTGTACATAAGATTCACCCATCCAGGACAGAAATCGTCAACAGCGCATATCCACCGACACCAGTTGGGATTCGAACTCAGGATGAATGCTTGGTAGCTAAACATTTTACCAGCGAGTCTGACTAACTGGGTTCTTTCGCGTCAGTACTCCATGAAGTAACGCCATTCCACTGCCGACTTTTGAGCCGTGAAAATCCTTTGTTTGCACAGCGATCAGCTCCTGTGATAATAAATGTCTTCTTCTCCGTAGGAAGCTCGAGTAGTGTTGACGTTAAAAAAATTGTTGAGGGTAGCTCCAGTCAACTGTTGGTCACGTGTTCCACTCACAAACGTTCAGTTTCGGGTTTGAGTCCCGGTGTACGTCCGATGGATGTGCTCTGCTGATGGCGCACATTATCCCATAGTTTTCTGAGGTGAGCTAAACATTATTACCGCATGATGAATCATTTCGAGAAGAATAATGGTTCCTTGTCTTCGTGTTTTATCTAACAAAATCCTCTTAAATTGTATCGGATGGATCAATCACACCATCATCTGGGAACATTTTACACCAATGCAGGAAAGAATGAACAGTCTTGCAGTCCAACTGACTCTGCTTGTTGTATGATTCATTTTTATTTTCAGGATATTGACCTCACGAACCGCCATGCTTTGACGTCTTCCACTAAACACTGGAAAACTTATCTGAAAGGCGAATTTTCAGACAATCAAAGAGCTTCTACTCATTGTTTGCTCGGTATGAGGTCCAGCATAGTCTGTTGGTTCACCGTTCAACAAACCAATTTGGAATACTAGTCCTTGAAAATGGTTGCATCGTGATAGGTCCGTAGTTCGAATTCTCTTTCGCGGTTTCATTTTCCTACAGGCCTTAAAAACTCGGTTTGTTGAACACTGAGGTATCCAGCTTATTAAATTTCAGTCCCGACCCTCAGAGAAAAGAAGGTATACTGTCCATTTTGTGGCAAGACTAGAGCATCTGACCTAAATGTGACACGGGGTGGCATAGCAGAAATTCATTGTGTTCACCTCTGTCGAGGTTTGGAATTTCACTGTCACGTTGAATTCCATTTGGTTTTTCCGTTGTGGATTTTACGCAAGGCAGTGATCTATATGGCTTCAAAAACTGCTGATTTCCATCCTACATACAGTCGTGCTTTTCCATGAAGACTAAAAGTTTGGACTGTATACTATAAGGATACGACAGTGGGACTGATCAAGCTTACCCGTCTATTATTTGTTCGGTAAGCAAAATTAGACCAGCATGTTTTCTTTCCCTCTTTCAGCAGCATATTTTACTTGAGCCCAGGACTCAGATCAGTAGCATTAGTCGCACATGAGACCAGAACATTTTCAGTAACATTTGCCGCAGTGAAACTGAGTATTTTTAGTTTCCAGGAATCAGGAAAAGTAGTGGTAACTAGTCCCACTGAATAAACGCGATTCTCCAAGTTACTGGACCGATTTTGACTTTTTCTCTCTCGTTTATTTGAAAGTATTCCTCAGGTAAAGTCACCGTTTAGAATGACAACTTACGCTTACCAAACAGACAAATAAATAGATATACAAAGCAATATAATTTATTTCAGAGGACATTATTTTCTTCATCAAGTTTTTACACTATTGGTAGTCTGCTCCGAGACAAGCGTACAATGAACTGCACTTAGAATCCAATGTTGATGTATTTACGTAAAACAGATCATCACTATATATATATATATATATATATATATATATATATATATATATTTAATCACCCTATTTGTTCAGATTTCCATTCACTCCCTAAAGTCTATTTTATTGTTTACATCTCTATCTTAGAAAGAGTGGCACGTGAGTACGGAAATTAACAAAGACGAGTAGTACACCATTAGCTACTCAGAAGACGGAGTAACTCAAGAGATTCATTCAGGTGGTCCGCAGTTTAGTTAAATCCTTTCGACGGACTTGATGAGTTACAACCGAACAGAAGGGAAGAGTGAAGAATGTGGTTGCACCCCGGACGACCGTTGAGTAAATGCTGCAGTGTCGAAGTCGAGCTCACATTACCCAGTATGTTCTGCCTGGGGCTATCGATCAGCTGCCACGGAGTTCAACAGAGTGACCAACCTATTCACTCGTTCACTACTGTGGATGGGGACTTCCAGTAGCAGAATATCCCTGGCACTTACTGGATATGGTTTAGGGAAACAACTATCCATAGATCCAAGTGCGTGAGCACTCGAATGAAGTGATAAACCGGCTCTTTTGTCAAGGGGAAGCCTATTGTGGTGTGCCTCCGTTCAGCTGGTTCTTTACACGTGTGACGTAAGCTTTGGATCAGACTCTGACCAATTCACTTGAAACACTCTTCGCCGGGGATCTGAACAACTAAACGAGTACCTGGTCATGAGAAAGGATACTAATGAATACTTTTTGTTTAGTCTTCTTTCCTTTTCTGCTGATTCGTTTGTTCATTTGACTGGATGCTGTCTGTGTTAAGTTGACTACATTGCGTGAAACAAAATAAGGAGGATCTTTTTCGTATTTTTCTAATTTAAAAATCAATAATAAAGCATCTTAATTGTTTTAAAACATCGTTGAGCAGTCCGTATGCCGATGAGATGTTGAATTCGTCATATTTGAATCAGAAATACCACTACTTCCACCACCGCCACTACTACTGTAGTGGATTATCTATGCTACTTACTGAATGCGGAAGTACTCAGTTACTAAGAATACAATAATGGACAGTTATGGAGAGACAATGGAAGTGAGTGTGTCACACAAACTGAAGTTACTGATGTGAAGAAAGGCACGTGGACGAAGTCATGGCATCCTCGATCTGATTACAGCTGCCTTTACATAGACTGGATACCGAAGATGCAAATAGGCAATTTTGTTATGCTTGGCTAATTTTTTTGAAGGCCAAATACGTGGCCTGCGCCGAGCAGCGGTGATCGATGATGTGTCAGATATACTAAAGGTGCTTGTCTGTATAGTAGCGGGTCAGTCCACTTGAAGACAGTGGTGATCCTGTCGGAAGGCTGTGGACCACGTGGTTCTTATGTCTGTCTTCATTCTGTCGCGTCCAGTACATGCGACTTCCATTATCGTTCCATGGTTGTCCATATTTGTTTTCAAGCAGTCAACCACTTACCTATTCAATGAGCAGTACGTGTATCCCACACTATTACTACTGCAAAGACGACGACTACAACAACAACAACGACAACGACAAAAACCACAACAGTGACTCTTCTGAGAAATTACTCGATTCCCAGCCGTTCTACCAAAACATTTAGAGTTAAATAGGGATTTCATTTTACAGTTTATCAATGGGACTTACAAATAATCTAGATGACTTTATACGTTCAAATGTAAAAGCAACAACGTTCTTCTTTGATTCCCTTCTTGTATATCTCACCCCATAACCTTACTTACTGTCCGCTAAAGTACCTTTTCGGGGGAAACCTTTCGTTTCTCGAAATAACCATAGTTTTCTCTATGGTTTTAATCAGACTCCGAATAACAGATGATAGGATTCTGTGACATTTCACTCTATCACTATTGGTTTTTCTTTGATCTGAATTCGTTCTTTTGTCCGATCTGATTCACCACTTAGACGAGATGTTCATATCGAACCGATGTGTCCGTTTTGTGCTCCTATGAGCGCGCCATAGTGCACTGCACCGTGCCACAGTCAAAATCCTCATCGTAACCCTTAGGAAGACAATAATGATAAGAGTTAGTGTGTGGGCGTGGTTGAACAGTGTGGGTAGCGAAAGCGATACTCTTCCTTGCTTGTTGCGTGCGTCCGCCTAAATCTGACACGTAAACACACACTGACGCAAACACGTACGCAACCGTGACTCGAGTGCCCGTTCTTGTCTTCCCTAACCAAACTTCAGATATACCTCAATCTGTTCACTATGTCTCTCGCGTCCTAGTCCAGGGTGTTTGATTTGATTTACCCTGTGCAATGCGCGGCTCAAACTTTGTCTGGACAAAAAACTGAAGCGCGTCTGCACCATATGCCGCGTGTTCGATGACAGCGCTTATCTTGTGCAAATATTTACCCCTCAGAATCTCTCCACTTTCCGAAAGAATTAGACCAGTGCTTGTGCGTTGACTTGTGTGTGTATGTTTGTGCCAGTTTGTGTAGACATATGTCTGTTGACGTGTTTCAGCGCGCTCAAACACAGCCACTCGTTACTGCTAGATGACTTGGGTCGCCAAAATTGAAATCCACATTTTTATGCTACTGTGACTGTATGTTTGGCTGGTGCACTATTCTATCCGAGTATAAACCTCACTCGTTGTATATCCGTAGACTCTAAAGTGAACAGTCCGTAGGAAAGCGTGCTGATATTCCATATTGTATATATCACGCAGCACTATTTCGAATCAAATAGTCCTATCTGACATCATCAAGCTGGCGAACTTGCTTGATTTTGAAAAATAAGATGCTGATAAAATGTTTTTCAAACAGATCCGATTGGTTACGAAGATGATTCTGATAAGCACTTTTGAGCTTTGGTGACCTGTGCTTCGTGACGAAGTCGAATACCACTAAAGTTGAATACTCAGTTCAGCAAGGCCATGCCAACTGTCCATATCTGCCATTCCTCACCTCGGATGAATCCACTCTGAAGTTGGTGGTAAGCTGAGATCATCAACTGCCAATAAATACCGTAAAGATCATGAGAGCTATCAGAACCTAGTGGGACTACCAAGAGATTCCCACTGACCAAAAGGTAAGATATAGATCAAGTCAGCGTAAGGAACTGGTTGCTGAACGATTTTGTCTTCCCCACTCGCCCGTCTGACATACTGCTGCATTCAATATCCCAGACGTTATCAGAGTAATCCATCTTATGCCGAGGAGCAATAAAGTGATGATCAGTATGGTTTCCGGAAGCTCAACTTTGGCTACCGTCAGTAACTTCTATAATCGAGTCAGATAATTCCTTTGATATCGTCGTATTAGCGCAACTGAGTCTACTTTTGACAGCCCACTTTTTCTTAAAGGACATGCTTATGGAAAATCATCTTCACCTGTATCCAAATAAATCTGTTGATCCTTTTTTAAAGATTTCCCAATCAGAATGGATGTGTTCCATTTGCAAATGAACAGAATCTGATACGTTCACATTTAATCAAGATGATACACTGATGGGGACAAAATAGTGTCTTATAAACTGAAATCCCTTTCGTCGCCGGCGAACAGCTCATTTTTACGCCTCTTTTGAAAATAACGGCGCCCTGTTTTGTGATTGTAACTTTTCAATGCGGAACATTTTCCGCAATCGCTGTTCTGTTTCAGAACTGTTGTTGCTGTTAGGTCTTGTCGACGGTTAACAGTTAGAACGAAATTAAAATTGCGCCAGCACCTGGTCAATCTGGATGTCATTACTGGAAACTGACAGAAATAGAAACGCACACTGTGAACATGTGTTGATTATGGTGTCGGTCCGTTATTGAGAACATGAGATTATGATGAAGGAAGAGAATTTAAAATAGTGTCCACGAGATGCTCAGAATATGGCAAAGATGCTAAATTCCGTACAAGATTTGGAATTCCAAACTCCAGAAATGTGAATTTCGGTGTGTGCAGATCGAACAGAAGTGACTTAGTGAGCTGATCTAATGGATTAGAAGTGGTCGGTTTCGCAATCATCCAGGATATATTTAGAGCTAATAAAGCTACTAGGCAGATCTGCATCGCAAATTTAATAAAAAAGAAAATACAAGGTTATTAGCACTACTTCGATCGCAGAGATCTGGTCTGTTTGCGCTGTAGAAACAAATTTGTGTTAAGCAGCAAAAATGCATTTGCCAGTGAGTATTATTATTATTATTATTATTATTATTATTATTATCGTCATCATCATCATCATCATCATCATCATCATCATCATCATCATCATCATCATCATCATCATCATCATCATCATCATCATCATCATCATCATCATCATCATCATCATCATCATCATCATCATCATCATCATCCAAACCATCCAAATCATCCTCATTCGCCAACTGCTGTTGCTTGATTTCGATATGAACTACACATTGACACATATTTTGCTAACGTTGTAGTCTGTTTTCGTTTCCCTGTAAAGTTTCATTGTAACGATACTTTTAGTTATCCGTTGTACAAATCGAAACGCAACTGGTGTCCGATTTGTGAGATCATCTGGTAATAAGTGATTGCATACTTTTCGTCTACTCATTTTGCTACACTATTTGAGTTACTTTCCGAATCCGTTGTGTGTTTAATCACACGGTAATGAGCGTGTATCTTCTTACACAAACTAAGAAGACCCGTATGTCAAACAGTTTGTTATTTTCTCTTTGTTTTGTCCAATTTATATCTGTTCTGTTTCATTTAGGCGTGGATGATGACTCTTTATACTTGTGGTAATGTCTGTGGCGAAACTGCTCTAATCGGTGTCCATGGTATCCGTAAGACTCAACATTGTTGACCTGTTCCTTGCGCTTGCGGCCAACTAGATATTCGATCAGTCAACTAGCCAACCGTCTATCCACTCAGTCAGTTAATGAGACGAACTAATTTGGGTTTACCGTTTCAGGTGTCTATCACCACGGCAAGTACTCTACTTACCACTGAATTCAACCCGTAGAATGTTTAGACTGGTTGTTGTCGAGCCTTTGATCATCAACAAATTTTCAGTTTATGACCGAAACTGAGAAATTCTGAGGGTATTATGACCTGATTAATGGACCTCTGGTCCACCGGCAATCATTTGTTGGCAAAATTTGACAGATTATTGAAACATCAAAACGGAATCCGCTGTCAGATTAGTCTCACGAATCACTTCCACGCGGATATTTATTGGATCAAAGTTTTTCAGAAGATTATTTTTGGAAAAATACAAAATGTCCGTAGAAATCTCGTTCATGCCGATGAAGTGCATCACAAATCTACCGGACGTTCTCGTGGATTCAATTTCAACGCCGAGTTGGGATTTTCATAGTCAAACTGATTGAACAAATAATCACTATCACTTGGAAGCAGATAGCTTTCTCAATCCCATTTTGAACGAAATTGGTTTGAAAGAAGCTACTGATTGTCTTCAGTAGTAGTAATATTAGAAGTAGTAGTAGTAGTAGTAGTAGTAGTAGTAGTAGTAATAGTGGTAAACGGTCAGACATTAAGACACATCACTATGATCCTAACAAAACCTATGCATATGTTTGCACTTGAAAATATCAAGTAACTAGTTTATTCTATTGCTTCACTAGGATTTCTGTTATGGAAGAATCCACCGAACCTGACCGGAGTGAAATTATATGTCAGCTTTTGGCGGGATTCGAACACACGCATGGTTAAATGGTTGAATAAAATAACGGGGTTTTAAGCTGTTGTGTAAAACTCGTCAAAGAATATTTCGAGGCTCGACAAGTCGGATAAATGACCTCACCTAGTTTGTGGGGTTAACTGGTTGTGAAAGCAACGTGCAACGACTTTCCCACTTTTTTCTTGTGAAAACATCATTGATCTAATTATTTGCCACGGTTGTCAAACTGTGTTCACAACGTGTACTTGAGCATATACTACCACTCTTTCGTTATTGCGGTAGACTACATTTGACTAACCAGTGAACTTTTATTCGGCTTGATTCTCTGAATGTGTCAATTGGCAAATCTTCAGTTGAGTAGACTCTAAAGGTCTTTTATAATTGGGCATTCTCATATTTTACCATTGTAACATTTTTTGCGAAGAAAATGACAATATCTATGCCACAACTAATTCACATATCATCCTAGAATCCTTTGGATTTCTCTGCAAAAATATGGATTTCGTAGGCTTTGGAGAGGTGCGTCATCTCTCAAACCGAACTATATCACCTCGGCTGAGCACTATTTCCCGTGGCTAAGGGTTTTAATTTTCAGCGGATTCACTACTGCACAACATTACTGTCTATCAGCGTTTCGCTTATTTCGTTTACTTGTTGTACAAGGCTTCTATTTAACAGTCTTTGGAACAAAAAGTCTGTTTCATGAGCACATTGGATATATTGCTAGACTCGGGGCCAGTGCATGTTACTGGTATTCTTTGTACAGTCGGTGATCCAAATTGTGAGGATTCCCCGTGAAAAAGTATGCCCCACATATTACGACGCCTCTGGGATTCAAAAGGTCAGTCGTTGTTGACCGTGAATTTTTCACGCAAGTTCATATTATTTTTTTCTCGAGGCTTTTCAGAAACAGGAATATTTTCTCTACGGGATTCAGTAAACGACTAAAATATTTTCCCCTCGAGATGGAAACACATATGGACTGGGAAATGGCGATCTTTTGTCTCGTACCTTTTTGTCATTGTCTTTTGAATAGACCTTTCTTCTGTAGAAAGCACCGTATCTGAAAAAGACTGACAACTGTTATTTCTACTATCTTCCGATTTCTTTTCCCTGATTCACTCAGTTGGATCACTGTCATGCTTTGAGTCAGGGATAAAACCTTCCTGACTGGTGGATCCTTAATGTAAGTGCGGCTACGCGAATCCGACTGAGTGATCGATACTGACTTGTGTTTACTTGAAAACCCGAAGACCATCTGAGTACGATTCATGAGTGAGGCGCGCGATGATGCGGAGCGTCATCTTAAAATTCACCAAAAATTGGCCGTAAACGGCTTACTTATATCGTGTTTACTGGTCAAATAATCAGTGTTCATGTATGGACCATCTTGACAGACAAATAATATCGAGATCTTGGCAGGAAAAGGGAACCTCCTCACTACCAACCAACTGTCTGGTCCAGATGAAATTTCGCCTACATGATCATAACTCACCAGATTCAGTGATCTGGTGATTTAAGCTCATATGAAATTCCTAGCCAAAACTGCATAAGCAATTTTGTTCGGAAGAATTCTCTCATCAGTTTGATCCGAAGGCTCGCCTTGCTGGAGAAGAAGAGGGGGGAGGGGAAATTTTAATAAAAACCGAAAATTTGCCGGGTCCTGGGGGTTTGTTACACGGTGAGAGGTTTCCAGTATTTTCGGGCACCGTGAAGGAATATTGTCACAATCAGAGGGGGACTACTACCGTTTGTCGGAGGGGAATTTACGCGAAACCCCAAGAGCATTTTATAAGTCGACATCGAACAGGGACTCTATGAGGAGCAGGCAAACTGAAGTGTTCCCTTACTTCAGACGGGATCATCGAATGCACCTTAGAAATGGTGTTTGGTGTGTATTTCCAGATACTTTCATCAGATTTCAAGCTTCGTGAACTGTCTATCAGAAGCTTCCTTCATTTTATTCTAACTTCAAAAACAGGTCGGATTTGTCTTATTCCTTAGCAGATATCATATGCCATCCTTCTAGTATCCTGAAGGTTGTATGATTTATACGGCAGGCCGTACCCGTATCCATACCAACCTCTGGTATTTAAACAACACGGTTAAAGAATGTTGGTAAATTGGATCTCTAATTTTGAAAAAAACGTTGGTTTTGAGAACTGAGTCGAACGGGCTGGTGTCAAGCTTGTGTCGGTCAACCCGGGGGCTAATTCTTCCGTTGTCTTTTCTGTTTCAGCGAATATGGCGTAAAGACTGACTAGATGACTGTTGCTTTAGGCGACTGTCGAGGGTAACTGTGTGCAGAGTGACTGTGCTTCCGTTGTCTGACGTCTATCAGCTGGCTCAGAAGGGGCATGTACCAGAGGAACCCCATAGTCTAACTAAAGCAAGGCACTGATCGGATTTGATGCCATGTGGATTGCACCCAGTCTTCTGAATTTCGAAGTAAAAACGCCAGGCAAGCTCGAGTGCACACTTCGGCTAATGATTTAGTAAGATTCTTAACTAACTTGTCTATTTAGACCATGTGACTTCCGATCGTTACCAACCGGTCAGCGGGCATTTTCGGTTTGGTAAGTTACTGACCTTGTCCAAATTTTGTGAATAAAAATTCTATCGATTTTGTATTATGGTTCTTAATGGAATGAAGAATCCAAGTGTTGACAATGGCCGAACTGAATCGTGTGCCTTCAGCAACTGCACAACACTCTGTCAATATGTCACCTTGTTAATTGTTTTCCACTTGGGATGCGAATCATACTCACACACCCCTTTCTCCGGACAACCAAATCAACAACAGCAACAACAACAACATGGACACTGTCACGAGACTAGGGAGAAACCCGAAAGGAATCATCTATTATGTCACGCTGCGCATGTGATGATTGTTGGGTCTGTTCACGGGTTTTACGTTTGACCATTGTTTTTCGAAACAAATGGGGTTTTAATGTTACAAGAGGAAATATTCAAGCTCGGGGGTTGGAAATGGCGTGGATGGACAGATCGTGTGTGCATTAGTGTATATCTATATGTATATACATGTACATATATATACATATATATATATATGTGTGTGTATGTGTGTATCTATAGGGTAGATAAACGTGCAAGCTTTCTCATAGCTGAACAAAAGCGAATGTGTCCCGTTAGAATAATGATCCCTTGTACAAAGTAATCGAATGTGGGCGTCCGCTTGCAAGGAACCATATGTGGATACGTAATTGTGTGTCCGTTTGAAAATCGTGACCACTCTTCAACACACGACATACTTTATTCCCTCTGTTCAATTCCGTTCCCCGGTAGGCAGATTTGACACCCTCGGGCAATGTTTTTTCACACTCATCACAGCCACGAATAGAAATTTTCGGACAGCTGGTGTCTTCCCCTGCAAGCGTGAATTATGCACTATGAGCACCGCGTACTGTACGAATTGAATAAAGCGTATTGTGGGTCAGTAGCTATGTGCATGTGTTTATCACGACCCGTAGCGCAGTGGTGTTGGACCTGGGCGAACGTGGTATGCATCTTTCGCTTACTGAGATCTCAACTCCCTTCCCTCGCTATCTCTACATAACCGGCTCGCTTGCTGAAATCACGTGTGATTACGGCCCCAAATCGATTTTCATGAGTGTTACTGTTCGAACATTATTGGTGATTAGGATCTTTGCAAACAACTAACCTTATGGTAGACAGTTGCGATTCTTTCACTGGCAGGTAGACGGGTGCCGGACTCAAGAGAACAAAGCAAACATTCATTCTTTGAACGAAAGCCTCCTCTCACTTTGCTAGCCAAGACAAGTAACTGATTTTCCACGTGGATTCGACGAATAATAATTTACCTTCTTTCCCGGATACGAAATCTGTAGGTCTGGTGATAGCTTAGCTTCGATTTTCCTGGCTCTGATCAACAGAACTAAATCAACAAAAAATTCACTTTTATTGTGAGTTTTTGGTTCGAAAATGACACACTAATCGTAGAAGACCTATCATCTAAGTGAAAGAATGAACACTGTCTGGCAGGAAAACTTTGGAGGGATTGAGAGAACACAGATACGTATGATCTACCCGGCAAGACTGAAGAAAACTCATGCTGTGTTAGCAAAACATGGCTGGTTAAAACAAGGCTAAACCTGTTGATAATCATCATACAGTTTCTAAAGTGAATAAGGCAGTACGAGTGTATTCAACAGGATTACAAAAGTGAAGGAAAAAGCTCAAGTTCAACAGAACCGAGAAGGAACTGTGAGCAAAATAAACAGTAACCGACTGCGTGGACAAAATGCAAGAAAGTCTCTAATAAATTTCATTCTCACACCTTGAGGAGCAAAATTTCAGATAATCGTACTGGAACAAACAAATTCAGTTAAGAAAAGTCAGTCTTCACCATTCTAGAATTACTAATTGCTTATATGCGATAGCTCCAGTCTGTACTGTTCCATTGAATTCCTAACGTTCTGCACTTCTATCAACACCAAAATTAGACCAAAGGAGACATTTGGAATATCAACATGGAAGCCACAGTTTGTGTTAATCTGTTCCATCTCCTGTGGTTCAGCCGTACTTTTGTGTTAACCAGACCGATTGACACAAGGAAAGAAGTATGTAGATCATCGGGATATATTCGATTTATGTAAAAATGCTTAGCGCCCGGGAAAAGTCCTGTGTAACAGGAAGTTTAAAAAAATAGAACAATCAAATTCTGATGTCCATAGAGAAAATTGGGGCAAACAATAGCGAGTCTCATTTCAAAGGAAGACTTTTTTGTTACCTTGTCAACCAGGAAGGGCGTGACAGCACACAAAGTACTTATTCGGGGATTCCAGTTGCAATTATTCCCCAATGTTCCACAACATAGTGAAGTATCATTTGTCATGCACTTTACAATTTATTACCCGTCAAGTTGTCCTGTGGTAGAAAAACCTCACAATATCAGTGTTGAACAAAGTAAATTTCCGAAACGCTACGAGACTATCGTCTTGAACACCTGTCTTAAATTCACTTTAGGGATGTTGTAAAATATTCGGATTTCCCTTAGGAATTCGGCTGAGGTGAGTAACAGTGATCCAAAATCTAACTCGTGCTGCGATCCAAAGACAAACCACCTAGTTGTTTCGTCGTTTAGTTCAAAGTGAACAGGTATCTGGTCCATCCGAGTAAACACTTTACGAGGAAAATATGACCAAAGAGTACTTGATAACTTGTTTGTTGGCACTTCCGAATGGATTTGCTATATCCTTTAGGAAATCACGGAATTCGTCTTATTTTTGGACTTTTTAAAATAACATTCTAATTCATTTATTCATTTTAAAAAAGGTACACCGTATCTTGATGAAGACTGCAACCAGTTATAATCTGCCGATAAAGGAATAGTTTGAAGACCTCTCGACTAGCAAAAGTGATATACTTGTGCTATCCCGATCAGGGTTCGTCCGAGGTTTTAACTCAGAACGCATAGATGCCCCCGCTCACCGAAATCCTGTCATGAGGTGCGTACCAAAAGAACTTTCTACGAAAGGCAGGTTCAATAATACGTTATTCTGTACATATGCATGTAATTAGTGCGCGGAAAATATGTAGGGTTCCTCTCCGTTAACCAAGTGGGTTAAGGAATAATTTTACCAAGCTCTAATTGGCCATGAGCTCCTCTCCGAAATAATATACCGTTGTCGTATAGTTAATAAAAAAGAGGCAAAACACTATTGTTATTATTAATGTTATAATGTAATAAGATCATTAACTTTGCTTCGTATCCATGAATGTTTCCAAAAAGACACCAGAGCTTTCCTACTTTGATGTTCCTTTCTGACCTACAAAACCATGGATCACTTAGAGTTTGTGTAAAATTTTCCTTTTGAAAACACCCATATTCCGGAAAGAGTCTGATTTTCCGTCTCGAAATTGCAACTCAGAGGGAAAGGCCAATCCTGCCATGATGCTGTTGATAAGAAATGAAATCCACACATGTTTGTTTGGTTTCATATCATGTCGACTGACACGCTGATCACTAGTCTTGGAAACCTCATGAGCGCTCCTACGTAGGTCGAATAATCAAACTGATTACTGTAATACTATTCAGTAGGCAAACTAGTGCAGAAGAACTGCAATTTTACACCGGAGCGGGCGGGAGTTCCGGTGTGCATATGCTGCCTCGTCCGGGTTTTTGTTAAAACACCGATTAAACCAGTTCTGATATCTTGGTTTTTATTGACATCACTGATAAGTGTGATCAACACACCAAAAAGTGAACTTCTCGCAAAAGTAGCAAAACATGATGAAAATGATGACGCATGAAATCGAAGCAGAACTACCATATTTACATACTATTCTTATCGAGTCTACATACGTAGGACGACAAACCTGTTATTTCAATGACTGACACCACAGGCGTAAGTTTCATGTACATTTGCTTTAGAATTTACACCCGGCTGAAACACTCTGACACACGTTGAGCTCTCTGGATAAAGTATTTCTCCTATGCTGTAAATACTAGATAAGATGTTGTCTTTTGTTACATCTGAGAGACTACTGTGGTTGTACCTTTATGATCCAGGCAATTTTCAGTGGTCGGCCTGCTGAATACCAATCAAAACATATACACGTATATTTATCTAAACGGCGCAGAATCTCTTTTGTGTGCTTTTGGATATCTTCTTGTGGATCAGGCACGTCACAATTCGAGAAATGTATCATTGATTCTATTAATCGTTTACTTGTCATTAGTGTCGTATTACAAGGCAGTCTTAACTTACACTAGCTTGGAATCAAGAATTTAGACCGGAAGTCACGGCCGTTCATGTGGATTACGTGCATGGAATTTATGCTGTCTGTGATATCAAGTGTTACGTCACTGTCACGTCAGGTAGCAAAATCTATATCGTACCGCCGTTTGATATTTGCTACAGAGTTGACAGGCCCAGCTCATGAATAAAGGATCACTGTAAACTTACAGATGGTGGAGCACGATTACTAAAAAGGTCTTCTAGAGCAACACTTTGGGTTTCAAAAATGCACTGGCTTGTTCCCAGTGATTTTGAATACTGGTGTTGTTTGTAGCTCAGGTTGATGGTTCGTTCCGGTTGGTGATCGCTAATCTGGGCGTATAGGTTGTAAACGTTTCATCATCACTCGAGGTGACACCATCAGTGCGCAGGTAAGGATGGTCGTAGTCATCTGTATATATGTGGAGCTTGCTCTGGGTTTGACATTGACCTCTCGGATGGCCCTGATCTTGGAAGATTCTGGAAGCTAGCTTCTAAATTCAGTAACTTAAACTTTGATCTTTTGCGACACTAGCTACATTCGAAAACCTGACTTGTTGAAATTTGTGCTGTCCTTCTACTTTTTTAATCTTTTATGCTATCGCGGGATGGTTCACTGAGTTTTCATGGAAACATTTTGTCTGATGCGTGAAAGAATTCAGTTTCATGACTATCGGTCGGTAGTATTTGGGTCCAGTAGTTTTTCCACTTCTTGGGTTAGTTGAGCTTCTCAAGCATCAGGAGATTGTGAATGCGATCTAATTCATTGTATTTGTGCATTTAATTATTTGAAGAATGCCAGGCTTGTTGTTGGGAGTCTTATGAAAGTGACTTCCTGGATTTTCTGTTTCCGCCGTTAGATCCGAAGTTCTTATGGGTTGACCTTGCAACAGACGTATTTCGAAGGCGATTCAACTTCGTTTTTGAAAGGGAGTTCGGGAAACCGAAGCATTTGTATGCGCAATTGACTTCAGCACAGCAGTTATAACCCCTAATATTAGCGAAGATAGGTTAGTAGATGTTTAGTGCTGACAAAATCAGATTTGTGAGCTTAGTTTGCCTGTTGCGTATTAATTGTCAGATGGATGAAATTTATCCATACAGCCAACTGTATGACGTAATTCGGAGGCAGATTTTTAAGTGGTACGGTATAGTATAGTGCAGAGTAACGAGGCAAATCGGAGGCTGCTGAAGCGAAATCTGATCACCTATGGGGAGTTTCAAGCCGGAGATTGATTGGGTGCGGTCCAGGCTGTTGATCTTCTGTGCACCAGATTCAATATTTTCAGCAGTCAGCGTAGTGGTTTTGTCGGTAAATTTCCCTTTTCCTTCTCTTGATATCAGGGCACTCTTCTACTTCGGTAAATAACTGCCTCACAGTTATCTATAAGCACAGCTTTTGCTTCTCTAACTTATGGTGAACTAGGTGAATCAGGAAGGGTAGGATAAAAGCCTGTTCAATATGTGACCATAATGTTACCCAATTTATTCTCGGAGAGTCCTTTTTGCGATCACTTGTGCTGTAACCGTCACCAAGAGTATCGTAAATGAGGGCAATCAAACAAATATGATATTGGCTACAAAAGCGATAGACCAATAGAGTCCTAGTGGTTCGGAGCGTTTACTCTTTGCGACGGAGGTCTGAGGTCCGAATCTCGCCCCCGCTGTCCTCTTCGGTGGTAGGCAACAATCCTCTCTCACCCGCTTGAAAAATCACTCAAACGAAGTCAACAATCTTCTTATACCATATTGCTGTAAAGTCAATTGCCAAGATGGTTGAAAGTGTGCGGACAGTGTTTAACCCACCATATCCCTAACTACTGAGAGAAATCTTAGAAACTGTCAAATTCATTTCATTCACAGGTACCAAATTGAAGTTATTTCACTGTTGCTCGCAAAAAGCGTGTATATGAAAGCTTGGATACAGGTCAGGGAGTGAAGATATATGCATGTCTTATTATGTTACTGACAAAGTCTTAGTAGCACGAACAGTTTTATGTACAAATACTGATCCCGAATTCTAGGTGAAATGAATATTATTTTAATTTTTGCAAAGCGTAAAACGGATGCGATTAAAACACGTTGTGATGCTGCATTACCATTTAAGGGTCAAATTAATTACCTCAGGTAGAAGTTGGGACCCTTACGAACGCATTCTGTCTGGCTGCGACTAGAGATCTACTTTTATGGGGTACTCTCCTTCTCTTCTTCGAAAGAGTTGATCGAATTGCACTGACGGTTTTGCGGAAAGTAGCAAACAAAATGTTACTGGATGCAGATTTGCTGGTGATCATAGTTGCTAACAACGGATGTATCGACTCACATAATACTAAGCAACGTGGAAGATTTTCTCACAATCATTAACTTACCCGGAATGAAGAGTTTCGTGTTCTCTCTTATTTGACTTCCACTGCGTGATTCACGATGCAGCAATGAAGCTCAACTTGCTGGTAGAAAACACAAAGGCAGCCGTTTCATCTTTGCTGCCAATCACGAGTGATAAGCTCTAACCAGGCCTCATTTGGGACTCGAACCTGAGTTTAGCGACTAGCTGTAGACTACCCAATCACATGACTCTCCGGACTGGTTAATGATGATTGGTCCAGAGTCAGTGCATTTACAGAACTCCCATGGCTTTTTAATGCGCGAAAAGCTATTAAACTCTGTCTGTTTGCCGGCGGTTTCTTTTAAAGCAAACCACTCATGGTAATCAAATTTGATAATGATGGTTTGTCAACCTTCAACTACATCAAACGTACACAAGGGTTTTAAGAAGGAAACAGATACGCTTATATACCCCGAAGAGTGTGCCTGAGAGGGTGCGAAATACTGTTAGACCCACCCCTAGACGAATGGGGTAAATGTCGAAGTTCACACAAGTCAAAAATTCTCTGTAAAAGTAGAGATCTGTCTTTTATCAAAACGGTTATATTTCGAAGCCCTGGGCTCTCTGGACTGGAACAAGGAACAACATTCGTATTAAAAGAGTTGAACGTGAACATACGCCAAATTTCAAAGAAGATTCCCTGATCAGTAACAGTTATTCGTAACATCTTGAAGGACCTCAGTCGTGGTCTCTCTCGTCGAACACGTAAAATTCGAAGAAGAATCCGAGAGTAGGCCATGAGAAACTTGCTTGGTAGTTCAAAGAAACTCACAAGTGCGCTGAAGCTGTAAAAGTCTTGCAATTGAAATTCTGCACCACATCTGAAATAGAGGAAGATGGGATCACCGCCTTGGATGACTGATTCCCATATTCTAAATAGATAGGAATACATTTAGAATGCTAAGTGGAATAAAGTGATATTCAGCCATGAGATAAAGTTGAACTTAGATAGCTCTGATGGAATCACACATTTCTAGTACGACTTCAATTCAAGCAAGCTGGCTCTCAGCCTTCGACGATGGCTTTGATTTATGATGCCGTTTTCGAAGAACAGAAATAGTAGCCAGCAGTCTCAGAAGGGAAGGATATGACTAACTCATACATAAGAACATTGAATGAATTTAATCCTGAAGACTCCTGAAGATCGACAAGACAGTGTGGGCATACATACTACTAGCCTCACCACAGTATGGCTAGTGTGCTGGCTGGCTCACAGTTCAGACTCTGAATGGATTAAAAATATCTGGGGTATGGAGGCGAGACAAGCCTATGTTCATATAGTGACTGGGAGTGGCAAGAAAGTTGTGTTTTGCCTTAGAACAAAACAACCGGCATTTCGAGTGGATTGAGGCCAAATGAGGTCAGACGCTTCAGGCTTCTCCGAAATAAACTATTATTGTTATTAATACCTCAGCTAGATCTGATCACTTAAATCTACTTCACGTGCACCTGCCTGGATTGAGATAATGTTTTTGATTAGGCTTTGGTATTGAGCTTGGGTTATCAGAGTAGTTTAACAAACCGCCACTGGAAACAAAGTGATGAATCGCGAAGTCTAGTTATCACCGCTTCAGCTGTACCTAGCTATCGTCATCAAATCAGTTTTAATAAGTTTGGCGCATTCTTGTATATAACCTTGAACACGTTTCTCTCTTCCACAATGGGTGTGCCACATCGGGGATGGTCTTGATCCACTTTCCAAGCAAGTGAGTCTGTATTCCTCGATCTGCGGGACACAGTTTTCCTGAAAATCAGTGATTGAACCGTGGGCATGATTTTTGGTTTGTCCTAAAAGAACAGCTAAGGTAGTGAATAATCAGTTTGTTAGGTACCAAATACGCCTTAACATTTAGGGAAATATGGGGCGATTTGAGGGGGCCAATTGAAGTATGGTCCAATTGAACACAAAAAACGCGAAATTAGAATTTCGGCGGGTCTAAGAATTGCAGTACTGCTTACTGCAACTATTCTTCTACCAGTGTAGTAGATGATATTAATTCTAGAGACTGAAAAGTGGCCAGTTGGACCAAAAATTAAGAGACTTTGACTGAAAGAGATTACCAGTATCACCGTTACATTGTGGTACGTTGAAGTGAAATGGTTTGTTATCAGAATACAGATGTGCGCATTGTAATCATAATTCAGTGCAAAGGAGACAAATCAAAGGGGCATGGGTGTCAACTGCTTAGACGCGTCGGTTTATTCTGACTGCTGTGATAGTTTGAAGAAATACCAGATAGGTTGGATACGAATGATTTTCGAATCTGGTAGTATCATGAAAACCAGAGACGGGCAGAAACAGAAAAGGCAATGACATAAACAGGTTTTCCCCAAGTATTCTTTGCAACATTCTGCGTGTTAACGTGACCGTTAGAATTCTTGATTCTTCAACACTAGGCACTGGGATGTTGGTGGCTGTCCCTGGCTCACTCCTAGTATAAAAACGGATTCAGCCTCTCTATTTAATCAGTGGCAGGTTGGCTATGCATGATGAGTGCAAAACAAACCGCCAGATGAAAATTCACGTGATGTCAAGGAGAGCATTTTCAGGCAGAATCCAGATTTCATTTTGGGCACATCTGCTCCTGTTCATGAGAAGTTTTGACTAAAAAAGCATTTGGAAGCTTCCTACTCATAAGTAGCATGAACTGAAGTGAAACATAGACCAACCACTCAGTACTAAGATATTGGGGCACAGTAGTCAGCAAATTTCTAAAACACAGTCAGATAAAAAGTGAGTTTTTTTGTAACTAAATAAAATCTCGTTCTTTTACTAAAGTTTTAGTTACCCCGTAAAAAATGGAAAAAAGTTCACAACAAAATCATGGTCTGCACGACCACTAGTGCTTTATTGGATGAGCGTAAAAGCCGAATGTAGGCTGCCGGTATTTCGTTTATTACTTTCCTTGTTTATGCAACAAACCTCGTCTACCTAAACCCCTCAGCGTTAAATTGGAAGTATTTTTTCAGGGTATAAGTGTATCTACAAGAAGATGAAATAAACAAACACCCACTGGAAGTCCGTTTCTGACTGAGTTTAAACAACGACACAGGACCTGAAACAAAATCAATCATGGTAATTTAGTTATCACAAAAATTGTGAAACAGAATACACTGGGACGAAACTCAAATAATACAAAATTTTGCCATTGGACATACAGACTGAATGTTGATTTTGCACTAATTCTTTCACGCACATGAAGACTCGCAGAGCAGGATCACAATTACTCTATCATTTTGTCCGCCTACACAAATTAATTAAAAGTTTTATTATTTGCTCCGCTCATTTTATTAAGAAAGTCACGCTACAGCAATTTGGATTGTGAGCAGCAGCATTTTTAATATTCTCATTGTATTAACGACAGAAACGCAATCAGTGAGAGAGAAGAAATATAAGAACTAAATGAGCAGCCTGTTTAGAACTGGCCACTAAGTGTTGGGGGATTTTAATCACGTAATATATTTCATCACTTTGCGTAGAAGCATTGGGGTGAGTTGAACTAGCTGCCGATCTGCCTATAGATAGACAAGTAAGTATACATTTGCGAAAAATGTAAAGTTGCCATGTGTTTTAGTGTGCACCACAACAAAATCCGGTCCGCCTCACAGATCTCACGTGCCCAAATGCATGTGGTTGCGCGATTCTGAACTAATTCTGAATTAAATCAACCGGTTGGAGGAGATTCTGCTATTGTTCGGGTTCTGTAGACACCGCATGGACTATTTTTGTAGTTCTTCAAAAGCGGCTTACCGGTGGTAGGAATAAGACGAAGCGTGTTCGGCTCCGGCTTTTGCTGATTGCGGGGTTTTAATAGTATTTCAGGCAGCTCCGACATTTTGTTCCCAAAGAATTATCGTATAATATTAAGCCTTCAAAATTAAAAAGCCTGCTACGTAATAGTCCGGTTCACAATCTTCATGTCATCCGTAATTCTTCCATGAACTCAGTTACCTCAGCTACTGCCTTAAACCTAACGGGTTCAAGTTTTCAAGTCTTCGAGATTGGAGGGAATGGGAGCTTCATTTAAAAGAATTTTGTGCATTTTACTTAACGATGTTCCTTTACTTGCATAGACCAAGCTTCTGTGTGCCGATCACTATTGTAGTTTTCCAACAGAGTTGTCTGAGTATAGTGACTAAGCGGTCGATCGGATCAGCATATGCACACTGCACGTAATCAGCGCATTCGTTGTGTTTCAAAACAAGGAGTTTCCTACTGAATTTATTACAGTAGTGAGTTTCAATTTTCGACTATATGAGACTGCGGAGTCTGGTCAGAACAGTAAACAGTTTTATAACGCGACATTCTTTCTAACTGTATCGATCAAGGGATTACTAAAGTTGTATTAGAAAACATTCGGCTAGAAGCACTGAAGTTGAACTATTATCTAAATCCTGATAGCTTTTGTTGCTAGTGTTGCTAGGAGTAGTTAAGACAGTCACGAATAAACCCCAGTAACTAGGTCTGAAAGCCGGGTCAGCACACCACTTCTCGGACTGGTGCGGTGATCTTCGGTTTCAAAATCGTAATTTATCTTTGAATGAAAGCCTTTTGCTCTGTTTTCCAATTATCGAGGCAAAAGCCATCCCCTGGTGTTAGTTGTTGTCCCTTTTGAATTGTTATTGAAACTACGGCTAGTTAGCTTATTTTCCTGGCTATATATTCCTTAAATCTGAGGGCTATCGCGCAAAGTGGATAGGTGCTTCTGAATCGAGGTTCCATTTACCCTCTAGCGTTAAGCCAGGCAAGGTAGTAAAATAGGACATGTCAGTAGTGCCCTGGTGACCTTACTTCAGTTGATGATGATCGAACCTTTGCTAGGCAAGTGAACAAACACCAAATTGTTGCTTTTGAGCTACGAATAGGGAACATTAGGCTACAGTTTTTCCGTCCCTTCTCAGCCTTTTCATTCTTTTAGCTAATGAATGCATTCGGTATGAAATCTGCTGATTCTTTCATCGAAATACGTCTTCCATCTCGTGAATCATTCCGATTCATTTTCAAAAGGAGAGTTCTAAAAGTCAGTATCTTCAGATAGTGGCCTGTTTAACTATTTTTCCTTTGTTCCGAGGTGAGAACATCTGTTTATACACGTATATCAGGCTGATCTTTCGACCATTTTTGATCATTAAAGGTAATCCAGAAAGAGCAGTTTATTTTAAGAAATTGCTTTTGACAACTTTTGCCTTGTGTAGAGCATTCTGGTTATACAGTTGCCTGTTGGACTGATAATCCACGGTATTGACCATCAGACCCTCGAGACCGTGTTGAATTCCGACTTGAGAACAAAAAGACCGGTTCGGAATTCTGTGCGAAAGGGAACTTTTTCCTAAAACCGAATGGAAGAGCTATTCGTTAGTTCGAGCATAAACTTATCTGGATGGAGAAAATTAAATCCGGCGAAACATATCATCACAAATTATCTAATCCACTAGTTGACGGACCTCAGTCTGAAACAACGTGGATGGTATGGGTTGCAATTGAAATAGTGAAGAAGCTGACTTTTGTTAGAGTAGCCCCTTGTTTAAATCTCGAACTTGAACAAAGCCTGTTTTATGTCTCACACTTTCGATAGATACGCTGTGCGCTGTCCTCTACCTAAAATATCACTTGCGCATATATCATGTGTACGCCTTCTTTGATTCTCATTGGCTATCGTCTACTCCGATTTCCGTTGATCTTTTTCCTTATTGATTATTACATGGCCTTACTCATCAAAATTAGAACAAAATTTCCCGCTGGCATAGCATTCGTTATTCTTGTTGCTTTTGTGTGCTTTCTTTCAAGGCTAAAACTCGTAGATAAGTTTTTTTATAATTTTATATTAAATACAACTCATGTAAACTTAACCCTTTTGCAGATATTTAAAAGCAATGGTCAGCTGCATAATACACTAACTTTTCCACAAACCTTATCGAAGCTACTCGTTCAGGACAACATTTTCTGTAGTCTGTCAACGGCAGATTCATCTATCAGAAAAAACCCTATCAGCTTTGAACGTGACTTACGTAAAAGGCACAAAACAATCTGGAGTAAAATACGACAAACTGGGAGAGGAATGACATTTTTCGCAGTTTGATGCCTTGAACTTGACAGACATCAACTAGCTTCGTTTCGATTTGTGTGGTAGGAGATTAGATTCATATACTATGTTTCTTCATGTCGCAACAACGCACAAACCATTATTGAAATCTGTGGAAGCACTGAGCAGCTGATTCATCCTTGCACGTCCACCGAGACCCCACTAGGACTCGAACCCGGAGTGGACCACCGTGAGTCGAAATCCTAGCCAATAAGTTATCCAGTCTGGCTCTCAACAGTTTGTTAAACATGTACACTACGTGATTTAGGGAGGCGGTTTCATTTACTGACATCTACTGACTGACAAACTACACCCAGCTGCCTCAGCACGTAATCATGACATTTATACGCATCACTAATATTCCAAATCCCTCGGGAATGCTTTCATATTTTAATGACCCACCTCTCTCTCCAGGGCTCACTTTCTTCCTTTTTTTAGTATAAGTATTCAAACACAGCTCTGAATAAATTGTGGTACAACCAAAACAGCTATCCCAATAAGTGGGATCGAATTATCATATGAAGACAGAATACGCACGATCCCTCTTCCACTTAAAACAGCGATTATGTAACTAATCTAGCACTCTTGTGTACTTGTTTTTCATCTTCACGACCACCAGTCAGTGGTATGCAATAGTAGGCAGATCACCAAATTGCCCTTTGGGAGCCGCTTGACGATTGAAGAATTATTCTGATCAATAATTTCGCATTGGAATTCAAAATCTTCTGTGGTTCAGCATTTATTATTTGCAAATATATTACACTGGCTCGAAATTATGTCAGATACTAACATGAAGTAACAAAACCGAGAGGAATGAAGTACGACAGGATGGTGTACGTGGCCAGTAACAAGTGGACATTTTTGCTTAATCAGCATGTAGTTTTTGACTGTTTTGTCTTCATTTTTGTCTGCTTCGTGGTTTTGTGTATTTATGGGGAACGAGAGTTCAGCAGGCTGACCGTACAACCTTCGCGCCACTGAATTATGTTCTTGGTCATCTCCTTCAACATCTCCACCCAACGATAGTCCTCTTTCCTTGGACCCCACCCATGGGGACAGGAAGCACCAACCGAAACCTCACACACCTGTACCAGGTCGTAGTCTGGCTGCTGCGTAGCTTCTTCCAGCCCTGCCAGTACGTACGAATAGGGCACGGAAAGGCGGAGGATTATTCGTTTATTTGTGAATCTGTAGGCAACAGCCAAGATACTCCAGCAAAGATCATCGAACTAGATCTGAGGGTACCAATTACAACGCAAGTTTATTGTTCTTTTTTACACGGAAAACTTTCCTCTTGTAAGCCAACTCTCAGTGAGCATGAGACGAGTGGATAGCTTTTGTGGTAGTATGGCATTCGTCATTCAGGGTAGTTTATAAGTATTTAAGATTAAATTCCCGTCATCCGAGTACAGCAGATTTCGAAGACGGAAATGCTTTTTTCTCCCGGTAACCTTGGCAAGCTTGGTATAATTTATCAGCGCATTCTTATAGTTATTGGTGAGTGAGTGATGATATCGTGGTTCGTTTTGGAAAGGTAAGAAAATTGAGTGCGATACATTTCCCTCATTTTAGCGTGCATGTGAATTCAGGACTAAATTTAGTTATTCGACTTTTAAGTCTGTTTATCAGTCCTGCTTAATTCCAATCGATTTTTGTTGCTGAGAGTAAGTATATGTCTACCCATGTGAAGGAACTAGGTCGATATATTTAGATAGCTAACCCATACCGGGATAGCACTGTAAACAAATCCGAGGGTCATGAATCAGCTTAAACTGCGAAAGTAGAAATCCGCTCAAATAGATGGAAACCATGTACAATAAAAGCGGATCGTCACTTGAATTTTATAACTTTTCATCTCACCAATGCTATGCATTTACGTCAACCCACTCCTTATTTGCTAAACTTAACATTTATTACAAATTGAGATGGTCATAGTTCTGCTAAGTTGAGAGTAACTTGCACCCGTTAATGAAAGTACCGATCAAAGACCTGCTTGGACCGATACCTGACCTGTGACTCGTTAAGTCTGAGGTTTGATTTCTTAACTATTTGCTTTTAATGGCTCCGTAGAATTTCGATCCCAAACCCAGTCCTCTGGATCTGAGATTTTTCAGCTCTACTTTGCTTGCCAGAAGATTCCGGTCCTGACATTTGTTACCAGTAATCATTATTGGTGCATAGAAGCAATCAGGTGCCGTGCAATTGTCGAAGAAAAATGGAATGACAAGGGATTACTGCAAATCGTTTTAATTGCATTACCAGTTTATTCACTCGAATGAATAACCATTACGCTTCACTTTATAAGAAACTGTACAGTTACGCAATTTTGTTTATCTACGTATAGTCCTTCAGGTGCAGTATTTAGATCAGATTACCAGTTGTAGTGAAAACACGTATGGTGAGATCACCCCCGCAGACCGTATTGTCTACACTGTGATTTTCGCACCACCTTCGCCGAATAAAGTTCGAAATACCCAAGTGTATCTCGTTTAACGAAAACTGGCCATTTATTTTGGTGAAGCTGGATGGTTTCATTTTTTTTTATTGAATGGTTTATGGAGGTCGGCTTGGAGATTTCAGAAAATAGTTGCTTCCAATAACACTACTGGGATTTGAATAGATGCGTGGATTCCGGATGACATCTTTCTTGACCTAATTAGAACCTGAGCGTAATAATTCCGTTTTTTTCTCCTTGAGGAACACAGTCCGTATTGCTCTGCTTTCGATCGGTATGTAGGTACTGTTTTTAATCATCGATGAATAGAGATTCTAAGAAAACGGTGAATTACTTTGGTGATTAGTTTCACATTGTTTCTGAGTTCGTCTTTTGTGAAACAAACAGATTAATGACCTCGTCTTCTGGTCTACAGCAAAATGGAGAATCTTCGTATATCTCTTTTACGCTGAACATTGCAACGGAGAAGCAGCCTATAACGTTTCTCGGCTTTCTTGATTTTCTTGTCAGTTGATTGGTTGATTGCTCGAGGTAAACCGATTCGGATACGATGTTAATTGGTGCCTCGGTTCAATGTACCTCAAGCGAGAACTGCAAATTTACAGTGTCTACTGTGTGGCAATTTTGCGTCGTAATCACAGGCAACAAATTTAATTTTCCATAAGATAGTCACTGTCCTTTTTGTTTGATAAGGGTGTGTATCAATGTTCATATATCGTCTGCAAGAGGCGAGTCTGACTCACTTTGATGTTAAACACATCTCGCTTTCAGACTATCATTTTTAACCAAATTTACCTCCTCCCTGCTCGTCCTGAAAGCATTTACATTTCAACTCAACTTCGCGTGACTGCAGCTCATCTACTATTGCCATTTAACGGCCTGTGTATTTTGTATTTTCTACTTTAAAAAATGTCATACCCTGTGCCACAGTAGTTTAGTGTATTTCACTAACAATTCAAATGCATCCCAATTTCGGTTTCCGTTGATTCGGACTACATTTGGTTTCTGCTCATCCATAACGAAGCAATGACAGTCTGTTCTGTTCCATTCTTCGTGTACAGACAGGATATCTTTTCCACATATCTGAGAGAAACAGTAGAACCACTGCAGCAGCACGTGTTCTGCACGGGCCTATGGTAATTTCGTATTATTTGCCTTTTGCAGATACCAGCAGAGACGGCTGTCTCTCTCGCTAACTAATGTCCTTTAGACACTTTATTTTGCTCATACCCTAACCAGACGTCTGGTGCTAACGATTAATATTTTAGACTGACCCATTGAACTACTATATACGGTTTTATTCGCAGTCCTTCATGTACGTGCACTGAAACGAACATCGCACGTTTTTGGAGGGTCACTTTGATGACACCTCCGGAGCACTATATTTGCCAAGCCCTATTGATACACAGTAGCTCAAGGGAACCTGTTGATAAGACACAGGTGTTTGTCTTTCTTTTTATACGTGCTTGCCTTTGGAGTAGAATCCCTTAGCTCACGAAACTATCCGTTGACTTGATATCTGCTCTCGTGCACTGGGATGGAAAGAATGACCGTTTGGGGCGGGGTGAGTGAGGACCTCGGAGAAGAAAGAAGTAAAACCACCAGATGAGGGGCAAATATCATCCTCGACAACTTGTTACACATAACACAAATACATGCACACACTAGATACCGAATTCACAAATTTTCGAATAATATATGATACACTTGGATCTGGGCCGTGAATGGAGAAATTCATCGACAAACAAACAATCATTTTGGGCACAAACAATGGAGACTAGACTGGGCCACTGAAGCTCTGAACGTGACCAGACAAAATGTGGATAGATCACGTCTTCCTGTTTCACACTCTCCGGTGCTCGTCATGCTCATCAGTTTGTTTGTCTACCGTAAATCTCTGAGTTTTGAATGGCAGTTTTGAGAAAGGCAGGGCAAGTACCTTTCATCCCTCTTATTATATATATATATATATATATATATATATATATATATATATATATATATATATATATATATATATATATATATATATATATATATATATATATATATATATGATCAATGCTGCATTACACAAGTGATTCGTGTGTGTTACGTGGCCCTTCTGATTGGTTTATAATGCATGATCTCGGTCACTGGATAAATATTTTGACAGTTTTGTTTATCTGTGACAGAAACATCGGACCAAAAAGACTGCAATTTCGAGGGCTGTTTGTTGGAGTGGGAGTCACTTCCTGTCAGTTCGACCGAACACTTCACAAGAGGCATGTATTTCGCATTTCTCAGAGCAGATTTCCTCGGAAATGTGTAGCATTTGTCGAGTTGCGTAGTTGTCGCAATTCTATGGGTAAAAGGGCCGTAATCCTTAGATTTGATGGTCTTACAAGCAGGGAGCTTTTCTGATAGGGTTCGCAAGAGGTGCAGTCACGTATTTTGTGATATGGTCGTTAGTATTATGTACAGAAACACTTTCTGCATCCATAAGGTCTTGCATTCCTGCGTCTTTCACTGTAAATCCTCGCTGTTTGTGCCTTGAGGCATTTCGTTTCTATCTAGTCACTGAAGCAAAAGAGGTATAATGCAAAGTTAACGGCTGATGCAAACTGAAGTTGAAAAACAATGTTCTTAGTGATTGTTTTCTTTGTAGCGCATTGTCTCTGTTGACTATTCTAGACAGCGGAGAGTGTCTTCGATTTTATGGAAACTTGGGCATACGTAAAGGAAAAAAATTCTTAAAAAGAAGACTAGATGAATAACGACAGGTTACCAGGGCAATTGAACTGGAACATCCCGGAAATGCTAAGATTTACGGGTACGAAGAAATGTTATTTCTGAACTTTTAAAAATCGCAGGAAATACTCACCAAAAGATGTGTAAAATATACAAATTAATGGTGTTTGCTTGTCAGCAGTTCGAAATTTTATTATTATTTTCCAGTCTGAATAAAGGCTTTCGAGAAGTAGATTGTCCCTAAAAAATTTCTCACATGAACTGTCGCTGAGTAAAGCCCAACAAGTTGAACCAAGGATGCTTCATTCTCGATGTACTACGGCGAAGCATCATCCCGGCTGTGTTAAACCACCAAACAGTGTACAGCTTTTAATTAAAAAGTCGTTCGAACTTCTTTCACTGGCTTCCACTTGCCCCGAGCGGGTACCCAATCAGTGCCAACTGTGTGACAGGAGATGTAGGAAAATTCGATAGGTAACAGACAGAAAGTACTTGCACACAGCTTCGGCCACGTCAAGTTCATTGGACACGCATGTACACACAGAAATACACACACATCCACATACCGATGCACGAACCATACGTATCTCAACAGCACGCACTTTGGAGAACATGTGTGACGAGATCACGTTGAGGACCTCGGTGATTATATGGTGCTGATGGTGGGAAAAGAAACAGAGAAAGCAGTAAGTAGCAAGTTCTGACCATTCCATCGGACACCTACGTAGTCTACGCGAGAGTACGCACACACAAACATGTCTACACAATCCATTCAAATCCGGCAACTTCGACAAATGCTTACGCGCTCGCTCGGACACACTTCTCACTGTCAACATAAATGACCAGAATGCGTAGTGCTGATTGCTCAGCAGGCTTCAGCAGTTGAGCTAATTGACATGAATTCGAACGCGCAGGATCGGTGCTCCACTCTTCTTTCGAGCTGGCGGGTGGGTAGGATCCTTTAACAGAGTGGGCCAAATAGGCTTTCGTCTTCCGCACTGCTTTGGTGGTGGTGGTAATGATGATGATGATGGTAATGAAGACGTCGCGCGTTTCGTGAAGTTCACCGCCCATCGTGACCTAACCCGTCAGTGACCTCTGCTGGTCAAGTACCACTGGCCAACGAGGCACCATTCCCTCACTTTTGGCTCGTGGCACAAGAACATCAACTCGTGGTCTTAATTTATGGTAGAATGTGATGATGAGTAACAAGCTAAGCATGAGATGGGTGGTGGGTTATTGTGCCACTTTGTCTGTCAAAGAGACCTAGATTCACCATCTCCGACACGTGTGTACTGGGTGTGAACCTGTGTCGTAATCGGGTCATTCATGAGGTTTCATTTGATCTGAAATTTAAGTTTTGTGAGTTTCACTGTCATTTATAATCTACCTGCCCTGAAAAAGGTTATCCACGGTAACCAAAACGTCGCCCAGTTATAACCTTTATCTATAACGGTTTGTTGCATTAATTGTAGAAATTGTGAACCCCTGACATGAAATGTGCTATTCCATTGCCTACTTCATTTTTTCGTCTAATTGTTTAGTAGTCTAAGTCGGCGAAACAATTGCTTTCCACTAATTCACTCTCAAGCCATTCACAGATTACATAGTAGATATTAGACAAAAGATCAAGAACATAGACATGGAATAACCACATGAAAAGGGAAATTTGATTGACAAACCCCTGCCCATAATTGGTGTTTATTCCGTGTCTATATTCATCATCTTTTGTTTAATGTCAGTGGACCCTTTTTTGGTGAAGGGACTAAATCAGTTCCTAAATTCCTCTGCGAGGCGCGCTGAGACAAATACTGTTCTTCAGTTTTTAATATACTGTGTACATCGAAATCAGTATCCGAAACGATATGGGAAATCTCTCCGACGACATCGGATCTACCAAAATAGTAAATCACTACGGCGATGTGTGTTAAATCAGTGTGACACCTTACATTGTAAACTGTCGGAATACGAGCGGAATATTTCACAACCTCAGCACTTCATAGGTTGCTTAAATGGAGACTTGGAAGAAATGTTTCTTAGCTATGCCGGAACTGTCCTGAAAAACCTCGAACAAAGAAGAAACAAAATGCTGTGACAAAAAAGATGAACGCAAAGACTCCTCGGTGTGTTATTCTCAATCAACCCAATAGGTGTGTGTGCGTAACTGCTCTAACTTGCATTTGAGTGAGCATATGATCGAGGCCTTATCACTTAGTCCTAAGTTCTGTATCTCTACGAGAAAATGTGACAAGTTTGATTACGAGGTGAATTTCGAAACTCAATATTCTCAGACTCAAGGGTTGATGCCATCTAATGAAGCATCCAATGTAGCATTAGAGGAACTCAAGTCAACCCTAGTGAACACTTGCAATTCATATCGAAAGATTAACCCGAGACCACAAAGGCCAGTCAAAAAAGAACATTTAGATGCAGTGAAGGACTTGTTGAATAATAAAGATATCTTACTGAGCAGACCTGATAAAGGTAGCGGAATAGTGTTGATAGACAGATGTGACTGCATTGGAAAACTCAGTGATTCTGAATGATGAAATCAAATTCAGCACTAGTCCAGGTGAGACACACTCAACTGAACAGGTTGAGCTCCAGATAACAACTACTTTGAAACATATGAGAGACGCCGGTTTTGTTTCAAACCAATTGTATGAGCAGCTAAGACCCACGGGATCTACAGTCCCTAGGCTGTACGGACTCCCCAAGATCCACAAACCTGGAACACCTGTTCGTCCCGTACTATCAATGACAAATTCACCCTACCATAATGTCGCTCGATGGTTATCTGAATTACTGGAACCAATCAAAAAACATATGGCTATACACGGTCTCAAAGCCACATCTGATTTCATAGAGCGAATAAAAGATGTCAATATGAAGAACGAAATAACGTCATCACTTGGCGTCGAGTCTTTATTCATGAATGTACCCTTAACAGAAACCATCGAATTCATGGTAAACTACATAACATGAAATAACACGAACGTCAGTTTTCCACTAGAAGGTTTGCGCGAGCTCTTGATTCGATGCACACTTAATGTTCAGTTCCTATTTCATGGAACTTTGTACAGAAAACGGGACGGTGTGGTTATGGGATCACCACTAGGTCCATTTCTTGCAGATGCATTCCTAGCAAAGATAGAAAGAACCAAGCTGAAGTCTACAGTTGACAGCTTTGGACATTACTCTCTTTATGTGGTTGACGTATTTTGCGTGGCTGACGTTGATTGTGACCTAGATTTTGTTCAAACATTATTTAATGGGGCACACAACCAATACACTTTAAAACTGAACGCGAAATAAATAATCAACTACCATTTCTCGATGTGACTGTCACGAGAATGGAGGATGGTCAGACCCAGTGAAATATGCACCAAGAACAAACGTATTGCAGCCAGTATCCCGATTTCAACAGTTTCGCGAAACTTAGTAAAGTGTTTGGCCTCCAGAGCGAGGAAAATTTGTTCTGCAGAGACTTTAGATGACGAATTGATGCCAATAAGAAACACCCTACGTGAGAACAGTTACCCGGATCGGTTTATCGAAAGAAATCTTATCGGAGGAGTGCCAAAAATCCCCGTAGAAACCGTAAGGAAGAAAGATCTTTATATTAGCTTGCCATTTAAAGGCGATAATGTTAGTGAAATCTTAAACCGTCTACTAGAGAGAGAAATTCGAAATACATTCAATACCGCTATACTGCATTGTGTTTCGAGGTGCTCCTCTAATCCAAATTCAGAACAAGGATAGACTGCCGATGCTGACCTCATCAACGGTTGTATACTCTTTCAGACGTGTTTGTGACGCATCTTATGTAGGTCTAACTGCACGGCAGCTATCAACTCGGATTAATGAGCATCATCCGAGCTGGTTGAGTCAGGGACAAACTGGATCGATAAATAGGGCAATCTTAGCGCATTTGGTCGACACTGGACATCAGATGAATCCGGAAGCTGCTTTCAAACAAATGCAAAGGTGTTCAGTTGCGCACTCTAGCGATAGTCGAGGCAATCGGAATAAGGAAGTTGACCCCTGACTTGTGCGCCCAATAGCGTTTGGTCCGGACACTCCAATTCCCATGACCCAAGATTGACCAAAGCTGCATGAATCTACCATCCACCTACCCAGAGGGCGTCAGCTAGATAAAACAATCACATGATAAGGATAAATTGACTGACAGACCCCTGTCCATGATTGGTGTTTATTCCGTGTCTATGTTCGTGATCTTTTGTCTAATGTCTATTATTTAATCTGTAAATGGCTTGAGAATGAATTATTGAAAAACAATTGTTTCGCCGATTTGGACTTCTATATGATGCATTCGGTATTTTTTAAACATTTAAAATTTCTTGGAAAAGTATCCAAAATAAAGTGGATTCCTTCTTGGGGAACAACTTTTATTCACTTTCAAGTTGTGGGTCTGAAAACAAAAGGTCGGCGTATTTTTGATACCACCACATGAATCGTTGTTCGGGGAACCGGAGACGGTCTCCCTCAAACCAAAATGATTATATCTTGTTTGCCTGACTGTACTTTGGCTCCACCTTTCACGCGCGAACCCCAGGTCATCCGACCAACCCTGAACTCGTAAGTATCAGACTCGAGTTTCACTCTTGTTAGAGCTCAACACTGATGCATATTCTCCTCCCCTCCCGGGGTTTGAACCCAGGCATCTCTTGCTGTCATAGAGGACGACATCTGAACAAGCTTAGCCTGGTGATTCGGATCAGTGAGGACGGGAGTGGGACGGCGCTGTGGTAACATACACGCAGTCCAAGTGAAAAGGCCCCTGTTCAAACCCTGGGTGCAGTGGGAGATATGTATCATTGATGGGCTCTGACAAGAGTGAAACTCGAGTCTGGTGCTTCCGAGTGCAGGGTTGGTCGTATGACCTGAGGTTTGTGCGGGAAAGGTGGAGTCCAAGGTACAGTCAGCCAAACAAAGTACCGTCAGTCCCACATACTACTCGCAAGTAATCGTGAGACATACACAATTGTATTTGTAACGAGTAGTGAAGTTCATATATTTGCCACCTATAGATGAATAAATAGAGTCATTGTTGCATAAATGCGTGGAACCTGGTAATGGGTTCATTTGTAGGCGACTAAACTGTTTCCGGAAGCTGGGCGGAGAAAACGAGATGATCTCATCTGTGTATGATGCATTCTTCGAGGCGATCTGGAAGTCACTTATGGAGGCTTTTACTCACAGAGGGAAAAGATTCACGTCAGGTCGCCAACTGAAACTTCTGAAGATGCTTTACTTTAGATTACCGACAATTTATCATCTTTCTTACAGGTTCACAAACATTCTGGAACTAGTAGCCCGTGGAGTTTCAGAGGGAGGCAGATGACACGGATTTCACAGCGAAACTGGCTACAGCCTTGATGGATTGGCTGTGTGGTACTGGAACTCGAGTCCAAGTTAGCGAGTTATCTGTGACGCGGCCTACCCAGCTGAATCCCCTCTGCCTCTATTCTGAAGAGGGAAAACTAAAGAAAGACGGACGCTATACGGTCATGCCTGACGATGGTCGAATGGTACAATTATCTGGCCATCAAGTCTGAATTACTTGAGTCAACCTAGTCACCACCTATCAAATTTAATGGTAGTTGTCGTCTGGACTGAAAATGCACCAGACCAGTTGGAGTTTTATGCGATTCCTAACCGATTCTTGTCTGAAAGACATTGTGACCGGTGTTTTCTGTAGTTACGGGTATGCCTTTCCACTGCAATCATGCAAAACCCGTGGCGAAAGAAACTTGTAAAGTAAAAATTGAACACAGTCAGCTTTCCAAAGTGCAGTATATCAACCATAATGGTTGCATCGACTCAGCGAATCTCCGGATATTTCGTGTTCTATTTCCAACTAATATCACCACCGTATTTGCTGAGTATCCAGTAAAGTGGATTGTGTTGCGCTAAAAGTATAGCTGAACTACCTTCAATCTTGAACAAATGATGACTTAGAAAATGATACCAACATATTTCCTTTTAAAAGGAAATAAATCTCTGAAGACTGATTTAATTTGTTGTGTATCTAGTGGAGGGTGAAAACACTGCATAACTATATAATTCTAGCCTAGGAAATCCGTACCAAGGCTCGGGTTTTGAATAGCTAAAAAGCTATTTTAAAGATTGCCAATCTCACATTCAACCAACATACGCATCCGACCGTGTCACGTCAGTTTTACACAATATGACGTTGCGTCCATTTCGCTTTTTTACTGCAATATAGCAGATACATCTTTATGAACCTCGATCAAACCTTAGAATGAAATCGTCCATGAAAGGCCTGTGCTTCAAATGAGCAGGATCTATTACTACTGTGGAATGTAAGTTGTTCCTGAATACTGGAGTTCGCTTTGAGTGCTGATAGGGATATGGAAAATATTTTTTACTGATTATTCCCACCATTTAATATAGTTTACTTTTTTTAATTCTTAAAAACAGAATAATAGTAATTGTATATTCTCCCTTGAATTAATCAAACCAACAAGGTACTTAACAAGGAGGAAATTTATCCAGTTAACAACCTTATTTTTGACGCACTGACCTTGAATTTGTAGTACTTTTCTCTTTTTTTCAAAAGTATCCAGAAAAGTGGAAAACCGGTGTATTCTTGATGTGACACGTATTCAAAACATTTGTTGCTAGTAATATCATTACTTAATACAACCGTTATTGTTTCTTCCTCTTTTTTCAATTATGTAAATAAAGATGAGTAGTTATTCTACTATCTTTATCCACTTTTAGGCTAATTAAGCACCTGTTATGAGGATTTTTGTAATCACCAAGATTTTACAGGTGGTTTATTCGGATGAACGGACTTTGTTTCCATTATTTCTTCTTGCTCCACAGGAGATGGTTGTCTAGACTTTGAAACATTTGGGAACATTTGATGCTGTTTTTGTGCATCTGACTGACAAACATCTACACGAGTCTCAAAGGACGGATAACGTGTGTTATCCGCTTCGGATGGTCTTGGAGATTCTGCACAGGGGAGTTGTTTGAGTTGGCCACGTGACATATCTCAGGTCAGTCTGGTATGGGTTTGTGTGTGTTGCTGGGTTATCAACGGGAAATAAGTTACAGTTGCTGCTTCTGGCGGATTAGGGGCAATTTTCACAGTAGGTGAAAAGTGGAAACTGAGTTGCCATAGGGTCACTCTCAGTATGGCTTTTATTTGCTGCCATTCCCATAACTTCTTGTTTCGACCAGACGGAGAGCGAACTGAATTCAGACCGGAACTATCTGTTGTGGTTATTCATGGGAGCTGAAAAATTTGAACCAAAAATCGTTTGTTTATCGCACCCAGGCGTACTCAACAGTATGATGAGAATGGAGTTTACCTATATCTCTTGGCAAAAAATAGTTTGAAGACTACACCACTCTTCGCTTAGAATCCACAAAATCAAGAACACAGACTATGTTTGACAATTTAAGCTTAGCGCAACTAGAAAACTTCCATTCTGGCTGAAGGGAATTGACGAGAGCATTGTTCCTCTTGTTCGACTACGCGAGGACTATCTGTGTTTGAATACCACGCAGCATCACTACAACATGGTAGGAGGTTCTGTGTAAGGTGTTGGGAGTTAGTGGTCAGTCTCTGGAGCAACTGCTTAATCTAAGCAAACTACAGAAGTTGGGACATGTGTTATTCATACCATCAGATAGACTCCATCATTGCACGTTACTTAACGAGCCAGACAGTGATTAGGTGATGGGTTGACGAGGTCAGTCCGTGACACAGTAATAAGTTACGAAATCTATGAGCGATGGTCTGGACCGTGTACTGCGTATTAAGCTCTTGTGTCGGAGTTCAAGCTGTCCGCCAACTGGATAGCTTGAGACACTAGATCGCAGCAAGAGGAGAACTTGCACTCGAATTCTTTCTTCGTCTATATGACTTTCAGTTGTGACTTTTTTCTATTTCTTTGCCTTGTAGGCCTCTTTTGATTTCACCTCCAAATGAGTGATGTTGTGAAGAGGCAATCACAATTAGTGCACCAAAATGTAAGGATGATTTAATGGAATAAAAATTTTCTAGTTCATTCTTGGAATTCAAAAAATGATTGATTCCGAAGGGAGTTGGACCCACTCCTTTGGAACATTTGCATAAAATGCATATGTATGCTGTGACTACCAGTTCGTGTGGACATTGCGGTTCTGTGTAAATCTACTTAAAGTCAGTAGAACTTCAAGTATCTTTTATAGCTAATCAATTCAAGCTGTTATCTACTGCATTTTTTACGACTACTCTATTTGCACCATCTGAAAAATAATAAGAAAAACCATCATCATCATCACAATCATCACCATCATCATCATCATCATCATCATCATCATCATCATCATCATCATCATCATCATCATCATCATCATCATCATCATCATCATCATCATCATCATCATCATCATCATCATCATCATCATCATCATCATCATCATCATCATCATCATCATCATCATCATCATCATCATCATCATCATCATCATCATCATCATCATCATCATCATCATCATCATCATCATCATCATCATCATCATCATCATCATCATCATCATCATCATCATCATCATCATCATCATCATCATCATCATCATCATCATCATCATCATCATCATCATCGTCATCTCGTCTTCTTCATCTTATCAAGCAACTAAGACTCAGTGCTGTACAATATGAAGTATGATTTTACTGGAATAACTGAAAGGAAGTAAAAAATAGCGGGAGATAGCCATTTCTTCATTTTGACCAAGTTCATTTCAACAAAACGTGTGCTATTATGAGACCCCGTGATGAACGGGCTAAGTGCCGCAAACTGTTTTTTTGTCAAATTGGAATAACCTCACGGATAAACGTCTAACTGACTTTTCCGAAAACGTATTTTTATCTTTGTGCTGATCACTTGTGGACCGTGACTACGATTTTTTTTCTGATGCGTGCTGGTGCTACATTTCACTTCGGAGGTCAAGTTAGAGACAACATTGTGAAAACTTTAAAGTCATATGCACAAAACTGAAAGATGATTTAATGGGGCAATACCGCTGGTTCCACTTAAAGACGGAATCCAAAAATATTATCATTGCTATATAAAGGCTGCCATTACTGGTAGCCTTTCGTCTCCGTATTCCGACCACACGTTTGTCGTGATGGAATGGCACTGGCGGAGAATTCCCTTACATATTCTCCCGGCGGACTGTTCTGGCAGTTGCAGTAGTGACAAAATTCTTAGTACGAAAACGGTTTTGGGTTTCGAACCTAGCGATGAAAAATCGTAACAAATACAAATGATGTCTTACGATTTCACTTACAAGAACTGGAGGAAAATGCGGGGGGAGAATTTTTGTTTACCCGACAAACTGCAAATGAAGAAGTTTACGGTACCTTAACAAACGTTGCCGCTTCAGTCTCTATCCGTCTCTTTCTCTTGTACACATGAAACCAGATAGATTCCTCGATCATTAGTTCATTCAAGACACGATTTGTTTTCCTCTCTTATTTTCAGTTTTTGGTTAGTATTAGCTTCTCTTTTCGAAGTTCTAAAATGTCAGGGATTTGGTTGTCCTAGATTTTTCAGTGCTACATTGGTTTGAAAACGTAGAAATGAACGATGATTCAACGAAACGCGTTTGCTTCAGTGCTGCAGTAGCTCTTTTCCGAGTGATTTCACATCATTGTAACATCATTGGACTCGCTGAGGAGTTGAGGAATGCTAGAAATATCCCCTTATTGCTAAATTCGCCTTTTGATGAAACATTTAAACAAATAGGCATCTTGTTCATCGCAGCTTTCTTTGTGAAACCTGGGCAGAGCTGCAAGGTTTTCGCAGGTGATATGTACGGTAGTCCCCCCCCCCAGATTGTAACCTCCCTGATCGCAATATCCTTCCTGCAAGAAACACTTTTGGCGTGCAAGAAAATAATGTTTCTTTGATTGCTTCCGACCCTAAAAGTAGTATCTCTCAGCAAGAAACACTTTGAGCAATCATGAATAGTGTTTCCTGATGGGGGGACTACCTTATCTGTTTGAAGGGATTTGCAGCAGATCACATTTGATTCAGCTACACGAAACATTCATCAGTGAAGGTGATCCGGCCACACTGCATAAAAGCGAGCCAAGTTGTTCCCAGAGATAAGAGCCTTAGACAACTTGATATTCTTGGTGGTTCAATAACTGCCGCATCGTGTTTGAACTTTGGTCCAATTTGAAGTATTTCTGACACTCAATATCCGTCAGGTCTAAGAGTCCTGCCACCACAATACAGCTTTTGCTCAGCATCCAGATAACGCCATGAGCTACCGAGTGGCCACTGTCCTCATGTGATTCTAAATCAAGATTATTCATTGCACGTTGCCATTGTTCCCGATAGTGACTTTCAAGCTTCAGAAGAACACGTAGTCTACAAGGGATCCCAAATGAGAAATGAAGTCGATCAGGAAAGCGATATGTTACTGTTAATTGATTACCAACACAATAATAAAATATCATACCTCTGACAGTGAGCCTTAGTCACTATCCAGTCAATGTTCACGAAGTAAACTTGACAGAAAATTCCATAACAAAATGGGTCGGAAAGAATAAATTACAAATACCCCTCCAACGAAAGTCTGTTTATCAAGAGAATTTACGCAAGCTAAATCAGGTCTAAACGTGTAGGTTTCCTGAGTGTAGCAGTCTAGAAAAACGACCTTAGACATCCAAAGGCCGTAAGAGTTCACTCCAATAAGGATTAACCGAAACCAGGTCTCATCAAAAACAGGCTGTGGTGAATCAGTTCATTTCCCTGTCCCTCGAAATAATCGAACAGTCAATGAAATCCATATGCCTAACAATAAACGATCAAAGTGCAAGCGATAGACTGAGGACAGAAAATATTGTCAGCAAAAATAGCACTGGAACAGCCTTCCAAAAAGACACAAGTAGGTAATAGGTCACAAAACCATAGTGAGGAATCTTTGAACTCAACACGATGTTATCCACCGGTTGCCACATGAAGAACTACTCACGACAGTGATTATATTAGACATAAAGCCACTTCCGTGGATACTAAGTGCGATCCTTGGGGAACATAATTATCGGGAAATACTGCATTATGTCACTGGCTACCACACTTTTATTGTACCGTATGTTTTTCTTCTACTTAAGGACTTGGAGTTCAGGCGAATAAGTCGACAAGCTGCTGTCTGTGACATACGATGGTCAAAATGAACAACGCAGTAGCCGGAAACTTGTTGGACCTCCTCAATGAATAAAGGCTATTTCTTTTCCATCATTTTCTATAGTTATTTAGGTAAATCGGCGGTAGCACTGCACATAGAGCTGCTTATTTTTCGGTTACCAGTTGCCTTTGTCCTACAGTCATCAAATATTGAACCAGGCAGCAGTGGATACCCCAGTGTACTTTTGCGTGTTTTTATCGTGTGTCGTTATCGAAACCGCGGATCACAATTGGGCCTCCTGTGCCCCTTCATTGGTCTATAAACACACACACACACACACAGGCACGCCAATACTGAATGAATTTGCAGAAATATCATTATGGAACTTGCATTCCTGTTCTAGTTTATTTTCTCCCGGAAATTCCCATCTCTCGGCATGTTTTTCGATGACTGACAGGTCGTGAGAGAACTCCAGTGATGGAGATGTGGGTGACGTTTTTGGCGGTGGTGGGTGATGAAGCTGGCGATGATGACACCGTCTTGGATAACTGGTCTTAACTCGTAAAGACTGCGTGCATACAGGTTGTGACCGGATCACCGTGTCAGTAGAATCGAATTAGGAACCAGGTTATTGTATGGTCCATCTATGTGTGCTTTTGGGCACGTTTGTTCACGTTTGTCTTGTGGAACGTGCCTAAAGCGTGTGAGACACGGAGCGGTGATGTGTCTGACTGGCTGGGATCGACGGTAAACTTTGTTTGCTACCGAAACACATTCGAACCACACCTAAATTGTCTGAGATCGGACAAATCCCCTAGTGGTTCCGCTGCCGCTAATGTCGTCTGCCCACGCTGTGAATCTAGTTACAAACAAATCCCATCAGATCACGTGTGTGTGTGTGTGTGTGTGTGTGTGTGTGTGTGTGACGAAGAGAGAAACGTGTGTGAAGCCGAGACAATTGTCCATTTGTCAATCAATCATTCTTTATATTGTAACGGGAAAGTAGTTGTGTTAACGGTGATCAAACCAAATAAGCGTCCTTCCTTTCCCTTTCCATCCGAGTCTTCCTCGTCCTCTGTCAAGATTCCAGTGAGGATTCTCATGTTTCGGAAGGTGCCAAACAAATCACGTTATTCCATTGTCGTAACGAGTCCGATCAAACTATATATATTAATCAGGCAAGCAAGCGAGTGAGTGAGCGAGCGAGCAAGCATCGTCAAGGTTGACGTCATTTCCAAACAGAACAAAAATAGTAATTTCCGCTTGAACCGGACAGACTGGACAGCTCTGAACGAGGTTGTCTATTATCTGTCAGTCACGAACTGATTTCTGTATTCGAATTTGTAAAATAATTAAGCATTTCAAATTCACAATGAGATCCGAGTATCTGATTGGACAACATCACCCTGATAAACCCATGAAGTGAATATTCAAGATAGTCCGTATTACCGGGACCACCGATTGTCAATTGTTTCCTCGGATCCCGGGTTTGTTGAGGGTGGGGTGGGTCATTCTTCCGGATTATTCTATTTCCTTTAGTGGCCCGGGTATGGTAGGTTTTTCGAATGCTTTTTCGGAAAAGGTCTTTTGTCCTGGTGAGAAAAAAGTGGAAGCTTCCGTCCTGATGAATTTTAAACACATGAGGCCAACATTACCGCAGTAAGAGGTCAGAAAAATTGCACTGAATCAACTTCATCCTCGAGTTCTTGAGCAGTGAAATAGCAAAAAACTTCGCGTGTCACTGGTTTAATCCTTCTTCATGATTACCCACCTAGAATCTGCTACGTAACAGTGAACCGAAGTAGTTTGATAAGCGGGCCGAAAATATATGGCAATGTAAAACGTAGACTTTCTCAACGGATCGACAAATGACACAGGGGAAGTGAGTGCACAAGCAATCAAATCAAGAAATACTCCATTCGATTTGGGAACGATCGAGTCATTGGATTTTTGGTCGGGTGCTTTCCAGACAGCCCATTTTAACTAAATCTCCAAACATGGCAATAGGTAGAAAATTATAGGACCTCGTCACATTTCTTGTTGACTTTATCGCCCGATTTCGGATTTCGAAGTGTGAAATTCAGATACATAGTAAAAACTATTGTCATCATTTTTTAGTTGAATGTGACCCACAGTAGGTGTATAATTCAAAAGTATAGTAACGGCGTAGCTCAGACACTGAAGCTCGACAGACAACTTTGGCTACGACGTGCATCACACAAGCCTCCCGGGATAGACTTCCTTCTAGAGGCAACTCACACTTCGAATACAAATAAGGATATGACAGTATAATATTCTGAAGTCTAATAATCCCACGCAGTTCTCGTTATCATATGGGTTTATCAGAAAAGTCGATAACTGGTTTATAACGACACACCGACAACAACACAGTATAGGTTACACAATGACAGTGGCTTTTGGGACAACAATGGTTAGTGGGCAATGTAATATCAAAACATGTGCACCTTATGTTAGGACTATTTTCTGCAGAACATCTGTAGAGAAGTATTCAAAACTGATACGAGTTTCCTATTGTTTACATTTTAGATGGAGTGATTTTTTCGACCAATAACCACAACAGCCAGTCACGTAATGAGAGAGACCGAAGGACAGAGGAATCTAATGGATATTCGGTGTAGCATGACTACAACTTACACACTCGTGTGTGTGTGTGTGTGTGTGTGTGTGTATGTGCGTGTTGCAAAACGCACTAACAACCAACAATTACGAATGCACACGCATTCAGGGAACTGTGTCCAAAAAAACGAACCAGTTGAAAGACAACACGTGCCGACCTGTACTGATTCGCACTGAAGATTGCGCGAAGAAAGGCACGTTTATTGTGGTATTATCCCAAATCTTGAAAAATACGTTTTCGTTTCGCTCTGCTCATATTTGATTTGTGAGCTCAAAATGGTGTCCCCACCTCTCTTCGTATCGAACTGGGCCACGAATTCCCATTGATGTTGCATAGAATTCCATTTGGTTCGAGTGAGACAGTTATTGAGAAATGATTGAAATGACCAAAATTCAGAGAAGAAGTTCCGAAATTTTTTGAGAAGAGCACTGGTCATGTTGTTGTTTTTAAATGTTAGCTGCACACGGAACGGGCGCCCGTTAGTTGCCAACGCATTGCCTCAGTTGTGTTTGAAAAAGGGTTTAGGAGTTGGACGGAGTTATAATTTTCGTTAATTCGCTCCACGTGTCCACACACATACACATTTACTTTTTATGTGCATGTGTTTCATCTTTTTCCTGGATAGTTCACAAGATGTGCTCAGTCGTGCCTTGTATTCCCTCGCCTTAACCGGTTTGGTACCGCTTGATTGTTTGACCACGGTAACTGCTAATTAGTTTATGGCAATAGATTTCACCACTGGATAGATTCATGCCATTCTCAAGCGAGAAGTGAGCTAGGAAAAAGTGAAGATTTGGGGACAATATCTCAACTGTGATGTCATTTTAATATAATGCAGCATGCATGGACGGGGAGTTCATTTTAAGGACCGCCTTTTTGGAACGATTACTTTGCTCATGTGTATCAGGTAACCGATGGAAGCTTTTTCGTTCCATGTTTGATCTTCCATAGAGTGGAAGAGAAGTAACCCGCAGCTTTCAAAGACCCACTGCACTTCTAGGTATAACAGCAACCAAAACCATGAAAACTGGAGTAGTGAATCGCACAAAGTTTCAACTGTTCAGGTGTAGTAAAGAGCCGAATGACTACGGATTGCTGACTACAACCGACGTAGCTGGTGGTGGCGGGCTTTAAATCTTATAGATCCAAAGTGATAAACACCTGTATTAGCCGACCACCATTAGTTGCGCATTATTTCCTTCACTCTAGTGGACTCGAAGTCAAAACAGTCCATCAGTGAATAAATCACCGAGAGTACCTAGCTTCTACAAACAACGGTGAATGGACTTTCCATTCCACATGATGGCCATGAGGGTCGGCCTAAGCCATGAGTTCATCTCACCATTCAGGCCTCTCAGTTTCAGGTCCTAATGAAGATGTGTATAATTGATGAATACGGCCAACAGTTCCTATCTATCCTTAAGAACAACATCTACCAGGTGGTAACTGAAACGTTAAAGGTATCTGATAAACCTTTCAGTATATAAGCGTGGCAGAATTTGAAGATAGCACACGCATAACCTGTCTCCAGCTGGATTTCACAAACTTCTTCGTGCAAACGAAATGCAACACTACCAGACATTTGCACTGTAGTAGTAGTAGTAGTGTTATAACCGACAAGAAGTGCCTGGGATAGTAGGCTGTTTATTGGGACTTGCTCGTTCGGACATCGATAAAATTAACCAAGTGGTACAAACATGCTTCTATGCACAATAGCTGTCCTGTTCACTTGAAGACTGTTAGTATCCGACGGAGAAGCAGTCGTGTGGTTCGCATGTCGTCATTCACCTGATTGCGCTTAGTCTCTTGGACATAGCAGCGTTGTTAATCCGCAACTGTCCATGGTTTGGCTTCCAGCAATCTACTACTTACTAAGTAGTAGATACACTCCACCACAGTAGTGGTAGTAGTAGTATCAGTAGTATAATTGAATGCTTGGATTGTGAACTCCTAAAGTTATCGTGCGCACTATACAACAGAATAACTGTAACTTTTTGGCACAGACTGCCATTCCCATTCTCTCTGATGTAGGTGTTGATACGTGCTTATACGCTTACTGGGCTTCGGCTCATCGGGTTTTCATCCATTCTATACCTTCACATATAGTGCACTTGTGACCCGTCGGAAGAGCGCTGTATCCAGCACATTCGGCGGCCCTGCTTGTCTGTATCAGTGTCGAACCGCAGTCGTTGTCGTTGTCGTCATTTCCGTTGTGTCATGGGGGCGTTCGTCACCGTGTTACAATAACTCTGGATGACGAAGTGGACTGTTGGCTTTTCGAGCAATGGGCAAGCTTTCCATCTTTACATACAGTGGTAGTAAAATCTTTAGCTATACCGAAGTAAAAATATCGAATAATTACGAAGAAAAACATGGCTATTCGGACGAGTGCAAAGGAACTGTCAGAAGGATTGATCGATGGTTTATTTGTTGAGTTTTATTCTACCGTCCTGGTAAACCACGTAAAACTATTCTATAGGCACGAGTTGATCATTTCGATCAGGGAGTGGAATGTGATTATGGACATGGCTTGATTGAAATGAACGTTTCGTCCTCATGAGGAATCTACCAGTTTTAAGGTCGACTGTAAGACGACAGGATACTTTTGTAATGAAAAAATGACCTGCACGCACCTCGTCACGTAAGGTCTTGACGGAAAGCTCGTAGAGTGATATTTCGGCTAGAACCTCAAAACAAATGTAAGTCTTCTGCAGAGGACACTCCTTTCGGTGAAACACCAAAGAGAAGCTGGATTTTTGAATTCATTTTCCGAGATTTCTAGCCATTGGGTAGCTTCAATTGGAGTTGAACTATTTCGCTTCCTCTGAGTTACAAGTTACTAGTACATTTAATAAGGCTACAGGTGTAGCTTGATACAGGACAAAAGCCGAGCTACTTCTAAAATAGACTGTGGAACTGAACGGCTCAGAGTGTCTTATTATTCGTTGACCGTAATGAATGCGGAAACAAAAACGAACAGTTTATTAGTTAGCTATTTCTGAGGTTAGTACACACCGATGATCAGCAACTTAAGAGAGCATGAATTTGATGTGATGATTAGTGGGGCTTGATTCAGTCAAACACACAAGCACACCTAGGTAATGAATACTTGTTTCCCATAGGTTTTGAAAACGGCACCCTGTACTGAAGTGTTGTCAAACGAACTATGGAACAAGTAGCTATGGCACTCGAAGGTCAACAAGCATCGATATTAATAATGTACACATGAGTTAAGACCACATGAGTTGAGGTAAGTTGGGAGAGTGAGAGGGGGGTGAGTGCGACGAACGGATACGGTAAACATTCCTTGAGGGTCACGATAATTCCTTCTCGGTCTTGATTGTGACACCGGGGTCAAGCCGTTCGGTGAACCAACGTGCTTCACTGTGTCCTCACACTAATTGGACCGAGTCTGATGTTAAACAGCAAGAAGTATCGCCCCGTGGTCAGACAGGTGGGTAAGTCCCCTAGATTTGGATGGTTTTTGTAAATGGCACTGGGTCATACAGCCATGAATCTCATCCATTGTTGTTGCTCTTGTTGTTTGTCGGTGCTGACAAAGCTGTAAGAACTGCAGCTTTCAGTTATAGCACCCTACAGAAGCCACAAGGCTCTTAACATTTTCTCCCGGGGCATATGCTCGAGCCTCCTGTGGTGAAGCAAAAGCTCACAGGAGTGAGGGAGAGGGAAGGGACCCTGATAAACAGTTGGGTGATACGGGGGTGGCTGCAGAGGACCAGAGAAAGAGAGAGAGGGAGAGAGAGATAGAGAAAAAACGTTTCGATGAGGCAAAGGGGTGGATGTGATGGAATGAATTCACGCGGATGTGTTGTTGATTTTGGAAATCGCATGATTAGTGCGATACCTACCGAGTGATTCTTCATTTTCTACACTTGGCTGAAACCGCGGACGATAATGATGTGGACATTATCTTTGGGGTTGATACAGTATTCCGTTCCCCATTCCAATATCCCACACTCCACCTCACCGCGGTCACCCTCCTTCAAGATTGTCTTATGGCACTGAATCAACCATCACAAACTGAGGAGAACGGTGTGTGATGGGACGTTTTGACCACGACACACACGCTGGAGCGTACACTCACTCACCGAAGGAACACATGCGATCATTCTTATCCGAATATGCACCTCCAATTCCGCAGCACACTGTCTGGGCAGCAGATTTGTTCAACAACTTTTCGTTGACTATTAATTTGGCATTAGTACGATTGATTCAGTTCTCCCAGCAGAATACCCCGGAACAACTCATTTGAAGTTCATTCCAAACCTAGTGCTCTGGCATGCCTTCAGCGTCCTTGTACACTTGCGCTGTCTAAAACCAGCTTGAATTAGTAATCACACAAAGATCGAGTTACACTGTTTTTGGCTGTGTGTGTAAGAGACTTCGGAGCAGACGTTAAAGGGGGTGGGGTGGGCGGTTGCTAATTGTCAGGCTCTGAGAGATGATATCCAAAAACTCTCAGAGGAAACAATACCAAAGGAGAACGAGCTAAAGCATCTTGACCGGTCGACCGTTGGGGCAAGCTACTGTTCACACTAAATTAGTCCATATGACTCAGTTTAAAGTGATGCAACTGAATGAAGATGTCACTTCCAGTGTACTTCATACTTTAATGTCTAGTGATCAAGAGGACTCTACAGAGCTTAAATAATCTCTTGATCGTTGAGGTTGGGAGTGGAATGTCAGATGCCTCGTCAACAGTCAAGGTGAGATCGTCTACCTAATTACAAAGTCGGGTAAATTTGAAAGACTGACTGACTGACTGACTGACTGACTCACTGCTTTTTGTGATCTTTAGCGAACGAAATGTGATATATCAGTTGCCACAGGGCTCCAGCTGACCACTTGCGCGAAAAAATGCAGTCCTGAGTGATATCGCTATTATTTATTCATGAGTTCCGTTTTTTAGAGGCGGGGTATACCTACTCATTTTAATTATACTAACCCATGAAAAATAGACATGACAACACTGTTTGCCTTAGTAACTGATTTCGTCACAGCTTGTGCCTTATCAATTCTACACAATAATCTTGAGATGAAAAAGAATGGTGGAGTGATTGATAAGAGTCCAAACATGATTCTGCTCACTTCCTCCAGCACCGCCCCCCTCTCAAGATCGATAATTTCATTATAAGACAGGCGCTATATCGCTTTCACCACACTCATTCTTGATAACGCAGGTGATCAGAGTATGTAGAGTGTGCGGCATGGTAACGGATTGGTCGTTTCAGTTAATTACTGATTACGATTGAAAACTGGACAGATAATTTTGAGCTCTTTTGAGTCCGCTTGATTACACTAAGCAACCGGCTCGTTCTCTAGACCTACAGCTACAGCTAATCAACAGAGATTGATAAATACACCAGTGCGAATGAGTGGCAGCTGGAATGGAACTGCGTGCAATAAGACCAAAGAATTATGTCTGAAAACTACCCAATGCATCATATAGAAGTCTAAATCGGCGAAACAATTGTTTTTCAGTAATTCATTCTCAAGCCATTTACAGATTACACAGTAGACATTAGACAAAAGATGATGAACATAGACACAGAATAAACACCAATCATGGACAGGGGGTTGTCAGTCAAATTTCCCTTTTCATGTGGTTATTCCATGTCTATGTTCTTGATCTTTTGTCTAATATCTACTATGTAATCTGTGAATGGCTTGAGAGTGAATTAGTGGAAAGCAATTGTTTCGCCGACTTAGACTACTAAAGAATTGGACAAAAAAATTAAGTAGACAATGAAATAGCACATTTGATGTCAGGGGTTCACAATTTCTATAACTAATGAGGATCATATCATAAAATCGATAGCAAGAAAATCCGAATAATTCCCCTGATATTTGTATATATCTCACAACTATTTGTCTAGAAAAGACTGATGGCTGAGCGATCCACAGTGAAGGGTTCGATCAAATAAAAGGCGACTGGGACCAATAGACGTCTGCTTACGCGTTTTACTGAGGTCGATACTTTTGGGACTGTGGTTTCGTGAATTACAATAAAAGATTGTGCTATATGAGGCAGCAAGAAAACCCGACCATACTGCCTTTTACAACATAGTTCAAAGTCTACCGTCGCTTACCGGAACCGAACCGGTGACTTTCCTAAATCCGGGCCGATGCTGTGCCACCTGAACTAAAGCTGTAAAACCAGTCAGATGCGAAAACGCAAGTGGATATCCACTGTTGCCTGAGCCATTATTCTGTGAATACAGAGCAACTATACTGGTTTTGATTACTAGACTAGGCTAGTCGGTAATTTTCCAATGGAATTAACAGCACCTGGTGCACGGCGGTCCGATGGGGTTGGAAATATGTTCGCAGAATGTACCGTTGCTATGAGGAGCCCGAATCTTAAAGACAATGGAAAATCCACTTACGTTTTTCTCGTTCAAAAAGTGGATTTTCTTTTATCTGTAAGATTCAGTCTCCTCATGCCAATAAATACATTTTGTGTACAATTGAAAGCTTTTAAGATGAAGGCTTTTGACTTCCAGCGGTTTATAGTGCACGAAATGCTATTGAACTCACCCTGTTTCTCTGCGACAACTTTTGAATCAAACCACTTAGGGTGACCAAATTTGGCATGCTAATGTTTCAGTCCACTACTTTACCATATGTGTACATGGATTTGAGGCAAGAAATCGATTTATCTGGGAAGGTTTACCTTAAGGCGTGGGGATACTGGTAAACATCCATGTCTATCGAGTTTTTATTGTAATAAATGGCCAAATTCTACGTGATAATTTTACTACTAGACCATCGGTTTATGGTATTCTCGCAAATTTACGCGCATATTTACTGAATGATTCTTCAAGTACTATTGAAAATCTAACACCAGCTGTTGAGAGTCAGTCCGGATTACTCACAGTTTATTGTGTAGGACTCACTAACAGGCCTCATGCTCGGTTCAATTCCCTTGTCGGGACTCGGTAGGGTTCCAGTCAAGTCAGAATATGTAGAATTTATCAATAGCACCAGAAGCCGAAATTACGTGTGAACTGGAGAACCCACCTGCTTTTTCCGTATCCAAAACGGAAAACGATTACTGAGGGATTTTCAGTGATGAGGTCAGTGTTAATGTTGCATGATGAACCACTGAAAAGCAACTCAAATTTTTCACCAATAAAGCTCTGACTATCTATGAAGTGCCATTCATCTTTGAGTGTTTAAATTTTTTTGATAACACGGGAAAACTAAAGATTATTCCATGATATATCCTCGTTCACTCTATCGCCGGATATATTTGTTGCTCAGATTGTGCCCACTGTGGTCCCGTATTTGGGACAATAACTAGGAATGTAGGTCTTCTCAGAAAGTGCAACTTGGTTGGTAGAGGATTTAATTCGTATGAGCGAGTTATATATATTTTCCATTTGACTTCCACCAGTTTCTAACTAAGGTACTCCTCAGCATCGTTGGATGAAAATATTGTAATGAAACTTTGCTCCCGTTCAAGTTGATTCTGTACTGTCCTATGGATAGTTGAGTATATACGATGTTGGTTGCCAAGATAACGTGATTTGAACAATGTAAGCTGAGAATTATTCCGATGTGAAAATATGATTGAACTACTGAAAAGGATGAAAGTTGTTATTCTGAGTTATGTTTAAAGAAACTTCCTGTTTAAAATTTCGACAGAAGTATATTTTTGATCCAGAATGTTTTCGGCAGTTGTACCTGTGAGATAATGTTAAAAGAAATTCTTCAGTCTTTGGAAGGTTTCACTTTAACTATATGCTTTTAAAATACTTCTCAATAATGACTGTCAAACTTACCGAAAAATGCGAATTCCAGTTCGCATCTGCGTGAGCGTTGGCGTCAAGGTCAGTTGGGCTCGCCTGCCTAATCACCTACAGTATTATCTCGATAGCGATGAAAAGATCCACTAAAACTGAATCTTCTCTGCATCTCCGTAAAAGGGATCAAAGTGGGTCTTCAAAGACCTATAAGTTTTAATCTTTTGTGAAGGATCTTGTCCAGTGTTTTAACTTGAATAAGATCACCATTTATGAGATAAATTCCAGACAAACCCTCACAGGTACACTTTTCAGAGGTGGAAGATCTAGTTTATCGAATGAACTAGATGATTGTTTGGGCTTTACACAAAAAATACAGTGCCTGAAATCTTTGTACTCAATCCAAAGTGAGAGTATTCCCAGGCAGTCTTACCTGCTGTTGGATATAAGGTGACAGCAATTTTTGAAGCGGCCAGTATCACGTGATATGAAGGCTGCTTTGAACTCCCAGCTAAGGAGAGCACTCCTTGATTTCATCACAGAATTCAGCACACGGCCTGTCATTTTGGGGATACTTTGTTTTCTTATGAGTGTGCGTCACGTGATTAGCCATGGAAGGGCTAGAAAAAACGTTCGTGGTAAGAAATTCACCCGGAAAAGTATTTAATCGAATGCCAATATTATTGATTTTGATTGGAATGAAACATGGTTGGCTTTATCTGCGGACTTCAGTTGGCGGCAATTCGAATAGTGGAAAACTCATTGCTGTTATGGCTAAAAAATTTGCCGAATTTAATGGAAATACACCATCTGGGTAGGTAATAGTCATTGAGGACAAGGCTCTATGCCATGTTCCATGAGAGTTTTGTAAATATAGTCATGCGAAACCATTTGTCTGTTCATCATTCACTATACTTGTGGAAGTATGCACTATTTCGTTGCCCTTTTTATACAATTACCGTCCAGTATGCCGGATTTAAAAGTTATCAAAAACATGTTCCCTGTTATAAGGAGAGAAGTTGGTGGGCTATCCGTGCACTAATCATTGGTGTCAAAAATGGAACATGTGATGGAACATGAGACAAAAATTCGTTTCAGAACCAACTCAGTGGACTCGATGAAGAAGAAACTGTTATAAGTCCTGAACAATGAGGGAAGATCCTATGAATACTATTGCATATGAACCTTTTGTTTTTATCAAAATGTGGGTTACTTCAAAATAGACAAATTTCGTTTCGTTTTCGCTCAGAAGCTCTTTTTCTTTCATGGTAGTGACTTACTGCTGGCGGCAGAAAAAGGTTTCGTCTGAACTCTGATCTTCATTAGTCGCCCGATTAAAGCAGACCACAAGGGTTGTTGTCTTGGAGCCTCATTACTACTTGCTAGTTAATGCAAACATACAGACATGTAGTTCTACCTTTACGCTGTCACGTACGAGAACAAAGCGTGCATATATATATATATATATATATATATATATATATATATATAATGTTCACTAGGATCTAATTTGAATCGTCTGGAGTGTGAATGGATACTCTTCATTGAAGAGCCCACAAATGAATCACAACGGTGATTTCTCATAGCTATTCGTGTCTGGGTCACTGCTAACCCAACGACCAACGAGGCTGCATGTGCAAGTTCTCATAATGATAGTAAGTAGTACGTAAACGTGTGGCCAAAATCTCCCCGGAAGCATACCTGATGAGCGGCAGCGACTGCGAAACCGGTCGCGTGCTTCCGGGGAAATTTTATCTACATATTTACATACTACTTACTATATATATATATATATATATATATATATATATATATATAATCGGTACAGTGTTGCTGAAACGACTATGTTCACGGATAGAGCGACACAAAATGCTGATTGGGTGACATAACTGTTTTCAGGTAGACTGTTCCGTCGTGGAATTACAATGAAACCAGATCACTATGTATACTCCACACACTCGGTATTTGGATAATCTTATTCCATGCCGAGGGATGAGAGGGTATCCCAAAGCTGCTGACAATACAATCAGGGAGAAATGGCAAACATAACCTTGAGAGTTTGAATGGAGAGCCACCTAAAGCTCCATTAGATCAAGAGTGGTAATCATCCGGGAGACAATCGGCCACCTTCCAGCTTCTAAACTGGCTGTTAGTAGGGGGCGTGAACTTCGGACCTCTAAATAGACGTTCAAAGACCCACACCATTATACCATTCCGGGACTGGGTCGAAAGCTATCAAATAGAATGGAGAAATTATCGCATGGATGTAGAAAACAATTCGTTTAATTTGAGAACCGAAGGCCTTGGTAGACTGCTGCTTCAGTATAGCTCACCCCATTTGGTTTACTGGCCGATGAGATTTCTGTAGTCGATGAGGACACGAGCGGCCAGTTGATCAATGTGGTGCACTATACTGAAGAAGCAACTAACCATTACGTTCGACTGAAAAATTGAATTGGCAGTTTTCCATACACGTGTGATAGTTTATCAGTTCTATCTGATAGTTTCTCAGCTCAACCTTAAAATGGTATAGTGCGTGATCCGATAACTTCTGATCGGATTACGAAAAGCTTTTTACTGTTTCTCGAATGTTGAAATTCAGCCAGTAATTCTAGTTAAATTACTCTGTTTTATTCCATACACTGGATGTACTAAGCAGTCAGTTTACTCGCGTTGGTAACTAAAAAACGGGAAGACTTCGAGCACTTATCGCTACACAATACACATAAACTATCAACTATTGGTGAAATATCCCAAACGCCAATCACCCGTATTGTACCCCTAAACCAGCGTATGCAAGAACAATAACGCGAACGACCACACTACAAGCGGAAAATCTGTATTCCAGGCATGGCTAATTTCGATGAGCACAGAAGCGATATCCATAAGGAACAAGGTCAGCGGAAATCAGACTGAGCCAAGACCAACAAGAAACAAGCTCAGAGTACGCCCAATGTCGGGATGAGCAATCTTTGAGATAGGGGATAGCAGATAGCATATAAAAAAACGTGTACCTGCGACATCCATCAATCCGCATTTCCCTTTCTTTTGAATTCCTATAACTCTTAAACCACTGGGATCTTATGTGGTTCTTGGCCAGTCCAGGCCAGAATGTCACGGTTACCAGTTATCCCTGATAAAATGGCTGACCTTTTAAGCCGTGGGTTACATCCATTCAACAGTACTGTTGGGCAAATATGGCGTAAGAAGATATTATTTAAGAAATCGCTAAACGAGATATCCTGTGTGATTTATTTAAATCGAAATATATTGCTGAAATGAATGTGAACATGCTACGGTGGTTTCGAATTATCTTGATTCTAATACCTGTCTCTTTTATCTCACTACAAGTTCACCAAATACTAGGTGAATGTAGCCGAAATTGTAAACCGACGTTAAGAAGGGTGTCTGATTGAACTGTAGGGGAAATATGTTGTGCACTTGCTCACAGACAGTCTCGTCTCCCATTGGGTTGTGACTCTGAGAAATGAAATTACCTGTGAGGAATTTTTTCTCTCAAGTATTCTTCCATGTGAGTTGTTATTAGGGAAGTGCGCTACTCACATCTACGATATCTGTTTCAAAGCAGATCGACAGATCTCAGCGTTGTAGAAACCCTAGTCTCATTGCTGCGTTTGAGTAGTAGGAGATTTTCAAGTGATTTATCGAGCAACGACAAAGCTTAATTTACCATTGAAAACTATGTAGTGATGAATTTAATCAAACTATTTAGAGCTTGGTGGTTAGTTGCTCGAATCACACTAATTCCTCCTGGGTTCGAGTCTCAATGAGAGTTACTGTTAATTCATAACTAGGATGAGACAGACATACAGCACTTCCATAACTTTCGGTGGTAATTTAGGCCTTACTATTGCGTGATGAGTCATTTGATGATCAATGCTGAGTTGCCACGAGACGCGATCGATTCGTCGTCTGGTTGTCTGAATTGGTCCACTTTCGATGGTCCATTGTGTTGGTGCATGCAGTTATGTGAAACTATGTTCATGTTCACAGTTAACATCTCGTGATGTTAGCACACTAACCGAGAAGAATTAGTGGATAATTTGCACTGCCAGGAGAAGTGCTAGGTATTTTCATCTATTTTCCATCGTGTTCCTTCGCCAACGCCAGCATCATCGTGACTATCATAAAGAATGAGTTTTCGGGAAGATTAAAATCTGTGTACATTGTCCTATCTTTGCCCTCGTTCATGCAATTGTCCTCATCAATGGGATAAGATTGTACTTCGTCTGTATGTGTGGGAATTATCCTTGTTTTTGTGTTGTGTTCTGTTGTCTTGCTCAGTACATGATGATGGGCAATCACAGCAGACACCCAAACACACAAAAGCGCACACACTTGCAAACTAGGCGTTTATGTAAACCAGTTCCTCTTGACTTACTAATCAGCATCTTTGCCGTTCAGATGTCAACGCCTTCACACTAGGGCCGTTAGAAGTTGACAATTCGTGGGATCAGTCTCCGCGCAGTGGAACAAAACCCAAGCTTATAACCGTCTATGGTTCGTACAGCGGATACCACCAATGACATTGACCAATGAAGACAACCGGTATGAACGAAAGTGAACAAGATGTACTGTTTGCGCAGGAGAATTAGCTTCCCTACCCATAGTCATTTTATTGACAACTGACCTTCACGTTTCCATTTCATCCATCCAGTCCGATTCAGCTTCAGATCCTGGTTCTGCGCGAACACACACACACACACACACACACACACACACACACTCAAGACTGGCTCATTTTCATCGGTTTGTACCACGAGTGAGAACGTGATATCTACGATAGCCTTGCTGTCTCCGTCCTCCCTCCCTCCCTTCCCCCGGGCATAGTGAGAAGGAGAGAGAGACGGAGAGAGACTAACACCCCGAAGGTTCAATCTGCGATGAGAAACTAGAAAACGTCAAGTTTTATGGGAAAATAATCCGGAATATTTGACGAGACATCTCGGCTTTGCTAAACATATACACAAAAGAGAACGTATCAGCCAATAAGACTTTGATCTAAGAATACTGGCCATCAGTGGATCGTAATGCAGCAGTGTGAATGTTCAAATCAAAGTCCTCGTGACAGATCATAAGTCTCAGAGGTATTTGGTTGACGGATGAGAATATGGTACATTTCAAGCTTTTGTACAAGTGACACTGACTTTTGATAGAGCACTGACAGAATTCTGATAGTATAGTTCCAAAAGGGGTTTTAGACGCGAAATTTACACTGAATAGAAGCCACAATGCGCGGTATTTTTTCATGAAGCACAACATAACAAAACTTTTGTTCTCTGAAGCAGGTAAGGCTATTCTCGGTGGTGCAGCTGCCGCTGGGGAAGCGGCTTGGAAAGTGTTCGAACCCAACTCGTAAGCGGTATAAATACTGTCTGTAATCTGTTTTAAAAAATCTGCTTACAAATTCACTTTACCATTGATTCATAAGTCTAACGCTGCATTATCTAATCAGAATAAATTTGGAGTAGAAAAAGTTCTTACGATTCCATAGAAAGCTCATGTGCACGAGTGATTTACATCTGCGCGAATCGAACAGTACGAGTTTCTTTTGAGAGCATGCCCATTTATGGGTGAAGTGGAACGGGTATACCTCACAGCCTCGTAGGTTTACTGCACCATTAGACAGCCTGCTCTCAAACCCACGGACTTGGAACGGAGAACCAAATAAGGTCTCAATAGGTTAGCTGTAGTAACCAGAAGCGGAAAGCAGTTGGGTTACAGTCCACTACCAAGGTAACTTGGATTGGTCGAATTTGAACATCTAACCATCGAGTTGGTAAGCTAATGTTCCAAATCATTAAGTTTGACGTGCAAGCTAGGTTGGCACTCTGTGGCCGGTGGTCACCTTTGGTGGAAGACAGCACTAAACTGTCATTCGATTTTCTATTACAACTCCCCGGTTTAACTTTACCATTTCTTCTTCTTCTCTAAGTGATACATCCTGTCTGGCGTACCGCGAATTAGGCTTTGAATTTGATCATGTTTACTGTACCGTTGCAAAAGCAAAACTTGCGTCGCATGTGATTCTGGTAACAAGAAACTTTGTGACTGTACGTGTTCGAATACTCTTCATTGTCGGATCCGAAACTCTTTTTGAAAGTGACAAAATTACGGGTCTTTTCAAATAGTCGGTGTATGGTTTATGTTGTCCATGTTTTCTTTTGTCTTTTTCATAGTTTGATTATACCATAACTATGTAAGCAATTGGGATGGTTACAATGCACACCTAAACAGGCACAATGAAAATGTCCCGGGTAAGTTGTACTGTTTGAGGCCCTTGGCTTCTCCATTAAATTTTATGCCGATTGATGGTTTCTAGGTCCGCATCAGTAAGATGTACCTAAGAACAGTAGTAATGAAGAAATTTTAATAAATACATAGTCACCATAACATTTTATTCTGTTTTATCGTTCTTTACTAGCTATACTCAAAAGTAGTCCGACTGTGAAAAAGTAGAGTAACGGTGAAGCGATAGGCATATAAAACGAGCTATTGTTTACTGGCAGTCGGATTTACCCTTAACCACCAAGTATACCTCCCTCCATCCAATCCAGACAAACAAAACCCCGGTCATATTTTGATCCGTGCTAAGTAACGTATCAACTGCGCTTTATCAAATCATTTTTAGACAGTTTGTTTCTTCCAGCGGGATAAATGGACACAAACTGATCACATTTTATGTTTACCCTATACACCGTACAGCGTACAACCATGACCAATCCTGTCTTTTCCTTCTGAGTGACAATCGTGAATGATGTTGTAGAATGTACAGATTTTGCCCCGTCTGTCATTCTTCCTTCCTTCTTAAAATTACACTATCCCAAGAAATCTGGATCGTGAATCTGATCCACACGTTTAATAGTCTATAGATCATTCCAGCCCAAGCAGGGTCACAGTCCACACTTTCCCTTCAATAATGAAAAACGTCCCAATGCACGTGACTTTATTCGGTACGGTTCATACGTGAACCGAAATCCCCCTCCCCTTGGTTCAAATAATTTATCCCTCCGCACCAGTCGGCCAACGACGGATCACACCAAGAGTTACTAATTGCTAGATGTGGACGGGGGTACAATGCTGCTGACAACAGATTAGATTATCACTCATTATGATCACATTCGGGGATCTAAATAATGTTTTTGGGCGACTTGAGGATATCAAACTGAGATTGGGATGAGTGACTGGGGGAGAAAGAAGGGTTAGGAAGACTACGGTATTGAAGACAATCATTTCCCATGTTCGTTTAGTTCGTCAGTGCTTGGCAGTGTCCGAACAGCATGATTCTTCAGAAAGTATCGAGCCAGTATGAACGATAGCACCAATCTTGTTCACATAAATTCCCTTTAATGCTAATTTCGTTCTGCTTCGAACTATCCCGTCAGTTTCTGAGCCCAGGGCTCTTATCTGGTTTAGTCTCTTCATACACAGTTGAAACAGATATTTTGCAAAGATTTATATTTTTTATCTGGTCTCTCCGATCACCAGCTGACGTACTGCGGTGCGTAATCAAGTTCGTTTTCTGGGCAGTGAGTTTGTAGCGGCTCGGCAGGAACAAGGCCAAAACTGATGAGTGTTAAAAAACATGAGTACACAAAATTATAGCACGGTAAGATAAACTCGATGTGACTTAAAGATTATTACGAATAGCCGGAGAGAACAAAGGGGGGTAGCTACTTGCGCGTGCTCTGATTTTCGCATTTTTCAACCGCATAGAACAAAAAAACGTTGTGCACAATGCAATGAAAAGTATATGGTAGAATAGGTGGGTTGAACAAGGGCCACAAAGTACTTTCAAATTCTTGAATGTCATAGAGCTCAAGGATTGCCCGAACTCCTATAGCATTTCGCTTACGATTGATTTTTGTCTTTCTACTTAAAAATGCTGTTGCAATATATATGAGTTAACTTTGTTTTAAGTGAGTCAGTGGCCAATGGAAGTGAGTGTCTTTGCTTAACCAAGTAAAATTAAAAGCAGTTAAGAAGTTGCCAGCAGTTGTAAAGCAGAATTCACAAAACTGTCAACGTGAAAAATACAGTCCAAAATGCTTGCTATCTTTGATACATATATGTCTATCTCGTTCCAAACCACCATTCTACTTAAATGACCTTTAAAAAAGGTGTTATAATTACATAAAGCTTCACTGTAATGAAAGATTGAAAACGAGGACGGTATCAATTGTTGTCATCAGTTTATTTGGTTTTCGTGTAAATAAGAGGCGCATTGTACACCTCAGACATCATAGTACTTCAGTGTAAAAGACAGATATCACACTTCATGCCCTATTACACAGTTTCTGCTGAACGCAGCCGTATAACTCGAATCAGATCCATGAGAAATATTGATCGATAGGCTTTGAGTGAGCAGACAACATCCCAGACTGAAGGACTTGGTCCCAAGTCCAGCCACGGTCTGGTAATTTCAGTCATTGGCATACCGTGAGGGACTGCTTTCCCTCAGAATGCTCTTGTACAACAGTTATATAGTAAATAACAAGAGATTAAAATTTAGTATGGATAAAATCGCAGAAAAGAAGCCTAAATGTGATGTGGAACTGGTAAAACCAAATCACTGATGTAGAATGGCCATTAAGGACTCGATGGAACTGACGGTGGGAAAATTGAAGTTCCAGATCGCATGAATGAGTAAACTCCAATGATCGGACAGAAATACGGACAAAGGCATTTATTTCCCTTCACGTTTCTCCACGCCCTCACTCACTCACTCACTCACTCACTCACTCACTCACTCACTCACTCACTCACTCACTCACTCACTCACTCACTCACTCACTCACTCACTCACTCACTCACTCACTCACTCACTCACTCACTCACTCACTCACTCACTCACTCACTCACTCACTCACTCACTCACTCACTCACTCACTCACTCACTCACTCACTCACTCACTCACTCACTCACTCACTCACTCACTCACTCACTCACTCACTCACTCACTCAATCAATCAATCAATCAATCAATCAATCAATCAATCAATCAATCAATCAATCAATCAATCAATCAATCAATCAATCAATCAATCAATCAATCAATCAATCAATCAATCAATCAATCAATCAATCAATCAATCAATCAATCAATCAATCAATCAATCAATCAATCAATCAATCAATCAATCAATCAATCAATCAATCAATCAATCAATCAATCAATCAATCAATCAATCAATCAATCAATCAATCAATCAATCAATCAATCAATCAATCAATCAATCAATCAATCAATCAATCAATATGCAAACTGAGTCATTCCCAGCTATGCTTTTATTCAAGCTTTTCACTTTGTGAAGTGGCTAGGCCCTTGGATCAACGGTATTGGTAAGATGTTTCAAGACTGAAAGCTTGCTGAAGGGAGCATTCATGTTCTAGTGTGTGACTTCACCCGTTGCAAGGTTCCACTTGTCTCTCCGTGCTACCCTTTTCCTAGCGTAAGTCTTCGCATTGTGTGCATTTTCTTGAAGTATTCACGAGCTTCTATCATCAGATCGAACACCACCCACCCATGAGTCTGCTCGGCCAACATGATGAAATAGTAGCAGCTTCTCAATCCGAGGTGTGAACCATCTTCAGACACGGGGTGGGTTAACTCTCCAGCAGGAATATGGTGCGCATACTGCTTCAAGTTCTTCAGATAAAACACTACCGGAGGGTTCTACGCCACAACATAATTTGATTCTCCCTGTTCAGGACACACCTCGTCACTTTCTTTTCCACGGGACGGCTGAGTGTCTGTGTGGGTATGTATGATGACACCTTCGAGCAATTCACACGTGTCAGAATAAGGTGTAAATTGCTCCTGGGTGTCAAATCGGCTGTGGATTGAAGACAAGTGCTTTCGATTATTGATAGAATGAGGAGAATATTGGCAATTATTAAAAAACAGAATCTCAGAACCAGTGCACAAGAAAGCAAACAATTTTGTGGTCTATCACTGTTTTTGATTACCATAAGCACAATTTCGGATAATACCGGAACATCTGATTCGGTCAGGTAGCACCAAAGTACCAGTCTTTAGCGCTGGGAAAGAACGACTCGACCCCAATTTGCCATCATTTTGTGGCGATCGCCTGTTTATTCTTTACATGCAAAATTACTGGTTTTTTACACCCTTGATTATGAGTGTAATGATGAGGGCTTATCCCACAACCTCACAGACCCGCTGCACTAGGAGGGATAAACGACAGTGACCGCGACACTTGGAATGTAGAACCATCTTGGGTCTCAGTAGGTCAGGTGTGGTAACGAGCCTGACGACAGTGAATTACTGTCAATCACCCCAGCGACTAGCGGTGGCGGAATTACACTCTCCAACCGCCCTTGTAAATCTCTCGACCACGACCGTAGATTAGATAACCACAATCTGCTGAGAGCTGAGCTTAGCGTCTAGGTCGAAAACGATTTCTTGCTGGCTAATGTTACCTCGGATAGTAATAGATTGTTTGTGACTTAAAGGTCAAGCTTGGCTATCAGAAGCCTATAAAAACCGTTAATATGGTCTACGAGCGGCGCCAGTATTCACAGTCGGGGAGAGTAGGAAAAGGATACACCCTATTTCCACAGTGGACTACTACCGCACTAGCACGGGGAACCGGCCAACGTGATCCTGAGACATAAGTTGGGGAAACTATGAGGGACACTAGTGGGTCAATTCGGGAGCTAGTGGAGCGCTATTTATCATCAAAGGGGGGAGTGGTGGTAGTGGGGTTTTACCCTGATGCTTTTGACTTGATAGTCACAGACGTACGCCCCTTTTTCGCAACGATAATAATGCAGTGATGATTTCTGATATAATCTAAATGGGTACATCTCCACTCTCTTGCATTTAGTCCCATTTTGTTTTGAAGTATTTACTGACCAGTGTATCTAATCACTAACTTATATCCATTTTCATACTATTCAGGTCACTCTTTATGGTACACTGTAGTTGACCAACATCAGATAACGACCATATTATAATGACTGAAATTGTTGCATTAGTATCCAAGCTATTGAATAAAACAAGCTATCTGGTACGTTCACCAATCAACTTTCATAACCTTTATTCGACAGTTATTAGGAAATTAGATTTCCATTTGTGATTCTTTCGGTTCAAGTGTATCTCTTCTCCTTTCTTCTTCGTCAAGCGAAGCACATAATGGTGACCTGTCCTCTAACCAACAATACGTTAGAGCGCTTTCGCACACACACACACACACACACACACACACACACACACACACACACACACTGTCACCTCCACATGCACCGTCTGAAGCTCATTAGCTACATACTCTTTTTGATCATTCGAGTGTAAACCGGTTTCGAGAAAGACTATCCGCGGTGGCCGAAAAGTCGACTGACCAACATTACCTCCGATAACGCTGTTTTTCAGAACAATAAATATTTACACATAGCATCACGTGGCGCGTCGCATTTTCCACTCCACTTCGAACCGATTTTGTCCCCGACACATAAACATCATCACCGTTTAAATTACAAAACGACGAAAGTAGCGACGGTCCATTTATAGGGAAAGCGACTCCAAGTGTAATCATATTCACCAACTGAAATTACGAAGTATTTTCATGCACTAAGCTAATAATATATAATGTAGAAATAATAGGTGTTCATGGGATCGTTATGTCCAGTGAGGGTATATGAACAACAATGAATCACCCGACAGCTGTAATATACCACTGCCCAGTCTGCCTACTCTCCTTAAACCCAGGACGTGAAGTCAGTCTACAAGATCGAAATGGAAACTTTCTTGATGTGGTCAGAAACTCTTCACAATCCAGAAGCGTCATCAAAACCCTGGAATTCCACTCTGTTTTAAATCTGTAAAGCTGGACCACCTTTGAAAGAATCGATACACAATGAATACCATAGTAATTTGCGTTCTGTCGTGTGACTCAACTCCCATCTGTTATGTCGGTTGCCTTATTTAAAACTCAGCTCCAGTAAAGAAGTGCGATCATCAGGCAGAGGTACCGAGTTAGTGGTGGTTATAGTATACTCGCTGGGCTAATAGATAGACCTCTACTGATCAAGGTTAGAACCCATGGGATAATCCGTCGTACGCTTACTTTTCATTCTTTGCGCTTTTTTATACAGAATTCCCCAGTTCCGTAAAGTAAATCAAAACATCAGACAATCGTATAAGTTTTCACTGACGTTACTGAAGGTCTGTTGGACAAATCAAACAAGAAAAAGGAGTTAAAAGGAATTAAAATGTCGAAGGTCCTAAATCTTGTCACAATTAACTTTGTCGCGGCAAAAATATGAGAAAGCGAAATTCTTCTGTCGACCGACTGTTACTTCCTGTGGTACTGACGTAAGAGAATCCGTTATAAGTCACCTCGAATAGTGTAGTTACATCACGTGCAAAAGGCATACACCAGAATGCCATGATTCGCATTTCATTCGGTGGCACTCTGCAGGTACGTACTGGCGAGGATATCTCACAAGTCAACTGTCAACTGTCAAATATACAAATTCTTTTATTGCAAGCGGGAAGTCGGTACAGCCTGATGCATTATGAAATAAGCAGAATGATTACGTATCCAACAACGGTTATCGTAGTTGTTGGAATGCTTTCGTGTGACCTGCATATGCAACGTGCACCATGTATCTCTCTGCGCACGCATTCGGACATGAATAAAGCTCGACAAAAAGCAACTATATTTGACCCACTGGGTTCGTAGATGAAAATATTTCACACCGTATTGTTTTACAGTCTGAAAATTGTTATAACGAAAGAGAGGTACTAGAGGAGCGTTAAATTTCAATTCTTTAAAGAGAAGTTATCCTGTTTTTGTGTACTATGTCCGAGTTGCCCGAAGTGTAATCAGAAAACACACCAAATGGCACTGAAAAGTATTGGCTCATCAGCCTACGAAATACATTTATATAGATGTGAAATACGTGACGAAACTCATATACACACACGTATTGTGATTGGTGGGTACATACTCTCCGGAAGTATCACGTTATACGGAAGTAGATCATGCGTGCGGGACATGCGTGCTGCGATAATCAATATCCATGGTTGGACCAAGATGAGTTATACGTTCGTGGTGCATTTAGTCGTATGCGGGAACGGATAGATGCTGATTAGAGTGTACGTTGAACAAGCGGACACTGGTTGGTCCAAATGAGTTTCCTCGAATTGCACGTGAATAGGACAGAATCACCACACTATGGTCGATGCATTTCACCCAATTTGCTGGATAGCACCAAAAGCCTGAACTCATCAGGCGAAGCTGACTGGGTTCGACTGCGCTTGAGGTGAAGTTCAACACAAATAATTTTGCATTCGATCAAAAAGTGTTGGTAATCATATAACATCCATAGAATTTATTATTGGTACATGGAGATAATGGAAAACCTCCTTGTATTTTTCGTATCCCAAAGTGTGCTATTCGCCCTCGATCGATTGTACCGCGGCGGCTCAGCTGGTTTGATCACCTACCTGGCAAGCTGAAGGTCGGCGATTCGATTGCGGCTCGCAGCTCTGAACTTTTGAATGTGAAAATGCAAACGGATTTTTCGTTATCTATTTATTATTCAGCTGGACAAAGGTCTTGACCGATTTTCATCACGGGAATCGAATGGAACACAGCTTTCTTGTGTTGAAGTGTCTCGTTAGAAAGTACTGAAAGCAATACACATCTGAGAAACACAAAACAAGCTTTCCCTGTTTACGAGAATAAAAGTTAAAAACACAGGCCGCCTGATATATCTCGAATTATATCACTGTATCTTCGCAATTTGCTCACTGTAGTCAAAGTGTTTTTTTTATGACAATAGGAGTTCTTTGTTAGTCAAGTTCTTTTATTTACTCACATTTTTTAAATTATCCAACAATGGTTCAATACTTCAGGTACGGTTTCTCTGCCAGTTAAGGGTTGTCAGTTGGGCACGATGACGGGAGGCAGCGGCCTTGCGAGGATTCCAGCTGGGGACAGAAAACTCTAAGGTTCACCTTGTTGACCGTTTGACCACCTCCGAATTGTTGAGGAACACGAGCAAAATTAAGTGCACGCAAGCATGCAGACATACACAAAAAATGACACGGTTCTTTACCACGGCAACGACAAACTGATCACAAGCTCATGATATTCACATAGTTCATAGTGATGTGTAAGGATTGACCTTAGTAGTGTTTGTCGTCGAGTAGATCACTGTGGATGCCAGTCGTGTTATAACATATTGCTTTCTCTCCTTGATAAATTATATACGGTTTGTAAAGGTACAGCAAAATGATCCCAGGAAATGTCGTACAACCTCGATCTGGAATGCAAATTTACCAAATCCCAACCTGCTTCAGGAAACCGGCATGTAAGATTCAGATTCTCACAAATTAACTATTCGGATGACAAATTTTGTCGGAATGGCTAATGACAAGACGACAGTGCAAGTCGTTGGTCTCAACAGAAATAGAGTTGAACATTGGTTAACTAACTGACTCGAAATTCTGCATGCAACTGAGCTACTGAGTTTCGGTTGATACTCAGTAAAAGATATGGAATGCAGCTTTGCTTCCTGACATGATAGATAAACACAACCGTGCTGTTTTCACGGATCTGCCGCGGTATTTGAAGCGGTTCCGTGGCATGCTGAGTCATTTTATAACTTCGTAAAAAATTTGATAATACAACGTAGGTAATAGAAAATTCGCTTACATTTCCTATTACGAACATTCTTTACCTCATTGAAAATGCCAACGGTGACATTCGAACACTCCTGTGCACGGTAACAGAATCTTCTGACTAATGCACTCGCAAAATAAAGGATAAGTTTGAATATCCAGGAATGATACTAGTAACGATATCAGTAGTAAGATTGCTGGGTAGGGACTGTGAACAGTGAGTAGTTGGGCATGGCGTAAATATCCCGTGGTGTTCTTTTGGGAAGAAAACTGAACATTTAGTGCAGATTGCGGCCAAATCAGTTATCTCACTCCGATCTTATCATCAACAGCCAATTCATCTTGTCTCGGGAAGAGCTACACCCTTTTCGTAAGCAGGCCCCGTACTCTGGTCCCAGTTTGATAAAGTAGATTTTTTCATTAGTGCTTTTTATTCAGGTATAAATGGACAGTTTCAAGCAGAAATAACTCTGTGATATTGGAGAGTCACTGCTCATGACCTTATGAATATTCCAGTATATAATTTATATGTATGTGTTCAAAACACCAAATTGCTTCCTCGAAAGAATTATTTTGTTTTTTCTTGAATGACTTGAATAGGTCTAAGGTGATCCGTGTTGTAGAATCATGCGGGGATGTACGTGGAACATTGATTCATATATCAGAACCGAGATCGGCTCGGAGTGTATCGAAAAATCGATGCGCCATGTGAAATGTTACGGTAAAATTTTATTGTTTAGTAACACAGCGTAGTCGAAATCGTTGGCAAGTTGTCGACTTTTCGGTCACCACGGGTAACCTTTTTCAAGGCTGGTTTTACGACCTGCTGTAAAGATTACCCGTGGTGACTGAAAAGTCGACAACCTGCCAACGATTTCGACTACGCTGTGTTATTAAACAATAAATTTTCACCGAAATATTGATTCATTTTTCATTGCACAATCAACAACGAAGAAGATACAAACCTTTTGACCGATGCACAGAGTATACAGTACACGATGGCAAGTGTGAGTTAATAATTAGTATTTTTACCCAATTTCAATCATAAAATAGAGATGAATGAAAGATGTTTGAAGTGACAAGTTGGACACCGAATCTTCTCGATTAATCAGCGTCGTATTTAGTACAAAAGATGGGTTTTGTGGCTTTATTCAGAATATCAGACGGAGGAAACATTTTGAATTAACTTTTAGTTGAGGCGGTTTGACCAACTGCGGGTCCCATTCGAATACCCTAAACGGCGTTCCGTTCGGAATGTGCCCACCTCACACACCTCACTTACGCAGATGAATCAGTTGCCTTTTCCCTTCTGATTGGTTTTTTAGAATGTATTCCGACGAAGTTGCGTTGTTATTGGTCCGTTCCACTGACACGTGAACCAATCAAATGAGAGGACATCAACGTATTCTCACCGAACCAAAGCAAACCGGTGGTATGGAGCAGGAAGTGCACAGCTAGTGTGGTGATTCGGGGAATGGATGCGTATTCGTTTATTTATGTAGGTGTGTGGTGCGGCGCACATCACCGACAATTATTCTCACTGCCACCTTAGTTTTCATATCCCCTCATATCCCTCACTCTCGAGTAGGTTCGGTTAATCCGCTTAGCAAAATGCACGGACTCGTGCACGCAGGCACCCCTACCACCACCAGCGGCAGTGTCCAAGCCTTTCATTTCGTCCACTGATTTGTCACGTACTCGCTATGTGCGTCTGTGCACCTTGACTGTTGTTCGCCAATCACACGTAAATCTTGTCCACCCCCTTTCATTCAGTCAGAAATGCTTGTCAGAACCTTGATAAGGTGTGTTCGCGTGCTCTTGTTCACATGCTCACACATGCACACAAAAGAAACCACTAAGCGAAAATGAGTCGCACCTGGATTGTACACTCAATTCCACACTTAACAAATCGATCGAGACAAGCAGTGGATTGCGCTGCTCGCTGAGACGGTTTGGTAACTGATTTTTTGCGTGCTGTCCACTCGGTGTCTGGCAATCGATTACAATTCGACCATCAACCGCACTCAGTCAGTCAATTGGTTCGAAACCGAAAGTTGACCAAAATAAACCAAGTGGCGATCACGACAGATCAGCAACTCAGTCATTGCATGTGAATTTTCCGTGCACACAATAGTCTCTCCGGTTTGTCACGTGCCTAATCAAAATCTTCAAAGTGAGTTCATTCGCCTTCTATGTTCACTCAGTCTTTCTGTTTATATCATACTATTGAGATAAATACTACTTGCTACCTCTCATCATTAATTTTTAGAAATAAAATCAATTATTCTGTTTTTCATCGTCCAACTGATCCTTGAAAATTTTATACAACTGCTTCATCTGACTTGTTTTCACTGATCTCTTTCAATGAACACTCACAGAGTACGCAACAGGATTCTATCTCGGCGCGCGCAATTGAGAGTGCCACACATTAGTTGATAGGCTAATTCGGCTATCTGCACAGCAGCACCACCTTTTACTACCGATTGGTTACTGACTTTAGACGTTGACAAACCATCCATTACTTGGGTTTAGGTAAAACACTAACAGCATAAAACATTTGTTCTTAACACAGTTTGCAACTATTCAGTTTGAACATAACTTTTTGATCAAAGGATAGATTTGAATGGGCGACCTGACGCGGGAAACTTGAACGGTAGATTCAGTTCAGGAAGGCTATAAATATCTGTCATTTTCAGTTCATTTCGCAAATGATCTTCTGTTTCATCTCGCAGAAAGCATATCACGTTTAACACTGCCACAATCCGTTGAAGACTTTGTTCTTTATTGGTTCCATAAATGTGGTTACACTATATATATATATATATATATATATATATATATATATATATATATATATATATATATATCTAGAGAGAGAGAGAGAGAGGCAAAACATTACGTCACCGACGAATACGAAGCGTGAATGAAGGTGTTCAATAAGGTGGACATTATGGTGACGTAATTTCACATTGACATCAAAAAGCCCAAGCTGTTTAGTGCTTGCGTGTTTGTGAGTTTGCGTTCATGTGACAAAACACGACAGGCATAAACAGTGATTTTTCAATAAAGCCAAAAGGACATTGGGTTACTACTTTTCAGAAAAAACCATACTTGACTAAGCAACAAGTCAACAGCTCAGCTTCTGAGTATGGTTGATTCGATTTAACTCAAGGCACTTGTACAACTAGGACGGTGAAGTAATGTGAAATGAACGCATTTATAATTCTGCTATTCTCCCTGGAGCATCTGTATATTTAAGTAGCGTTTTTATCCGATCTCGTTTTGATCGATTATTGTCAATTACAGTAATACAAACAAATGTCGATCTTATTTATCACTCAATAGGTTTTCTCAGCTGCTTTTAATCAGTGATGATATGATGTGAACCTGATACAGCGAATCGCAGAAGATGTGACTCTATCCGTTCGTCGAAATAGCGTGTGATATCATTTCTATGAATGGAGATAAGCACAATGACTCACACTTCACGATTCTGAGCTGGAAAGTTATTTTAACAATCATTTGTTCCAGAAACAGCAACATTTGGTCGTGGGCTCTTTTTTGTGGTATTCGTATTGATGAAAGATGATGAATAAATGGCTTGTTGTGAAACTACTCACAACCTATCACAAACTAATTATTCGAACAATCACTGTTCATGCATATCACTTATTAGTACTGCTTAAATTCTGGAATATGCTTCGAGGAGTATCACTGATTGATTATTTCCTTCACCTTTGTTTTCGTTTTCTCTTCTCCACGGCTACTTACACGAACTGTTTGTCTAGTTCTGTTCAGATGCAAACTGGTTGTCTGGCCACTCCGACTTCTTACTCATCTGTGAATCCCGGTAACGGCACAATGCATCCGTCCGCCTATTTCTATCCCACCTATCCAATGTTCCCGTCGGAAATGCCTGGTGATACCATGCCCAGTACAGATTGTGCAATTCGGAACCCTGTCTTTTTCCAACCACCGCCATCATCGACAGTCGCACCACTGGGATCACACGATTCTGACCAGTTCTCTTCGATGACTATGACAGGCACCGACTTGATGCTTGGCTCAGTTCGTCTGGACTATCCCGATTCATACTGGACCGCGGCACGGGATCGTCCGGGCTCATCTGGTGCTACGAATCTACGTCCAGATGAAACGAAACCGTATCCTCAAATGTCACCTTACAATGTCTATCCAGGTGGTTCAACACTTTCTACCGGGCATTCGTTGTCGGAAAATATTCCACGTCATACGAACAGCGCAAATCACGTGCCGGAAGAGTTTCACATGAACCGACGTCATTTAACTCGGGGTCCAGTTGATAGTGACGCTCAACACATGTTCTATACTATGTTTCGTGAAAGAAATTCCGATCTTCTGACCGAGTTGAACTGTTCCGATGAACCATCCGGATTAAAACAGAATATGCCACACCATCGACAACACATTCCACTAGCTGGTAATATATCTCATCACCAACAAGCCCATCCTAACGAACATCAACAGCAACAACAACAAACAACAAATCCGCTATCGTCCACGACTGCTCCAACCTCACCAAGGATGAAAGAAAAATCGAAAAATGCAGCTCGAACGAGACGAGAAAAAGAGAATACGGAATTTTACGAACTGGCCAAACTACTTCCCCTCCCGAGTGCAATCACATCCCAATTGGACAAGGCCTCGATTATCCGACTGACGACAAGCTATTTGAAAATACGATCCATTTTTCCAGATGGTAAGTTATTCTGACACCTTTTATTGCTTCGTCTTGTGCTTGCGATTGCGAATAAAATACAACCGAACGAAGCGGATCATCTGCCGCGGCAGTATTCGAACCCGGTGACTGTACGATTCTTAGTTTGACACAGTGGCCAGCAGCACAGTGAACGCAAAACGTACACGTCATCAGACGACGTGAATAGTAGATTACGGAGACATTAAAATCAGATACTTCTGCAAGATGCACTGGACCTTGTTCGGATTTTTGTTTCTCTGACAAACACATGCCAGGCCCTCTCCGTAGAACGACAACCAACATGGAACTAGCTGATGTTTCGCGTTTGTATGGGAGCATTGAATATCCCCTACTCCCATCCACGGTTGAACATATCTATCTAGTTAAGTGAAAATATATCACTAGAAATATTTGGTACTTCACAAAATAAAGTTACATAATCATACTTGAATGTAATCGTTACATTTCACTTCCTTAAGCAATGATCACGTTAGCATTCGCCTGTTACTGGGAGAATTAGAACAGTCAGTAAGAGATTCAGATCGTCCAGTGAAAGCGATTCCTAGTACTATATGAACAGTCTACCGCGGAAGCACAGAAGTACATATGCTTCGGTCAAGCTTGTTAAGAATTTCCAATCACTGTTCCAACTCGCCAGCTATAAACCGTCACCGGAACCCGGGATGAAGGCTCATGAGTCGGCCACGTTAGCCACAAAGTTATCCGGGTTAATTCTGAACGGCTTGGTTCACGTCAACAACACCAGTTGTTAGGGTCGAGAACGGTTAACGGATAGGTGCCATATCATGTTCTGTTAGCGTAAAGCAACGTGTTACCCAGGCCGAATAGCCTAACAGAGAAAACACGTCAGACTGACGTTCTTTCACACAGAGTTCAAACCAGAATGTCAGTCTATTAATTATGAAGAAAGTCTACTGAAAATTCAGTTTCTCACTCATCCCCATTCATTCACTGGGTTCATCTTGACGTAAGTCTGAGTGTTTCACTTCTACAATCAAATTGGTCTCGTTATCCGTTTGCTATCCAGGTAGAGCTTTGCTGCGTGCAATGTCTTTAGTTGCTATCATAAGGCAGCACTTGCCAGTGTCCACCCGACTTTACGGTTGGTGACGAAATCGGTGCTAACTTGAGGCTTATTTGTGTGTGGAGCCCTGTTCAGATTGCAACCGATTACGGGTGGCATTATCAAAGTCAAGAGGTCTTGGTATTTCTGTCAAGGCGGACAAATTTTTACAGCCATGATTATCAGTCTGAATAGGACTAATTGTTGTCACGGTGATCATCATACCGAACAATGCGCTATTATTTATCTGTCCGGAATATAAAGATACCCTTGGAATGCACACTTCATGGAAAGTTATCGATAAAGGTGATGAAGAAGAGAACTCGGGTGGGGTGCAGTCAAGAGCAAGTAGGCGGGTGTTATCAGTGATTACCGTAATCCTGAGTTTTTAAACCACGGCTATCGAACTAATCTAGAACACTCGGTAGTTGCTCACTACTCTACCACCTAGAAGTCTCTTGGTTTCCTATTGACAGCAATAAAATTCAACCTTCCGTTTAACAGTTGTGGAGTCGAATATGGAAGGTGGTCACACTCGACCTCCACTGGTGAACGCAACTATATTCTTATGCGGTTCACAAACTTATCATAAATATTACTGAGAATTGGTGAGTGCTACTTTCGACCATAGTGCTTCACTTGTTTCGAAAAAATCGCGGTCTTAAATGGAATGTCAGTCTGACCCAAAATTAACGGGAGTTAACTGATCCTTTTTTGTCACTGAAGAAGTCATTTATGCCGGTACACTCGTGATCATTTTACTGTGTCATTACATGTTCATACTGTGGCGAAGGATACATGGAAATCTATTCGGAAGAACGGAACAATGAAAGGGTAATATCAGTTTACTAGTGCGTTATTTCAGAAGGAAAGAAAGTGAGAAGTAGAATTGGGATATTCAATTTTCACAAAATACAGCCAAATCGACAAGGCATTTACGTTGAATACGAACATCAACGAAGATCACCGTGGCCATTGTTGAACATCTTCACCGGACGGATTAATTTGGTACTGATATTGAGGTCTACTCACCTCTAACTCGTCAACTATGGCGCTCGAGATGATGCATTACTGTTTATCCAACTTGTCGATGATAATGATGAGCGTGTCACTGCAGAGTGTACTTGTTATGACCTAAATAAATGATCTTGGAAGCACTATACAAATCAGTGCATTTACCTTTTATGTACCCACGTTTACGACTATAAAAAAACCAGCTCCTCTTTTCTGTATCGGTCAAGTCCCTTGTGATTGTATGGATCAGTCTCTCGCACTCCCACAGCATTACATTACTCTCCGATTTCCGGGGTTGGGGAAAAATCAAGTCCACCCGAGGGTTTTTATTTCTGTTTTGGATGTGTCTGTCTATGAGACAAAAGCATCAATATGAAGCACAGGTGGGTTTGCATTTGATGAGAAAGGTGCACACTGGGCTTTGTCTGATCGTGGTGACAAAGGGTGGTGTTTACCCCGAATGCAAGAGATTGTGAAGACAAAATCCTCCAGTAATTCGATTATGTTAGAGTTCAGAGCCCAAACACAAAGTGGATCATTTCAGTTGCTGGTTAGTCAACCTACGAAGACACACAGCAAGTGTGCACACTCCATCCCCGATCCGAACGCATTGGTTGCACAGCTCATGGTCCACTTTCCACCCCTTCTTTGCTCTGTACTCATGTGAATTTCGTACACACGACCCATGAACCACATACATGTGGTACACGTACCTAAATACGCACACGCTCAAGCGCATGAATCGAACGAGGAGAGTATCAGACGTACGCTCGTCTTTAAGTGACTGCCCGCGAGAGACCAAGAGTGCGCGGATATATGGGAAGTTTATGACAAATCTCTGGTAGAACTATTTTATCTTCTCCGGTTCGTCTTCCGACATCGTATACCTCCATTCTCTGTCCCCGTTAGTTTCACCGGGTTCAACCAGAAATGCCACTACGCCTGGGACAAAAGAAACAGATTTCCGTCAAGTCATTAACACTTCCCACGAGGTGCCCAAAAGGGGCTTGACGCAACACCTGATTTGGAACATGGTATCAAAAAGGGGGATGGCAATGATGGTGTAAATCTAAGTCCAACATCGCTAGCACAGATCTCGGACTGGAAAATGAATCTCGCGTCGATGTCTTGTTAACAGTTTTTACATGCGAACAACTAATGTTCACCCTAGCAAATGGCTAGAGATTTTTGAACGGGTATTTTTTCTTTCCCATATTTTGCTTACGCATGAGTGCAATCAGTTAGAAATGACAGTCAGAGACCCTTTGACTTAGGATGGAAGACCATATAAAATCATCGCTAGTCAGACTTGGGTAACGAAGCCGGACAGTTGCTGACTGTCCACCTCCAGTTCAGTTCGTCTTGTTGGCCTTTCAGTCTCTCCGACAGAACAGAGTACATTCTAAGACGCAGTAGACGAGTAGTATTCTTCCGATGAAGTGTAAACAGTATTTGAAAGTACAAATAGGCTATTTTAGATCGTTAGACCGTTGAAGATAATAAGTAGAGAAGAGTTCTTGAAGTGTGAACAGACAAGATGATCAGTTAAGTTACCTGAATAATTTGTTAGTAATCGTTTGGTACCGTGGTAACTTTGTTCATCTGTTGCTTTTTAATTTACTCACCGACGTGATAATTATGAGGGTAGCGTACAGTAGACGATAGCCAAGCCTATTTGGGGAACAAGAAACAGTGTCGCAGCAGTTCGGACAGTTTATCGTTACGGCTCATAATAGTGGCCTCTGTGGGTGGATGATTCGGTATTTGAACACCAATATATTCACAATGTAGCTCGATTAACGTGGAAATACCACGTTAGCAATGCTGGTGTTAGTTGCAGAGTATTGATTAAACCGTCAGATCAGACACCAAGACTAGACCATGTATGTTGTCTACGACGTGACACGCTTTCCCCCTGATAGACTTCATGACCGGGGCATATATATATATATATAATCATTGGCTTAGGTTTCGGTACCCACGTGAATAATGGTGACCACATATACCGTCAATCTGAGTGTGGCTTTATCCGAATCATCTGTGAAGTCAAAGTATTTTGATTATTTTTCAAGGATAGGTTCCTCCGTCGAATTGATCACCTAAACATCAAGTGATGATAATCCGTTACCGCGTACACATCAGTTTATGAGCAATCTGTAAACATACCAGCAGTCTTTCTCTCTTTCTCGCCCTTCTCCACCGGGAATTTGTCAGCCAAATAAACTCACTCCAACACACTTTCCCAATTGAATTAGGCGTCCCAAAAGTGGTCATTGTTGATTTCCTGCAGTCAACGCATTCTGACACTCAATTTCCGCCCGAGGATTGTCTCTTGACAGTATGAGTGAAAGTCAGAGCTCAGAAACAAACACACAAACAAATTCAAGCACGCGCACACACGTGTCAACTTGGCCCGGCAACAGAACATTCTCACCTATGCGCATTGGCCAAGCCTTTATCGGTTCTTAGTCGAGTAAAAACTGGAAAGTAGGTGGAAAGGCAAGAACGCTTATAAACTAAAGCGGATATTAATGCCAGTATGTAACAGTTGACTGAACAGTTTATCCCATAGTTCGACTTATTAACTTCTATGATAAAAAGGGAGGGAGGGATTTACGGAAGTGCTTTTGAATTCACCGATGACGATGTATATTGGGCGTAACTTCCGACAAGCGGGTGAGGCTGATAGGTGTGTGTTTCTGATATGCTGAGTGATACAAATCCAACCATAGAAATCCGGAGAGTTTGTTGATCAGCGGGAACCGCAGGACCAGATCAACATGACTGTGAATCTTCAATTATTCTTCCCGGTTCTTTTTAAATTTAACAACAGAACGGTAGGCTGAAAATAATTTTTCGACTGTGAAAAATTATAGGCTATGGACTCTACTGAGATGAACTTTTTAATGCGATATAAGAGTGCAAAACACTCAGTTTTCTCACTCTCCATTTTTGATAGAATTGAGTCATTTAAAAAATGTTATCGAGACGGACTCAACGCTACGCGTCCCGAAAACTCACGAAGCTCGTTTCATGTCAAGTACGACCTGCGTTGCGACTCGTTTTTATTTTGGTAATCGAAGTGGCTTGGACCTTTTTGAATTCTATGGTTCCGCATGAACACAGCGGAAGAGGCACGCCTCATAGCCTCAAAGCTGCACTGCACTGCACTATCTTGGAGGACCGGCGACCATCACCCGGAGATTCGGATGGGTGGTGAGCCACATAATGTCCTGATAGATCAGGTGTGGAAACGAGCCGGACCACAGCGATTTGCTGACCGATGGTGGCAGGATTCGAATCATGTATAGAGGCTTATACCACTCAATCATCGACAGGTAAAAAAACGTCACTTGTGAGCGATGTTTCACAAATGAATCCCTTGATTGTCTTTGATCATGGTCACATGAAGTTTTCAGGAGAAATACTAGCGAGTTGTTTACAGTGCAAAACTTTACAAACTCCATTTTACACTGAGTCTGAAGTTAAGTAGTAACCTGTGAACTAGTCGCTATCCTTAAAGACGCCTTTTAGTCGCAATGCAAGAGATCAGTCGAATTTGTGACGTTATTTGTAACATAAGTGAGGAACTGCTCAGCCATAGCGTACTTTCATTCTTACAGACGGGAGAAATTTTGAATCTTAGGATTTCGAAAATTTGTGAAGGGATATTACTTTAAAATATCTTATTTCCCTTCTTGCATAATAAAATTAACTCAACACTTGACAATCACGAGCTTATCAAGCCAAGTGGCATGCAACGATTGTTCTTCAGTCACTTAACTGGTTGATGACGGGTACAGTTATCATACGGCCTTTACCAACCGGAAAAACATATCGGCCGAACAGCGGAAGGAAGTTTTTCACGATGCTCACAGCTTGTTATTATGATATACTCATTGTCAGAAGCAGCCTTCGAAGCGGTATTAGAGCACTTCCCGCCAGAAATATATGTCTCACAATTACTTAAGTCGGTGGTTCAGATCAGCCCAGAAGGGCGCGGAGTGGCGTGGTGGTATCACACGCGTTTAAAGTGAAGAGGCCCGTGTCCAAACCCTGGGTGTAGTGGAGAATATGTACCACTGGTGGGCTCCAACTAGAGCGAAACTTGAGTCTGGCACTTATGAGTGCATGGTTGATCGTATGACCTGAGGTTTGTGCGTGAAAAGTGGAGTCCGAAGTAAAGTAAGCCAAGCGAAATAAATATATAAATTGTAAAGTCTGAACGCTGGCTGCACTTGTTCAACACAGAATCAGGGTCTCCAAGCTGTTAATTTCCAGCCATGCAGTTTCAGTGGTATGAGGGTTAAAATCTTGCGGGAAGGTCAGTTGGGTGAGTGGGAAAGTTACATTGTTTTTTTAGGTGTTAGTGATTTGTTGGATAGTACGGGTGTGTTATTGAATGCTGAAAAGTCATTAAGGCACTGCAAAAATTGTTTCACTCAGTTGTTACAACTCCTCACTACACTGCATATCACCAGATGTGAACGGAGCATGGAACTGGGCATTTGAGCAGCAAGAACCACGACACTGGTCGTGTTCTTCCGAGAAATTTTACCCACCCATCTGTAGGTACTACCTAAGTCAAAAATTTCAACTTGTGATCACAGTGCCGTCATTCTTGATGTTGGCTACATCTACCCCCCCCCCCCAAGTGGACTCTCCGAACGGGAGCCTCCACTTGCCCTCCTGTTACACAAATTAGATTGTTGTGAAGAAAAGTGGCAGTTGCACACTTTAGTAGATTATTTTCTCCTGAATATTCTCATGGGATTTCTGTGCCGTGAAAGAGAAGTGCACAGCTTTATAGCTGGGAGAACCTGCAGTCAAGACCCCGCGGCTGCGACCGATGGAGAACCGGTTAAGATCACAGTATATATCTGGCGTAGTAACAATTCGGGTGACTGAAAAAGACTATCGCAAACACTGATCGGTGCTGGTAGGGTGAGGGAGTTTGGACTTCTCTTCCCATAGATGATGGTTTGATACCCAATAATGTACGACCACTTCCGGTCAAATGATCATGATAAGTAGGTCAACTTACAGAAGGCTGGCGTTTATGGAACTTTATATATGATTTCCGCATACGGACAGAGTGCCGCAGTTCAGAACAGTTGCTCAACACTCCCGAGATCGTCTTATGGCCGTGGTTGAGCGACGCAGGCCTCTGCCATCGTTCACACTCCAAGGTTCGAATCCTGCCACTACCCGTCACATTGATGGTAGACAGAAATCGCTGTCGCCCAGCTCGTTAATACACCTGATCTGATGTGGTTCACACAACTCCATGCCCTAGAATGATGACTTCTGGCTGTAAGTGAATGTGTAGTGGGTCTTTGAGATTTTGGGATATGACCCTTCGAATGTACTCATACGCAAGCATGAAATTAAAAAACATGATTGTGCTTGTGATCCTGATTTGTTCTGAAACAATGCCCAGTTGTCTATTGTTTATATGTAGGTGTGTACTAATATTCAGCATGAATATGATTGAATCTATTGAACTGCACGTACTTTTTCGCCTCATTGATCATCTTGAGCGGATTGGATGTGGTCACTTCAGTGACCGATCACTGAAGTGACTGTTTGAATAATAATGTCACATCGTTTTGCCCAGTTCACAATGACATGCCTGTGGTATAATACTTTAACAGGACATATGCGAGCTTACTTCTGAATAATTGTTTCTTGGAATTACCCGGTTGTTAGTTTTGATTTCAATCAAAATCAAAGTAAATTTCCGGTCAAAGTAGATGAAAGTAATCACTGGCATCATTTGGGTGAGCAGTCTTTTGATGGCCAGTTGTGGGTGTGCTCATAGACTTCCTACTCGCCATGTGTAAAACTTGGCTCGCCCATTTATTTCGTTCGCTTGCTCGCTTATTCTCTCTTTCTCAGTCTTTGTAGTGGTAGTCCTTTCGGCGAGGAGGGACTGCTAAAGCTGTTTTGTGACTTTCCGTTGTAGACACGACACGTAATTTCATGCGTGCGGGTGCGTGTGTGTGAGAGTGTGTTTGGTTGCTTATCTACTCAAACCTTATGAATATCGGAAACACGCTTCAAGCGAGTGATTCGCGCTCTCACCTTAAGTATCTCGCCAAGCATATAATGTGAGCCGTACGTTTATGCTTACGGTTTCGGTTCGTGTGTGTTCACACGAGCGTGAAATCGATGACGATTTGTCTTACTCGGATTTGTGTTCGTTCTCAATTACCGGCACACACACACACACTGATGCATCTGCACAAGCACACGGAACGTGCCATTTTCGGAATTACGTAGAGCGTTTATCGTACCAGATAGTTGGTTGAATAATCGCGTACAGAGAGTAGGGAGCGGTGGAGGATAAGATACACTGTGTACACGACTAGCAGCAGATTAACAGTGGGATTGATCTAATCTGGAGGGGTAAACGAGAAAGAGATTCAAATGATCTCCCGCGAATGAGCCAATTCATACCTCTTTACGACTTTCGAAGAAAGAACCCTAATAAGAGACTGTATTTAGGGTGGTGGTGCTAACCGCAGACTGCGCGTGGATGCTCGATCACGGCGTGGTCTACTCAGAGTCATTGTGGCCAAATCACCGTGACTACCACAATTACAATAACGGCTGCAACCTGTGCCAAAGACTGTTCATTCGGACAGTGAGCAGACTAAAGAAACGCACGTTCAGAAAGGATCCTGTTGATTTACTCATATTTGGTGACGAAGACAAGTTTCCTAATGGAATTCATGTAGTTGATTATCGAAAGAAGAAATATATACGCTATTCTGATAAAAATGAGAATGAGAGAAGGAGTTTTAACTGAGTACTTATCGGGGATCTTAACGTGTCTTGATCCCCTAGACTACTAGGCATAGCTGACAACCAGACCCTGAGAGGTGGAGTGATGGTGAACCGTCTGAGGTTCCGATAGGCCAGGTGTAGTAAGGAGCCGGATGACGGTAGATGACGGTCTACCACCAAAGTGACCCACAATGGAGGAATTCAAACCTCTGACCTCCGAGATCGTAAGCAAATGTTCAAAACCACTCGACCACCACCATATTGGTTCTTCTTCTCTTTTAAAATAAATTTATATCCTTTTTAATTCTTACTTTTTTCCATTTGTGATATTACAATACCTTTCTTTAGAACGAAGTGGATTGCTTTGCACTCTGGAGATTGATCTTTGTCTATTCATGAAACGCAAATGCGTTGTTATAGCTTCAGAAAATTTAGGGTGAGTAAAATTGGCTGAAAGAGTGAGTACGGGATTAGCAAGGTCGACCACCACGAAAGGGAATGCAAATGACTTATGGCGAACAAATTTGTTCGAATCAGCACATTTCAGGTAAATTGCTTTTACCTATATTTTGGACACATTTCCTGTTGGTCAAAATATTAAAATCGGTTCGGCTTGATGCCATTCCCATTCACTTGTGGACACAGCCACCCACGTTGTCACCCGATTGGCAGTGTGTTTGAGGTACAAATTAGAGACCTCAAGTTGCACCATATCATTGTGCGTGTAAGCCATTCCATGAAACAGCAGATCACTCTAACTTGAGTCATTTTAAGGACCGAAAACAATTTGAAACTAACATCCACACCCTGAAGTCACACCTACCTAAACTCGCTCAGTCCCACGAGTTCGGAACAGATCTCGTCAGCGTGACTCTCACACTGGTCTCCATTTGTCGAAATTGAATGTCAAACGCATTAGCGACCCACCCCCTCCAGCAAAAGCTTGCCGACAAACTGTCAGTGAGCCACACTTCATACGGTTATGTGAAATGATTTCTCTTTGTCTCCGTCTCGGCCCCCGTCTGTTTGTCTGTGTGATAGGCGGTACAGCCGGGTAAGTGAAACTTTTCTCGCTGTTCTGTGTTTGGCGACATTTCTTGAGTCACCTGCTCATTCACATTTGCCAGCTTGCCACGTTTCTCGTCAATCTTCTTTCGAAGAGACGAAAAAACTAGCTAGACATTATGAGAAAATTGTTTTTGATCTAATTTCCACGCGTTCTCGTACGCTTCCAAGTGAAAGGTAGTGTCATGTTGGTCAAGAGACTTACTCTTCCGTTAGTATTTCACCTGTGCGTACCGAATGACGATTGTTCGGACAGGTACGAGAACACACATGAAGCGGAGTGCTTGTGCGTTTGAAAGCATAAATAGATACATAAATATGACCAAACAGTGAGGCGCTGTGATTTGGAATGGAAGTGACTTATCCATGTAGGCGATTTTATTTATATTCATAAATAGATTAGTCCCGCCGGATAGTGTCTAAGAGATGTTGAGTGTCACGACCAGCTTGGTTCTTTTATTCCCATACATTTTTATCCACTTGGTAGCCTTGTGCATAGCTCCTAGCTCATCTTTCCCAAAATCTTAACATATTGGCTTCTGATTGCGTTTTATTTTTTCTATCTCGAAAACGCGAGCAGAAATACTGGACCCAGTGCAGGTCTAATGGTTCTGTTCCGGTGTTCTCCATTTATAATAATAATGATAATAATAATAATAATAATAATAATTCGTAGTCCTACCATGACATTCGTTTATATGACTGTTCAGTTTATGCTTTTGATGGACTTGGAGACTGGTTCTCACTTCATCGTCATCTTTCTGCACAAATTAACTGTGTTCATAGACCACTGAAACTGCGTAGTTGTACAACATCATTGATGAAGCTGTGCCGTATTCTTTAGAATAGAGTTAACAAAGTGAATGACGCACATAGGCTGGATCATCGACTTGATGACAGAGTGGTTGATTGATTGATTGATTGACATGGGAACACCGCCACAATTCTCACGGATTGCTAAGACCTATCATGAGTACGCGCTTCGTGTTGTTCCGTGTACTTCGTAGCGTCAAACACAGGTAGAAGTCTTCGACTGTTTCAGCTTGTTGCACCGTACCGCCGGCTGAACTGCTAGCATTTTACCCTTGTTGTCATAGACGGCGATTGAGATAGGCTTTGTGAATCATTGTCAGTATCAATAAAATGTCACATGTGCAACTGTGACCAAACTACTCACTGCTTTTTTTGACGATATCTCGGCTATCTGAGCTACGCATTACACAACTCACCTCCGCTCGGTGACAGTGACTCTTGCCACCCATAAAGAGTGCGTTTTCAGCTTCCAAAGTAAGATTTATGAATAATCTATGATTCCTCATTCAGCAGTCAATAAGTGAAGACAAATAATTAAATAAATTACAATTAGAAGTACCATTGTTGATCTGTTTATTTTGTGACGATGAAAGCAGGAATGGAAGATAATTCCTTTTGCTTTTAACTTGCAGGTTGTCATCTTTTGAAGGTAATCGCTTTTGCACGCCTGGCAATTCGAGTGTTTTATGTGAAGAAAGGTTTTGAGTTCTGTGGCCACGTTCACTTGACTTAAATCCTTTAATAGGTGGACGGCGATGGATTTTGTCTGTCTGCGATGTAACGATATGCACCTGACTGAATAAAAAGCGATATTATTTTGATTATTTCTTGTACAACGCCTCACTGCTGTGTCCTTTTTTCAAGTTCACATCAGAAAGCAACTGTTTTGCTGTCATCATTTAGTGAGTGTCAATGCTCAAAGGCCTTTAAGAGTCAATCCGGACAGGCTTTGCGGTTAACATGCAGAACTCCCAGGTGGGATAGCTCGTGGCTGGTGGTCAGATGTTCATCGTGCTGGGTTTAACGCCTTGCAGTCCTGGGTTCGAAACCCGTCACTGTCGGGCACCTCCCCTCCAGCAACCTCAAGATGGCCGCACTCCCCATCCTGAAATGTTGTGCCATTCATGTACAACGAATAAAAAAGAAGCTAAATCGGTTCCCTAACGCAAACAGTAGAATGTCCAATTTAGTGCTGTAATGTTTGATAAAGATAAGACGACGATAACATTCAGTAAGTTCTCAGTACCGCTTCAGATGCGCAGTGTATACAGGGAGTCTCATTTTGAGCCTTCAAGCAGCAGTACATTACTTCAGCTTGCAACACTACAAGTTCAGAAAGGTATGTATGTGTGTACGTAAATGTATGTATGAATGTGCTTATGTATATGTTTAACTATTTCTAGATGGAACAGATATAACTTCAATTTCATCTTTCTTTTGTTTAGGTCTGGGTGACGCATGGAGCATGTACCGCACCTCAGTCAACCGAAACGGTACACATCCGATTGAACAGGATCTGGCCCCAAACCTTTTCAAGGTAAGTGCTAAATAAGCTAAATAAGCCAGGTACATATCTTCTGCATTATCTCCTGAATAAGACAATTGCAATAGGCTCAGATTCTGTTTAAGATGTTATCCAAGTCTAAATGTGCATGGTCCTTATAAAAGCTTGCATCCAGATGTGTGTAACGATTGTCAAGAAGGTTATTTTGTGTTAGTAGAAACAACACAGTAATCAAATCTTGCCCTTATTATTGACTAAATTGAAGGAGAACTTAGTGAAACAAGGAGTACTTTTCACTTTCCAGTCAAGGTCACTAAGGTTATCAGGTTATCACTTGAAACTCCCCCATAGTGATTACTTGTTACCAATTCTATCTTCCTTCATTTAGTGGGCTACTGAGACTGGATTAGTCCGATTCAATTATTTTGGCAACACGTTGAAAGCCATTTCTTCACCATCACCATGCGGTGAAGCATACTTGGGCAGCGCACCATTGTCTCCTTCGTCGATCAGATCGTGAACAAAATAGTTACACGTTATTCACAAGAAAGTGATCAGTAGAGCGGACATACGCGCCAAAGTAGATCAGTGCTAACGGGGTTCAGATCTCATAACAAAGACTCCAAATTGTGAAATTTTCTACTCAGTGGCCACCGACACCCAGGTTCGGTTGCGGGGACATGGTCCCAGTTATTTGTTGATATTGTGCTGAGTATGGCAGTACTAGCAACTTTACTGTTCTTTAAAAGAAATTCAACAGAAGGCCGTTGAGTGATCATGATCCGACTTACTCATTTGGCCCGGTAAAGTAAAGTGTTCTTCCCTCTGCCCTTTTTTCGGGATCATTTATTTGACTCTGGTACAAGTTACAACTTTCACAACAGTACAGCATACACACCCAACGGGCATCAATCCGATATTGGCCAAATCACTGCAAATGTCACGGTGATCGTCACCATCAACTGATGAGATCCAGAGTGATAAACAAACCAAAAACAACTCCCATGAATGGCTGATCTGCTAAGGGTTTTAACCAATAGGCATAACACGCGCCTTCCACTCAGATCAAGCTGACCTGCGAAGGACTGTGGGAGCGATCTTGAGGACAGCGAGTGAAGTTGTCATTTTGCATCGCCATTCTTACCCAGGGGACGGTGTGCCTTTCTGTACGGTTTCACGCGCGCATGCAAGCGCATACACATTTGTGGATTCCATAGTCCAACGAAGCACAACAGAAACACGGAATCGAGTACCTGTGACTCGCTCAAGTAGGACTAGGCTGAAAGTGACACCCCAGATCTTTCGGGCATGTAAATGACGTCGGTGTTTTCATCCGGCATGATTGATGAGTTTAGTGTCAAAAATCGCACTTATGTCTTTCGGTTCTATCATCGTTATCGATATCACATTGACCTAGGGAATCTGGACGATACTTATCAAACTGTGAAACCCTCAAAACGGTGTATTTCAGGCCGGAAGAGAGGACAGCTAGAGAGGACCGACTTCAAGTTGATATGACCTAAATACGTGCAGATCTCTATATTAGTAGTACATGACTAAAACTGATTGGGGTAACTGCTACTAACGTTTGTAGGTATCATTTTTTTGATTCGTGTTTTGTTAATGATATCGGTTCCAAACTCTCTCCGTGAATATCAGTGACGTCGATAGGTACCTGAAACGAATCCCTCCACTACATAACCAACTTGCTACTTCTTTCTTCGTTTCCATATATTGTTGATCAAAAGTCAATGGACGGATTTATTTTTATTGTCTCACCGGAAGGTAAAATACTTTACATATCGGAAACGGCTTCCGTCTTGTTGGGCTTATCTCAGGTGAGTGATACGCGTCCGTGGACTGTATGAGTATTATTGTTTTTTAACTTGGCCCAGACTGAGTGTCAGTGAATAATGCTTCATGAAAATTGTGTATATTTCTTGGAATTCCACTAATAGTAGTAGCCGTATTATTATTATTATTATTATTATTATTATTATTATTATTATTGTTATTATTATTGTTAATAGTAGTAGTAGTGTTGGCAGTAGTAATATTAGTATTAGTAGTGGTGAGTACCTTTCGAACTAATCACCCAGTGTTGTGTCCATTCATACTGTATTGAAAAGAGCTAGATCACGACAGAGTGGAACTGTGCTTCGGAATTATTATATTCAGTCAGCTGGCAACACTATTTTGGAATCCCAGCAGGGATTACCTAATTGCAGAAAAACACTTTTTGTTGTTGTTTATTTCGAGAAGATTTAACACAAGTTTTTCAATGGTGGATACAGGTGGATCAAGCCGCATGTGCAGCTTTACATAACATCCATGATTTTGTACTGCACTTCACAATCCAGGTTGAAATGACCGGTAATGAGATGATCGAGTATCTGCATCCATTGGATCATGAAGAATTGAAACAAATTCTTACCATTCATTCAGACGAATTGGCTAGGGCTACCGCTAACTCAGCAACAGTACAGAGCAACGGTCATCCAAACAGTTTGTCCTCGGATCCATTCTCTATGACACAAGGTAAATCTGTCTTCATGTCAGTTGTTTATTCATCACCGAAACTCCCTTAAAACAATGCATACCTGTCCTATTTGAACTTGTAAAGAATTATCTTAGTGATTTAGTTTCACCGTGTCCGTTTCCGAGACTTGAGGCCTAAATGTAATGATGACTTTCACATGCCAGTTGTTAGATTATCCGGGGCTGACACTCACAAGCTTGTTCCATGTAAGTCATACATAATCGGGTGCCCTTCGCTCAATATTTTTTTCAAGTTTGGGTTCAAAGGAGTGTGTTCATGCCTGATGTGGACGATATTGGTGGTCGAGTTGGAAGTTATCCCCCGTAGAGGATAAATTCTTAAGCAGAATTCTGTCAGGACGTCTTCTGTTCTGTCAATATAATAACGGGTATAGGAATATTATTACGTCAGTCATCAATTTTTTTTCAAGTCAAGTGGATCGTAACATAAAGCTGATCAAGAGCAGTGAATCATACCGCTTTCGTGCGACTGAGTGTCATTCGTTTATGGGTTTAGAACTCATTCAGACTGCTTAGATTTTTAGTAAACACGGTAAATGTACTCAGTCATGTATATCATGTTAACCACTTTCAATATACACGTATCGTTTTCGAGGAGTGGTTACTTTACCAAACAAGTCATACTTCCTGGTGGTAGAATGAGGCAGCGTTTTATCCCACGAAAAGAAAATTTTCGTTCGGCTAATCCGATCCATCACAATCGGGAATCGTTTGTAAGGTACAACTTTTCTTGGGCATCGATTGTGAAGGGGACACCGTGCGTCTGTTATTTTTACCGTGATCTCGTCGAAATCACACGAAGGAGCCGGGAGTATCGTGAACGCATCAGACGATTTCTCCCCTGTTGACTGTGGGAATCAGAATCCCGAGTTTGTTGTTTTCGTAAAATCACTCAATTTTGGGCCATTTCTTTTATCCTTGCCACTCCAACCGTGCAGTTTGTGCGAACTCTTCTGGTGATACGTCTTCCCCCCCCCCATCCGCCCCATCGCCCTGGGTTTCGTGGTGAGTGGACAGCGTTAAAGATGAATCGTGGGTGGATAGAATTCATGATGGGCAAACACTCCCTTTTGCCCACCGCCCCGTTGCTTCCACGGCACGGTATCACCAAACGATTTGACAAGCACCAATAAACGGAACTGATGAATTTATTTTCACAGCTGAACCAAACTCACTTGACAAACACGAGATTAGCCTATGGTGGAACAAAATTTCGAGCTAACCTTGAGCAGATAACAGCCAAACATGCAGACACGCATACACACAGAACATGCTCTCATCGGAGTCGTCTAAATTGCTGACATTTTGCCACAGGGTGAGTGACTGTGTGCATAATCTTAAGAGAACATTTAAATCCTCACCCCACCCCCACCACTGTAGATGTTGAGCCAGTGTCGGTGGGGTGGGGTGTTTGTCAGAGACTGAGATAATCAAACAAAGAATGCAACTTCACCTTGCCAGACCCCTGTACCATCTCTCTCTCTCTCTCTCTCTCTCTCTCTCTCTCTCTCTCTCTCTCTCTCTCCAGTAGTTGGCTAGAAGCATTCTCCTTTTTCTACCTCATTTTCCCTGATATGTCACGCTTAAGTAGAAGCTAGTGAATTTTACTCTGGTTGACTGTTATCAACTTCAGCTTTGCATTTCTGTTCGTAGAGTTTGATCACACGTAAACACACACACACACACACACACACACACCCAATGACACACGAGATCGTGCTCACTGCTGTGTTTCAATCATTTTGGTGCTTCATCAAACAACCCTTGAGAAATACACGTATCTATACAGTTTGTGACAGGTTTCATTACGTATTGTTCTTTCTCATCACTGAACGTGACCAGGACTCTGAGGGATAGAAAGCAAGGATGAATAAGATAGGCAAAACAGCTACTTCAGTATGAGAGAACAGCCACAAATCCGGAACCAGAAGGATATCCGCCGTAATTCTGATCAAGAAATAACGAGATTTTCGAGCGAACTATTTCCAGTTTTTTCTCATCGCTTTAAATAACAATGGGGTACGTAGGTATTGAACAATCGTCCTTTTACTGAGAGAATTTTATAAGGAACGTATAAAATGAACATCGTTTGACTTCCAAGTTTATTGTATCAAAATGGTCTCCATATCGGTGACAAAATCTGTGATCAAATTATTCTTTCTCGTTTGTGTATTCGAGTAAGGCAGTCGGGCAGGACAAAGTGGTCAAAATTAAACTTGTCCATAATTCAATCCTCATTATTTATTCTCTTTCGAAAAATCTGTTTCAGAGCTCTCTTTGGAACGCAGTTTCTTTCTGCGCATCAAATGCGTTTTGGCCAAACGTAACGCCGGTCTGACAACCGCCGGATACAAGGTGAGATTTATCAACATTGTGAACTGATGGAATGACTGGTACATACACACGTCTTTCGACCCACTGAAATCGCTGAGCTGTCGTTTTATCGCAGAGCGCAGGTTTTTAAGGCATGCTGAAATTGACTAGAACACAATTAGACTGCCTTGGAAATAAATCCGAGTCGACTTCATTGTCTTCGTACGCACCACATTGTTCGAAGAATCTCGAATGTGTGTACTTTTTTTTACTAAAAATGTCAACGTTTTGCTTGAATACTGAACCAACCGTCCAGGTTTTCCGACTGTGAAGGACTGATTGACTCCAAAACTTCGAAAACACCCTAATGGTTTGTTGTGCATTTCGGGCTACCTTCACAATTCAAAGTTTCCGATCTATACTAATAAATATATCCTTCCATTTCTCGTTCAAGGTTATTCATTGTAGCGGTTATCTGAAAGTTCGCCCGATCAAAGTGGACGGATTCTCGTACTATCAAAATTTGGGTCTTGTCGCTTTCGCATATGCAATCCCATCACCGAATGCAAACAACACGGAAATTCGGTTGGCCTCGGACATGTTCATGTTTCGCGCTAGCCTCGATTTGAAACTGATTTTTCTTGAGGGCCGGTAAGTTATTTTCTCCCCTACCTTAGTCTTCCCTCTAACGGGGTGAGAGTTACGCTTGAATATGATGAACCCATACTTGGAAGTGACGGTTTTTAGCTATTGGCAATAGCCAACAGCTTTAAGCTCAACGGAAGCTGTATTACGGCTGATCTCGTTCAGGATAGTACGCGAGGAAGAGAGAGAGGAACAGTTAAGTTCAATTACTGTCAACATGAAACACTCGGATTCCAACCATGACACAGGCAGCTTTTTTGAGCAGACGGCGTACATCGTCTGTGAATCCTCTTTGCTCCTCACAGAAGACGATGAAATCCGTTTATAATCGACAGTCGAAAGCACCGAGAATCTACTTTCTCTTTTTATGTAAATGCTATATGAGTACGAACGGAATTTGCTATAGCGCGTTGGGTATGAGCATCTGTGGTCCGATGAATCGATGAATATTGTTGGTAGACATTAATCCGCTGTCGACAGGCTCGCAACCACACGTGACCTGTTGGAAGCTTATATGGTTCTCCAGTCGACTGCAAGTCTCAAGGTCTGGTTTCCCGTTATCCTCAATAGTGCACTAGGCCTTTGATACCGCGGGGCTCACCCTTTCCGTTGCACTTAGGTGCAAGCATGTAATAAAAATAAGATTGACCTACGCACTACCCCTCCTGTCCAAATCTGTGTGCTTCAGACCTGATTAAAAAAGGGCAGTCAGATAACCCTCTAGCGTAGGGATAAATAAAACTTATCATCTGAGCCGACCACAGTTAGAGCTTCACGATTTCCCTAACTGAATCAAAGTAACGAGAACTCTCCTTGGTCGGTGGCTCCAAGGGATATGTTCCGAAGCTGAGTTCATTGGCCCGATTGGTATGCAGGTTCGTCAGAGATCTTTCACGTCTCCCACGTAATTAAGAACATTGAATAGTCGACGGAATCATCGGAGCAAACACGATGAGAAAATGATATAAGTTGTCTACCTTTGCTTAAATTCCAATTTTTCATTTCCACTTTTCTACGTATTGTGTTACTGACTGTTCATATGTCTTCAGGCCAGTTATATTCATAAAAATAACTCATTGCGACCAAAAAATGTCTCCTTCACCATATTCTCATCCTCAACTCGACTGTACTTCGGCGGAATCTGTTCATCCTGGTTTTTACTGGTTATTCATTCTAGGATTGCATCAATTACTGGATTTCAACCACAAGAACTGATCGACAAGACACTGTACAATTTAGTTCATGCGATGGATGCCGAGGCGTTACGACGTTCTCATGAAACTCGTAAGTTCGGATAGTGTGACTTAAGTGTCTGCTTTTGAGCAACTTTAAACAGCCGTCGGTCAAGATACGATTATTTTTGTGATTCTCTCTTCGCCCCTACGCCTCAGCATTTTCTTCAACTCTCATCCTCTCTGTTTCTGTCTATCCCCCCCCCCCAAAAAAAAATACTGGCTTGCACCTAAATGATAGTACTTGCCAAAGGTCAGGTGACTACAGCGTATTATCGATTGCTGACGAAAGTGGGCGGTTGGATCTGGATGCAATCGTACGCGACCATTGTGCATAATAGTCGCTCGTCCCGACCCAATTGCATTGTCAGTGTGAACTATGTGCTCTCGTGAGTTCTTCAAGAGGTTGTATCGGGTGTTTGCGCTTGCTTCTCTACGCGTACATGTGTAGCTGTGTGTGTTTGTGTGCGTAGGTGTGCATGTGTGCGCGTGCGGACACTTGATTTAAATCTGCGTGGCACGTCGGTGTGACAAATTAGGACTACTTCATTCATAAGCCCAATCTTTGTATGCATTTACCAATCACTAGCCTGCATGACCACTAGCTGCATGATGAATCATATTATATACAAATCACTAGCCTATAAGTTGACTTTCCTATTACAAATAAGCGACCATAACGTGACACTTTGGCAGGTTTGATATTCCCAATTGTTAGAAGTTTCGAGCAACTGAATAACAGTTTGTCACGTAGGCAGTAGTAGGACTGATCGTTTTTCAGCCATTTGAAACAGTTTAATCATCAATGGAGATCGTTAATTTTCTTACTGAGTCTCGTTCCTGTTTTTTTTTATTCCAGTGTTTGTTGGTGATCAGTGTAAGTAGTAGAGGGTTTTAGTTGCCCTTGAAATAGTTAGTCATCATTGAAAACCACGGAAGCATGCTACCAATAAGCAGTCTGGGATAGTTCTTAACGGTTTACGTGTCGTGTTATAGGCAGCGACCTATGGGTGCTATGTGGTAGAGGGTTGATTCGGAACGAACGGCTGACAGTTAGTCCGGATGACCAATTGATGATATGTGCCACTCAAAAGTAGACATCATGGGTTCTAGTCCCCCAGATGGAACTCGGTGAATATACACCGTTGATGATTCCTAACACGCTGGATGGAACAACGAGACAATGCTTGCGCCTTTTTCAATGAGTCCCATGAAAGAAGCAGACTCATTATCACAAGCAATACGTCATTCTGTGTAGGGGTACTGACAACTGCTACCAGGACTTACGAAGTGACTAACACTGTAAGACTTCGTTAGACCACGTGATAGCAAAGCCGAGCAGCAGAGGATAATTATGCTTCCCACGAAAGTTGGCCACGAATGATGCAGTGCATAACCACATGATCAGATATTCCTTTCATTCAGGAACAGTCATGCGCTCACACACACGCACGTTTGATCTGAACCCCATGCACTCGTGGACACAGGCCTGGAGTCGTGAACACACGTACGTAGTTGACGTTTGTGGTGTTTCATCCCGGACAGCACTGACCAGTCAGACTGTATCACGTATTGCACGACCTAGCACGGCTTAATCCGATTGTACAGTTGTCTTACACTTTCGACTACATACGTCACTGACTCACGCACTTGCACGTGTTTGCATTTTCACTTGCTTACTTATACTGGCGCTAAACGTACGTTGCTACGGAATACACGTTCATTCGTACAAGCGTGCCTTCCTTCTGCCTACCGAACTTACGAAACTACAATTCTAAACGGGATGGTATTCGTGAATCACAGCAGAACTCATTTTTTAAGTAGACGAACTTTTGGGTCGAAGATGAAATGATAACTTGAGCGAAATCAATAGTTTATGCGATGACTTACCACGCCGAGTTTCAACGTCTAATTTTATTGAAAACCACGGAGATGATGTACGACTACGTCGTCAAGCTTCTGACCGATGGTGGATATTTACGACTCCTTGTTCGAGTCCCGCCTCCTTCAGCCACTTTCAATTTGGCAACCGAAAATCTGGTAGTTTGCGGTCTGATAAACAAAAGCAGTAAAATAGTTTTAAGTGTTTAAATCACGACAGTGGGGGTCCACTGAGTCTCAAATAGGTGCATTTAGACTTGAACTATCCGGGCTAGTTTTAAACAATTATATTCTCACTAACTCCACAGTCTATAACTTCCTTTGGACAGTAGATTGTAGGTTACCAACCCGGGATCCGCACATCAACCGTTTCCTATGATGGATGACTTGTGACGAACCTTCTCCTGAACAATTGATACCTTTTACTTCCTAAAATGACTGAATAATTTGAACAGAATGAGTGTCTTTAGACAAACAAGAAGGCGACACCAGATTCCTGGTTTTATTTTCACGTAAAAACTGGAAAATTTATTCGGTCAACCAGCAATTTTATCTTTTAGCGCACCTATAGATCATTGTATAAGCTAATAAGCTGACCATCTGTCTGTTTTTATCTTTTTCAATTTTCTTGTAATAGAGGTGTTGAAACGGTCGGTATGCCACTGTTAATGGAACAGTGTGGACTGGATGGAGGCAAAGTTCCGTCCTGTATGGTCATCCCTTCGGACGCCAAGCATACCTGTATGGACCCCGACCAACTGGATTTTGCATCATCTCGTAAGGAATCCGGGGCCGCACTGGGCACAAAACATCGACTTTCTGGGAAATTAGATTCTTGCACGAGTGTAAAAAAACGAGACCGACGATGTCTTCCGGATGAAGAATTCGAGGGTGATCAGCTGGGATGCATTGGAATCTCCAGTACAGACAACAATGGAACCAGCAGTAAACATCATCAGTTTGGACTTGATTCTCGAATAGAAGGACACAATAAGTCATGTCCAACGAAAAAAATGGGTGTATTTTCGACTGAATCAAACTATCCTAACACTGAGCATCAGAACATGGGAATGGACTCACCTCCAACGAGTAAGTCGCGATTTCGTCCCAGATTCGATCCCAGCACTGCAACAAGCACAAACCTGCATGATTCTATCCAGTCTGGCGATGCAAGTGGAGGTTCCTGGCCCGCAGGTTACTGTTCAATGGAAATCGCAAGAATTCACGCTGCAAAATGGATGGACTACAGTACTTCATTCATGAACCTACCGCATATTCCACCATCATTTCCACAAACTATGAATGATCCAGGTGCATTTCCACTGGATAGAAAGACAAGCGGATTGATACATGCATTACAGACGCAATATACTCACGCGATCCGTGATCATATGCATGCTTATCCAAAGGATTCTGGCAATAACAAAATCAGGCCTGACCCGATGATGGTAGACACTCGTCAAGGACGTTGCCAGTCACTAACCTCCTCCTCTATCTCGGATACGGATGATCCAGTGCTGAGAAATCACAACACAAAGGAGCAGCAGCAACATCAGCAGATACAACAACCTGATTCACCATACACAACATCATCTGCATCCTCATCCCCTTCTTCTCCAATTGATTCGGTATCTTCTGCATCACCACGGGCATCCACTTGTTCACCTCAACCACCACCACCGCCATCAGCAACAGTACTGCACCCGTCCAGCGCAATTTTACCTCTCACAACGCCCGGTTCGACAGACCGTCCATTCATATTGACTCCATTTCCGAGTTCAGTGGAGTTGTATGCTTCGGAAACGGCATACGGAAATTCCGAGTTTCTTTCGGGCTCATCCAGCAATGGTTTAGTTACATTTCGTTCGACGATGCCTCGTTACGGAGCTCCTTCGTCGGAGCCAGGTGCTGATGTGATTGGTTTGCCGATGGCTTCTGAAACTGATGTATCCTTCCCCTCGGTTCGTGAGTATCGTGCTCTGTAAAACACCAGATTGAGGCTCAGTATTTACTGTTACGTCTCTACACAAAATATCTCAAGTCTACAGACTCCCATTATCTGGCTTTCTGTGATAATATTTCCGCTCTGCGTCTCCCTTCTATTATTTTCCGCGCTCTGCTTTTCGCTGTCCTCCTTATTCCTGGGAAAAGGGAGAGAAATAATTCACCCCGTGATAAAATTTTCTTCCAGCAAGCATCTCATTAATTGCTGAAGACCTACCACAAGATTACCAATGGGATTACTATGTACAGCGATCGTCTCCGCCTACGAGTCCACTCCTTAATTTGACTGTCCATGTGAACACTTTCATTCGTCTCTATTACTAACCCCTGGGTCAAATGAAGCGTGCAGTGAGTATTTTCCTCATTAAATGCATAATAACAATCGTGACGTTAAAAAACAAACTAAGATTTCGCTTTCTTCCGTATGTTCAGTTGCATGCTCGGGAATTGCGGATGCTTGCCTCATTTCATGACATAGAAAAATCAAACTTTTATTTGGTTATTCGGAGTAAAATCCCTTTCGAATTGAGACCATGGTGTTTTAGGGTGTTCAACACAAGTGCTTCGTGTACACGTAGTTACTACTGCTATTCGCAGAGAAGCTACGTGGTGCCACCGTTATGGGCAGTTCTCTGGTTTCTTCCGGCTGCTTACAGACACAGTTTGGTCAGAATACTGTTCCACACGGCCCCCAACTATGGTCCTCCTGATTAGTCGCGATATGAAGATTTTATCCAGAAAATCCTTCTAACCAGTGGTTATCCGGAAAAGTTCATTGAGCACAGCTGTGAGCCGAATACAATTATCGGCCCAATTATGCACAGTGCAGACCACTAGGGGACTACCGTTACACGACCATTCTGACAGTGCCTCACCTGTTGCCGTAACGCACACATAGGCAGAACAGGACGATACTTGGCTCAACCAGTGGCTGAACACATCCCGGAATGGACTTTGCACTCATTGACTCAATTGGATTGCGCAAGACAAATGTCGCCCAGAAATTAAGCAGTAGATATCTTGTAGCGTTTCATTTCGGCGGATCACCGAGCTGATCCGACCCGGTCATTCAAAGTGCGATTATTCAGTTGAAATGCGTAGTCACTATTGGTGAAATCCACTTGTTTCAGCAATTGTCGATTTCTATAAAGTTTACACTGATGTATGACGATACATCAATTATAGGTAAGGAGTTCTGTTTTGGCTAGCGGAAGCTTTATAGTTCAAGGGAGAGGAGAAAGAGAAGGGGGAGAGTACAACGAAGAGTCCCGGCTACTTAGACTATATGATCTGAGACGGTGAATCGCTTGAGAGGTAAACGTCACTCATAGTAGGAACCAAGCAACATGATCACTAGTTTAGAGAATCAATTTTTAGTCACAGTCAATCTTCTGCTCTGTCACATCCCTCGGGTTTTCGATAAACGGGTACATTTCGGCAACTACGAAGTATCGTACTCATCAGTAGTATGTACTTCCGTAAATGGAGGAAAAATTGAGTAGAATATTTAAGACAAATTAAACAGGAATGATGAAGCTATCCGAATGTTGCCACTAGTTTAATTCTTTCTATTATAGGCAATCACTTGCTGTTTTGTAGTCAGTTGGCACTTCAGTCAAACATTGAAGCACGCACTGCATACGGTGAACTCGTGACTAGTGTCTTGATTTGCCAGTGCTATTTTAATTAGTTATTCGAACAATAGAGGCATCATCCTAGTACGAATGGATGTTGCTCATCCGGTGCTTACCGATGGCTGAGAATCATAAGGTAGTTACAATGGGGAAGCGATAACATTTTGAAGTGTCTGCCATGGGCAGCCGAGTCAGATTTACCTCTGTTAATAAAATATAACCGAAATTGTATTTCTCAAAGAGGGAGTATCTCATGTGCTCAGTCAGTGTTTCGATACAGAGTCGTTACTAATTCAAACTAGTTTAGAAAGACAGCCAGAGTCTTCAGTGTATCATTAGGATGGTAGTCATATTTGCAACAACGTAGGGATCTGAATTTCAGATTTGTGGAATACGCTTTCCGGAGAAAAAAATGAAGGCAGCACAGAAACATAAAAACACCGCGCAGTCCAATGTGGATCTTATGGGGTTCAATGAGTTCACGCGAATCGGTTACATGACCCGTGGATTTTCAGTTCTAATTACGGTTTTCCCTGCAGAAAATCCGAAAACATTCATCGATAATCATCACTTTCGTCTCTCGTGCTTACAAGCCATTGCGGAACAATAGATTAGACACGTTCTACTGTAATCCGTACGGCAGAACACTGAACCACAGTCCGTCTATAACACGATAAGGGAACCGCAACGGTGCCTGAGCAGCAATAGGCGGTTCTCATCATACCAAATATCGAACAATGAATAACTCGTCAACCTGTTAGTGACTGTTGGAGTGAGACAATGTCATTCATCCTAAGCACGATTCTATTGACGTACAAGGAAAGTGAAATCAGTAAGTTATCTCAGAATCCTGACCAAACTCGGAAGTCACTTTTTGATAAATGTAAAATGAAACTGGAAATACAGATGAACCACTGTGATTCAGTCATGAACAAAAAGAATAAAACGATTCATCTAAGGTAAGTAACTGAATTAAGTCAAATAAATGAACACAGCATTATTCGGATAATAATAATAATAATCATCATAATAATAACAAACATTTGTGGCAAGTTTTTATTGGTCGCAATGCAATTCCAACGCCCAACATATCATGGAGATGCATTGCACGACCGCGTACTTCATCCTTGTTATAAATTATCAAGAGATTATATCCACGGAGCTCCAACCGGGGTTGGAACCCGGCTTGATCGATAATTAGTCGGACATCTAACCACGATGCTATCCGGGCTGGCTACCAATGGTCTGCTCCGCGTCAGCTCTACATGCTGTAGCGCTCTTCCGTTACTAATCTTAAACAGCAACAACTCGTCATCCACTTTGTGATTGCGAATTATAATGACTTGTATCCGGCTAAAACATTCCTGGGTTTTACGCGTTCCACATCAGATGTCTTAGCTCACAAGAAACTAGATTGCTCTTACAACATCAGCAACTTTATGGCTCAGGAAAATTCAGCGTTAAATGGTAAATATAAAATGAAGATGAGTCTGTGAAAAAAAGAATCATTTTAATCAGTAAAGCGTAATAAGCACCTTGGTAATGAATAATTACAGATAGATGCTGTTCATTCATTCGGAACCCTTCGAAATTCACAGTGTTCCTTGTGTTTGTTTCAGTCCGAACCTGACATTGGACCATTGTAATCGGCCCACGCAAACGACCAAATGTAGCCAAGGTAGGTCTTTATCCTTTTGTGATAAGTTTGTGCTACGGTAATTCCGTTAATGTCATTTTGCTTCTACAGGTAACGTCTTGAGTTGACAAGTGAAATCTCAAGAAGTACAAGATGGTGAACCGTAACAGGATCATCGACTAAACAGATTTCCCCTGAAGTCTATGATGAATTTATTTCATTTGAGAATCGTCCTGGAAGATTGTTGTTTCACCCTCGCCCGTAGTAATTTAATAAAGAAACCACATACATCCGCGGGAACTTGGGTGGGACACTAACAAGTTATTTGGACGATCGCCATAGTAACTGATTAACCGAAAAGGTTGGTAATTCAACGTTAGTGACAATACTAGAGTTGTTATTATCTGTGGGGACATTCGTACATGTGGCTAAGCGATAGAAAGAAACTGACTGAAAATATTTGTATTATTAGTCTACCAAATAAGGTCAGTCAAAATTCGAACAACTAGTGATGGTACAGTCCGATGGTGAAAACTTGTCTCTCCCCGCAAACGGGTGCGAGGAAATTTTCACACAGAGTCCCATTTTGACCGCGCGTCATTCAGCTTTCCTTCCTAACATCCAGAAAACCCGGCCAGAGATGTACACCAAAAAGCGGTCAAAATATGTCACAATGATTAGGAGAAACCAGCAGATAAAATCGAAAAAGAAAGTGCTTGACTGAACGAGGTTGTGAAATATTTTTATGGAAAGGTAAAAAAAATTCAACCAACTACTGAGGTTTGTAGTCAACCACTCACAATGCTCACACGTCCGTTATAACAAGCAAATTTCAAGTTACTTTTTGTACTAGTAAAAATTTGTGGCATTTCTGGTAATGAACTTTACCACAGAACTAACTACTACTACTACTACTACTACTACTACTACTACTACTACTACTACTACTACTACTACTACTACTACTACTACTACTACTACTACTACTACTACTACTACTACTACTACTACTACTACTACTACTACTACTACTACTACTACTACTACTACTACTACTACTACTACTACTACTACTACTACTACTACTACTACTACTACTACTACTACTACTACTACTACTACTACTACTACTACTACTACTACTACTACTACTACTACTACTACTACTACTACTACTACTACTACTACTACTACTACTACTACTACTACTACTACTACTACTAACACCGTCACGGCAGATTATACCCCACGTTCTACAAAGTAGTCCGTTGTTTCGGTCGAAGAAAGTTTGTCGCATTTAGCTTCTAAAAGTACAGAAGGTTTCTTCGTTCCTGAGATGACCTTCAGCCCTAGATGTGAGTGATCGGACATCAATTCATTGCGACAGGTTGCGAATCTTCTTCAAGTGTTTCACCACATTTGTTCGGGAATCATTGCCGCAGTCAAGCTGTATCGTTACCTCTATCAAAGTTTTTCTCCTCGTGGTCAGTGGTGAATTTCACGTGCTACCAGCCCCAGTGGCAATAAACGTGTCATTTCTAGCCCCAAATAGTATAAATGATAGCCCATCAGATTTCCTTCACTCCCCCCCCCCCAAGTAACCCCGGTGGGGTCCACTCGAATGCCGTCAGTGGTCACAAAGAAAGGGTGAGTTTGGGGGGGGGGAGAGGGCGACTCACCCAACGATCGTTGATTTTGAGCATTTGACGGACAGAAACACATTGGGTTTGTCCGTCAAATCAAACCGTCTTTTCAGTTAGATCTTTCACATATTGCGACAAACCCCTGGCGTGTAAATGAGATGACTGGTTAGAGGCTAATCTGCTTGGATCATTTAGCAAACTATGGTCGAGTAATTAACGTATCAGAGCCAAGATCATTCCGGAATGTATCAAAAAAACGACGTGAAATGTGATATGTAAGGCTTGGTTGTACAACGTTATCGAAAAAAGTGGTAGTTAGCTGAGGTTTCAGCTATCCCCGGGTAACCTCTCTCAAGACCGGTTTGCAGTCTGCTGCTACTAGTAGAATAAAATCTTCATATTAGAGCCCCGGAAAAAACACTTCACCACTTGTTAGTCACTATTATCCGTATCTAAGAGTAGAGATCAGTTTATATTTTGGAAGTGTCCATTTCTAGTAGTAAATTACTTGAGAATAATTTGTTATGATGTGTCAACGCTTTACCCATCATTGAAAAGTGTGATACAAATGTCTCTGCAACAGTGCTAAACCGGTGCCCTTAAATTTGACGAGCACTGCGGACTAAGATCTTCCAGTCCGGGGTTCGAATCACGTCGCCGTCTTTCGACCTGCTCCTAGGTTTTAGCATTCCGTAATTGGTAGCTTTTGCCTTTCTGGAGCTTTGTACCTCTGTCGAGTGAGAAAAACAAAAGGACTTCGGAAAACCGGGGACTTTATGCTCGAAAGTTCGTGCCACCAGTCTACAACTGTTCCACCAATTTGACGCCAATCAGTTCTGCATGGTGTGCTCGATAGTCCAATCACAAAGGTTCGTTAACAAAACTGTAACTCTCACAAAAAAGAAATATATGCAAAAATTTGTTTCACTTTTCAATGGATGAGTAAATAACGCCTACAAAATTCGCCGTAATTCTTTGTGTAGGAAAAGTGCTATTTTCTGACAGTGGCATAGTTTGTTCGGAACCCACCACTGAACCTGAATGTACGTGCTGTGTCAGGCTACCTAATGTCTCTGACTCCGTGTTCCGCATGTACTCAATTTTATGGATATTCTTCTGAAGGTTAAAATCAATAACGAAATCAAACAGAACTACCCGGATTATCATACCGCTGCAGGAGAAAGAAGCGTTCCCAAAATTGGTTCATTTCTAAGTGCTGATGAGTGAAAACCATTTTCACATTTTGTTTCACTACAAGTATCTCATGACCGAAAGGTCTATCAACTTGAACACGGAATTATCGATACAAGTTATTTAAAGATGGAACAGCCCATCAATTTAGATAGAAACAATGCGATCCTTCTCAGCTTGTACATTTACTGAAGCCAATTCACCGGATGCCGTCGAAGGTAGAAATTTTGGAATACATGTGTCACAAGCAGTCAGATATTCGTCAAATGTTGTTTTTAGCACAATTGTACCACCATATCAAACACAAATTCAATTCGTCGGGTTCCTAGACGTACGTTGTGCGCGTATGCACGTCGAAAAGAACAGTCGCTTTATTAAATCCTCCAATCGCCAGGAGAATTATTATGCGTACTACTGTTGTGCACTTTCTCCCTCTCTCCAATCCACCCCCAACCTTTCAACCTGAACACAATTTTGACCTCAATTACGTACTCCGAACTCCTTGTTGATGCACAAAATAGCCGTATTGGCAGCGGTGAGCGGTACACGATTGTGTTTTGTGGTTTCGTTACAATAATCAGAACACACACACATCTAAGTGAGATGAACAAAAAGCGGAGAATGACGGCGATCGACCGGAAGCGATCACTCTGTTCATGTATGTGTTTGTATGTGTGTGTGTGTGGCTTTTGTATTGGTCTGTATCTGTTGCAAGCTTCTCGTAGTCGTGGTTGTGATGTGCTCCGACGATGAGTACTCGATGATCAGCGAACGCCACTGGAGCAATAGTAACTGCTATCTTTGATGAGCAATGGAATCGTGACATTCTCATGTTCTAGGTCGATACAGCAGAGCAAAAGTCAGACACAGATCCATTAGAAGAAAGTAACATTTTGCTTTCAAAATAAACGGAAGCTATTTCTAGTGTTTTTCGAACCGAAGCCAAAAGATCACGAAAAAGCCATCTTTAAAAGTACGAGTTTGCTTTTTGGTTGTCATGTATATCAGCAAACAAACCACATCACCTATAGTTCCCGCTCCTAAGTTGGCACTTGATGAGGCTACCCTCAAAGTTAGCTTCATCAGGTGATGAACGAGCGGCGGAATGTGAATATTGGATTTTATGCTTGGGGAGAAAGGTCTGTTTGCTACCGACAATTATCACCTGTTGTCATCACAATAAAAAGTGTAATACAACCAGCCAGTACAGTGATCATACAATGAGTGAGGTGAACAGCTACAGTGTCAACCATCAGTGGTCAAAAAGTTATCGTGGGGAGCTGTGGATCACGGGGTCCCCGATTCAGGCCTTCTCACCTGTCGGTTACCTTCCCTACTCTCCGGTCTGTAACTGGCAAGGCTCCCTTTCAGAAATATCGAACGATAATTGCGTGCCTAATGCATTAAGAAGAATCATTACTAAAGATTTTGTTAATAGCGAGCTTACTTCCGCAAGTCTTTTTGACCGACACCAATTGGGGTAACTCGCCTCTGATTCGGCCGTATTAGAAAAAACCCATGTACTTTTAAGGTGAGTTTCAGATGAGGGTAAACATGTGATATAATATACGTATTCGCCAACTGAAAAACCTATTTTAGAACGCGTTGTGTGTATTGGGAGTGAAGTACATTATCAGGAGTGATATCGGAAATCCGGTGATTACCTACAGAAGTGCGAGTTTTGGTGGTAGTACTGTAACGTTCCACAGAGAGTGCCTGGTAAGTAATTCATTCATTTCAGACTATGCATTTGGACAACTCCAGAATCTGCAATTGAGTAGTAGGAGATTAGATTTGTATATAATATGATTCATCATGCAGCTTGAACGCTCAACTCACCATTGAAAACCATGGAAGCACTGTACAGCAGTTTCATCCTTGTTGTGAATCATCAGCAGTGCACGTCCACCGAGCCCCCACAGGGACTCGAACACGGGGTGAACGATTGTGAACGGAACACCTTAACCGCAAGGCTATCTGGGTTGGTTCTCAGCGGCTTGTTGAACATCTACACTACATGATATAGCACCCTTCCGTCACCAGTGATGATTCCCAACAAGGATGAAACAGCTGTACAGTGCTTCCATGGTTTTCAATGGTGAGTTGAGCGTTCAAGCTGCATGATGAATCATATTATATAACTCCAGAATCATTCGACTTGAAGAAAACTGCCTACTTGCATCGAAGATATCTTGTCCACTATAAGCCAGTCTTTATTCGGTCGGTGAATGCTATCACATTGCTCGTATTTTTTGCCTCTGTTTAATGCGTTCTGTTTAAGTCCAAACACGCATTGTTGCTCTATCTTTCGTAATTGTTTTTCAGCAGGGAATTACTTGTTCGATAAGTGATGTGTATACTCCGCCACAGTAGTAGTAGTAGTAGTAGTAGTAGTAGTAGTAGTAGCAGTGATAGTAGTGACGAATTGCCCGATATTTTTCCCAGAAAATTGCAAGCTACAACGTAGACCACACATAATGGTGGCAAACAAAACACGCGTTGCTTAGATCAACAGTCTATCTAATCTTCACATGTCTCAGCATCCTAATTTTTACTTCGAATTTTATGAAACTTCTTCGAATAGCAGAATATATAATTTTTTTGGGAAATGACTAGGTATGCAGTCTCATCTCTGAACATCCTGTACAAATTTACAGAAGTGCCGTACGGAATCTGCAACACGACACCATCACCTAAACCCAGTAGATAGTGGAGCTAAAGTATGCTTGATTATGTCACTCACTCTGATTGTTATAACATTTCCAAAAATCCGCAATCTTTGTTGTGGCTAGGGAGATCCTCCGTGGGCAAAATAAACCAGCTGAGAGCTGGGAAGTGTCACGACTGAAAATAACAAAACAGTATTCTGGTGGACGTCTGCTGAAGGCACAATGGTTATAATTATCAAATGATTCATGATGCACTAACAAAGCCCAACTCATACATTGTAATTCAGACTAACGTGGTAGGAAACAGGATGACGATTGACACTGTTCACGGTCCTCTGCCGTATATTCTAGTTTCTGCAGCCCCTTGATCATAGGACCTCTTGGAACCCAGCCAGAAAGGCGAGAGTAACACACTTTCCATAACCTTTCCGTGAACTTTTTAATGACTGTCGTCCAAGGCACCCGTTGACATCTGGGCGGTTTTTCCATCCGGAGCCAGCAGTTGCCAGCAGCGTGTGACGTGGCAGTCGAAGTCACGACACAAATAACACGCTTCCCAACCAACAGAGCCCACATATTTGGGTTGAGTCGGGCAACACATTTTCCAATAATGAACTAGAATTCAAACAGCTTACCTTTCTGTTATCGATCATATCATTCCATTCCGCTTTTGATGGAATCCTCAGACAGCTGTGACCAAAAACCTTTAGATGGTAATCATCTTTCGTACTCAGCTTTCTTCCAACTGATCTAATTGTGGAGCAGCAGGCACGACCTTTCAGTTTCAGTAGGATTTAAGGGGTAAAGTTTTGCAGTTCGTCTGCGAGCTATTTAAAAATTCGCGGCAAATTTAAGAGGGTGCTTGCTAACTGATAACCATTTTGATGAATTACGCAGCTAAATGGCCAGTAATACAACTGATGATTACTGATGCTGGAAAGTTCTGAATCTAAGCATTATTTCACGTATGCCTTAGTTATCTTGCGTACTCGTGCAGACTCATTCCTATAACCACTTTAATGATTTCAGTACATTTTGAGATAATAAAAGTAGCTAATTGCTTGTTGCCTTTCAGTGAGCAATAAGCGTACAAGCTGCAAATGTATAAATTTGCAGTCTGAAGCATACTTTTACGACACCCCGGTGGTCATATTCGATTAATGTTTTTCTGCGAGTTTTTGATGATCTTTCTTATCTATGGTTCGAATGCTTATTGTTTGCTGCAAAGCTTTTCTTTCACAGAATAACTGGTGATGGTATCATCCAAAAGAACCTATTTTTCATAAACTGTACTACCTTCCTGAAACCTGGTTCAGTAATCTGGCTGCTCACACCAGCGATGAAACACGCTAGAGGATTTTATTATCCAGTTATTGGTCAATGTTTAGAACATTGGTGTGGTCATTCTGACCATTTTTCTTGGTCCCTACTCATTCATCATAACTTCCTTCATACTAAAAAAATCCATTTCACTCATTCCGAGCATAATTCCCGACAACTAAGAAGATCTCCACCTATAAATTGTCTGTGAGCTTCGGACCAGGCACAGCAGCATCGCTCGCGGAAGCAGCCACGGTGGTTGTTGGAAACAATCTTGGTCATCCTGTTCATATCCTACGTATTTGTAAATTGAAAAGAAATTTGCCACAAAACTGGGAACATCGTTCCTATTTTTAACATAAATCATTTAATCTTCAGCCTTTTTCTTCAATTTGCGAGCGTAAAAACAATCTAGCATATATTAAGACTGGACCACAAGACTCTATCATATGTCAGGTCGACGCCACCGGAGTTTCTGTCTTTTGTATGCATGCACTTGCAAAGTGAGATCAACATAAGGTACTAAGCAGCGGTGGTATGCTAACGGCTCAACTACGACAGGGTTTCTGCCAGCTATAGTATCAATCGTGGAATAACCACCGTGCACCCTCTAAGCAGCAGTTTTAAAATTAGAAAGGTCTCCTATTTCCAGAAACATCGATTCCTTATCCAACACAAAGTGTGTAGATTTGAAACTCGGATTTCCTCGCGCTTCTCTTCTATCTTTCATGAATTGGATAGTGAGTAGTCTATAACCCCAGTGATAAACATGATTACTTTCGATGACAAAATCCGCGAGGACAACATATATGGTAGTCAATCTGCATGGTAGTAACGAAGCTCTGTTGCTGCACAATGAATCAGTTGATAATTAAATCAGATTTATTACTACTCAGATTGACTAAATAGCCCAGCTCTATAGGTTTTTCGTGACTGAAAGCTTTTGCTGCCACTTGGGGTTCGATCACCGTGAGGTCGGCGGTTGTTACCTTTGAAAAGTTGCCACAATTCGATTATTTTGATCTGTAACATGCTATTTTGAATACGTTTGAGCATATATTCAGAGTTGTACTAAATTGGGCATGTAATAAAATGAAAAACTCCACACCTTCAACACAATCAATCTTACCATCACAATCGTCGTTCGTCTTCTTAGATAATGCTAATATAGCTAGCGTCTTTTCATCGAATCAGTTCGTGCTTTCGATTGTTTCTCTTTTCCGGCTGGCCCATCCACTAGGGTTAGGCGAATTTAGGACAGTTTTGGTGATGGATGTTCTAATATCGAGTTTCCGGGTTGGTCGAATGAGGGGTACAAAGCTTGCTCCGGTGGGGGTTGTAGAGCCGGGGTGGGGTGGGCAGAGTAGACTGCAGAAACCGGTAAGGGTTGGGCGGTATTGCGCTGTACACCAGTGGAGATTCACGTCCACAATAAATGCGGGTGACCGAAATTGACGGATGACCCGAGTCGTGTCACCGTTTACACGTGGACCAGTTTGTCTTATCCGGTAGGGTTGGCGAACACTTTCATTGGTCGTAGCATTTACTTTTTGCAAACCACATCCCCCGATCATTAATTTTTTTGTAAGTGCAAAAGGAAGGTGGTTAGTGTGATAAGCACAACTTCCGGCTTGTGTCACTACTAATGGAACAACAACAAAAGAACAAGGGATGACGATAACGATGCTTTGGGTGATGACAAGTACGCGAGTAATACTAATGCTGATGAACAACCGGCCAACGACGGTAGTAGCCTCGCTATTCGTGACAAATTTTTATTGAAAGTAGAACCTGACAGTCAAAAAATGAAACCTCAAAAATAATGTTTAGTGAAACCACTGTGTACGCCACAGAGGGAAATTTTATTCTGATCCGTGTTGCATTCGTAGTCTTCTGTGAGGCTGTTACGTCTCGGCTGGCTATCCGGTACTCACATCAAAGTTGTTCATGCAATGGCAACGGTCAACATGTCGTGTGATTGAATAACTCCAAAGCCAACTGAAGTAAAATAATTCCAAGTTATGAGTGAAATGACGCGTGAAGCAGCACCAACACACAACTCATTGCAAGCCGTGGAAGCTGTTTATCACGATCGCTGGGAACCGTGGTTGTAGTGCGCATCCATCGAGCCCCAACTGGGACTAGAACCCCCCGGGGTGTACCGTAGTGAGTTACACTTTAAGAAATGGCCATCTAGACTGGTCCTCAAAGGTGTTTTTCGGGTCAGTACTATATAGTAAATGGTGTTAATAATCTTCTACTTCCTTTAATTACTATGCTACAGTGTATAATATTTCCGGATGGGAGTCGGGGCCAGTCAAAGGCTGCCTAATGGAAGAGTGACCGGCAGAGACGCGAATCGAACAGGAGACGTCATGACCTAACCCCGAGAACATGACCGTCTAACCACCGCCAGTCGTGTATCACCCTCCCGTCACCCACTCCGAATGTTAGTACCCTGTAATTTACATCACGATCAATGCTTATGTTGGACTTTTTAAATGTCACTCTATTCAAGTTTCAGTCGGAAGATATTTCTAGTTCTCACCTTGATTGCTATAGAGAAGCATACCATTTTCCTGGAGTGCTGATGCACCTAACCATTTACAAATCCGTGTTACTGAAAGGGTTCTGAAGTGGTATCCAACTTGGTTACGGTTTGCTTTCTCTCAATGAAAACTCGATGAATAGAAAAAACATCTCGTCGCCAGGATGGTGACTTCAGTCAATATAATTTGATAAACTCGTATTTCAGAGTTCTTTACTAGTATCCTATGTGGTTTTTGAAAAGTGATCATCAATGGAATGATAAACGAAGTACCGCTTGACAAAATGACAACCATTATTTTAACTTGTCAGCTACATCGACTGAAAAGAATCAGTTTAGCGGCACCGAGAGTTGGCCAGCAACCCACTACCCACAAAAAGCCATCCCCTTCTTTCCAAGTCTAACCATTCACCGGAAACTAAAATTGCACTGCACTGTTTATGGTTACGGCGTTTTTTCGGAGACATCCGGGATCACATGCACTTTCAAAATGCCACCGACGCAATAAAGCCTCATATTTGGTCAGGAAAAACCGAACTTCGTCGATGACCGGTAATGTTTATGTTGATAGCAAAGAGCAAAACAAAACAAAATATCTACAATATGGTGAAATTTGGAGATATGTCTCCATATTGGTATCACAAAGCACTTGAAATAAATTCCTCCATCTTCCTCCCTCAGAGTTTCTGCTGAGTCCAAGATCGTAACGAGCTGAAAGACAAGCCGTGTTCCGTTATGTCTCACACTGACCGATGCGTTTACAGTCGGAAGCAACCAGAGAGTTCGCTTAGTCTTCATGACTGGTTTCTTCATTTTAAAAATTGCATATTATCCGCGCAACGTGTGTGTATGTACTGGAAAGCATGTGCAGCGAATACTTCTTCTTCTTCTTTCTCATCTACATTAAAATCATACTCTATTGTTAGACAGGGTTAGAGAGTTTGCAGTTCAGAGTTTCCGAGTTTGGGCATTCGAAATTGCCCCCATGGTCAAAATTATTGTTTCGTGTGGGTGATGGTTTCAAAACTTTAAAGTTAATGCGTGAATATAATAACATAAACTAAGCCCTCATATTCAGCTCCTCTGAAACGGAACCCACATATTTGTCCACACTCTTCCTGTGCCTATTTAAACTGTCACTATCTGAGTGATGTCACGTGCCTGGGTCATCGGCTGATGAGGACACAAAGGGGAAAACCGCAAAGGAGGAGACTTGAAAGTCTGTTTTGGACGAATTTTCTGGGTAATTTCAATTGGTTTTAAAAGTCCCTATTTGACATCGGACACTTCTTTTTATATGATACGAGATCCAACATGTAGTGTGAACGTTCAAGCCACCAAAAACCACGGGAGCACTTTACAGCCTTTCTTCGATGATAGAGGTCATCAACTGTGCACATGCAACAAGCACCATCTCCCCTTACTACGGGGACTCGAATTTGGCAGTGAACAACTTCGAACGGAACACATTACCCAAAACGTTCACACTGCTTGGTGAATCACACATTATGTAAAGTCTAATTTGATACTGCTGATAAAGTAACCAAATTCGGTAGGTTGTTTAATGGAATGTCTTTATGTACTTGGGCCCCAACAGAGAAGCCATCCACCACAGGAGTCGCGAGCTGTGCACGGAATGCTCTGCTAATATTCAAAGCCAGTGCCGGAAGGGCGCTGAATCATGTAGTGCATAAGTTCAATAAACAGTGGAGACCCAGCCCGAACAGCCTTGTGGTTAAAGTATTCGATTCAAAGTATTTCACCCCGGACTCGAGTCCCAGTGGTTGCTGTGGTAACTGAAAAAACGTGATCGTAACACCAATCGCGTCAAGCAATCAATAGTCGTGGATAGAAGACAATGTGACTACCTCCAGATCAGCTGGCCATAGACAAAACAGAGCCCGTCGAGGAGAATGTAGACCGCGGTAGAACCCCGGGCACAAAACTGAAAGATGGTCCGGATTAGAGCATTAGAACAACGAAAGTCACTGAGGTCAATCAGGCTAAACCAACAAGTTTGGTGTCCAGAATAAGACTCGGTGTGCACGCAAACACACGAGGAAAGTAGGGACAGGAATGCGCGCTTTGCGCGAGAATAAACCGGAGTGGAGGGCCAGTCTGAAGGCCGTTTGTGTCTCGCAGTTCGTCTTGTCTAATTTGGCCAATAGAGCAATATCTCCCACTCGTTGAACTACCGTTTTGATAACATCCCTGGTTTCACACTCATACTAGACTACTGTACGGTAACATTTCCTCACTATGTTTGATCAATTATTACCATCAAATTGTGAGATGAATAATCCAATATCATAAGTTGTGATCACTGAGACGAAGTATTGTTGATCATCCACTGAAATGTGTCATGTGTACACACAAATGAGTTGTTTTGTAATTTGATCCTAGGGTTCAAGTGTTATATCTATTGAGAATCAAAGAACAACCATTGAAATGTAATACTAGAAAGCCCTAAAATGAAAACAAGATGAGATAGAATTGTAACAGAACAGATGAGAATGTTACAGGATGGTGTAGATGTTTGCGCATATTCGTGGTTAGGTCGGCAAATCTGTTGGTATGAAATAATCATGTGGTTCAGAGGGGACGAAATGATACAAATGCTAGTTGGTAGTGTACAAATGATTCGGTTATTTATCGACACCGGTATAAAAACGAACCATCTTCATGACGGTGTAGAAGAGAATTGAAAAACCATCAAAATTGTCGACGACTTTATATCTCAACCACAAAACCATGCTAGGTGACCATTTCCCCTCCTTAGAGTGAATTCAACAAAGGAGAAGTATCCTTGGACCTATTAGTCGGTCATTTGGTCAGCTGTGACTCGACGCTTTCAAAGTGCTGTACCCGCCTCCTACATACGACGTAGACTGGAATACGGGGGACCTGTTATGTTCCCATTCATGGTTTCAGCAGTGGCAAAGCTGAAAAGAATGCAGAGAGGCGCAACCCGCCTTGTTGAAGGGACTAGGTGGGATCAGATACAAAGGTTGTTTGCAGACTACCGGGTTGTTTCCAGCGCCATATTGAAAAGTCCAAAGTGACCTGATCTTAGTTGCGTGGGGGTAGGTTTTGATGCGAGGCATGTGCCATATAAACTTCCACGTCCCACAATCGTGTTCGACAAGAGTAAACGAAATGTGTGCTTCTTGCGATACACGTATTCCTTCAGTTCTCATGGATTGAACAAAACTGAGATTCAACAAGGTAGAAAGTTCCCCAGAGATGAACCCTTCTAAATACCACTTGAATGAGGTTCGGATATCTAATGACCAATTTTATAAACTATTTCAGTGCATCGATATCCTTCAATGCTAAGCTTGAAGGAGATTCATCATCCATAGTGCACGAATCGAAACAAAGCAACATATTTCAATAGGAACGCGTGTGAATTGGAGGGTTTGAAAAGCATAAGACGCACGACGGGGTATGCGTCGCCACAGGTTTTTTCTGTGTAATACTGTTTCCTTGGAAAGAAACACCACGGTAGAAAAATCTATCTCAGATTACATGGAATGTCAATTTTCACGGAAATGACTAAGTAAATACGAATAGTACTAGCACAAGCATGTGAAAATGCATTGTTTATCAAATGTTCTTCGTCGTGACATCTATGAAAAATGAAATCGACCATTGGGTGGCTCATTTAAGGGATTTGAATTGAACGACGTTGTTGGTTATCTCTTCCTGTCACTTATGAACTGAATTTTGTTAGATGTGAACGAGACAATGTGTCGATAGAATTTCCTATGTGCCAAAGTAGCAGAGTGTTTAGTATGAATAATGAATAGCTTTTGGAAGCTAAACGTCCGATTGGACAACTTCATTTGAGATAGAATAATCCGTTCACGTTTTGAATCTTCTGAAAATGTCTGCCACGAAACATCGAAGTTCGGCTATCAATGAAGCTCCTGGTGCAACCAGCCGGAGGACGACGCCGTGTAAACCGTGGAAAAGACATAACAGAAGTGGTGGTTGTAGGTTATGCGTTTCTCGGAAAAGCCGGTATTACGGAAAATCTGTGTGACAGGCTGTAATTGCGGAGATCAAATGTGGTAGTCGTTTATCAGTCTCGACAGAATCGGTACAATTTCTGTGAAACGGACAAAAATACACCTGAAGCTTGAAACTGTGAGAAATGGCATTATGGCCGTATGGTGAATCTGAGCAAACCCGTCGGCCCTGTGGCGCAATGGATAACGCGTCTGACTACGGATCAGAAGATTCCAGGTTCGAATCCTGGCAGGGTCGTCCTGTTTTCGTCCCCACAGTAACAATTTCCCCGTGGTCTCCCCTTGATCAATTCTTTTCGAATGCTCAGGGTGGTCGATTACCGTCAATCATTAGCCAACCCGTTGTCTTACACTCACTCCGGATTCATTGGAGGCTTTCGGGTTGTTCTGAATTTATGAACTCGCACATTTATGGTTTGTAATGTTGCTAAGCTATCCCGGAATTACAGTGTGAACTTCTCAGTATCGCGGATCTGAGGTGCGGTCGCGTGAACTGGAACGAGCGGAACGCACGCACTGACCTTAGTGACGTGTGTGCGTGTGTGCGCGTGTGTTCTACGTCATCAATTCTTCTTCAAACCAGACAATGAACTTGTGCTTGCTTCACAACAATACTGCTACTCGTAAGTAGCCAATATACAAATTGCAATGCCCATTGAGCCTTGCCGGCTGTATGTCTGGGGAATCACGACAGCTAGCAGCGATTGCTGAGGTAGACAGAAAATGAGACAATATGTCAAACTCAGAAGGTGATCTACCTGGTGTCTAGTAAACGTTTCCGATAAGTATCGAGCGGAATCCACTAAAAATGTCTCATTTTCTGTCTACCTCAGCAATCGCTGCTAGCTGTCGTGATTCCCCAGACATACAGCCGGCAAGGCTCAATGGGCATTGCAATTTGTATATTGGCTACTTACGAGTAGCAGTATTGTTGTGAAGCAAGCACAAGTTCATTGTCTGGTTTGAAGAAGAATTGATGACGTAGAACACACGCGCACACACGCACACACGTCACTAAGGTCAGTGCGTGCGTTCCGCTCGTTCCAGTTCACGCGACCGCACCTCAGATCCGCGATACTGAGAAGTTCACACTGTAATTCCGGGATAGCTTAGCAACATTACAAACCATAAATGTGCGAGTTCATAAATTCAGAACAACCCGAAAGCCTCCAATGAATCCGGAGTGAGTGTAAGACAACGGGTTGGCTAATGATTGACGGTAATCGACCACCCTGAGCATTCGAAAAGAATTGATCAAGGGGAGACCACGGGGAAATTGTTACTGTGGGGACGAAAACAGGACGACCCTGCCAGGATTCGAACCTGGAATCTTCTGATCCGTAGTCAGACGCGTTATCCATTGCGCCACAGGGCCGACGGGTTTGCTCAGATTCACCATACGGCCATAATGCCATTTCTCACAGTTTCAAGCTTCAGGTGTATTTTTGTCCGTTTCACAGAAATTGTACCGATTCTGTCGAGACTGATAAACGACTACCACATTTGATCTCCGCAATTACAGCCTGTCACACAGATTTTCCGTAATACCGGCTTTTCCGAGAAACGCATAACCTACAACCACCACTTCTGTTATGTCTTTTCCACGGTTTACACGGCGTCGTCCTCCGGCTGGTTGCACCAGGAGCTTCATTGATAGCCGAACTTCGATGTTTCGTGGCAGACATTTTCAGAAGATTCAAAACGTGAACGGATTATTCTATCTCAAATGAAGTTGTCCAATCGGACGTTTAGCTTCCAAAAGCTATTCATTATTCATACTAAACACTCTGCTACTTTGGCACATAGGAAATTCTATCGACACATTGTCTCGTTCACATCTAACAAAATTCAGTTCATAAGTGACAGGAAGAGATAACCAACAACGTCGTTCAATTCAAATCCCTTAAATGAGCCACCTAATGGTCGATTTCATTTTTCATAGATGTCACGACGAAGAACATTTGATAAACAATGCATTTTCACATGCTTGTGCTAGTACTATTCGTATTTACTTAGTCATTTCCGTGAAAATTGACATTCCATGTAATCTGAGATAGATTTTTCTACCGTGGTGTTTCTTTCCAAGGAAACAGTATTACACAGAAAAAACCTGTGGCGACGCATACCCCGTCGTGCGTCTTATGCTTTTCAAACCCTCCAATTCACACGCGTTCCTATTGAAATATGTTGCTTTGTTTCGATTCGTGCACTATGGATGATGAATCTCCTTCAAGCTTAGCATTGAAGGATATCGATGCACTGAAATAGTTTATAAAATTGGTCATTAGATATCCGAACCTCATTCAAGTGGTATTTAGAAGGGTTCATCTCTGGGGAACTTTCTACCTTGTTGAATCTCAGTTTTGTTCAATCCATGAGAACTGAAGGAATACGTGTATCGCAAGAAGCACACATTTCGTTTACTCTTGTCGAACACGATTGTGGGACGTGGAAGTTTATATGGCACATGCCTCGCATCAAAACCTACCCCCACGCAACTAAGATCAGGTCACTTTGGACTTTTCAATATGGCGCTGGAAACAACCCGGTAGTCTGCAAACAACATTTGTATCTGATCCCACCTAGTCCCTTCAACAAGGCGGGTTGCGCCTCTCTGCATTCTTTTCAGCTTTGCCACTGCTGAAACCATGAATGGGAACATAACAGGTCCCCCGTATTCCAGTCTACGTCGTATGTAGGAGGCGGGTACAGCACTTTGAAAGCGTCGAGTCACAGCTGACCAAATGACCGACTAATAGGTCCAAGGATACTTCTCCTTTGTTGAATTCACTCTAAGGAGGGGAAATGGTCACCTAGCATGGTTTTGTGGTTGAGATATAAAGTCGTCGACAATTTTGATGGTTTTTCAATTCTCTTCTACACCGTCATGAAGATGGTTCGTTTTTATACCGGTGTCGATAAATAACCGAATCATTTGTACACTACCAACTAGCATTTGTATCATTTCGTCCCCTCTGAACCACATGATTATTTCATACCAACAGATTTGCCGACCTAACCACGAATATGCGCAAACATCTACACCATCCTGTAACATTCTCATCTGTTCTGTTACAATTCTATCTCATCTTGTTTTCATTTTAGGGCTTTCTAGTATTACATTTCAATGGTTGTTCTTTGATTCTCAATAGATATAACACTTGAACCCTAGGATCAAATTACAAAACAACTCATTTGTGTGTACACATGACACATTTCAGTGGATGATCAACAATACTTCGTCTCAGTGATCACAACTTATGATATTGGATTATTCATCTCACAATTTGATGGTAATAATTGATCAAACATAGTGAGGAAATGTTACCGTACAGTAGTCTAGTATGAGTGTGAAACCAGGGATGTTATCAAAACGGTAGTTCAACGAGTGGGAGATATTGCTCTATTGGCCAAATTAGACAAGACGAACTGCGAGACACAAACGGCCTTCAGACTGGCCCTCCACTCCGGTTTATTCTCGCGCAAAGCGCGCATTCCTGTCCCTACTTTCCTCGTGTGTTTGCGTGCACACCGAGTCTTATTCTGGACACCAAACTTGTTGGTTTAGCCTGATTGACCTCAGTGACTTTCGTTGTTCTAATGCTCTAATCCGGACCATCTTTCAGTTTTGTGCCCGGGGTTCTACCGCGGTCTACATTCTCCTCGACGGGCTCTGTTTTGTCTATGGCCAGCTGATCTGGAGGTAGTCACATTGTCTTCTATCCACGACTATTGATTGCTTGACGCGATTGGTGTTACGATCACGTTTTTTCAGTTACCACAGCAACCACTGGGACTCGAGTCCGGGGTGAAATACTTTGAATCGAATACTTTAACCACAAGGCTGTTCGGGCTGGGTCTCCACTGTTTATTGAACTTATGCACTACATGATTCAGCGCCCTTCCGGCACTGGCTTTGAATATTAGCAGAGCATTCCGTGCACAGCTCGCGACTCCTGTGGTGGATGGCTTCTCTGTTGGGGCCCAAGTACATAAAGACATTCCATTAAACAACCTACCGAATTTGGTTACTTTATCAGCAGTATCAAATTAGACTTTACATAATGTGTGATTCACCAAGCAGTGTGAACGTTTTGGGTAATGTGTTCCGTTCGAAGTTGTTCACTGCCAAATTCGAGTCCCCGTAGTGAGCGGGGTGGGTCTCGCTGGATTTGTACTACTGATGACTTTCATTTCATAGAATGTCCTTGAAGTTAAGAATTCATAACTCTAGTCTCTATGCATACAATCATCAAGGAATCCAATGGATGCTATTGCATCTCTTGCACACTGTATGTTGTTTAATGCTCCATAGGTAATGGAATTCTCTCGGTCCTTATTTTCTTAACTATAGTGACGATGCACACCTGCTTACGCCCTGAAACCTGCTTCGCAGTTTTGTTGGCTGCACTGAGATTAGAGGGGTGCCACCTGACTAAATTCAAACGAGTTGTGAAGAATAAAAGCGGATCAACAGAATACTGTCCACAGAACTTTGCATAATTTAAACAATATGATATGAATTTTTACATAAACAAGTGTCCTTTATCTACGACTACTATTTTCAAGTCCTCTATACAAAATGATGAATTTTATGAAATTTCTGCGATTTATTCGTCGCTTCGAGGAAACACTAACCCCGAAATGTCGGTCACATTAGTTGGTCAATAAGTGGTGGTAAAGAAACGCTTGCTTTCAGATTCAATGTGGTAGGGAGGCAGCAGATTAATTCCGAAAATGCACTCACTGTAGTTTGTTTGAACTATTTACTTATCTAACACTACTTTTTGCTGACAGTAGGTGAAAGCTGTCTCTTAATTTAGCTGATCAACTGAGCTCGAGTTTTCCACTGGAAACACTAACACTGTCTGACAGGTGAAAATTCCTCGACTCCAGACAGTGAACTTCTTACGCTCTCGGAAAATTTCTTAGTGTTTTTTTTTTACACATTTCTTGCTTTCTTTTTTGAGACTGTGTTGATTTCCAGGTTCATTTGGAGCGATGTTTGGTTAAATCTCGCATTCATATGCCCGCGTATTTCAACACTACTGCCAAAGTGAGATAATCAAGAAGGCCTTATCAGTAGCGGTCGAATTTTGTTCTACAACCACTACGGTCTAGTTCCGCTAGGAGGTAGCATGCCATCGTCTGTCCGAAATCGATGGCGAAGCTCGGGCCAGCTATGGCCCAATCATTTGGTGACGAAACAGAACGAAATCACCCAGTCAGCTGCCAGTAGTTATTCTCACTGAACCGAAGGTAATCAGCGGTCCAACATTTGTTCCAACCGAGCGAAACGAAATCAGTCAATGAACTGCCAACAGTACGTAACCAAAAGAGCCAGTCAGAAGACCCGGTTATTGAAGACGTTTTGAACCAATGACGATGACTTTGGCTACGATCACCTGGCATCCTATATAAACTGCTTGTTTTTGTATAATAAAACTAAATGGTTTGGAAGCAGAAAAGTACTCTCACCATAGTTAGGGGTGGGGGGAAGGTGGGTTGCAGAACACTGTCACTCAAATTTCGACAACATCTGTAGAGGCACAATAGGGTAGGGAAAGGTTATCGTGTGCCAGATTTCCTTCATCTTCTATGGACACTTGGCCTCTGGTGACCTCAGGGAAACTGATGTCTCCCTTGAGTGTATCTCCTAAAATAAGGACAACAAGTTTTAAAGACCACTGAATTGGTAGACAGGGAGACTTTCGGTTTGAGGCTTTTCATTGTGTGAAGTAAAAATTTATCTTCGAACGAGAGAGTGCGGGTGCTCAGTAAATCAAAAATGATCAACAAAATATTCATTTTGAGGAAGGGCAATCCATGCGTATCAGTGTTTTTTATGCATGATATTTTCTGAACTTGACATTATTTATGGACAATTCAATCGGATAACAGGGTGATTATAACGTGTCTGGAAGAACAGGCAGCTACACTAACGACCAGTAATCGGGTTTATTTTGAATGAAATGACGCGAATAGTCCACCGTATTACAGTTTTTGCCCAAATCAAAAGTTACTTCGGTATACACCTATTGAAAGCATAAATGTTTGCAGGAGTAATATTCAATACGGGACTGTTGTTTGATCTCTGGTAGGTTGTGTAGTATGAAAACAAACTGAATATTGTTTTCACTACGATTTGGATTGTTCTTTCCCTCTATTTGTGGAGCAAAATCATAAGCTGAACAGATTGACGTTGGGGCACGAAATTTATCCCGTGACTGAAGCCAACACAATGATTGTAAGTCATGAAGGAGTAGAGATTTCATGGAACAGGGGTTGATTAACCTCTACTACACCAGTCACAGACGTTGAAGCACTCGATGGATGAATTTGAGGGAGAAAAGAGTTAGAAACTACATGCAGCTGACTGGATGTGGAAAATTATGAAGGCCGAATATGTTTGGGCAAAAGCAATCACCTTACTCGGCTCATGTCAAAGCTACGGAAGCAGTAACCCCTGTCTGGTTCAAACCTTGCGCCTCGGAGATTACCAGTAACGGATGGAATCCATCGACTGGGCCCTATGTCCTCCGATGAGTCTACAAAGAAGCCAGACCAGAGCAGATTATCGGTTCGATAAAAAAGAAAAAGCCTATTGCAGTAATTCTAAAGCCTCTGCATACGGCGCAATGCACTCCTTTTAGCGTCGTGTAATTCAACCAGAACAGGACTTGACCAAGCCGATGTTTCCACAGTAGGTAATTTAACCACCTTGTTGGAGCTGTATTATACAGTGTCATTCATATGTAACGCTCAAAAGCTGCAAGTCGCAAGCAAGTTGCAATCATTTGAGTTGGGGAGCCTAGGGAAGTTGACGACTGGGGCAAGCCATGGACTACGGAATCAATTCCTTTCGGTATCGAAATTCAGCTCACTTGCCGTCTAAGGACTCAACAGTCACAAAGACCAGTGAGTAGACAAGTCTTTATTGAAAGCTGGGCGACTAAGTGGGGCATCCGTGTGCGCGAGTATGTGTGCGAAAGCTACAGATAATAGGCTAATTCAATGCGGCTGATTATCCATCGTGATGGGGCTGTTGATTGCAGGTATGAGTATGGGACAGGAAAATTCAGCCGGCCTCCATTTCTTTCCGGATTTCGTGAGTTAAAGACCTTTGGCACTTTTTCTGCATTCCACTTATTCTCCATGAATAGGCAAGCCAACTGAACCCTTTCATTCTCATTTGGCATCATTGCAGTCGAGAACGGAATGGTGGTAGGTGGCAGATATTCTCTATCCTAGCATTTGCCCACTCAGTCACCCAACTTCCAATCCGGGACTGTCTGCTCTGTGATCCTTTTGACCTTCAGGACTTCGACTACAAGTGTGCTGAATTTCGGTAACTAAAGCAGCTCAACACGTTGTCAGTGGTTTACTCAGTCACCCACCCCCCTATGCGCCTCGCCTGACATGTTTGCGACCTGCAGCTTTTGAGCGTCACATTCTGTTTGCATGACATGAAGGTCTACCAATATAGCCGTAACTAGCACAGGGAAAATCTATTTGACTACTACGAAAGCAATATCCAAAGCTAAGGGAAATCAGTCATCTAGTTCGTGGTACAAGATGGTGTTGTTTTCGTGCCTATGATGTGACGTAGGATGCCTTGCCGTCAGGATTGGACAACAATATACCGGTTGAATATGCCACTCGAATGAATCATTTTGTTGTTGATTACTAGCAAGTTGTTAGTAGCCTAACCCTGTATATCACATTCAGTCAAACGTTGTGCCTTGGCTGCTTGGCGCCAAAAAAGATATTTCGGAAGACTACAGAAACTAACGTTAGCGCATTGCTTTATTTCAATTTTTTAACTATTTACTTGGTACTTGGTAACCCGCAGCTTTCCATATATTATATCGACGGACGCCTGCCTAAATAACATACGGCTCTTTCGCATGGCATGGAGACCATCTGACAGTCCCGCGCAACATTTAACCCCGGTTGTCGACACTGGGGCACTAATTTTTTATTTTCTAAAACTTGGCTTTGCTCCAGCGTAGAACCATGTCCCGAAATACCGCGCACAACGATCCGCAGATTCCTCTGAGTTTCTGTTCAACCATGAAATGGGTCAAGCCGAGCCTTAAAAAACCAAAGCAAAATCCAGAGCGCCATACCCATAAGTCTTGCATCTACAAGCATATGCGTTATGATATCCGAAGCATTGGCAAGCTTGCACTCAAAGAGCTATCCGAATTGCAGTCTACCATTTATATGGTCTGATGATTTTAAAATAACCTCTGTACAGCAAAGGTAAAGAATAGCTGAAATTCTGATACACTTGTGTTATTGTGATCGCATTGCTGTCCTCGTTTCTCACTGTCATCCTCGGGATCATTCTGCTACTGTAACGCGATTTCGCCTGCTCTGTTCACCTCACCCACTTGGAACGTGAGAGCCGAAAGAGGTCTGTCGCTGTTTACTCGTCGTGTTAACTATCACCCCGTGATCACCCAGTGCAATAAGGGGATAGTTGCTGCGACTGTTAGCTCCAGTCACGACTAGGTTGGTTCCACGTGCGTCACTGTAGCCGCACGTTATGGGGCAATGCGCAGACGACTAGCGTGCAGTACGGTCACCAAAGTGAAATGGGTGAGGACGATTGACGCGTCGGTTTTCGGACCAATCAGAACAGACATCTCAGACAGTCCATCGGGTGGCAATTCCGAATACTTTTGAGATGATCCCGAAGTAAAGTGGGGAATGTTGTATAAAAAATAAACAGGAAACTGCTGGAGATCACCATTAGACGACTGAATATATTCTTCTTTATGCTGGTTTCGAAAGAGGTGGAAGACTACTCGGTCTTTTTAAAGGCAAACACCACCTGATTACTTATTATTTGCTTAAGTTAATTGATCCATAACAGGTTGGAAGGAGAACCATCACGTACGGTGTTACCACTGCATTCTTGACAATAAACGTAGCCGATGCCATACAAAAACGAGAAAGATCGATACAAGTATAACATATGCAACAGGTCGCTATTTTTGGGTGATTTTGACCGTATAGTTTGTTTCGTCATATTATCTTTGCCACTGGGCCGAGTGAACTTGGTCACTGATCTGTCTGTTGATAGTCGAGCTCAGTTGCGGCAGATGCAGAGCTGCTATGGGCTTTGATATGAACTACAACAAATTCTGGCTCGCGCTATAATCCGCGCTTGCTCATATGCATCCAGCTGAGCAATCCTTACCAAACTCCGGTTTCAGACATACGGTGTCTGTTTGATAGGAACGTTTATACCGGTAGTCATGCTTAGAACATAGCGTTTGAAAAGCGTTTTGAAGTCCTTCAAGATAGACTTGACGGAAGTCGGAAAGTATAACGTTTGCTCACTACAGGGTATCCCAAAATCCCACAATACCATAAGGGAAAACTGGCAACCATGACCTTGAGAGTTTGAACGGGGAACTGCATAAAGCTCCGGTAGATCAGGTGTGATAACGATTCGGGAGACCCTGAGTTACTGTCTAGCATCGAAACTGACTGCCGGTAACGGCGCTTAAAATCCCTACCTGTGATTTGATAGTCTTTTCAAGATTGAGTTGGAAACTATCAGATAGAATAGATAAATTAGCTAATCGATTTGGAGAACAATCAGTTTATTTGGAGAACTAAACACAACAGCTGGTTGCTGCTTCCGTATAGCTCACGCCATTGACGAACCGGCTGTGGATGGCATACGCGGCTAGTTGATCCTTGGAGTGCGTTATACAGGAGAGGCAACCAACCATTGCCTCCGATTCACAAAGTGAATCGACAGTTCCCCGAATCCATGTGATAGTTTATCAGTTCTATTCGACAATTTCTGAACTCATTCTTAAAATGCTACAGACCAACCCCGGTTGGTTTTTCATTAAAAGAGAAAAACGCGCTTGTGTATTGTGTTTTAGTGGGATCGTGCGATCTCAGTCAGGTGGAACAAATAAATACAGACGAAAAAAGAAAGGGTACAAGGGTGCTTGTGAATATGAAAACAGGTTTCGAAACCACCGGAACAGAGCACAACGGAGCACGTACAGTGCTTGTGAGCTGTTCTGATGAAAAACGAAATAAAACGAAGCAACAGAAACACAATAGAGAGCCACCCAGAAAGAAAGTAAACCTACGTTGGACGGATTGGTTGTGATAACAGTGACTATTGATGAGTTAGACGTCTATACTGGTTTCCGACTGCCGAGTTCATACTGAATTTCGAAGAGTTCAAAGTGCGTGGAATCACGTGAAGAAACTTGCCCAGATGAACCAACAGAGAACATTACACAGAAACCAATAAAGATAGACAGACTGAGGAATTTCTCAAAAATTCAACTGTGCTGCTAATATATGACTGTCATTTATGTGATCATATGACTTTCAGTGCTTGCCAATCTCTCTATGTCACCAGAAACCGATACTAACTCAGTGAATAGAAGGAAAGGTGAGTGCGAAAAGAAACGAATGTAAATTTTAAGGGATAAGTTGGAATATAGACGGGGATAACCAAGTCGAGTATCAACTGGTTGCTCCGTGGGCTTCGGGTGGCCACTCGTAGGTATCCGGGAGCGACTGGAAATAGTCTGGATTATACATATTATGCATCAAATGCCAAGTCAAGTCTTTCGGTTTCGGTTGAAATTTGCACAGGTTGGCTTCATAAGCATGTTCAGCTACATGTTCGGCGATTTTGAGCGACACTTGACGAATAGTATTCAAAGGAGGAAACACACGACCAGCTTGCAAATCGGCCTCCGAGACTTGCTCCGAGAGACACTAAGTTTTTGTGTGCGTGAGTGGGAGTGAGTGAAGAAGAAAAGGAAAAATGCGAATAAGATTGCCTTTCACACATAACAAAACGTAAACAAGATACAACTTCGAGTCTTAAAAGTAACTGTGTCCCTCTTTCTATGAGCCGCTTCAATCGAGCAATATTACGTGAATTAATACAAGAGCGTCAGACGCATACGCCTTCAGAAGAAAGAAGTAGACAACCGATTCATTTTAATGAGTTTGGTGCGCTAACCATTATGTGTCTCTTTCTTTTGAATTCATCGACAAAGCCAAAGTGTTTACTACTTGCTGATGAATAGTACATTGAGTGATCGCATATGGGATCACTGAAGCCTGCCAGCTAGATCATGTACCAAATGCTAACAAGTAACGTTGGCTAGAATGTGTGTTGTCCATGCCTCCCGACGAGTACCGTAATCCCATGACTATCCGTCCATAGCCAACGTTGTACGATATCGGCTAGGATGCACTGGCCACGTACCACGAATACCTACCAAGCTTGCAGCATTTTGCATTTATCTTCCAAACGCAGGCAACATGTGGGGCGAAGCGGGAAGTATACAAGCGGTGATCTATTGTGGAAAGATGAATAACGCCAAAAGAAAAACAGAAACTTGAGTGAGGTCGCCTGTCTGGGGATCCGAAGATAAGGAGTTCTTCTAAAGTGAGGACTGAAACTGATGGCTCCGAGCCAAGACTGATGAATGCAATGCACTCAATAAAGTCGAAGTAAATGATAACAGGGAAGTTGTATTCAGTGACTTCCGTGGCATCATAGATCATTCGTTCTTTAGCCCAAGGGGATATCGACTCGTAGTAAAAATCGAATGACTTTTTGATTTTCACAGCAATTTGCTTTCTAGGACACAAAGACGATGTGTCCCCTTGGGTTCCTTCGGCATTCTAGTGCTAATTAAGAGGTGATATGAGGTATGTGAAAAGTTACTCTATACGCACAAATGACCGTGCACTTAATAATTGCAGTTACTGTGTATTCCACCGGAATAAATACAAGTAGTCACCAACCTTCCCCATTCAACAGCCTGATAAAGCTGAATCCATCAGTTTATAAATCAACTCATCAAGATACTTCACTGCTCCTGATGAGTGATAGAAAGAAACTGCAGCGTTGGAGAGGCTACAATATCTGACTTGCTGTGTTAGTGGTAATACTCATAATGGTTTACGTCAGGGATCTTTTGAAATAAGATTTTACACGAACTCAAGGAATTTTATACGCACCATACGGATGGCATTTTCTACCCCCCTCCACTAGTGCGATAAATCCAACTTCTTAAATGTCCGATATATTCAGACGGAATTGGTATTCATAACGTTAACTTGTTACCGCATGCAATAAGGTTGTCGGGAAGCAATATGGAACACTGTCTTCATAACCTTTAGATCAGATTACATAGACTTTCGAGGATTCGTCCACATGCTGGTATTTATCCGTCGGTAATCTTGGTTTCAAGGCACTTTTACTGGCTAGGATGGTGTCAGTACGCACAAAATAAGTTCTGGGCAATTAGACCTAAAGCTCACAATCTAGGTGGACGTTTTGATAACTTGCCTACTGACAAGCATAAAAGAAATCCGGTGCAGAATGTAGTTTGAATGAACTTGGACAAGTCCCCGAAAACTTTTTACGTTTCAAGAACATTGTACAGTAGTCCCCATCCAGATTGCAATTTCCCTGACTCTAATGTCCTCCCTACAAGAGCCACTTTTGCCGTGCAAGAAAATTCTGTTTTTTTGACTGTCTCCCTCCTCCTAGATGCGTTACCTCTCTGTGGAAGCAGTTTGAGCTACTCGAATAGTTTTCCTTGAAGGTGGGGGGGGGGGGAGGGAGAGGAGACTAATGTACTTCATTGTCTTATGCCCTGGGATTCATGGTGGACAAACTATATTTTAAGTACAGTTTCTAACTTCCGACACCGAAAATCAAACACCAGTATGAAAAATGTCATGACATTAGTTCACATTGGTATGCACAGACGAAAATAAGACATCAAGTGTGACCCAGTTTCATGGTGACGTTCTACACCACCGACTTTGATACTTGTCAAACAAAGAGCAGATGTTCATATGAACAATTATTCTAAAAACAAGCGTCGACGGTTGGTCCGTCGAGTGAAACGAGAATGCCCAAAATAATGAACAGTCAGACGTTCTTCGGGAAACACTAGTGTGACTGCATAAATCATACTTTCGCTGAAATAAAGATGGATCGTCGACGAAACGACTCGTACTAGCGTGGTAAAGTGTGCATACTGCTTACTGAATAAGTAAGTAGGTGATTGCTCAAAACCCAATTATGGACAATTGTGGGTTGACAATCAATATAACAGTGGTGCCTGGGTATCATAGTCAAACCTAAATAAGTGAGCAGTTCAGTTGAAAATCCTCTAAAGCATTCAATATATCAGTCTGACAAACCTGTGCGGCATAAACAAACAACTGGTTTTGCACAGGTCGAATGCGACACGCAGTGATGGCCAATCCGATTCCGGGGAAAATATAGGAGTTATTGCACTGTCCGGGTTGGAAGGTTTTCTTTACTCCGCCCACATCGACTGTGACCGGGGCAAATGGGGAACCACTCGCGAAGACACATCGACCCTGAGACAGTATGAATGGAGAGTTGGAGAAAGAAATTATTCCATACCGAACGAAACTAAACGGGAGACAAACAGACAGCATATAAGCTTAGTAATGGGTCACTTTAGAGGGAATGGTCCGCTCTGACTGGCTTGTATCATTTTATTTGCAATATGCAAGAGCACAAGGGCGATGAACTGTGCAGGTGCGCAAAGTTCTCGATAGACCATCCCGATTTAACTCACTCAAAATGTTCTTGCTGCTATAAGACCGACCCACTCAATGGTTGGAAAAATGACCGTATGTCGTGACCAGTAATAGTCTTTGATTCACACTCTCTGTATCTTGAGTAGTAGATTTGATTTGGTTATCAAATGATTCATCGTGGAGTGGCAAAGCGCAACTCACCACTGAAAATCCCGGTCCATCCTTGTTGGGAATCATCAGTTGTGGGGCCCATTCGCCGAGCCCCACTGGGACTCGAACCCTGGGGTGAACGGTTGTGAGTCGAAAACCTGACCACAAGGCTATCCGGGTTGGCCGTCAACAGTTTGCTTAACTTTACCACTGCACAATATAGTATCATAATTTATAAGGCGTGCCTGGGAAATAGATTGCTTACTGGGAAATGCTCATTCGGACATCGATAAAATTAACCAAATGTTACAATAGTGGTTCTTTGCAAAATCGCTGTCCGGTCCACTGGAAGGCACTCGTTATCTGAGAGGAGGATGCAATCTTATGGTTCACATGTCGTCGTTTACCTTATTGCGTTAAGTCCCTTTGACATGGGCACTTTCGTTCATATCAATCCATAACTGTTCATAATTGCTCTCTGAGCAATCGACTACTTACTTATTCAACAAGTTGTGAGCACACTCCACCACAATAGTACTCTTCCGTCAATGGTTCTTCGTTTGAATCCCATCACCGCTGGTTACACTGGTGGGAGACAGCAATCCGCTGTCGCCGACCAATTGACGTAGTTGGATCTTATGTGGTTCACCACTACAAGCCATTGAGCCACGGTTGTTGGTTATCACCACTAATGCAGTGAGCCTCTGACGCCATGCGGTAAGCCCCTTCCGCAGTAATTGGGCTCAAGCATGAGAAAAACCCACTGGTACAGAAAGTTTGACAACAATAAATTTTGTCGGTGAATGTCGAATTCTAAATTTTTGTTGTGAATGTAAAGTTAGACAGACTGAGAGAATTTTAAATACATTTTTCCGAAATATATTCATCTCTTCTCTAGAATCACTTTACTGGCACAAGACGACTCACGGAGAAGAAATTGTATGACATTCATTAGGGGCATTCACTCTCTCAAGTTGTCGTTCACTGATTTTCAACCTACTCAGTTAAATCGCCTGAACTAAGCCGAACAGTACTAAGTCCGCGTCACTCAATTATCATGCATATGGCATACTGACCTGCCGTTTTTTAATTGTTATACGAGAGCCCAACATGCATTTTTACCACTTTGGTTGGAGATCGTGAATTGGTACGAGATCGTAATGACCAGTTTACATACGATTAAGAATTTCACGTAGATGATTAAAGTGAATAATAAAGGATATTTGTTATATCGCACGATGACACACGCACTTGACACAAAATATCTCAACTCACTGAGACTGGATAACACAAACTATTTGGCGCCGATACGCCACACACGGTGGAAACACAAAACTACATGGAAACACAACACAATGACAAGACACGGACCAAATGAACACTGTACGGAACGCAGGGCAGGAGACCAAGTAGGCTCATGACACAGAACACGAGACACAAAGCCAAGTTAACACACAAGACAGGGAGCACAGTTGCGGACGATGAAAGATGCCTGCGGCTTCGCAGGATAACGACACAACTGTTCGCTTGGGTCGAATTTCCTAGACCCGTAATCACACAACGAAAATAGCACTCGATTGGCCAGTAACTCAAACACAAGGTGCTAATTTCAATGATGTCACCCCCCACCCCCCCCCGCCATCTAGAGTGAGAAGCCAGACACGACGGGGTACCACGCCTTTATTGGTGACGACTAACACAAGTCAAACTGAGTCGTCGACTCTACCGTTAAATGGTCTGTAGGGGCGACCTTGCAAAAATCATGCATGAACCAATCAGCGAGGTCACATAGACAGCATAAAAACAACAGTTGGAGGTTATCATGAAAATATCCAACTGACGGGGAGAAAATCTGTACTTTGTACAAAAATAGAACTGCGAACGGCTTTGTTACAAGATAATGCCAGGGTTGAAGTCTGTGGGTTTGAATGCATATGAAAAGTACTTTTTTGGAATAGAAAGTCTCCTGAACAATTTCACATTCACGTTCAAAGCTACAGTTACTGTGCGTTTTGATCTTCATGGTTGAAGCTCTAAGGTAAAATAAGTGACACAGAGTCCTTTTTTTGTTCGAGGTTTGTGAATGAGTATAATGAAAAGCGCATAACCATACTGTATTTGTATTGTATTTGTATTTGATCAGACTTTTGTGTAGACAGACGTCCGCATTTCAGTCAAAATAGATCTATACTTTGCAACCCATCCAAACAATGCGGTGAAAAATGAATGATTACATATTGAAATTGTCAAGAAATTCTCCCGATACTCGTGCCCGATTTGTGAGGATCCGGACCAGATATGGGACGGTAGAGTTTCTGTAAATTTTGGTACAAGAAGGTATGGATCGAAAGGAGGAACGCGTAGGAGGAAGAGAGTGACATTTGGATAGATTACCGTGTGAAGGGTGAGTGCTCTCTGCAAAGATTCTGTGAGCAAAATTTTCACATGGGACCAGGTGTAGTTCGCATAGCTTAGCAGATAGTTGAGTTAAGGGTATGAAAGATACCCAGCAAAAATAACAAGGGAACAGTAAAGTAGGACAGGAAAAGCACATTGATAAACGAAAAGAAAAATAGTACTTTGGTAAACATCAAAATGACGAAGCTTTCGGATCTGGTGAGATAGTCGGCATAGTTTCTTCACACAGTTTGAAATGTAAGATGACTACTTCAAATTTGCATCGATAGTGATTCCTAAGTATTTGACAGAACCCACTCTGGCTTGGGGTTCTGACAAATGGATTACAAGGATAAGCCGATCGAGAAGGGGTAAATACGTATTCAAAGCATTTGGACAAATTTAAAGTTAAACCAGATTGGACAGAGAAATCATTAATATAGGACAGATTACTGGAAAAGTCAATAAAGTTCTGGGTTACAGAAGCACCTTGATAAAGGGCCACATCATCGGCATATTTAAATAGGTGTGCAGAAGCACTAGATGAAAGATCTCTAATGTAGGTGGAAAATAAGTGGGGGAAAGGACAGCTCCCCAGAACACTCTTGAATTGCTCACCAAGGGTTTGGTTGTTTTAAAACTTAGTCGTGTGCACTGAGTTCTGTTGGTAAAATAATCAGACAGCCATGCAAATAAAGGTGTGGGACGGCCGAAGGCATCCAGTTTACGGAGGAGGGCAGACGGCGGAATAGAATCAAAAGCAGACGAGCAGTCTAGAATAGCGCATCGAACAGACTTCGCTGACCCATCCAACGATCTGGTTATATGGTGGACAAAAGAAGCGATAGGATCCACAGTGGACCTGTTCGGTTTATGGGCAGACTGTGAGGGGTCATCGGGAGAGTGTATAAAAGAATTCAAACGCATGCTCTGTAAGTTTGTGACCAGATGGATTAGGAGCAATGAGACGAAAGCTTTTAGCTATGGCAACAGAATTACAAGGTTTGGGTATAGGAACAATGTTGACTGGTCTCCAGCAGCCGAGAATTGAGAATGAGCACAAAGGTCTGTTTAAGGGAGAAGTAAATATATCAGTCAGAGTAACAGCACCGCTTCTCAAGAATGGTCACGATAAGCCATCAGGACCAATACCTGAGGTTATTTTGAAAGTACAAAGAAGCCTAAATACTTCTTCTGTAGAGAACGAGGCTATGTGCACACCATCTTCTGGAATGAATGCAATCTGAGAGTCATATGATGGATGGATGAACGCACTGTTGATACTGTCAACGTCCGCAGCAAATTTCCCTTTTTTCGCTTTCTTTCCACACAGAAGCCGAATGCCTTGCCATAGTCGGTTACTGTTGTGGTTACATAGGAGTTGGCTAGCATACAGTGTCCGTGCGTTTAATTTCTTTATTTATCAAACGAGAAATGTATCGTACTTTAGAATCATCCCGGGCTTCTTAAGGTTTTCAACGTCGAAGTGGCACGGTCGTTACAGAAAAAGAGGGTTTTTCTAAGGTGCAGCGCATGTTGAAAATCAAATTGGTCATCTCTGCAAAACTTTTGCCATTGCTATTTAGAGACGATTCGAAAGAAAACCAGGAAGATGTATGAGAAAGGGATTTCTGTAGGGGGATAATGCTGTGACGTGGAAAATTTCGGAGACGGGTTTTTATTTGCCAGGTTTGCCTGAAACAGTGGAAAGCAGACCAGGAGTATATCTTAGGCCCAAAACACCAGTAGAGAAAGTCAGCAACCATAATCTTGAAACAAAGGTGGGGGGGCGTATAAGACCTCAAAAGGTCAAGACTGGCGATGAGTCGGGCGACAACGAAGTAATTTATATCAGCAAAGTCAACCGGTGGTGCCAGGGTTCAAACCGCTTGCATCAGACTTGACAGTCAGAAACTCATTCTAAAACCGTATCTCGAGTATCCCACGTGGTGAGCCGAATGAAACAAATCCTGTACTCGGCCAAAGCCTTGTCACGCGAGTGGGGCAAGTAGTGGAGAGAGAGAAATAATGGGGACAACCGTACGCTTGCGTGTCTTATGTTGTTTGATTGGTTGGTGCTGTGTCCGATCTAAACAGTCACACATACTACGTGGACAATCGATCAGTATACCTCTCATGCCTGATGATATTTTTCATGCTACAGCTCAGGTTGTATTGTCTGAGTGACCCCGCAGCGTATCGACTAACCTTGAATGGCCACAGCCGAATGAACACGTGGATTGATCATAAAAGCAATTGTAAATAACGCCCACTCACATACATGCATGATTACTTGCCCACGAGCTTGCCTGCTTGTTCACTGATTGCTCAACGGCTGCAACCGGATTTTGTGTTTACATCCATACAAATAAATAGTGCAAGCATTACTTATTCTGCTACTAATTACAAAACACAACAGTTAGGATTTTCTAGGCCTCAGCATCTTCCGATAGAATCATGAGATATCAACCGTTATGAGTGATGGACAAAAGAATATAATCTGTACCATAAAAAAACGGATAACATGGTTTGTGACTGTTGAGTCGCGGAAACTGTACAGTTCATACGAAGCCAGAATGAGACATTGCAATCAAATGGCATCAATGTGAAGCCTCGTTTTTTCGCGGTTGGATTATCATCAGAACTTAAACTTCAGGTTGCAGAGGAGGGTAGTTCACCTGCTTAACAGCTAAGCAATTTGGCACTATCTGTCCGTATGCATACACTGTCGAAAGATCCATGGAACGGATCATACCGCATTGATCTTGAGACGACGTGAAAACAATCGTGGTATCCTCATTTTGACGGGAAACAATGGCTAGCAGTGAGCCAGTGACCGGCTAGACAATACAGTCGATTTTGAACATGCAGTCGTCTATCTCCAGTAGCACCGGTTATCCGGTCAACTAAAATATAACCTTCCAAGATTTAGTGCACAGTAGTAGCACTCGCTCGACCTATTAGCGTTTTGAGGCTTCGACGGCTAAAAGATACTGGGTGCTGCAACGCCGGAACGGTCGTAAGTGTAAAATGACGAACCAATGTTCAGTCGAAAGTCGAAAAAGGGGCCTTGATTCAGAAGACTGCTAATCCCATGAACTTCAAGCTACTTCGGAACTTACAGTAAATACAAAGTCCCAAATAATGACAGACCGTTCCAAAGTCGAGATCCTCTCCAAACGACATGGAGTAGAGTGACTTACTCTCATTTAATTTGATGTACCCAGTGTCAAGTACATAGTCAATACAAAATGGGAACTTGCTCATTAGGTCTCAAAACGCAGAATGGTCGCCGGAATTGGTGATCATTTTCCGAACAATTTTTCTTCAGAATGTTCAGATATCGATTGTCCAAAATTTTGACACTGCATGCGTGCTCAATCATCTTAAAATAGATTACAGATCATTATCAGGATCGGAAATGAACCGCGGAGATCCAACTGGGTCTACAAGCCATCAGTCCGGTATCGTTAGTCAGAAGTTCATAAAATTCAATAGCAGATCATCGATTTACATTTCCGAGGAAGATGAAAGCCTCCAGATAGCACGCATGACTGCGCCGAGGTACTACTCACACGTTCACTGTCTACGGCACCGCCCAATGACTGCACACGCTGATTCAATCTGAGGGGATTTTTGGGGGCCCCGGTCACGCCTCTCTGTTTGACTGTTGAAATGCATATGCCATTGCATTCACAAAACGTGGAACGCGATAACAATCGGCGGTGATTTTAGCTCAATACTTACGTGTGAGTGCAATGACAGATACATTTATTCCATGATCTAAAAAGCCAGCCCTCAGGGATAACCGGTAACCATAACACTGAGACTTGAAGTGGAGAACCATATGAGGTCCAATTAGGTCAGCAGTGACAACAAGATGGACAGCAGAGAACTACTGTCAGTTAGCACAAATGCCTCGCTCTGTCATTTTTACCAACCTTATTTTGATCGTGAAATATTGAAACCACACAAATATGAAAAAAGGGCACTGATTAGGTAACTAGAGAAATGATACGAGCTGTATGATGACCTTCTCTACCGGCTTAAGAATAAATCTCAGCAGACAGAGACCTAAGACCTAGGGTTTTGTTCGTTATCCAGTCCCGGATAGTATTACGATAAACGGAAATGTCTTGAGTAGAATGATTGGATACCATCTGTGGTGGAAAATTTACCCATGTGCATAGTGTATTATGATAACCAACACTACAACTAACCACGGCACATTAAGGAAGACAAACTAGGGAGATTGACACGAAAACAAAACAAGCCGCATGGAAAACAACTGGTCAGCTATCGAAATTTATTCCCTCTTGTCAACATATTATCTGAGTCACCTTTATCCATCTCCCAACTCTGTACTCCATCTCTGAGGACAGCGCAAACTAAGGAAACCATCACATGCCAAATTACAAAAATTACCCGACCTTGAATAAAGTAGTGGAATTTCGAATTAAATGACACCGATTCACCGTGCAGTGAAAGTCGTGTGTGCTAGGCGGAAAGGCGATATTGAGGGTTTATGAAAAGGACGCTGGCGGTCAGGTGGTTCGGAGTTTTTGCTTACCACTTTGGAGGAGAGAGGTTCGAATCCCGCCACCGAAGGTCACTTTGGTGACAAACAGCAGTACACTGCCCACCAACTCGTAACCACCTATTGGAACCTTATGTGGTTCTCCATCACTCCAAGTCTCAGGGTCAGGATATCCCTAATAGCGCAGTGGGCCATTCCAGGCCTCCGCTCTGTATTCGCGCGCAAGCATGTAATTTAAAACAAATGTACACATGCTTCTTAGATTGCCTCGTGATGAGCGGAGTATTCAGACCACATAGTCTGACGCTGGGTACACATACCTCATAAGTGCAGATTATTTGACTGTTCCTTTAAAAACTGAAACAGCCGCTTCCTGATGTGAACTTGAAACGACAACACAGCAGAGTGACATTGCACCATCTATAATTCTCTCCGGGACAAATCTAAAGGGACAAAAAATTCTTTGTTTTCACGGACTGAATTCTTATTGTTGGATTGCTCATTCATCGGTAAAATGTAGATTACGAGAATAGGAAGCAGATAAGGTCACGGAATACAAAGTCGCTCGATCGAATTAACGCTGTGTCGAGGAACTGACGTGCACATTCCACCACTAATTCATTTTTATAGAATTTTACCGAAAGAAGTGCAATCGAATGAACCTAGGCGGTGTAGAAAAAAAAGCCATTTATCTTGCTGTTCTTAAGTTACGAAAAACACGGAAATCATGAAGATCTCATTGGTAACTTTTCCTTTTAACTGTTTTACTTATCATCAAATAATCCATAGTATGCAGCTGATGAGATACAGCGAAATATATCCATACAAAAAAGTGTAACATCACTTTGGTTTGTTCCTGTATACCTAGAGAATGCTGCGCAGGAATGTTATGATTTCCATGCACTGACTAAGCCTAATTGATAAATGATCCAACAAACTGGTTGTGTTTTGTGAACATTATTCATTGAGTGTGAGTTCTCTGATACAAATTGCACGCTCTCAATTTAGGACTGGAATTTGACAGCAGTTTGCGAACACTTCACATCCTATCGACCTTCCATTTTTATCTGATCACATGACTCGTTCGTGGGGACCCCATGCAGTTGATCGATGAGAGGTCTGGACGACTGCTATTTCTGAATGGGGGTGTACCTGGTCAGAACTCTACCTTGTAAAAAATGATGCACTTTGGAGTGGGAAAATTACCAGACTTAGGCCGGTTCACAATTTTGGGGATATTTGAATACGGTGGTGTCAGAAACCCAAATAATAGACCTTAACAGTTGGGTTTTGTATTAGCCAAGCTGGGCAAACAGGTCCATCCACAACTTGACAGAAGGATAAGTTATTCACCAGATGCGATTTCACCTCTAATTTATTCAATACAATTCAGGGTAGTCTGAATGGTATTTGTAGTTGAAAATAGTATTTCCTCCAGATGGTGTTTTGATGAGAAGAACTTCGTAGCGGGTTGCATAAAAGAATAAATGAATGTCACATAGATCGTTATTTCTCATGAATACTAAATGCGAGAGAACATTCATCTGGAAATTGCCGCTACAATCAATGTAGTTTTTCGCCCAATTATTCAATATGCGATCAGTAGCTGCTTTTCTTAGTGAAGGCCCGTAACAATTAATTAACGCCTTTGAGCACGAAATACTACCTTTTGCATGTGGTGATCAGGTCACTCAATTATGTAGACTTACCTCTGTCACCGTGTATGCTTCCTCAGCTGTGCATTCAGATTTAGAGGTCGGATTGCTCAAGGCGAAGATGATTGGTCGTGCGCAATTTTTGGCCATTTGCTCCAGAACCGCACGGGAGAATAAACCACTCTGACCGGATGCACCTGCAAATCGATGAGATGGAGAAAATACACGCGGTTTGGACAAACCCAACACGAATGAAGTGAATCCACAGACTTGGACAAGCTTCTGATACACGGTGACCAAAACAAGAGAGTAATAAATCAACATGGAATTATGAATGTGTGCAAATTGCTTTGCTATCCTAGGTACGGTATGCATATTCCATACACGTCTATATTGGAAGGATGTGTATGATGCGTTTGATCAAGATCATCAGAGAGCTCGTTCGGCTTGGTGTGCCCGTTGATCGCAGTCTAAATTTGATACTTTCTCTTTTAATTCGTCCTTGTGCATCATCGTAGTGGAAGGGGCATATTACATATCCTCAGAAGTCCTCGGCGTCATCAACGATGATCGGGAACCCTAATTCTGAGGCTTCGAGCAGAAAATCACATAAGGTCCTAATACGTCAGGCGTTATAATGAGATAGGTAGTAACGAACAGCTACTCATTAGCAATGTGACCGACAGTGCTGAAGTTCGAATTTCGTAGTTCAGAGATAATAGACAGACTACTCAAACACCACCAACAATACCTGCTGGAACAAAGAAAGAAATGATAAATTTGATTTAACTCCAATGACTAATGTGGTGTGAACAACCACTTCTATTCGAGATGGGAAGCTAGGGTGACAGTATCACATGATGAACGACTTATCTCCGAAATCAGCAATGATTAATAGGAATCGAAGTGTAGTGAGAGAAAAAGGTCACAGTGTGTGTGTGTGTGCAACGGTCAAAGTGATTCCAACCGACTGCTAGGAATCACTTCAGCTGGCACAAACACTCAAATATTGATTACGAAAAGCCGTCTCCGTGGAAAACCACGAACTTGTCTCAACGAGCACCAAAAGATTGACACTGGCTTTGCTGTTTTTCGTTCGAAACTTGCTACCGCCCGACTTGGTAAACCAAATCAACAAGCTTTTTACTCCGTTTATTTGCCATCCAAGTACGATGTATTCAACCTGAAGGGGAATAGGGAAAATCATGGGCCACTGGAATAGAAAACTAACCGTAGGCGGTCCAGCACGGCTTATATTCCGACGTGATGGCAGTTTGGTCAAATTCGGTTCGCAATGGATTATAAAATGCTGACTGACCCGAATTTGGGAGGTGAGTTCACGATAGGTTACTTCACTATCAGTCATTTCTACTACCTTAGACCTTAGACTGAAAACAGAAGATAGCTCTAGAGAGAAGGAAGCGGCAGAAGTAGCCAGATCGGAGAGAGCTTATTGGGCCGTTCGTGAGCAACAGCTATTAGACCTCGGGGTCACACTACCTATAATTTGATTTTGATTTTCAGTTAGGACTCTGATAAAACAACATATCCATCAAAATCAAGTGTCCTCAGTCGTCAGAAAATATTTTCGATACGCGATGAGAATATGCAAGTCCTCATGGGACCCAACACTATTCAGACCAACCATTTCGACAGTTCCACGAGGCATTCCAGCGATGAGATATGCTGAGACCAAGCTGTCTTCTGCAATACCCATCCCTACCCGCATCGTCATTTCATGTATACGGTTTGTGTGTTGAATCCCGTTTCTCTGTCCCATAATGGCGTTTGAAGCTGGGCGTGTCTCATTGCGTTAATTGTGTATCGCGTGACTGAATAACTAGGCCCCATGCGCTACCCAGAATGAATAACATTACTCTACTTACGTGCTCGTTATTCTTTTAGTTTATTGTATTCGAATGAGCCATCAAGCACCCTCTATAGCAAAAATGATAGCATTTCTGTTGAATTATCAATGAATTGGTTGGATTACACCAACACTTTGGAGACTTTATAGCCACGCGCTTACTGATAGTCATAACTAAATACAGAGTGACAAATGAGTGGATGACGAAGATGATAACTTAGACACACCGTTCGATCACTGAGCGTTCTCACGGTCAAATTCAAGTGCTCAGTGAACAATAACCACGATTACCAAGGCATATGAGTGGTTAGGCGGCGAAACACTGTCTCGAAGATGGTTCCTTTTCTCAACTGAACATTAATCTTGATGTCCGGAAAAACGATGGTTATCCCCCATGCTAGGCGTACATGAGTTAACCAAAAATTCCTTCTCTACACGTGAGGCTTGTAGTGTACTGCCAGCTGGAAACTGTAACGCAATGCTTTGATGAGTACGATTCTAAGACGGTAAAAGCTTTCGGTGCAATTCAGAACCTCGTTCAAGCCAAAATGTATGACGGTTGAATACTGCCACTGAAATCTCGCCCGTTTGAAAATACATCTTATCACCTTGGACAATTGTCACAACAGTGTTGTTATCCGAGTTTGAAAAGAACGAGTTAAAGTTTGGAAGTGGGTGAGTCAGTGAAAAACCACGTTAATCTCACAAAAAGAGTAAGGCCAAAAATTAGCCAAATGTTTTCAAGTGACACGTGAATGTGACTACGGGGGTGAGTGACTTTGACACACGTGTGCTTGAATAAATAAGGCATCGGTTTGGACTCAAAATAGTTCTGTTGAATAGTAATCTCTAACTGAAATGTAACAGAGAACACCAGATTAGGATAAGAGTGTGGAGATCGCTCTTATATTAAGCAGTAAGCTAAGCTAATTAATTAACTGATTAATTTCATGAGAAAGCTTGAAAAGATGTGCAGACATCACTGGGTTATGCATTAAATGCAGCCAATATCTACTAGGCCCCTGACACTCTACGGGTTAGAGTTGTGAGCGATTCAATTTGTACTAGGATGATTCTTACCCCATTGAAAACACGTTAATCATAAAGGCCGGTTGTTGTATGGTTGACCAGCTGTCAGTGTTCAAGGTAAGTGACCTACAAATTGTAAGATGCCATTGCAGGGCTAGGTTGGTTCACCATCAAACCTTACAGCATCTCGGCAGAGTATAAGCCAAGTAGATAAATTCTGTTATTAAGGCAGCTGCATTTCATTCGGAGGTCGAATATCGGATGAGGTGTCTTGGTGCGTGCAGAAGCCGTGTTTGGCTTTGGTCAACCTCAGTCATGTGTAACGTCGATATGACACCCGTTTATCTATCAAAGGTTGGGTGCACACTGCGGTAGTTAGGCTAGCTCTTCTGTATGTTTCGGAAACATGGCCACGGAGATTATCGGCTTTTTGACACCGATGTCTTCATAGCATTGTCCGAATCTGGAGGAAACACCGTAGCAGCAAAACTGAGGTCAGGCACACGTGAAGCAAGTCAGTCCAAACAGCCTAAAGGTTAACGTGCTGTATTCAAAATCCGGCACTCCGAAATGGAGTGATAGCTGGGACTTTGTCCTTTCCTAACAAGAATGAAATAGCTGTACATTATGCTACCACAGCTTTACTGACCAGCTAAACATTGAAACTGCAAAATGAATCATTGCACAAGTCTGTAGACTGACAGAGTTTAAACACACAAAAAATGTTACCAGTGATTTTAGGCCTTCAAGGAGTAAACTACTTAACTGGTCACTTGTTCGTTCGTTCGAATAAACACTGTAATGGAGATCTAAGGGACGATGATTTCAGTGTTAAACACAATTTGTAATCAGGATGTCGGTAGGCACATTGTTTCCTGACATACAAAAGCGTAATGTAATCAATAAAACAACTGAACCCGAGGCTCCAACTCAAAATCAATCTGACCCCCTATCCTCACCCCGAATTTGTTTTTCATTCACGTTTTGCGCCATACCTGCTCATTCGTTGAACCATGCATCGGACATTGACCTTACGTGACCGTTGACTGGTGCGTGCATCGATTTTATCCCGTGACCTTTGACCCCCACATTCTCCACAGGCATTTCGTTGACTTGACCGCTTGAACCTCAAGCGATCCTGAATTTGCTTGCTTTCGGCCGACTCTAATTCACGGAGAGGTTAACCTTTGAGGTTTCTATAGTTTCTGTGTCATATTTATGATAGTTTTATAAAGAGCCGTAATGAAACCCAAAATTAGACGCATGGCGTTTTTTGGATTGTGTTACGCGTGTCTCAACGACTACTAGAAGTCCATTACACAAAATGTTCCATCAGACGCATTCAGAATATTGTGATGGGGCGGGAGAAGAATGTAATAATGATTTCAGTAGAAGAAACTGACAGTTTGTGCAATAGGGGATTTGATGATTTGGCGGAAAACGTAATCAACTCCTTCAACCTCGACAAAAGAGTGCTGTTTTTTGTGCATCCGAACCTGTTTTTGGTCGATGGCGGTTATTAGTCACAACTTCCAGCTACCTCACTGCATCCGGTGCACTTTTATTTCCAGTTGAGAGTTGGAAAAAAAGAAATGTCACTACCTTCAACCGATCAGCATAACGGAATGATAATACCATGGTCTTCGGTTCGCACCTCTTTTACCGACCTCGAATCGGATGTACTCACCTTTATGAAATACAGCAGTATGATAACTGATTGAAGTAAAATGCAAAAGTTGGAAAATCAAGCAAAACTGAAGTAGTTCGACTGACAAATTACAGAGAACAGACGATGCGACTCAAAAGTTCCGTGACAGAAAATGTCGAAATTTACGCAATTCATTACTGGCAGATTGCATGAAGCACCCGTGTACTCCACCTGAGGACCATCACTCAGCAGAGTATTACGAATTTTCATTCATGCAACAAATACATTACCTCGTACTTAAACAAAGCAAATGTATCGCTCACCGCATCGGGATAATGCAGAACAGAAAGAGGAAACAAAAACACATACCAATGATTGCTGTTGCTTTGTGTTTTTTCACAATTTCGGCCAAATCTCGCATTGGTTCCATATTTTTATGGGCGAATTTTTTATTGTGTTCGGTCAGATTTTCTTCTGGACGATTCTGTGCCATTTAAGTGCCAGTCGGAACAATACATGGAAACAACAAGAAAACGTCAGAGGTGAGGACAGTATTCATGTTCACGTTACATGTGCACAAAGAAGCCTAGATTGTAAGTTTAAAAGGTGACCCAGGACTCGACTGAAAATACACGTATACTGCTCAAAAAGCTTCAGTTGTTAGGATCATGATGAATTTAGGGTAATTCGTTTTGTTATACCAATCTATCTGTTCGTTCGTCTATTCATGAGTCAGCGAAAACCTGTTTATTTTTGTGGCACAGAAAAGGCACGATACAAACAACGCGATGTTGGGCATAGAAAGGCCACATCGTGCCTTGCGGTGACATCACTTTTAGTGATTTTTCCTGAATCGCAGAAATTCTGGGCCGACTTTTTGAGGAAAAGACCAATTTGTACGGATTTGTTGCAACTTTTACCTAGACAAATAAGCTGAAGACATGAATTAATACAATCAAAGCAGAGATGGGATGCTTTTATTCTTCAGTCGACCGGTGTTTGCCTTTGTTATGAATACTAGATGACAGCTGGCATAAACCTCACCACCAATTGTGTTCAGGGCTATTCAGTGAAATTCTCACACAGCCATAAGACTGACCGGGCCTAAAAACAATTATTGAACACATGAATAGGTTCCTGTCTCCTGTTGCAAGGCTACTATCATTGAGATGCCCTGAAGCATCAAATATCCGACCTCAGTCAGATGTTACAAAATACTATTTTGTCGATTGGGATTAGCAACAACGCGAATTTACGGACGATGGACACAGCTGCATGCCGTCCGGTGCATCCCCAAGTTGCTTATGGGGGCGGAGTAGGACGGTCAGCAGTAGGGTGGTTAGTCGCTAACACGACAAATCCAGATTCGCCGAATAAACAAATGGGACAGCACTGTGACTCGGCGAATGTGGCTCACCATTAAATAAAGTCTTTGCCCCTTGTGGTACAGCACATCCGGTAAGGTAATTCAGAGGAGGCAGGTGAACCCTTACTGGCCACCGGCTCGTCTGGAACATCCCTACTGTTTTGCAGGTCACACTCGGTTGAGTAAATGATAAAGGTGCATCCTCGAACAAAAAGGCCGAAAGAGGTTCCGTCAATCATACTCCTACTCTGAACTGGGTGACCAAGTAGTACAACAGACCACGACACTTCAAATAATTCATGTTGATTCCAATTCTCTTGGGAAAAGTATTCACATTTCTCTCCATGTTTCCTCTGTTTGTGTTTGTGGTGCTAGCACGATACCGGACTCCAGGCCCGGTGTAATAATAGTATACAACAGTACCAGCTCATACCACGATTCGCATGACGATAGGAACACGGGGGTCCTTTACCATAAAAACTTTCCGTGGGATGGCTGAAAATGGGATTCCGGACTGCCTGTTTGCGAAGATGTGGGAAACACGCTGAGCTGAAAGGCGTGGTGTTCAATGGAGCTGGAGACCGAGTGCCACCGTGATTGGGTTTGCATGACATAAATACATAACATCCCAGAGTTTGATAACAACAATGCAAAAAGGGCCACAATGAGGAGGTGTACGAGAGTCAAAATTATACCTCGACCAGTAGACCGTCTTTGTCGAACATGTAAATGCGTTTGAGAGCCTCTTCCTCGGACAAGCCCAGACATTCCAGCGAGGTCTTCAGTAGTTCGGCAATACCTGTGGCAGCCTGTGACAAAAAAAAACTCGTTACCAATAGACATCTAAGTTCGAACAAAAGTAGACAACATAATGAGAACGGCATCTTGTTCTTTCAGTTTATACAGTCCTATTGGTTCACAGGAATTGATTTCAGAACAAGCGTTTCTAAGAATTAGTTTATCTTTTGTTGGCGGTTTCCGAAACTTCAAGATCCACCATTCATGGATAGTACGAGCGAAACACAATAAAGTTCGTCCCAATTTGCTGATGAAACGAAGTACCTCGAAGTAATGCTATGGAAGTCACGAACAACGGATGCCTTCAAAGAATTAGAACAGTCCACATTTTTTAAATACAACTAAATCAGTCAGTGAGCAAATCAAAAAAACCTTGGCTATGCATGATAATCCAGCTGTGATCTGGGTCTTGACTCGACGACGGACGCAGTTCAAAAACCGACTAGGGGCCAAAAATCACAAACCCGTCGGGTCTTTTTCAATGTATAACATTGTCACTCTTGTCCCCTCACCAAAAAATCCACGGGCAGCTTCCGTACATATAATAACCAATGCCACGATCACACACAATGAAAGTTCCTTGATGAGTTCGTACAAAATAAAACCCAACAAAAAAATAATGTCTTCCATGCGTCTTTACCATCACCAAATGCCACGAGACATAAATGCAATCAATTTTATATCACATGAAACCGGAAACGCCCGAGAGTGGTATGACAATCACCACGAAGAAACAGCGAAAAAGATAAAAAGAACCCGATCAAATGTAATCTTTTCCATCATTCAAACAGAGTGAATAGATAAATGATAAATATATGAGGGGCAAAAACATATCGCTGAAGAGGCAAACACCTTACACACACATAAACGCACAAAAGGAACGCATCTTCAGGTGGTTTGACCTGGTAGTAAACGAAAACAAACTCGTCATCGTCGATGGCTCATCGTTACTATCTCCTCTCATTTCCCTCAACTTAGAGGAGAGAAGATAAAGTCTAAATTAAAAAGAAGTCATTAATCTTCTATCTTGTGTTTCAGCTCAGATCTTTACCTCTGATCTACACGTTTTTCTCTACCATGAAGCAGGAACATCGAAGGAGTTTCGGGTTAACAAACAACTATCTAAAAAACAGGAGGACGATTTCCCTGGAAAAAATATTCTAGTGAACAGTGTGCGCCACTATACATCCTGAAAGATTCTAACAGATTTACGATCAACTAAATATCGATTCGAAGGAGTTACGAGAATATTTATCAGTTATAGCGGAAAGAGTTTCAGTAGTGAATTTACAGCATCTATCGTGGTTTAAAAATCAAACACCATAGTTTAAGAGCCACGAACCATCATCGAATAGTTAACTATCGCCCTCACATTGTCTAACCACACATTTGAGGATGTCAGAAGGTCAGTCCTAGAGAATGGGTAGATTTATGAGCCGTTCAAAATGGCACAACAGCTGCGTGTGTTTCCAAAGATGTGCACGATTTCACATGAATGCAACCATTTGAATACCTTCTGAATTTTTAGCTTTCCTTCTTCATTACAATAAATTATACCATTCAGATTTTTGCTTCCATCGGAAAAACGCTGAAGCATGAACCCCAAAACAACAACGCAGGGTTTTTAAACTAAACGAAATACTGCAGAACGCAACACACGTCGACAAACCATAGGGCACGGGACCGACTAACATCTATCGATCGGAGAGGCTGGGAAAGAGAGCATTGTCGCTCACAATGGTGCATCCAGATTCTTGATATTTATGTTTCATTTTTTAAAGTCCCTTTTTTGACTACTCTTTCATCGTATTGCGATTTAAAAGCGTGATGAATAAGCTCGGTTTCAGTTATTCGTACTCATACCAACACACAAAATTAAATGACTGACAAAATAAGAACGATTAATGACGATCCAAATCTTTCTAAGTATACCGGCCGAAACACCGGGCGCTTTTCCGAACGCGATCGTGAACACCACCCAGCTTGGTTGAACACCGGAACAATTATGACAATTATCGGTGCTGTGTGTTCATACAATTTAGTAGAGGTGATAAACACTTTTCACACTATTTAAGAAGCTCGGGTTAGGGAATCAAGATTTGTCAAGTGTCGCATCCTAGCCACAACCAAAGCTGTTGGTATTCGTCTCTACGATCCTCCCCTGTAAGATAAAAAAACAATTTGTGCAAGAACGTAAGCTCCCTTGACCCATTTCTTGTTCCTTAACAAGCGCGCAACTACTTGAACACTGCATTATGATCAGTTTCATACGGGCACAGACACGCACAGACAGATTTGGATCGTTATTCCCCTTTCTTGTTTTTTTAGTCGTATTTAGTGTTGAGCATGAGTGAGTTGTATCGTTTTTGTTCTACTCCATGATTTCTATGATCACCTACGCACTCGAATTCTGGTCGCCACTTCAATTACTCCGCCCGCTGATGGGAAAACAGATGGCAACACAACACGCCAAAAGCATGTGTTGTGTGAGGGAACGATATGCTATTTAAAGCAAAAAATTCCGGTTCAGTGGGATTGTTACTTCGACGGGCGCGTATGAGTATTTTTCGCTATTCTTGTCGGTCTGGTTTTTTCAATGTGTACTCGGCCAGTTCAGCCACATGCATAGGCGGAGGTGTACTGAATGGTTGACTCAGCTCGGCACGATCACAAGCATTAGTCACTGGGCTTCAGGGAGGTCAACGTGACTGCTTGACAGTATGAATACGAATAAAGGAAAACGAACTTGTTCGCCGTGCTGTTCTGTGGGACCTTTTAGACATTTAAAACTTAGATTTAAGTCACTTTTGTCCGTCTTCTCAATTACTGATGGGACTCATACGCAGATTTCGGTAGAGTCCTCCTGAGAAAGGGAGACCGAAACTTGGGTGTGCGATAAATTGGTTGGCTAAACTGAAGCTGAGACCAGAATGGATTTCCAGTAATGTCTAATCAATACGATGGAGATGGCACCACTATTCCCTCTCTTACCGCGTGGTCAAAGACCATCCCCAGTGCCCGATACGTGTTTAAATATTTTGTATTTTGTCATGATCATGATTTTACTCCTATTATTCCATATTCTAAGGTACTATGCGGGCAGTCAGTTTTACGCTCGACTCAGTTAAGCATCTGCCTCCCATAGAAACACTTAAATTACTGCCAGAAAAATTCAGTCGAAAGTTACATAAATGCACAGATAATAAGAAAAAGGATGCGTGCAAAAATGTCACTTAGGGAAGAAGTTTGAATGGCAGTGCATCACACAACGCCGTGTCGCCAACGTCCAATCCCAGAAATTCACACCTCACCTGTCACAGTGTTCGCCAACCCAAAGTGCATTTCTACCTTGTCCGTAATGAAACTTTGATGAACCGTTAGGCTATCTATCCTCGGGCCATTACGTTCCCGCCTCTTGTCTTTTTGAACCATGACCAATGACTTCCCATTTCCCTATAACTACTTTAGCATTCAACCCAAGAACATTGCTGCTTATCAAAACATTATTCCATACTCTCCCTGTTTAGCCATTCACTCCATTCAACCACTAACATCGCACTTCTGTGCCCTGGTTTTGGTTGCCACCTCGCAGCATCGTCGAGTCAAGGACCAAAAGAAGAGAAGCATGGAATGAGAAAGAGTTGAAAGCAAGCTAACAAACGGAAATTATGAAGAAAAATTGAGATCCAATACAAATGCTTCACTGGCCGCGATAGCTAGCCATATCACTTAATGCCGTTAGTCAAGAGGAAAAACTATCGACAGCAGATTTGCTCGTTATAGCTATTTCCGATGGTAAGAAAAACCTGGAGATATGATAGCTCATCGATTACCAGTGGTAAATCAGTTACGACTCAGGCAGCGTGAGTGAGCGTGTATGCAGGCACGGCGCTTGCTGATTGTCCCCCCCCCTCCACAGGTTCATATCTGGTCTACTCCAGACACTCCACCTTCCTTTGATCGAAGGTGACTGAGAGCCTTATAAGCTTCTGACTATCCCGGTCTGAAACCAGGAGATTCGATTTCGGTTTGTCGACACCTGCCCAGACTCTCACAGTCAGAATGGCGATGAAGTCTGATCCAATGGAGTTCCTGTTTCTCATATCATGATCATGGTTGTCAGTTCTATCTGTAGCAGAGCCAATATGGTTGTCGAAATACTTCCTCCAATGAAGTTGCGAAACTTCAAAACGCACTGACTTTCTCTTCGTAAACAATGGTAGAAATTGTGCAAGATGGAAATCCAATGAAATGATCAGTTCATGATGTGATGGGAAAAATTCATTAGGCCGATGTCCAGATAGAAGAGCAAAACAGTTTGTGATTAGACTACGGTAGGCAACGTATACAACATCGGTTAACAAGAAGAAAGAAGCCCGCCCAATTAGTCATTCGCTTCTAGTGTCCACGTGACGTAAATAACAAATGTGGTAAATGTCAACTCCAAACTTCATTTGCCTGTCATTTTGACAGACAAGAAAACGGAACATCGCCCACCTCTCCAGCACCAACAAATAAGAACACGTTATCCTCAAGCGTCCGTTCAGTCAGGCGGCCGGCGGCGAGGAGACCAGCCACAGCCACAGCGGCTGTACCTGAATGAAAAAAGGGAATAAGGGACCGTAATAGTTCAGTATAAGAGATAAACGACGGGTGGCATGAACAGGTTGGATAAGCTAATCCAAATTCACTTCAAAGTACAGATCTCAAAAGGTGATACTTGTAAACAGTCAGCACTGTGCAATGTGGTGCGATGTCAAATAGTGAATGAGAGAAGTAAAAACGGACGTCAGCCATTTGTCTGACCATATTAAGCAACTAATGGAAAAATATGAACAAGTTTAGACTGAATTTAATTCCCGCGTATTGCCAACTCAAAAGAATGACAACCAGATAGTTATAAATTGTATCAATTATCTTCACTGTCAACGGTAAGTGAAACTTTAAACATAGCTACCGAGCTTGGTCATTTGAAACTGTATTGCCTATGAATGATATCCAGATCAAGCAATTGATACGGATATGTGATCCAGAAATACTACAAACTCTCAATAATGATGCGGTACCATGAAGATACATTGAAGCTCTACAGTAAAAAGTGAGCCCGGGAAGAGATCCGAATGCCTTTTGTAAAGAATTATTGAGACTGGATATGAAAATCCAGCTCGCCCTATTAGGAAACGTCTTCACCTTGGTTCAGTCCGAGGATCCCACGCTATTCGCAGAGATTTTTTAAATCTCACATTTACCAAACAGTTCCCTTGTTCCCATACCCTACGGACCCTAGTTTCCACGTAGACCACCACACCCACGCCTCCACGCTCGCGAGATAATTTTGTCCACTCCCATGGCGTCGCACACTTTTGACCTTGTTTTTATGACAGTGTTGATCGATGTTTTCTTTGTCTTTAACCTGTATATGTGCCTGGTCTATTTGTTGGCCTAATCTGTTCGCACTGCTCAACAATGAACCCTGGATCCTAACACATTATCGCTTACGTAACCCTTCTTTTCCGTTGCGTCCTTCTGTGTACTGACTCACTGGTTGCACGACAACTCCGTCGGCGTTATTGCCTCCGCACCCTCCTCCCCATGCATGTGTCGGTTCTTACTCTACCCACTCTTTTATTTCCTCATGATTGTTTGAGTCATCTGGCTGGGCCACACCGCTTGGGCGTACTTATCACTCTTTTTGCATTGTCTGTGCGAATAACTGGCCTTTGGCCTTCCTGTTTTGATCACGCCATTCTCGCAGCCGTGATATCGCGTCAGCCCTTCACCACGCTTGTGTGTGCGTTCCCTCAGGCGATTACTTCACTTGTGACCGTTGATTGTTCAAATGCTTCCCATAAATAACAACTTCCTTGGTGGACCGCTTGGCTTGCTCCTGTAGCCGTTTCGTGCGTTTCCTGGGCGTTTTGAAGTCTTCTTGACTGTCTTGATTCTGTGGCCGATTTGCCCACAATTTGAGGTACGTTATTGTTTGATAACTTTGTCCTACAGCTCGCGCAGTAAAACGAGCTGGTGTTCTTCGCTGTGTGACTCGGGGTTCGTTTGTCCGCGGGTCACTCAATAACGGGACGGCAATCCTGTACTCCCTTCCGGTTTTAAACTGTTATCAGTTTCCCGACTATTCCCATGACCCCTGAACCTAGTTATCAACTAGGAATAATCTGTGTTGGATATGTACGTCGAATCGGGAGCACGATTGCGATTTGAATTCCTATCGTTGATGACTTCGAAAGCAGTCTCCACGATAACACCCAGTTGTTGACAGAACGCGACTATCACCAGTTCTTGCTATGAGCTTTTTGACATTTTGATGAAAAACGGCTGCAAATATCCGTAGTGGTAAAACCAATTTGTCTGTTTTTCGACTAGGATCCATCGTTAAGTTCGAATTTTGTTAACAAAAGGAAAAATATTGAAAACTAGCAGTATTACTCACAATGGGCACGCCGTCGGTTTAGTTCAGACAGTCACTGTCCATGCACTGAGTGCTGCGGCTTTGGTTACTACCTCAGTCGAGAATCAAATCAATCAAGATCATGGAAAAAGTGAGAAGATTACAACAGGTAGTAGTACCAAGTTAAAAAAGAAAGTGTGAATACAAGAGTACCCCTGGTTGCGACACCTAGTGATATCCTCCAGTGCATCTAACAACTGGTTTGATGGATACCTTGGACCCCGTGCAGAAAATTTAACACATCCCCCCACATGGTCAAGTTAACCAGTTAGGCTTTTCGTACTTTTGGTCCATCTCATGAACTGGTCACCCTTACTCATCTTTCAACCATTCCCTGCCTCAGCGAGTATTGCGCGCCGAGTGAACCAATCCATGGGCATGTGGCACATACGTCCCAAATACCTTAGCTTGGTGAGCTTTAGTTCGTCATTTGTTGATATTTTCATGTCTAATATTCTGCGCCTAACCTGAGCATTGATGATATGTCGATCCAAGTCATTAAATTAACACGTTATCAGACGATTAAAATTTCAAAAGGAGAACTGCTTCTCAACCTACTATTACAATCATTCGAGATCACTTGAAAATAGTGATCTTCATAAGTGTAGCATTAAATCATTTGGCAGGAATCAACACCGTAACAATTACAAACAGGACGAATTTTATGGGACTTATTATTGCAGGTGCTGCAGGCTGTTGTACATCTCAGCCGCCTACGACCCAGGGGTGTGCCTTTAGCCTTGGAATAGGCCAGGGCAACCCACAAAGCATCACTGCTTAATAAAGTATGGTGATGCTTTGGATCGTCAGACGGAAGTTCACATACTTTGGATTTTGGTGAGTGGCTCGTGAAAAACCGACGTCTGAGGGAACGCCCATAGGGGCTCGACAGACTACCAATCAGAGGTGTTGCTCATACTTGTCACTCTATGCCATACCGGAAGGTGGTGCGGGTAACATCAAAACTGTTGATAACTCTGTCGCACTTGTGGGATGTATTGCATAACGCATAGCCGCAGACAACACATTTATTCAGAAAGCATCCGACATCATAAGTAGAAGAAACATAGCTTTATCTAAACAGAACAGCTGTACTATTTACTTCCATATATGAAAATATCATCCGTTCGGTGCAAAGAACTCTTTCATTATTCTTAAGCTAGGCATGATTGCACGATTTATTTCCGGAATCATTCCGCTGCATTTCACCTGGTACGCACTGCAGAAGAGAGAGTATTTATAGCTCTGTTTTGTGGGAAATATACGGACATCGACACGTAATTCACCTTTTTATTACCGAGGACAGACATGGTGACAGAGATCCTTTTGCTGGCAAAAATGGGCTGCCATCTATTGATCGCTATCGCCTCCGCGAACCTCAGCAGTCGGTGTATGATATCCAAAATGATTTGTCACAGAATACCCAGAAAAAAATATACTGACGCAAAAGCAGCATTTCTGAAAGCCTCCAATTTATCGATACGAAAGTTGGAGGGATCCAGTAAAAATGCTCTTGGGTGATACTAAATTTATCAGAACCAGGATTTCTACGTTGGTGTTCACGAGGGAAGAACATCATGTACCGGGAAACGGGTGTACGCTTTCACACATCTCGCTAGTGACATGATGCCTGGATAATGAAAAGATGCACAGGGGGATTGAGTAGGTCAGACGTTCCTTGATTGCTTGATAAGAGTCCAAAGATTTTCATCACCGGTCGTTTGGAGAGAACAATTATTACGAAAGCTATAAAGTTAGATTGTTTGAAAACGAATGAACCTACACACAATTAGGCTGTGCATTCGCTCTGGTATCCAAAGTGGTGCTTCTCTTTGGACTTTTGTTCATAGACCTATACCCTCGCTGTCATAACAAGCCCTCTTCGTTTGCATAAATGACGACGGCAGCGCTTAGTGAAGCACGCTTAGCTAAAGCAAAATTTGGGGTCGAAACATAAACAAGTGAAAGTATCGACCCCATTCATGGTCTGGTGATTCCCAAAACTAAGGGAGGGTACAGTAATTCAAGATAGAGAACAAACTGACCGGCAGTACACCGACGAAGGCCACAATCAGAATATCTCAGGTCTGGATCGTGCCTTTCTGGAAAACTTTTGATAATCCATGACCGGTGCCGCCTTTCCAAATATATCCCATTTTTATGCAGCAGAAAACGTGAACCTACATAAATCTTAGTTTGGGAAACCATCCCTTGAGTATAAGAAGAGGAAAGGGGCTTTGTGGAGTCTTAATGCCTCTTAACCAGTTCTTGTATGGGATAGTCACTAAGAAGTCGAAGTCACAAAAGCCTTTTTCTATCCGAGGTGAGACGCATAATGAAATGCACCCTGGACAGTGGCATCTTTCACCTAACCCGTCCAAATAGGGTATCCCAGCCACTATATCTCTCATTGAGGTCGGAACACACGCATTTGTTCTCAAATGGGAGAAAATTTGGCGTCCATCTGGATACAACTTATCAAAATGATTTGGACGCATGTCGCAGTGAGTTGTTTTGCATAAAATGCGTCAAAACCCTGAGCTTCTGCTTGGATTTTGCTTATTTCGCGCCAAAACATAGTCACACGACCCACCGCACTGTTTTTTTTAGGAACGGTCATGAGTGATACTGCCCGGGAGGAGGACGAACCTGGACAAGGATAAATTTGGAGCATTTGGACGGTTTAGCCAAAAATGATGACTGATCGAGGTAGACAAAAATAATCAAGATATTTATCCCTGGATAAAGTGCGTCACATCGCCGTTTGTGCTGAATTCAGCCAAATTGAGTTATTTTGGGGGTGATTGGTTCGTATGGGAACTGATTACTATTGTCTGGCAGTACTACTATTTCTGTGATCATGTATCTTCCTAAATAAAACGTGACGGGAATCAAAAAGAGCACGCACCCTGGATATCATCATTAAATGTACAATAGTCGTCTCGATAACGATGCCACAGTCGGAACGCATTGTGATTTCCAAAATCTTCGAACTGGACCAAGCAATCACGACCGTACCTATCCGAATCCAAATGAGACAACAGGAAGAAAAAAGAAATATAAGTGGATCACGGAAATCAATATCCGGAATCATTCACTATATATAAATACGTGAGACAAAAAATGTTCCCATGTGTGAAAAAGATGTCTAGTGCATGTTTGAAAAAGCAAAGCCAGAAAGTATGAAGCTGTGATGCACAAAGATCGATTGAGAAGAATTACCGGCGGCATTTCACCAAGGGTTATGTACGTGGTTTTTTATCCCAGGCGCGCGTATTAGGACATACACCGCGGCCATAATCATCCACCGCATTGTCAATGGCAAAACCGCAAACATGACCCCTTATGGGGTGAAAACATGGCAGGCGATGGATGGATCTTAGACTGATTGGTAGTGGTGGGATTCGAACCACGTGCTTGACTCAATATCGGTGAATGATACCGCAGGATCACCATCACCGCTGTCACATAAAATAGAATCAGAAAATTGGTGACCATTGCTGAGAAGAGAAAAAGAAATAAATTCGATTTTCTGCCGATCGGAGATACACTTTTCTCAATGACGATGTAATCAGCTCTGATGGAAAGAATGAGAATAAAATGTTCAGGAAGCACCAAAGAAGTTGATCGTACAACTCAATGCGATTCTAGTAAACGTCAATGAGCGGAGTTGGATCCTTAAAAATCCATGTCTACCGGACTGCCGTGCAGTTATTAGATAGATCCGCAGAAAATGAACTCAGTATCCAAAGACAGAGAATATCAGGTCATTGGGATCCATGGGAAGGAAATGAGTCGTCAAACAAATCCTATATATATATATATATATATATATATATATATATACATATATATATATATATATAATGCTTGAATATGGTGAATGGCTGCACTCAAAATGGAGACTAAACCATATTTTTGTCATTACACGTGGGCCGCAACTATGATGGAATATGAGCCCCTGAGGGATAATGGAACAAGATTTTTTTACACTGAACTAACCCAAGCATTACTCAGAACAGAATGTTCATGCACGGTATTGACTATCTGGTCTGTCTTTATTCTTTAGGATTTTTCATAGTCTGAACTGTATAAAATCCACCATGTAGGTGATGAAATAATTATTTCATGCGCCATCAAATGTAGCACTTTTGACGCCAATGGCCAATGTGTAGGTAGCCTATTGACCACTCTCTTTAGCACAGGGGACGTTTTACGATTACGTTCAAATCTGCTCTATTATAAGATAATTGTATGGACTGGAGTTCGAAGTTGCACATGCTTTCGCACGTCAGACAGCGAATAGTGAACAGAAAAATCGTTCTGCATGCCTTTATATGCAAACCTTTCGTGAAACAAAGCACGAAGCTTTATCCTGAAAAACTGTCACCTTCCCGGGTGACTTCTATCCGTTGAATTCGAGGACTTTTTCAGCCATAAAGATGAAGATTTCCTCAACATTCGAGTCACCTCTAACTGAAATCCACAAGCAAAGCTAAACGTGTTTTATCCTCTCCAAATCAATAAGGTTGGTTGATGTGATGTATCGACTTACGACGGGATAATCTTTTGGGTGAAATTTCTATTCCAAATGACATTTTTCTGATCCTTCTACGGATCATCATATGCCAAATCCCCATACGAGAAACAAACCCATCGCCAAAATGACAAACCTCGTGATGTGAACCCTCTGATGAAGTCAACATGTGCCCTCATTTGTTGGGCATGCAGTGCGGCCTTCGTATCACGTGATACCAGCCAGACTGAAAATTGCTGCTATCTTATGCCCAACAGAGAGTGATAACGCCTGGTGATATTCTCACGCTGAATTAGGGCAGAGATTTCTGGCACTGGTTTTTGAGCGTAATATACACAGAACTGTCTTATTCATTCGATTTTCTAGGCATTCTACCGCCGACTTTTGTATTTGTGGTTTTTATGTGATTTACCCGATAATTGGTACTCCCATTCGCGTTAAAACTCTGAGCAAGATACAGTAAAAAAGACTCAAAATTATAGGCCTCTGCAACGCTACTTTGATGCTCTTTATGGAGGTGCCGAGAAAGTTCACTTTCAGTGGGCCTCACTATCGCTATCGCGATGACAATATAGGCGAATAGCGAAGCGCGCTTAAATGACCTTGAAGACAACTGTAGTAAGCAGGCTGCTGGCAGCCTTATTAGTGTTCGATAAATGTAAGTGTAGGATCCTGTTTATGCTGATGGGGTTTTCTGCTTTTTTGTATTTTGCAGATCGAACACGAGCAGCCCCCACGGAAGGCGCTGATCCTTGCATACTACATAACAATCGTAATGATGCCACTTGGAATTTCCTTTTTTTCAGTAAGTTTGGCAGTCATCGGTAAAAAACATTTATAAATAAAATATATTGCGAAATCTCCAAATAATGAAAGAATTTCTCTTAAGCTTATGATATAGGCACAACCATAAAAGACATATTGACCGAAGAAATGGCTTCTACCAAAATATTCGGATAGTAAACCTATCTAAATATAGCCTAGGGTAATTTATGCGGTCCTAATGATCAGTATAATCATATTCCCATATCTTGTTAATTTTTTAGCTTACTTTGCTCAGAGTCTTTTACTCTGACAACAAGTTCACAAGCATTCAACTAGCAAAGGACCAACTTAAATAGGAGGAAACTGAGTGAATATATATATATATATATATATATATATATATATATATATATATATATATATATGTAGAGAGAGCACAAAATGATATTAAATATACCCTGATTTCGTGCGGCCACTTTTGAACCAAGCCACTTCAGGCGTGCTTCTGTGTTGACCCACTACTACGCCAAACATGCACAGGGGCTTTAAGCGTGAAATAAATAAACCGATTTACCCCGAAAAAATGCCTGAGAGGATGTGAAGCGTCACTAAACCCACCCCTAAACTGACGGCAAAACAGTTGATTGGTTACGAAACACAACCACCCTTATTGATAATGACTGAAGCACACGTGCAGGCATGTTTTCAATTATATTCTGGCAGGTCTCAAGTTCTGTGCTATCCTATTCACCGAGGATGGTGAACGTGAACTCATGAAAAGTGCCGAAGACTCTACCATCGGTTTAGATTCGCCTCGCAAACAGACCTCAGATATTTCCAATCGGGTTCAAGATTGGACCTTGAGCGGGCCAGTCCATGGCTTTGATGTTCCGGTACTACCACTAAATTCTGGTGATGTTGTTTGTACGTAAAGTCGTGTTGCCTGGTTGAAATATCATGATATTTGGTCAATTTTTCGGAATTACCTCAAGCGTATGCGTGTCCCCGAGTCTTTGTGTGCGAGTATTTTTCCTTGTTCCAGCAAAGAGAGGGCCTTGGACCACGCTGCATCCCTCGGTTTTCAGAGGTCACAGCTTCTAGTCAGAGTGCATAACCTGAGTAAACTTTGTTCACGAATCACGTGTGAAGAGCCAGGCACGGTACTAGCAGGACCCGGGCTAGATGACAGCAATCACGTGTTGGTCCGCGAGAGTCGCACTGCATTCATTTCATGAAACTGATTCACTGAACCCCAAGAACCGGGTTAAGTAATATTTAAAGGACCTGATTGGTTTTCCTCATAGACATTTTGCATTTCGATTCACGAGTTCTGCTATCACGATGACCATTTATGATGGGTCTATAGCGTGGCTACTGAGCCTGGTGTGTCCGTCCCTCTTCCAGCCCTTTGCGAAGGTATGAGCTGACGCAGATACGCGGATGATCAACAAAAGAAGAGTAAATTAAATGGGACAAGACAGAATGGACTAATGAGAAGAAGAATCAACAAACAGGATGACCTAGACATGAGTCATGTTTAGCCAAGTTCAAGGACATCATAGGTGTGAATAGCAGAATAGCGTGACACCAAGCTGGAGCGAAATGTGGAAAAGTACATAAATTAAGGTCAAATTAATGATGAATTTATCATGCTGGATGCTAAAGTCAGTGACAACATTGTGCACGGGCAGGGGAGCGGGACGTGGTTCAGTTTAGTGTAGGAACTTCAACACAGAAGTAAGACACAGTTCCCGATATCACCTATGCTGTCAATCCCGTTGAACCTACACACGATAGATGGGCAATATCATCCGAGACGTACCGGATATTACAAATTCAGCTTTGTATTTTAGCTTTTAACTTTGAATATAAACTACGAAATCAGTTACTGTGAGTAGGTTGACTGATTCCGCCAAGTTTTCTTTGATGAGAGAATGATACATTTACCCATTTGTTCTCAGTGAACGGATAAACACTCACAGATATGACTGAACAGCACAACCACAAAGATCAGTCGCTCTCGAGGTTCTCTACTCAACCCATGCTGACTATCAGTTGAGTGTTGGACAAAGTGCTCTGAATAAAAATCTACCAGAGTCGTAATGCGCTTTCCACATCTTTCAGTGGAAAAGACTGACTACTCCACCAGACACCCTGTACCAAGGTGTGAAGTGCGACTAACACAATCGTACTGCTCACCTGATCGAAATTTATATCAATCGTAGTAACCCCGTAACGCACCACTGGTGCTTCTTGGGATACAAGAGATTGGGCCTCACTCTATAATGGAATCAGTTCACAGTGCTGCGGTGCTTCAGTACCATTCATGCATTCAATATGATGAATCCAGTCCACGTCCAAGTTTATTTGATCCAACATGGGTTTTCACATGACCAACATCCTCATGAAAATCTGACTGACTTCACTTCAGACTTTGACCATGTGATATGATTTTGACAGTCAGATTGAATCGAACTCTGTCACCTAACATCATTCGACACATGATAACTGACCTATTGGGGCCTTGTGTGGTTCTCCACTCCAAGTCTCAGAGTCATGTTACCGGTTATCCATAATAGTGTGTTTTGCTATCAAGGCAATCATACACAAGCACATAATAAAAATACTATTCACTTCGCTTGCAATTCAACTGCTACTTGCTTACATGTTTCGCTTTACTTTTACTACCCATAAATGTTGCATCATGTGCACTAAGCAAGAATACATTCAGTTGCCAGTTCGAGAGCATTCTGATTTCATCTGGCACAAGTCGGTCACTGCAAGTTCCTTTGTGATCAAACGTAGAGGGGACGAACTTCATCAAATACACATGAAAGGGAGACTACTACGGTAAGAGATTAACACAGAAGTCAGCCGGGGCACAAACACACTGTAATCACCAATCACATGAATTCGACCATTTCATTAGTATCTTCACACCTGACACCGGAATGACTTATTGTGCATCTCAGCTACATGCAGTCCGTGGTGATATCAATTATTCAGACGGAATGAACAATTTTCAAGCACCATTTTGGATGTATATTCCTGCCTTTTTTCTGACATCTGATTTTAGCTGTGACGTTACACTTAAAAAAGAAGTTTCCGTTGATTTCGTAATTGACGCTTTCGATTTTTTTTGTCGCCCGCGCTTCGTTTGCCCCTGCTGGCGTTTCATATGGTCATATCGTTACTAGTTCGATACCAAGATTTATACTCCTCACATTTGATTGCCGACTTGAGTCTTCTCCGATCAGCAGACTAAGCGGATTTTGTCGGTACTTTGCTTCTAGGCCAAACGGAAGACACTTTCGGAGGTCATCAGCTGCCCGTTTTCTAAAAGCCTATTAATCAACAGACGGAGAAAAACCGATGATTGTTCAACACATCCGGCTTGAGGCATCAATCCGTAACAATCTCAGAACATGCAGCTAGCGGGATTGAATAAATGTGTCAAATCAAAGTCGAGACACGGATGGAAAACAAGCAGAACCGATAAACAAATACCAATTATTGATAGTTTATTTGTTCGATTGTGACCTATGGTCAGTTGTTTTGTTCCGCAAGAACAGAGCTACATGTAGCACACTGAGTGAGCCCGAACCGGCGATACGAGGATTTCCATTAGAGTTCCGCAAAGAAATGACAAGTCAAGCTTCAGGTAATTTGGTTATCTGTAGTTTGTACCGTACATTATATATTATTATACTACACCGAGCCTGGAGTCAAACATGGTGCAAAATCATAGATACAGAAATGGATAACGAGGAGAAAATGGGTAAAACAAACTGTTTTTTGACTGTTTCACCGCACGCAATTTTGTGATTCTGTTCAATATTCATGGGACTCGAGAGTTTCCTAGGCACGTTGCACAGCATTCACACCACTGGCTTCGGAAAAAAGACATTCATTGGCAAGAACAGTTCCCAACTGTTAAATTCCCAGTGTACATGAATACAAGGGTGAGTTTTCACCAATACTTATAATTTTCTGCCTTAAAATACTGCACATACTTCTTGCCTGTTAGGAGATCGTTTGCCAATAAATGTTATTAGTTTATTATCTCTTACAACCTTTTTTCATTTAATGCTTGCGTATGAGTGCACTGGGAAGGGTGTATCCCATAGCCTCAAAGGCCCACTGCACCATTAGGGAAAGTCAGCAAGCAGACCCTGAGTCTTGGAGTGGAAGAGAATCACATAAGGTCTCAATCGGTCAGGTGTGGTAGTAAGCCGGACGAAAGTGGATTACTATCTAGCACCAATGTATTCCGTGGTGGCGGGACTCGAACCTGTGACCTCCGAGGTGGTAAGCAAACGCTCTAAACCACTAGACGGCCACCTAACCGATATGTCCTATCTGATTTTGATGAGATAGCATTTTTTATTGAGTTACATTGGTTTCAGTCACAAATTTTCAATATGCTCACATACAGAGGACAATAAAACAAGCAAAATCACTGACGATGATGTCATGGGTTTAGATAAGTTGATAGTGGTGAGATCTTTGAAGTGAAGGGCCCCTTATTCGTTCGGTTTTTCTTTTCATGCTTGTGTACGAGTGCGATGGAGGAGGATGATAGCCCATAGCCACAAAGACCCATTGTATTTGCATAGAGAAGTGACAACCGTGACCCTCAGATTGGGGGTCAAGAACTACATAAAGTACCAATGAATCATATGTGGAAATGGGCAAGTCAGAAGCTTTAGGTCTAACTCCACATGAAATCTTCGCTGACTAATTTGACCTTGAAACATAGATTTATATTTCTGAAACTGGTATTGCTGAAAATCAGTAGAGAGACACTGCGGCATGGGAGTTACAATTCCGAAACTTAGAAGACCGTAACATCCAGTGAAATCAAGTGTTGAACAGGATCACAATGAGCTAAAAAAGTGCAGAGACATGGTCTGCTTATCCAGTATATACCTGTGTAAACCATGCTATCCGGTCATGAGTGTAGCTTCCCAATTTGTATACCTGTGCGTTCTGGTTTGTCATTAGAGGCCTGATGTGATAGGAGTTGCGTAGTCCATGGTTGCATACAGGACCGTCCGTGACAAACAGCAGGTAGACTGCAGGAGTATAAAATGTTCATCCTCAAGTGTCATCATTTGAACTTGGCTTGTGGGTAGCTGTGATAGCTGTTTATCTCTTCTCAGTACTAGACTGAGGAATTCGGAGCTAACAAAAAGCAACAAACTCAGTAACTAAACAAAGACTATCTGTGTCGAATGTTGCATCTTCAAAAAACATCTAGCTGTCTGTCTCTCGTTTGCACTGAACTTGCCAGATATCAGTAAGACCCGAAGGTAAGAGGATACAGAAGCCCTATCCGTCTATCGAAAGAACACGTGGACAGGCCAATATCTGCATTTCGACAGCAGTATTTGCCCGTAACTACTATGCCGACCCCAACATTGTTCACCGAACTAACAGAATATCCACACCCTCGGTTAAGGAACATCTGCCTCTGCACCCTACCTCTAATTTAATACACGAATTCAAATGTGGGTGCGGGGCGATCTATGTAAGGCGAATAGAGCGGCATTTACGCAATCGGATGACTGAACATATCCCGAATTCGGGTTAACGTATGGTGTCAATCGGTGCTGGGTATGAAGTACGGTGACAACGTCGAAAACCATAAGACTCCGTCATCAATCATAGGTCGTCATCTTTTGATGACACAGCAATAAGTTGACCAGAACACTGTATTTTTAGTTGTGTACGCAATACGAACCGGAAGACTGTTAAGATATGCCGAAGCGGTCGTTATTTATTGGTGGAAACCGCTGTGCGTCAAAAAAAGAACTGCTTGTTAGCTTATCTAGACCGTGGTAACTTGGTTCTGTTTTTCGCTCATTCACATATAATTACTCATTCTCTTTAATTTAAGTTTAAGGGGACTACTTCGAACGAATCATTTAATAGTGCGTTTGTTCGCAGCCCTACTAGCAATCGTTCCGATGTTCCTGTGACTGATATTCGCCGACAATAAACACACAGATAAACATCGATTTCTATTTCACTCAAGTGAAATGGAACTGTGAATGAACTGAACAGGTGTACTTACATTGCTAACCATCAGGTGTAATCAATAAGACATTGGCCTTGACCTTGCACACATTGTACAGTCTGGTCAACAACAGGATGTTGCAAATTCACGGCTTCCTCTTCAGTTTCACATCGGCGAAGCACATGACACGGATCAGTTTATCAGAATTCAACGTGTTCGGGTACTGTCTGACCGAATAAGCCTAAGCCAAGGTATCTGATACGGTGTATACGTAAACTTGCTTATTTCATTATCTATCTGGTGAAGAAAACAAAAAAATCAGTGACGATAAATTCCTTCATGCTTACTCATGATTAAAGTGAAATGATGAGATTCCAGAACCACAAAGGTTCTTTTGATTGGCAATGAGTCGGAAGTGAAAGTTCCGTAAGATTCTGGTTGCGATTTGTGCCGTTCAAAAATCCCCGACAATGTGTTTGCAATAAATATAAGGAGCACAACGAAAATGAAACGAAAATATAAGTTCCACAATGGAGTAACCTCGTAAGCAGAAAGTTTCACTTGAAATTTGGCCTATTTCCTCCGGAGATTGGTGCATGCGGTAGTATTTTACTTCCAGAGGAATAGATAACTCACTCAATCAAGAATTAGGCAAACTGTTGCCTTACTGGAAGTGACGTTCTCTTCAGTTTTGTTATCGATATTAGATATTAGCCTCACGTAGTCCTCTCTTAATATCCATTTTACGTGATACTGTGTCCATTTGACGGGCATCGAATCACCGTCACAGACGACCATAGGGTCTTCGTCATATGAACCACCTCATGGTTTGAACTCTCGCATGGTCGATTTAGCATTCTATAGCATATTCTTGTTTATCATACCAGCACAGCACAGTATTTACGGGGCGAAGATGTGTCACGTTACAGGCTGCACAGCTCTATTCGGATAACCAATAACCATTCAGTGGTTGCGGTGGCTTCGGTTGCTATCTTTCAGCGGAACCTCAATCAGAAATATTGAAAGAGCATGAAAAGAGTAAAAAGAGAAGCCCAAATAGTAGTATCAAGTCGATAAAGAAAGTTTTCGCACACAAGAGCAGCACTGATCGCGAAACCTAGCCATGTCCTCCAATAAATCTAACCACTGAGTGAGGGATTAGTTGAACCCTAGCCAGGGAGCCTAACACACTCTACGTGGTCAGGTTCGCCGGTTAGGCTTTTCATACCTACCATTCACCTTTTCTCATCTTACAATCACCACCCACCTCAGCGAACAATGCGCGCCGAGGAATCTTACCCGGGGACACGCGGAAAACATGTCCCAATAACCTTAGCTTGTTAAGCTTAAGTATTTCTTCTGATGATTTGGTTCGTGTACCTAAGAAAACGAGCTTCATCCTAACGACGCAGTATGTGACACTGCAGATGTAGTCGAGTAGTCTGCACACAAAATATCTTACATCCCCATGCTGTTTTTATGTACAAACTGCAAAATAATGGTGGGTTTTAAACTGAGGATATCAATCTCTATTACACAATATTAGTCGTGCAAGTGTCACCGATTTGGCGTATAGGTGCTGATAGCTTAAAGTACATGCGAGTGGTCCCGCAGGTGAATGACGCGTTCGCGCGCACGAAGGTAGAAATTTGTGGGGTGCTTATTCTGTGAAACGTGATGAAAATATTCCCCCCATTTAAACCTACCGTTACTCACTCAAACTTCCAAATCCCATTCACCAGGATCATCAGTTAGCTCGAACTAAAAGAAGAGGGAAAATTTCCTATGGTCCTCCTACCTTCCGGATGATTCCTACGGGGTAATTTATTCTCTAACACACGGTCACTGCGTTGTTTGCACATTAATACCACCCCTGCACAGATGACTACACCTCGGTTGGTGATAAAAGGTTTGCTATCTGATTGCTGATCTCGTTGAGAAAAAACTAACACCGTCTTGTTGAACCTGAGCTCTGAGAAAAGACCTTTACAAAACTGATTCATTTCCTTGTTCACTTATACATCCAAAAAGCTACAACTCGTTCTCCGCGGTCCAAATTTCTGACGAATTCACGCAGAGTTAATTAAAACCGTTGATAGACAAGGAAATAATCATAATCTGCCTGGACAATAGGTCTGAAGAATGAAATTGCTGTTTGTGGTATTTTTTCGCATCTTATTATTACTATCATGTCAGCCTAAACCTAACAGAGAATGAACTGGTTTGTGAACAGAACGTATACGTTTGTGCTGACCCACGGAAAGATCAGATGAAACTGTAATCCTGCATGATCTATATTTTCATACATTTTAATTTCATACGATGATGAATGTTTCCGCCTGGCACGTGGGAAGCCAGCTTTTGATCAGTAGTAGGCAGTCGATATAAGACTATGACAGTCAAGTCTGAGACAAGAATTCAGAAACCCACCTTCCTATGTTAATTAATTTTGGTGGTACATAACACTTCGTTATGGCCCGCCAAAATCGTTAAAATTCTGACTTATTGGATCATATGATTCTGCTCATCAATTTTCAAGATCATGTTTATTGTTTTCACAGTGTTTGTGGGAATGCCCTTTCCAATGTATGAAATAAAAAACAAAACAATTTCCACATTCACAGATCTTGGTGGTTAGATACGCATAAGAAATCTAAGTCAGATTCGTGCTCGTGGCAATTTTTAATCCGATTTGACCGCGAGAAGTTGCTTTCGTGAAGATCGCTGTCCACCGTCGTTCCCTTCGAATGATTTCGGAAACGACCCCATTCTCATGTACGTACTGTCAGGGAATCGGAAATCTCCCTGAAAACGTCATCAGCAAGGCTGCAGTCCGCATTCTCCCAACCCACAGACGGGGTGCTTTGTTAACATTAACCAATGAAAACGCCCGCATATCTCACATAGCAGTGCAGTCATAACGCATGCACCCATCAACTAATCAGCCCATCACACGTCATTGTTCACATCGACCATTGTCAGACAACCTACGGCTTACCCTTCACACCAACCCGCCAACCGATCAGACGTATGGAACACTGTGATCCGACTTAAGCAATCATTCGTACATCACGCTGGGCACTCAATAACAACGCTGTGTGTCCATGTATTCCCCTTTCTCGTGTTACATAGTGTTCATTTTTGGTTACACGTGAACACAGTTTCCTCACTTTGTTTGTGGTTACTTTTCCTTTGGGACTGGACGATCGAGGAATCGCTGACAGGGAATAATCCAGAGGTTGGCGCACTGACAGCAAGAAGAAGGCCACGTATCATTGTCGTGATGGAACACTGTTTGATGCTGCACTATTTGTGGACTTGTTGACTAACTTGAAAGCTTTTGTAAACAGATAGTAGTAACATTCAAAACGCCAGGTGTTTAGTTTGAAGTCCAGCCTTAGCATAGCGGGAAAAGCTTTGGTCGAGTTAGTGAAACTTAGTTATATGGACAACCTCAGTTCGCCTAGTGATTGGATATCAGATGATGTCTTATAAAGCGGATATATAAGATGCGATTCGGTTTTTATGACCTGTCAGGGTGGTTTTAAGGAGACAATTGCTTATCCGCCGATGACAGGACGTAAATTGGGTCATTTAGAGCGAAGGGGGTCAAAGATGCTCGAGGACTGTGTGTTCGAACATCGATTTATCCACAGCGGAGTTTCAAACGGATGGAGACAACAGCGGTGCTGAGGTTGTATGTACGAAATAGAGTATCGAAAGTCAATCACTGGACCAGGCGTAAAGTCTTAACAAGCCATACTGATAACAAATTGTATTGCACAAGATACCGAACAGAATCCTTCAGTGAGCTTTTCGGTCACTGGCGAACAGTTTTAAAGACCGACAGGAATGTTCATTTCGAAACTTGACGCGAAAAAGATACAAAAACCAATATGCTTATAATCGTGATTCGCGTCAAGCTTTTTAGTCTGTTGCAAGGGGTCTAAATACAGAATAATTGAGAATTATAGGCGGTATGATCAAGCTTTGCATACGCATTCATTATTTGCATATCTAGATTTCTTATCTTGCGTTTTGCTGCCTTGTCTATGTACTGTTTGTACTTTTATTTGTATTTACTTTAACTATAATACACTCAGAAACAAAACAGAAATAAAGACAGTAAAAGGGAAAATCAAACTGGAACAGGGGGGGGGGGGGTTATCCGTGAAGGTCATTCCTATGAAAATCATCAATCCCATAGTCGAAAATGAAACCAGAACTACCGGTCTTAAATCATTAGTTGAGCTCTTTCAAGCATCAATCTCGGACAGCTGTGCTTTGGTTTGGTTGCCACCTCAAAGCATCGGCAAGTCGAGAGCAAAATAAATAGGAAAAGCACGAATACAAATATGGTACTGGTTACAGCACCTAGCCATGCTATCTATCCATGTCACGAATCATCCGGTAGGCGGGTTTCGTGGACTCCAATCCGGTAGTCTTAAATGTCCTACTTTGTCAAGTCTACTGGTTATGATTTCCACGCTTTTTTGCTAAGCTATGAACTGATCGCTTCAACCTACCTTCCACTCATTTCCGCAGGTTACATCCGATAAAGCCTGGTTCTACAAATTGTGATATAATTAGATGTCAAAACTTGTGTGAGATATTTAGTGTTTTACTGACAGGCACTGACTTCTGTTATCTCCTGCCTGAGTGTCTCACGTGCCCGTGATCTAGCGCTCCAACTGATTTACGATGCAACAGACCCCTGACCTCATCTCACATTCAGGTTGTACGCTTTCCTGAAAGCACATTTCACACAAGGGGAAGACAGTATCTATTTTTCTACATCCTACTCTGTATAGTTACCGTCTCAAATTGGAGGCCAAATCGAAATGCGTTCCACCGCAATAACTATTGGACAAACTCCAATGCAGCCTCATGTGATTGCGCAGTTGGCACTATGTCTGTATTTTACTTCCCTTTACTAATTTCAGACGATACAGACCGATTTGGACTTGTGTGTTCTTTTGCGTCCCTGGTAACTCGGCATATGGCATCTGTCAATCATTTGCACGAAGCAGTTGCGAAACAGATGTTTAGTTGTGATAGGGTTCACAATATGAAAAAATGCAATCATTTTTACATAATACTCGATTTATCTTACTGCGGTTTCACTATTTCAGGACCCGGAACGACCCTAGTGGAATGACTGTTGCATATGAGTTCAGGAGCTTAGGGTCCGGTGTTCCCACTACGGTTAAAATTTAACAAATAAAGAAATTGAAAACAATGATTTCCTGTCACAAGGGGTATGAGAAAGTCAGAAACAGGTTTGCACAGTATTTCCAGGACCATTTCGCTGTATCTGTACACGCGCACACTGCGGACAATGGGATTGGTTATATGGTCAGCAAAATACCCATTGAAAACCGAGGCAAGATGGAAGTGAAACATAAGTCATACGAGAGAAACAAACATAGTGAGGAATAAATGTTTGATTACCACGGTAACGTCAAACTGATAAGCCATCCATACTGCAATTCGGGTTTATGAGTGGGATTGGTAAGAGCCTCAGCATTCATGTTCTCTCCTGACGCATGACTTGTCTTACAGTTGAATCCTGCCTATGAAACATTCACACTGACAGCGATTTGTACGTGCACAGATGAAGCAAAACGGTGCACGATACATTACGCAAACCTGTGATCATTTTATGTGACGCAAACGTTCGGCCTCAAACAAGATTCCTAAAAACGAAGTCAAATCTAGATATGAACAGGAGACAGCAGTAGTATGAAATGTTCAGCGTAACCTAGTCAGTGAATTCTGATTCGCGAATATAGCCCGGGACATCGGAAAGACCAGCGGACTACCAAACACCGAAAGCGCGTTGCGCAACGTCACACAGAATACACACAGACATTGCACTCGAGTGGAGCACTGAGAGCTGCTTACTTTTTGACAACTGCTTGCATGAAGTTCTCGATCAGTTCGTCATAGCGTTCATCTTGAATTCGTTTATGTCGTATCCCCGTATAGATGGGTTCCTGTCATCGACGCCAGGGGAGTGGGAAAAGGAATCCAGGATCAGTGAATGTGACATTCATACGTATACAGGCATTGTCGAAATTCAAATGAAAGTGCCGTTTTTGGAATTAATAAGTCCTCGACATAAAACGATACAGCCTGATACAATTTTTTATGTCATTCTAAAGAAAATGCATCAACCTATTTTGCCAACATTAAGAAAGCGCCATCAAATCAAATCAGGGGTTTTGTGTGACAGAATGTTGTAATCAGACCTTTAAAAGTATGTAACGAATGAATGGATATATCCACGGCAACAACATTAATATTTACATTGAGGATATAACCTGACCTACTACCTGTCAGCAAAGTAGTCCTAGGATTTACCAACTGACAGAATGGAACAACGTATTTTGTCATTTTGATGAATTCTTGGTGGTACACAATGTCGTAGATAGTACCAGGGCAAATTGGATGGTCAAGATTTATTCCCCGTCACGACAAAATTATTACGTTTCCTTTTGAATTTACTATCACGGATACCGTTCTTGTGAGCCTCCAGGTCTCGTCGCAGAGCCCGAAAAGTTAGTCAAAAGATAAAACAAACCACGATGAAGGTTGAATTTCTTCGCTACTACAACAAGTGACCACCCATGTTGGGTGTACAACGTTGGCTTTTGATCGATAAAAAGAGTGAAGAGCTCCCTTGGTTTCATCCTTCACCACGAGTGGGTGCAGGAATATACACAGAAATACTCCCACCAGGATGTATTTATTGCTCTTTGGCCACTCTTTTTTATAAGAAAAACCCATAGAACACCAATGTCCAAGTTCATTGTGTTAATTTTCTGCCCAACACATCTTAAGATAACGTCATTTTTTACATGAAAAATGCGGAAAAACGCTTGTTTTTCTACGGAAAGATTCTGAACAAGATATTTCACAGAAAAACCCACAAAATGCTTTGTCATGCCATTATCACTTTCTTATTTGCTAGTGTGCTAAATGTTTCCTGTTATGAATGGGATTTCTCCATCATCACGAAAACAAACGGTACGTCTAACGGACCACGTTCATTTGACCTAATATCCAAGGTCCAGTACCCCAAAAGTATCAACAGCCTTCTTCTTGTGAGCCTATCATCAACTACGGAATTTATAATTGATCCGTAAATAACAGTGCTTTCCAAATGTGTATTTATCGTTTTTACTTTTCTTCTAAGCTCAAATATAATAGACACCTGAACAAATAGGATTGCTCCTGACGGGAGCATCATTTATGCCTTCGTGGTGAAAACCACGTACGATAAATTCTACTTTCATGCCCTTACAAATTATTTATATGCGACCATTCATTAAATTTTGTCTTTCAAGCATCAGTCAGGTTAATCCTGTTAACCACTGTTACCGAATTTCACCTTCGCATAGAATATTACAGGGCTAATTTGAACAATATTCACTTAACGAGAATTTTATATTTCCAACGATTGTTTAGTAATGTATACATTTTCTTCATATCGAGATCAAACGTTATGTCGAGGGTATATTCATTCCAAAAGCAACACCGCCACCCGAGTTTCAACAGTACCGGTGATATGATTCAGCATGTAGGTCAACGCTCAGCTCACCACTGGGAACCACAGATTCACTGTAAAACTGTTTCACCCTTGATAGAAATCACCAGTAGTGCAGTACTGGGCCCACAAACAACAGATCATGAAATGTAACTCCATGTACCCCCTTGTACTGTTTTGTTTGGTACACAGCCTGAGATCAGGCGAGTGGGGTATATATATATATATATATATATATATATATATATATATATATATAAACGGGAAAAGTTGGGCATTTAAACCGGAATACACATCGATTTCTTTGACCCACTTGATATTCTTTCATACAGGATTCTAGAATGGCCTTCACATATCTATTGTTTCTGAGTTCGGACGGCAAGACACCTGTTCGATGTTCGAGGACTACTGTCGCAAAATAAAAACATTCACTGACCAATAGGTAACTTGAGATAGATGAGTGTAGTGATAGTTCGCTGATACAATAAAATGGTCCTCTTGTAAGCAGATAGGGATGGGACCACGGACCATATCATCCTCATACAGAACTACGGGCGTTGTATGACGGATCGAAAATTGCGCACAACATTACACATGGTCGTTTCCCTCTGACACACCGCCTTCGAAGATGGTTATATCGGAATAAAGATCTATGCACGTGATAATTAATACTGAACAGAAGCAATTAAGGTGGATCACCGAGGATGAGTCTCAATTGACGGCTACTTTGAGGACGATATGAGTTCGTCACCACAACCAAATCCGACAGCAACACAACCTTTGGCAATCTGCATACAGACCAAAACTGATCCCTTAGCTAGTCTGAACACTTTCAGCATTCCAGTAGACATATCGTATTTTCCAAATTCTTATGCAACCATGACAGTAGCTATCTCCAAATTGGCAGGCTGATGTCAGTCGGTTATTGAAGCTAACCAACCATCCAACGAAGCCGGTGCGAATTAGCCAACACGTAAGATCCCACATACCATGTGCAGAAAGGAGAGATATTACGGCGTCATGAAAACGTTCCCGACAAAAGACGCTCCTCAGGATAGACCACCGATAATAGGCGCTAGTCTAACTTTATCTTATTGGCACGTCAAGAAAAAGACTCATAGGCTGGCCCGACCCATCAATCAATCAGGACGAATGCACGAGTCCCAGCCTGTTCAGTGTATATTATGCAAAATTTGTATCGGCTTTTGATTGAATTCGGACTCCGTTCGCGAATGTCATCAGGTTTTTCCTCTATAACCGGCTTGGGATGTTTGCTATAAGAGAATACGATCAGGTTGCTCCTATACAACAGTTTGGTGGCAGGGTGAAGTGGATACACGGGCATAGATTTAAGGCATCTTATCTGGTGTCCGAGTAAATCTGCAAGTGTGAGCAGTAGAAGAATAGATGTTTACATAATATGATTCATTACATAGTGCGAACGTTCATTTCACCATTGAAAACCACGAAAGAACTGTACAGCTGTTTTATCCTTATTAGGAATCATCAGCGACGCACATTTAGCGAGCTTCCACTGGGATTCTAACCCGAAGTCAACGACTTTGAGTAGGACATCTAACCACCAGGTTATGCGGTTTGCTGAACCTATACACTACATGACATAGCACCCTTCCGTTACTGGAGCTTCCATGGTTTTCAGTGGTGAGTTAAACGTTCACACCGCATGGTGAACCAAATTATGCATAAATCTGTGAGCTCACATTAAGCAGCGCCATGTTGTTCGTCCCCACATCCAATAAGATCGGCAGACAGTGTTTAGGATGTACTCCGGCCAAAGCGGTGTACAGGGACAATTTTCCAATCGGAATGCCCATGCCGTAAGCACCCAGATCGCCCAAACCGAGAATTCGTTCTCCGTCGGTTACCACAATCGCCTGTAAAAACAAAGTGGGGAAGAGAACAAATGCACAGAATTGGATTAGTTTTGAATATCACCCTTATTGTGGTTGGGATTTGATAATTAAATAACCAGGTTTTACATGATAATAACCACAACATCAACCCACGCGTCTACAGTTCTAAGACCGGAATGAAGCTAAAAAATCAATTTTTGTTGTTATTACTGACCGTTTGACGTTAACATTTCCCATCTTGATTAACATCCCCAAGAGCCCGATTTTGCTTAGGATAGAGACAAACAAACTGATAGCTCAAACCGATGCGTGGTGAACCAACAATAATACACCTGATTATGCCGATCGGAGAACTTTTTGGAAAGGAGGCGTAGCATTTGACGAGTTACAGTTTGCCCATCCCTGATCAGATTTACTGGCGCAAAACTATTGACAGACGGAAAACTAGATTTTGAAGAATATTCATCATCACGATTGAGACTCACGAGGTCGGGATGTAACATTTCTCCAGTTTTGGACAATGTTTGTGACCCCATCATATGGTGAATACAAACAAATAAAAGGCTGTGGAAATTCTAACCAATGAAAATGCCTACGTAGATCGTGTTAGGTTTTCCGGGCACGGTTCAAGGGAGCCACGTCCTCAAGGGCTACACACTTTGAGAGAAACTGTGATGTGTCGAGATCAATTTTTCCACTGAGCTGATAACGCCATTTGTACTCATCACCTCATTATTAATGTCTTGTTAGATTTTTGGTTTCCGGTCTAGGTTTGTACTACGAGAGGGTATTCAGGACATTGCACCCAATACATGGTTAATAGGTGTTCAAACTAAAACTGAATTGTTCTCGATGAAAATATTCATGGAACCCTTTAGGAAATTTCTGAATGATAAGTGAAGTTGCAGGATGATGATGAAAATCATGAAGGAAATAGATCAGCCATCCACATGAAGTTGGATTATGGAAGCTTATCTATTGCAAATAAAAAAAGGTTTCATTCTGCGGGTTACAGTTATCGATAACCGAGGCAAATTGGTTCAGCGGGTTTCTTTCTAAGCATGATACCTGGCACAGTGCGAAGTTCAACTTCATTCCAAGCCTGGCCTTCCGGAACTAAAAATCCGAATTTCGGACAGGAACGCGCGGACAGAACAGAACCTCAATCAGTACAGCAACGCGCAGCATCAAAATTTCTACCCGTTTTTTCGAACTGATGCGTGGCGACTGGTTCGGACGAATTTGGTCTTCATTTTTACACCTCTGATTAAATGACACATTTTATTGTTTTTCTGCCTCACCAACAAACAATTATGACAAATTTGAGATTGAATATATATTAGATGGTCCATGTTTTGAAGGTGATATCGGAAAACAAAATTTTATCCCTAAATGTCTCGAGGATAAACAAGTTTCTAGTCAGAAAAATATAATTATGTCGGCTTAATACAGGAAACACAAAATCAGAGGATAGAAAAGTTACTTATCGCATGTTTTCTGATGCTTTTCAATCGGGGTTGTGGGAATTTATCAAGCACGCCGTAACACATTCACTGTTAGCTTTATCAGTCATATCGCTTATCTCTAACCAACGTAAGTTCTCACTCTGTAGGCCCCAAAGGCGAATTTGGGGACCTACCGCCTGAGGCTGGTTTCAACATCGGCTTCTTCACAAGTTTATAGGTGATCATAGACTGACTATCACATTGCTTCTAATAATTACACACCAAGAATACGCGCAAAGAAAGGAGTAAGGAAGATGAGAAGAAATGTGCGAAATCTGCTCGAGTCACCGGGGGTGACTATCCGCACCCAGTTCAGCTTTACTATCGGGGCTTTGCCACCGTAGAAAAATAACCGATACCCAGCCTTTTAATGAGTCGAACCCTACCAGCTGGAATAACACACAACAGACCGCCCGCATGGTAGTTTTTAAGACCTACAGGAACTGAGGAGTCAACACCTAAATGGTATCTGAATGTTAGTTGTATCGCGCTTCAAATCCGATGAGGAGCAATTGTGTGAACCTTTGTTTTCTCTCCAAATCCCAGCCACACTGTTTCGGGATCAACCACGTTGGAATTTTACTCGGGAAAAAAGCCAGCTTCACAGTAGACGAGATCGAGATTGCGTAGTCTCGATGACGTTGAATGTTGATGATATTTTTAAGCGTCTGATCTTAGGACAAAAAACTTATTTATATGGACGAGTACAACGACTTTCGGTGAAACCACTCTTTGGATTAAGGTAGGTGTCCGCCGTGCCGCTATACGCCCCGTACTCAGCTACGGCTATGAAGCCTGGTTACTGAGAGCCGAGGATATCAGAAGGTTCAAGATGTTTGATCTCTGGTGCCTGCGACGTATCTTAAGAAACAGACCGGCGCGATAGAATACCCATCGACGGTGCTGCAAAATCGATCAACTTTCCGTCTTCCACCAATGCTGCCGGCTGTGGTAGCTGGACCATATCCTACGGCGACTTGAGACAGAACTAACCAAGCAAAAATTCCGTTCCCAATCCGGCTCTGGATTGCATTGTCGTCACGGTGGCTAGATCAAAAGTAGGATCAGTACTGTCGAGAAGGATGTAGAACTCCTAGGCCTACGATCAACTTACGATGCTCGCCAGTGGAAGAAAAATTGGATCGCGATCTGCACCGACCTCGCTTCCATCCGACGCGCACGGTCATCTATGAACAGCGATATTCATGGAGTCAAAGAATCCTCCAGTAGCAAAAATAGTTAAGTAAGTACAGCGACAGTTATCTTGACACTGAAAATGTCACATCGACTGATCATTATTTGTTTGCGGTCTAAACACGAAGCTGAACTAACACTAGCTTATGAAAAAACCTGGTAATGTGGTTAGAATCATCTTTCTACATGCTACTATTGTAGGACAGTTAAACGTATGCATAGTAAGTGTCTCTCGTGAGTTTTACAGATGGTTTATCAACTTCACTTACAACAGACGAAGACACTTAGGTAAACGGTTTTATGCGGGGAATAAGTTGATCACCAGAAAACTATTTGTTGAATGGGAATAAAAGACAAAATCTATTGACTATGAGCTCTTGGAAATGAAAGAAATGGGGCTTCAAGAACACTACAATCAACGAGCATCGAGCTTCAAGAGTGGTACATAGAAAAGGTCAATAACACTAGGAAATTTATTTTTCGCGTCCAGATTCAGGTACTGACATACTTGGGTTGATACGCATAGAGGTAAATAGCTCAGCCAACCATTTAACTGCGTATACGTCTTATCCGATGACGCGACGGAAAAAAATTGTCCGAAAAAATCAGCAAATGTGTGAACAATTACTGACAGTGAAGGTACAAAAAGATGGAAAAATGTGATCAAGGACAGTAGTTTCTATATGAGTAGTAGGGGACTAGATTTTATATGATATGAGATTCATCATACAGTGTGAACGTTAAAATCATTGAAAACCATGGAAGAGCTGTAGGGCTGTATCATTCTTGTTAGGAATTATCAGCAGTGCACATCAAACGAGCCCCAATTGGGACTTGAACCCAGGATGGACGATTGTGAATCGATCACCCTAACCACAACTACTACTACATGATGAACCCTATATTATGTAGAATCTCATCTCCTACTATTTATATAAAAAAGCAAGCTCTGTAGGTTGTTTCACAGTAGATTCTCTACAATGTATTGTGGTGGAAGCATTCGCCTCTTACGGTTCCACTAAAAAATTCATTTATTATAGAAAAATGAATAAAAGCAAAATGGATAACAGAAGTAAGATATCAAAGATTTGAGGATTCCTTTTTGTGACGAAACTGCAGAAGGGAGATTTGGGCCTTGTACTAGACATACAAATAGGCACTGAGGAGTGAGAGATTTTGAACACGGCTGTTTTCACCCGTCCCATCAGCAATAGAAAGAATTTACTGCCTTGGAACCGTCTCCGTTTATTGGTACAAAAACTGATCGTTTTCATAAGATGTGTAGTGACTAGAACCAAATCCTTGCAGGCCTAATTGTTATTGATGAACAGATCTTCCGGCTGGTTGCAAACAGATTGATTGATTCGGCTCCGGTCAGTTAAGACAACTGTTGGCCACTGAATGGCCCATCGATCCGCTTCGCTGAATCCAATCTTGTCTTCGATTCTGGACGGGCAATGACGTATTGTCTACTTTCCAAATCATCTATCAGCTTCGCTGAATTCAACCTTATACTTGATTGTAGACGGGCCAAGGCGTCCATCGATGACGAGTCTGCCACTACCCTCACAGAGAACACATGCATTGTGGCCCTATAATGCTTCACGTGTGCTTAGCATAATGAACCGTACCACCAAAATATCGTTTGCGTCGACCACTCCGAGTACTTGCAGAAGCCAAGTCGACGACAGATACCTAGGTCATCACAATAAAATACTCGGCAAATAATAGTTTATAGTGTACTCGATTTTCCCCAGAAACAAAGTTACTTATGGTCATTTTAAGAAAATTTCGTAGAATAATAATTGCCCAAAGAACCCAAAGGCGTAGGAACAATAGATACAGGTAGATAGTGGGCTAAAAAAGAAGAAAGCGGCAGATTGGAAAGGTGGATTAGACAGATGGACGGGTTTACTTATGCCCTGAAACTTGGTGGAAACCTATTTCGCTTTCTCCACCGGGTTTTATGTTACCAGAACATAACACTTAGCTCATAGCAGGACAAATCATCAATGACGCTACTTTGTATACGACATCGATCCACAAACGTGACAATGTGAACCGAAAATTGGAAAGTTAGATGCATGGGAACTTTTACCATAATGCAGATATTAATCTCCGGTAAACAATATCCTAACTTTGGGAGACGAGATTTGAGGAAATTGAAACATGCTTTTCCCGAAATAATCTGGAAAAGGAAAGCCAGAGTTGTAATATAGCACGATTTATGTCCGGGACGATTTCGCTGCATCTCAACATGATGCATACTGCAGAACGATACTGTTTATATAAGTTCATGTAGAACCATATTGTTCGACAAATATAGGGAAAATTACAATAGTCAAGTTACGTCACCATGGTAAAGACACAATAACTAAGAGCTGTTTCAGCTGACACAATATAGGTTTCCATCGATGTATGGCAATAGCTTCAGCAAACCTCAAAAACCTGGTATTCCTTGCCACGTAATTGACCCGAAACGCAGTGCTTCGGTCAGCTGGATGTTTCGTCATCAGGAGATGACGAGCGACGGCCGACGGCGGGATCTTGTGGTTTCGAACGTTGTCATTATGCCTTTGATCTGACCCTGATTGCATCACAAAACGTTACACCCATTTTGGAATGTGTTCAATCACTCGGTTACGTAACTGCCGCTCTGTTCTACTCACTTAGGTTGCTCCGCAACTACACTGAAATTGGTAAATCAGATTCGATTTGGTGTACGGAGATGGACGTTGTTTCACCGAGGGCGTGGGGATCTCAATCGTTCGATGAACAATTCTGAGGTCAGCTGCATAATATGTTCGGGCAAGCGCTGATCGTTCTGCAGTATGCACCATGTTGAGATGCAGCGAAATCGTCCCGGACATAAATCGTGCTATATTACCACTCTATCTTTTCTTTTCAATATCCTAACTTGTCTCCATTCTCAAAGAATCGTTTGAGCCTTTTAGGCACTCAGTTTACCAACCCAGCTATGATATAAGTAGTCATACTGCGCTTCATTACGTGCATTATTTTCGTCCCGAATTTCAGTGTGAAGAAGGCGTATTAACTCATTCCTCTAACACTAAAAAACCTACCATTATAATTAAATCAAGGCTCTTACTGGGAAACTGAACCTGTAACGTGTCCATGTTCTCGCCACTGTAAAAGTATATGAAAATGAATAGATATGTCCACTGCCAAAAGATGAACACTCTCATGTGAGGCGTAAACTGACGCATTACGCTGCAGCAAAGTAGTCTGCCTAAAAATTCCCGATCTGCTAAACCGGAAACAATTATTTTATAGGTCAGATTGTCGTGAATAACATTCATCTGATAATGCTGGCCACGATTTATTGCACCCCATATCAACCGGTGCAAAGTTATGGGAAGCCTTTTGTGAGCTTTTTAAGAAAGCAAACCGATCAGCAGAAAGAATGTTTTCGCCATTGCGATCAGTGATCACTCTTGTTGGGCGTTTATGGCCGGCAGTGACTCAGCATCATCACTGGAGCTCAAAAAAATATTCAGCTTGATATAGAAGAGAAAGAAAGTTCCAAGGAGTTGGTGTGTATGGGTCGGTGATCGTACCAATCTATAAGACGATAGGCCCATGCAAAAAACATAGGGAAATAATTCTGGTTAGTATAGCGTCTAAACTGCGCGTTGGTATTATTCTCCACCGCTTATCTAACGTTCGCGAACGGTGCCCGCACGAGAATCAAGCTGGGTTTAGACTTTGTCAAGGTTGTGTTGATCACATCTTCACTCATCGGAGAATTTTGGAACACAGGCGCACATTCTGTGGGTACACTATCCCCGTTTTTCTTGATCTGAAAGCGGCCTTGGGCTCAGTCGACCGCACAGTTCTCTGGCACTGCTTCTTGTTGAAAGCTACACCAGAGAAATTAATTCCCACCATAAAGTCCCTGTACATGCACAGCCGAAGCCAAGTTAGGATTTACGGTGATCTTTCAGCTGAGAAGTAATGTGAGTCAGGGTTGCCCCCTTTCTCCTTTTCTCTTTGGCTTTGTGATTGGTATGATCCTAGAGACCACGGTTTTGTCAATTGAGGATAGTGATTTTAAACCTTCCCGGGTGGAAAATTGTCAGACCTTCTAAGTGAAGATTCAGGTAAGTTGTAAGCTTTTTTGGACAGCTTGAGTAACTACGTTTTGAACCTCCAAAGTGTAAGATTTTGTTGCAGGACTGGTTTAGTTCAACACCAAAGCTTTCGATATCTGGGGAGGCTATAGGCCAAGTGTTGTAATCCAGAATGTAAAAATGTTTATTCATTTACGGGAAGATTATGAGCGATATTTGTCACAGAAACACGTGCCTGATGCGCTATAAGAACGTTTCTCTTTAATTTGCAAAGGTAAAGAAATTTCCTGGCCTTAAATGCACATATTTTTATCCTCGCGAAAGCGAAATGGGTGCCTAATGAACGAAACTCATACGTTGCAAACGGATCGGCAGCATTATTCTCGTAAGCCTACCATCAAACGCAAGGCGGCTATTGAACCTTGAGATAACAAACTTTTCTCAAACGTGTTCGTATTGTTTCTGTTTTTTCTACTAGGCGCACATATGATTGACACGTCAGCAAAGGAAGAACTTCCCCTGGCGGGATTAACATTGATTCGCTGTTGACCGAAGCCATCTGCTTTGTGAACTTTAACTTTAAAGTTTGAAAATTGGTCATATTCGACTGTTTATTAAATTTGGCCATACAAGCTTGTTAATAGGGTCACTCTGAATGTTCAAACCAGAGAGAGCAGAACTGTATGCTACAGGGTGCGTCCGTAGGTTGCGGTCGCGGGCGACTGGTGGCAGTGCTCGAGGATGTGGTGAGATTTCCGCTTGACTAGCGCTCTCCGATATAAAACGTCACAAATCTGCTGACGGCACTGGGGCGTGACATATGGTCCACCACTTAATAAGACCATAGTTCCTTGTCATGCCCGAGAAGAGGCGAATTAACCATACAATTGGCCATCGACTCATCTGGACCAATGCTACTACCTCGCGCGAAGCACTTGGCTGCGCAAAGACTGGAGGTGCGTCCTCGAGTAAAAAGGCCTATTCTGGATTGGGCGATCGGGTTGTACAACGGCTCACAACGCACATAACCGCGGAAGACACCAATAATACAACTGACTGTAATACTCTGTTTTACTTCCCACCTTCCACTTTTGTAAATTTTAGTACTGCTTTGGCACCATGCCTGATTTCAGGCCAATGTAATGATAATAAGTAGGACCACACGATTTCAAATATCCAGAAAACAGCACCCAGTCAACATAAACATAAGATGTTACGGAATTTAGTGGTTCCAAAAGCTTTTGGTACAATATACATAAAAAATAGGAGATAAAAACTCGTCACAAACAAAAGAATTTTCATTGAAATTTCGACAACACCTGTACGTACATCAATTCAAAGAAATTACTTATGGATCAACTGAGCTGGGGTGACTAGGTTAACCAAGGTGGAAGTGAATTTGTGTTGGTTTGGTAACACTCCATACATATTTGGAATGAACATCCCTCAGGAGTGGGCGAAATTCTACACTATACTATGAACTACGGTGATCGAGTATAACAATTATTCCATTTTCAAACTTTTGATCAAACAAGATTTGCTCCAGATGAGCTGAGCAATCCGTTTCATATTATTTCGCATGAGTAGTTTTTGTGAAGTGGACCGATAACAAGTTCAACACTTAATAAAACGTAGTTGGTTTAAAGAAAATGATTCATTCTCTAGTGTGAGATAAAGAAAGGCGCACTGTGACTAAGTGGTTTAAAGTGCAACCAACACAACTGTGATGCTTAAACCCGAACTATTTCTCCCAACTCACACGAAGCAGTCTTATCGATCACTTAAATTATCACAAACAATGCATCGGACGAGTAAAAACCATGTCAATTTATTCTCTCTTGTTGAGTCAACTTTTGTAGCCACATCCACGGTCGTTCATCTAGCTATGCAAAAAGCAACTTGTGGAAAAATTCAAACGTGTAATTACACAGGACCGAGGAAAGGGCGAGACGGGGACGAATAGCTTCTCAGTCATATGAACCGTTTCCGCCCTAAAAAACTCGAACTTTATTGATACGGTTGAACAGATAAAATACACGAACAACCAATTTGTTCCCTTTGTTTCAGTGCAAGAATGTGCAGCTCGTAGGAAGTTCAGAATAGAAAACGCAGTTTCCAAAACGACAGAGAGGAACAAAAACTAAAAAGACGATAACACGGCCATTTCATCGGTTAGCAATAACTAATAATGTGACAAAACGGTATGAGCTAACATCAAAAAGAGCTTCTGAGGATAAACTTGGCGCATGTGGTAATTTATGAATAAAACATTCGTTCCCTTTGGACTTGTAAACAACAGTAGGGAATTCCCGTACATGGAGCAGAATATATTGAACACGACGTAATGAAGAATTCTACACATGATAAAGAGACGGTACAAGTGATCGGTCTTCTTTTATTACATGCTTGCACTATAGTGCAACGACGGAGGCGAAGCTTTGGTCTCGGAGTGAACAAAAATACTCCGTATTATTTGGGATAGCGAGCAGACTCCCAAGGAATAATGTGAATCGGTGATTGCGCCGGTTTAGAAGAAAGGTGACAGGTCCTCTTGTGAAAACCACAGGGGAATTAGCTTGGTAAGTATCGCGTCTAAAGTGTTCACCGGGCTTATTGTCCACCGATTATCCAGTGCCCGCGAAATGTGTACGCGTGAGAATCAAGCCGGTTTCTGACCTGGTAGGGGTTGTATTGACTACATCTTTACTCTTCGGCAAACCTTAGAGCACACACACATCTACCGTAGACCCACAATCAATGTCTTTCTTTATCTTAAGGCGGCGTTCGACTCAGTCGACCGCATAGTTCTCTGGAGCTACCTCTCATTGACGGGTGTGCCAGAGAAGTTTATTTCTCCTTTCCAATGCTTGTACGCAAACGGCCGAAGCCTAGTTCGTGCTTACGGCGATTTTTCACCCGAGTTTATCACGGAAAGTGGTGTTCGTCAGGGTTGCCCTCTTTCACACTTCCTCTTCCATTTTGTAGTTGAACTGATTCTTGAGATAGCTCTATTCTCGTGCGAGAATAGTCGCATCGATGTTTCCTCGAGTAGTAAACTAACTTATCTGGAATACGCGGACGAGACTGTTTTTCTGAGTGAAGATCTAGGTAAGTTGCAAGCTCTCTTAGATAGCCTTAACAACAGTGTAGTAATGTTTGGGATGCGTTCTGCTCCCTAAAAGTGCAAACTGCTGCTGCAGGACTGGGTTGGCTCAACACCGACCCTCTTCTTGACAGGGGAAGCTCTAGCTGAAATAGATAAACTTTGTTACGTGGGTATTTACATATCACTAGGTGGACGAATATCGGATGAAGTGTCATCGCGTATACAGAAGGCGCGTTTGGCCTTTGCCAACCTCCGTCATCTGTGGCGCCGGCGTGACATCCGATTGCCTGTTAAGGGTAGAGTATACAATGCGGCAGTTAGTTCCTTTCTTTAATACGGTTCAAAAACATGACCGTTAAGGGTACTAGATAGACAAAGACTGTCGGTGTTCGAGCACCGATTTCTCCGTAGCATTAGTTAGATGTAGGGTGTTGGGAACCAGAGGTCAATCTCTGGAACAAATGCTGAACCTAACAGGTTAACGTAGCTGGGCCACGTGTTACGCATGCCCATCGATGGACTTCCTTGGAATACGCTGTTCTCCGAGGCAGTAGTGGTTGGAAGGTAGGTCGAGGTGGTCAGTCTATGACATGGCAAATGGTATGAAAACCTTGACCAGTGGACTTGGCCACGTAGGACTTTTAGGTTGGGGTCCACGTGATCAGCCTACCAAATGGTTGGAGACATTAAGTGATATGACTAAGCGTCGCGACCAGTGGCGCAGTTGCATTCGGACTCTTTCCTTGTCCTCTTGGTTTCCGCTTGATACTTAGACTTTTCGGATCTTAATCACCATGCTTCTATTCTTTTCGCCCTTTACTGGACGATGCTGGAAGGTAACAACCGAAACCAGAGCACAGAAGTGCGAGGTTAATGGTTGAATAAACTAAAACTGAAACATGAGTGCAATGGACTTGGTATATTCCATAGCCCCAAAGACCCACTGCACCATTAGGGATAACCGACAAACAGACCCTGAGACTTGGAGTGTAGAACCATATGAGGTTCCAATTGGTCAGGGGTGGTGATAAGGCGGACGACAGTGGATTACTGTCTACCACCAGAGTAACCGGTGATGGCGCAATTCGAACCTCTGACCTTTGGGACTGCAAGCAAACGCTCTGAACCTCTTGACCACCGGCGAATTACATTAGAAAAGTCGATAAATCAATCGGCTACGGCGTTACTCGACCACACACAAGTCTATCGCAGGGAGGAACAGTAATAAAATGATGTGGTCATCATTACTGTATTTTGCGAGCGAAGAGTTACAATGGGGTGCCACTGAGAATTTCTTCAACGGATGCACTTCTTGTGAAAGACAAGGTGACTTTATACTCGATTCCCGTTCTTCTTTGATATGGTTTCCTTTCACATGAATCAACCATTTTTGATTGCCCAGTCGACAACTTACAGAAAGCTGAAAGATCATAGTAATTATCTGGAACATATTATGTTGGCCGCCAAACGGAATTTCTGTCACTGCTTTCGGTAACGATACCCTAGTAGAAGTGGCTAAACCTACCTGCCGGACATGCCAACCTTATCCATTCATCACAAATTTTAAACTACACCGTTCTCTCTCCTTTGATTTGGGGATTCCAAAGTTTCCCTAACCAACTGAAATCTTTTGCTCAGTGTGACTTCCCGAAGTCGCCAATAGATGTCAAACCTAAGCGGTTGAAGGACGAGTACACTGGAAGTTAGGTACTTACGTTTGTTCCTATCCCGAAAATCTTGCAAACATCAACCCACGTGACTGTGTGCCTGTTGTTCATGTACAACTAGCATACGGACCGGCCCGCGACTGGGTTAACACTCGGTTTGCTACAAGTAAACAAAGAATGAACTATAGAAGTGGTGGTTGTGCATTGATTCGTATCCTACCCAGCCGTGAACTGGACAGACCACGGAATGTGGGTCGATGCCCGATATTCGCGTGCGTGATTGCGCACTATAGGCATTTCTGTTAGTTGAACTTAACTCAGCCGAGTTTTGCGTGCAAGCCCGTGACAAACAAGTCACATTCAACTGGACTGCAGTAGCAAACGAAGCACATTGTAAAAGTGAAAATAACTGAAATCCTCGGACCGAATTATTATGGCATTTGAATTATGCATATACATAATATATATATATATATATATATATATATATATATATATATATATATATATATATACAAAGATTTCACCCCTGGACGACTGACAAAAACAACCAGCTGCTTACGAAGCACTGGCCTTTATTGGCGATGATTGAAGCACAGAAGAAATTTTTCAATAATGTTCTGGTTGGTCTTAAGTTCTATGTTGTGTCATTCATCGAGAATGGCCGGCGTCAAATCAAGCAGCGCCGAACTGCCTCATTCAAGTGGACTCACCTCGCTGAAGGACCCCAAACATCCTCGATCGGGTTCAAGTCTGGACTACGAGCGGGCCGATTCATGATCACGATGTTCCGTTACAATAGTCACGTTCTGGTGAGGTTGACTGCATATAAAGTTGCGTTGTCATATTGTGAGAGCATGATACTTAGTCGAACGATGTAGGGATCAACTGTCTGCTTCTCTTCTGGCAATGCTAGGTGAGATTATCCGTCATCGAAAATCGCACCGAAGACCATCACATAACCACCAACGGAAGCGTGATGAGCGAATTCCAAATTGCTCTTCCTGAAGTCGTGCCAGCAATACATGATTCGATCAGGGCCATCGAAATTAAACATTTTATTGCTGAATATCACATTCCATTAAATGTTTCAAGTGTTGTGACTTGTGGCCCATTTCTGTCGATCGTGAATTTGATGATTAGCCATCCAGGGCATTGATCTCATCTCTGTACTGCAAATATGGTGCAGACTATAGCAGTTTTTGCATACCAAAAGCTTACATTAAGTTGTAACGAATTCAGAAGCTTCCACGCAGTTAATAATAATAATATCTTACCTTGTTTTATTTACTAACCATAAATGGTATGAAATTTCAGGAAGGGGACAGCGGCCAATTAGATGTTGGTTCGAAGCACACGAAAGAGTACTATTATAGTGAGTGTATAGTTTCAACCAAATGGTGACCACTTTTCTGACTCCATGCTTGTGTATGGATACTGCGGAAGGGGCTTATCCAAAACCACAAGAATCCACCGAACTTTTGGAGAGAACCGGCAGCCAAAATGCAGCGTCTTTCTTTCACATTTGAAAGCTCATGCAATTTCGGGTTACGTGTACGTTTATCTTTCTTTGTTTCCCAATATGTATTACCAATCTTGCTCTATTGTTCCCTGGTGATCTTTCCTGCACTGTTAAAGAAGGATCTTAAAGTTCTACCATGTGATATTATTTTGATCAGTTGTCTTTTCCACCCTGTTTGTTGAACTGATCATCAAGGTACGTGACTTACACGGTATTGGCTGTGAAAAATTTGCATTGAAAATTCTCGTTTGTTCTATCCGTCCTTTCTATGAGGATCTTTCAGAATGCCACTCTGACTCCAAAAATCACTCTTTATTCCCCATTACTTCTACCCGAGTAAGCGTGTACAGAAATCCTTTAGACTAGCAGCTCGGAAGCAAACTAATGAACAAAGATCTGGTCATTGTCGGGCTGCTTGCAAATATCCTGTGAACCGTATTGACTTTTTCTTTAGATGCATAAATCACCCACTTCATTTCCCTGTATCAGAGTCAATGAACTTTTCATGGTTGAAATGTAAGCCTGATGCTTGCACAAGCCTAACAATATACTACAACCAGGACTGATAATTGAAACAACAAACCAGCTGAGGTCCTAACAGACCAGGTATGGTACTGATCCGTGTGGCAGTGAACTTTCATCTACCACATGGTTTAAAACGCCATAGAAAAGCAGTAGAACAATGGTCAAAGCTAGACAGTACAGTGACAACTACGAAATTGATATCACTTCAGTCGTTGCCGTCCGAGGTCGCAAAACAAATATGGAGAAATAGGCCAGAATGATGAACAAAGGGACAAGAAAAAAGTACAAGCCAAAATTTCCCTTCTCACAGTAACATTCACTATCATTCGCATGCATGAAACGAAGGTGAAATGTTTTTGTTCCATTCCGTTTTACGACACGTTATGACTGTTAAGAGACCCAACCAAATAGTTTATCTGGTTAATGGATTTACGTCGTTCAGAATGCGACGACTACATTCAATGCACGTGTACATGTTCGGTGTAACAAGCCTGTTTTATGACGACTTTGTCAACGTGAAATTATCTAACACAATCAGTTTTATGCTATGAGTCTACCTTCTTATCCATTAGACTGAGAACATGAATACTCAATTAGAACAGGACTGTGCTCATCTATTTTTATACCTCTATCTTGTGAGTGGATAAACAGGATTCAACATTCTATACAGTGTTATATTCCAAATAATAGCACGTCCATCGACTTATGAAAAAAGCAGATAAACTTACAGTACTATACTAGTACATCACTCATCTGAAGTCATGAGAAAAGAAATCCTCACTGTGCATATCTGGGTGGTACAGGAGACTAAGTTATTGGCCGTTTAGTGATCCAGGAGTGGATAGCCTCGACACTGTCAACCTCTTGTTCTATGCCATATCATATGCCTTTGTAATGCACGATATATTAGATATACTACGAGATGACTGTTTAGAAACAAATAACGTAACACGTCCCGGCTTCCATAAAAAAAGCGTGGTGTCGAACATCGGGTGAGTCTTAAAATGGCTTCCCACTTGGCCGGAGCAACACGATTCACAACAAAGTTTTATGCAAACGTCTTCTCACGACTGCTTAAGCCATGTGAAATGGACCATTGGAGTAGTAACTGTGCATGCAATGCACCCTTGTGCAACCTTCGTCTTGGCCGTAAAACTTGACTCCTGGGTCACTCCTCTGAGTAAACTCTTCTTATTGCACTTCGTGCTTTCATACTTGCTCCTTCCATTCTTTAAGTTGCAACTTTTGTGCACAAAATTTTGTTACAAGATACTACAGGGGATTATCTGGGCTGGACATCAACAGCTTGCTTCACGTCAATGTTATACTGTAGGATACAGTGAGTGTTCAGTAATTATTATTCATTCAGTTCAACAAATTACCATAGATAACCATCAAATGTTTTATCCCACGCTTGAACATGGGTGTAGTCGAAGTAGCATACCCAGGGAACTCAAAGTTCCTCCGTACTATCAATGTAACGGCAGGCTGTAGACCACGGAACTGATTTTTAACTGATGTACGCATGGGAACCCATTGATATACTCATCGAGCTTTGACTCCTAGTTTTCCGTTTTTCCGTCTTTGCATAAATAACAAGTGCAATCCCCCTCGGGAGAGTGCCGCCCCAGCGTCTCGGGTACTACCCCAAGAAGAACCGGAAACCATGACTTTGAAGCTGAGTGGAGAACCTCATACGGTACCAATAGGCCAGGTGTAGTAACAAGCCGGGCAACAGCGGGTTGCTGACAGACACACATCACGTTACTCCAAAAAGAGAACGTTGTCTCACAACCAGGGGCTTGTTGGGGATAGAACTTGAGCTGATGATGTCCGTTGAACCTACCATGGCTACTTTGTCAACAAACCTTGTTTCTTGTTAACACCATCCGTCTCACATTTTGATCATTACCACTTTTCGCCCCCATGACATCTGTTTGTAAACTAACCGCCCGGGTCGTCGAAAAAATGGTTAACACCTGACTGTTTAGCGATCGTTGCAAACTGACAAGACCCAACATTTTAAACTTAGCACATACTTACTGCATACAACCAACGTAATTTTCAATTCGCGCTTCTGACTGGACAGCCTTGATTGATGGCAGCTTCCCATTGTGCTACACTTCTTTGATCTGGAGTTCATCTTTCAGGTTACCAGTTTGCATTGCTAAGCAACCAAAACAGTACTCTGTGGTACTGGTTATTTAGCCCTCGACTGCTGTTTTCAATCTCTGTATTACTTCTGAGACATTGAACTTCCGGTGAACCACTAGAGGACGTTACGAGTTGAGGTTTGTACGTTATTGTCATGTATTTGTCTTTACTGTGTACTACCATAAAGAAATCCTTCACTGGGTTTGACTTCCTCCTTTGACATTGTATGTAATTCTAACTTAGGCTGGTCATCGGACGTGGAATACGATGAGCTTCTCTGAATGCTCTCATTGCCAGACCGCCTAGTGGTGTGGTGCGCTGTATTTTGAGCGTCGCTTAAGGATTTGGTGGATTTGCGTTGCTTGAAATTCTCTCTTGCAAGATGGAATGGATGTACAGTGCAAACGATTTTGTGATACCTGCGTTCCCAACTGGTGTACGGAGGCGGCATTGCATACATGTATGAAACCGCCAAACCGGTCAAAATGGAAAGGACGCAGCAGGCTGCGGTTTACCTAATTTCTGGTCTACTTGATGCAAGGAGTTTCCAAAACCGACCAAAGAAACACACTGCTGCGCGTAAACGTGCGTCACTTCGGACATCCAGACCGAAACGCCTCCACGTACCACATGTGTTTGACCAAGTGTAACACGCACGATCGGGCGTGTGCGTGAGCAGTTTATACGAAATCGGGGATGAAAACCAACCAGCTAACCATGCCAAATGGTGCCTCCCTCATGGAAGTCAGCCCACAAGGGAAGTATCCCGACTGGATGAATAGGGGCTTTTCTGGACTGCTTCATTTTAACTTTAAGTACCACCACCAATGCACACTTCCTCCCTACGCCACGCTGACGCGTTTTGTTTTGGACTACCGACCTGGTGCGATAGCAGTTGCAAGCGGGGATCATGTACACAAGCTATCTGTAGAAAATAGTAAGTGGAACACGCATCGGGCCGGATATAAAGGTTGTCTTCAAGAAACTAGTGTACTTCTGGCATCATTTAGAAAAATCCGCGGCGATCTAATGTATTTGAGATACATTCCCTTGTGCGTGATAAGGTCGGAGACGTAAGTGAATTTTCTCCTCCGGGATTACAGCCACACGCGGGGACGTCCGTCGACTCAGCCGATGGTGAAGATGCAATCCACTAGGTTATTGCTGTTGCATGACATGATTCGGAGGATCATAAAGCTCTGGAACTCCTTGCCGGTGAAAGCGGTGGAGGAAGTGAATGGCAACAAATTCGGGAGTAAGCTGGATATCGTGGTGGACATGTAGCAATCTACTCAAGCTTGATCCTAGGCCTTTGAGTTGCTGCTGATACGCGTTTGGTTAGACAACTGTATAGACAATGATGAAGCTCGTCGTGGTGTCTTGTGTGTAGCTAGACGTGCTTTAGCTGTGGTAGTCACGCTACACCGCCTCCGGTGTCTGGAACCTGTTTTACGTGTGCCTGCCCAATGTCTACCTTTCTATGCTCTACCCACAAGCTCTTGGAAAGACTAGAAGAAACGACGTGATATTCCAAATGCTACTTGCCGAAGGGGAACCAGAAAGCTGGCCGCGGTTAAATAAACACACATAATTTACTATCTAATTTCGTTCATCTTTTTATTTTTCTACTTACGACTTGAGATGTCTAAGGGGGAAAAATAAAATCTCCGACACAGAGTAAGACCACTAATGGATCGTGAATTCAAAAGTTTGTCCCACTGCATCATTTTATCGTCGGTCCCATGAATGAAAAATTACCGATTTCATTTTCATCCTGCATTGACATGCTATGTAGCTACCGTGGATCACTGTCAGTTGGTATTGTTTTGACCGCGCACATCAATAATTCACGATGAATATGTTCTCATGAAGATGAACAACAACATCCCTACAAGGAACAACAAAAAGTGCGACCGAGGGCAAACACTCTCGAGATAGTTTATCAGGTTGTTTGATAGTCTACTGACAACAAAAATGGTAAATCATGCGCTGCTGTAAAGTTTGAAATGCCAGTGTTTGACCTATTGCAACTTACTCGAACATCATTCTCGGGCCAGTTTTGGAGTATGGACATGATGTGATGTCGATCATGGATTGTGATATACAAGCCTCTGAAGAAAATGGATGCAGAAAAAGATGGACGTTTTTATGCATGTGAATAAGTCGGAGCAAACAACAATTTAGCATATCTGAAATGAGATTAAACTGCGACAATCGGACACAAATGGGGTAGAATGGGAATTGATAAGCTCAACCTGGAATTATCTCAAAAGTAACAGTTTATAGGTGTCACAAAACGGTTACTGGAAGAATAACGAAACAGGCAGTGTGCACAAATATCCTGATGAACCAGAAGTGCAAAATTAGAAATGTGGAAATGGTTTACGGATCATATGAATTGACGAATCTATGCCTCACAGAGAAGAAAAACAAATCTTAGATTTGTTTTGTTAACTGCTAACCGTATACTTCTGTTGCCTGTTATTTCGTTAGTCATCGGTCGGCCAAACCGAGTCGGAAGGAAATCGAAGCAAACCAGGCAAACAACCACCAAGGAAATGCATATGTAGGCGGAGAGGGAGCTTGGAGGCAGGTATGCTAGTGAACACGTCTTCCAGTATCTCCGGTGCTCGATATCATGCAGCCTAACTTGAAAATCTGATACTGACACGGACAAGTCTGGTGTTTAAGGTAGTCAGACCTTCCTGTCAAGTCACTAGGTGACTGTTACGATCCTCCTGTCTATCGATACCCACACATAGACAGATAATGCACACCAGGCGAGCCTATTCCGGTAAACGCGCAAAGCATCCCAAATGTGCGGACTGGCCGCTGCCTCGCTCCTTCTGGCATGTTCAAATAGAGCACGAAAAGGTAGTTCTCGAGCGTCTCCCAATCATATCAATCAGATTTCTGAACAACACTGCGAAACTAACGTAATTTCTGCTCAGTTCCTGACAGCCAAATGGATGTCAGGAACTACTAAGCCACATATGGGAAATGTTGACAAAAGTGTTTTCTCTGAGGACATTGATGGTTCACTCTGATATCTGTGGACTAGGTGAAATCCAGCTACCCCGATCAGAATACCAATTTGACCAACGCGTTCTCTGCTAGGATAACATTCTGTGTCAGATCAACCCAGTTCAGAAGCAATTAGCACTCGAAGGGTGCATTGATGCAACAAGGCAAATCATTGGCAAAGTGTTACTCACATTACTATTTAGAACTAAGTAGCCGCATGAACAAATTCATCAAGACAACCCTATCCATACTTCAGATGTTTAACCATGCTCTCGCGTGGAATGGGGCGGAGTGGTATGGGGGAAGATGTGACATGTTATTGCCATGGAAATCCTTGTACAAAAACTACATAAGAACTTGGCAGGGGTCCTTCAAACCAATATGCGTTGAAGTGTTTTTGTTTTTGTGAGATAAGAAAGACAATTATGGGGAAAATATATTTATTCTTTGCTGGATGTAAATAAAAAATGAGACCTGTTGAAAGTGTTTATTGAAATGATGACTCATCGACTTTATTTATTTTTCGACAAGGAGCCTGAAGAGAATACGAAATTTGATTTTCTCTGTCACGCCACGCACTAGACTTACGTGTACTTTATTAGTGATCAGAACCTTGGGTTAGGTCCACCAGATAGAAAGAGCATATTTTAAAATGACCGTCATTTTCTGTTGAGTGTAGCGTACAAACTAATACTTTTTTCAATTCTAGGCTCACACGTGAATTGAACGAAACGGACAGACACTGATATCCTTCTGCACTGTTGAGAGATAGCGAACTTGACCGCGAGGTACTCATTGATACCTTGCGTCAGTATAATGAAGAGGTGCTACGAAAGTAATTTATTAATGAGAAAACAGAATAATCTGGTTCAATTCTTCGAAATAGCAATGGAAAACTTTGAGTTCAACGAGGCAAAGTGAGGAATGTAACCAGCAAACATCCACAGGGTGAGAGTCGAGGATATCAGCCATTGGCTAGAATCAAAGGAGTGAAGTGAAGTGAAGTCACGTCAGTTTAGGCTGTTCCTTTGGGTGGATGAATTCTTAGTCGTTATACCATTACTACGCAAACAAATATATACTCGGAAGCAATGTGACACTGATACCAGAAGCCTTCACACAAACGGAAGGATAGATACAGTTGCGATGATTGCTTCTGGATCAACGGGAAGACGCGAAAAATGATGACATAAGAATGAATGAGAGTACAATTTTAAACTTTGGCGTAAAAATAACCTAGGTTATGTACTCATGGATTTCTCAGAAAAGGTCTACTAAGATTAGCATGTACACAATTTTTTGAGAGTCAGATGCATTTGAAATGACATATTATGACAATTTGTGGATCGGCGCTTGTAAGATTTACAAAGATCAGTGTGAATAAAACAACAACGAAACAACTGAAAACATTCAATTTGTTCGTTTAGTCACTAAACTTACACCTTTGCGCTTTGGTTTTGGCTGCTACATGACAGTAGCTACTTGACTGGTGATGATCGACTGATTTAAGGCATTCGATTACCACGTCGGAGGTTAGAGGTTCAAATCCCACCACCGCCAATTACTTTGATGGTGGATAGTAATCCACTGTCGTCCGACTCGTTACCACACCTGAACTATCAAGACCTTATGTGGTTTTCCACTCCGATTCTCGGGGCCTGGTTGTAGGCCACTCAGAATAGTGCAATGTACCTTTGAAGTTATGAGATATACCCCTTCCAGTGCACTCATGCGCCAAGCGCAAACAGCGATAAGTATGGCTAAGTAAGCTAACAAGGGGGAATTACGGGGATAAAGAAAGTTCGGTTATAAAATGCCACTGAAAGCGGCAACTGAATATGTCGCCAAGGGTCGCGAACCATCTGTTAGACAAATCTCGTAGAACTCAATTCGAAACCCTACACGGAAAATTCTTCTTGCTAACATTTCCGTTCATTTTTATCGCATAAACTGGTTACCTCAACATATCCCCGATCGCTGTCTGTCTGGACGAACAATGAGAACCGGAAGAATCTGTTTGTGGGCATGCGCAACTCTTCCTAACAGTTGTAATGTGTTCAGACTAAGTACTAAATTCAAAGATTGATTTATGGTCCCCGAAAACGTATACTTAACCTCAGTGGTGATACGGAGACATCGATGCTCAAACACCGATAATTTTATGTCTCTTCTACCCGTAACAGCCACGTTTACACTTGCCTCTCGATGAATAAACGGCTGAAACGTCGACACTGCAGCAGAGTGAAGCCAATAAAAGCAAGAGGAACCTTCTGTATACTCGATGACACTAGGTGAGATAGCTGCCGAGGTAATAAAACTCATCTGTTTTGGTTAACTCTTCTCTAGCTACGGTAAGGTATGATGTTGGGTCACATAACCTAACTTCATTGAGTCATTTTATCATTGTAAAAGTCGAGAAAGTCAGCTGCAATTGTGGAGGCGGAAAATAAGTTTGTTGGTAGACAGCCCTTCATTGTGGTCCGAATCGTCATCACACCTGACCTATTGGGGCCTTATGTGGTTCTCCACTCCAATTCTCAGGGTCTGGTTGCCGGGTATACCTGATAGTGCCGTTGGCCTTCGTGGCTATGGGGTTTATACCCCTTCCACTGCACTCATGCACAAGCAAGTAATAAAAAAGACTACGAAAATGCCAGAAAGTGTGCTGCATAGATATCTATGTTACTCGGTGGTGCTGAAAAAGAACATTCCGTCAGTGAAATTCAAGTTAAAACACATGATAAATAACTTGACCTTCCGAATAAAAACTTATCGAGAAACTTAGATGTATAGTAGCACAACGTGCAGTGAGCCCCAGGATTATTGTCCGGAAATGTGACGGCGCCGATCACATTACTTACTGACTCCGTCAACGTGGCTAAGCTTAACCAAATCGCAAATGAGCTCGTTTTCGCAGTGGTCAGCAAACATGCCAATATATCACACAATGTAAGACTTATTTTAAATGAATTATGGATAAGGGTTGTTGAGATTGGGTCAAGTTTTAGTGCTTTCTGTAGGAATGCTCGGTTGAAGTCGAATTTTTACCAAACAAAAAAAAAATTCATAGTGTTTTCACAGGCTTTCGATAGAAATGTTTGCGTTCAGTGGATAGCTTTAAAGTGTTGTTATACTTTTACGCTAACCTCTCCGGGTTTGGGGGTGGTTAGTTGGAGATACACGCGTAATGAATCTCGACAAGTAAGTGTTTTTCATCATTTAAGAGCCATGCACAACAGTACCGTAGTCCTCGACAACGTTCATGTGACAGCCAAGATTGCTGTAACCCTATCTACATATTAGTCACACGCAACTCTATGTGATTTTGAACGTCCCTCAGACGCATTTATTCTGAGTCCTGTCGATCTAGTTAATCTGAACACCTCATTGTCCAAGTAATATTAATAGGAACAGTACGTTTCAGTCGTTGCTTCCCTTTTTTGTCCTCCGCAGCTATTGCTACTGCGAATCTATGCATGTATGCGTGACCGCGATCACAATCATGCACGGCAGACGTTCGCACCAATATTTTGCTTATTATGTTTTATTTCGAGCAGTATTATCGTCATTCCTATTTGTGTAGGGGAATGAAAGCTGACCATACGCATTGAATAGCCACTAGCAGGGCCACATTTATACTTGTCATTGTGCTTGTCCCGCTGAGGTTGGCATAAATTGTGTTAAAATGTTATTCCTTTGTAAAACAAAGATGTAACAATGTGTAAAATGATGGACAAAATGTAAAATGGGATATTTCAATACCGTCCATCAATTTCCCAAGGTTACAAAATGATCACTATTATTATCTAAATACGTTGCGGGAATGGGATCAGCAAAACCAAACGCGATAGAGTCAACAACTCATCAAAATAGAATTTACTACAACAATCCCAACTTGTTATACAAACAGATAGTAATCAGCCACACTTGACAGCCTCGTTGGTTGCGAACGCAAAACATCCCAGTGGTCGTAATACGACAGCAAATTAGTTTGGACCGAAAGTTCAATACGTTCCGATCGCTGCTTGACTTAACGAGTATAGGAACATATACACGAATGGTTATCAAAATCAACGAGACGATCCGCTGTGACCATACAGAATAAAGCGAAATATGCGGCTGCTCGATTGCTAAGCAACTTATTGCATCAGGTTACTGAGTTGACCTGTCCCGAACTTCCAGTGATTTTGCGCAATCTAACACTGAAGCTTTAAAGGTTCGGCGATGCCTGTCACAATTCATCAGCCAGCACTTTGTATACAAAACCAGTTGAGTCTGTCTTCACCTTGGCACTAACCCAACAAACCATCTCCTTCACCAAAAGCATTCCCTGAGTTTTCAATCCAGTCTAATCTAATTTTATAGTTCACTTACTGTATCAAACGTAAATTGGCATGCTTAAGGTTCACAATCTATAACAGTAGACGGAATGATTGCTTCTCCCAATATGTTCCCTCTTTCTGATCTCTCGAACAGAAAAAATGTTGCATGTAGCATCATATTGACAGCAAGAATTATCCGTGATAGTCTATGGTCATCATGCAGATGAATCATATGGATCTCATTCTATGATACAACCAAGGTTCTCTATCTTCCTGTTTCATTTTAGGATAGACATTCTATTCCACCCTTCCTTCATTCGCTATTCAACTGAATGTACCACGCACCCAGAGGAGGTCTCATCAGTGAAGTATTTAATACAAACTCCATACAATGTGATGTCCATTCGATGAAGGTTATACAACCAGCCAGAATAAGAACTGATACAAGTGGACATATTCGACTCTCCACTTTTGTGACAAGTGATTCTTGCTCTGAAATGAACAGATAACCTAATACAAGTATGCGTACACACATTTGTTGCGTAGAACGGTCTAACATCCCTCATAGTTGTTAGTTAGGAGGTGATAAAGCTCTTGTGCACTTCACAGAAATACTCGCATCAGTTCAATTTATTCAAATATCAACCTTGTACTTCCGTGCTCTAGTTCTGGTTGATACCCCTCAGCATCGTCCAGTTGAGAGCAGAATGAATGGAAGCATTAGGTGAAAAAGTTGAAAACAAAGCAATAAGCGGAAATTACGAGGACAAAGAAGGAGCCCGAATGCAAATACGCTACTGGCCATGACACGGCCATGTCACTTGATGTCTCCAACCATTTGGTAGGTTGATCACGTGGACCCCAACCTGAAAGTCCAATAAGTCCTACGTGGCCAAGTCCACTGGTCAAGGTTTTCATACCATTTGCCATGTCATAGACTGACCACCTCGACCTACCTTCCAACCACTACTGCCTCGGAGAACAGCGTATGCCGAGGAAGTCCATCGGTGGGCATGCGTAACACGTGGCCCAGCTACGTTAACCTGTTAGGTTCAGCACTTGTTCCAGTGACTAACCACCGGTTCACAGCACTCTACGCCTAACTTCAGTAATGCTGATACGGTGTTTCCACCATATTGGGACAAAACTACGGAGACGTCGATGCTCAAACATTGACAGTCTTCGCTTATCTTCTACTCCTAATGGCTATGTTTCTGAGTCGCATAAAGAACGGATCTAACCGGCACAGTGTACACTTGACCGATGCTAGAAAATCAGATGTCACGCTACTGGGATGTTTTGCGTTCGCGATCAACAGGATTAAACTGAAGGCTTGCATCTCGCAATCCATGAATTCGTTTTGTTTTCATCTGTACTTATCTCTACTAGTTACTTACTACTGATTTTTATCAAAGATCCCTTGGGTTTTACTGAATGCAACAAAAGCACTGCATCGCGGTACAAATTTCCATGACTTTTCAAACTGGGAGTGTTTAAAACAGTGTTACTTGAATGCATGGCAAGCATCCAGTGAGCTACGGCGAGAAATAAATGATTAAGAACAGCCTACCTCTATTGTCAATTAAGAAGATACCTTGAACTGTGGTATACGTTCTATGGTCTGTAGTGGTCAAGTGGTTTGGAGCATTTGCTTACCACCTTGGAGGTCAGAGGTTCGAACTGCTCCTTCACCGGTTACTTTGATGGTAGACAGTAATCCACTGTAGTCCGGCTCGTTGCTGTACCTGACCCGTTGAGACCTTATGCGGTTCTACACTCCAAGTCTCAGGGTCTGCTTGCTGGTTTTCCCTAAAAGTGCAGAGTGTTTTCGTGGCTACGGGGTTACACCCCATCCATTGCACTCATGCGCAAACATGTAATGAAAAAAGTGACTTTCAGGCGCTGTAAAGGACATTTTTTGTTACATAAAAAGGATAACATTCCTAGGTGCAGGTAGCAATGTATAAGTTTTTGTCAACTAGTTTGTGGTCAATGCGGTTAATCAACCGTATGGGAGTGCCACGTGATAAATGGAACAATCACATGGTCGGGTTTATGTTTTGAATATCTACACCTAACACCGGGTTCAAAGCTATGACCTATTTTCGGTTGTCCTTTTCCGGCACGTGTGCACGAGACACATCCATGAAAATAAGCCACAGTTATGGTCAGGTCGAGACTGCACTCGTTTAACTTGATAAATGCGATTCAAAGAAACGATGGGACTGAAAACCACAGGACGGTTATCTCTTCAGCCGAACAAAAATTATCTCTGTTTATCGATGAGGTAGGCATGGTAACATGGTCGCTGTGCAGTAAAGCTCTAAGACCGTCAGTGTTGAAATATCTTTGTTGTTGAAACAGCTTGGACAACGCTGCTACTAAGTATTCGAGACCAGTGGCCGACGAAAACATTAGAATTCGGGATGTGTTGCGCACAACACAGGATGGATCTCTTCAGTGTAGTGTTAGCCTAGACGGATAGTCTGACCCAGGATTTTGCACCGGTTATGAACACAAATTTCCATAGGAGCTAGGAACTACGACGAACAATAATGTAGACGAGCACTGGGCCCATATCAAACGGGTGATGCACGTGGCAGCAGATTTCACCTGCGGTCGTAAATCCGACGTACGATAATCATGATGATGTAGATTCGATGTCCATCAAAGACACTGGATTTCTCAAGAGTCGCTGAGCCTAATTTAGTGAAACGTCTGTCACAATAAAACCATTTGATGAAGCTGATACTGGTTGATATAATACGAACCATTTTGCAGTAGAGCGATGCTTTTTTGTTACCAACTTATTCCCCAGCTAACTGATTGTAGATGTTGTAGAAAGCCTCAAGCATCGGCCGAAAATTGAAACTATTCACTTTAAGGTGCCGAAGTGGCATCCACTTACCTACGGGAGATAAAAAGTACGTTGCAACAGTTATGGCAGTTTTGATTTTTTGATTATAAATCCGTCCATTACAACTAGAAGACGTTTGAAAGCGATCGGCTTTACAGTATTGATATTTTGCTGGAAACACTGGATCAGAAGTGCTGACTCTGGTTAGGTGTAGTCTTACATAATCGAAGCCTTTCAAGAGATTGGCCACTGCAATGGAAGGCAATAGAACACCGTATTGATTTTCAACTGACTTAAATCCCTGTTGACGCACTTACTGAGATTTGGCTGACGGAGTTTTCTATTTTTTTGTGGTTTTGCAGACTGGGCACGTGCAATCCCCATCGAAAGATCACTACTCTAGTATAGAACACACCTATACCTAACGACGCACACTGATTGAAATGTGCCGCGCATCTACCCTAACAGACTCTTTCAGCGTGCAATAATTACTGAGGTAGATAGAAGTAGCAAGATAAATCGTAGTGGCCAGCTCATAACATGGCGGGAGCTTTTGACAACGTTAGTCGGTAGATTTGGTTCTGTGCAAGGTGTCAGACTTCCGAGTTGCGGTCCACGAAATTCGCATACTAGACGGTAGGAGACACTGGGCGATATAATTGTGTTACGATCTGCGGTGCACATCTACCTAATCGTATCTTTCTCCATTCAACTTGATCACTTGGTGCTCTTCAGTTCATATCATTCATATTTGTATTAAAACGAGATACCAAACAAAACGGAAAACCGACGCACTTCGTTATCGGTTTGTAAACACTTCAGTTGTCACGATTCCCCTTTTGCTAGTCATACAAATTGGTATGCACGCATTTCATATCTAACACAACCAAATGGAAGTGGCAATATTTCTTATTTACTACTTGGAAACGATAATTTCACTCCTTTCTCGGGGTGAAATGGCAATCCTACCAATCAGTGACTAATCACGCGCCTCTATACAAAATAAAAAGTTCCGTTCACATGTGGAGTAACTTACCTGGGTCTACGAAGAACGATTCCGTACAGTTGACAAGCCAAACCGACAGTGGGTGTATAAATCAGGGGCATACAATATTCCACATTTTCGATGATGAGCTGTTAAAGAAGTAAGGGGAAATTATTTGGTTTCGACAAAGAATTACTGGTAACAGTAAATGAGATGCAGAAGTCCAGTAAAATAAGACCCCTGAGAGACAGTAATTGTGAAAAATAAAGTGACAAAAAACCGTAATTTTTCTGTCAGCAGATTTATCACTGGGCAATGACGAATCTGACCACAATATGGAAGTGTGAACAACGAAAATCGCGATCAGACGAATAAAAAAGTAGATTAGTGGAGTGATTTCAATATATGCATTCACAAGCGATGGCAATAATGAAACACTCATGAGGGTTGAGCAAACAGTTAACAGGTGGTGGACATCATTCCAAAGGATGCATTGTTGCCCACTGTTTCACCATTTATACACATTGTTCAAACCGACTTTACAGGTTAAAAAGACAACAGTTGACGGGTATTCCATTAAGCAGTATATATAGGTTTGAAATCAAGCACGGTGCTAACGCAATAATAACAATGATAAAAATAGGGGACGAGAGAGAGGAACACAATAAAAGAAACAGTTAGTAGAAATGGGATATGCTGAGACTTTTTTATATTTTTCGCCGCATACTTTCGATGATTTTTTTGTCATTTTGATTGTCTGAATGAAGTTTTCGTATTTATGGAGTACGAGAGTCAAACAAACAGACAGACCTTACAGCATTTGCGCCACTGACTTCTATTCTGAGCCATCTCCCTCAACGTCTGTAAACGACGACAATCCTCGCCCCTTGGGCCAGGGATTGGTGTAGTGCCTGTGAAGGTTAAACCGGTGGGGGATAGGTTAAGAAGAGGGTATGACCCATAACTTAAAAGGCACACTGCACTATTACGTATAACCGGCAATCGGACCCTGAGACTCGGATTGAAGTGCAGGAGGTCCAAATACGGTGTGGTAACAAGCCGGATGATAGTGGAGTACTGCCTACCAAAAACTGGTCAGCGGTTGCCGGATTCGAACCTCTAACCTCCAAAGTAACGGAGAAATGCTCTGAACCACTCGACTCCCACCGGTGGTAAATTGCGTTACTCACATTTAGGTGCGACTGGTCGTTGGTCACTCGAGGTGCTCATCTTAAATCTTACCTTGCAGTAAATATGCCTCATATTCGGTGCACATGATTGCCGTTTCAGAAAATATATCATTTCAAAGATAGTACGGCAGAATTACGAGTGAATAAATTGTGTAGAAGAAATTATACAGATGCGAGAACACCACTTTTTCTGGCATAAGTTCATGTCTTAATGATAAAGTATTGGTCAAATATAACTTGCAGACTCTAGCTTGATGCGGCACGGATAACGAAACCCATTTATAAAGAGTTTTAAAAGTATAAACCACATTATGGATTGAATACTCGCCCCCGTCATCCAATCACTTCCCATCTCACTGAATACTGCATTCCCAGGAGGTTTGTCCGAAAGTGTGTGTAACACTCCCCATTAGAACAGCCTGTTTGCGTTGGCGGCTGAACCCCAGTACCGATTTGATGTTTTCTTCGGATTCGAGTGATGATTCAAAGAATTCAGTGGCTGGATGATAACCTAGAAGTTATTACTACACGGTTTTTTGCAGTTCAGTTCGAGCAATAATTGAATATCAAACGTGTGCAGTGGTTTTTGTTGACACCTCTCGGAAAAAGCTAGGTCAGAAACAGTCAGAATGAGCGTGGGGACATTGAAAGATGTGTAAATGAAAGTATCAGGAAGATGAAGAAGGTGTATACGAGAATGCCTTTGGTTGTGATAAAACAATACAACTCCTGTTTTCCTAAACACTGAGTGGAAAGTTTGGCATGACATACATCAACAAAACCATTGAGCATGATTTCTTGTATCTGTCATGGACTGCCGCCCTTACTGATCTCCCGATCAGTAAACGCCCCAAGTTACAACCACAGTATCCTGACTGGCTTTAGTGTTTGACCTAACGATTCGACTTGTGTATCAGCGCCCATTGCAGCATCATTTACATGATATTTTTAGGAGGTTTAAACAATGTATGTGAGCATTACAAAAAACTAGCCTAACTGCTGCAGCATTCATTCCACCCTCGATGGACCATTCTTCTTGAAGGAAGATAAGATGTTCCTTATTCTCATGTAATTCTAACGTTAAACAGAAAACAATAGAAAGAGGAAACCTGACGTACACCGATCCTTGTGATAAACTTAGATAAAAGACCATCGTAAACCTCTACCCGGTTTCGGCTAGCTTCCTCGTGTATTCCAAAAGAGGAAAGTTTTGGCAATTTCGATACCACCGATATTCATATTGTTCTTGAGTACACACACAGTAAAACCTCTCAATAACGAACATTTTTTGGTTCCCGTCAAAATCCTCATAATAGTTTGGGATACACGACGTTTATGTGAACAGGGTACAACTTGTGATGTCCTTCAGGACTAAAAGCCCTTTCCATAAGGGATATTGTAGTAAGTAGGCTATTGGCAGACATTAGTGTTCGATTATTGTAAGTGTAGGATCCTGCTGATGGACCTATTGAACCTTTGTGCTCATGGAGTTTTTTCGTATTTTTGTATTTTGCAGGTCGGACACAAACAACCCCCTCGGAGGAAAACTGAGCTTTGCATACTACAATACCGCATTGAGTTGTGGTGACATTATTTGGTATAGTAAAAAATGCTGTTCCATCATGCTACTCGTAGAAAACTACCACCGTTGGTCCTTTGGGAAGCTCATAGCCTGCATCTTATTAGGGTAATTAACAGCTCCATTTAGGCTTTCACTAAGCGCTTCAAAGGAAATGATGGTTCATAAAAGAACTGTTTAGTACCTGAAATCGATAGCTAATTAATAAGATAACTACAGAAGACAAGAGAATCCTTCTTCTGTTAGATAACTGCGGCTCCCATGCAGACATCATTCTTGATCATATGAAGCTGGCTTTTATTCCTCTGAACACTACCAGTAAATTTTAGCCCCTCAACAACGGAATTGTGAGGAGCTTCAAGATTTTTCATACAGAAAGGAGATTTTGCGCCGGAAACTACGAAATATAAATGAAACAACGACTCAGCCAACGGTCCGTAAAACGATAAGTTATTTTCGTTCTCTTATCCGACAGCTTGGGATAGTGTCCCTCAAAAGTTTGATTCAGTAAAATTTTCTCTGGTGTGGTTTTACCAAAGGATACCTCGTAAACACTAGGGGTATTTTTGAAGTGGAAGATGACATCAAAAATTTGCTTTTGCCCAATTGAGCCTTTGACCACCATATCGCTGTGGATAAGATAAATTTTCTTTCTACTACCTTATAGTACCCTAAGACGATGCAATTGCCTGCTTTGAGGAGCCCACAATGGTACAAACGCACGATAATAACAGTGGTGATGAATGTGACAACCAACAAAAAGAGGCTGAGGCAGTTCCTCCAACACCCAAAAAGACAGTCCAATTTGCTGCAAGTATAAGTTTGTAAGCAATGTACGCTAGATTTTTGCCGAACATTAAGCAAACACTGTGCACTTTGTGCAATAATCGTTTCCAAAATAAAAAGAACCAAACTTCTTTTCTGCTCTATTTAAAACATCAATAAACTTGTTGTTGCGCTTCCATTTAGGACCATGGGAGATTGATTTGTGAAAGTTGTTTTCGTTATTCACCATTACCTCACAAAACCCTTATAGAAGGGACGATCCGCACTTAGGGAGATTTTGGTCTCCCCATATGTTCTCTTTATTAAAGGTCCCCACTATATATAAGCATGTTACAAACGCAACAGTAACAATAGTGCAACGAGGAGCTATTTATTGGTCGGCCATACTCACCACTTCATAGTGCTGTCTACAGATTAATGCTGCGTTTTAGAACACAGGACGCTAGCCAAGCGGAAAATCTTACCACATCCTCGAGCACCACCGCTCATCATCCGCGACCACTTAGTCAGTCGACCGAAACCCAGTTTATTTACGGCTAGACACGAAATGCGTCTGTTCCCCTGCCCGAGACCTGGGGGTGTGCCCGTTAGCATACAGCTTTGCTAGTTCTGGCTTACGTAAAGCTAATGATTATTTAATGAGGCTCATTTTGTTAGCTTTATCACAGCACTATATCACAAACATTATATACCTTTTAATAACCCAGTATAAAGGCGTGGTTTCATAAAAAATGGGCAATATAAATGAAAAAGCTGTACTGACAGATGTTGTTGTAATATCAATCATTCGGAGGAAATAGATATCTTTCTGACACCACTCTGGGTGGTTTTGGTTGCCATCTGACCAAACGCTTGCTTTTGACTATCCTACCTCTGAGAATAAACCGAATTTATCCTGTACACACGTCCCTTTTTCCGCTTATTGCACTCGCTGGGATCAATCACAATCTGCCTCTCATTTACTTGTCATAATGGTGCCATTATGGTACCACGTTACACATAAAACACTTCAACATGTTTGCCAGTTGCAGTCATTTTTGTTCGATCGGCTAAGGGCATTTCTTTAGTTAATCACCTCAAAAAAAAAAAAAATAAAAAGACGCTTTCGGGTTCGTTAGCCGTCCATCTTCTACAATGGTTTTAAAATAGCAATTCAGAAAATAAAGTTTGTAGTAAATTCGTTCATCTAAATGCAAAGAAGCGGAAAGTTATCCATCATAAGCCATCAAAGAAATATTTTTTCATTTAAACGGACTGGGGGCTTCAGATATCGTAGAAAAGTGCAAAATTAAAGTTGGGGAGAAAAGATTTTATATTTTGCTTTGATCAGTTAAACCAAGTCAAAATGAAGTTTGTCAAAACTCAAAATTGCAGACTATCAGGCTACCACTTTCTATGAAATCACTCACTTTGTAGAACAGTCGTTCATTTCGGTCTTGTAAGGCAGTTAGAAAACTGTATCGCTCCAGATCACCACTCAATTTTACCAAGTTATCCATCATTTTTTCTATTTGTTGTTCCATGGTAAGTACTGCCGGTGGAAGCAGACCGTGAATGCCCAGGAGCTGACGTTCACGCAAACTGAAAGCTGTTCCCTTCAGTGATGGACAGAATGAGTGAGACGGATAAATATATAACATGATAAAATTGGAGTAATAAGATGAGTTTTTTCGGTAAATAAGTTACAAACTAATATCCATGCATAGAGTTGCATACATGAAATGTGAGTGAGAAAGAAAACAAGCTGCTACACTCGGCGAGGATGGAACGCGCTTTTATGCAAAGCTTAACCTAAAAACAACTTCCGCCACTCACTTGAATCAAAGATATACCAACTTCCCACTTGACTATAACACGTTGTACTGGGGCTGATTCTTGTCCATGATCCAGCTTGAGATTGTAGGATAATCTTGCATCTACCATAATAACTACATGGTAATAAGAGGACTAACTACTCTATTGAGATTAGAACTCAACAAAACTCCGCAGACTGTATTGCTGCGGCGAGCAGTGACTGCGTTAAAGGGGTGTAAGCCTTATCCCAATAGTGTCGAAGCTGTTTGCGTCTGTCGTACCCCGCAGGTTATACCAAACGCGTGAAGAGCAGAATCGAGAGCAGCAGTCTGGGTTTTATCCCGGTCGTGGATATATCGAGCAAATTTTCACCCTCTGACCATTGTTAGAGCACCGTCATGCCTCCTAAAGACCTACACTGATCGTGCCCCTAGATACCCGCGTGGCCTTCGACTCCGTCAATAGAACTGCATTTTGGTACTGTTTGTTGAGAAATGGATTAGCTGAAAATTACACGTCTTCCCGCAAAGAACTGCATCATCACATCTCAGGTCGGGTTAGCACCTAGGGGCAGCTATCTTCCCTTTTGTCGTCCCCAGTGCGGTACTTCGAGATTGCTCTATATCCCTATTTCTCTTCAACTTTTCTATAGAGAATGTTCTACGGAATGCCATGTTTGGTGTACTAAACGGTGAAGTTGAACCTCTTCCAAAGATTAGAGTTTTCGTCCTAGAGTATGCCAACGACACCGCCTTGCTGAGTAAAAACGCCAGCATATATATATATATATATATATATATATATATATATATATATATTGTCAGCACGAAGAGCCTGAACCTTAGGTAATGGAAAATCTGCTTGGGTTTTCGAATATAAAAGTCCAACGCCACTGCCCGGAAACAAACGGGCAATATTCCGCTTGCATAGCAGATGCTCTACCATCTGAGCTATTGCCGTACGGGCAATAGGGTGTGAATTACGCAAGTGAATGTCCAGTGATGCGCAAACCACCATTTCAGTGAAACACGGCAATTGTGTCTGTTTTAACCAATGAAATAACCTCGACGGTTCACTGGATCACGTTCAACCATGTGCTAATCGTCCTACTATGAAGTGGCCGACGAGGCCAGTTCAGTGATTAAAACCAGTACCATTGCCGTGTATCATTGAAATGGTGGTTCGCGCACCACTGGATAATCATTTCCGTAATTCACACCCGACTGGACGTACTGCGATAGCTCAGCTAGTAGAGGGTCTGCCGGGTAAGTGGAATACTGCCGATCCGTTTCTGGCTAGTGGCATTGGACTTTTAGCTGTAAAACTGCAAGTGGATTTTCCACAGTATAAGATTCAGTTACTTTGTGCCAATAATACATTCTACCATCACCATCGCTGTCGTACAGCGTTAAACAGTAGAACAAGCTCCGCTGATCGCTGCCTTTCTCACCATGTTGCATGGTGAAGCAGAAAATGTGAATATACAAGATGGACAGAGAGTGGACCTACAAGAGGGAAAAGCAAAGAAAGCCCTAATAGCCAACACACGGAATACACAGTATGACTGTATAAACGCACATCGACTAATCATTCTGATTCAGCATAAAGTGACAACACTACCGCTACTGTTCACGGCCCGCTGCCATATCCTTCAGTGTCTCCAGCCAACTGGCTGATGGATATTTCGAACCCTAACCACAAAGGCGTGAGACACCTACTTTTCCTGAGTTCTCTGTACATTTTCTCATTCCTCGTTGCCAAGTAATCTGTTGACCTCCATGTGGCTTCTTCCACTCCCAAGGAGGAACGAAAAATAGGGCGCGGTACGCAGACGTATGTCTGCCATACGTGATACGTGTCCTAACCAACGAAGCCTACTAAGCTGAATACGCTGGGATAAAGAACTCCCTGAAGTAGTACCCAATACTCGATTTCTGACCTCAGTATTGCTCACCCGGTCATTCCATCCATTCTTAGCAATAATACGCAAACATCGATGGTCGAAAACCCCAAGACGACGAATATCTTCTGCACGCAGACCCAAAGTCTCGTAACTATACGAAAAAACTAAACGCACTGAGACACAATACACACGACCTTTCAACTTCAGTGGAACATCAGGTCGGCTCCACAAGTGCTTCAGTCCAGCGACCGTTGCTCGAGCCTTGGATATACGCGTGTTCATCTCTACTACCGTACTCCCTTCCGTTGTCACGTTGCTTCCAAGGTAACTAAAGCGGTCAGCAGTTGTTAATTCTTTTCCATCGGGCATCAGGCTTGGAATCGTTGACGTCCAGTCTTGCTACATCAGTTTACACTTCGAAGGTGCAAAGCGAATGCCAAATGGAGCTACAGCTCTCCCAAGTCTATCTAGCGTATGTTGCGCATGATCCGTGCATTTGAAAAAGCATACAAAGTCTTCTGTGTAATCTAGGTCACACAGCTTCTTACTATTTTTTAGTTCGATGCCCACATCCTGGAGACCTCCCAAGGCATTCTCCATTATCTCGTCCATGACGAATTTAAACGAGAATGGAGGAATTGGACATTCCTGTCAAACAACGCTTGTCGTTTCGAACCGACTGGATAGTTCACCCTAAACCCTTACGCGGCCAGAAGTATGAGATTACAATGACCCCAGTAGATTCACTAAATTCTGCGGCATACCTTTCCTGTGAAGAACATTGAACAGCGCCGTCCAGTCAGCTGAATCGAAGGCACCTTTCAAGTCCAGGAAAACCCCTAATGTCGATCGACGGTATGTGTGACGCACCTCTAGTAATTGACAAAGGGTAAAAATCTAGTCGATGCCTCCTCGACCTGAGCGAAATTCAGCCTGTTGTTTGCAGGCGTTCCTCTCGCGAGCCGTTGTCAGACGACGCAGCAAAATCGAGACCAATACCTTGGTGACTATCCGAATTAGGCCAATTCCACGACGATTACCACAGTCATAGCGTATTCCCTTCTTAAGGGTGGGTATAATCAATGAGTCACTCCATAATAACGGAATACGTCCCTCCTTCCAAACGTCACGGAGCAAGGTGGTAAGTGATTTTATCAATGTATCACCATCCATTGAGAAAAGAACTGGGGGGGGGGGGGGAATTTGTCAGGACCGGCCGTTTCCCCTTGCTTTAGTAATCGAATACATAAATCTACTCCTACGTCCGGTGGAGGTTCAAGTGATACTCCCCAAGGACTCGCAGCTGTTGACGCCTGACTAATTACATTACCGCGTGGTCAGCTAAACTGCTCCTTGAAATATTCGACCCGACGGTCCAGCCTTTACTCTTTCCTATGAATGGGCTCCCCATTACTATCGCATATCGTTTCACTGACTGGGGTTCTCCGTCTACCTGTGTCGCGAACAAGTTTGAACAGTCTTTGACTGTTACCTGAAGCAGCTGCTATTTTCATTTCTTCGGCTACTTCCACCCACCAATTTTCGCAATCATTCCTGAGGCTTTTTGTAGCTTGCTTTTGTAGTTTTCCAAGTATCTTATTCACCTCCTTACTGTTCGAGAGCTGATATTTTCACTCTAATAGCCTGATCGGCTCTTACGAAATCCAGTGTCTTTGATGGACATCGGATCTACGACCACAGGCGAAACCTGCTACCACGTGCATCGCCTTCTGTATATGGGCACGATGCTCATCTGCATTAATGTTCGTCGTAGTTTCCAACTCATGTGCTAACTTTTGTTCATAACGGGTGCGTACTTCTGGATCACAAACGCTGCAAGGCTAACCGGATTTGCGGTTTACGTCGACGACCATGGAGATGGTGAGAAAATCGCATTAAAACGAGTGCATGGTCCAAATCTACGTACGTGGACCAGTAAGATCTACAGTTCCGAACAGAACTGCGCCATCGGTGGCTTACGGCGATATGACCAATCTGACTTAATGTACCTGTAGAGTTAAATCGTCATGTCAATGTGCGATTGAAAGCTGTGTCGGAACTTCTTACTGGATACGAGTAACCGATTGTCTGCACAAAACTGCAGAAGCTTATCCCCGTTATCTGTGTGCCGAGCGGGCAAAGCACAACGCCAGTCTAAACAAGCTCCTAACGCACTTAGTTTGCCAACTTGTGCATTAAAATCACCTGCTAATAATACTATGTCAGGGGCTTTGCTGCTGCAAATGAGAGTGGTGAGTTCATCATAGAACTCATCCTTCTGCATGTCGGAGCTGTAGTCTGTTGGAGCATATCTCGACATCACAAACAAATTTCACTTAACACAGCTATCCCTTCGAGCGCCAACTGACCCCTGGAGTCTCAGCACATAAACGACTATTGACCGGTATCCAGTCTAACAGAGCAGCTTCAGCCTTGTCAGTCAAGACAATTCCTACACCACGTTAACCCGCAGCTGGAGCTACTTCGTATCATGAAGTGCGCAGAAAATACCTCGATGAAATACCAGGAGCAGCTAGTTGAATCACACTGCTCGAATCCCGGATACGCTTTTCACTTAAGCAGCAGGCATTATTCTTTAGAGAATCTGCTGTCAGCGCTAGGCACGCCTGCTGACCGGCCTGCATGAGTACGCACGTTATAGGAGCCCAGATTTAGAGGCTGACGAGGCTTGAGAAAATGTGAGTTGTGCGGTTGTGGATTATTTACCAGACTACTTAACACTGAATCGTTGCGAGTATCGACCGTGTTATCAGTGGGAGCATTATGGGTGGACGGAGGGGACGAAGATAGGTGGTTAGGGACAGAAGACAAAGGTTGAATAGAAAAGAGGGAACTTTGAGCAGTAGCCAACTTATCACTACCCACCCCGCTCGACGCAATAGACAGTGCAATCATGATTATCCTGCTTGACGACCGATGTAGTATGGAATTCTTTCTATTCGTGCGACTCATGGGAGATGCTGGGTGGGTACTGCTAGGGTTTCCAGCCACAAAGCAGGAGAACGATTAGGGTCCTCGTCCAAAGCATTTAGTTCTAACAAGAACCTATCCACAAGGCAGCGGAATGGCTTAGTGGAAGCTCATTTGCTTGGATCAATTATTCTTACACTGATTTTGCCGATTGAGTCGCCAGCTCAGATCGATCCCCAACCTGGATGACTAGGAGACTGGACTTTGTCTGAACTCTACCCATTGACCTGTCGGGTATGATTGCATCTCCGGCTTAAAGAAGCCATCCTGTATAGCTCTTTGGGTCATAGAAGTACGCAAGCCATCACACCACATCAAGATGCAGTCCCGTCGTGAATATATATATATATATATATATATATATATATATATATGTTTATGTTGAACAGCTGCCCGAAACCAGCATGGGATGGATTTTTGAACAACTGAAAACCCAGAGGATGCATCCCCATTTGCACATCTCCAATATGTTTTTCATCTAACCACGCAGAACCTTAAAGTAGACCAGAGAAAATGACCACAATCGGTTACCCCTTAGTAATTCAACCGGTCGATACAATAGTGACACCCGTTTGACAACTATGAATGTTAAATATATACCATAACTGTGAATCGACCGTGATATGACATCAGTATAGAAGCCAGGTGAAAGAAAGCCGGTGAACGAAGATATCAATTTCAAAGTCACACGACAAAGCTTACCTTATTGGTACTGGGATCTCGCATTACATCTATCCCGTGAACTTTGGGAATTTCCTTCACGAGCACATCACTTGACATCCACCTTATACTGGTTTGTTTCGCTAATTTTCCAATTTGATACAACAGTTGCCGCTTCATCTTGCACTGAAGAGAAGGGAACAAGGGAAACGGCCTGGATTAAAAAACTTCACAACTTAATAAATGTCTGATTATTCATGGGTTCACATAAATAAGATAATTACACACATACATGCATGTACAAAGTTCAGTAAAAATAATTCCCCAGGCTGCCAATTAGGTACAAGAAAATGAGGTTTTCTATTGTTCTGCTATAAAGCACATTCATTCCAACCACTATATCCCTTTGTAGCACACAGCCCATCAGTAACATAGAAGGGGATTTCACCAATCAAAGTAAACCGATACGAAAGAAATCAAAGGCCGGAAAAATGGGCACTGTTTATTGAGCATTTTATTTCAATATACTGATCTGAATATGCTGAAATGCCCTTAAATACCAAGTTAAAGATCGTTCTTCCATGCGCTTAAGGTGGGTAAAATAGGGACAATTATTCCAATTTCATAATTTGAAAGACTAAAGGTGGTTAACGGGAAACGTAGTTTGAGAAAAGTGACAAATTAACGAAACGTTGCGTATTTTACACGACTGGCATAAACCGCTCGAAAACCATTTAGAAACCGCTCAGTCTCTGCAGAGACTGTTCGAAAACAGGTCAGTGCAAAGGAGCGAACCGTTTATTCACAAGAGTATCGTACGATACAATGTAAGGTTTTGTCACTCTGATGTTATCACGCAATAATATGCACATGAACAGGTTTCACCTGACAAACTCGGTCTCCACGGTGACCTTCGGTTCGGTTTGGTGCGCAGGACGTACGCGACAGCGCATCAAATTTCAGTTCAACTCAACGCAATTTCGATTGGAACTCTTCATTCTTCATTATTGAGATAGGGTGCCTCTGTACAAGGTAAGCCGCATGGCCGTAATTCAGCGATTAGGACCCAGGCATGATTTGCTAACAGCAGTCTTGTAGCACGAACCATCTTCATCTCAGTTCAGATTGCCCAGCACAAACAATGGCCATGGCCCAACGAGCTTCCAGAATTCCTCCAGAGATATATATGAAGGTTACGCACGCACAACTGCTCCACGTACATTGTCGAATCCCCGCTAAAAATAGAGGAGAAAAGTAAAAGTTCATCACACATCAACCGCGAGGGACACAGTGCTTGGTGATCGCTCACTAAGGCAGCATGCAACAAACGGAAATGTGAGCTACAACACACTTCGGAGGGATCATAGGTTCACCTCTCATACTTCTAGTAAACTTGTTCAGAACCCACTGCCAGAGGTAATCTCGTTACGGTTGATTTCTATGTCCTTCTTGATAAACTGTACCTTCCGCCGATTTACCATTCCACCAGTTAGGTTGTTCCGATTTTTAACTACCCTGTCAATAAGTCAACACGATCTGAATATCACTGTAGTCCAGAATTTCTTTGGCTTCTTTTTGTGTCCCCTTGTTAAGAAGTCTTATGCCATTTGAACCAGACTAGCCGGCCCAAGGCCGGAATAACCTTTCGGTATCATAAATGTTTCCATGAGATCTCGAAGTCTCCTCCTTTACAACGGGAACTGTTGGAGGACGGGGGCCCCTGTTCTTGATTCCTAGCTCGCTCCTTGACATTTTACTGTTTGACTGCACTCTAAAAGCTGAGAACTGTTAACACCTGACTGCTGCCCTCGCGCTCTTCTCACTCACTTTCAAAGATACACTTTGCCACACTCCCCCTTTGCCTTCTCGTTCGTACAGGTCGTGGAGAATGTCGTTCTGGTTGGTCTGCTCGTGAAGAGCCAAGAACTAGAGTAGCGTGCAAGTGGTTCAATTTCTACCAGGGACCGAAATAAAGTTTTACTAGGGAAGCTGCTGGGTAGGGTTTGGCGGCTTTTCTATTGGCCAGATGTGGCTTCAGGTCATATGAGTTTCCTTGTTTTCCGTCCTTCGAGGCCCCGTGCAAGCACTTTTCTAGGAGTTTATTCACAATTTTGTTGAAGTTTTTGGTTAGTTTTTCAAATCAGTTTTTCCTATCGAACTTCTTCGTCTTCTATTCATCGTATTTGTTTTAGGTCGTATTGCTTCTTTTATCGTCACTTTCATGGCTGACTTCTTCCCGTTTTTTTCGACAAGTGGGCCACTAGGTCATGTCTGCCAGGCTTAACCTTACCATTGAGGCAGTCGCGGCTTGTACACTGGCATTCACCCTTGCTGATTAGAAACTCTGGTTAACGGTGGTTAATTAAAATTCAAAAACTACCGCACAACCAGCGATGCCAACCGTTTGAGGTGGGTGGCAGGCCGACCCTCCAGATAAAAATGCAAGTTAGGGACGTAATAACCTCTTTCCGAGGTTACCACTAGACCTTGAAGGGGACGATCAATTCCGGCGCGACCCTAAAGTGGGGCCAGCGCGCGAAATAAATTCACTGTATTGAGCTTGGAAGTGGAAAGCCTCGGAACTGCCGCTCGCAGTGCAGACTATGGGAAGACCGACAGTAAGCGAGGGCCCACTCGTAAGGGAATTTTGGCCGCAGCTTGTGCCGCATATCATTCCAGTTTTGCTGAATGCCGCCGGAGGTTGCTCGCTAGGGGAGACTGCGGCGATAGCTGTCGACGTTATATCGCGGTACAGTCCCACTCTCCCTGGGGTGACCAGGTCTTCAGTCACAACGATAACTGCTTTGCCATACTCCATCGACTTCGCCTCAGTTTCTTCTAGAATTTAATCGGGTTTACAAGGATTAACAGTGAACAGAAGTGGGTCACAGCTGTGGTGCCGCGCACGCCCACCTAGACCCTATGGTCCTTCTGCCTTCTTCGACCGGCGGTGCTGCTTCTTTGTGTTGGCCACCCTGTCGTCGAGGTAATTGAACTTAATCACCGTGATAACCGTACGCCACTGAATGCGGCCAGAAACACTTCTGTTCAAGCATAATATTAGTTCTTCCACTCAATCTGATTTAACCGATCATTGAAGTCACGGAATTTCACTTCGACCGAAAAAGCTCGTCCGCACTGTCTAGCGGGTTGCTCTCAACTGCATCTTTGCTGGGGAGATGTTCGTCCCGTCTTCGTTCTGCACTAGCACGCGTTCTCTGTCTGCAAAAATCTTGGAACTGGCTCTCTTTCTTCTTTCTCACATTCATGTTTGTAACTGTGGGGCTTGTGTTCAAGAATAGTTGAAAAACCCGGCACTTTGACGACTCACTGGTGTTAATAATGGCAGCAAACTGTTCTGGCAGTAAAGGAATTCCGCTAATAAGGTGACTGGGGGCGGAGTGTCCACATATATCAGCTTCACATGGTTTGTCAAGTCTGAAGTAGTTTAATGGTAATAGTGGTTTATTTCGGAGACGCCCGAGGCATGCTGGGTGCATGATCAACTGTTTACAAGTAATGGAATAAACAGACAAAACCCCTGAAAATGTAGAAATTTACACGACAGAATTTGGAAGTAAGAGGCTCAGAGGAGGGAGTAAGGTGGAATGAAAGTACGGCAAATGTATGCACACCAAACAGAATGTACTACGTTTACAAGGAACCCATGGACGGATTCAAATGGACGCCTGGTGAGTTTGAAAAGTCAGGGTCAGGAGAGGAATCCGGCTGGGTATAAACCAAACACCCGAGCGCGGGAAAAAGCTACTTTGACCTCATCGTTCAAGCATGCGCGATAACTGATACTCATTTTGGTGAATCATACAGCAAACGGTAACTACACTACAGTAAATATAGAAAATTTGAAGTTCCGCTTTGAAGAACCCGAAAATCGTTTTCGAAATCTGAAAAACTCTTCTACATACCGCAACCTTGGCGAGAAATACCGCAGAACCATCAACCAAAGCAGCGCCCGCAGCACCAACAGTCGCTGTCAATGACGGTGCTAACCTTGATCACAGCTCCTATATACCAGCTTGGCACGCATTCAAACAAAAGTCGCACCGTAATATTTCACGTCATTCTCATTTTCTACTGGCACCGATTCATCTGTTTCAACCGCTCCACATGTAACAGTCCCACAACTTCAGTCGGGCTATATTTAAGCCCGTATGTTTAGACACTATCGATCCGGCTGGTCATTATAGGGACACCTGAAGCTGGCTGATATACATGAGAAAGGCTAGAAATCTTCATAAGTAATTGTAATAGAGGGAAACGATGGAGAACAAGCGAGATTTACTGCAAAGGATTAGGTAGCAACGAAGCATTGGTACTCTGCAATAGGTGGTTGGCGAACAGGGCACGAAACTCATTGTAAAACAGGGAGCAAGCAAAGTAAGACGCAAAGGTTGGATCAGGTAAGAAAATAAATCATAGGACTTGGACACAGTAGATGTGAGAAATAGGTGTAGAAGGAATGGATGCATATCATGGCGGTCAGCGGGATGATAGCAAGAGAGATGGCCTGTGAGGAACTGCAGGATACAGATCGAATGCATATATACATATGTGCGCATGTTTATATATATATATATATATATATATATATATATATATATAAGAGAAGTCGGATCGTTAACAATGGAGTCCTAGAAAGAAATTATCAGTTATTAGGAAGGACAGGTTAGGTTAGGTCGAATGTTTCAAGAATTAACTTTGGAATATCGTGGTGAGTTATTTTCATGACAGGTGAACTTGGCGGATCAAAAGAGAGAGTGGAGAATGCGGAAGCACAGAAAAGACGACGACTGAGGAGCAGTTCAAAAAAAGGGGAGATGAAAGAGAGTATCGAAGGGAACAGGTAAGAATAAATCTAATAATCTGATTGGTGTAGGTGAGACATGTGGTGTCGGTGAAGAATGGGAGAAGGATAAATAAATGGACTTACATTATTCAGAAGGAAGATGGTGGCGACGGAGATGGCTAAGCAGCTCAGAGCGATTGTGCAAGCAAGGTGGAGAAAGGTACCTGGGAGGTAAAACTGTCCGTGGTGCAAGATGCATCAGCAGTGACGGCAAACAGCATGGGAGAGGAATGAGCGAAAGGGGTACCACAGGGTAATAGCAGATCAGCCGGACTGAAACTGTGGATAAGAACCACGACGAAACAGTGATGTCGCATTTGGCGGCAAGTGAAAAGGCAGAGCGGTCCGAAAGGCACGCATTAGATGCCTGTGACAAACAGTAGACGAAGCGGGAGATGGGAACACTGGCCGAAAATGACAGGTAAGACATAACCAGTAAGATCGTCTCATTGCAGGTGGAACACGAAAAAGGCAGAGAGGGAAGAAGCACCGGGACAGGTAAACCGGTGGACGAACATAATGCATGAAAAATGGATGCGGTTGGGAGTCAGGGACATGGAAATTAGGAGCCGCGTGCATGCAGGCAATTGTAAAAGTGAATGCAACTGGACGATACTAATTGAAGCACTTCCAAGTGGAAGGATCCACAGAGGAATCGCGGAGCCAGGCAAGGGAAATATGGTGATAGCTACTGGATAATGAATGTGGCTGTGAGAGATGCAGAGTTTGGGACGGCAGTTCTAATATGAGAATTGGTTATGAGTGCAGGTAGGGCTGGTGTTTAATGGTATTAGGTATAAGAAGGGAGAACAAGGGAGGGTTTGACAGAACGGTAGGCAGTGAGGCGTAAGAATGCGATCGATGAGCCTTAGAGGCCTAGAGTGATACCAAATGAATAGATGCTACAGGCCTGCAACGTCGACATGAGTGAAGAATTAGAATATTGGCGGTCGTCGGCAGAGTAAAGTGTGTAGGACAACAGTGACGTGCAATGAGAGGTAACACAGTGAGAGCACATAGGAGCAAAGACAGAATGGGTAGGTGTGTATACCATGGAGGGACGAAAAAATGGATGTGATAAGAGCGATGACGAGAGTGATAGGTGGGCGTACGGTGGCGAACAAGAACGGTTGGAGCATGCGATTTGCAGCTGATGGCATTAGAGCGTGCGATCCGCAACCGGTGTTAGTGGGCGGGACTGGCCGTGCACTGGACGCCCAACCTGTAAAACACTTCGAGGTGAACACAGGGGGTGTGACCCACCAGCCTAATTGCGCTCACACATTGTTGCAGACGGCCTGCACGCTCGATGTGCGCCGGCCAAAGCGGTGGATCTGACCGCGCCCCGCACCGTTCGGATTGGCACTAACGTTCATTGATGGCTATGCGTGTGGGGCGCAGTTCGGCTATGAAAGTATGAGATATAAGTCCAGCCATCGGATGGCCAGGCTGCGAGGGGTTCCAGAGGACGGAGCCAGCGGCTAATATTCGGCCAAGCAGCGGCGTTATCCAGGCGCGTATACCAACGTTGAGGGTAAAATGCACGTAAGGAGAGAACTGGAAAAGGAGAGCAGATAATAAACAGCAGTCAGGGTGTGCCTCTGCTGTGGATCAACGGTTAACGGAGGCATATAAAAACCAGTAAAGGACGAGGCATAAGAGTGACAAAGACTACGGGAGAAGGTGGAAGCAAAGTGGATGAAAATAGCAGCATTTCAATTGGTTTGATTCATTAAGGAAGTGGCCATAGCTAGTCCAACGTTGAGAACTCAGTCAGATAGATGAAACTATCTACCGTTGATTGTATCGTTAATTGAAGTGAGCAGGGTCGGCGACGGAGTTGGTCTTAGAAATCGAGGACCCTCTCGTAAGCTATATCTTCTGCATTGCTCATATTGGATAAATGAAGTGCACGGGTGACGCTGAGATATGGGATGAGTGCTGACAGAAATTGGGACCTGGTTTGTGAAGCTCGAAGGGTGATGGGCAACTTATTCCAGACTTTGGAGTAGACAAGAAGTAAAAAACGTGACCGTATGGCTGACTTAGCTATACTGGAAGGGACAGTAAAAGGCCTGTGCCGAAGTGAGTAGGGGGTTTCACAGGAGAAGCTTACTGGGTTAAAGGAAAAAAGACCGGTTATAGAGGAGGTTACACAAGAGGACTAAGTTAGGTCTTAAGCGGCGGAGCCAGAGTGGGTCAAGATTCAGATTTTGGCATCGTTTTCTATAGCTTGAAGATGTGGACCAACCGAGTAGTTTTTTTTGGTAAGAAGCCTTTGTATGCTTTCATTCGAAACTCTGTCGAATTTTGTCATGTTAAAAAATATTATTGGGCAGTTTTCAAGCGAAGCCTGATGTGGGATTCGTAGATGCTGATGATACTGTCCCGGAGACGAAAGGAGCGGAAGAGAAGGGCCACACTTCTTCTAGCATTGGCCGTTTGGATGGCGGCATGCTCGGAAAAGTTGAGAGAGAGCAGGAATAGTTGAGGCCCAAATCGTGGATGGTAGGTCGACTGGCTATTGTAGACCCACCAAGAGTTAAGGATACAGGGGGTAATGGGAACTTGTAGGCTAGGACCTCGCATTTATCAGTGGAAAAGCTCAACCTCCAGGTGCGGCACCTGCAGTGAAGTGCTGAAATGTCAGCGGAAATTTTGCAAAAAGTAGGGACAACATTATTAGAATTGAACGAGTAGACTATTCTTATATCGTCTGCAAACAGGAATGGCTTGCCCTGGTGTACTAGATCCAATGCGTCATTAATGTACACCAGAAATGGGAGAGGACTCAGTACGCTGCCCTGTATAACGCCAGTTGTAACAGGTTTTGGTTTAGAAGTATGTCTATTGATGAGGATCACTTGCGAACGATGAGCGAGATAGGATTTTAGCCAGGAAAGCAGCTGGTCAAAAATGCCGAATGAATGCAATTTGGAGATAAGGTGCGGGTATGAAACACGGTCGAAAGCCTTTGACAGATCCTGGTAGATAATTACTAATCCCTGCCCGCTATCAACGGCCTTGGTGGCTAGGTTAAGGAAGTCAAACTGACATGTGGTGCATGATTGCGATTTGAGAAACCCGTGCTGGCTATCGCTAAGAAGGTTTGAAGCGAGGAGATGGGTAGCAATGCCATCTTTGATAATCTTTTCCATTATTCTGGAAATGATGGAGGTACGGATGATCGGACGGTAATTAGCAAGTTCGTAGACAGGTCCATTTTGTGTCGTGGAATGATGACTGAACGCCTCCAGTTCGACGGTACCAAACTAAATTTGAGTGACAAGGTGGATAGGTTTAGTAATAAAAGTGGAAGGTCCGATCCACCGTTAATGATTGCAGCTGGGGGCAACCCGTCTGGTCCAGGATGGGCTGATGCTTTATACCATGAAATGAGCCCGGAAATAACGCTTACTTCAAGGGAAAGGGTGGACAAGGAAGAGCTTGTTATAGCCAAAGGAACTGAGGGGGCTGTATATGAGGCGGGGTTTGTGGAATTGGCGAAGTAATGGTTGAAGGCCTCAGCGATATCAGGAGGGCAGTTGACCGGAGTTTTGTTCGGCAACATAACGTATTCGATCATAGTATCTGTTGCCAAGTTCCTAGATCTGTGTAGCAGTGAGAGTTTCAATGCTTTATTGGGATGTCTTAGGGCTTTGGCTTCTTCGTAGCGGAGCTGTTTTTCTTTTAGGTCCCGGATAATATCGGTAAGACGTGTTGGTCTCATGAGAAGAGAGAAATCGTGGTTTTGGAGGTAAAGCCTGTGCTTCTTAAGGTTTTTTCGTCGGAGGGAGGTAAGTTTGGTCTTCCTGAGGGAGGAGTTTTAGGATATTGGGCTGAATTTCAGAAGGCAGTTTTCTATGTGAAGGTAAAAGTGATCAACCGCCCGTTGGGGGTCAGCCTTTGGAAAAAACTGCTGCAATCTTCGTTACGGATGGGATTGGGCAGAGGATTCCAATTTAAATGGGGGGAATTGTTGACTGAAGTCAGATAGTCTGATGGATAAAGGTGGAATGAAAGATCACCTGCCACTAACTCATGGTCACTACCCGGAAATTTATTCAGAACGGAAACCCAAAAGTGGGGAAAGCTGTGAGTGAATATAAGATCTAGGACGTTGGCTTTTCTAGTAGGGGTTTTAACGCGTTGCAGCCGGCCCCCAATGTGAGCATGGGACACAAAGTCTATTAAGTTGGGAGGTGCTGTGAGGTTTCTCCAGGATATTTTAGGCCAGTTAAAGTCACCGGCTATGATTATAGCCGCCGAAGGTAGTAGTGAAAGGTAATCGAAGGCTTCAATTAAAAGTGTTAAGTCTGCAACAGTAGATGGGGTCGGGCGATAGACACAACCAATGTGCATGACTACAGTCGGGAACCGAATTGCGAGCCATAGAGAATCCGGAATTGAGTCGAGTGTGGCATGTCTGATGAGGATTACTGAAAGGACGTGGTATACGTACACAAGGCACCCACTTCCGCGTCTGTCGGTCCTATTTACCCTAAAAACCTTGCACCCTTGAAGCGTAATTTCCCTTGTGCAGGTGTGTTCGGTGGGCCAGGTTTCAGTAATAAGGATGATGTCAGGACTGGATGTTATGACGTAGTGTTTTGAGTGATGAAGCCTATATAAGATGGGCCGCGAGTTAAATGCCATGAATGATAATCCACTCACGTGGGAGTGAGGGTCTCGGTTAGGTAAAGTAGGGGAGTTCTTGGTCGGAAAGGGTGCATGGTGAGGGGCTTGAGTCGGAGCTATTACCAAAGAGGAGGAAAAGCGAGCGTTGGATGCCTCCCCGATGTCTTCGGAAGAATCAGCCGCTGACGAACCGGAAATAATCAATTTTGGGTTATAACGAGGTGAAAGACCTTAGACGAAGTGGTCCCGCCACTTGTCCTGGTTCGTTGGGATCGTTCGATGCTCCGGTGCAGTGACAGAATACTGGGTTATGGAAGTTATTGGCCTTTCTACTTGACAACCTTGGTATTGGTTGTTGTTGTGTGGTAAGAGTAAGCCTCGGAGGGTAGGGATCAAAAGAGTTTGGAGTGGCTTCGCCGCCCATCGATGCAGCCTGCCCAGGTGGGGAAGGATAGGAATCGGCGGTTGGTGGAGGGGGTACACGGAGTTTATTTTCGGAGAAGGTAGTGGTAATAAGCAGAGCTGCGTAGTTGGCCTGCGGAGTTCGGTGTGCTACCGAAGGTGTGAACGATTGGCAAGGTGCCGGTATTGGAAAGTGGTTCATTAAGGCTAGAAGAGATGAAAGATTGTGGGATTGTTTGCGACGGCGTGGGGAAAATTTACTCGAAGGGGTTTTTGGATGCATCCGGCGCGTAAAACATTTGTGGTGGGGTAGGAAATGGTGGGGCAAAACGAAAATTTTAGTATGGTAAAGGAACTAACGAGATGAACGGTGGAGGCACGGAGAAGTTAGAAAATTATGAGCTAGGCAGGTGCAGCATTGAATAATGGCTGTGAGGTGGTTTGCGAGCACCGTCCGTATAAATGCGCGTAGAGCCTGGATTCCGCTGGGAGGAATTACGGTTTGAGAAACTATCTATCTTGGGAACAGAAATTGTAGATTCCGGCAATAATGACATCTTACTAGGGTATCTGTTCGCTTCCTATCTCTGCAGGACCTTCGGGGTGTAGCCTGGTGATATAAGTCGGTCGTTGCCTAGTGAACTGAACGTTGAGGCCCTCTGTAGGGATAGAGTGTGGGTTGCCGAATTTTGGATTTGCGGCCGTGGGTTACCGTTGGTATTGACACTCTGCATTGGGGCCTGATCGTAGATCGTTACCAACTTTCGGCCCATGGGTGATAAGCTAGATTGCGGCAATGAGGTTGTGTCCTTAGGTAAGCTACTTCTTGGCAGTTTGTTTGCGGGAGTATGCCCTGAAGACTGACGGGCGAGAATGACCTGGCAATGATATGGTGCGGTCCGGCGGATGGGTTTTAGTCGTGGCTATGTGGTGTGGACAAGAACGAACATACGTTGATTTATGTGTCGCCTTGGGAGGGTGATGCAAAGTTGTCAGGTCAGGGAGGCTACGCGATTTAGGTAGCTGCTTCTGATGCACAGAACTAAGCTGTCTGGCAGGACTCGGCGGATTTGAGTCCCAGGCATCAGCGACACTATTGACGAGCCCAGGGCGCTTGGAGACTGGTGGATTTGGAGAAGGCCCAGGCGTTGCATCAAGGTCCACATCAGACAGTTGTTGGCTGCTAGACGTTGGTTGCATAGAATAGGTTAGGGGAATGCCGAGGTTAGGAGTCTTTTGAACGGATTCCTGCCTTGGATGTTTGCGAGAGTTCAATTTTCTCAGCACTCCTCGTTGTAGTGGCGTTTTGTCGGGTAATATTGAATTGTATTTCTTGACCGTGGTCAATAAACATGCGCAAGGCATGATTAGAGAATACAGCAGTACATGTCAATGTGAAGTATTCAAAATTTCTAAATTTATGATTCAAAAAGCAGCCGAAATACACTAGTAAAGTAGTGTGGTGTTTGAGTGAGCCAGAGTCGTAATGGTTAAAGCGGGAATTGCAAATCGGTTTCGATTTCGGTTAGGGCGGTATGGATATCTGAACGAACGTGGGATTGCTGGTATAAGCGATGTATTGCGAGTTAATATCAATAACTGTTTGTTTATGAATAAACTCACTGGCTGTCAGTGAGTCCGGAAACTAAAAAAGTAGGGGGCATTGGTATCGTTGTTTGTTTGCGTAGTCTGCTGCTACTGCATGTCACACGTTCCATGTTGGCGGCCTTTAGCAAGGTGCTGCTGACTATGTTGTGTGGGCCCTATCGGGAATGTTAAATACAATGGCGTGATTCGAGTTTCGTATTCGTTTTGAAACCTCTGCAGATATGCTGTCAATGAAGTTACACGTGGCACCTAAGTTACAGTCCGTAGTTACCACAGAGGGCTCGAGGAGTTGAGCCAGTGGTGCCAGAACTCTGGTGGCTCTGTCAAGAGCTTCAATCCGCGATTCGAGTGAGCTAAAGTGTTGTAAGAGGCTGTCAATCTTGCTATTTGCGTAGTCATGGATGTTTGTTAATGAGACGGAGCATGGCATAGTGATTGGGAGACGTACGGCTGCGCGTGGCAAAATCTTACTGGTCGGTCTGCTTCTTTTGGAATTGCGCAGTGTGACTGTAGGCTTCGGATAATCAACTAGTTTTATTGAAAATTTAGCGACTGCAAAAAGCCTAGATACGGAACGGAGCTGAAATTCTATAGGAAATCACCTAGGATGTTTGTAAACAGGGTTGACCAGGTGGTTTCACTGTGTGGACGAAAGGGGGTTAGAGTTTTAGCCAAGAAAGAAACGATAACTAAAACGGTTGATTCAGCAAACAATCGCTAAGCATTTTATGGGTGGACTCACGAGGGGTGATTCTTGGTAGGTATAAATCTAGGTTTCCTGGTAAAGGGTTGTGTTAATTTATCGCGGTAATAAGTTGTGGACCCACAGTGGTGTAACGCAGCCATTGCCACGGACAATTTGATGCTTCAGAGTAGATAACCATTACTACTAGGTTCCACGTAAAAACAGGCCTCAACGATGGAAAATGGAAAAACCGAGACAACCTGATATGAACGGTATCGATTGCCAGCTTATTCAGTGCCATCTCAAATTTTCTCGCCATGGGAGCATCATCATAAAAACTTATACGTGGCCCTATTTTCCACACAGAAAGCCACCTCCTCCTTATACGACGGTTTTACCTTTTCTCGTTCCCTAGCCTAATGAAAACCCGCACATCAAAGTAGACGATTTTATTCGTGCTTCCCCCAAATCCTCATTGTGTTTTAATTCACTGGTCTTCATGTTTCTCCAACCAGAGGTAACTGCGTTTTAGGCAGGATTATTGCCCTTCATTGTGAACTATTCTCCTAAGGCTGTGTGCACACTTCTCGACCAGCGACCTTTTCCTGTTCCTTTTGGGGTCTAAAATATACTGCTGGTCCACTTTCCAATTTTTCAGGGAAACCTGCCAAAATGAATCCGTCTCCGAAATTTTTCGCGTAACAGCATTATCCCCCTACGGAAATCACTTTCTCATGCATCTTCCTGGTTTCCTTTCGAATCGTCCCTAAATAGCAACGCCAAACATTTTGTAGAGACGATCAGTTTGATTTTCAGCATGCACTGTTCATTAGAAACCATTTTTCTCCGTAAAGGCTGTGCCACTTCTCCGACAATAAAATCCTCAGGAAGACGGGAGGAATATTTTTACGAGTCCCGGAATAATTCTCAAGTAAGGTGCATTTCCCTTTCGACAAAGGAATGAATCAAACTCACTGGCTTTCTGTATCCTAGCCAACTCCTATGTAACCACAACAGTAACCGACTATGACAAGGCTTTCGGCTTCTGTGGGGAAAGAAAGCGAAAAAAGTGAAATTTGCTGCTGACGTTGACAGTATCAACAGTGCGTTCGTCCACCCATCGTATGACTCTCCGATTGCATTCTTTCCAGAGATTGGTGTGCAGATAGGTCCGAACTCTTCAAAAGAATGACCTCAGGTATTGGTCCTGATGGCTTATCGTGATCATTCTTGAGACGTAATGCTGTTGCTCTGGCCGATATACTTACTTCTCTCTCAAACAAACCTTTGTGCTCGTTCTCTATTCCCGATTGCTGAAGACCAGTCAACATTGTTCCTATACCCAAACCTTGTAGTTCTGTTGCAATAGCTGAAAGATTTCCCCCCTTTGCTCCAAATCCATTTGATCACGAACTTATAGAGCGGGGCACCCTTAAGTGCTTGAATTCTTTTATACACTCTCCCGATGACCCCTCACAGTCTGCCCATAAACTGAACAGGTCCACTGTGGATCCTATTGCTTCTTTATTCCACGAAATAATCAGATCGTTGGACGGATCAGCGAAGCCTGTTCGATGCGCTATTCTAGACTGCTCATCTGCTTTTGATTCTATTCCGCCGTCTGCCCTCCTCCGTAAACGGGATGCCTTCGGCCGTCCCACACCTTTATTTGCATGGCTGTCTGATTATTTTACCAACAGAACTCAGTGCACACGACTAAGTATTAAAACATCCAAACCCTTGGTGGACAATTCAAGAGTGCTCTAGGGAGCTGTCCTTTCCCCTACTTATTTTTCACCTACATTAGAGATCTTTCATCAAGTGCTCCTGCACATCTATCTAAATATGCCGATGATGTGGCCCTTTATCAAGGTGCTTCTGTAACCCAGAACTTTATTGACTTTTCCAGTAATCTGTCCTATATTAATGATTTCTCTGTCCGATCTGGTTTAACTTTAAATTTGTCCAAATGCTTTGAATGCGTACTTACCCCTTCTCGATCGGCTTATCCTTGTAATCCATTTGTCAGAACCCCAGGCCAGAGTGGGTTCTGTCAAATACTTAGGAATCACTATCGATGCAAATTTGAAGTAGTAATCTTGCATTTCAAACTGTGTGAAGAAACTATGCCGACTATCTTACCAGATCCGAAAGCTTCGTCATTTTGATGTTTACCAAAGTACTATTTTTCTTTTCGTTTATCAATGTGTTTTTCCTGTCCTACTTTACTGTTCCCTTGTTATTTTTGCTGAGTATCTTTCATACCCTTAACTCAACTATCTGCTAAGCTATGCGAACTACACCTGGTCGCATGTGAAAACTTTGCTCACAGAATCTTTGCAGAGAGCATTCACCCTTTACACGGTAATCTATCCAAATGTCACTCTCTTCCTTCTACGCGTTCCTCCTTTCAATCCATACCTTCTCGTACCAACATTTACGGGAACTACCGCTCCATAAGTGGTCCGCAGCCTCACAAACCGGGCAGAAGTATCGGGAGAATTTCTTGACAATTTCAATATGTAATCATTTTTTTTCATCCCGCTGGTTGGATGGGGTGCAAAGTACAAATCTATTTTGACTGAAACGCGACGCCCGTCTCATCAAAATTCTGGGCAAATACAAATGCTAATATCAGGATAGTTCCTCAGCTCTTTAAAATAAGTTGCATATAAAGCAGCTGCTTCCACGAGGGGTCAGACCATGCAAACCAGGATATATGCTTCTCGATGCTTACCAGGGAAATAAAACCCACGGCACATTTGGTTACCTACGAGACAGGGTTTCTGACCAAAACTCACCTTTAAAGAGCAAGGGATACCATTTCAAACAATCTATTTATCTGAAACTCCAGCGCCGATATGAGTGTGACTCCCCAAATCGATAGGTTACAAAGACGCATCGCATGCCAAAGCATCGCGCACAACCCACGGAATGGCCGCCCCGAAGTTTGACAGGCGGCCTCTTATCCCAAACTCGGGGTATGGGGCTTGTTTTACTTTGTTATCCACCACAGCCGACACCCCGATTCCCATAATAGGCACTTACTTCAACACTTTGATTTATTGCATGAAGCTCTGCACCTCCATGTGATGGGTCCTCAGACCTCTCCCAATTTCGCCGGTTACAAGTCCCGGGTGAGTCACATCAGGCCTGTTTACTTTCAATCGCAAACACATATCCTAGGGAGAACCCGTCGCAGCCTGACTATCCAGGTTCGGCAGCCTGGAGTCCTCTCAGCTGCGACCGCCTTTGTCACCCAGCATATTTACTCTGGAGAGCCCCAGGTATTCCGAAGGCCACGTCGGTTAGCACCGAACAGGCCCCGTATTGAACAGGTGAATCTGGAACACACTTTAAAACTAGACATAGTCCACCCTTTTAGTGGGTCTTCGGCCTTCCCGTCTCACATGGTTCCTAAATTTAACTTTTATTGGTGACCCTGTGGCACCACAGAGGACCTACCGTATTTGCTGGAGCCCTTCATCCGCTGGCCAACTGGTCTAACCCGGAGGCATAAGAGCTCATCCCACAGCTTCCTATCGGACTGACTGGAGTCTCTGACGGTCATACCTCCATTTATGTCTCAATCAAAGCCTATGCTTCTGCAGACGGCACACTAACCATTACTGCTCTAGCAACCAACGTTCATCTTTTTCGACCTACATGGCTTACCAGTTTCCCTAGTTTGCTTAGAACTTGACAACAAATCGCTTACTCCGAACGAAGACCATCCTTGTTCCGCCACGGTGCTCCCACCTATGGTTCTTATCATCTGTTACCACTTTCCAGTTCTGTCTTTCTACCATGGTGTGCACACCCACCCATACTGTCCTTGCTCCTACCGCCTCTCACCATATCACTTCTCATTGCATGACGTAACCATCGTCCTACCCACTCTCCTCTGCCGACGACCGTCAATATTTCTTTTTTACCTGCTGTCATTGTCGGCTTCTGACCTCTATTGGCTTGGTACCACTCTATGCTTATAGTGCCCAATGACAGCATTCTTATACCTCACTGACTGTCGTTTTGTCAAATCCCTCCTTGTTTTCCCTTCTCATTCATAATGCTATCACGCACCAGTCACACCCGCACCCATAGCTAATCTTCACATTAGAACTCACCGCTCCAAAATTTGCCTCTTTTAAAGTCACATTTATTATCTACTCACCACCACCGAATTTTCTTTCTTGGCCTCGCGGTTCCTCTGTGGTTCTTTACATTAAGCAGTACCTCGATTAGCATCCTCCTGCTCCATTCACCTGTTCAACCAACTGCCGGCACGCAGCTCTCCAGTTACACTGCCCCAACTCCATCGCGCATTCATTACTTAAGCCTTCCGTTTTATTACTGGTTCACCTATTCTGGTGCTTCTTGCTTCCTTTTTCTCTGTCTCCTTCCTGGTTCATCTATAGTAAAATGATCTGATTGGTCATGTCTCACCTGTGTCTCTTCGGTCATTGCTCTTACCTTCTGTTCCGTGCACCGCTCGCCACAGGCATTTTCTGTGTGCTTACAGTTTGGTCTGCTTCTCCGTGTTCCACCAATTGTAAAGAAAACGGTACGTCATGATTTTTACTTACGGCTCCAAATCATTCGATTTGCCACTACCCAATCCGATTGGTCCGTCACCACATGTGGCACCTGCATTGAACAAATAATTAGGCCCATTCCTGCCTGTTCTCATCGATCCTATCCTTTGTCTCCCCTAGTTTAGGATCTGCTCTTCCCAGCCGGCATCTCTTGTGTGCTTCGTCAGTCTTCTCTCTTTGTTGATCTACCATGTTAACCCGTCATGATAAAATTCGTCTGAATTTTCCAAGATCAATCCTACATATTTCGATCTAATCCCACCTACCTCTTCCCGTCACTGATACTTTCTTTCTCTCAGCACTCCATTGTTCTTTGCTCCTGCTCCTCGCGTATCTACTTATATACATATATATATGCAGTCGTGTATATGCATTCGCTCTGCATCCTGCACATTTTGCCAGCCATTTCACACGCCGTCATCCCGCTGCCCCTCATGATATGCCTCCATTCTTTTTACACCTGTGCCTCACATTTACCGTATCCGATCCCTCATAATGATTTCTGCCATCTGTAGCACTCTCTACCTCTTCCTGTGCTCGCTATCCGTTCTACGATGAGTTTTATGTCCTGTCCACTGACCAGCCACCGCAGTGCAGCAAGGCCTCATTACTATCGAAGACTTATCAGCGGACCCCTTTTTATCCTCCACCGTCTCCCAGTACCACATTTCTTATATCAACCTCCATCCCCTCTCGTGCGTGTCTGACAACTTTCAAATATCCCCACCTGGACCAATCAGATTCCCCACCTGACCTTGAACCCCAAATCCACCAGGCGTCCCTTTGAATCTGCCCTTGGGTTCTTTTAAGCTCCCCCCACTTTCCTTTGGTGCACATGCATTCATCATACATTTGCCTTCCTCTTGAGCCTACCCGTCTCACTTTTGTCACGCATATCTCTACTTTTTCACGAATTTTGTCTGCCCAGTTCATCGCTTGTAAAACCTAACCAAGCGTCTAGCATGCCTCGGGCTCCCTGAAATAAATCAGTTATAGTACTGTGTAAGTGCCTGGAACGAATTAGGAAAAAGATCTCTAGGCATCAGGTTCAACATAACCACATATCGGGTGCTCAGCCTGAGCTTGTGGCGGGACCATCTTGTCTGATGAATCTCCCGCTGTCCTTCGATGAAGTTACCAAGCCCCCGGACAAAGAACGGCAGATTGCTGCCTGTTACTTCGTTTTCAGCAAGGCCTTTGATCCTGTGAACCACAGATTTCTAAGTGTCAAACTGCAGTCTGTGGAAAATTTTGGAAAGGTAAGGCAATGGGTAAATAGTTTCTTAGCAGGACGGTTTTTATTATTAAGGAGGGCCGTTATGTCTCAAAACTGAAAGGATGCCAGGGGGCTCGGTGCTCGACCCACCGTTCTTCCTCATATTTGTCAACGACCCAGCACGTGAGCTTACAAATCCAACCTTTGCATTTGCCGATAACGTCAAGATAGCCGGGGTAGATATAAAACCTGACGTGTTAGCAGTAAAAAGCGGTCATGCAAATAGGACCTCCGGCAAAGCCTCACCAGGTGCCGATGACTGACCACAAATACAGGGGCTCGTGGGAATGGTGTGGGACCGCTGAAAATGGTCTCTCAGGTCAAAGGCTTGGGAGTTATAATAGGCAACAGCTTCAAGCCGCCGAATCGGTGCACCAAAGCAACCAGTAGGGCCAGGAGAGAACTCTTCCGAGTTAGATCCACCATGTTGTGTAGAGAGCCGGAGATTTTTGTTCCGATGTACCAAGCCATAGTTGGGCCAAGCATGGAGTACTGCGTGCAACCCTGCTCACCGTGCTACCAGAAGGATATGGGCTGTCTGGAGAAAGTGCAAGGGCTGGCCATTAGAAATGTGACAAGACAAGAGAGGGGGTTATGCTACACAGCGAGACCCGTGCCCTGGATCTGCCCTCGATGAAAAGGCAGCACGCTCGAGTGGATTTGGTAGAAACCTTCAAGGTAGTGGAGAAACGGTCAGGTACAAATTGGGAAGAACATTTCTCTCCGATCTCAGAGAGAAGCACGATGGATCATAAACTGAGATTGCAATAAGAGCGCGCAAGGCTTCGAAGTAGGGCGTATAACTCTTTGAATAGCGTGGTACCCTATATGAATAAGTTCACAGAGGTGGTCAAAAGTACCACAACAGAGAGGGCGTTTCAGTAAGCGATAGACCAGTGTTAGGTGGCTATTTATCCCGAAATACGTCAGGCAGTCTTAATGGCTGATAATGCACAAAGATTCCACCTTTCGGGAACAGAAGATCACGTAGGGTCGTGAGCTACGGAAACCAGCCGGCGACACAACAATCTGGACACACAATTGGATCTAGCCACACGAAGTCCTGTTCAAACAGAACTGAACTGAACCGCAACAATTCAAGTCGTCAGACGCTTACTTAGCCAGTGGTGTTTCTCCTAGAGGTCTGAGCGGTCCTCATGCTCCAGTGCGGAAATCGGCAGAAACGTGTAGTGCTACCGATACGACACATCATTACAGAGGCTGACAAATGTGTTTATTTGAAAAGCCACCGAATTTGGTGGCGCAACCTGCTACGCTTGTGTACACCGTCTGCACGCCGTTGCGTTCCTCCAATACACAAGTCCAGCTCCAGCATTCTGAGTTCTGCTCTTTCACGCGCTGCCGAGTACATTCGCTAACTTGCCACGAACCGAGGACCAAGGGCTATAGACTCTATGCGGGAGCAGGTCTTGATTTAACTTAGGAGAATCCTAACAAGGAGCGTTTCCTGTGTGCTCTTACATCCCCGGTTTTCTCGCTCACAAAATTCTCAATGTTTTCCTTGCGGTAAGGCTGGACATATACAGTGTTCCTCGATAACATAAATTGGAATGATTACCAAACCGCAAACTTTTCAATTTCTCTTGCAAAACCTACCCCAGAATGACGACTACCGCCTGCTCCATCCCATGAATAGTAACTTGGAACTTCTCTCGCAAAAGTAGTCTGCTGAAATTTCCATACGACATATTTCCATCCGTCACTCAAACGCTTCCTCCAGGATTCCTGCAACTCGATGACCGGAGTTTACATACTTGACCCCATTGCATTTACGCAAGGCATTCTAACCCCAACTATGTGAGAAGCCGACGGATCCACCGCTTTGGTCGGTACACATCGGGCGTTCAGGAAGTCTGCAACCACGTGCTCGCGCAACTAGATTGGCTGACCACACCTCCTGCCTTCGGGAATGTTTTTCATGTTGGGTGTTCAGGGCAGGACAGCCCCATCAACTAGCACTGCTTGTGGATTACAAAATTCCACTTTTGTGCCCAAACTGCTGCTGTAAACGTTATTCCCTCTATCCCTCTTCAGTTATCACCGGTTTTCCTTTGAGCTCGCCCGCCATATCCCCACTATATCTTGCCCTTTTCAGGCCCGGCACGCTTTATCACTATCTGTGTACTGAACAGTCAATGACTTTTACTCCTATCTATCATCCATATTTTCCACCGCACACAGGAGTCGCTTATATAAATACTCACCGATCTTGGCAGTTACTTCATTGCCTACCTTCCGTGAGTTGCACGTCCGTCTACTCTCCTGCCCCATTCGTATTCATGTCCGTTCTCCACGCTGGAACTCGCTAACACTGTTCATTCATAGGTACATTTATTGTCACTGTTCATCCCCTCACAAATCTCCAGACGACGTCGTGCGCTGAAATATATTTCCGTAGTCCTCCAATAGTCAGTGAGGTATTAAGTGATTATCTACATTCTTCATCGGTCCATCCGATCGATTCCACAGTCCTATTCCATTGATTTACCCTGACTTTGCGGATCGCCACGTTTTCTCCACGTGTGAAAGTCTCCGATATATTTCTCGTGAAGCCTCGTCTCTCCGTCACTATCACGCGTCAAGCCTGTCAAAATTGTCGTCGGAAGTGATGCCCTTACCGTCCACCTGCTAAATCATCAACCTCTTACACCCTCACACTGAACGTTTCTCTCTCCCTCCAGGTTTGCTATTCTCACTTCATATTACCGAAGATGACTCTTTATCTAGCCCCTAAATACTACCGCAACTGTGACCGGCTGATGTACTTGATTCTGTAACGGCTGATCCACTCTCGTCTCTTGCGATACGCGTAATGCAGCTTAATTTGTCGATCATTTTCGCATGGCACACATCACATGGCGTTCATGTACCGGCGTACTCTTAACTGTCGGCTGCCTTATCATCTCTCACGCAAAACTAAAATCTCTTTAATCGTTGTAGCTACGCAATCCACTTTGGTTTATCTTTTATTTCCGTTTTGACGTTTCTTAAATAACCCTAAGTAAAGTTAACAATTTGCTGCACGCTAACATGTTTTCCTGCGGTCTTTTTCTTTGTTCACCACCTGGGCAATCTCTTCCCTCCCCCGGGCGAGTCATTTGTTATCCCGTGGCCAGTTCTTCAGAGTAAGATCATTCTGCACCCTTGCGGGCTCTTGTGAATGCCTTCGTTGGTGTGGCATAACAATCAACATCGCGAAAAGCGAATTAGGCCGGTGTGATATCGCTTCCTTGGGACATCCCACTTCATTTTCGGGCACCCGCCGTCTGTCGAATAAAGTCCCAAATATTCGCCGTTATCCTAAGCCCTGACCTTCTCGCTAGCTGTGTCAGTCTCCCGGCCTGGTGGATATCTGTTGCCGACTCATTTTTCATTGTTTGGTAATGGTGCAACGGCTCACGGACCCTTTGCGCGCAGGCGAACAAAGGCTTATGGTTCTCAAAACCGCACGGGTCTCATTTACCTGGACCAAGGAAGCTGTCGCCAACATGGCACTCCATACTCATCACTAGCTTTCCTGTTCTAGTTTGGTGGTGATTGATGTCCCGGACACAGCGGTTAGATCAGTACCGTACGGCTCCCAGGCTTTCCTTGGCAGCCCCTTGCATTCCTCTCTAAAAGCCCACGACCTGTCGAGTCTGGGTACAGTATATTTGGTAGGGAGTTGCTAGCCATCTACCTGGCCATCCATCTGTTTCGACAAGCACTCCGGGGCCGTTTGTTCACTGTGTTTACAGATCACAAGAATTTGACTTACGCTCCAACGCCAGCTTCCGATCGACACTTGCCACGCGAGATCCGCCACCTGGACTTCGCCTCAGAGCTCGCTGCGGACATATGAACCTCTGTGGGGTACTCTACCTGGTCGCCAAAGCTTTATTACGGGCCCACCAACGGAGTCTACTGCCAGAACGTGACATCAGCTTGGACGCGATGGCACATGTCAGAACTACCGACCCTGATATCGACCAGCCCTGACAGAACGTTTCAATAAGCCCAAAGATGGCACCAATCCCAGCTTCCCAATAAACTCCTTTGTGACTGCCTCAGTGAAACTGGCAACCGAGCTTTCTGTTTGGCAAAATGTCAAACGAGATATCCGTCAGTGGACCCGAGCTTGTCTTCATTGTCAACGTGTTAAGACGTGTAGACACACTAAGGTGAGGTTAGGTCAGTTCCCGGAACCCAAAACACGTTTTCATCAAGTGCACGTCGAACTTGTGGGATCGCCGTCACTTTCACTGGGGTGCTTTGACATAATCTACGTGTGGGCCATTCCACTAGCTAGCCGCAAATTGTTCTCATCCCTCGTCCCACGTCAAAGGAGGCCGCGAAAATGTCTCTGACCAGTTGGGTCAGTCGGTTTGGCCGCCTGGCAAAAGCAAGAACCGGTCGTGGTCCATACTTCAGCGGAGCTTTTAGCAGGCTAATCGCCTAGCCAGGTCGTCAACGCACTAAAACGACAGCTCACCTTCCTCAGGCCAATGGTATGGTTGAGGTTTTCCGTCGGCAGTAAAAGGCCACCCTTCGAGCCAACGACAACCCATTTTGGAGTGGAACAATACCATTGGCACTAATGAGGCTTTGTAGTACCAACGACGGAGAATCGTTCACATTAGCCTTGCTGGAATAAGACTGTGCACTTCTTCTGCCTGAAGAGTTGGTAGCTCCCTCATCAGCCGTGATTTCCGGCTATGATGACCATGCTCAACGCCCTATGCAGCACTAGCGAGCTTCCAAGACCAGCCCACTAAGCGAACAGTAGTCTAGAAATTATGTTCCAGCTGTGATAGAAGCCGTTACCCACATATTTTTGCTCGTTGATAGTGTCCGATCACCGGGCGATACAGCATCATCGCAGCATTTTAAGGGATGCCACTTCTTTTCACGTTCAAAACTCTATGAACTTTCGTGTTCCCTCAAGAGTCCTCATGTGACTCTCACATTTTTCCTTGTTTGGTCGCAAATCCTCTTTTCAGAAAAACTTCAGCATGCATGGCCAACCATTATTTTGCATCTTCCTGGTGAATATTGTATTTTCTGCCTCCCAAGGCAAAGTGGGAATCAACAAGTTCATGTTCGGCCGAGTCCTTACTGCTGCCCTGTCTGACTCGAACTTGAGTCACACTTACGGGTATTCCTTTGTCGCTTTACCTCGTTTAAACTTATCCCAGCCTTATTCTTCTGCTGCCAAAACGAGCTACTCCCTCTCTAAACCTGGCGCGTTTTTCATTCGATTTGGTGATACCTTAAATTCCCATCATGACTTATTGCATGCCTCTCCACTACTGTCGAGAAATATACCGTTATCATTATTAAACTTATGAAACGGCTGTCACCTGGCGATTTGATTCGCACTTAGGATAACCTGTGGTTGCAGTGGACGGCTGAGAGCGGTCGGGCTCGAGTCTCCTCCGCAAGCCTGCTGGTCATCATTTTTCACAAATAATGCTCAAAACGGCAGCACTCCCGGAATCAACGACATCTGGGTCATGGTTTCGTTCGAAAGCTTGGAAATCCATTCACCCTTGCGGCCTAGAGCACCACATACGTATGTGTAAAGTAACCGCGGACGGAAGGGCTACAGAAATTTTCTATGTGCTCTCCCCCTCCTCCCTGAAAAAAAATCCGAGGGAGCGAATGTCCCACTCCGAAGGTACATCCTTCTTGAACACGGCCATGGAGGAAAAGGATGTCTCCAACCCCCAGTCTTGACCAGATCCTGCAGTTGGAAGACCCACGTCTCCATTTACCAACAGGTCGCCAGATATGTCATCAGTTACTCAACCTGCGCCTAATGAGGCGATAGAGTTTGGAGTTTTCCACTTCCGCACATCGAACCCACCATTCATCTCTCACCCAAGTCCGGCATGAGCAAATCAGGGCCAGCCACCCTACACATCAGTTCGGAGGGCGTTTTCTTGGACACCACCGGTCAACCGAACCTAGTGATCCGAGCCAACGGATAGGTAATTAAAAACAAATTAGAAGGTCTGTCAACAGCATCCCTACTCCCAATCTTCTAACTGTTCTGACTAACTGAACAAATCCCTTCAATCTTGTTACCATGATCACTTCACAATGCCCAGAGCTTACTATGGCGGCAATCGATGACTGGACATCGAGTCCACCCAGTAACCACGTAGCGATAGTCCTCGTAGGAATGCAATTGAAGTCTTGTTACTTTGGATATTCCGGCTTTTGGTCCAACATCCATTCTCAAAAAGGACAAAATCGTGTCCAAACCTTGTTTGCTGCTGTAGGCTGGGTAAGTTGATAGCCAAAATATTCCTCATATATTGTTCGATCTACCGCTAGTGGCACCAAACAGCTGCCTGTGGAGGCTTGACGGCTCCTGCATTCTCGAGGAATGATTTGCATTGCGCCTTCCATGTTTCAGCATCAACGGTTCTCACTCCCTCGCGAGCCTGAAGATGCCGCGTCAGGTCCATCCAAAGGGCTTCGCCTTCAGGGTCATGCCGGCTAATCGTTCCGTCGTCCACTGGGTGGTTAGCTCTTTGAACGTGCACAGGAGTCAGCTCGGGTAAGAACGTAGCTGACACGCCTGAGTGAATCCGTCTGAGGAAGAGTACGGCAAACTGGAAGGAAGCAGCTTCTGAGGGAGCCGGAGGAGGATGGGCCATGACCATGAGCACATGAAAGACTTTCGATAACACTGTAGTCTTTAGGATGCCATTAAAAGTGGGTCACGCCCTCAGCTTTTATGATCGCTTCCGTCAAGGAGGTCGGCGAGAAAAGACGGTGGAATGCGCACCGAATGTATCCTAGCTGGGCCTAATTACAGAGACCGCAAGTTGGCTTGAGCCCGGGAAGTGAAAGAGAATTAGAGCAGAGGGTTTCCGTGCGTGCAAAACGTGCGGTCCACAAGCGACAGATGGAGGGTGATTGGTTGAGCGTTATCGACCCCCCCCCATTCCCCACTCCCTCCAAGAAGACCCCCCGTAAGAAAAGCCTCAATTTCAGAGCCTGGAGAACGAGTATGTCACACTTGGTAAAGCCAGTGAAACAAATGAACGCTTAGGTTCTTAATTTTTAGTCCATTCGTGGGCTAGGACCACGGCCTCAGACGCTTCAGGATCTCCGGTAGTATCTCCCGTGGACGACATCTGACTACCCGATGGACAGAAAAAGCAACAAAGGAGGTGTGAAACTTTACTCCGAAGTGGATGAATTTTGTTGAGAAAACTGACAAAGTGACTGAAATCATTTTGCTTGCGTCGAAAATGACTTGGCGACATGCATCCTCCAGGGCAGAAGGTAGAAATACGCAGCAGAGAGAACGGTCGCATACGGAAGAATGTGGAGTTTGGCACTCAAAGCGAGACGCCGGAGACAGCCACCTTAGCTGGCTAATCAACCAAAAACTCGGAAGTTAAAAGAGGGAGGCAGGATCCCCCGGTGCTTATGGTAATGATATCAGTGGAGTTTCCTCTCTTCGGACTGGTTTGTTAGGGGATGCCTTGGTCGACCCGCCCAGTAATTCACGCCTCCTGCGTATGGGCACTTGGGGCAGGCGTAGTGGATCATGGATTAGGAAACTCAGCGGAGGGCAGCGGGGTTCGTGTCGTCAGCGAACGGGTGTTATGAAAGCTGTGTGATTTTCCTTTAAAGCCACTAGCTTCTTTCGGTGGCTTAAGGAGAGGACGGATGGGCAGAATACTAACCAGAAATTAAGTGGAGACAAAAATAAAGGTAGGTGGCCTTGGCATGGAAACCAACTTCGTATGAGGAGCACCAGCATGGACAAAACGGTTTTCGTATAGGTTTGAGGATTTTCGTTAAGTCACGGATTTAAAATGCTGTGTGCGTGACGAACTGGTTTCTTAGTCACTCTGCCACTAATGGAAGTCAATGGAGGGGCAGTGAGTTGGGGTTGCGCCAGGACAGTCTGCAAACTGAGTCGCCGGTTTCTGCATCGTCGACATATAGATGCGGGCGTCGTGGCTATTGGTCCAGAAGAATTCGCTTGGATGAAACAGGATGGAGGTGAATTGACCAGAGAAGCTGGCTCAAGTCGGCCCACGGTATTCGTACCCCTCTGCCGTTATGGTCGATGACGAACGTTTTGTTCAGTTGGAGTGCAACCCTGCAGCGGCAGGATCAAACAGTATTAAGCTTAGCGCCTGCCTCTGTTTTATGGAAAACTTGCTTATAGCCTTGGATATATGGGTGTAGGTAAACCGTCTTGTTTTGTTCGGGAGCCAGCGCGGCTATAGCTTACGCAGATGGTGCGTTAACCGGGCGGAGTATTCGGCGCAGTCTAAAGCGTCAAGGGACTTTATAGCTACCGTGTAATGACGGTGTCTAGTTGCGGAACTCGACTTGCTTTTGGTCGATCTAGTTTGTAGACCGGCCTTAGGGCTTCGTAGTAACCCATACTTTCTGCTAGTAGAGAGTCCCACCAGCCTAGGTTTCTGTGTACTGATAAGGCCTCTTTGGTGCCGGCCAAAAGTCTCACCATCACTTTTGCGTCCCGTGGTAGGCTGGGGTACGAATGCAATGGGGGCCTAAAATTTGCAGAGGGTTGCCGAAGGCTCCTTCGAAATGCAAGCAGCTGTACGTGGTAGCCATGAATGGACAACCAGATGTTCTTACCCAGTACTCTCAGAAAGCTTGGTGACTGTTTTGCTAGCTTCATTATGGAAAGTACGGCCATCGGCCACCTGATGAAACGATCTATGCGAGTTAGAAAATATGGGGTAAATTTCGATGGAGGCAACCACTCTGATGGGTCAACAAGCATATTTTGGAAACGTAAGTCGGCGGCTGGAAATTTGGATGGTGAGCTTTTTGTGTACCTATGCACTTTCGGCTGTTGGTATTGGATGCCGTGAAACCAGAGCCTATGTTATGCTAAACATGACGGTCCCCGATGAGTTTAGTGGAGGCCCCTACATTTGGATGGGGCAAACCATGCTAGGTTTCGAAAGCCTATCGCCCAAAAGCTGACAGCTTGACCGGACTTGTGTGGCACCTGAACATGTCGTGACATGCCACCTTCGGCTGAGGGACTGGGAGCCGCTTAGAGCGGCGTAGATGAAGCTCTACAAGGCTGCTGTAACTTTAGGTCGTCTGCTCTTGTGAGTGCAATAACCTCGAGGCCGGCCAGGCAGGAGGTTCTTAGACCCAGGCTGTGGATGCGAGTGGTTGTGTCTGCGACACAATCGTCGATACCTTAGATATGATGTACGCTGCTCGTGTACTGCTAGATGTAGTCCATATGCCCAGACCCTCTGTGAGAGTATCCGTTCAAGATGGAGCGCATTGCCCGGATGAATGGCTTACGGCCTGTGTAGGCCGTGAATTGGCATCCCTCCGTGATGAGTTCAAAGTGGCGAATGACTAGGTAACGGGGAAGGTTTTCCCGGCCAAAGGCGTTACACTCGGATTCACCCGGTTGTAGATTTTTGGAGAAAACAGCAACGAGTTTCCCAGTGTATGCGAATTATTGCCGCACTGCCGTGCATACAGTTTCGTCTGGTACTCTTGTGACTAAAGCAGTTGGGACCGTCGGCCTGGGATGTGACGGTGAGGCCATGTTATTGATAGATTGCCTCGGCACACCGAGAGCATTCCTAGCCGTTTCTGTGGAGACCAGCTGGTTCGCCCTGCCTCTTGACAGATCTGTAAAAGGCTGCCCTAAGGGGGTGTAAAGTGAAAGGAAAAGCTCTTCAAAGTTAACCAAGCCATCAAAAAGCCGTATTTGCCTAAATAAGGTAGGTTCCTTGTAGTCTAGAATAGCCTTCACCTTCTCTTGCATCTGTATGATCCTTGTCAGGGTACCCCGTGGTCTAGAAATTAGGTGGCCGCAAAGCTCGTTACACAATTTCTGCATTCATCGTGACCCCTTGTTGGGGCAGGCAGTCGTAAGGTTTGCTTAGATGCACCAGAAATTCTGTCTTAGACAAGTTGGCATCGTCGCTGAGATACGTGAAACAGAAATCCGAGCCACTGCCTACCGCGTCAATAAGAAGCGGAAATTTCGCGCAACACTGTTAAATCCAAACGGCTTTCGCAGAAGCCCAAGAAGACAGAAAGAAGTCATGACGGCTGTTTTAGGGATATTTGCCTCCGCTTCTAGTATTTGGTTGTACGCCCGCACCAGACCTATTTCATCGAAAATTACCTTGCCAACTAAACCTGCAATAAGTTCCGTTACGTGCGGATTGGGATACCGGTCGGGCTGGGCCACTCGGCTGGGTGGGCGATAGCTTCCGCAGGGTATCCTGTCGTCAGGCGACTTCTTCGGGACCCCATGCGGGTGTGAGGACCACGGACGGTTGGCAGGCCGGACAACTCCTAGGCTGAGCCAAAGTTTGAACTAGGAAAGGACTATCGGGAGCTGGTCTGGGGCTTAACTGCGAGGCCGAAGGTAGGCTGGGGACACCCTTGTGCCAATGTTGTGGGCCACGGTAGTGATGATCGGAGGCACGCTGTCATTCGGACTGAGTAGGCCGGAGTACCCACCGAATAGGATGCCGACTTCTAGTTCGGTTGTCGGCATAAGCCTGAGGACTACTGGTGGCTAAGCCTCAGCCAGGGAACCGACAACTAAAATCGATGTAACTCGACCCGTGGTCTGTCGACCACTGGAATCTAATAGTAAGCAGTGGCTTTCCTAACAGCCTAGGCCTTGGCTACCCTGATGGTGTTGAGAGACGACAAACTCAAGGGGAAATGAAGACACAAATCAAGGTTTAGGGTAAGTTAACTGCCATGTGTTGGGATTGGTATACCATTAGCGGTTTGCAGCCTCATGGCTGCAGGAAAGATTGTGGACCGTTTCAAAACCGTCAGGAGGCTGACCTACTCTCCCGTGTCAATTAAGAAGCGCATACAAGCATCCCGGTCATTCACGTGGGTGGGGTGACTGGGAAGTGGTGTAGCGACAGAGCTTCAAGCCATCACTCGGTTTAAGTGGAAACTACGAGGCTCTTCACGTTTACGGTCTTCAGCCTCAAGGCAGAAGTGAATTAACCCAGTTTCATTTTTGAATTTTTCATCTTCCATCCACCATCACCAATCATTCAGATTGTATTTTATGTGCAGCTTCCAGTCGCTTGGGACTAATTCGAAGCTGCTCAACTCTGCTACCAAGTAGCTATGACGGCTTTGAGCCTGCTGTGAATGGTGCAGGCTGATTCACTCTATGGAAGTTGCTGTTACCATTGATCGTGCACCTATGAACTCCTTTCTATCCATTCAGGAAACACGCCAATATTATTAGTATTGGCTGTGGTGGCGACAGCGATAGATTACCGAAAGCAGATGACCGAGCGGCTGAGTGCAGGCTAGTTGGCCGAGCGGTTAGCAGTCTACAATGGAGGGTTTGAGGCCGTCAATGGATGTTATGCTGTGTCGCCCGGTGATCGGACACTATCAACGAGCAAAAATATGTGGGTAACGGCTTCTATCACAGCTGGAACATAATTTCTAGACTACTGTTCGCTTAGTGGGCTGGTCTTGGAAGCTCGCTAGTGCTGCATAGGGCGTTGAGCATGGTCATCATAGCCGGAAATCACGGCTGATGAGGGAGCTACCAACTCTTCAGGCAGAAGAAGTGCACAGTCTTATTCCAGCAAGGCTAATGTGAACGATTCTCCGTCGTTGGTACTACAAAGCCTCATTAGTGCCAATGGTATTGTTCCACTCCAAAATGGGTTGTCGTTGGCTCGAAGGGTGGCCTTTTACTGCCGACGGAAAACCTCAACCATACCATTGGCCTGAGGAAGGTGAGCTGTCGTTTTAGTGCGTTGACGACCTGGCTAGGCGATTAGCCTGCTAAAAGCTCCGCTGAAGTATGGACCACGACCGGTTCTTGCTTTTGCCAGGCGGCCAAACCGACTGACCCAACTGGTCAGAGACATTTTCGCGGCCTCCTTTGACGTGGGACGAGGGATGAGAACAATTTGCGGCTAGCTAGTGGAATGGCCCACACGTAGATTATGTCAAAGCACCCCAGTGAAAGTGACGGCGATCCCACAAGTTCGACGTGCACTTGATGAAAACGTGTTTTGGGTTCCGGGAACTGACCTAACCTCACCTTAGTGTGTCTACACGTCTTAACACGTTGACAATGAAGACAAGCTCGGGTCCACTGACGGATATCTCGTTTGACATTTTGCCAAACAGAAAGCTCGGTTGCCAGTTTCACTGAGGCAGTCACAAAGGAGTTTATTGGGAAGCTGGGATTGGTGCCATCTTTGGGCTTATTGAAACGTTCTGTCAGGGCTGGTCGATATCAGGGTCGGTAGTTCTGACATGTGCCATCGCGTCCAAGCTGATGTCACGTTCTGGCAGTAGACTCCGTTGGTGGGCCCGTAATAAAGCTTTGGCGACCAGGTAGAGTACCCCACAGAGGTTCATATGTCCGCAGCGAGCTCTGAGGCGAAGTCCAGGTGGCGGATCTCGCGTGGCAAGTGTCGATCGGAAGCTGGCGTTGGAGCGTAAGTCAAATTCTTGTGATCTGTAAACACAGTGAACAAACGGCCCCGGAGTGCTTGTCGAAACAGATGGATGGCCAGGTAGATGGCTAGCAACTCCCTACCAAATATACTGTGCCCAGACTCGACAGGTCGTGGGCTTTTAGAGAGGAATGCAAGGGGCTGCCAAGGAAAGCCTGGGAGCCGTACGGTACTGATCTAACCGCTGTGTCCGGGACATCAATCACCACCAAACTAGAACAGGAAAGCTAGTGATGAGTATGGAGTGCCATGTTGGCGACAGCTTCCTTGGTCCAGGTAAATGAGACCCGTGCGGTTTTGAGAACCATAAGCCTTTGTTCGCCTGCGCGCAAAGGGTCCGTGAGCCGTTGCACCATTACCAAACAATGAAAAATGAGTCGGCAACAGATATCCACCAGGCCGGGAGACTGACACAGCTAGCGAGAAGGTCAGGGCTTAGGATAACGGCGAATATTTGGGACTTTATTCGACAGACGGCGGGTGCCCGAAAATGAAGTGGGATGTCCCAAGGAAGCGATATCACACCGGCCTAATTCGCTTTTCGCGATGTTGATTGTTATGCCACACCAACGAAGGTATTCACAAGAGCCCGCAAGGGTGCAGAATGATCTTACTCTGAAGAACTGGCCACGGGATAACAAATGACTCGCCCGGGGGAGGGAAGAGATTGCCCAGGTGGTGAACAAAGAAAAAGACCGCAGGAAAACATGTTAGCGTACAGCAAATTGTTAACTTTACTTAGGGTTATTTAAGAAACGTCAAAACGGAAATAAAAGATAAACCAAAGTGGATTGCGTAGCTACAACGATTAAAGAGATTTTAGTTTTGCGTGAGAGATGATAAGGCAGCCGACAGTTAAGAGTACGCCGGTACATGAACGCCATGTGATGTGTGCCATGCGAAAATGATCGACAAATTAAGCTGCATTACGCGTATCGCAAGAGACGAGAGTGGATCAGCCGTTACAGAATCAAGTACATCAGCCGGTCACAGTTGCGGTAGTATTTAGGGGCTAGATAAAGAGTCATCTTCGGTAATATGAAGTGAGAATAGCAAACCTGGAGGGAGAGAGAAACGTTCAGTGTGAGGGTGTAAGAGGTTGATGATTTAGCAGGTGGACGGTAAGGGCATCACTTCCGACGACAATTTTGACAGGCTTGACGCGTGATAGTGACGGAGAGACGAGGCTTCACGAGAAATATATCGGAGACTTTCACACGTGGAGAAAACGTGGCGATCCGCAAAGTCAGGGTAAATCAATGGAATAGGACTGTGGAATCGATCGGATGGACCGATGAAGAATGTAGATAATCACTTAATACCTCACTGACTATTGGAGGACTACGGAAATATATTTCAGCGCACGACGTCGTCTGGAGATTTGTGAGGGGATGAACAGTGACAATAAATGTACCTATGAATGAACAGTGTTAGCGAGTTCCAGCGTGGAGAACGGACATGAATACGAATGGGGCAGGAGAGTAGACGGACGTGCAACTCACGGAAGGTAGGCAATGAAGTAACTGCCAAGATCGGTGAGTATTTATATAAGCGACTCCTGTGTGCGGTGGAAAATATGGATGATAGATAGGAGTAAAAGTCATTGACTGTTCAGTACACAGATAGTGATAAAGCGTGCCGGGCCTGAAAAGGGCAAGATATAGTGGGGATATGGCGGGCGAGCTCAAAGGAAAACCGGTGATAACTGAAGAGGGATAGAGGGAATAACGTTTACAGCAGCAGTTTGGGCACAAAAGTGGAATTTTGTAATCCACAAGCAGTGCTAGTTGATGGGGCTGTCCTGCCCTGAACACCCAACATGAAAAACATTCCCGAAGGCAGGAGGTGTGGTCAGCCAATCTAGTTGCGCGAGCACGTGGTTGCAGACTTCCTGAACGCCCGATGTGTACCGACCAAAGCGGTGGATCCGTCGGCTTCTCACATAGTTGGGGTTAGAATGCCTTGCGTAAATGCAATGGGGTCAAGTATGTAAACTCCGGTCATCGAGTTGCAGGAATCCTGGAGGAAGCGTTTGAGTGACGGATGGAAATATGTCGTATGGAAATTTCAGCAGACTACTTTTGCGAGAGAAGTTCCAAGTTACTATTCATGGGATGGAGCAGGCGGTAGTCGTCATTCTGGGGTAGGTTTTGCAAGAGAAATTGAAAAGTTTGCGGTTTGGTAATCATTCCAATTTATGTTATCGAGGAACACTGTATATGTCCAGCCTTACCGCAAGGAAAACATTGAGAATTTTGTGAGCGAGAAAACCGGGGATGTAAGAGCACACAGGAAACGCTCCTTGTTAGGATTCTCCTAAGTTAAATCAAGACCTGCTCCCGCATAGAGTCTATAGCCCTTGGTCCTCGGTTCGTGGCAAGTTAGCGAATGTACTCGGCAGCGCGTGAAAGAGCAGAACTCAGAATGCTGGAGCTGGACTTGTGTATTGGAGGAACGCAACGGCGTGCAGACGGTGTACACAAGCGTAGCAGGTTGCGCCACCAAATTCGGTGGCTTTTCAAATAAACACATTTGTCAGCCTCTGTAATGATGTGTCGTATCGGTAGCACTACACGTTTCTGCCGATTTCCGCACTGGAGCATGAGGACCGCTCAGACCTCTAGGAGAAACACCACTGGCTAAGTAAGCGTCTGACGACTTGAATTGTTGCGGTTCAGTTCAGTTCTGTTTGAACAGGACTTCGTGTGGCTAGATCCAATTGTGTGTCCAGATTGTTGTGTCGCCGGCTGGTTTCCGTAGCTCACGACCCTACGTGATCTTCTGTTCCCGAAAGGTGGAATCTTTGTGCATTATCAGCCATTAAGACTGCCTGACGTATTTCGGGATAAATAGCCACCTAACACTGGTCTATCGCTTACTGAAACGCCCTCTCTGTTGTGGTACTTTTGACCACCTCTGTGAACTTATTCATATAGGGTACCACGCTATTCAAAGAGTTATACGCCCTACTTCGAAGCCTTGCGCGCTCTTATTGCAATCTCAGTTTATGATCCATCGTGCTTCTCTCTGAGATCGGAGAGAAATGTTCTTCCCAATTTGTACCTGACCGTTTCTCCACTACCTTGAAGGTTTCTACCAAATCCACTCGAGCGTGCTGCCTTTTCATCGAGGGCAGATCCAGGGCACGGGTCTCGCTGTGTAGCATAACCCCCTCTCTTGTCTTGTCACATTTCTAATGGCCAGCCCTTGCACTTTCTCCAGACAGCCCATATCCTTCTGGTAGCACGGTGAGCAGGGTTGCACGCAGTACTCCATGCTTGGCCCAACTATGGCTTGGTACATCGGAACAAAAATCTCCGGCTCTCTACACAACATGGTGGATCTAACTCGGAAGAGTTCTCTCCTGGCCCTACTGGTTGCTTTGGTGCACCGATTCGGCGGCTTGAAGCTGTTGCCTATTATAACTCCCAAGCCTTTGACCTGAGAGACCATTTTCAGCGGTCCCACACCATTCCCACGAGCCCCTGTATTTGTGGTCAGTCATCGGCACCTGGTGAGGCTTTGCCGGAGGTCCTATTTGCATGACCGCTTTTTACTGCTAACACGTCAGGTTTTATATCTACCCCGGCTATCTTGACGTTATCGGCAAATGCAAAGGTTGGATTTGTAAGCTCACGTGCTGGGTCGTTGACAAATATGAGGAAGAACGGTGGGTCGAGCACCGAGCCCCCTGGCATCCTTTCAGTTTTGAGACATAACGGCCCTCCTTAATAATAAAAACCGTCCTGCTAAGAAACTATTTACCCATTGCCTTACCTTTCCAAAATTTTCCACAGACTGCAGTTTGACACTTAGAAATCTGTGGTTCACAGGATCAAAGGCCTTGCTGAAAACGAAGTAACAGGCAGCAATCTGCCGTTCTTTGTCCGGGGGCTTGGTAACTTCATCGAAGGACAGCGGGAGATTCATCAGACAAGATGGTCCCGCCACAAGCTCAGGCTGAGCACCCGATATGTGGTTATGTTGAACCTGATGCCTAGAGATCTTTTTCCTAATTCGTTCCAGGCACTTACACAGTACTATAACTGATTTATTTCAGGGAGCCCGAGGCATGCTAGACGCTTGGTTAGGTTTTACAAGCGATGAACTGGGCAGACAAAATTCGTGAAAAAGTAGAGATATGCGTGACAAAAGTGAGACGGGTAGGCTCAAGAGGAAGGCAAATGTATGATGAATGCATGTGCACCAAAGGAAAGTGGGGGGAGCTTAAAAGAACCCAAGGGCAGATTCAAAGGGACGCCTGGTGGATTTGGGGTTCAAGGTCAGGTGGGGAATCTGATTGGTCCAGGTGGGGATATTTGAAAGTTGTCAGACACGCACGAGAGGGGATGGAGGTTGATATAAGAAATGTGGTACTGGGAGACGGTGGAGGATAAAAAGGGGTCCGCTGATAAGTCTTCGATAGTAATGAGGCCTTGCTGCACTGCGGTGGCTGGTCAGTGGACAGGACATAAAACTCATCGTAGAACGGATAGCGAGCACAGGAAGAGGTAGAGAGTGCTACAGATGGCAGAAATCATTATGAGGGATCGGATACGGTAAATGTGAGGCACAGGTGTAAAAAGAATGGAGGCATATCATGAGGGGCAGCGGGATGACGGCATGTGAAATGGCTGGCAAAATGTGCAGGATGCGGAGCGAATGCATATACACGACTGCATATATATATGTATATAAGTAGATACGCGAGGAGCAGGAGCAAAGAACAATGGAGTGCTGGGAGAAAGAAAGTATCAGTGACGGGAAGAGGTAGGTGGGATTAGATCGAAATATGTAGGATTGATCTTGGAAAATTCAGACGAATTTTATCATGACGGGTTAACATGGTAGATCAACAAAGAGAGAAGACTGACGAAGCACACAAGAGATGCCGGCTGGGAAGAGCAGATCCTAAACTAGGGGAGACAAAGGATAGGATCGATGGGAACAGGCAAGAATGGGTCTAATTATTTGTTCAATGCAGGTGCGACATGTGGTGACGGACCAATCGGATTGGGTAGTGGCAAATCGAATGATTTGGAGCCGTAAGTAAAAATCATGACGTACCGTTTTCTTTACAATTGGTGGAACACGGAGAAGCAGACCAAACTGAAAGCACACAAAAAATGCCTGTGGCGAGCGGTGCACGGAGCAGAAGGTAAGAGCAATGACCGAAGAGACACAGGTGAGACATGACCAATCAGATCATTTTACTATAGATGAACCAGGAAGGAGACAGAGAAAAAGGAAGCAAGAAGCACCAGAATAGGTGAACCAGTAATAAAACGGAAGGCTTAAGTAATGAATGCGCGATGGAGTTGGGGCAGTGTAACTGGAGAGCTGCGTGCCGGCAGTTGGTTGAACAGGTGAATGGAGCAGGAGGATGCTAATCGAGGTACTGCTTAATGTAAAGAACCACAGAGGAACCGCGAGGCCAAGAAAGAAAATTCGGTGGTGGTGAGTAGATAATAAATGTGACTTTAAAAGAGGCAAATTTTGGAGCGGTGAGTTCTAATGTGAAGATTAGCTATGGGTGCGGGTGTGACTGGTGCGTGATAGCATTATGAATGAGAAGGGAAAACAAGGAGGGATTTGACAAAACGACAGTCAGTGAGGTATAAGAATGCTGTCATTGGGCACTATAAGCATAGAGTGGTACCAAGCCAATAGAGGTCAGAAGCCGACAATGACAGCAGGTAAAAAAGAAATATTGACGGTCGTCGGCAGAGGAGAGTGGGTAGGACGATGGTTACGTCATGCAATGAGAAGTGATATGGTGAGAGGCGGTAGGAGCAAGGACAGTATGGGTGGGTGTGCACACCATGGTAGAAAGACAGAACTGGAAAGTGGTAACAGATGATAAGAACCATAGGTGGGAGCACCGTGGCGGAACAAGGATGGTCTTCGTTCGGAGTAAGCGATTTGTTGTCAAGTTCTAAGCAAACTAGGGAAACTGGTAAGCCATGTAGGTCGAAAAAGATGAACGTTGGTTGCTAGAGCAGTAATGGTTAGTGTGCCGTCTGCAGAAGCATAGGCTTTGATTGAGACATAAATGGAGGTATGACCGTCAGAGACTCCAGTCAGTCCGATAGGAAGCTGTGGGATGAGCTCTTATGCCTCCGGGTTAGACCAGTTGGCCAGCGGATGAAGGGCTCCAGCAAATACGGTAGGTCCTCTGTGGTGCCACAGGGTCACCAATAAAAGTTAAATTTAGGAACCATGTGAGACGGGAAGGCCGAAGACCCACTAAAAGGGTGGACTATGTCTAGTTTTAAAGTGTGTTCCAGATTCACCTGTTCAATACGGGGCCTGTTCGGTGCTAACCGACGTGGCCTTCGGAATACCTGGGGCTCTCCAGAGTAAATATGCTGGGTGACAAAGGCGGTCGCAGCTGAGAGGACTCCAGGCTGCCGAACCTGGATAGTCAGGCTGCGACGGGTTCTCCCTAGGATATGTGTTTGCGATTGAAAGTAAACAGGCCTGATGTGACTCACCCGGGACTTGTAACCGGCGAAATTGGGAGAGGTCTGAGGACCCATCACATGGAGGTGCAGAGCTTCATGCAATAAATCAAGTGGTGAGAGGCGGTAGGAGCAAGGACAGTATGGGTGGGTGTGCACACCATGGTAGAAAGACAGAACTGGAAAGTGGTAACAGATGATAAGAACCATAGGTGGGAGCACCGTGGCGGAACAATGCTGGGGAGCATGCAATTTTCAATCGACAGTATTGGGATGCGGTAATCCGGGGATATTTAGAGCCTGCAATCCGCAACCGGTGCTATTGGGTGGGGCTGACCGGGCTCTGGGCACCCAACCCGAAAAGCACTTTGCGAAATGAACACAGGAGGTGTGATATGACGGCCTATCTGCGCTCACCCACCGTTGCAGACGACCGCATGCCTTACGTGCGCCGGCCAAAGCGGTGGATCGGATCGCGCCCAGCACCGCTGGGATTGGCACTAGTGGTCAGTGATAATTACACGAGGGCAAAGAAACCGTCATAGGGGTGTGTTATCCAGGATCAATTGGCCAGGTTTTGAGGCCATGGACAGCAGAGCCAGCGGGAACTGCGCTTGGTAGACGGCCGTGTAGCAATATTGTCCAGGTGCACCTTCCAGGGAGTTGGTCGATACAGTGCCCGAAATGGTTGACCGTCATTGAGGATCCCTGGAAAGGGAAAAAGGATAGAGGAGCGCAGTCTGGGAGTGTCCCAGCTGAGGGACAACGGATACTGTGGAGAGAAATATAATAAGAATAATGGATGACTGATGAACGTGGGTCAGCAGCAGGGTTACCTTATGAAAGCAGGAGATAAGTTCACGGTGGACCGGAGGTGGCAATGTTCGTAGTTCACGGCACTGAAGAGAGGAGAAGTGCCGGGGATAGAGTATATTTATTGGCCTGTGGAGCAGAGGTAGTAGGGGATAGTGTGAGGAAACAAACCGATAAGTGAGCAGTATAGCACTGGGAACTGTTGAGCATAGCACAAGTGCGAGCCTAATAGCTAACACTGAGGAGGCTATGTGTAAACTAAGAGGAAGATTATTCCAAATTTAGGAATAGACTGACAGAAAGAATCGGAACTGAGACTAGATTGAGGGACGAGGAGACAGAAGGCACGATGTAGGACGGGGCAAGAGCAGGTGGCAGCGAATGATATAAGATAGGTGTAGGCCCGGTTGCTGATTGGCTTGAAGAACCCACAGGGGCTCAAGTTTTAGGGCTCGCAGTGCTGGCCGTATTTTAGGGCTATATATACCGGCCGGTAACTTCCGTCCTTTCACCAGGGTTCACTCTTGTGAATTCCTACCACTGTTGCCTTCCTCTGGTCTCCCGGCACCATTCTTTCTCTTAGTGACGTTTCATACAGCTTCGTCACCGGAGTCTTCGAGACTTCGGTCAGAGGTTGAACGACGGCTGCATGAGTCTCATATGGTCTTGCTGCTTTATTTTTATTCAAGGTTTGCAGCTCCGTCTACACCTCTTCTTCCGCTGCACTAAGTTCTGGTATTGGAGGCGCCTGTAGCCCCTCCATTCTTTTCTCTGAATTATTTTCTGGTCGATATATGCTCTCGAATAATGACAAGATCTTGTCGGACTGGTCTCCATCGCTCAGAGATAGTCGTCCTTGTGCCCCTTCCATGGTTGCCACACCTTCTCTAATACTTTTGTGGGGTTGCATGTAAGCATAAAACAGCTTTGAGTCTGTGCCGACCGGAGCAGCTAACTGACACTCGAAGGGATGTTTCTCTACCTTTTGGATCGCTTAAGCTCTGTTCCTGGCCATCTTACAACTGTTACATTCCACCTGAGTTTTGTGCAGCTCGTACGCCGCACATCGTTGCCTACGAATAACTACGGCCTTGCGGACTTTTGACTTCCACCATGGGGGTTGATTTCTAATGCTAACCACCCTTAGGGGTGCGAACTACTCTGTGAGTTGGAGTAGTCCCATCTCGAGGGCCTCCCAAAGTTCCTCTACCGAAGCGCCTCGTGGTTCGGTGTCCACTAAAATTCCTCCGCTGCCCGCTTTGGTTCGCCTTTATTGATTCTCCTATGGCATCGACGTACAAGAGTTTCCTTCTGCGCCTTGATAAGTCTTAGTGTGACCCTTATGACTGCTTGGTCACCTCTTCCCAGCCGCCCTTTCCACTGAATTTCTTTAACTTCCTGATGGCACAGCGTTAAGACCAAATCAAGAAGAGACGAGTTCTGTCCAACGCGGTGTCTAGTAGCCCACTTCACTTGCTGACTAAGTGCTTGCAGCTGGACCCACCGCAGAAACCTGCCGCCAGATTATCTCTCTAGAGCCGTCCCGATTCCTCTGTTAATTTCCAGTAGGTTGAGGTCCCCTAAAAAGGCAAACTCCTTTGTCTGTGCCAGCCTTACGCCTAGCATTTGCAAAAACTCGAAATCTGCCTCATCCATCGCTAGTGGTGCCCTGTAGATAAGGATAATGCAGACTGTCGGCATTGTACCAACTGGTCGTAGAAAATCCCCCCGGAAACACAGCAATTTCGTGTTTCCTTGACGTCGCTCACCCGTTTACAATATTGGCTTGTTTTTATGCGCCGTCTGTTTTCATGAACCAAGGTTTATTTGTTCGCTTCAAGCACGCTACTCTGTCATGTCCTATTCCGGACCTGCGTGAAGCACGTGCTCCCTTCTATCAAGCCGCAATTCGGTTCTTGTTTTCTGAGCATTTGTGATCGCATAATTGTAGTTCGTATCTGTTTTACGTCATTGTTCATTTGATAATTCACCATCGCAGAACCTTACGGATAATCGCGTTCTGATTTCGAGATCCGTTTCGAATTTGGCCACGTAATGCTCAAAGGCACCCTACACGCACCATGATCCTGACAAGCAGGACCTGGCCTGCACAGTACCAGAGATCGAGTTGAATGGAGCCTCCCAGCGGCCTACCTCAGACCGCATTATTAGTGCTACTCAGCCCCCTCTTCTTCCATCCATTCTTTCTTGTCTGTAGGCTGCGTATCTCCGAAAGAGAGTGCTGTCATCATCTGGCTTTACCCAAGTTTCTCTCAGTGCAGCGACGTCAGACTTTGTGATTCCAGTCGTCAACTCTCTCCCTTCCCCCGGGACACCGCAGGTGTTTTTACTGGAGTGACGTTTTCCTGTTCCTCGCCTCTGACTTTGTGGCGAATTTGGCGGTTGGGGTACCCTCGGATGCAATCTCCTAGGTGATGCCCCGTTTTTGCTTCTATAGATTCCCGCGGTGCTGCCTTTAGAATACTAAGTGACGATTTGGATCCCGTGGTTTTTTCGTTCCCCTTCGTCGACCCTGTGTCGGGCTCAAAGTTCACGTCGGATGCATCCTTCTTTTGAGTCTCCATACTATATGGCATCTTGATAAAGTGAACAAAGTGCACTGCTCACAGGTGCCGCATTTGATTTGCATCCTGATACTGTTTGGAAATAGATCTTATGCTCAAAAGTGTTTGGTCGCTTTGAAATGCTGCCATTCTGGTATATTTATCTCAGCAATCAAACGATCTCGAAGTTGATCATTCAGCCGTGCATCATAACCACGCCTTGAGGCATGCTTCGGAAGTTGGTGAGTGAATGTGCGAACAAACAGGTTCTCTGGGTGGAAAAGAGAATTGAATTTTGCTCTTTCAGTGGCAATAGAATCAGTGACTTTGAAATGAAGTGGCAGAAGCGCCTTTATTTTGCCTTCGGAGGAGGTCGCAACTTTTTCGCTAGTGCATATGCATACTTCCCAGTGAAGTCGAGGATAATGCAGCTTTATTTCGAAAGTTCAGCCTATTTTTGGCCAGAATCCAAATTTTGAAACATTAGAAATAGTCCCTCCATTTTTTGGAAGCACGACTTACATCCAGTGGTTCCATATCAGCCGAAGGCACCACAAAATTCCTGAACGCGACCCCAAGTGTGATATTGTGTGTATTATTGTAGTGTTACCCGGCACGGGATACCACAGGACTAGAACAAGGATAACTATTTGTACTCCGCGAGAGTCACGGGAGAACCCCCCTTTTTTCTCCACTAGGTGTGGTAGGCAAGCTCGTTTCCCGGCTCTATTAGCTGGCTTCACTGTTCCCCTTGTAGTTGTTTCTTTTTGTGTCCTCATGCAGTCTCCAGTTTTTCCGATCTCTTTCAGGGTCGGTCGTTTTACCTGGGAAGAACCTGGCATTTTACCAACGTCATATGGACACTACAAATCGTTTTGCCGTTTACGTGCCTTGTTCATAATTTTGACACATCCCTGCCCCCACTTACTTCTCTAGATAGAGAGCCTGGGGAGGGGATACCCCACCAGTTCACTCGGGAGTACTCTTTTCTATGGCCATACGCGGTCCAACGGCCCTTAGATCAACTTAGAGGTGCTGAGCACAAACCTTCTCCAACCGAAGACATTCCAGTGGATTTGGCTTAACTCACGAAGCTCTCTTAGTTTGAAGTCCTCCTGCTCGGTCGGTATTTTGGAGAGGACTAATGTAGCAGCTCCGCAGACACCAAACTCACTAAAATGCGATCGCGAGCTTAGAGCTTAGGTGCTCCTTGTTCGTGAATACGCACCTGCACTTGGGCTTGCTCGGGAATGACGACCGCTCCCCTGGGGCATCCAACCCCGGTACCAGGTCTTCCTCTAGCTGTAGATAGCTTTTCTTTTCCCATCCTTCTTCCCAGTCATATGAAGTTGCTTATAGTCAAGACAACCATGCTTCAACATACTCGCACACATCCAGACCCGGTTCAACCAGTGTGGTATCATAATCGACTTCGATCGGACACAAGGGCCTGTTTTAGAGGCCCTGCGGGACATTTGGGTGATTCTCATCAGTCATCCATTGAGGCACGCAAACTGTCAAACAGACGTTGACCAGGTTCTTCGATGGGTCAGGAATTTGGCTTATCCCCGGCTCCTTCAATCGGCTGGTTGTTTGAAGTCCGCCTTTTTAATTCCGCCTGGTACCGACACAGCCAGCAGCTGCGCCATCCTATATCGCGCTACTCAGGCGGCAAGAAGCACTCTCGCCCGTCAGCTCTGGCCATTAGCTCATCCAGCCTCCTATCTCCTGTCATTTATACAGAATAACCACTATAACTACTAAAACCTATCAATTGCCATCGTTCTGCGCTTTCCACTGGCTGAACGGGAGGCGAGCCCGCATACGTAGTCGGTACTCCCAAAGAAGCAGCTGTGGTATGTCATGTCGCAGGCTTTGGGTATGTTGAGTTTGGTTGTCCGCAGGGATAGTCGGTCCGGGGCATTGAAAACCGCTGCCTTTTTAGCATAAGCAATAAGCACAGGTTCACTGCAGGCCAAAGCTGAGTGTTCCTCGTCTTCCTCGGTCTGAGAACAAGCGCTGCCCGATTTGTACCCAGAAACTCAGTGTGCTTAAAGGAGACCTTGGGAGCTTCCATAGGTACTTTTGGAGATGATATGGCGAAGGTGGATGGATGATAGCACAGCAGGTAGAACTTTCGATGGCGTGAAACCTCGGAATAAATTTCGGATTCTTTTCCATTTCTTCCTAGCTAGATTGCAGGCAGTTATGAGCTTTATAAAATAAAAACCATACGTAAGTTTGGGGGAGTAGGGACAAAGTGTAGCTCAGTCGACAGTCCACAGTGGTGGTTGGCTGGATGAGTACATAGAAAGGAATGTTGTTAGTGAGCGGTCACTTAAAGGACCGAAAGTGGGGCGGACCCATCTGCCCAGGGGGTGGAGCCTTCGTATCATGCCTGATTCACTGTAGAAGAACAAAGCATCCTATAAGTTTGGCCCTGGTTCACCGTGTGTTGGTAGTGTTTGGGAGTCAAGCACCCGGGTTGCCTGTCAAAGATAGTGTTCGTGTGAATTATCGTCTGTATTGGGCCGTCAGGTGCGAGGAAGTAGGCGAGGCAACAAGTGAAATATGGGGGCAATGAATCGATGAAAACAGATAAAGGCAACGTGGCGGCAGAGAGATGACTGAGTTTGAAAGTGTAGACTCGTGAAGAAAAAACAAAGGTAAACTATAACTAGTACTTGCTCTATGCTATTTGTATATCGCTCGATGTCAAGGGTTTACTCGTTGTTTTTTGCCTGCTGAAACGACTTCTGGATTCCGCCAATCTGAAGGCACATTTTTGAATGCTCTGCTTGTGAATGGTTGAACCTTGGGTTCCCTAGTTTGCATTTTGTCCGGTGTCGCTCCAATACGTAACCGTGATAGACTTTGTTGCTTTACAAGCCTTCCTCTGCCTACTCCACCCGCCTTTGTCTCCTGTTTGCAAAAAATGGAAGTTTCGGATTGTCGCCAATTCTCCAGGCCATTCTTGGGATCTAGTGGGTACGCGGCAATTTGGGTAGCAGGCTAAAATAGTTTCGCATGGATATAATAACGTCAGCGGTTTGAGCAAAAACCGATCGCAGGAGTTAGGGTGATAGTGAAAGAGGAAGAAGGGACTGGTGCCAGTCCTATAGTAATACTGAAAAGTTATTCAGATCAGCGGCCACGAAGCCTGCAATAACCACTAAGTTATAACTGAGAAGAACTGTCTGGTAACTAGGTTGTTCATCAAAGATCACTCGTTAAGACATCATCAAAAGTACTTGAAAGCAACTACAACCCTCATTTGCATACCAGAGATTCAATGCGTTTGAAGATAGCCGTAGTCCGATCTGAGGATTCACTCTTGTTGTTCACACTCCTGCCTCCACTTCATCTCACTCGGTCCCTCTGACTTGGTCGCTTTCATTGTCAACGCACAGTTGTCCGCAATTTTATTTCGAACGGCCAGCTGCTTTTCTATTTAGTAAGTACTATGCATATACCACCACAACAGGATTGGAAGAAATTAAGGAGGATTATTCAATTTCGGGTATACTTTTATAAGCTTAAGTATATTCCCATGAAACGATCTTCTAGTAGACGTTGAGATACGCTAGCACAAACCGAAAGAAACCAAGAGTCTCGTCGTGGTTCTCAATACGGTTCCTAAAACGACAGTCAGAAAAATATCCCGAAAGCTATTGAAACCTCAACTGTGACCTATTCGTTAATTCAGGTAGAACAAATGCAAGCAAACTCAAAGTTGCATGAAATTCAAGCGATCACCTCGGCAAAACTTCTCTAGATAATGTGAGTAAAATTAATGAGGAAGATTGATGAGCTCATCAGTCAGCGATAGCAAAATGTTATTGTCAGATGTGTGGTTCAGCTAGCGGGCAGGTGTGGGCAAAATATTCATGGGAAACAAGTTTGAGGTTAGAAAACGTCGGCCGAATCCACCTTGAGCTAGAGCCCAACATCCGGTGGTCTCACCGAATTCACTCCCACCAAAACCGTACAGAATTTTTGCAGTCAACATGTTCACCTCAGAATCTTGTCCTAGATCTCTCGCATGCACATGATCAGGCCCCCCGCAACTTATCATGAGGTGTCGGGATTCACGGCAGTACCCATAAACACCTTCTGGACGAGGACATTGTCAACCCTTCCGCATCCCAGCACAAAAGGTACAATTTATCGTTGCCACAAGCACTCAGATACGAGCGGTGCAACAGCATCCGTTCAACTCCCATCTTAGGGCAAGCACAATTTGCGTAGGTCTAAACAGAGGAGTCCCTTCTTAGCTCAACCCAAAACGATCCTTACGAGAAGGTGAACAGTAACTTGAATTTTACGAAGGCACACGAAGGCATAAATTAATTTCCGATGGGGTTGTGAGCCATTCCTGTTAAGCTTGCAGACCAGACCCCCCAGTTCTCAATGCCGATTCTTCACCTTCGTATTTGTCTTCAATTTAGACTACGAACCTGATTTATTCCTTACTGCAAAACCTACTTGACCAGCCGAAGTCCCTAAAAACAAAAGGCTAATAACAGTTTCCCTTATTACTTTTAGTAGTCAATCCGCAATAAACAAAATGTTTCACTTACGAAGTTCGGCCACAATTTCTAACTAAGATGTCATCTTGATTACTGAGACGTGGTTGCCAGATTACACTTTAACAGACAAGGTTTGTCTTTTAGGATATAATTTCTTCAGAGTAAATGGGAAAATTCGAACTGGCGGAGGTCTTTTCAGTTGGAAGTTTCTCCGTACGACACTTCCACGATCCGACTGGTGCAAGCATTTCCTCTCCGGTGATCCACAACAGGTTACCAGTAGTTTTATGCACCATTATTAAGGTGTTTTGAGAGGACTGCCTGCCCCTCGGCCATGGAATAACAGGAAATCCAACACCATCTCCTTGCAAACAAGATAAGCTGAACGTCAAAAAGTTCATAAAATTACGTACGACTTCGCAGTTGCTATTCGATCTATTCGCATCTGTTCTACCATTCAAAGGCTTGGAGAAACTGAGTTTCTGAGTCAAGAACTCAATGCTCTGCGACATTCAAATAGGCCGCCTTTGCTGTAGTTGTTGCACAAATCTGGAACCCCTGATACGCAAGTTGATATTTCGCACATAGATTCACCAGACGATGCACACATCTCTACTCCCCTAGCCACTGCCGAGGATTTCAGCTCATTCTTTGCCTAATCTGTGGCCTTTATGAGAGCTGTTGACTCCCGTCTTCTTCCTCTTGTTACCGCTTCGACCGTGCTCGTAGCAGAATTTGACTTTTCAAATATCTCCCAGTTAACGACTATTTTCAAACCATTCTCTCACCCAGGACCAAACAATCTACAGCGCACTGTAACGGCTGAATGCGGATCTGCCTTTCCACACTTACTACTCAGTTTGTTCACCCTATCAATGAACCAAAGACTAGTCCGAACAAACTGGAGTTGCTAAGCCGTAATCCCAAGCCACAAGGAAGTCCCACTGGGTATCATAACAAAATACCGTCCCACTAAACATATGACTGTTTTCTCCAGGCTGGCGGAAAAAATCTTCGAAAAATACATTGCAAAGTACTTTTTTCAGTTTTATCTTAATAAAACCCGACAACACGATTTTCTTCGCTAAAGATCTTGCAAAATATGCCAACTTGATTCTTCAGTCATGACATCGAGCAGCAGGTAATCAAGTTGCTCTCATGGCACTTTGTCTAAGTGTGGTAATCGCATTTGACCGAGCACCACACCGTAGTCTTCGATAGAAAACCGATCCTCTGGCAGCACCGACCTTTTACTCTCTTGGATCACACTTCACCTATCTAATCGTTCTCGGGCTGCTAGGAGAATTGAACACCGCTCTAGGACTTATCCGGTTACAAGCGGCATTCTACAGAGTGGCTCCTTCTGCCCTCCGTTGGTCCTCACGTAAGCAAACTACATATTGATATTCGTGAGTTGCGGAGCCCCATTTCCCTTTGCTGATGACATCGGGACTGTTTACTTCCCCAAGTCAGACCTTTTTCCTTTTGCCGTTGCATGCACTCCTGCACTCGGTGGATGTTGATCACAGTGGCAGATGAACTTCCGACTGCCAGGTATGGGATACTTACAAATAAATTCAACATAACTCCAGAGTCTTCGGCCATTTGTGATTCATCCTCTGCTGGTGTAGTGCTAACGATAAGACACATCATCACAAAGGCTGACAAATGTGTCTATTTGAACAGTCACCGAATTTGGTGGCGCAACCTGCTACGCTTGTGTACACCGTCTGCACGCCGTTGCGTTCCTCCAATACACAAGTCCAGCTCCAGCATTCTGAGTTCTGCTCTTTCACGCACTACCGAGTATATTCGCTAACTTGCCACGAACCGAGGACCAAGGGCTATAGACTCTATGCGGGAGCAGGTCCTGATTTAACTTAGGAGAACCTTAAACTGGTGAGCCCGAACAACAAATCCACTCCACCAAGGAGTCTCGTAAGTCCTTCAGTCACACTTATTCGTTTTTATATATACTTTTTCCGATATACGAAAGGTTAATCTTGATTTCTGCTACCATACTCGTTCGGTATTTTCCTTATATCGGTATTACAAGTGTTTCGTGGTTGCTGAATTGATCGTCGTATATGGTTTTAGATTTGATATCCCATTGCACTCACGGCTAGAAACTACCTCAAGCCTGGTCCGGAACCGTCCGTTTTGACAGTATCTCTTGCCGCCGTTGAGTTTTTATTGATGACCCTCAGATCTGGTTTCATAAGTTAAAGACCGAGTTTGAATCACATAGGATAACAGGAGAGCGTTCCCGTTACTTGTGGACTATTGGCAGCCTTCCCCGTGGCGTTGCTACCCAGATACGCGACGTAATTTCAGTAATTATTGTTGCACAGCCATGAAAAAACTGGTAATCTCTTGTCTTTTGCCGCCAGAATCGTCTAGACTGCACCGGATGATCCAAGGGGTAGAGTTAGGTAGTAAGAGGCCCTCCGCACTACTGAGAGAAATGCGGCAGCTGGCAGGGCAATTTTTAAAGGAAAAATTTCCTAAAGAGTTGTGGGTACAGCAATTACCAACCAATATTCAAGCACTACTCGAGAGTTTTAGTCATCCTAACCTTACAGAGGTGGCAAAACTGGCGGACGGTATTATGGAACGGTACCATCCGCAGATTACTGCCGCGCTAGACTCGAGTAGCCCCTAGATCGCCGCTCCCACCATGGGGACACACACCGAGGACACTCTGACAACCGCTTTCGAGCGGGCTTTCAGAAGTTTTTCCACTCCTAGTTGTTCTCATTGTAGGAGTCATAAATCCTATGGCAACTGTGACCAACCTGAACGTCTTGAAAGCTTTTACCCCGACTGTACCGATAGTTCGTCTCGAGCAAAGTACTGTCGATATCATAGACGGTTTGGGGAGGAGGCTCGGCGCTGGGAAGCCCGTTGCACTTCCCCAGATGCCAAACAGGGAAACTAATATCTCGACGCGTTCCGACGACTAACGCGGTCTGCAGCCAAAATAGCAATCGTCCGTTGCATGTTCGAGATTTAGCTTTCAGTAATCCGCTCTTAATTAACGCCGGTGCAGTAGTCAGTGTCGTTCCGAAGGAAGCAGGTGATGCAACGATACCGTCAATCCAAGAAGTTCGTACCGCCGACTGCTACTTACGACCGCTAGTCACTTAAGCTCAACTTAGACCCACGTCTCGCCTTCCGCTGGGTGTTTATAGTAGCCGACGTCCCGTACCCCATACTAAGTATCGATTTTCCCGACCATTTCGACCTTCTGGTCGATGCACGATGCCGGAGAGTTGTCGACCGACAGGCTTCTCTTTCCGGAATGGATTTGTATTCCTCAATGAATCACATCACGCCCCTATACATCAAACCTCAGGCCGAACATCCGTACGCAGGCCTCCTTCCAGCTTACCCGGTAATTCTATGGCAATCTGGACCCCTTCCCGCGGTGACCACCAAAGTCACCCACCATATTGTCACTAAAGGACCCCCAGCATTTAGCCGACCACGTCGCTTGGCACTGGACAAGCTCCGCGTAGCACAGGCTGAGTTCGAACACATGATAGAATTAGGCCCGTCCAGTGGCCCTTGGGCCTCGCCCCTTCACAGGGTTCTTAAACCTAATGGCGACTGGCGCCCCTGCGATGACTATAGAGCCCTCAGCGAGGCTACTGTCCCAGACAGGTACCCCATTCCGCACTTTCGGGATCTAAATTCTTCCCTATCTGGTTGTTATGTTTTCAGCCGAATCGGCCTTGCCAGAGCCCACCATCAAATCCCGGTATCTGGGGCTGACATCCATAAAGCCGCTGTCACAACTGCTTTCGGACCATTCGAGTTTTGGCGCATGCCGTTTGGGCTCAGCAATGCAGCCCAAACCTTTCGAAGTATTATGCATGAAGCTACACGCAGTTTGAAATATATCTACTTGTACTGAGACGATATTTTGATGACAAGCTCTTCAGAAAGAGAGCACATGTCACTTCTGCGCGCTCTTTTTCAGCGCCTTAGCCAGCACGGTGTAACCATTACTCCTGCCAAATACTAATTAGGTGGGGCAACCATCATATTCCTAGGTCACGAAATCTCAGCCCCGAGTATAAAGCCCCTGTCTGACAAGTTGGTGGCAACTAGCGACTATCCTAAGCCTCGCTTTTGCCGGCGGTTGTGCCAACTTCCTGGATTGGTTAACTTCTACCGCCGGTTTATCCAACACTGCGCTCCGATAATGCAGCGCCTCACAGAACTAGTACGTGGAGTAAGCTGAAATGAATTTCTCCCGATGCAAAAAGGCAGCGTTCGTTTTGATCAAGGAAGCTATCGCCAAAACAGCCCTCTTGTCGCATGCTTATTCTTCCGCTCCTCTGACACTAGGGCAGATGCTTTGGACACGGCTGTTGGAGCAGTGTTGCAACAATTCGTCCACAGTTCATGGCAACCAATACCTTTCTTCTCCGGGCGTCTTCAGCCTGCGGGATCCCGGTATAGTGCGTTCATCAGAGAACTAAAAGAAATTTATTTGGGTATCCGACACTTCCAGCACACAGCTGGGGGCCAGACGTCCACAGTGTTCACAGGTCATAAGCCACCAGTGTACGCTCTCCGGTCAGCTTCTGATCGATGTTCGCCATGCAAGGTTCGCCACTTAGACTACTGTTTGCAGGTTACTACTGACATTCGACACGTCTCTGGGACAAAAATCCCGTAGCAGACGCACTCTCGCGCGTCCACAATATCGACGACCCACCATAGGTGGGCGTGGACCTAGAAGCAATTACCGCGTCCCAGACAACAGATCCTGAGGTCAAGCAGCTCAGAAACAGCGGCTCTCTGCATCTAGTGCCGGCGAATCTTTCAACTTCGGACGTAACTGTCACTCGCAATATGTCACAGGGTCGACCCCGACCACTAGTTCCTGCCAGTTTTTGCCGGCAACTTTTTATCAACCTCCACAACTTATCGCACCCTGGTGTAACTGCCTCAGTGAAACTAGTCACCGAGATTCGTCTGTCCTTGCGTTAAACGTGACGTACGTATTTGGGCCCGCGCTTGTCTTCAATGCCAACGCGTTGAAATACATCGTCCCACTAAATCTACGTCAGGCACATTCTCTGAGCCGGACGCACGCTTTCACCATGCGCATGTGGGTCTCGTGGGGCCCTTTCCACCATCCAACGGCTGCGTATACATCCTCACTTGTGTAGATCGTTCTACTCGCTGGCCACAGGCCATACCTATTCCCCGTCCTACTTCACAGGAAGCTGCAAAAGCGTTCCTAACTGCCTGGGTAAGTCAGTTCGGTTGCCCTGCTCTGGTGACTACTGACCGCGGTTTTCATTTTGACGGTGCATTCCGCGAGCTATTGAACACATTTGGTTGCAGACACAACAAAACGACGGCCTATCATCCTCAGGCTAATTGCATAGTGGAGCGATTCCATCGCTAGCCAAAGGCTGCCCTTCGTGCTGGTGATAACTCTTTATGGAGTGAAGTTGTACCGATCGCTCTTCTAGGGCTGCGTAACACCGGTGAAACCGACATGGGTTTTACGGCAGCCGAACTGGTTACCAGTTGCACATAACGACTTCCAGGCGAGTTGGCTTCTCCACCACCACCTGTGAGTTTTAATTGTGGGGATTACGCAAAACGGCTGTCACGCCAAGTGCGGGTGATAAAGCCCACCCTGCCACGGGAAAAATTCTCAGCGCCTACACACCTACCACTCTAACGACCGCCGCCCATACATTCATGCGGGTGGAAGCAGTACGATCACCATTGCAAGCGGCTTCCACTGGCCCATTTCGCGTCGTCCAGCGAAAGGAAATGAAACACGTGGTAGACGTCGAAGGCAGGGAAGTGGCCATCAGCATAGATGGTCTAGAACCAGCCTCCGTCGCAGTTGAATCCACCCCGAACAACCTGCCCAATGTCCCCACCTGCTCACAACCCTCAATTAGTCGTCCCGGGTCGGCACCTGTTACTCCCTCTAACGATTCCTCATTACCCGCTGCGACACCGAATCCCACGAAAGATGCAGCTGCACCTGTGAACAAGAGGAATCGATGCGGCTGCCAGCTGCGACAGCCAACGAGTTTTCTGAATTTGTAGTTTATCACGACAAGAGTCGCGGCAGCCTGTATTGCGCCCGTGTGTCCCCCTCAGTTGAAAATCGGTCCGCGCCCCAAGACGCAGCTTCCTTGTGTTTCTTGCCCTCCAGCTCATCCCGTCGGACAGAACCACATGGACTTCCAGTATCTCGCATGACTCAAAAACACAACGCTCATTGGATCGCGACTGGACTCATTAGACGCCGGAGGCTGGCTCGTTTATGCAGGAAATAACGACGACAGACAAACGGGAATTTGGGATATTCCGACGACGACAAACCTTACAACGCACTCATCACTGCCAGGTCACGAGTAGGATCTACGCAGGTCGGATTCAGTATTAAGCAGGACGCAACTTTGCGAGCGACTCACAGCCACCAGAGTGAGTCATGCAGAACGGCTTGTGCTGGGTTCGTTGTTGTGTTCGATCGCGGCGGGCGGCATGGGAAAAGCATCTCGCTATCGAAGCCGACGTACCCATCACGGATCGAAGCCCAACCGCGTCGGCCTTCCAGGGGAAGACCTTTGTAGTGCTGACGATAAGACACATCATCACAAAGGCTGACAAATGTGTCTATTTGAACAGTCACCGAATTTGGTGGCGCAACCTGCTACGCTTGTGTACACCGTCTGCACGCCGTTGCGTTCCTCCAATACACAAGTCCAGCTCCAGCATTCTGAGTTCTGCTCTTTCACGCACTACCGAGTATATTCGCTAACTTGTCACAAACCGAGGACCAAGGGCTATAGACTCTATGCGGGAGCAGGTCCTGATTTAACTTAGGAGAACCCTAAAAATGCAGAGAATTTATTTGCAACCCTGTATTAAGTCCTTTTTGCGCGTTTACTTTCTCCGAATTTGTGGCCTTGCCAATTGAATAGGCCAAAAAGTGCTCAGGCTTATTATTTCACCACATTCAACTTAGAGACTGCATTCTTTCCGTCTTTATATCTCGTGGTAGAGCTGTGATAGAGTGCTGCCCGCTGATCTTTTCTAGGGTGCGTAAGCCAGGTAAAATTGGCAGGAGACCTGTCCAACGAACAATTACTAAGCGGCTGCATTGATGGAGCCCAATCCCAAGTTATAGATGACAAGGCTTTTTTAAATCTAGACTGCATATGGCTTCAATTTGTGGACCTGAACTTTATCTTTCCGTTTGACATCCTGCATAGTCGGCCAGATACTTGCTATTCATGAACTCCGAGCCTGTTTCTGTCTATCCACCACGTCATATCCTTCTTACATTTCGAATCATAATACTAACACTAGCCTGCGTTCATGCTTTTTTCCATCGGCTCCCTCCAACTTATGGGAAGGGCTGCCTTTAAGAGCACGCCGTCCTACCTCCAGCATTTAGTTAATAAATGCACCAGATAAGTTTCTTGCTGCTACTCAAGCCTCATTGCTCCCCAAATCAGTTATATCCCCTGACAAGGCCTAGGAAAATGGTCTAGATGTTTGAACTGTGTGGGTGCCGGTGATCTTTGACTGGAGGAACTGTGTAAGCATTAGTAGTTTTCATTCGCCTCCTACTCTCCTATCATCAGTCCCAGGGATTCACCGGTTAAAGAATCTCCGTTTCATTTGGATTACCGTTCGCCTCAGCTGGGAGCATCCCAGGCCGCATTTCCTTGCTCCTGCTTCATTTTCAGACCATCAGTCGCGCTTATACTCCCGTGGATGAATTGTATTTCCATTCGTTACTAATCTAGCCTATGCGTCTACCTGATGATCTGTCATTTGAACGTTACCTTACTAATGCTCTGTTGGTTACAATCAAGGATCCCCCGATATTTGTTCACCCGATCTTAAACTACGTATTATTTACGGCTATTTGGCCTCACTATAAAACTCGTTCTAATACCAACGGTCCAGGGCACAGTTAGGTCTGTCACTTTGGCCTGAGAGCGTCGGACGAGCAGGTCTTCTTTAATGAAATAGGGACAGCTGTGCTGGCTGATTATACCCCCTGTCCCCTTAGAAAGGTCTCAGGCTGGGTGTTCGGCGCAGAGTCAACCTCTTCCACTGACACCGGTTGCGCTTTGAAAAACCCTTCCACGCCTCGTTTTCCTGCTCCCTGTGGTCTGATCTGACGTTCCTCTGTTTTTGATTGCACGATCATTTCCGTGTGCATTTGCTTTCAATCAGTACAAGATCTACCGTACACCCACTTACGTTCCAAGTAGATATAAGCACATCATTTTCTTCGGCTCAGAAAAACGCGTTAATATCAGCGATTACCGATATTCGTCTTTATCGACTTCCTTGTTGCATATCGGGTTCGATCCTCTTAATACCTTCATCCTACCCCATCCAGTCACCAAATTTTGTACCTCGGAGCTTATGTTAACCATAACTGTATTCTCTACAACCCTTGAGAACGAGAGGTCGATTGGGGAAAGTAGTGGTTAGAGTGTATTTGACAACGTGTGTGAGAGCCTGCCCAAGAGCAGCAGCAAAATGGCAACCAGCCTTCAGTTAAACTATAAACGTGGTAAAAACCTCAACGAAGATGGCTATCGCTGCACTCCCACTTTCTAAGAGAGATACTTACCTGATATTATTGTTCCGTGATGCCATAGATTAGAACTAGTTTACATTTGGGGTTCACCCTGAATCTATTATTTCGACTCAGTACTAATTTCTTCTGATGATATCGGAAACTGTTCACTTAATTGCAAAATTTCGGATTCCACGAGAATTGGCATTCAAGCATCTCTGTCTTCAAACCTTCCCGTCTATTCACCAATCCTGAGCACCTTATCAGGACGACGTAGTTTTAGAGGGCATGCAAACATGACGAAATGAACGAGTATTCGCATTATCGTGCTGCAAGTTGCTTTAGGCTTCTGGCACCAACAAGCTAGAAGTAAAACCAAAGGTGAACAGGGTCGGCAACAAGCCACACAGAGACCGAGAAATGGTCTTTATTTGATAGGCCATGTACTGTCCATGGCTTATAAGTTGTGTACTGTAAGGCACGTGTAAGGAGGCTGACGAAAGTAGCAAAAATGGATCTGAGGTTGCCGTATGGATTGTCATTGTTGTATATTTACTACCAGGATCACGGTATGGACACGGATAAGCTGCATTTGAGGGAAGGAAATGGGATTTAAGGATGGGTGTCAAAAGGATCGGGATTCGGCTGTGGACGTGTGCATAGACCACACTCAGAAATACCTCGCAAACCTTGCACCACATTTTACGGACTGCTATCCTAAATTACAGCATGTTGCAAAGTTAAAGAAATTACATCGTACGAAGTGTGCGACGAAAGGTAGGCAGGGATATTCTTACGGTATCCCCTCAGAAATCACTAACAGTTATAGTCGGCTTATCTCTCTCGGCAGCGATGAATCCTCCCTTATCGTGAAATTTAGACCATGATAGCCAAACGTCTTTCAGAAATGCTCAACATCGTCTTACCATGAATCAAATGGAGTAAACAGGTTACTGTCCAACAGAAAACACCGGTAGATGTGCCTGAGCACACGGTGAAGCATTTGATGTGATAAGACTCGGCCCACAATATCTGAATAAAATGTATGGCTGGTAGGGTCATCCCGTATCCGATACGGCCCAATGATGCTCCATTCAATTCTAGCAACTACACACTCACCCTTGTGTAAACTATGTTTACTTGCTTCCTAATCGGTCGTCAGTAAGAAACATGCTCCTGTGAGCCTTTTCTGATGGCTTGTGTTCCGTATTATTTGTTCTGCAGGTTTTCAGTATTATGCACCCGGGTTTTCCGAATGAAAACGAAGCACTGCTTGATAAGCAACTTCAGTGGTTGCCCATGTTTCACCCATAACGGTCATATTTTTGAGTCGTATATGCGGACGAGTCTAACCACCGCAGTTTACGCTCGACCCTGACAGACCATTGGATGTCACGCCAGTGCCGCAGATTATTGATTCAGGGCTGTAAAACCAAGTCCGAGTTGCGCGCGGTCAAATCCATAAGGTCGTTTTCACTTAACCAGTCCCGCTGGTCAGCACGGCAATTTGACGATTATAACCAGGAATTCGTCCGACCCCAATATTTAACTGGATGTCAAAAGACCATCGTGGAGTTGGGACCCACCGTGTATTTTATGGCTGGGTAGTGCACGGTTTACAATTTATAAATATATGAAAACCAACTTCAATAGTGATCCCTTTGGTCATATATTCAAAGAACAAATGTAAAGAATAGGAAGGCGTCAATAAACAACAGTCATGCATCAGAAGCTAAAGTTAGACAGTGATAAACAGTGTAAAACCGTAGAACAATTGGTGAGTTGACCCTCAAAATTGTGTAGGAAACTGGAAAAAAGGTCTTTTGACACTGCTTTCGTTGATCACTCGGTCAAACATCACAAAAAATTCAACATAAAAGACTGAGGCTGGTGAAAGCCGAAAGCGCCTTCTGTATACGTGACAGAACTTTGCTAGTTATCAAAACACTTGGTGAGATGCAACCACCTGAGTAAGAAAACTTATCGATCTCAGATAGAGATTCCCCTGACAGGACGAGATTTGGTGTAGAGCCAACACAGTCCTGCAGCAGCTTTTCACACCTTGAAGGTGCAAAACGCTCCTAAACATTGCTACACTCTTGCTTAGGTTGTATAAGAAAACTCGCAGCTAATCTGGATCTTCACACTGGACAAGGATTTTGCTTTCGTATTCCAAGTCAGACAGATTACTGCCTGAGCAAAGGATCGCTACCACTATTCTCCCACGAGGGTAGGGCTATCTTAAAAACCATTCCAATCATAAAAATGGGCTATACGGAGGGGCCTTGGCAAACATCACTTCTGTGGTTGAACTCGGGTGAAAGACCACTGTCAGAATGAATTCAACTTCGGCTTTTTGCTTGCAAACACTGGAAAAATGAATAAACTTCTCTGGATAACCTTCAGTGAGAGGCAACACTAGGAAACTGTGCGGTCCACTGAGTCGAATGGCAAACAGAGATAAAGCGTTTACGGAAGGAGTACCCGCGTTCTAAAACTTGTTAAAGGGTAAGGACGTGGTAGATACAACCCCAGCCGGGTCTGAAACCAACTTGATTACCAAGTGTACACTCTTCACGGAGGTTAAATAGTTGGCGGAGAATAATCCTGGCGAACAGTTTGTATGTGATTCGTACTAAGCCATTTCCCCTGTGGTGTTCACGAGGAGAACTGTCATCTTTCTTGTGAATCGACGAGAGAAGATCAAACACCAGAAAACGGAAATTTGTTTACCTTTTCATAGTTGTACCAGAATGCTTCCTAAGGTTTTGTATTGATCAGACTTCTTGACCTTGAAATTCCAAACTGCCTTTAATGGCTTTTCACAAACGATGAACAATTTCATCGAGACACTTGTCTCTAATAGACAAAAGTCCACCTGACTGAGCAGCATATAGCTGCATCAGTAACCGAAAGCTGTTCATTAGGGTCTAGTGACAAGGCGGTCACAACACGAGCATACGTTATTACTGTTCACTGGCATCATGTCTGACAGATCAGTTACGTAGATGAGAAAGAAAGTGTGATATTGCGTGGATTACTGAAGTAGTATTCAGCTCGAGACATCACGACATCAGAACCTGAATATGGCACACAATGTACCTTAGAATTTCGTATATTGCACGTAACTATGTCCGATATCGTAGTAATAGAAACTAAGTGTAAGGCTTCAGCTTCGAAATGTTGCGGTTGATGACTCTACTGGTGATTTTGTGGGGTGATAAAAAAATTTAAACGCCTCATGTTCAATAACGATGGTGAACTAATTACCAAACGGATATTGGTGCAGGCTTTTTCTTCCCCAGTTGACAGTCAATGCTCCCCTTTGGGTCTGAGAATTACCCATTTCACCTTTCGTAGGTCTACGTGAAATGCAGATGATAGATCGGCCACCCTGTTCCAGAAAACACCGAAGCCTGTCAAAAATGCATCGGAAATTACTGTGGTGTGATCCTCCGGTGACAGAGGCCTAGGAGAAAGATACGACTTGGAAAGTACTGACAAATTAGGCAGTGTTGTCCCGTGAACTGAAGGTCACGAAAACACTTATCAAAAAGAATGTGAAACAAACAACTAGTCTTCTGAGAAAAATCTGGAATGGACTGATGATAGTACTGTGGTGCACCCCAAAAATGAACGAAATTCGTAAATGTTGGTGGGTGAAAGAGCAACAGTTAAAGGCGATAATCTATTGGGATCAAAGGGAATACTATCAGAATTTAAGTCATACCCCAGGAAAGGAAACTGTGAAACACCAAAAACACACTTGTTTTGGTTGGATGTAAAATTAAACTAGAGAAATCTCTCTAAAATTAACTTAGACGGGATTAGTGGATAACTTTGGTTGGACCGTGAAGAGCAACATCGTCTTGATATGATTCAACCCCTTCAAGACCGCCGTGATAAATTAATGGACTGTGAGATTGCTGCAGGTGACACCTGTAAATCGGAAGGTAGAAAGTTTTACTTTCAAATACCAAATGGATTACTGATGACGGTCAGCAACCTGGATTCCACATCCAGTGGCATTTGTAAATATCCATCTTTTAGACCTATCTTGAAAAAGACAGTAGAACCTGAAAGATGATAGAGTACATCCTTCGGTCCTACGGTAGTACACGTACTCGGGTGAGAAAGAGTGTGATATTAAGTAGATTAATGAAGTAGTATCCAAGGCAAGACATTACGATATCAGAACACGAATATAGTACACAAAGTAAAATAGAACTTTGTATGTAGCGCACAATGATGTCCATTATTGTAGTAAATGAATAAAATCGAATGGCCAAGAGTCGCATATACGGTCAGTCCTGAATAACACGATAATTAATTTGTGATATAGATAGAGCAATCGTAACCTAACCGAAAAATCCAACCTGTAAAAAACTCTGAGGCAGAGGTAGTATCAAAAAAGAAGCTTGTGCGAGAGAAGCTCATGAGACAATTTCTTATAAGTTCTGAAACAGGAAGTTGTGCAGGAAATTTCTAGAGGAGGCGAAACAACTACGCCGTTCTTCCGTAGATTTATAAGTGGGCGGAACTTCGATACCATGTGGTGGATCGTTTCAAAACAATGGTAGTCAAAACACTAGTGAACAGGCACTCCGAAAAATTTAGCTGAGCCATATTGTGGCCGTTTTGTTCCGGTTGACCTACTAACACTTCTCTGACCAGCCATATTATCAGGAGGTTCCGTCTCTCCTGATACCTTCCACAATGTAACACGAACAGCACACCTACCACGAAGACCATGAAAACACGGTGAATCTGTTTCGCCTCTCAGGAATTACCATCTTGGACCACTTATAAAGAGTTACACACCGCAAACATTTCATAATATAGCAAAACCCTTCAGTGGCTTTGAAAGTTGATGTATGATTGCACACACAACAATGGACTCCTGTTGGGGACCGTCCTAGTATTGGGAGCTCAAATGAATAAACCTGAAAACAGCGTACAGGGGTTGCCCATTTCAACAGTCAATTTTAATGGTCAGTTCGAAACGTTTACGGATCACTTTCATGTTTGTCATCCAAACCTAACTCCTTTTTGGTAATGTTTTGGACAAAATAGAGCACTGAAGGCCACTGCTAGTTTTTGTGAACCTAAATATGCGGACAGCCTGAAGCCTGTAAGTGATGATCACGCGTGTACCTATTTCCAACGGAGTAAACATTTCTTCAATGGCAGACGTATGAGATATTATAACTGTTTCAGAATACAAGAAAGATTCATTCAAGTATTCAAAAACCTTTCTTCTTGGGATGGTAAATTAATGCCGTCAGAGTATAAAGCGTTTTTTTCAAATCCGGCTACTGTGTTGATCCTTGGCCACCAATCAGTAACCTACGCAGAAGCCGCTTTCGACTGCGGCATTTGCAAAACTTTTCGTTGGTATGAATTGAGATATTCGAGATAACTGGACAAAACAAAATTTCGATAGTAAGCTTGTGAGGTCCACATGTCAAATCTCTGAAGGGAACTTGAAATAGGCTTGATTCAGGATGGTCCAATTGAGAACAAGTTACTCTTGACCAATACGTAAAGTTCACTGGGGAGGGGGTGTTAATAGGGCGAGCGAAATTGCCTCATCTGCCGTCTCTAACTCTGTGGTCGGGACATTAGAAAACCACCGTAAAATAGGAACCCACTGACTTTCAGGACAAAGTGCTACATAGTTTACGGAAAACACAATGGGTGAATTTAACGAGGAACTCCGATAGTGGTCCCTTTAGCGCAAGTATCCAAGAAACCGAATTTAGACAACGCTGCAGCTTCAAGGATGCGAACTGCTACTCTAGTCTCCTGGATCAAAATTCCTTGTTTAACTCATTAAAAAGGCTCATTGCTTTATTCATTACAAGAATGTAGAATGTAAACCTGGATTTTGGGTAATTCTATCTTCTGGCTAATACAAATAAATGTATTCGATGAACGTGAATTTTTCAAAGCGGTATTAGTTATACAAAAATATGATACGGAGGGGAGCTTGACAGCAGCCTGCGTTCGAGAAGAGGTGACAATATCATCGTATGGTTCGGTGGTAACCAAAGCAACAGCATTTGACCGGGAATAGATAAATGATCTGTCACGTTTGACCTATTACGCTTTCGTCACCCAGTCACATGTGGAGCGAAGCCTTGTTTATGAGCAAGTAACAGTGCTCGGCTAGGTTAACTGGAGTGACTCAACAGTATTCACTCTGTTTTCCTCCAAGACACAACAAGTCATTCCGAAAACACGCTGTTAGCCATCTTTATCTTATCTATCCCATTTGATATTCAAAATTTTGCTCTTGAATATGCACTCTCAGTCAGTATATATGTCTGTATTATTTAAAAGACGTAGAATGAAAGTGTTAACAGAAGCCGTAACTAAGTTTTAGGAATTTCTCGTTTGTTTGCACATCGGAATACGCAAAAGCAACAAGTTACTTTTGAAGTTACATCGCGATGGCATATGTTACCAGTCGAGTCGAACTAAGCCCAGTTGGGCATATTCCTTAAGAACACAAATAAGTAAGTTTCTGCTGCCGAGTAATTGCTTTTATATAAATATCTTGCGTAAAATCATCCCAAATCAAACGGGCATATTTTGCCAAAATTTTAGATAAATTGTAGATTTTTGGTAAAGCACAACTTGATCCAGATTTTTAGGGTATTGGATGCGATATCGTATTGCAACCAGTAGTCCAGGAGATTGCTCCAGAAAGTGTATGTTCATACCTAAATTGAGCTGAGTACATGAAAACACATTTTTTTGGGTTACAGTAGGAGGCATGTAAAGGGAAAACCTGTTACTCCTTTTTAAATGAGAAAAGTTGAAGGAGATCATGGAAACTTCGTGATGATAAGTGATAGGGTGTCTAACTTAGAAGTGCAGTAACTCAAAAATCCCTTTCAAATGACAGAACTATTCATTGATGGCACTCATGTTGGAATGGCGTGTGTATGCTAATGAGTTGCATAAACAGACCTGACATTCAGCTGAATGATCATTCTGGCTCAAAAACCCAATTTACAATGATACTGAACATGCGTCAGTTTGAAATTTCAACTTGGCTGCCTCTGATAAGAAGCCCGAAAGCACCACCCGAAGAACACTAGCTATATCCTAGGATAAGGTCTGTTGGAGAAATTTGATTTGTCAGATTCGACGGATAATGAATCGGTCCAAAGAAAAATGATCATCAGCCAAGATGCTATTCGCAGCCAACTTGTCGATGCCACCCAGGCTTTAGTAAGATGCGAGCTAACTAACCATTTTTCAAATCCATACATTGAGCAGATCGTGTTTGTGTCCATTTCGGACGAGTGAAATGACGGCAGATCTAATGAAATACTACTTGCATTTTGTACACCTTTAATTTGGTACACGTAGGTGATGATTTAAAAAGCGATAAGTGGAAATGTCCTCTGTCTTCCCCTTTTACTGCAACTTCAAATAAAAACGAACAATGATTGAAACTGGTTCATATAGAGTTTTCTTCAGAACAATCGGTTTCTTTGTTTCAGCCTCTAAATAACTATTCAACATGCAATTTTCCACAACTTTTGGGGTTATCCAAATGAATAGTGACCAAATCCTTCAAGCATAAGCTCATTTTATTACTTTATACTGCAAAAACAAGTGTTAAATGAAGACTTTACCTTGTCAAGAATAAACTCGGGCTGTAGGTTAGCTAACTGATTTGTTCCAATTAATCAATCGGATAATCAGTCAACCGATCAGTCAACCAATCAATCTGTGGACCAATGAATGAATGAATGAATGAAGGAATCAGCCAATCAACAACTCAGTCAGTCAAACCATCAGTCCCATACCACGAAACATCATCGTTATGATTTCCGAAACTATGTTTACACTGGTAAAATCTCCTCAACTATTACGCCAGAAAGCTTGTTTTCGTAGTCAGTACTAGACCACTCTGTGTGTGCCAATGAAATCAAAAGGTAAGCACCTTGAATGGTGTGCGCAATTGTCTGTTTTATGAAACAGCAACCACCTGTTGATGACAATATATTAGATGGGACCAATGAAAGTCATGTGATAAATATCGTCTCTATGAGAAAAATGTGAGTTATACCACCGGTTTGACTGGGTCAAGATTTTCACCACAATCACTGAGATTTGAGATGAACACATGGAAATATCGGTCATAAGTAATAAATACTTGCCCTATCATCTCGGTTTTAGTAACAGATAAACACTTTTTGCACAACTTGTCGTCTAGATGAGACTTATAACCGACACCTTAAAAACTGTGAATTGTCTTTTTTCCTGAATAAAAAAAATCTGGAGCCAAGTAAGTCAGGAAGAACCAAATAAATGTCGCGTCAACGAAGGGTTGTAGTAGTGTCAGCGAGTAAATTAGTCTACCATGTCCAGAATAATAGAATCCTCGGCTTAATCATAGAGGTTCTACAGTGCCTTAACAAGAAGTTTACAAATTATGAACCCCTCTAACATACGTGTGAAATTGCGGCGAGAGAACAACCGGATGACAACAAACAATGTGGATCGAAAGGGGCATTGAAGCAGCAATTGTGGTAAATCGGATGTAGAGCAATATTGGAAGTTTACTCTGCTATTCAATTCATTCCACTGGATTTTATCTCCGCTACCCTGGAAACCATTTCACTATTTTAACTGGGAACCAAACTCTCCCGAAGCAGTTTCCGGTGTTGCTTGATTAAACAATAACCCGAATGGGACAACCTAAACAGTTATTCAACCGTTGTTATACCAGGTATTCAGTTCACGTGAAAACTGAAGAATTTCCTCAGGGACCAAAGTTTCAAACAAGTGGGTGCCTAGCAAGGTGAAATTTACTGCTTAGTTATATCAAGTCTTTATTTAGAGTTGTAGAAAGTCAACGGAAGCACACAGTTGTTTTGTTCACTAGACAGGTTATTCTTTATTTGTTTACTACCGAGCTTTTCTAGTCAATTCATAAATATAAACGCATTTTATGGTGATGCATTTTACCGCACCAAGTTGCTTCTAACTCATGTCTCGAAGGAAAAAGCTGATTTCTGATTGTAGAAATACAAGATTATATTAGGTAGTAGATTTTAGGCCCTTCGGGACCGGACAACTCCATTGGTTGGGTTATACAAAAGCAAACATGTATTGGCTCACAAGTAAGAAAAACTTTTCCGTCCTACTGATTGATGACTAAATGAGGGAATGACTAAGTCAATGAGAGAAATACTGCTTCATCTAAGCTGTCGGTATGCCTTCGTGAAGGCAATTAGCCGTCAATCATGTTCATCAATTTACTACAGGACTTGTATGGGAACCGAAAAATACGAATTTTAATTTACTTCAAATCGAGTAAGGGTGTTCAGACTATTGCACATAGCTCTCAGGACCGGATTTATGGGCAAGTGTTCAGAGTTCCAAATCAATGAAATTGAAGCACAACACTAAGTCTCTGGGACCGTCAGTCAGGTTTTTTGATCCAATCGGCTATTTTCACTAATACTGAGAAAAATGATGAACGCCGTAGGTGACATTCTACTGACTTTTCGGGAAAAATTATAACAACCAACTAAAATTTAGGTAAAAAACGGGACGGATCTCTGTTCTAATTTTCTGACCAAATTTTTGAGCAGCAGGTACGGTGGCAATGGTTGTTCTAAGTACGAACTGTAATTACAGTCTACAGCTTTCTTACCCATATTCTTTCTCCCTTCTAATTACCTGCCAAGCCTCATGGTCGTTATATCTGAACCTCAAGAATCCTCAAAAGAGACTGAATACCTCGAACCCTTTCTTATTTCTTAAATTACTGTCTGCTACGGGGATCCCTGTTGCCTGGAGAGATTATTCTAAACTGCAGCTTTTTACCACCCATAGTGAGACCTTCATTTTCTCTCTGGCTTGTGCAGAATCAGTGAACTGATGGCTAAAGGTTCTGTACTTGTAACATCAAGAAGTAGTAGCACTGAGCCTACCTGGTATTTCCTTCAGACCGACCATAACCTTGTGTCTCCGTTCAAATCCACCTTGTCTACCATACAACAGTCAAACCTTCTTAGATAAAGGGAAATATCAAAACAAAACGAGTTTGTGTGTTAAACTTGTACGAACTGCAAACAACGAAAGGCGAAACAGCTTTCAATTTTCCAAACCTTGGCCAAAACCAGTTAACACCGTGCTAGTAAAAATAAACCAAAACTGGAACGTGGGTCCCATTGGAGGATTTTTAGAGGGTGAGGACGAGTCCCGTAGTTAACGTATACGAGGGATTCAGCACTAGTTGGTTGCTGATTTAGTAAGTGACTTATTGCCTTGGGTGTTCTCTATAGTTCAACTGAGGCTGCCAAAAGTTCCATTTATTTGGAATAGGAGTAGATTTTGTTTGATTTTTTCCTTTTGTAAAGTTGAGAAAGAAATATTCGGTAAGTAAATGCTGCCGAAAGTTCACGTGGACCGGTCAACTTCACTCTCGGATCACTCTTGTTCAAATGACGGCACTTGCGTGAATGGGTTATTGGCTTGCCGCCTTCGCATTTAGCTCACCAAAAATAATCCGCGGACACACCATTGTGCCGGTGTTTTACTTGGCTTTTCCGGTATCAAACACAATGACTAAATACCGTGGCTCACCTGGTGCCTGAATCGAAAATACTAAGATGTAAGCGTACACTATGATCACCAGACTATCATGATAGTTTTCGTCGTCGTCGTCGTCGTCGTCGTCGTCGTCATCGTCATCATCATCATCATCATCATCATCATCATCATCATCATCATCATCATCATCATCATCATCATCATCATCATCATCATCATCATCATCATCATCATCATCATCATCATCATCATCATCATCATCATCATCATCATCATCATCATCATCATCATCATCATCATCATCATCATCATCATCATCATCATCATCATCATCATCATCATCATCATCATCATGCTCCTTATCATACGAATCATCATGATCTGAGTCATCATCTTCTCTGGTCCTCGTCGGTTTGATTGGTTGTTGTACGGCTACGCATACTTTTTTGTTCCAACTTATGATTTTTTGTGGCTCAGTGGAAAGACACTATAGACTTACCAACCCCTCCGTGTTGCATCATCACAATATGGTATATTGCTCCCTAACAATATCTTATGGTTTTCCCGTTATTCGTTTGCGTTCTCAAATGACTTAGCTACACAAAACTCATACCAACAGATAGGGCAGTCAACATTTCATGCACGTCTCTACCACCAGCTATGTTTCCCAGGACGAAAAATGTAGTTAAACCTAACTACTCTTGACACGCGCTCGCAAAGTTCCACCTCTTGTTGTTTCATGGCTTAAAAGATGTATGGTTTCTAAAGACGGGCCAGTGAATGAAATGCAACAAAACCTATTTTGAATCAGCCTCTCAACTGCTATAGATTTCTATCTCTCCTTGCTAATTTCACGATTGTCAAAATGTACTGGAATAAATTTGAAGATTCACTCAGTCTCCCTCTCTCTCTCACCCAGCCCCATCAGTTTTAACTTATTTACCAACAATTTTCGAGCAACTGACAATGACAGTTAAGAACATGTTAAAAAAACCCTAGTTATTGATAAAAAATTTTTAATCTTCATGATTCTGAATGAAATGTCTTGGCGGTGTATCCTTTTGAGGAGGACTCTCGATTGCTTATGCGGAGGCATCATCAAAAACCTTATCAACTTCAGGTATACGACTCATCTGTGATTTTGATATTACTACAGTAGCACCTGAGGGACATCGATAGTTCTTACCCTTAATTCAACTCGATTCCGTTGACATGGACATTCTCCAGGAATTAACTGTGAAAGAAGGCTGATAGAAAAAATAACGCTTCAGAGTAAAACAAGTCAGCCCAAAGAAATATTTTCATCCCAAAACATTTAGATCTTTTAGGACTTATATAAGTGAAAACAGTGAACGAATGCGCCAAGCACTCAGTGAGTTGCAAAACAGTGTTTTACTGGCTGAAAATATTTATCAGTAAATAAGTGGGAATAATTATCACACTCGGTGACTACATCTAGATTATCTTCCAACTTGTGAGAGTTAAATGCATTACCGGAGATGCCGAATTGATGATAGGAATTTTCTTCATGAGCTTCTTTCCAAGCATCTTAAGAGTGCCCGAAAACAGAACATAGCTAAATTTTGTGCAAAATATTTGGTTCAAGTAGACAGAAACTACAGGAAAAAATCTGGCGTTAGAACTAACTGTCTTTTGGTTAGGAATATGAACAAATATGCAGACAAGTGTAAAAATTTCACGAAAGATTTCATAGTTAAACACATCCTTCCGTTCATTTTCCACGATTTTTATCAATGAAGAAGTAGAATGAAGAAGGACATTGAATAGCTGCAATCCAATTGCTATCGTGGTGGGAATTAGGCGCATGGATTCTGGTCTTTTCTTAAACGATTAACCTTTTCCTTCCACAGGCTCTGGCCAGACGCTCTGTTTCTCAGAAAACCTGTAGCACTGGCTAAAAAGAGTAAAGGGATAATGAGATGAAACTGTGATATCGGATAATAAGATACAACAACAGCGACAAAATATTTTACTGCTATCACAACAACACCAAAAACAATAACAACGACAACAACAACAACAATAATAATAATAACAACAACTATTACTACTACACTTCTAAAAAATTGGTTCAGTGATTTTCCCTACAAGGAATCGTTTCGTAGCTCGAAATGAACGAACCTGGCAAGACCAAATGTTGAGGACAGCCTGGTATTTGTGGTAGCGATTCTTGTCGTTGGTACTCCAATTTGGGGTTGTTTCAAGAATTCTTGTGCGATCCAATAAAACTGTCAACAGACCATCATTTCTGTGACTGAAAATAAGGGACCTCCAGAGCATATGGAATGTTAGGCTCAATAACCCAACTTCCTCTTCACGCTGTAATACTTTGATCATGAGTTCCTAAATTCAGTTCAACATGTTAGTCAGGAAATTTAATACTCGTTCGGGTATCCTTTTGATCAATGGCTGTGGCAAAGAGAGCAAATCGCCATCAGAACACAGACTTTGCGAAATGCCAGTGAGCATTATCTTTCTTCTCTGTAGGTGGTTCCTGAGTGTGCTTCACTGTTTTCATCTTGCAGTCATCAGTAAATCGTTTTATAACAGTTGATTTCGTCGTTTACTTCACTAATGCACCTGTTTCTAACACTACAACCATTCCTCTTTAAGCCGTCCGGAAGTCAGCCTCGAAAAACTTTTGCTGTTCGTTTGACGTGGGCTGGGATTTTGAACCAAATGTGGATGTTTCCGAGTGCATACCCAATCAGGTCTGTGGCAAGCCGAATCTGATAAAATACACACGTATATACACACACACACACAAAATGGTCTGGCCGACACTTTTGAACGTCCTGCAGTGTGTACCCTGGCGTGTATCTTTTCCCATGCTCCTTATCATTCCGTATAAACTGTCAACACCGTTTTATTGCCACGAACAGAAAAAATGAACATTTGGTGCAGCTTGATTTGACTTGATATTATATGATGCTTTTTTTCAAAATCACACACATCAACGAAATTATAATGTACTCCAAGCCGAGCAATTTCATTAGAAATGTCTTTTGACTTGTCAATATTTTTTGGGTTTTATAAAAATGAAATTCATGTTGCTTCACAGATCTTTCTCATAAGGACTGGGTGCTTATTGATTTTGCTAGTTAAATTCATAAAAAAAGTAAATATAGATCGTATTTGTGGTGTCTGAAGGCCTTAGAAATGATTTATTTATTGAAGCCAGAGTACCAAAAAAAAAATCGTATGAACTGTGTAGATGAAGAAGTCTAGTTTCGAGTGCTGCACCGGGATACTACAATAATTGATTTGGTTGTACAGAAACTAATGGATACCTTTTAGGAATATTTTCCTAGTTCGAAGCAAGGAAGTAGTCAGAAAAATCCAGGGATACTAGTTGTTTCCGTACATGCAAGCTGACCGAAAAAATAGACGATAAAATACGAAACAAGAGTCTACTAGCTGTGGATTGGGGTTTACTAAGCTACGCGTTTGCAGCATAAAGGTCACATAACGGGGTTAGTTAAAATTCAGCCTACATTCGAAGCACGACTAAAGTTTCATTGGAGATTCAAGACTTTGGATATGAGTAGTATGGTATTGTATCTAGAGGACAGAACAAAATTCATGTGTAAGCACACGATCCGTTTTGCTTTGGTGCCGCTCATCAGGTATACGTATCCAGTACCCCTCTGCCCATTCAACCCCATACTTGAGCACTCCACAGTTGGTTTACAGCTGTATTCTCATTTGAAATGTGTGGAACCCGTATGGAAAGATCTTTATGAGTTTCTAAAAACGGACTTTCTGTCCATGAACATTCCACGCGATTCAAATAAGATTACGGCCGTGAAAATGTTTAGCATTTATTTGCGAAGACTTCTGCTGCAGCCAAACTAAACATTTGCATGAAAAAGTATGCGGACCATGACCTTATCTATCCCACTAGAAGGAAATCTATTTTATAAAAGGTTAGGGGAATGATCAAATTGTTCAGCAGCTCTGAAGCTGTTTTTACTTTAACCGGAAAGGTACTGACTATTGATCCACTTTGTGCCACACGAAACGTTTCATCTTTTGATGCTACGCACTAAGTAGATCACACCGGAGAAGCACTGTCGTCCAGCCACCTATTTAAATATCATGAACAGACGAGGTAAACAATGAAATTGTACTGTTTTACTTATCATTTCTTACATTTGTTGGCAAAGAACACATACATAGGTCATTTAGACATGGTAGGACAGAGATTTGTTAAAAAAATATTCGTATCAGTTAGAAACGTGTAACATCAATAAGTCGTAGCTGTACATATAAAAGATAACAAGTTCTAGCTTTTGGTTCAAAACTGAAGAAAACGAGTTAAAATGAAGCTATCTGGTAATTCATATCTTTGTACTGCACATGACTAGGCTTTCAGAAAAAGGAATTATTTGGGAAGTTATCGCTTACATTATGAGCTTGCATTCAAGGGATTCAGGCCTCCGAATAAGCTCTACCTCGTTTATTTAGTATTCTGAGCAGCTTTGGAAAATTCGGGTGATTATATTTCTAGAGACACACCGGTGAAGCATTTTGATATCTGCAAGGATGTTACTGTATCTTAAATAAATCTGTGCATTCCACCAATCATATCTTAATAACTATAGGTGATAGTTCATGATTTTCTCGAGAATGACTTTGACATTCTATACTATTTTGCTGTGCTGATCAAACATAAATTACAGCTCCACAGTTTTATAAATGAATCGTGTATTTGCCCGGTGATCATGTTGAAGTTTAGCATAAACCTCGTTAGATGAGTCAGTTGCCTCAACATCCTCTACATTTCTCCTTATTTCATTTTTTTCTACTCCGGTGAAAAATTTGTTGAGATTCCGTTTTGTGGGCTGAAGAGTAATCTTCCTGACTTCAAAAATCAATAATAAAATAAAACTCTAAAAGTAATCTTTGTTTTGCTGATTGTCCTTTAAACTTCTACTTTCACGCGCAAACCCTAAGTCATCCAACCAACCTGCACTTTAAGTAATGCAGCACAACATGCAAAGAAAGATGGGCCAATCGGCGGTATCTACCATGTGCTGTAAAACCGATCAGCTTGACCTTGTACAAAACAGTCAGCAAGCAAGATGATCTCATAATTGATGTAAGTAGTGTGATACTTTAACTAGATGGCAGGATACTTTCCCCTGGAAGCAGTTTTTGTAACATCCTTGGGTTAAATCTGGTCGTATTAGGCGATGCAAACAAGTTTTTGATTATGACAAGCTGCATTTACGACAATGAATGTTGACAGACAAAAAATATATCTTAATAGGTGGTCAAGTGTCAGTACGTGCTTCTTCGATTTCACTGTCCAGGAAAATCACATCAATCGATTATTTTACTATTATTAATGAAAATCTTGCTTCAGTTTAACATAAACTTCTCATTATCTCATCCGATCTTGCAAAGAATTGGGTTTGTTCGGAAATACTGAGTGGGAAAAACGGGATCATAACACTTTTAATCATCGGAACTGATACGAAAGCAAAGTCCAGGTGAAGATTTTAACTAAGAGAAAACGTATGCCCAGTTTTTCTCCTGACTTATGCGAAAAATATAGAGATTACACGGTGCAACTCGATAAATAAAAGCACGCCGGAAAGAATTATTGCGTTCCTTTTCTCTGACTCAATTTGGATAGTTTTAGAGGTTCTCGAAGGTAGCAGACAAAATACTGTCCTTTTCCCCCCACCCTATGTTCTCTCCCGAGTGGCCAACTTTTTCCCACGGAAAACTTTGTCTGCTTCTGTCCACTTCATGTGTGAAGTTGCCATCGAAAAGGATGCAATTTGGCACGCATTTCTAGCCGTGGAAGGAGATCCGATTCCGTCGATGCGGTTACTAAGCGTTTTATTAACAGAATGCTTGATAAAATTGCTTAACTGTTGCACACGGGTGGCGAATATACTGTATAACTAAGGTCTTTGATTGGAATTGATCTGTTTTGAAAATTCTTTGGACTGCCTTGACCAGAGACAATTCCCAAACCCTTTCCGTATTATCGCCGGTATATTTGTTCCTGAGCGTTGTCAGTCTAATTTCCTGTCGCCGAGGAACCTTTCGACTAGTGACTTACCGCAAAATGTACTGAAACCTGTTACGGTTACATGATGAGCACCTTTCTAAATTAGTACCCTAGTCAAGGTTCCTTGACGGTAAATGTCTTCTTATCTTGTCAGTGTATTATTACTTGTATTACTGCTATTCAGATTTCGTAGGCACCACAACGAAGCAAAAGTTTAGACTCGTATTCAGTTGGTCCGCCTTCGCGTCGGTAAATCCTAATTTATTATTGGTAGTTCATAATTTCTGTTTTATGTCAACTACCTTGCCCATCTCTTTTTTCAGAAGAAATTTTAACAATGTGAACAGCAATACAGTTCAACTGTTTATGCGATTACTGACCATACAGTATAAACGATCAAGTATGCAATCTTTGTTGGGGGTATCTTCTTTTCCCTTGGGCCCCTAAGGCGAAGATATCTGGCATTGGATAGTTGGTCTCTGTGCTGGCAATGTTATGGCACCGTTCAAAGTCAGAGTCCGAAAGACCTCTCTTAATCATGTATAGTTACTGCTAAGCAAACCTTTGTGAAGCAACCTGGACTGTCTTGTGGTAACCCCAGGTAACATTTTCAGTTAAGACTCAGTGGATATCTTTGTATTCTATATTTTTATTTATTTCCTTTAATTATGTAATAACGGCACAATATTCCAGGAAGGGTGCTGCGGCCAATTAGAGGCTGCCAATAGATGAGGGTGACCGGCCGTGGAAGCAGGATTCGAACCCGCGACAGGAGGGCTGAAAGCCCGTCATGATGGTCTCTTGACCACTCCCGGTGATTCGTAACACGGATAACACACCTTTCGTTGTTCTTATCAGCTAGATGGTCGTTGACTATGCACTTTCAGTAATTCCATGATCAGCGTAGGTCTTTTTTAAAGGCATTGACTCAATTATCTTTTCTAAATCTACGGTCAGTTGTCCCGTCCGAACATGTTTACAGCGGCGAACTAGGTGGACCATTTAAATGAAACATCAACAAATGATTAGTAAGATATTAGTTTTGATGTCACAAGAATGACTGTTGGTATTTGGGAACTAATGAATTATTTTCATCAAAGGAAATGATACCGTACAAAATCATCTGACAGTACTAATACTTACTAGGTCATATGGCTGCAAATAAATAAATGACTGGTGCTTTTCAAGGAAGAAAGCAATAATAATTTCCATTTATAAGAAAATGGCACGACCAACAGAACCCTGATCGATCTATTTTGAGACGTACACCAGATATCTAGATTAAACCAACAAGGCTGCTTTTTGCAGCTTGCACTCTGCGTTTAAACTCTGCAGAACAAAGCAAAGGAGATGAATGACCAAATGAGAATATGTTCCTCTAGTGGAAGATTGCGCGGCACTATTACGTCTGATTCAGTGAGTTCCAAGAAGTTTCATTTCCACTTCTCAAGGCCAGGGTCAAAAAATTCATTTAATGCAACGGGTCCAAAATGCGGCCACGTGTGGTTTTTCCGCTGCACTCATATGCGATGCAAGTTCAAAACCAAAACCAGATGGTCAGGTGGATCGTGACCAAGGTGACGTCAAACTAACCCACCTTTTGACGAGTAAAATACGAATAATAACACTCTGTCATAATTTAAAGAAATTATTTTAAATTGGATATTTGAAATTTTGTCTCCTTTTTAAACTTGTTACTGCCTCAATTATGGCGCACTTGATCTTCGTTATAAAATACAAGATTTTATCTCTTGATAAAAGTTAGACAGTTGAATGTTATACAAATTAGTCACGTGTCAGCTGGGGAAGAGAATAATATACATGTTAAATGGTTTTCTGTGAAAAATAATCAACGTGGAACAGAACACTGCCAAGTAAGTTATTTGCACCCGGTACTTAACCGTCAGATGAAAGCAGCACAAGCTGAAATATATCTGGCAAAGGATTTTTCAATAATAACTTTATTTCCAGTAGAAAAATTCTAGATAACGTACATTTCCTTGAGTTGTTTGGCCGAAAAGTTCCCCTTAGTCAGTTGTTCAAATATAGCTACTTGAGGGAAAAATAAATGCAGCAAAAGTATTTTGGAAAGATTTGAGATTATGAAGCTCCTTGCTTGCCCTAATCGAATCTGGTTGAAGCCAAAAACAATAACTTTTAATATTTCTAAGATGGGGCCGATGCCAACAAAAGGCTGTTGATTAGGGAAGTGATTAGCGGTGGCCGGAATCGAATCGCTGAATGTCAGGATTCAAGTTTCACCAAGATAACCACTTGACCACTGCTGAACATGAGTTTATTCGGTAAGAGTACGTTGCACGTTCTGATAAGCTCTTGAGGGCCTACAACTGCGGGACTCGGAAGTGAACATTTTGGGGGACTCTAAACAAACTGTGACAGTCTCTTGATCCAGCCAGGATGTTTCTGCCACAAAAAAATAACCTACGAGCTTGAAAATGCATCAGACAAGTGAACAGTCAGATACAACTTGTTGGAATCTTTACGTGGCTTACCTGTTTTGTGTGAATTTTCATCGTTAGACAACATACATCTGACGAGATGCATTGTATTCAGTTTTGGAAGCTGTTCTCCGGGGTTTCAAGCAGTTTAAGGTGATCAGCTTTTTCTTGGACTGAACCAAAATGTGCTCCAGTATTCCTGCAAATTGTCACAGTAACGTTTTTATACAAATAAGGACTGGGTAAGTGGAGACAAACCCAGCGGTGCTTTCAATATTCGGATCCTTTTGAAGTGAACTAGTTTATTACCTAATGAAAACGGAACCGCTAATGGGTTCGTGTACTGAGCCAGTGAATCATTTTGTTGTTATTAGATGGAGTGTAGTTGTTTGTTGAAAACCCGTGGACAAGCTAGCGGCATTGACGATAGAGTAATAATAAATATAATTTGGAGAAAAACAACAACAGCAACACAGAATGGATGAGTCCGTCTTGCTTAGTGGTTTTATTCCCAGTAAACGGAGCATCACAGCATGCCATTTGTTATAAAGATGCATTTTAATATTTTTGCTAGTCATTGCCAAATGTTTTGAAGGAGGACCTCCTTCCGAGTCAAGTTAGATAGTGGCATGTCCGTCAACTAGCTTTGTCAGGTTCATGTGTTTTGGGTTATCAAGATTTTTGTCGGCTGACGGTCCTTTGGACTCCACCCTTCACGCACAGACCGCAGGTCATCCGACCGTCCTGCAATCGGAAGTACCAAACTTGAGTTTCACTGTTGTTAGAACTCACTGGTGTCGAAAGTCCTCGGTCACACCCAGGGTTTGAACAAAGATTTATCAATCCCACGCACTACTCGCAGGCAATTGCGTGATAAATGCCAAGATTATGTCCTCATCAGTCGTTTTCTCCCTGAAACGACAACCTGATCCCCGTGAGTCTCCCTTGTGTCAGCTTGAGCTGCGTCAGGAGAGTAAATTTTCGAACTTGAGAACAAGAAACAAGTCACAAAAAGTCACATTTGTTGCTGTAAGTTTCAGACACGAGGCTAAGATGAATGCTAATTGCTCAGGGGCAAGTGGGTAACTACTTAGCACTCTTGTTTCGTAATACAGAAAATTAAGCCTAGGTTTAAAAGTCAGGACTGAAAAAGTCGTGAAAACAAAAGGTGGATTATATAGTGACCATTTGATTAATTCTGCAGAAGCATTTTAATCCAGGGGAATAGAAAGGCGAATTGCGGCCGGCAGTGGTCAGACTGTTGTCCCCGCGGACTTTGGACAAAATAGGCCTGGGTGCGATTCTCTTCACTGCCGATCACTTTTCTTTTTAGCAGGCTTTCAATGGCTGCGAACCCCTTTCCTGAAATGTTGCACAATGTCGCATATTAAATAGAAAAATAAAGTGAGAAGAGTATTTTTTGGTTATCAGCTGAGATAAGGAGATTTTTTCCGGAATACCATCAAACTGATTTGTTTTTCTGCTTCCACTAATGAAAAGCGAATAAATCAGCTTAAAATTGGTGCGGGGTGAGAAGTAAAATTTGAGTGATTAATTATTATTTTCTTCAGGAATTCATAAAGCTGATAACTGGTTGACTGGAAGCGCATTGGAACTGCGTTTTATGATAATTGAGGTGTCAGCCGCTTGCCCCAGGAAACGGTAACGATTTTGATGTAAAAATGTTGACAGATGGAAGCCATATTATTTCGACCCAACCATTCTAGATGAGGGGATCACATTTGTCAAACAGTGCATGACCATTGTTCCGCTGCACGAAGCGAATGGATGATATAAAGGAGTTTTCGGGGAAGAAATTCGTAGCTTTTTCCTTTTTTATATTCACTTTTTTAAAGTATCCATTGAACGTTCAAGCTAAGTAGAACTACCTTTTCCTTCGGCATTTCTCTGATAGTGAGTTTTCAGAAATTTCTATTTTTGACCATATTTTCACTGTTCAAACTGCCACTCGTTTGAGAGTAGTCTGTTAGGTCCAGTACAGTTCTTTCACCCAATCAACTTGAAATTTTGTACTCTAGTTTTGGTTGCCGCCTCGCAACATCGTCCACTTGGGGCAGAATAAATTTGAGCATGGAGCGAAAAACAGCCCAAAGCTAATTAGTAAACGAAAGTCATAAAAACTAAGAAAGAACTATAAAGCAACTACGACATAGGCCGCGACGTTCGACCAAATCACAATTCGGTTGACTTATTTTATCTCGGTTGATTCGGCCACGCAGTCTGTTTCATAATTCCAAGTACAATGGGAGATGGCCAAAATTAGTCACCAAATAATGATTGCCGTTCTTAAGGCATAGTTATTAAAAAATATGCAGTTTGTGTCTTCCAATCATTCTGCGAATTAGGTTCAGTCAGAAGTACTCATGTTGACTTGATAACCCAAAGAGAAACTGAGTATGACTCAGTAAAGTCTTTACCATTATTGCTGTTTGACCCAGATAGAACTCAGTCAATATGGTTCGAACTCACCAAGCCCGGCCGCCGTGATTCTAACCACTTTTACCACATGACTATCCACGGATGCATTAGAAGAGGCGTCAGAGACTGACTGCATTATTGGGGATAGACATCATAGAGCCCCTGAGATGTGGAGTGGAGAATCACGTAAGACTGCCACAAGTCAGGTGTGGTAACGAGCCAGAAAAATATAATATCCCTAGACAAAAGTGTATAACCAATTTTCTTCAGAAATAATGCCACATATATTTTACTCAAAGATGCTTATTGTTCGGGGGGAGCAATTCCGGCGAAAGTGTTTCTTGCTCGGTTCAAAGGGTTTTGTTGCACTTCGAGAGGTTTTCCATGGGAAAATCATTTCTTTAACAACAAAAGTGGTTCTCGTAGAGAGGTTTTTCAATCAGGGTTTTGCAACCTGGGAAGAGGGACTATTGTTTGTGTCTGATGGCACTTTGATCTATCATCCGAATGATTGCGGGATTTGGGCTCAGAACAAAATATCACCTTTAAATTATCAAGCTGCAAAAATGAATTCTTCCAATTTCACGAACTTACGGTAGACAAACTGAAGAAATAATTTGTTCCTTTGAAGATATTCTCAGTATTCGAGTTTTTTCCGTCTAAAAAGTATGCTTAATTTATTTTGGGTGCTAGAAAACAACTTCGCGGTAATCTACGGAAACTTCCAAATGCTTTTGATATAATTGTAGAAATCCTGGAAGTTGAATGCAAAACAGAAATTCTACACATTGAGTGGTTCTAATCCAGTCGTTCTCAACATTTATTGATGCACCTCAAAAAAATGAACCAGACCAACATTGAAAACTTCACCGTAATGGAAATTCTTGGCATCGACTTGGCCTGATGTAAACAAGGCATGATGGTCCTTCTCAAAAATTCTTGGTTGTTTGGTCATAACTGATGAGAGAATGAAACCAATGAGGTGCGCCGGTCTCCTTTCAACCAATGATACTTTGGTCGAGAAAATAATGGAGCATCATTTGACCAGGGTTCTCATTAACTTGTTCAGTAAGACACACCAATCGGCACCTTTGTTTGTATCACTAGTCCTAATGATCTACTGTCTCGTCATTATTCACTTGAACTTGTCACTTTACCATCATACTTGATAAAATATTTATTATTTTAGAGGTTAGAAAAGAGAAAATAAAGTATGTGAACCCTGGACCTCATGGTTTGGATTCTACCAAGAGGACCGAATAACAGTTTGATCCGTGATAACTTAGCTAGAGAAGTTTTTATTTAACCAGTCATTTCTAAGAAAGGTGACGAAGTGTGTGCTTAGTCTCATCTGTATATTGTTCAGCTGTTCCTTGTAGTAGGGATCTAATACACACCTATTACCTTCGACCATTTGTGAAGAAAAATTAAATAAAAATACCGGTGACTTGCTTTGGAAAACGAGATCGATTTAAATTGTTTCAGTACGAATAAAGTACGAAAATTCACGACCAGTAGTGCCAGAAATGATACGAATGAAATGTGTGAGAGAGCAGAGGTGGCTGTTGGCAGGTAGGTGGCGACAGGATATGGGGTTGTTCGGAAATGAGTAGCTTTTTATTCACAACGAATGGTAGCCAGCAATACGTAAGTAAACCGTTTCTTACCACACAAGTAAGCAGTGAAGTACTTAAGCAATCAACAGAGTCACAGTTACATACATGCGCAAGAGTGAAACACGAGTAAATTCGCCTCAGTCCAGGGAAGGGTGATTGAGGTGCAGCCATATTCTATTAATCAGCACCATTCAGGCTGAGACATACTAAACACTGACACCGTAGATGTGCGCATGTTTTTGTGTGTGCATCTGCAGGTTTATGTCCATATTTGTTAAGGATATTGATTGACTGTTCGCTGAGTATGAGTGTACACTCCAGTTTGTGTCTGTTGTGCACTGTTTGTTTGAACCGAACAAAGCAGAAAGGGATCATTTTAAATTTCCGTCAGATAGTTTTTTTTCTCTTTCAGATCCGGTCAGATCACGCAAATAGTTACATAATAATTGTACGTTGTCGTCGGTACCGGACAAGGTTAGTTGTATTGACTCGTAAAACTTTTGTAAAGGAAGCAATGGATGGTGAGGCTTTATTGTAATCTCTTCCGCTGTCGCATATTTTCATAGCCAAATCGCGTTTTATGCTTTTCAAAGAAGCTAGTCATTCACTTTAAAAGTCTACTCCATGTGGAGAAGATAGACTACGAAAGCACTTGAGACAGTTCCCGTGTTCCCACCTTATAAACGTTGCTTATACTGTTACAAGCATTCTTGAGCATACACTCTTACCTCGTATGCAGTTGCATCAACAAGTAAATGAAATTACCGAAAATGGGCTGCTACTCTTCAGCTTGTTTCTGGTATCACGATGAGCATTTGTATCGAGTATCCTGAAGGAGTTTCGTTGCAGTAAGAGAAATCGAAATTCTTCATCGTAAACCACATCATTAGATGATGTTTTCGGGAGGACATTCACCTCTAGATAGTCGCTGATAAATTAATCATCTTGGTACCAAATAGTGTGTGCCCCTATATCGGTTAAACAGCAGTCAGTTTATCTACTAAGATTTACCGCAGATGGTTCGATTCCACCTGTTTGCTTTGTTTCCATCAGTTGTGAAGGTAGTGTTTCAGAAATGCTTTTGCCAGACAATAATTATACCTCGAAAACTGTCAACTATGCTGTGTGGATTCCGATGTGTTGACAACCAATAACTTATCAAATTGATGTTATTTCAAATAGCAGAATAACAGCTCCTTTTCTATATCAGTTCATCGAATCGCAGATGAGGCACTTTGGGTGGATGGTTCTTGTGAAAATTGGAAACACTTCATATTTTGCCGCTATGATTTTCAGTAACCATTTGAGTATTTGATTTACACGCTAAATTATTTCCTGAAGTATAAAAGATTTTGAAAATTTTCTGTAACTAACTCGAGTGATTTAAGCCGGGTCATGCAAACACGAGCTGTCATTGTTGTAATTCGCAAGACGAATATTTTCCTTTACAATTCATTCCCATATATTTGAGTTCTTCATTGTATATCGCAACATGAAGCTGAAATATGAAATTCTGTAGAACGTGATATCAGTACCGTTAGTTCTGCTACAATCCTTTGGCGGTTGAACTTTTGTTACCCTATTTACGACTATAAATTAGCCTGAAGTTCAGAAGTTTGAAATTAGCTAAATTTCTCATGTGGCTCACTGTTATTTTGTTACGTGTGTGCCTATGAGTGGAGGTCTGGGAGGATTATAGATCATAGTCACAAAGTCCTACTTCACTACTAGGGACAACCGGCAACCACACTCTGAGACTTAGAGTGGAGGACCAAAAAAGGTTATAATGAGTTAGGTGTGGTAACGAGCAGAAAGGCAGGATTATATATATATATATATATATATATATATATATATATATATATATTGAGGTCACGTAAGGTGCCATAGCAACGACAACAGTTGCAAAATAGGAAGAGATGAGTACAGTAAATTAAAACGAAAAGCTAGTAAGAGCCAGAAAGAAAGCAAATTTTTTCTTTCCACTGTAAGCATTTTGATAATCTTTGTCAGTGTGTCAGGTGGAATGACTTCTTTGTGATAACGGGGCACGAGAGTTCAAAAGACAGACCGCAGAGCATTCGAGCCACTTCTGTTCGGAGTCATGTCCCTCAACGTCTCTAACCAATAGCGATGTTCTTTCCTTGGGCCCAACCAGGGAGGCGGGAAGCATGATCCAGAGCCAACGCTGATGCTAGAGTCCTCCTATCTATACGCCGAGTCCTGGTCCGACCACTGCATAGCTTTTTCCAGCCTTGCGCAGCACGCGCAAAAAGAGCACGGAAAGATAGACAATGGGCAGGCCTTATTCAAACATAGTAGTACCACCAGAGGCGGTGTAGAACGATTACTTCGTTAAAAAGGCTGCTATCCATGCCCAACATCGAATGACGCACCCCGTCACTACTCACTTGAAGCTTTCACCAGGTACGAGCAATGCTTCGAAGACATCTCTTATCGAACACGGAAACCCGTCGAGCATCCCTGCTTGAAGTGGTCGATCTTGCAATCATATAGTAAAACATTACGAACTGCGGTAATGTACACCTTTCCGGCATGAGAGAGGCAGATGTCACGGCTCGGATACAGGTGCCGCAGGTTTGCAAACGCCGCCGTAGCTCTCGCTATGATTGAATTGATCTCTTCCTCTACACCATCTCAAGCTATTATCAAGCTCGCAAGGTACTCTAAGTTAGCGTCTAACTCTGGATGATCAACACAAAGGGTGAATACAGGCCCAGGCTTCTGCCGATCTTGGTAAAGCACTTTGCACTTGGAAGGCGCAAAGAGCACACCATATCTAGATACGCCAGTCGCCGAGCGGTCCATAGGGTGTTGTAGTGCGTGCGCATTATCACTCAACAGGGCGATATCATAGGCATATGCCAAGTCAAAATCTCTATTTCCTGGGAGGAGTTTATTTCCACCTTTTGGAAGACCCTTCAAGGGATTCCATAGAACATCCACTATGAAAATTTGAAAAGAAAGCGGGTTATATTGCAGCCTTGTCGAACTCCACTAGAAACGACAGAATGGGGCAAAAGTTGGCCGTAGATCGTAAAATGACCTGAGTTGTGACTACACGACTCTCTGTGGATTGATACATACGTCATGGGTACTCCATTTCTCAACAAAATATTCTGTGGCGCAGTCCTATCGACAGAGTTGAAGGGCACGCGAATGTTCAGGAACACGACCATAGTTGGTCTTTGGAGAGTGTGGCTGTGCCCCAGTAAATATCGGAGAACAAAGATTTCATCGATACATACATGATTAGCGTGAAACCCAGCTTGTTCCTCGCTAGTCTGCTGTTCATGGGTTTGTTACCACCTGCGAAGTGTGAAAGACTCAGGCAGCTTCAACTGTATTGGGATAAGGTTAGCATCCCCGTGATTTGCGTTTTCACTGCACGGGGAATTCTTAAGAATGGGAACAACAATCGATTCCCCTCAAAATAGAGTAACCTACTCAGAATCGCGTTTTAGAGGACGAAACATGAATTCCACTGAAAAGCTGCATTCCACCGTCTTTAAATAGGGCCTGAGGAAGGCCATTGGAACCTGACGCTTTGTGACTTCTTAAAGCCTGGATTTCCTCTCAGATATCTGCCCCGGTAGGTGGATTTGTCGAAATGGACTATGGGAAGTGTGTGTGTGGGACAGGCCTACTATAAGGGCTAGCTAAATTGCTGAAAGTACTCCATTCAGCTTTGAAGACTCCACCTTTGATTGTTAATTAGAGAACCGCCAGCTTCACAGATTTTTCGATCACACCTGGAGGCATCCTACCTTTGATTTGAATGAAACAGAACAGCTTAAGGGAATTTCCCCTGGAGGCAGCACTTTCCATCTCTGATGCACGTGGCTACTATTGGGTTTCGCTGTCCCTACAAAGGCTTGCCCTGTGTACAAGTCTCACTACGAGACATGCTGTGTTACACTCACTTCCAGCCGGAACCAGCTGGCTTGCTTTAAGAGAGCCCAGAGGTTCAACTGAAACCCAGGGTCTTGCGGCTAGACGAGACAGGACGCAACTTACTAGGCCAACAGAATGCAAGGCCTTCGCGATAAGCGACCAATGCTGATTTATGTCACTAGGTGGGGATACATCAAGCTTTACAACTAGCGCTTCTAGGAAGACGGATAAACGAGATAAATGGGAAAGGTTATCGTAGTCTAACTGTCGTTGTACCATGCGGTTTGAGCGCCCACCAAAGCACACCGATAGCTTAGAGCAAACCAGTGAGTGGTGGAAATGAAGGGGTGCTCCTGTACCAGTGAGTTTCGCAAGCACTTTTGTGGCTTATAGTAAAACGGTCGATCAGGGCCCCGTTTTTAACTTAAAGAAGGCGAACGCCACGTGACATACCACAGATTAAAAAGTCTGAAGTTCCTACTGGCAAGGAACAGGCAAAGGTCTGAGCACAGAGCCAATAACCTTTCCCTATTTTTCGCGCGAAAAGAATCTAGCTCTAACAGGCCTTCTAGAGGCGCCTTACTCGATGACTGCCAACCTAATCTAGCTTTCAGATCTCCTGCAAAAGTTACGATGTCCGCGGGGCTTGCTTTGTGTAGGCGGTGGTGTAGCCTTTGGCATTTGAGCAGCAATCGATGGGCTTATACGAAGAAACGACAAACAGATCGTTTCTATCGGGACAGTAATTGTTCACTTTGCACGAAACCCTGAGTCTCACTGCGTATAAACGACTGTCGGCAAACCTGGTGGAAAGCGCCAGGCATTCGCTGTTATCTTCCTAATTTAGTTAGATAACCTCCATCACGAGAAGGCAGTGTGTATAACTTCCTCAGCAGAGGCTGTGTTAGAAGCACGCTCATTTGGGAGCATTTCGAGAGGCATTTAAGAGGAGTAGCCATCTAGAAGCCGGAGACACCCACCCCCGACCGTGCTGAGGCATTCAGAATTACTGTATACCTATAGAGTAACGAGCGATGGCACAGACTGGAACCTCGAACCCCCCGGATGGTCAGCAAAAGCTTCAGATCGCTCGACTACAACCAGTCGACGCAGGTAAACTTCCAGAAATGTATTTTTCACCAATAGTAAATAAATACTGATTCTACCAAGAATGTTTTATTCTGAATTGTTTAGCAAGTGTCTGCCTATCGATAAGAAGCTTTAAAAGCGAACATATTTGGAGAACATTTTATTGTGTCAGAGGTTAACGACAAGCCTTCCGTGGATAATCGACTGAACTGCGGAAAAATTGATTTAATTAGAATACTCGGCTTAGACTTCAAAGCCATCCGAGCGCTGTCAGTTAACTATCAATTTAATCTATGCTTCGTTAGCTAAATACTCACTGAAATCCGCGAAATTTTGCTACGCTGGAAAAAAGGATAGGGATAATATTACACGAGCCTATTCGTCACTTATTCCTGTAAAAAATTTGATCGCCGTCTCCTTGTGAAATGCGTGTTCTTTATCATTTATATAAAAATGGTGTGATAAAAGATGCGGTGGGCAAAATACGAATGCACCTCTGACTTGAATGATGACGCTAGTTTCACATCAGCAAAAATAGCTTCCAAGAAGCCATAGCCATATGCCCATATAAACAGTTTGTTTTCAAGCAAAGATGGAGGAAATCAAGTTACTTGACCTTTCGATCAAGGAAAATTCAACGAGGTGTGCACGAGAAGGATGAGAAAACGAAAGACTTCGCAAAATAGTTTTCACCACTGACTTACTACTCACAATATGTGGTGAGACTTGGCTGTTCCCTATGAACATCACCCATTAAAAGAATTTTCCAGAGAAACCTATTCCAATGACTTTGAGATTACGAGTAATGTCACATTGGTTGATATGATTTGCATTGAAGGGTAATAAAATTTGTTAGTGGAGATTTATCAAAGATAACCTGGAAAGTATAGCAGGCTAATTCAGGTTCCAGAGATAAAAGATTCCAGACTGTCAGAGAAGAAAATGTTTTTTTACTAATGGTCTTGCGGTGCAAAAATGAATCAGGTCGTGTCACATATGTAGCTGCAGATATACTTTCCTTTACTCCCGTACACGCTTGAAGTGATACATGTGTAGCTGTATATCTTATAAAGTTAGATGTGTCTATTCATTTTGTTATAGTCTTTTACAGTGAAAAAACCATTGGAAATTCCAAGGACTGAGGGTTTACAATTTTCCGCTAACAGTTTCTATTTTATTGAGTTTGAAAGTGTGACGCAGTCTTTAGGAAAGAACTTACTCCACGTTTTACAGGTAACGTAATCGTTTTCTTCGGCATGTAAAATTGCTTGCTGGAGGCAGTTTAATTTGAAAAATCTCCGTGTAGTGTGAATTTTGACAACCCCTGTAGCTTGATAAGCTGGTGAGTTTGATAAAATAAGTTCGAATGATGAAAGCGCTTTGTTTATAGGCCATAGTAAGAAACTAGTCATGAAGTGTTTTGTATTCCGTTGTCAGTGCCCAAATCTTCTTGCTGGGAATTTTCAGAGTGCTTATTTTCGAACCCAGGTTGCACCACTGTGAGCCAAACAGAGGCATTGTCTAGAAAGCTCTGTGGCTTGATCAGCGTTAGTGGTCTATTTGTTTTGTGCACAACATGATTCATCATACAGCATAAACGCTCAACTCAATAGCGAAAACTGTGAGAGCTCTGTACAGCTGTAGTGTCCTTGCTAACAATCATCTGATGTTACTTAATAAGCAAGAGAGTTTAACGTCTAATTATAAAAATACATCCAGTAATTCATTGTAGCTATTGCTGACGGGGAAAATAATGTCCATTTTTCTCATACGTCGTTGAAGAATACATCCCAAGCCCTTATAATATTTGCACGCGTAGCGATTAGAACAACAGGTGGGACTGACGAAGCAAGGTGCGGTGAAATTTTATCGTCCCCGTAAACGCTACTGGCTTTCGGGAACTTTTTTTGAGAGTAAAATCAAGCGAAAAGGCGGCAACTACGTTCGATTATCTAGGCTGCAAAAACCAATGAGTGACTGTTGGTAATAGCTAAATTTTCATCTAGCGCCCACTTAAAAGTTGTACGAAGTAAGTTGCGTAATTTAACTACAAGATATCAGAGTAGGGCACCATTCATGCTGTAATGGAATCGTATATTCCTCTAAGTTCACCTGGTGAGCGTTTGCGCCGCACTATACTGATAAACAATCGCACAAGTGACCAGGCGGCACGGCAAATGGCTCAAATATTTATACCACTGATTATTTAACACAAACCCTATGACAAACGGGATAAAGTTAGACTACAGAAGAAAAATAGAATGAAACATTGAAAATAGAGTTTATTCAGATGAGTGAATCGGTTAACGAGCGCAGAAACCGTGACCGTTCAGCTTTCGTCGAACCGCATAGAGACTCACAAATCTACCTACCTATTTTCGAGCTTTGATCACACAAGGCGTGCACACAACCCGCACTATTTTTCTTTCGAAAGTAAAATAACGGAAGTGAGCAAGTAAATTATGTGATACCCTAATAGTCATTCAGTGATGAGCCATAAAAACGAAAAATGACCGAAGTGTAAAGAGATTTGTGATATTGGCTGAGTATTTGCAAATGTATGTTTGCCTCTGGAAGTGCTCTTGCGGTGGAGAAAAATGTCTAGGGGGAGAAATGACTGGGATAAAGTAATTCAGTGATGATATGCATCAACTAGTTGGGACAAAGAAAGGGGAGGGTGGTAGGACATGAAACAAATTAGTTAGTGTCCAGGAAAAACAACTGATATAAGGCAGAATAAGTTAAGACTATTTGCTCTATCCCCGAGAAAGATAAGAGGCAAGGAACCCAGTGAACAGGCTGGCAATGAATTGACATAAATTGTCATAAGCAAATAAAGGGGAAAAGGATATGTGCATTTTTCATCCAAACTTAAAACTCTGAGGAAAAGTTCAGTTAAGTGAGATATTCTATTAATCGTATGCAAATTGGATTCAAAGAAATACATTTCCCAGCAATAAAAATAAAGCTGTATCTTTATTTATGATAAAAAGCGACTTCCCATCTTATTGAAAGTCAAACTATTATACTTTGCTTCATTCTCTGCAGAAGAACAATATACCACGTAGTTATGAGAACAATGCACATCAGTGAAATGGGACTGATTGAAACCGTGACTTGTGTAAAAGTGAAATAAGAGGAGACGGTTGCCAAATTGATACGCAAGTGCAGTAAATAGAGATACTGCGTACGTGGGACTGAACAATTGCCACTCATATTAATATTCTCAGTCAAGCAACAAACCAAGAGGCCTCATTGAGATAATGTCTCAAATTTTGTCTCCGTGTAATATTCACGGTGCGAGCAAATATGGCACTATGTGGTTAGCAAAAGCCATGGTTTTGGGAAGACCGTAGTCCCACTTCTCCGGCCTTAAACTTGTGGCGGTTAATATTTTCAGCAGAAAATAACAAATCATAGCTTATGAGTTTTTGTCCTTTTACTGAATTTCGGCTACTTATCTACGTCTACAAATGCTTTATTAGAGCCAAAAGCCTGGGCCATGTTAAATAAAATGAAAACCTGCTTTTTTGCACTGAAAATTCCGACTTCGCGAGCCGGTATCGAAAAGGTGACATTTCACTTAACGGAGAGATGTTATACTGGCTGAGCTACCGCGGTACGGCCAGCTGGATGTGAATACCGCAGATGAATATCCACTAATTGGCAATCCATTATTCCAGAGATAATCAGCCACTGTTCTGAAATAGTGGTTTGCATCCCTTCGTTTATCTCCTTGCTTTTTTCACACCAGACTTACCACCCTAGGATAGCTCAGTTGGTAGGGCATCTTCCCGCTAGTGGAAGGTCGCAATTTCAAATCCGGCTCGAAGTGCTGCCCCTTTGGATGCGAAGAAAAATTGGGTTTTGGTATTTATTAGTTATATTTAAATAGAATAAAATACTTGACCTTGTTTGGAAAGTTTACATTTTCTACAAAAAGAACGACTTTGATTTACTGGTTATTCCTAACTCACTGCGTGCATCCATTTCTATAGGAATATCTCATGTTATTTTCCAACATACTGATTCCGTGAATGTTCTGATTGTTTATTAGAAAAATGATACGTTTGCAACTATTTGTGGGTTGGGATTTCTTTGAACAACTAATACACACATATTATGATAAAATGACCAAAAACCAAATATGTTCGCAACTCGGGGTGCAATTTTCGCTAAACACAATCAGTGACAAGTGCGAATAACTTACTGTCCGATATTCTTGTCTCTGGATAATGAGGTCCCAGACAAAGGTGATGAAGCATTTTCAGTAAACTAGTTGATAATTATTGTAATCATCATTATCATTCAAGCCATTTCCGAAACTAAGATCATACCAGTGCAAATGATGATAATACCATCTTCTTCCGAATCACCGTCATCCAAGTCGTTGCCACCATTACCATTATTCAAAAATTGAAAGGTTTTTCCCAAAGTGATCATTCCTGTCAGGTCTATCCCACAGATCGTTAATAATATTGCACCTCAATGTAATCTTCTGAATGAGTTGGTTGCAACTCGCAAAGCAATTCTACACCCTCGTACGAGAATTGCTAGACGTTTCGAACCAGAAATCGTAGGAATTGTTCGTGTTTTACATCAAACTTTCCTACTCGGGACACGTTCCACCAGGAATAACCTTTTGTCAGCATGTTGCCTTATTTGGAGTGCCGGGAATGAATGAATTGAATAACTGTTGACACAAAAACTGCTATCATTTGGAATAATTGCGTAGAAAACGCAGAAATACCATACTCACCTGTTATTGTGTACGTTCGAAGTAAAACTGGAGCGAACCCCAAGTAAATTACCATTTTGTGAAGTCTGCAGAATAAATGATAGTACATGGTATGTTTCTGTAGAATACAACACTATTAGCAGACAGTACTTTGCAAGTAAAGTCAAACGAATAAGAACAGATTAGCTAGACTGACACATTTGTTTCCGGAACCAATTTGCTTCATCTCAGCGGGTGCTATATTGGAGATTGCTTAGTATAAATTTTTCCATTTTTGTTACAATTACACAAGAGACGACAGGAATTTCGTGTTCAGCCACTTAGACAGAGCCCGGCTTATATAAAGTTCTATTTCAGCATAGAGTGGGTTGCAATCTGTTGATTGCTATCGGGCAGTAAATCTGGTGTGGAGTATCCGAAATGACTCGTCGAAATCGGTCGCTTGGTTTGTTGTTCAGACAAATTCCTGTCGATGATGTCGTTGTCAAGTAAGACTTCTTCAGAACGACAACGCGTCCACATATTGTTCCTTTTTCGTACGTGAGTTTTTTCGCGCATCACGGTACAAAGGCCTTCCCGTGGCCACCTCGACCCCCAGTCTCTATCCAGACGAATTTTGTGGCATCATCTTTGGAGAGGCGGTGTTACAATCTTGGCAAGTTGAAGACTACTTTCAAAGAGGAATGAGACCGTATGCCACAGGATACTGTCAGACTGTTAACAGCCATCACGACTGGCGGGTAAAAGCTGTTATAAAGTCCAGTGGTGGCTCAACAGCATACTTATGGGTGACCTTTTGGAAAAGTTCATGGCACTCTATTCACAAGGAAACATTTTGGTTTCTGTGAAGAATTTCACCAGTGTTCATTGCTTTTATGCGGGGGACGGGGCCTCTTTTGTCGAAATGCTCAATAGGTGGCTGAAGCCTTCACTCGTGTAAGGCAGCTCTAAATTGACCTCAAGGTTTGCGAGTGATATGATCGGGATCTTCGGTAGTGCCACTGGATGAATCCAGACGGGTAAGGCCTGGATTTTTACGTTTTCGAAAGCTTGTATTGGATTAAGGCCATAATTTAAAAACCGAATTACTGACCTGACATGTTGGAATTTGATAGATCCATCTGGAAATAGAACCACCGTCTTTGCTGGCAACGTACACGAAAAAAATGAAGTCATTGATCAAATTTGTTTTGTAGGGCAAAATGGATATTTCTGTAAGGTCCCTTTTAAGTGTACTGGCATTCGTTTGACTACAGTGGTGTTGTTTATGACTATCAGTGGGTCATCTACAGATCTTTTGTAAAACACCAGTTACCAGTTCAGTTTAATTTCCAGGTACACTATGAATATTTTGGGTAGAACGGGGCCCAAAGAAATTTCCGTGGCAACTACTTTGATCTCTCTATAAACACTTCCGTGGGACGAGGATGAAAAGTTCTTGTTTTTCATAGCGGCAACGGTCTCTCCAGGAGCTACACTGGTATGGCCAGTTTTATCTGTTTTTCTTCGGCATATCGAAGATAACTTGAATCGTTGCTAGCAACAGCACATTCGTGAATAAACACACAACCTTTAGAGAAGTCATGCGACAGCTCTTGATGTTTCATTGATGTTTAATCTCGGCGAAGTGAAAACTATCTTGTGGCCCTTATTTGAATATGGACGCTTGCAATGGATTCAGTACATTTACGAGCCAATGTTCTAGACTCTGTTGAGGACAATTCTGTATTGATGATGTAGTTCAAAGAAATATCTCTTCTTTGTGCAGATTGGGTAGGCCGTACATTTTAAGTCACCTGGATCTAGTTAATTTACCAGTTTGCCAGTGGTCTCATTGCTAAAATGACCTTGTGTAATTAATTGCATCTTATCGTTTATTGATTTTTCTCGTTCCTTGAAGTATTCCCATTGTTTTCTCTTTTGAATTTTATCGCGTATTTCAGAATGTGTCATGTTCTGTATCCAAAGCCTGCTACCCCCATCAAAACTACCCTCTCACGTCACAAAAAAATCTGTACGGTTGCGGAATAATCATTTTTGAATTTTCTTTTTAGCTGTCGAAACACTTCTTTATGTGCTTCCCTAAGCTTGCTTTGTCTTTGTGCGAGTGTGAACCGATAATGACTTTCAAGGTTACCAAGCTTACCTTTACAACTTTTAATGAATAACTCAACCGCGAAGTTAATTGTCCGTCGGTTCGCACATAAGTAAATTCGTAAAGGACTAAAAACTGATCATTTTGCAGCCCCATAAGTAATTATGGGGGATTTTGATGGATGTTGCTGACTGTTACATGCTAAATAATGCGGCAGAGGTGCAATGACGCTTGTGATGTTGCTAGACTCATTCCATTTAATATCCGAATTGCAGATACTGAATTACACAGCACCGAAATCCACTCATTTTTGCTGACAAATAAGAGATAGATGACAGTCATTAGGAGCTTAAACTCTCTACCAGACTTTCCTATCTCAATAGATCTAATCTCAGTTTTCTTTAGTAGCTCGTATTTCGTACATCGAAGCCCATAATATTACGTAAATAGGTTTCGAATAATGGATTTCTTGCTTACCGATCAGGCTCCTACGGTTCGATGGCTGAGAAATATATTGGCATAAATCTGATCGTTGGTAAAAGTATGTCAAATTCAATGTCCACTGTCTGGTCTCTTGTGACAAAGTTTAAACGTACCTACAAGGCTTGGTAGCAACGATAGTTTGCATTGGAAAGAAATTTCTCGTTGATAAGGGTTCATAGATACGACGAAAGTATGAATTCGGAAGGCAAAGTGATTTTATTTGATAAACACTAACCTAACGTGGTTATATCTAGGAAGCTGAGCACCATGCTCGACTTTCACTGTGCAGTTTTAAATCGAAGCAACCAATGCACAGACTTTCTACTGCTGAACAGCGTCTACTAAAGAGGAGACAAAGCGATGATTATTGTGAATACTACGGAGACCCAGTTTACACTGATCGACTCATGAATACCAAACAATTTTGGCTTGGAAAGGTGCAGGTGAAACAGATTCTTAGTTTTTAAAAATTTCTCATCAGTTATTATGAAGACAGATCAAGGGAGAATTCTCTTTATTTATTCATTAAAAAGCCTCGAAGGTTATATGGATCAAAAAAATGATTGGGACAGAGTTTGCATATAAAGGTCAGGTGAATTGTTCATTAGTGTGTAGTAAGCTTTTGTCTGACGATTCAATGGTACTGCCTTTGCTGGTCATCACAGTGTTCGTTAGATGTTTGATTACTCCACTATTTGAGGCCATCGAAACTTTAACTCTGACCGAAAATATTTTTTTCATCAATTCATATTCATGTCCGTACAAATTCTTTTGGAATCTCTACACTCAGATTTACACCATTATCGGACTCAGTTTGCGACGTCTTCGGAGCTGACTTATATGTATGTGAGAGAACGAACCATCTGTAAAAAAAATATTCAGTTGTGTCAAAAACTTTTTACTGTGGAATTTTGAAACAGATATCGACTACGCCACGGAAAATGAAATGGGACGCTCCGGCCCCAACTGGAGGTGTGTACGGTCTGGTGTGGACCTGCCGTCAGAAAAATTCGTTTCTGTTTCGGACAGGGAATTCCGTCGGCCGTTTTTTTCGTCCCGCTCAATGACCCAATAGTGTGCCATCAAACAAGCTTTTGAAATGATCTTCGGTTTTTTACACAGGTTGGTCCCGCTGCATATCGGCATTCCCAGTCGATTTCCCTGATTTAATTTGTGTAGCAGCTGCTTCTCGCAAACCATCGATTACCAAGATTCTGAATCATAGGATTTTCCTCTCATTCTACTTTTGATCATTGGTTACCTATCATTCCGTTGGTAAGACGTTACGTTTCACTGTAGGTATTGTGCTGACCTGTTTTTTGTAAGTGCAAGTGTGCAGTTGGACTTGCTGTCTATTATCTTGTTAGCGGATCTACCCGACTTAGCGGCGTCTGCTGATCTTTCATCATCATCATCATCTTCTTCGAATGGTCATAGTCTACAGCTGTAATCTTATTTGAACCTTATAGAGCATGGATTAGCAGAGTCCGCTTTTAGAATCAGAAAATGTTTCCTCCATGCAAAGTTCCACACCTTTCAAATGAGATTATAGCTGTATAACAACTGTGAGGAGCTCAAATATAAGGTTGGTTGGGCGGAAGAGCACCGGATACGCATACCTGATGAGAGACAAAAACCACGAAACAAGTCGTGTGACTCCACAGGAATTAGCCCTGTCCTCCATATACAATACCATACTACTCATTTCGAAAAAGGCCATGGTCTACCCCTGGAAAACTAATATCTTGTCTCGCCCTATCCGAGGGAAGGTTACCCACAAACCCCACAATTATATCCATGTGCTTGTGTGGCGACTAGATCTATTCAACCGTGGAAATCAAAGTTTCCCCACTATTCACAAAGTTGCTTTAAGGGTTCTACTAGTTGATGCACGCAAACTAAACTGTACTTTATAGGAAATAGTTCGCTGTATTTCTGGTCTACTTATACAGTTTGCATACGATAAGACGAATCATCTTTTAATGTATCATCAGAATTCGAAAAACGTAGTCCGTTACTTGATGCATTTTAATGTGAGAAACAATCTTAAAATCAAAACGACTCTTGGCAAAATATTTCTACCTAATGACCATTCTGTATGAAAAATTTGATCACATAAATCAAACCTGCAGTTAATCGAGAAGGAATGAGGTTCGGATTGCACCGGAAAAAGAAGGACCATATGATGCTTTACTAGCGAGTGTTCATAATTCAGTAGAATATCTGTCGGTATGGTTTGTAATTAGGCAACTTTGCTGTTACTACGGGTAACCATTCTTCTGACTAGTTAGGCGATATAACGGAAACCTCGGGCGGAACGGAACACCGCGTGAACGGCGCTGTTGCTGGCTGAGGAAAGAAAACTTGCGTGTTAGTTGGTAACGATTGCGAATACAACGCCTGGGAGGTTTACAGGGATTTGCCAACGGTCTTTTTGTTTGTCGACCCACTGTTCATCAGATAATGTGAATGGTGCACTCGGGGATGTACAGCGTTAAAAGTTCTCCGGTGAAAACGGGTTTGACTGCGAAACTTGACCAGTCGGTCTGACAGTGGTCCATAAGGTACTCATTGTTTCGTACACAACGGCTTTCCTGATCACACAGTATATGCTTTCGTCGTTTGACCAATAATTTGGTGGTTGAACTATTCGCAGGCAAACGTTTTTTGTCTGCAAACTAGTGAAGTGTAAAGGCTGCGGGGTTGAAATCTAATGGCATAACTGAAAACTCAGTAAACAATTAGTTTGTTTTAGTATGTATCGTTGAAGATTTAAAAAAATATTCAAGAGAAATAACAACAGCTGAGAGAGTTTGTATCCAGGAGGAATTTAAAATAATTATATCAAACTACTGAGTGATACAGTAGTTCAACAGAAAGGTGTCAGTCATCCTCCATTGTCTCCGCAGGTTGCACATTACTCTTCCAAGGTAACCAAACCAGACAAACATGCCCTGGAACGGGAACTCGTGCTGAATTGATACTGAAAATAGATCCAATGTTGCAAATACGCAGTGCACACCAGCACACACGCATTCCAAACAACCTCTGCCCAAGGGACGAAAGCGAGTTTCCTCCAAACTCCACTCGGGGGAAAAATAAAGGAGCACTATTGTAGTACGAATCCGGTAAATGAAAAGGCACTGATCAGTTACCATCATAAGAATTCCATTTTCTTGGACTGCAAAATCTAATAACCAGTCACTTGTTCCTGCCATGTGAAAGCTTCAGATTTCCACTGAAATACGGAATAAGCACTAGTCATAAGGGGAAATGAAATCTATAGAATACCACTATTGGGTAAGATGGCAATTACCAGCTTGAATGTTCCCATCTCGGTGGACTTTTTACGTGATCTCTATCCTTTTCTTTCGCGAGGAGACAAGCGTGCACGAAGGCTTTCATAAAGAACAGTGAATGAAAGACCGATAACCTGAGGTCCTCATTAGGAAGACAACTCTTCAAATGTAAATTTCAGCGTTATAAATTATCTAATGCCTAAATTAAGTGGTTCCTGCTCAACAACTGTGAAGCAGCATATTGTATGAACGAGATAAAGCTTCGCGTACAACTCTTGAAATGTTGTTTTGCACATTATCTTCCATGTGTTGGATTTGGCAAGACCCTTTTTCAAAATTCCGTCTATTTTTGGACAGACTTAAGAATCCAGTTTAACATTATAGGTATTTTGGTCGACGGTAATTTATCTTTGGGGAGCCTTGGAATCACTACCTTGGTGCTCTGTACGATAGGCGAGGAAACCTTAGAACTCGCAATCGTGAACGAATGGACGATGTGGAAGGGTGTTGTTGTAGTTTCGAAAGCTCAAGACACCCAAGAATAACAGCTACTGTTCTGGGGATTTGGGTTTTGCTCAGTGAATTTAAAAGCACGTCACCAAATTCCCGAACTTCAAATAAAACGGTTACATTTCAGCGCGCAGTCTTTAGTCTCAGAAAAGATACTTGCAATGCCTGAAGCGCTTTCAGATAAGAATGAACGTACGCACCAATAGTCCTCTAGCTTCTCCCTTATGTTGAACACAGAATGAATAATAAAAAGGCATATTTTTCATTGAGTTTGGATATTTTGAGGGGCTTTAATTATGTGGTTTCACTACTTGCGAAGAGTGTAGATGATGTTTGAGAATTTCCACTTCTGATCATTTCGGCCTAATAGCCTTTTTGTTTCCATATCACTTTTCAAAAGGAAAATTGTTCCTCAATTGTAAAAAGATGGACAGTTTATTTCGGGTGGATAAACAGAAAACCTCAGTAGGTAATGCGATTAGTAACTTGGAGTAAAATAAATTGATAATTTTACCACAAGGGGCAACTAGGCCACAGAATCACACATTCATCTCGAACGGACTGGCCTGGTCAAGTTTATCTTCCTAGTAAAAAAAGGAATGAATGGAATAGCTTTCTTTGCGCCCTTCCCTCGAGCTTTGCTGCATAGATGAGTAAGTAGTGGTTCCAAGAATGATAGAAACCCGTTTTTTATGTACTGGTACTAGTCGGTACGTGCTTCTGTTAATTTGTGGACAAAAACTCACGGTTACTTCCTTTGTCAACAATCGGTCCACCAGTATCATTGATGTTTGCAATTCTCTTGGTTGAATTACTTCGAGGCATATCTGGCTGTCTGGTCATGCACTACCAGACAGGGAACAATTGCAATGCGCGCAGGGCTGGAATTCTAATTTCAGTGTTACTACAATTTCGTGCACGAAAAAAGCTTTGTCACATTTGTGTCACCTCTGAAATTTGAGCAAACTAGTTTCACGTTGGATTCAATGAAATGTGATATTACGACACACAGGGTGTAAGGTCACGGTAATTTTAATGAGGTATTTGTCAAAAAATTAAGAGTAGCTCCGAATTTCACTTACCTCAAGTTAGGTGAGAAAACATACGGCATTCACCACAGTATCACCCACAAAATATTGTGAGTATACCGATACATACATTTAGGCATTTTGTTCTCTCCCTGTTTCAGTTTCAATTCTGATCTAGAAAACTACTAGATAATCTGTAAATAATTGTTGCGTAAGTCATTTGTAAATTGAAACGAAAGCCCCCCATAATCAGTGTCAGTGAAACATTTAAACGGTGCGCCAGCTAATTCGGGATGGTTGCTTTCAAATTCCATCGGACTTACACATACTTACAAATACATAAGGCGGTACCTTGCTGTGTAGTACCGAAGATGAGATAAACAGGTTACACTCAGCTCGATGAATAGTGTATTAGTTTCATATTGGTCTTGTTATTTAGTATCTGACCTCTGTGGTAAGGGGATCCAATAAATGAACGTCTTGGCTTATACACATTTTATCATAAAATTTTCTCAGAAATGAGAATCGACTGGGTAGTTCGGGTCTCGCTACTCATCCACCCACCAAAATGCCCAGTTCACCGCAGAAAATTTAGTTTGCTGCAAGTTTTGGCAAAAATATAAATTTTCATTTTGTCACCGCTTTTAAAGAAACGGCGGTAGGTTCTTTGTCATCAAGACAGCTCTGTATCAAAAATAAAAATCACTTGTTGTCCATCACATCAATTTTATCCCAAAAAATATAAAATGGTAGTGTAAGACCTCTCAGCTGTATCACTGAATGCTTCATTGAGATGTCTTACGTCACATCTCGGATACTAACGGAGTTCTTAAACACCGCATGCAAGTACAAATCCACTGCCATGGAATTATAATCTGCGGTGTTTTCGAGTGGCTAATCACATCATTTTGTTAGACATTCCAGCATTATGATTCACCCCGCTGTATCAACTCTGCGTTCATTGTTAGAAACCTTTCGTACTCTGTACTTCAGTTTTATTTTATAATGAATCATTCGCAGTACACATCCAGAGAGCCCCCAAGGGACTCGAGCCCGTAGTGACCGATGGTGAGTTGAACAGCCAACTATCTGGCTATTCGTGTTGAATTTCACCCGTTGGTTGAACACCCACAACACAAGATAAATAGCCATTCTAATCCTGACTTGGGTAAATTAAAGACCCGGTTTCGGCACACTCATTGATTGATGCAATTGATGCATTGGCATCATTTCGTTAGAGAAACACAAGCAACAGTGCTTGGACAATATATAAATACAGGCGGCAGGACATTAGCTTCGTATATTTTACGATTAACCATATAGCGTTAAAGCTAGGTTGGAACTATCCTCTTAAGAACAATTTCCCATTGTAATTGGATTTGGTCAGTTGCTTCTATTGAAGCTTCTATATAACTGATGTGACGAAAACGCACTGACCAATGACAATTTTATCTATGAGGACTTCTAGGTGTAGATCTTTAGGTATTACAAGCAATGGTTCTGTTAAATGTATGGTTACAGTGTAACTCACATCTTCAAATTGGGATATGAAAAACAGTCTGATATTACTATTTCGCATCACCATAATTCAATCCAAAATGAGTATCAGGATTATGAACTTCAGAATTCGTTTGAAATTGGGTACAGACAAGGGGAAAATGAAACATAAAGACCAGTAAATTGAAGTTGGTAGTGGGGTTAATTCAGTTATATCTCCCGATATTGTGTGCTCACGTTCGCCGTCAGTCAGTTACTGGTGCCATACTGCAACAAAAATACCAGAATTTTTAATATCATCTAACAATTGGTTTGGTCAAAGTTATATTTCATTTTTTTGAATGATATATGGTTCCGTTGTTTTTGATTTCTGTTCGTCCTGAATTGTAAGCATCATTGAAACCGCGAGTAAACTGATGTATGACATGATAAACTATCTTTCAGCTGACCACTTTCGAGTTGTCTAGGGCAATATTGTTAGTGAGTCGTAGTAATTGACTCGCGGCTGAGAACTTTCGGCCCGAAGCGGACTCCAGTTTACAACTCGGGTTGTTAGGTAGACGGTCGCCCTTAAAAAGCAGTTAAAGGCAAGCAGGTTTTTTTGTAGTAGTCAGGCTATGAGGAACAATATTACAGTTCGTTTGATGTAAGCGTGGGAGTCAAATGAGACATCTACTGAGCCTTGGGCTCGTGAACTTTTCTGTCTTTTTGTAGCCACAGATGAACTACTTTGGAACCCCACAGGTGATCACCAGCCTAGCCCATTGCTAACTACTCAAGACATTATTAGGCATTTACTGCCCAAAATATAGCTAAGAGTAACTGTTAGTCAGTGAAATAGGACTAGTGGTATTTTAGAGAACATATTGACATTACCTTTGGGTGATTTAGCTGTGGCGTGTAACGTGTTTATATAAAACAAGCAAGTTAGAAGCTAAGCTTCAGTATGGTTTTTGAACCAGTAACTAGGTGTTTAGAATGATTTCAACCCTCAGTTAGGCCTCTTAAATTACCAAAGCCGTTGCATTCAGGATAGCTTGAGAACAAATTTGAAACAAAATAAACTCGTAAACACAGAAGAGGAATGTGAAGGTTTGATGTCACGGATGGCATGAATTTGTTCATATGGTCGGACAAAAAGCTTCTAAAATAGTTCAAATCCAAATGTTTTGAAAATCAAACCACAACCAAGAAAAAATATAACCAGATGACTTGCTGCAACAACTCTCATTTGCTGCTCTCTTTTATTGACAAGTTGAATGCAACTTCATTCATTCTATCTTTTCCATATTTTTTGTGATTGATTTTATTTACAAAAATCTCGATTTTACCAGGAAGACTGAAAGATCTTGCCGGAAAAACTCTGTAAAACATCAGAAAAAATGTCACTACAGGTGCCATCTAGTAAAATCATCAGCAAAAGTGCTGTTTCAAATAATTAGGTGCACACCACACGAAGACAGATTGACTCTTGCGGTTCGACGCTAACTAGAACAGCAATAAGCACAGCAAGACTTCCATCACTTTAAGGTAATCGATAGGTTGATTCAACAATATGCGGAAAAATGGAAAGAGTGGAAATTCCGTTTACCAAAATGTTGGTGTCACGTGACTATCAAAAGAACCATGGATCATGTACCAAATGAAAACTATCATCAAACTTGACGGAGTTATTCATTTGGTGCAAGACGTAAGTGCATTTTTCGACACATCAACTCTCAGGTATGTCCATGGAATGCTAGCCCGATCAGCAGAACCAGATGTGAGGAAAATGAATAGAATTTTCTAATGAACACTAGAAAAACGAGGATATATGGACAAATATTGTATTTACTTTTCAAATGTTTTTTATTTCGGTACTTTTCGTTTAAAGTAAGAAACAAGAAAGCTGGTAATCTTAAAGTAGCTACCAATCCGTATAATAAATCGCAACGAAGGGCTGTAAACCACCCAGTGCGAATGGATTCCGTGGTGTCCGATAGTTATTGGTACTGACAAACAGTGTGAACAATTGCACTTTCCGCAGGTGAACAACTGTTTCCTTTGATTTCCAGCTGCATACTTACTGATAAGATGAACGCAAATGCCTGTAGCTGGGTAAAGGTTGACTGGGTTGAAGGTCATAGCTGAGATTTTATAAGTGTGCTACGGTAGTGCGTACGTGGCAATGAGGGTTCAGCTGACCAGCGTGTTATCACTGGTTTGTTTCACTTTCAGCGGAAGCTTTCTTCGGCCAAATTAAAATAAAGAGTGATTTGAAATAGTTATTGACTTTTTCGTGTTGTTCTATGAGATTTGACTGCTGACTGGTAGTAGCTGAAGAAGCTACTAACGGCCCACAGCTGAATGAGGCACAGCAACAATAATCTGCCTGGTAGTGATTGATTGCCTTGTTAGCGGCAAAAACTAATCGTTCAAAATCTGAAGAGTCTCTTGACGTGATGAAAGCTGTTTGATTTTCTTTCATAGAAATCAGTAGTAGGAAAAATAAATAACGCTCAGAAGAAGACTGAATTAACACTGCCGACAGTACGGAATTCAGTATTTTACTTCAAGATTTTATGTGGTTCACCGCCTACAGCTACGAACATGAATATGCCCCATTCCCAGTTGAACAGTACACCACGCTCAGGTCATTAGAGCTAAGGCGGGGGGGGGGGGTAGACCAGGCATATGGGGTAAGCCAGTGACGGCGCAATAAAATGATCTTACTTTAGGGAAGCAACAGAACAGAGGGTGCGACTGTGATATTACGTGGAATCCGTTTGTAACAGGGTACACTTGTAAGGAAATTAGAGGTGCTTAATGAGAGGATGTATCACGTGGTACGCTTGCATGCTTGTGTGTGTCTGATGATAAAGACTTCTCCGCTATATTTGTTTCCGAGATCGTAACTCAGCATCCGTCAATTCAAAGGATTGCGGTGATTTGCGGCTGTAGTCGAGGATAGTTTGACGCCCTGAGGTTCAAGGCTAGTTGATGGGTATTTATTTGAAGAGGCAGACAGATAAAGTTCTGTTCATCAGAATTACTACAAGCATAACTGGGGTTCATCTAAATCCTTTCGACAAAGTAGATTAAGTGCAAACAAATCTGGATTCGCAGCACTATCCGTAGTTCCGGTGACTGTGTTGAACACAAAACTGTCTCGGTTGGCCGAGTAATTTTTAATCGGTTGCCTCTTTGCATTAGGTTATCTTTTATGCTAAAGCGAATAAGTGTCATTGCTTCGAAAATGAACCAAAAGTAGCGATCTTTGGCTTTATTTTCAACTTTTATTGCTATGTTGGTTGGCTACCGCTCCAAAACGATTAGAACGTGTTCTACTGTAGATATCCATCGGACCCTACTGAACTCAGTTTTGGATAGCCCACAGTTAAGAGTACTGGGTAGAAAGGTCACCTCTTCAGTTGTCTTTACATTCATGCACGGTTTTGATGCAAGAACGTAAGCAAATACCTCCTGGGCTGTAAGTGCTGGTTTACCAAGCCTGTTTTCTTGGTAGTATTTATAACGCCTACTGAAACTTAGAAAAGTTCGAATTTGTATAATCTGAAGACTATCAGCAAGATACACTTTCTGCCTCAAATAGGACAATTTATTCAGATCGTTATTCATTTCAGTTTCAGCCTGTGCGCTGCTACAGGTACATATGGAGGAGAAAATCGCAGTGAGCTAACCATGTCGAGTATTACGAAGTGTTTCATAGGTAACTGGTTTGCTTTTTCTATTACATTTGGTCTGATGAAATACTGATCTATTGGTCGGTCTTGTCTTGCACTTTTGTTTATAAAACCCATTCGTTTGCGAGTCCCGTCTTAAATATATTCTTATGAAGTCTTCTGTGAAATTGAGTTGTTTGCATGAATTATATCAGAATAAAGTTGATGACAGTTGAGAATTGTACATTTTGCCTCATGATACCCATGGCTTTGCGAGATTCGTAACAGTTAGAAACTGGTTGGTTTCATTCATCTTTCCTTTGTCTTCTATTAGTATATTACTTAAAGGTCAGGACAAAACCGAATTCCACTGATCAAGTCGAGTTAAAAAGTCGAATAGAATAAAGCTGATCAAGTTGTTCGCGGAATTCTGCTTTGTATTTTGATGGAATTTGCAAACCACAAGTCAGCCAGACCGGAATAAGCGACAACCAGCCGGACGAGCCGATTCACTGGATTACCATTATGAGTCCGTAAAAGTAAGTACATTTTTTTAACACGGATTTTGGAAATCCGTAAGTTCGTATAAGTCGTCTGAAAAACCACCAGAAATCCAACTTTATTTCCGTTCAGCACTTGTCCTGCAGAAAGAAAAGCAATTTATTTTATGTATGGTACAGTAGGAGGGAATATGATTATAGGGCAGGCCGGAATAATAGCTTTTACAGCGATTGCTGGAGATGAATAGGTCTTTCGGGTTAGTTCCAAGTTAAACAGTCTTTTTCTGTTAAAAGCTTTGTGCCTAGAACGTTTGTTGGTGTATCAAAATAATCACTGTTTCACGGAACCCCAGTAGCTTTGTTATGATTCGCGCACCAATAGTCTGAAATGTCGGGTCAGGCCGACATTGTAACCAGAAGCTGTTGAAGAATTCGGCGATTCAAAGTCTTTCTGTGTGGCCACAATAGGTCGCTTCATTGATTTTGACAAAAAATTGGGCTTGTTCCGATACCGTCCGAGCTAGACAGTAACTTGTCCCACCTGTGTATGCGTCACAGCCGCTGCCAGTGGTCTGATAGATTAAATGAAGGACGTTAGGACAAACAAGGCTGTTTTTGAGTGATTGTAGAAGTCCAAGGATTTGGTGATCTGCAACAAATGCAAGTTAATCTCAGTATGAATGTATCTGATGGCTGGTTTAAGATAATGCTGAGTTTGGATAAACAAATGGTCGTTTTTGAATGACACAGTGGTAAAAACTTGTAGCTTTACAACTATAATTATCTTCCGGGATTATTCTATTCAGTTTCCAGGATAACCGTTGAGCAGAAACTTTCTTTTTATAAGCTCTTCCTCATTTTGCACCTGATCTTTGGTGCAGATGTTTTGCGCTTTGTTAAACAGTATTTTGACTGACCTACATTTGTGAGCATCTGGTACGACTTTGGAGAATTGTAAGTAAATTTCTTATCAAGTCACATAAAGGCAGATTATGAATTTCTCCTCACTATTGGGTGCTAAAAATATCTTAACAAGGTTAGCTGTAGTCACATTGTTCTTTATGAGAAACGGAAAATCAAAGATGAAGAGAGATGACATTGTCGGAAGAAGTAGCCAAATGTTTATGATTTGATAAAACAAAAAAGGTCATCAACATATCGTCTGTAGGGAGAAAATTGGGACGTATAATACCGAGATGCTTCTCCATCGTACCCTGTAATACCAAGGTCAACCCGAGAGCGCTCCCCATGGCCACATCATCAATCTATTGTTTGGCTTTCGCTTCTAAGTTGAAAAGTATATTTACTGCATGCCTAGGAAAAAGTTATCAATATATATATATATATATATATATATATATATATATATATATATTCGATAATAATATGTAAATCAGATTTCAGTGAAAAAAAAATAAAATACCATGCATAGTCTGTTGTTTCACGAAGAAGCACTGTATTGAAAAGTGACCCAAAATTGAGTAAGTTCATTTTGGAAGAACTCACTGAATATTTGTTGAGTATGTCAGAAAGTTGCCATGAATCCTGTAGACTTAACGGTGTTGAACGTTGTCGAATGAGAACAAGCAGGTTAATCGAACTGGAAAATCTAGCCTACTCCGCTGATAAAAATGTTCTTACTGTGAAATATATATACAAACATGTTTTGTGTTCTCTATCTACGAGAAAAACTGTTTGCCCCTCGCCACTTATACCTCCATCCTGTTCTGATGTAAAGGTCGTTCCTCTAATATCATCGAAGTGTGCATTTGTCATTGACTAACGAATCTGTTTTTGGCTGGGTTTCAGGTGACGTGGCATTTGATAACATAGGGGCAGATCTTGCAACGGTAGTGTTGTGGAACATTAGATTTTCGGAATATAAAAAGGATGTGAATGCTTGTGTGCCCACTCACGTTTTGAGCACAAACGTTAGTTTACTTATAGTCATTTCCACCTTGTCAAATGTTCACCCGATCGAGAATTATTCGAAACTTACGTGCAAAATTAAAATTATCTCCACATTTAAGTAGCTGATGAACATTAAAAAAGTCCGCAGGACTATAACTGATCAACTGGATAACCCATAAGTGATGTGTCTTCGTTTATTCTGTTTCCTATAGGTAATTGGTGAGATTTATCGAAATAATTCTTGAGTATTTTAACCATCCTATTTACAACCTAATTTGCTTTTCCGTAGTCTGCAGTTGCCAGGATAAACAGACGGAGGATTCAAGGTATTTTACTGAAGCAGCTTGGAGATGAAAGTTTTGAGAAACGAGCATGTACCCATCCAAGCATAAAAGTGCTTACACTAAAAACGGTGGCAACTTTAATATCTAACTCTGAATAGCTGTGGAGGATTTCTTTCTAAGTAAATGCGTTTCTTCAGTTTTCCAGCTGTGGCCAGAAGAATTCTCCATTGGGATTCACTTTGTTATAATACTATCTGAATATGAACCAATAGGATCTCGTGCTTCTGCAATGGACTGCGCGCTGTTCTGACTAAATGAAAATATTGTGGGATAATGAGATTTAATTTTCTTCCAGCTAGGATTTGCTGTCCCTGACATATATATCTGTTGATAGATTTCTCCCGTGTTAAACATTATTATTATTATTGTTATTATTATTATTATTATTATTGTTGTTATTATTATCGAGGAACTATTTTGAAGGAAGTCTAGAGAATTTGTGGGTATTCATTACTGCTGTCCTAGCGCAAAATACGGTCACGTTGTTGTTAAGACAACATTTTACTGTTCAGTAACCCATCCTAGCCAAAATCGTTCGGTCACTACAGTTAAACTCTTTCAACAATGATTTCACAAGCGCTTGTAGAATCATTGTTGAAAAGGGTTAACCGTGGTGACCGAAACGTCGACTACAAATCAACGACTTCAACTACGCTGTGTTATTGAACAATTAAATTCTACTATAACGTCTGGCTTTGTGCGTCGACTTATAGATACACTCCGAACCCACCTGGGTTCTGACACGTCAGTCGGTCGTTACTGTTCAAAGCCGGAGACATGAAGGCCCTACATCATGTGGTGGTCACTTGGAATCAACGGCTGAAATCCATCAACAACTGTCTGGTGGTAACCAACGGGACACAGTCGTGGCGGATGTGCGCTGATACTGCTGATTTACTGAAAGGTTAATAAAACTATTGATCATAACGGAAAACAAAGTCGTTGTTTTTTTAACTCACGCAACATGATCCATAGTGCAGTAAAAAAACCTCAACTCACGGATAAAACCCAAAGGGTGCACCCTGAAGCTATTTCACCGGTGTTAGTATTCCAGAACAGTTCACATCCGCGGAGCCCCCACAAGGATTCCAGTCCGGGATGGAATCAATTCTGAGTCGAACCTCTGACCACAAGGCTATCTGGACTGGCTCTCGACGTTTCGTTGAACACATACACTGCGTGATATGGAATCTTTGTTATTAATCTTCTCAGCCGAAAGTGGTAGGTTCTAATAACCGCATTACCGAACGTGATTTGACTAGTAAGAATAGAAAATGGTTGCACGCTTTTGTACGTAAAATCTATGCATAAGGTCCGAAGCTGACTATCCAAAACCAATGCGAGTTAAGTTTGTTGTGCGTAAGAACAGTTGTGTTCTCTGACCGTACGAATGCGCAAATTTTTTCTGAAGCATTGCCATAACTTGACTAATAGGAGATAAGGGACAACTAAGACCGAACTGGAAGTCTATTCCAGTTCGTAATTTTATCCGAGAAACCTTCGGTCTATCTCCGTGAATCAGCTTTTACTTAGCTCTGTTAGCCATAAAGTGAACCAATCAAAGACAACCTTGTTCCCTATCATCCTGTTATCTAATTCAAAATGATCATTTTCAATTACCTGTTTTGATCGTTAAGTCTTTTGAAGCTTTGCTTGATTTCAGAGTGAGCATATTATGAAGCTTCATATCTTTTTATGTGCGTGAATATGGCTGACTCTGACATGCTTCAGCTCTCTTCAAATAACCCATACGATGGAGGAATTACGGAACAATCAATTTCAATGATGTGTGACCCAGTTACAGTTCTAATTTTAATTACTGTCAATTATTTATTCACGCATGCGTTGCAGCACTGAAAATACAGTAACTGGAAGTCAAACACTTGACAAAGTAAGTCGAGGATCAGTGGTATGAAGTATGTAACAGAATATCGCACCGGTTCACACACACACACCAAAAGTCAAAATCAAGCACGTGACTGACTGTCAGAGTGGAAATGCCCTCACTGTCAATTTAGCTGGTTTCGTGTCTTCAAATCGAAATCATGTGTTAAGAAATCAAGAACTGGAATTAAAAAAAAGATGGCTTACACTATTCAGGTGCAGAATATAGCTGAAATAGGTCTTCGTGATGAAATTCAACAAATATCAATTTTGATGCTCAAAGCTGACTAGGAAATTGCTTGATTTTCAGTAAACGACAAAAAAGCTTAACTTCGTGATCCTGTGAACTTCGTGCGTAATAGAAGGGAAATAATTTGTTGATCCTTTTCTTGATGAGAGAAAAGGTATCATAAGGTGGATAAGTAATAATTAGTAGGGTACCGTAGACTTCTGTGAACATGGCGAGGATATTGACAGAAGCATCGCTTTTTGACTGGATAACTTATGTACCTGGTCAGGGTGACTGCTATTTTATGGAAGGAATACTAACGGAAAAACGATTTCGTTAGATGTCATGACATTCTGATCGCTGAGCTTGGCGTTTAGATCGCAAACGTTTCATCACCAGTCGAGGTGACATCATCAGTGCATGTGCGCTGTTGGTAGTGATTTCTTATATTTATAGGTTTGTCATTAGCCCTGACCTTGAGCTTCGTAGACGACGTTGTGCCCTAGGCTCGACGTTTGGTTTTCGGCTTCGCCTCAGGACTAATGACAAATCTATAAATAAAAGAGATCACTACCAACAGCGCACATGCACTGGTGATGTCACCTCAACTGGTGATGAAACGTTTGCGATCTAACGGCCAAGCTCAGCGATCAGAAAATCATGACAACCAACAAAAATATTTAAAACTACTGAGATTTCGTTAGAATTGAAGAAATCACTGAAGAAAGAAATTCGTTGTGGTGAAATTTTCGTTAGAGAAGAAAGGAAAAGCATCCCCCTGTGGCTGAAAAGCTCTGTCGATTTAAAGTTCGGAATGAATCACACTGAAGCAGGTAACGATAGGTAACACCCAATCCGAAAGAGAAATGGAAGGAGGGGTCATCTCGAATCTGGCTGCTGCTTCCGATTTTGGTGTAAGAAATTGGGATAAGATTATTATGAGTCCTGAGCGGGACATCTACAAATTTTTCCTCAAGGTGCCTGAGGCAAGTTCAAAACCTTGAGGATGAGTGCTACTGATGGTCCATGTACTCCGCAAAGAATGCAAGAAGGAGGCAACTAACGCTAAACTGAGGACAAGACGATGCACGATTCTGGCAACCGGATATGTATCTTCCTAGAAAGCACTGAAAGTGGTTCTCGCTCTCTCCCCAAATAGGCACTTTATTCAGGTCTGAGCTCAGAAAAATATGAGGAGAATGAAGGTCACCCCTTGGAGAAGAAGGTTTGATGAGAATATGACGTGAATGAGTAGAGAGCATGGTTTTTGGCAATGTTATGGATTGTATTTTTTAGTAAATCTAAAACAACTGATGAAATCACGTAGACAGTGCACAATGCGTTGACGTTTAAGGGGGTAAACGGTTCTCCAAGAATGCTCTGGAGATGACCTCCTCAGTATACACGGAGAGGGAGTGGTACCGTAAGAAGCCTAGGGTGTATAGTCACGCAAGATATGAGACGAGGAAAACACGGAAGCCACACTATCCAGTGCATGCATTTGGTCATAACGTGCAGTTGAGGGAAATGGTATGATCTCCAGAGGAAGAGTGGGTTGGGAAAGTGATAAGCCTGTTAACCAAACAGCCTATAGAGGATGATGAAGACAGGCTTGAAAATAATAAATAATCAGAATAATAATAATAAAGGTTATTTAAAGGTGGACGGAGTGAGCTTACTTATTTGCATGATAAGGAACTTGAGTAGTGAGCAATTGCGAGAATATGTTTATTGATGCAAAAACGTCATCCCTCCGATCCACTTGATTGGTATTTGCAGAGCAATGTAGTCAGTCTCTGGTACTACTACTGAAGTCTTGAAAAAACACGACTTGTGACCTTGAAAATGCTCTCAGTTTGCAAAGTGGACGTACCGAATCAAGTTCTCAACGATACTGAACTACCGGTTTAGAACGCAGATTTGCTTGTTTTCCACGAGTATGTCTGACGTTTAGATGTACGCAGGAAAAATTTAAGTTCGGGAAGGAGACCTATTGAAACTGACTTTTGGTTGGAAATAAACTATAGCCTTAAGAATGAAGATAGAGAGAAATACCCGATGAAAATTTTGGGGTTTTTTGTCATAAGAAGAGAGAAAAGCCTGTGTCTTGGAGAATAAATCAAAATGGAGAACATGATTCTTGCTGATGGTGGTGCACAAAGCCGCGTATATTTGTAAATTTGATTTTAAAAATGAACGTGCAACACTGTGTAGAAATATGAAGGCTTTCTGTGTTGTGCTTTACTATGATAAGATAAAAACGGGTAAAATAGCAAACTTACCGTGGGAAATCTACTACTGCTTTAGAGGAACAAAAATTCAACTAGAAATATTGTGTTGCCTTCTTTTTGAAGTATGTGTAGAAACATGGAAAAGGCCTAAAACTTATGAAACGATGTAAACTAGAGCAAAATGTAAACTTGATATTGTTCGTAATCTTGATATATGGTTTCACGTTTAGTTTCTATCAGACGAATACACTGGATCGGTGAAACCAAATCAGTTTTCATTTTCTGCCCTGTAGTGAAAACTTCTAGTAGTCAAGCAATCAATGAAAGGTGCTAGTTTGCTCAAATAAGATGCATCGATCTGTCAAACGGGATACTTTTACTTCTTTCGAAGAACCCGGCACTGGGAAATGTCGATTCTAATTTGTTTTGGCAATCGCAAGACGTGTCTTGAACGTCTATTAGGCAGCGACCTAATTTGAAGGAACAGTGGTTATTGTTACCTTCGTTGCTGTTTTAGGGCGCTTTGACGCGTTGCTGACAAGCATCCGCAGATGAGATGGAGTTCCAACGACTGTCAGACGGATGGTACATTTTACCTTTATTATTCATAGTCAACCCCTAAGTTATTCATGAGGCATTTCGTATTCAACAAAGTTTAATAAACCAATATTGATTGCCTCTTGCAAGCTAAATTGCCATCACGTTAATATTGAAGATTGTCGCTCTATTGCTTAAATATCCGTTTTGCCTCTTTCGGTGGCACCTGATTTTTGAAAAAGGCACTGTAAATGAAAAAAGAATAAAATCAAATTTAGCCTGTTCAACCACCCGACGGGTATTCCATTCACAATAAAAATCTCAAATGAGATGGAAAACTTGGTTGGTATTTCTTGGCGATAGATTCTGATGTACGGAGTGACACAAAATGCAAGATCACGTGAGGTTGCGTGAGTTGATTGTCAGTGATTTCACACAGTCTTGTTGGTAAAAACGACAAGTATTTCTGAAATTGTGTCTGTTTCAGTGTATAAGCACTTCGGATAAAATGAGTCAGTAGCATAAAAAAATGAGCTGTTTAGAAAAGTGTTTTTTAATATTCATTTAATGACCTCCCGAGGTGATGAAAAATGGTACTGAAGAACGATGCCTTAAGTAACATCAGTTTACCAAAGTATTACGAAAACACAGGCACAGACCAAAGTCAGTCTTTATTAATACTTAAATATTTGTTGAAGAATATATGATAATTTCACTTTGTAAAGCAAAAAGTCTATTTGAAATGAGTAGTATGGCACTTTATGTGGATGACAGGACGAAATTTCCCCGGAAGCACAAGACCGGTTCTGCGGTTGTTACCGTTCTGAAGGTTAGCCGTGTTAACCGACGAACTAACTTTGGAAGAATCACCGTGCGATTCTAAAAATGAAATATCAGTCCACGCACGCTCCATTCCTTTGAAGTGAGATTACAGATGTACGCAAAATCATGTATTTCGCTGGTGCCCGGTTAATCAATCTCGCATTTTAACAACCAACAGTCCGACAAAACAAAATACTAGCGAAAAATCTTACCAAAACATTGAGTTTTAGCTGTTTGCAACAATTTACTTCTGATCTACGTCAACCAGTCCAGCGTGGCCCTAAAAGAGCCGAGTTGCCTAAACCTGTGTTCCTTAGCGGTGTTCGCGCCACTTTTTTCTCTTATTTGGGTCACTCGAAATTTTTATGGGTTTTTAAAACCAGAAACTGATATGCAACCTTACTTCAAGAAGGATCAACTTGAGTTCCCGAATATTTATCCACGAGAATCAAAAATTATGTATTTTTAATGAGGATAAAGTCCACTTATTAGACGAAACTAATATGACAAGCTAAAGAGAGTTCCAAAAATCCTGATAATGCTTACGAAAATTAGACAGTAAATATATTTACTGGGATAACTTGACAAAATACTAGAATTGCAAGGAAGCCTCATAATTTGATAATGGATTGCTTTTAGTCCGCATGTGAAGCAAGGTTTTTGAGCCCTCGTTAAGGCAGAGTTGTACTGCTGTATCCTCCCTACTATCGACTGACGGCAAATTTCTTTTTCTTCCCAAGAAGCACAACAGCATTCATGATATGCTTTGTTACATCGGATTTTGTTGCCAATGTGGAAAATGACGAAAACAGGAATCTAGAACAAGCAATATATAGAGCTTACCCGTCGACAATGATTCTTTTTCATACTTTAATCGACCAAGTGCATATTATTAAAATGTAAAGTGGGCTGTGCTATAATTAATACCGAGCAAATTTTTGTGAGTATGATCTAGTGAGTGACTTGCACAAGTCACTGCAGGTTGAAGTATGCGCCATAAGGTTTTGTACAAAGTGAGTTCGGTACAAGCGGTTGGCTTTGCTTCTGGGACTATATGACTTAGCTGTTTTGATAAACTTAAAAAAAATAATGAGGGTTTTTGTCTGTTTCATTTTGAGACCACTTTAGAGCAATATACGTGCATTGGTCAAGGTCACCCCATTGGGGGCGATCATGTTTTGTGGGTTGAACTGAGCTATCTAGTGACGTGCTTTAAGGAATTAACTTGCTTACTCGATTCAAATTCTCATGGAATTCATTTTAATTGCCTAATTTCTTTCGCTTTTTGCATGATGTTACACGTACGCGACAAATGAGAGCACACCAAAATGGGTCTTGAAGCGTTAAACTTCTGGCATACTTATTCAGATTGAACAGAACTCACATATTTGATTAGATTTTTAACTGTAAACAGACTCACAATCTTACGGAGCCTAACCACTCATTCATTTTTTTCATCCTCAACGGATGAAAAGCCTTGATTTCTAATTGTTTGGGAAGCTCCTAAGCTAAACTATGATAAGGTTCATGAACCATACAAACTGCCTGCCCGGCTGGCCATAACCGATGCTCTAATTTCTCTAAATTTCCACTGCACAGCTGGGACAATTATAAAAATTATCTAGTGAATACGAGTACATTGTAGAAAAACTTTTGGATACAATTTCTTCGGTTTCCAAAGTACAAACTCGTATTTCTGTTACGTCCTAGAAATAGAGCAACCAGAAAAGGCTTTATTTTAATAAATACTGGTCTCATGGTCACGCCAAGCAGCCAAGCGCGAGTACCAATGAACTTAAATTCTTGAAGTAAACTTAAGTCGAGTTTCCCTTGCATTACTACAGAAACATGAGGTGAACCATCTGTGGATTTAGAAGGAAAACAAGATATGGGATAAACTTACCTTATTTTAGTTAAGGTAATAGTGTTCAGCATAATAATTCTGTACAAATACTTCCGATATAAAAAGAAGACTCTCTTTTTGACCGCGCCCTTCGTCAGCGTTGTTTGGGTTTTTATTCTTCAAGCTCATTGAGTGATAAGTTGAGACTAATCATAACTTCTTTCATAGAATCGACTCGCTCCGGTAGCATTCCACGCCAGGCTGCGTCTAACTCCATGCCGAATATGATTCCCAGTGAGCCAACTTGAACCGTTCATGACTGAATTATGAGCACCTATGCTAATAGCTGAACTGGCCATGGTCAAACGCCGTGCCAAGCATAATACACCACCACCGGGATCCACTTCCGGATAACGTGGCATTTGCAATGCGTTGTTAGCCACACGAGCCAAAGCCAAACTCAGCCGCTTGACCTGCAGATCGCTAAAACTGACCCCTGTCCGAGAAGCGTCGGATGCGCGGGGATGTGCTGCATCCGACAGAGTATTTGGTTCGACTAGTTGTTGCGGAACTGGCGATCCGTCTTTCATAGGTTCAGCCTCAATCTGTGTCAAATCCTCGGCTGGGATGGAGAACGGTACGGACATGGGGTTGAACTTGTTTGGTCCGGTACGTTCGGTGAAACACAACTGGACTTGAAAACCCACAGCGGCTAGTAGAATGATACAACCTGATACTAATAAATAATGCACTGAAAGAAAATAACCGCACAGCAGTAAAACCAAACTTGACATCAGCAGCAAAGGACCAAGCATTTTGGTAATGATAAAATGTGCCACACGGCGTATTCGACGAATTCTTTTTCGTCGTCTGACTTTTCGATGAATGGATTTGAGTTTGGACAAATGTGCTTCGGGTGAAGCGGATGCAAATGGTTCCTGTGAGGTATCAGCGCTTGAGTCCGTGACTGAAGAAATCGTAGAAAGTGAACTGGAATGATAGTATGATGGTGGAGTGTGAGAGGATTCTTCTGCCACAGAATTGAGACGAACTTTATGCGTTCGACCCAGTAGAACTGGATGTGTAGTAGCACCGGTCATGTTCAAGTCAGATTTTTGTGGATCAGCAACTGCAGGTAAGATTCCGTTATCCGATTTCGATTCTGTGTCAGCATGAGGTGAACTGGTTGTGCCACTATCTTCACCGCTATGCGAACAGTCATATGTAACATTATTTCGTTGCGGATCATCGACCCGTGAACCTGAGGGCATTCTGAATCCCGAAATACAGCGCTACTCCATTTCAGTAATTTGCCACACTAACAAGCCCGTGGAAATGATTCTTCTATAGCGAGAAATGTTAAAAAGTGTGTATCGGCCAATCACACATTGGACCAACACTCAGGTCTGTACTAAAACGAGTGTTTGGGGCTAGTGAAATTCGGCCAATAGGATAGTTGAAAATAATCAGATGTACTGGGTTTTACATTCAAATGTGTAGGGAATCTTGTCTTTCAGATTTTGCCGAAATAATACAAATACAGCGAAAACAAAAATGTGACTGAGATCAGAGTGAATAACTCAGACCTATTTTAAAATTCAAAAAGCTCGATGACTAAAACCGCACTTGCATTCTTCCTTGGGAATAAAACATGGAAGCATAACAATGAAAACCATCACCGACAAATCACCGAAGTATGTCATTCTGATTCGACGCATCCACGTCTCACAGCCTCATCCAATCGTCATGATGATGCATTTTTATCAATGCTTGATATACCAAAAAGTAAGTCCAAGATAAGTCTCTGACAAAAAAAGTTTTCTCTCCCGCTAGCCCTTGCTCTATCAAGTGCGGAGAAAATACGTGTACCCACTTCCCCTATATCGAAAACGAATTCTCCAGTACAATTAAATCGAGGTTGATATGGAGCAGCCAGGGAAACTGAACCTAGTAGAGTCCACTGTTTTGCTAATTCGAAGGCATACAACAAATATATATGAGTATGTTCATTTGTATGAGATAAACATCCTTACGTAAAGAGGGAACGACTCTGATCGGACAGACTGGAATCATTCGTTTTTCAGGCCGGACGAATTTCGCTTTGTTCTGTGTTGTCGTGGCGTAAGGTCCCCCCAAAAGGTTTATCCTAAGTGAAAAAGGCCCAACCAGCTTGATGAGTTCTGAGATAGCGTGGTCATTCAAACGAGTTTCTCTGTGATGTGTCACCGTGAGTCGCTATTTTGTGGTCCCCTTGAACCTCGCTTTTGAACATCTGAAGTAAAAAGATAGCCAATACGATTGTCAGTTCGGCTAGCATTTTTTTGGTTTCGTGACAAAAGACAACAATCCTCGCTTCCGATCGAACGGAAAAGAACATAGCCTTATTTGGTTCATCATTGTTCATATAATCATATGGGAATTTACTGCATGATCTCGCCTCCAGTGTTCTTTATATCGAAATGGAAAAAAATGTAATTATTATAGTGAGACTTGTCACTTTTTCCCCACCGCGTCCTGTTGTGACTCCAGTTTTGCTCTTCTAAACCGGAAAAATCTTGCTTTGATTTTCGAAAAGACTCCGAGCAATTTCTATCAGAAAAACTCTGCCTGATTCATTAGGAATTTGTTTTCTCTTTTATATATTTAGGGTTCTAAATGCCCCATTCTTCATGATCGTGAAAATCTAATGAAACGTTACCAGCAGACGCCCGTACGATCTATATCACAAGGTCATGCATTCCGAACAAACCAACAATGCTATTCCCCGTGAGCCTACCATTCACCTTGAAATATTTATTGAACTGCAAGATAACGGAGTATTCTCCGTGTCTGTTTGCACGGTGTTTTTAAGTTTCTTCTTTAGGTGTGTGAATAACATTTCAGCAAAAAGCAACTGCTTTCGGCAGTATCATTATACATTTAACAGTGAAGAAATTAGTCATATTCGACCCTTGGATAGGTATGGATTCCCAGGCATCAGAGAAATGTATCATGGTGGTAAAGGTCACCTCATTTGAAATACCCTGAGAACATTGGAGAGCAAACGTAAACGAAATCAAGTAATATAGAATTGTATACTTTTGTTCTTGTTTTGTTTGATGTTGCAGAAAGTTGGGAAAGGAAAAGTCAGTACAAAAAATAAAAATTTGCTTTGGAATTCTGAAGGCCCAGTGATGCTTCATACGTTTATGGTACCCAGATGGTACCCAAAAGAAGTCGTCCGGATTAGGTCTGAAAGTGTGGTTAAGATCTGCACTCAAGAAATCGACCATCAGTTACCTAAAAGCTTCATATCTAGGCAAGTTTCTGCTTGATGAGAAAAAAGGTTGGCTTAACTTTCAGTTTATCTTCCGTATCGGGCTAGAAGAGTTACTCGCAAAATCAAAAGCGAATCCAATCAAGCACTAAAGCAGATTTGGGAGGTATATGCTGTGCTCGATATTTATCAGCCATGGGTCAAACAATAGAGCTGGGTCATTATTCCGGCAATCGTTTAAATTTGATGGGTGGCGCACAGGAAATGGACTCAGTCAATCGGGTTTGGTGAGTCCACGTTGGTGCGAAAAAACAAAGTCACTACTATTTGTGCGACAGTGAAGAATATGGGAACAGACAAAGTTGTAGATTAGGAGACAACAACCGTGTGATAAAAAGGGCAAAAGCGGCAACAGTGAAGGCTGGATCTTTGTGCCCACCTCTAACGGGCTACGGCACTCAGTACTCCCAGTTTCGGTGCACGGCCGACAACAGAAAAGGCACCAACTTTTGTCACCAATGTCTGTTTCGTAGCACGGCTTCTTCCGTCTCGGTATCAAAGCAAGTAATGGACGTTAATTACCTGTTGATCGCTTCATCAGTAGAATGATCAACAAAAAGACCTGTTCCATTCCACTGAGTTTTTCTTGGGATAATTAAACCATTCGAACCATTCTAGCAATTACAATGTAATCTCCACGAACGAGGTGGGAGTGAATGTCTTACGGTACTTCTGCATTTATTCCGTCAACCGAGAAGAAGTGTATTTGCCCGTTATTACTTTCTGTTACGTCATACTGAGCATATTTAAAGGATTGTTATACGACGATTTTCAAACCTTTTAAAGTAATAAGAAAGTTGGTAAGGTTTCAGTGACATTGACAAATTTATTTGTATTGGTATGAATTTATCGACAGTTTTTACCGACAAAACGTCCTTCAACTGCATTTACTCAATTGACAAATTCAAATGAGTTTTTTTTTATATTGAATGCGATATCTTCCCAAAAATTACAAACGTATCGGAAGTCGGATGAACGTCTATTGATCTAGGAATTGGTAGAAGAAAAATTCATTGTGAATTATGTTATGACTCTACGTGATACTGTCAGATTTCCAATTGGTCACAGGATTTGACTTATCTAAGCTCAAGTCGATACCACCCAAACTCAGCATTCTTTGCCCACCAAAGAAAGTATTGTTTTTGGGTTTCCATGACTAACAGGTACGAAATATACATTTGACTGTGATTTGACGGTTGAAGTTGACTGTTTTATTGTTTTCATTTCTTAGCATCTACTTGGTTTGTTGATAGGAAGTCCCGTGTATTCGTTAAAAGGAAGTTCTAGTTAGGTTAGTATTTGTTGTGAAGCTCTAAACTCGGAAGCTTTCAAATTAACAACTGGATTGCCCAGGAAATAACACTTATCTTACCACTGGAAACCACGGTGAGCACACTGTACATTTAGGTTATCTCATCAACTCCTAGTAAACATTGGGGAAAGTAAGCTTTTCGTTCGCTTACACTAGAAACGATTTCCTCAAGTCAGCGAAGTCATTGACATTTACGTCGAAGGAATGTATTGATTTGAAATAGGTACCAAATAGAATGTAAGAAAACAGCACAATATCGGTAACTTATTTTTCTGGAGTCACTGCCAACCTCCATACACATGAGTGGATACTTTACAGAATTCAAGTACCATTCATTAACCTGCTCTGTTGCAGTTGAGACAATCTTTCTACCAAAAAACCTTTTTATCTTCCTTAAACCGTCGCAGAAAAGGGGATAATCGTCTGTTTTAAAATGCATTATGACTGTTGTTTTGAATAAGAATCGTACAAAAAGTACAGTGAATTCTCCATATTTCAGAAGTCAGTGGGAGAGGCTGCTTCAGACTATATGCCTTGAGCTTATCTTCAAAAGTCGTGAGATTTAGATTTAAGGGTAAATAAATTTGAACAATCCATAATTTGAACCACTTAACTTAGTTCATTTACCGTCTAAATCGTTTGTTTTTGAGCTTTGTCCACCCACATATTTCCTCCTAATATTTTGAAGGAGAGGCATGTATGACTGGAAGGACAGCCAAAAGAGAAAAGTACAGAAAGCTTCTCCAGTGTTTGGATATATTTGCAATTGAAAAACAAACAAGCGAAATGGGGCGGTAAAAGTTCAGAAGAATAGGGTCATTGAGAAAATTGGCAGACGACGAGTGGGTATCTTGTAACATTTATCTACAGCTGTCAGTATTCATTCAATAGAACAGTGTCTCTAGGGCTGTCTGATAATGACTGGATCATTTTATTTCTACTTGAAAATTGAACAATCCATCCAGAACCGGAAAAAGCATGTCCACGACACATCTAGAGTAATATAATTGCTCATAGTAGGTCTAATTTTTTGGATTAAGTAATACCTACAGATGGATCGACAAAGTTTCTCGGGAGCACACGACCGGTTTTGCTGTTATTGCCGTTCACCAGGTACACCTATCCGGTACAAAGTGTGTTTACTGAATGGTTCAGCGGTAACAAACAAGTCTCAGTTCACCGCTGAAAGAACCATAAAAGCATCGTGCAGCTGTTTCACATGGCATTGTGAAAATTTCCACCAACAGTGCACCTTTATCGAGTCCCTGGTGGGGTTCGAAAAGGACAATTGAATGCGGGCGAATTCAGTAATGGTTGTTATTATCTAAGGTGTACCTGATTACTGAATTCCGGGAGTTTAACGAGGCGAACATCGGTGTTGAATTGACGACATTGAAAAAAGATGGTGTGCATATATATTTTAGTGGTCATCAAGCAGGGTTAATAGCATTCCTTTTTTCTGTTTTTCTCGAAAAATATTCCTTCTTGTCTTCAACATCTTCCCCATGTGGCATAGCCCCCATTACGAAAGTAAAAACTGCACTGGTTGTGAAATCCTGGTGCTTCTGTGTGCCCTAACTGGTGAGAGGATGATATGCTCCGACACCGAATAGTCATTCGTCTTCTTTAATATGGGCAACCTCTAGTGCAAATAAATATAATGATTACTCTTGCCACTAAATGTCCGAGTATGTGGTCATCACGGAAAGCATAATGATGATTGGAAAATTCGTTTTACCTGGAAACAATCAGTCACAAGGAAAGCTTAGATGAGAATTTGCAACAATAATGCCGTCAAGTAGAAACAATGATTCCAGACAGTAGTCAGTCATCGTGATTGAATCATTTATTTGGTCAATAGGTATTCAGCAAAATAGTTCGGGGAAACAAAAAAATAAGAAATAAATTGGGTGATCAAAACAAAAAGAAATTCATTGCCCGTAGAATGCCGCAGATACAAAAATAAAGATTTACCGAAATGTGTTTCTGCAACAGTAAAATTGAAATTCAGTGCATTGTAGTGTTACTTTTAGTGCAAACAGGATGTTTTCAGAAGGAGGTTTACATTTTTAAGGCTAAAATTGGCAAAATAAAACGATGTACCTGTTCTTCATTAGTTGAGGAAACGTTATAGTTGCACGAGTTTGGAAGTGGAAAGCCTCATACATTATCTTCATTAGACTGTTTTTAATGAATCGAATCTGATCTGAATGGTGACAACAGAACTATTGGTTTTTAGGCCAATATTATTAATCCATATGATTTTGTGATAATAGTACTCCTTGTCAACCCCAGTTCACAACTGACCGTTCAAACTGGTAAATTAAAAGGTGGCTAGAATGGTACCACTCTTAAAATACGGGAGTAAAAAACACAGATTGGATGTGTCTTGGGCAGGCTGGACAGTGATGAATCGATCAAAAAGATAACCGAAGGTCGTCTTCCGGGCCAATGTCATATCAAAAATGATTACCTGAGGAGTGCTGAACCCAACTTCCAGTTTCACTAAAAACGAAAAAACAACTTTCTTTGTAGGATTCGCTATTTTTATTTGTCATCTGAGTGTAATTGCAGTAAAATAATTCAAAAAGGTTCGTGAAATCACGCAAGTCCTACTATTGGTCTTTGTTCATATTGTGTTCGCTATTAGGCGTTTAAACTGCTAATCCTTGTCTCATTTACCATAATTTCTAGATCCGGAAACACATAGTCCCGAATAAAACAGTCCCTGTCAGCAAGAATGACTACGCCTAATTGATTTGATAAGATAATGAATCAGCAATAAGTAATATGAACTGAGGATTAACTTATCCAAATATTCGAACAATAATGCGCTCAGATATTATAAGCAAAGAATGATTTTTTTGGAAATGTTGAAGACTAGGGATAGAGTTCATTCAGTTACTGCTTTGACGGAAAAATATATCAAGCAAGATTAAACAGACAATCTTGTCAACATTTTTTCAGAAAGCCGAGAATGTAGGTCATCGTGTATCTGATCGTGTTGTCATTCAGTTGACAGGAGTGAACTTGTGAATGGTTTCTTCTAGGACTGTTTGCAATAAATTGATCAATGTTGCGCTTTCCCCAAACCGCCTATAGTATCTTTTTGATTATGTAAGCAAGAAAGCCAATTTTCGTCGGAATAAGAAGCTTGGGTCTTTCGGAATGAAAAATTAGAAATGTTACAATTGCTTCTTGAAAATTCTGGGTATTCTTACTCCTGGTTAGAACCCTAGAAAACAATATCTTTGAAAGTGAAAGGGTTGTTGGGGTAGAAAACTTGTGTACCAGGAATGGGGGATTTCTCTCCAGTAGCACATGGATGGTGTACCTTCAATCAAGCAAGGAATAAGACTGGTATTTTGCTAATCATTTTTGCTTGGTGCGCTGAAGTGATGTGTATCTATTCATGTAAAATATAAGTCGCTGGTTTTGCCTACTTCCACTGCACCGTTTGGAGAAAAGATGATAAATTCATGCCCAAGCTTCGGACCACTGACGTACCCCAAGGTTACGCTAGAATATGACTGTCTGTCAGTCAAGATAATTTAAAAGACAGTTCCACTAAGTGCATTGAATTGTGCGTCGTATCCAAACCTGAGCAACGCAGTGAAGGACAATTATTTCTGTGATTGAAATAGATGAACATTTTTGTCATTTTTCTATGCTAGTCAACATGTGATCAATCATTTTGATCCACTGCTTTGTTCGCAATAGACTTATCAAAGTAAACGAAACTATTTGCTTAGCTTCGGTTTCCCTATGTTTTTCGGCAGACACGAATGAGATGAAATTCCTTTTTGCCTTGCAGGCTGCAGGACTTAGGCAGTGGGAACCAGTTAAAAACATTTTGATTCGAAGTACTTAACAAAAGCAAACGTTTTAGAGACTAACCCATTGTATCTGCATTAGATAGGTGATATACTTTCAGTCTTACTACAGTTCGGTTCACCAAAATCAGGGCCCATTCATCCTACAGCCCAAATCAAACAGTTGCCGTCTTTGTGTACGGTGAAAAATTAAGAAAAAGTTGAATAATTTAAACTAATAATATTACTACCAGTGTCATTATTCAGTATGCCTTGTATTTGACTTGAAAAGTTTCGCAAAATTTTCCGTTGAGCTATGTGCTTGCGAAATGCCCTTAATCAAAAAACATCTGTGGGTAAAGTCCGCTGGAAGAAAGTAAGCTGCTCGCGAGTCTGTAGTGGTTGAGTGTTAATGTCGTTCTACGTATTTAAGATGACCAGAGGGTAGTAGCAGTCTTTAATACGTTCCATTCAACTGCTGACTTGGGAGTACTAGTACACAATTCGTATCACAGACTGAACGTGAAATGTTCGAATCAAAGCGAATAATGCCCTCTCAGCGTTCTGAGACCAAACGTAAGACAACTGATTCTAACAGTCCGTTGGGCTCAACGGTGATCAACTCGCAAGCTTGACTAACAGAAGAGACAGGATGAGACTGGAGTGTCCATAGATGGATCTCATAACTGCTAGACAACTTCTAGAGGAGTATTATTTTGTATTCTAACATAGATGACATATTCATATATGATAACCCGATGAAAACAGCTAGTACACAGTTCGCCGCGTGACTTTCTAATAGATTTTGACGATTCACAAGTACACAAATAAATGAAAAATATTGACATGGAGTTCTGACTTGTCGAAGTTTCTGATAGTTTTGTGCCTAATCACTTCTGTTCGTGCATTGCAAACGAAGTTTTTTGATTTTTTTATATTGCATCTGGTCTTTTTGCGATTATGGAGAGGAAATGTTCTGTTAAAAATACTTCTATTTATCCAAGCATTTACTTGTGTCGGCTTCTGTCCAAGAACAGAGAAATCAATAGCATTAAATTACACGATATATTCCGGACCATTTCTCCGCATCTTCACTAGTACATATTGCACTCAAGATGACTATTTGTAAATGGAAAATTGAACGTTCTCATGAGACTAAAGATGAAGGCAACACATACACATACACAAAACAGATGATAGCAAATAAAAACACATTACCAAGGAAAGGCTAAAGTAATTAACCATTCTTGCTGTTTGCACAGCTGGGGGTGACGATCGTTAATTGTTAGTGCCTCTGCGTATCGCATAAGTCGTGGATTGTTTGTGACATAAGTGACGGTGAAGGCCGTGCTCGGATTAACATTGTGACTAGTCCCACGCAGGTGTTACTTAATGAATGATCTGAGTTTTCTGCGCGCGCTCGATTAAGACCCCGATTGCGTCTGTCCACTCATTGTTCTTTGTAACCAAATCGGAATGTGTTCATCTATTCTGTTACGCAGTTGTCTCTCCTTTCTGGCAATGAAGTTCGCTGGCCGATTATTTAAATTGGTAAATTCGATTTGACATGGCATGTAGAGGCACTGGTTCTTTTATCGATGGTATTTTCATCCGGGAGGTAGTAGAAATAATAATGATCTTCGCGGCGTAATGCTTATGATTAGCGGCGAAGTTGAGGTGTCTACTGAGTAGGCTGTTAATTTCGTCAACTTTTTAAGGTAGCTGTAGGACAGTCGTCTGTTTTGGGACTGTAGTAACCTTCGTTTAGTCCGGAGGTCGTCGTGAGTGTTCGGATATAAACGATTTTGGATATACGTTGGCCCCAAAAGTTTTGAACAAGTTGCGACACTCTTCATCTACTGTGTCACTTGAACATATTTCGCGTGCCCTGTGGAACACGGTCCACACGAGGCTGATTTTACACCTTATGGGAGAAAAGCAGGTGAAATGAAGATACTGGCCTAACCACTTAGCTTGGCAATGAACGGTTCTTTGGACTAGGCTCTCGTTCCGGGGCGTAATTTCAGTGTCCAGGATTACGATGCTGTTTTTTTCTGTTTCGGTTAGTTTGATGTTTGGGGGTACGGTGTTGAAGTGATGAAACATTTTATCATACACGTCCTTGGTGTTCACAATGACGAAGATATCGTCCACACGGTGTCGATAGAGAGTAGCTTGAGTTAAGTTTTATTTCATTTTTTGCTCGAGGTTTCAAACAAATAAATCCGCCGGAGCAGGACCGTGGCAACTCCCTCAGTCTGCCGATTTCCCCGTCCAAGGAAAAGGAATTTTACTATCGAGGTGCACAATAGTAATAACCGTGACGGCTAGCTATTTGATAAACCTATATTTAAGTTGTCATCATTGACAAGTTGTCAAACGATATAAACGGTCTCGTTAAGTAGGATCTTTGTAAAGAGTGACTTAACATCCGCTGTGAATAAATAATTGTTGTGGATGTTCAGTTCGCTCAAAAGCCCACACACTTCAAAATTGTCCTTCACCTTGTTCTCCCTGATAGATTCTCTCACCGGCTCTAGTAGTTTCGCGAGCCATTCTGCCAGCTTGTGTTGTGGGGAGTTGATCGCTGACAATATTGGTCGTCGTGGTACCACTTCTTTGTGTACTTATGGTAAACCGTAATTTTGTGGTGCTTAGCTTCCAGTGCACCTTAGATTCTTGGCCGTGGATTCTGGTATCAAGTTAGCTTTTACAAGGTTGTCCAGCTGTGCTTTTACTTTCTTTCCTAGTGCACTGTAGTCTTCAGTCTTTGGATCTGGTTTGAATTTCCCCTCATCTTTTAGTATGGACTCCATTTTGTCTCTATGGGCTGAAGTGTCCAGAACAACTACTCCTAAGCCTTTGTCTGGTCTAAGAATTGCCAAGTCTGGGTTCCTTCGCACTTGGTTGATGGCTCTGTAAAAGTCCTTCGTCAAGAGACAACTTTTTTTTGTGGTTCTTGTTCGGTATGTGTGCTTCAATCTACCAGTTTTTCTGTGAACCATCCTATGGCTTCCTAGCTCGTTCGATGTAAGCCTAACATTTGCTTTGGAGAAAAGCGACAGTTGAGGCCACAAGAAAACTCCTCTAGTAACAGTTGTTCAAGTTGGTGCGACGACGGATTTTTACCGTATGTCTCCGGATGTTCGGGAAATGACGATACCATCAAATCATGAGTTGAGGATTTCCAAAATGTTCTTTCCATCTCCACAAAGGAGGGTCATGAGTAAAATGGTTCAACAGTACAAGAGAGGAGCATAATCCATAAGTATGGAGACTGCATGGGAGATTCTCATTAGACCGCAGTTTGTTGATGAAACTTGGAGAGAGGGAACATATTTGATTCCGGCAGCTTGCTTGATTACCAGTATTGCGTATGTCTTTCCTGTGTTTTTTGTTGAACACAACGACTGACCTTTCGGCAAGTTATACTGTTTAGATAAACCTGGTGGTTATATGACTGAAAGGTTTGACAAATTCTATCGCAAATTATTAACGGTTATTGATCTTGCAAATCTTTGCGAGACGTGTGATAAACAACGACCTTGAGAAAATGCGATTTAGCAATTCTAGTTCAAAATGTGTAAAATTCACTGGTAAAATCATGAATTATTTTATTCTGGCGTTGTTAACGTTGGTAATATGATTCTCGTTATCTTTGGTTTATATTTTGGGCATCTTTACGTCTGGTTCCCCAGCAGCTTGAGGTATGAAGGGCATTCGAGGCCTTTCTCCAATCTCTGTTTCTCCTGCTCCCTCGCTCTCTTTCTCATTATGAATTGTACCGATTTCTCCAACGTGACTGATGCTTGCGCGTATACTTTACAACTGCGTTACAGAAACGGGTAGATCTTTGACATTTGCGACATCATCATTCAATGAAAGACTAGTAATCACGTTAAAATCCTCCAAGTTTGCAACGTACAGATGGATATATCACGGCCAAAGAATAATGTGTTTTGAAAAACGTAATTGTATATTTTTCGTTGTTGTTCAGAAAAAGGTGAGAAAGTAAAAATTATGCACGTAAGAACTTCGTTAAAAAGCGCTTGAAACCATTTTATATCATATATTTTTGAGGGGGGGGGGAATATGAATAAAGCGGCTGTGTCCCATTCCGCAGAATCCAAGGAGATGATTGTGAGTAGTACTATTCTATTTTGATTTCCAGCCTAACTTGGTCTTTGAAAATTACGAAACAACTTGATCTTGAATGTTAATTCTTTGCTCATCCAAGCAGAAGTTGTTTTTCTCTGTGCACTAGACAGCTTTTATAGTTCTTGCAACTGACAATGGAATCCTAGAGAATCTATCCACCATATGAATGTTTAATGTAAGTAAATACATATACTGTTCTAAAATATTTTCAGGATATCTAAAAAATAGCCCGAAATCCATAAATAGTTGGTGGTTCTTCGGTCCCAAGAACTTCAACAGAAAGCCTCAAAATCATTTCGAACTCCGGAACAAGGCCCGTTATTTCAGTCAACCATGTGTACATTTAATGCAATTATGTGTGCATGTGTACGAATAACTGCTGATAGTTCCCTTAAGTTTTCCAAAAACCTAATATATACGAAACTCACGGTTGAAGGCGCACGCATATAATTGAGACCTCACTCCGTCAAATATTTTTCTCGTAGACCAGTGGGGGTTGAGTGGCTCAGAGCTTTTGCTTACTATCTTGGAGATCCGAAGTTCGAGCCCCTGCTGTCACAGGGTTAGTTTGGTGGTAGACAGTAATCCACTGCCTTCCGGCTTGTTACCACATCTGACTCATTGGGACCTAGAGTTATCCAGTGCAAGTTTTAGGGTCAGGTTGACGGTTATCTCTAATAGCGCAATGGATTTTTGTGGCTGTGGGGCGTACCCCTTCCATTGCTGTCGTGCGAAAGCTCTTAGTAAAAAAAGGACAACAAAACGCAAGTTAGATTTTTGCGCGTGTTGTGTAACGTTACTTTGCTAGGTGACGCGGTCTTTTCGCAGTGTGGCGTGGAATGTCACAGAATTTGGCCGCTAATCCTAGGTTGATTTCAGGGAGTTTTCGTTTAGATAAGCATCAGCTCACTCAATCAGTTCAGTGACACCAATTGAGTTTAGCCTACTCAACACTGGTGAGTGGTTTTTACCTAAGGACCATTTGAAAACGGAGGCAATAAAAAGATGGATTTCTTAAGGCTCATTTCCAAGTCCCAGCCGATTGACTGACGGCACAAATTCGTTTCCGCATAGGGCACAACACTTTTCAGCTTATCGGAATATTCGGTTTTGATTCGCTGAGTTTCGAATGATAAATGAAAACTGCGAAATCAAACTTTGAATGTCTAGTTTATCTACTGCAAGTTAGGAACGAATGCGTGTGACCTTCGTCAGGACAAGCGGTCCTAACGTATTCGTAGTCCCAGCAACTGGGAGGTGGGGGGGGGGGGGGTGGAGGGTGTGAACTTACGGGTTTTGGGGATGTAGTTTAAGGATTTATCAAGCCCGTGTATTTAATATTTCAGAGGAATTTTTCTCAAGCCCAACATTAATTCACAGGTTTTTTCTTGTCCGTCAAACTTGACGCAATTTCCTTCTGAAAAATGCAGATCAAAAAATAAGTAGGAATTTAATTAGTAATACCTAATGTCTATTTTTCAGTCGGTTTTAATACTTTTCCTCGACTTCATTTCCTGACATAATTGATGTACGAACTTCATATTGCTCATAAATTAAAACTTAACTCTTTTTTGAACGCAAGTAACCTGCTTATCACGGTCGGCATCAGTCAGATTGACAAGATTGCACAGTGTGTGTTTTTGATGTCCGATCTTCCTGTTTTTACCTCACTTTATTTTAAAGCACACCGATTTGCTCCAAATATGAAACCACTTTTCAAGCAATTTTGGTGTTCACAAAGTGACGGGGTAAGCCTGAAGATTATTTAACTGCGGAAAAGGGGCTATTCGGTAGGCCAGACTTTATCTGTTGATTGTCATTTCTGTTTTTCTGTTTTTCACATTGAACGATGTTACTATCCTCAGAATTTCGGCAACTCACTGCTCCAGTTGTGTGCCCCTGGTTGCTCATCTGATGCTCACTGATACACTTACCGTAAAAAAAACAGACACGATTTAATAAATGTCAATGATACTTTTACCATTATTTTTTTCCGAAGCCTATGGATTCCATTCAGTTTTATTAACGTATGGTTCTTCTGCTACCCCCTGATTTCATTGTGAATTATTTCACGTTTCGTTTCAGAATAATTGTTTGAAAGCAAACACAATTTTTTACTTTGATAGGATAGATTGTTTTAAATGCATCAGACCTGTGACTAATATTCGTCATGACTTTTTTTTTCCGACTGAGGTCAGTCTTGAGCCTATACTGACAGTGATGGTTTCATTATAACCTAATGGATGTCTAGCTTTTCAAGTTGAAATTCTTTGTCACGATCAAACTACTACGCTTGAAACCTTAAAGATCTTGGATTGGTTTTCTTGAGAAAGATTATCACTTGGGTGAACGGAAGATGTTGCTCTCTCAAATCCCCAAGGTTTATTCACCCCCCAGAGAGGCTTTCGTGTATCAGTACAGTTAGCATTGTTTTATTCGTATAAGTTAACATGTTATGTCCCAAGTACTGGTCGCTAGCACAAAAGTGATATTTGAAGATGTTTATATTTGACCTTCCCGCTGTGAAAAAGGTTTTTTTTCTGCTATTTCGGTATTGTTTCCCCACACTCGCGCATTCCCAAAGTCCCTGAACAGTGGCAATTTCTTTTTAAATTGTTATTTGACCGACCGAGGTCAAGCTGCCAGCTACGTGAACCCCAGACCTAGAAGTCCCAGGTTCGATGTCTCCCAGCTGTCACCACCCATCACTGCCCCCGTTCGGCAACTTTTCAGTGGCTGTGGTTCCTTCTCAGGAATATCGCACATTTGTTGTGTGATAAAAGAAAGAAAATAAAATTATTATGGTCCGCACCACACAACTAATTTATTGCGGGCAAAGAAAGTACAATGTTCGGAGTAATAAAGCCGTGAATTGAATAATATTTTAATTATTTAGCCCCCGATCAATGAATGCACAGATTAGTCCCGTATGAAACTATTTTGTCTTCCGAGTAAAGTAGCTTTATCCAATAGAGAACCGCAGGAGTGACGAATTTTTGAAAGTTCAGTGTATTCTTTTTGCATGTTTGATTTATCTTTTGCTCAGTGTTTACTCTAAAAGTCAAATTTGGACAAAAAGGTTCCTTTGGAATATGGGACGGTCGAAATTTATCCAATATTTTTGTCTACTTGGCCCTCTGGACTAGTCATCTCCGACGTTATGGTAATAGTAACTCACGCAAAAGACGAAATATATTTAAAGTACGAATGATTGTTGATACTTTTGGAAAACTAAGAGTCAATTGTGGGCCGTTTGCATGTATATCCAATACAGATCAGTTGGAAATACGAATTGCCTTTTCTATGTAAATTCCCTCGGTAAATTCATTTTTGCAGCTTAGCTGAAGAACCCAGACAATAAAATCAGAAAATGCACTTAGAAGGTTTCCACTGTTTAGGTTCTTTTATTCCTCTAGGAAGGGCCATATAATAAGGCAAATGACATTCGAAGTGTGCCATACATAAGGAAAATGGTTGAAGCCAACTTTCTTTACTTCATGTGGTTCATATTAGCGACTGAATCTGTGTTGTGAGACCTAGATGACAAAGTTCTATTTTGAGAGTTTGATATGATACTGCAAAACATTTTCTCTTTCAGCGTCTGTTTGATTTCTATACCCAGTACCCATCGCGCCAATTCGCTGACAGAAGTCATTTTGGCCTAGGGGCCTGAATAAACCAGACGGAATCATGGCAGCCAGCCGGACTCATCACCTGAATAAGTTACTTCTAAAAATGCAGTTAAGGTGGAATAAGCAGGAATGTCCTCAGTGGACCAGGTGAAAGCAATTTTCTGCACTGTTTCGCCGATGGGATATTGCTCTGTCTCATTTTTTCTTTCAAAAACCTTGTGCTCAAACAGAGCACAGATTCTGAGATTTGACCTATGCTGTCTGCCAAGTAAATCAAAATGAATTAAACGCGAACCAAACAGTTCACTAGTCTACTTGTTCTGTCGTAACGGCAAACATTTCCTTATAATTTTAGCAAAAAATGAAAGTAAAAGCAGAAGAAACGCAAATCCTCCTAAAAAGTGTCAGAACTGGAGAGAACTTACTTTTGCTATATGAGAAGACTTCGTCCCAAATCTACACTTGGTTTCCAGGAAGCTAGCGCATACTCGAACACTGAAGTTTACAACAATAGGTTCTGCTGTTTCATTTGGAAAATTATCGAAAAACAGGATATTATGAGGCAACGACTAGACGGTTATTTTGTCACCTGATTAAAAAAGGAATAAATCTAAGCAATAACTCGGAAGCAGTTTTAAATACAAAACACTCCTAAAATCATACCCCCGGCATGCCGTCCAGAACAGAAAGCACCCTAATTTTTGCATAGTTCATAAATCTAATCTCATTTACAAAAACATGAATGGTATCATGGGGTTTTTCTGCTTCTTCCCGAACGGAGCTTTGGAAATATCTTGAGAAGAATAATTTTGGAAACTAGGTGCTTTTTATCGTTGGGCTGTAATCTTCATGTTCATTCATCAAAGTTACTGATATTGGAATCATTGCAAGTTATACTATTGTAGCATCATGTTTTACTTCAAAACCATGTTGAAGAATTGTGATAATGCTTGCTTTCTTTCCTAGATAGTCAGCTATTTCAGCATTGGTATAATATCTCTGAAAGTGGTAGGCGGCCAACAAATGAATGCTGATGGAGTTGAACTGGTAACATTTTGCTCGTTTGTCCCCCGAGATTACCGAGTGTTTCTTTCATGACGTAATCAGAGTTAGCTCATACTCTTGATGACCACGTTGAGAAATATAAGATCCCGTCATCATGCACCGCTCGTCTTATTCGGATGACTCAATGTCCAGTTGACGTAAACTCTACATTTCGGGTCATATATGCTGCAAATAAAGTCTTCTTATTGACGTTTGCTGAGATGATTGTCACAAGCCGATGGAAACTTCCATTGTGTCAGCAGAGAGAGTCCTTAGTCAACTGGTGTATTCTATAGTGAGATAGTTCACTGTTCCGACTCTTACCAGCAGATCAGCCGACCGCGGTCAAGAAGTGCTCTGGGAAACGTACATCGGACCAGAAAGACACTATTCAAGAACAAATGATCACGTGAACACATTAGGAAAGAACTTTGTAGGAGAAATGAAGCACTTACGTTCGTCATGAAATTAGTTATTACTGAAATGGGGAAAAGTAAAAAATGATTGCATCATCGATACCATAACACTTATTATCTAAAACAATTTCCAAAATTATTCCTGAGCTTTGGTATTGAATTACCAAGCTCCTAATAACCAGGCTGGGTTGGTTTTTACATACCATCTAGGGTAAAGTGTAATTTCAATTCAAGGAATTAAAACGTATCCAAACCAAATTTGCCCGTCCTAGAACCACTATAAAGTGTGTAAAAAATGGACCGGTAAATTTGAAGGTACTCTTAACTCAATTATTCTCTGAATCGATATCATGGTAAAAAGCAAAACAATGTAACCTTAAGAACTGAGTCGCTGAATGTTTCATGCTCTGAATACCGAATCTAGGAGCGTAGGCTAGTTACCATAGCCTTCTTTATGTAATCCAGCATATGAAGGTATTAGTTTCATTCGATTTTTTGTACTTGAAGTAGGTGAAATGTGTTCGAAACATTTCCTACTAATTTAACTTCACTATTGAGTTGTTCCCCTGCCTTAAGTACCAGAATCGGTCACCAAAAGCCTAGATTAGATGATGACGAAGGCAGTGTATTGTAGATTTTGCTCGTAAACTTTTTGAAGTCAATCGGATAGTTGTAGAACAGCTTGTACCACTTGCGGTAATCACGGTCAGTATAAATACAACGAGCTTCTATTTGTTTGCTGGATGATTCATCCAACCTTCTTATGAATCCTGACTAGTGCAATACAGCTAAACGTCAAATGGGACTTGAATACCTGTCTTGGTAACCTCACAAAGGGGGTTCGACGAGTTGATTCCGTTAACGTTAGCAACAGAAAGAAGCTATACTTTATGAAGTGTTGACCGGAAACAACCCGTGGATAGCAGCCATTCGGGATACTTGGCTGGCTAGACATTTGACCGGTCCTCTTGTACCTTGGATTCAAGTCCTAATCTTGCATACGTATATATACACTGCTGATGATTCCCGCTAGGCAAGATGTGATTATTGGACCTTGCTTTCAGTGGTAAGATAAACACTGATGCTACATAATGCACCAGTTCATAAACAAATGCGTGATCTTTTACTAACCTCAATTTTAGAAAAAGGCAAGATAACGAACAAGCTCGTATTCGGTAACTTCGTCCTCTGGCTAAAACAGTTATATATATATATATATATATATATATATATATATGAATGTATATTTTTGGAAGAAAAGAGAGGGTGTTTACAGTATCAAATTAAGATTGGTCAATCAATATTGTAGGTGTTGTGCGGTTCGGAACAAGGTGGGAAGTTGGTTGTTTGTGGTCGGGGAAACTCGGTGTAGAAAGTGCATCTGGGGTGGGTTGGCTGCTTCCTGTCACGACTGAAAGGTCGCGGTCGAGGTCACCATGATTTTGTCACCCATTTTCCGATCGCGGCCAGAGTAGCTGAAGTGATTTGACAAGTCGCTTGTGTGAACAAAGCGATGGATTTAACAGCCTAATCGCTACTGCCCCCGCTATTCCCAAAGTGATTTGACGAACGATCTTTGAAGAATTCACAGGCACTTTGTAAATTATCTTGAAGGCTTCGTTGTCAACCTGGTTCCCTGTCTCCGAAAGGTGCGCTACGATTGCACTACTTATGGTTCTTCTAGTTCCTGTCCTCAGCCAAGCTGGCTTGTTCCTTGATTCTTTGGGGCAGTTGCCGTGTCGTTTTGCCTACATAGCTTGCCGAACATGAGCAAACAAATGAATAGGCTAACATAGAGCAGGAAAGGACAGGCGTTTTGTCTTTGAGATCCATAGAAGTCATTGACCGGCTTGTGAAGTGGGCGCGTGGAGTAGCGGCGCGAAATTTACACGTGATTGCATCCCTTAGGCGCCGAACTAGTGTTTCGCATTTAACATCTTCTCTGAAAGGAAGTTGCATGTGCAATTCTTCCTTCTTGGTGGTGATTATCAATGGTTGCTTGAGTACTTCCAAAATGTTCTTTTGAATGAAACGTTACGAATACCCGTTGTTTACTAATACTTGTTTTATGTGATCTAATTCCTCACTCACTCTGTCCTCGGAAGAGATCGTTCGTATGCAAAACGCTAGGGATGGGACTAGATTTTACATCCGACAAATGATAAGCAATGCCACTAAATAAATGATGCTTTTTATGACCGATCTGCAAATTTTTTACCCTGTAGTGATACACGTTAACACCTATTTGATAAAAATGACTGAATAACAGAAGGCATGCAATTTTGATTGCCGAAAAAACAGACGAGCTCTCTTCTCAAGGATAAAATTGTAAAGTTAAGTTGGAAAAATAGAGATTGCATTCCATGATGGGCTGAACATTTTAGGCAAAAACAGCCGAAGGCCTTCCGCAATGCTTGTCGTATTGCAGAAGTGTTGAACAATTTCTCCATGACAAAACGTATACTGTTATTTCTTAGTCTTCCGACAGCAAAGCTCAGGGCAAAAATAGCTCTCACATAAGGGGAGGACTAAAGTTGATTGGTCGTTTCTGCTCAAGCACAACGATACATTCCAGAGCCCTTTGGCCACTGTCTTTGACTTTGTTATTTCTCATAGTCGGCAGACCTCCCGTGTTTTCACGATATTAGAAATAATAATTTCTAAGCAATACCATTCCTTTCTGTTTAGTGAACGGTAGTCATATCATTTTGACGTAAGAAGGTTTGAGCTCGAATCAAGTCTCAGACGTTGTGTTTTATTTAAACCAGCATCATGAGCAGCAGAAAATAGAGGTTGCCCACTAGCCGTGAGCGGATGGAAAATGTTGCATTTGACAGTTTTATCGACCTGTTGCACCGAACACACTAAACATTGCGTGCGGAATGAAAATTAAAAATATTGGCACGTGAACGATTTGCGAGTAGGATGTCATCCATTCAAAACACGTATACAGAAGGAATGCAGCAGTTTGCTGAAAATGCGTTCTTTTGGGTTACACTGCGTGTTATTAGGGAGAAAGAAGGATCTTTGAAAAACCTAAAAATGGACTGCAAGAATGGCCGGAGGGTGGGAGCAGATACACCGAGCCCTGGGAACATAATTTGAAAAAGCAACAGCAGATAAAGTATATCGCTTTCACTCGTGATGTGGTCTTTGGTGTCCTGTAGTCAATTGATCAAAGGTACTTCAGTATTCCCAATACTTTTGAAATGGATGTGTTATTTGTAGCACATGTTGATATTTTCTACGGGCTCCTTGCCACCGAAGTTGGGGTTTAGGTCGCAAACCTTTCATCATCCATCAAAGTGACATCAGTTCGGCCAAACCATGACGGCGTCATCTTTACTACTTAGGAAACTGAACCTGTTAGATTTTGTAATAAATTAGAACAAACAAAACAGAAGACAGGTGCTGCAAAATAATTCCTTTCGTATACTTTCGTCAGTCGCGAACTTACAACTCTCCACAGAAAGTATGAAATGAGTTGCTCTAAAATGTGGCATTAATTGACACTAATCTCTACCTTTGCTGATCTCAATGGAGTTTCTACGGTACAACAATAGGGACTATCAGTATTTATTCAGTTTAGTATGCTCACTCGTTCAAACTCAGCACCGTTCAGAAATTCAAAAGGTGACTTTATCGTGAAAGATCTTTCAGAGACTGTGATTAACAGTGGAGGGCGTCAACAAGATGAAGAAGTGTCTGATAAAAAGCACATTTTTTGTCTGCTTTTACGCTTCCAGCGGAAAGTTTTAGCGATACTGCTCTTTTGAAGCTCCATCACCTTTCAGCTGAGCGGTTTTTCGACCTTCTTGCAATGCAACGACGCAATAAGGTGATTTGGGTTGGTTGTCACTGCTGATTGGGAGACTAGCTTGCGCAACCAGAAAGCCGCTCATTGGATTCGAAATCTCGATGCAACTCTTTCGCGAATGCTCTTTACAAAACGCACCACGTCAACTCATATCTACACGAAGCTTCCATTTCACGGTAACCAACTTAGGCATACATTCTATGAATCACAAAAGAGAACAAAAGTGACATTAATTTTCTCCATATATAGACCATTTTGGAGGATAACTACTTTTCCTACATTTTTTTACTGCAAGCTTACGCTTGAGTGCCTTGGAAATGGTATACCCCATAGACCCAAAGACACACCTTAGTGTCAGGGATATCCGGCATCTTAACACAAAGGCTTGGATCGGAGAACCACAAATAGCCTGAGGTATCGTAACTAGCAAGACCACCGTGGAATCCTCTTCGCTATCAAGGTGACCGGCAGTCCCGGGTTCCGAACCTAAAAACATCCAAGTGGTAGGCAATCGCACCAAGCCACGGGACCAAACACAGGTAGTTTATAATTTCCACTGTGCTAGGCACAACAAACCAGGAAATCAGATAACCGTTGCAATCAGCTTTAAATAAATTGATCCCTTATTTTTCGAAAAAATTTTGGTAACAAAGAACATTATTTTATTTGTATGAGGAGCCTGAACCTATACAGTGGAAGATCCACTGGCAATTGGTCAGTGGGGCTAGCCCAGTGAGTAAAAACAGGACAGTCGCGGTATACCATTGAGATAGCGGTTCGCGCATTAGTGGATATTTGCTCGTGTTATACACACCCGACGGGCCGCACCACGATAGCTCAGCCGGTGGTATATCTCTCTCCGTTAAGCAGAAGGTCGCCGGTTCGACTCCGTGGACGTGAAAGGTGTGAGTGGATTGTCCAATGCATAAAATAAATCGTTAATTGTTTTCATTTATAGCTGTTGTGGTTTGCTTATTCGGGAGAGTGAGAACTATCACTGGCCGTGAAAATAATGGATTATTTTACTTATTTATTACTTTTTTCCAGGTGTAACTGTGAACAGGTAGGGTAAAACCTTCTAGGATGTTAGGGCTACATTGAAGAGCGGAGAATTTGAATGGTAATCAGTCGTGGTGAGTCTCTCGAGTCGAACTATCTTCGATCAGCTGGAGGAAGGGGTTGATACATCACAGTCCATGAGTCCTTTGGGTCCATCGTATGACCACTGTCTACTTGGATTATTGGTTGACAGACCTTTTTTGACCCGTACTTGATTGTGCGATCTGCAGTAAAAATTGGAAACGCCTTCTGTTATCCAAGTGACTTTCATCTGGTACTTGCCATCGGACTTTGTCTTCAGTCGCTTTCGAACCCCAAAATTTCACATGTGCACCCAACACAACCTCATATTTAATGATTCGGACGAGTTATCCTGCTTCAATTAAAACTGAGGGATAGATTCATCTGTTCATCTGTTCATTCTAAACTTTGTTGCATTTTGTCATTTATTGATCTTTTCGGCACTTTGTTTCGTCCCGTGCCTACCAGAGGGCACAGAGTTACAATTGTTGTCTATTGCAACGTGCCATGAAATGTTCTTGTTGATTTCTCGCGGGAGCAATTATCGTGACCACGTAATGGGCTTGCTGTAAGATTTGTGTTCACTTTGTTTGCTTTTCCGTGAACAACTGTTCAAATTTGCTTGCTCGGAAGAAGTACCTATCTGGTGTGTTTTTTATTGTTTCAGTTATAGTCGTCGTGTTTTGCTTATACAGGAATATGAAACACTATCAGTTGTGAAAACGGTGGCTTATTTTATTCATTTACTCTGCCTTTTTATGGCAGGCAATCAGATGATAGAAAGCATTTTGAAAAATTACGGCTGCAAATATAAAACAGTTTTCAGAGACACATAGTTCCTATTTTGGTTAGCTGTTGTTCGTGCTCCAAATTCCATGAAATCTAATGGAGATTTGGAAGATAACTCGACAGTGAAAACAATCAAGGGATGTGACAACCGAATTAATATAATCTTCAACCAGTTGCTTTTTTGTGGGAAAATGTTTGGCTTCTAAATACCCGGTTGTATCATCAGAGATGTCGTCCCCGAATCCCGGTAAAATGTTATACAATCGTACGTTGAATACACGGGCCGGTTTTTCTGTTACTGTAGAGGGTGATCATTTCTACGTTGATCAGGGACCAGAACTTCTACACTTCTGGTCAATTATCGATATACAGCGTCAGTGGGAAAGTTTTCCTACTTTTTTCTAGTAGTATTGTCTTTTTTTGATTTGTTATAGTATTGTCACAATACTGTGCACAATAAGTTACTTTAAAACAGCTTGCAGTAATTCGGATTTGTCGTGCATAACAATTTACTGGCATGGAATTTTGAATCTGGTTTTAGTCACAGAGCTATTTGTAGTACCCTATTACCTTACGGTTAAATTACCACGTTAAGTGAGGCACTTTTTGAAATCTTATAGACTATTGCTCTATTTAGGTCAATCTTTCCTGACTTTTTACGATCTTTGTTTCGTAGCAGCTGCCTAAAAACGCATTCGTTGCTAGACGGAATGGATCTGAATAGTAAATCTGCCAACAAAGGCATTTGCCCTGCCTCAACATTCTGATCAAAGAAATGTCAAAATTGTTACTTTTGTTACCTGTCAAGTTGTTGCAATATTGAGGCAACAAAACTCGGTTTTAATGCCTGAAAAATACCCATTGCATCGTATAGAAGTCCAAATCGGCGAAACAATTGTTTTTCAGTAATTCATTCTCAAGCCATTTACAGATTACATAGTAGACATTAGACAGAAGATCATGAACATAGACATGGAATAAACACCAATCCTGGGCAGGGGTTTGTCAGTCAAATTATCCTTATCATGTGATTGGTTTATCTAGCTGACGCCTTCTAGGTAACTGGACGGTAGATTCATGCGGCCTTGGCCAACCTTGGGCCAGGGGAGTTGGAGTGCCCGGATCAAACGCTTTTGGGCGCACAGGTCAGGGGTCAACTTCCTTATTCCGATTGCCTCGGTTATCGCTAGAGTGCGCAACTGAACACCTTTGCATTTGTTTGGGGGGACACGATAAAGAACTTTGAAAGCTGCTTCTGGATTCATCTGATGTCCAGTGTCGACCAAATGCACTAAGATTGCGCTATTTAGCGATCCAGTTTGTCCTTGACTCAACCAGCGCGGATGATGCTCTCTAATCCGAGTTGATAGCTGTCGTGCAGTTCGACCTACACAAGATGCGTCACAAACACGTCTGAAAGAGTATACAACCGTTGATGAGGTCAGCATCGGCAGTCTATCCTTGTTCTGAATTTGGATTAGAGGAGCACCTCGAAACACACAACGTAGTGTGGCGGTGTTGAAAGTATTTCGAATTTCTCTCTCCAGTCGACGGCCTAAGATTTCACTAAAAATATCGCCTTTAAATGGCAAGCTAATACAAAGATCTTTCATCCTTACGGTTTCCACGGTGATTTTTGGCACTCTTCCGGTAAGATTTCTTTCGATAAACCGATCCGGGTAACTGTTCTCACATAGGGTGTTTCTTATAAGCAATAATTCGTCATCTAAAGTCTCTGCGGAACAAATTTTCCTTGCTCTGAAGGCCAGGCATTTTATTAAGTCTCGCTTCTGTTGCATACTAACGAAACTGTTGAAATTGGGATACCGGCCGCTCCACGTTTGTTTTCGGTGCACATTTCGCTGGATCCAACCATCCTCTATTCTCGTGAGAGTCACAGCGAGAAAAGGTAGTTGATAGTTTATTTCGCGTTCAGTTGTAATGCGTATTGCTTTGTGTGCCCCATTGAATAATGTTTGCACAAAATCTAGGTCACAATCGACGTCAGTCACGCAAAATATGTCATCCACATAATGATAGTAATGTTCAAAGCTGTCAGTTGTAGATTTCAGCTTAGTTCTTTCTAACTTCTCTAGGAATGCATCTGCAAGAAATGGACCTAGTGGTGATCCCATAGCCACACCGTCCCGTTTTCTGTGCAAAGTTCCATGAAATAGGAACTGAACATTAAATGTGCATCGAATCAAGAGCTCGCGCAAACCTTCTAGTGGAAAACTGACGTTCGTGTTATTTCATTTTATGTAGTTTACCATGAATTCGATGGTTTCTGTTAAGGGTACATTCATGAATAGAGACTCGGCGCTAAGTGATAACGTTATTTCGTTCTTCATATTGACATCTTTTATTCGCTCTATGAAATCAAATGTGTCGTTGAGACTGTGTATAGCCATATGTTTTTTGATTGGTTCCAGTAATTCAGATAACCATCGAGCGACATTATGGTAGGGTGAATTTGTCATTGATAGGATGGGGCGAATCGGTGTTCCAGGTTTGTGGATCTTGGGGAGTCCGTACAGCCTGGGGATTGTAGATCCCGTGGATCTTAGCTGCTTATACAGTTGGTTTGAAACAAAACCGGCGTCTCTCATGTGTTTCAAAGTAGTTGTTATCTGGAGCTCAACCTGTTGAGTTGAGTGTGTCTCACCTGGACTAGTGCTGAATTTGGTTTCATCACTCAGAATGGCTGTGAGTTTTCAAATGTAGTCACATCTGTCCATCACCACTATTCCACTACCTTTGTCAGGTCTGCTCAGTAAGATATCTTTATTATTCAAAAATTTCCTCACTGCATCTAAATGCTCATTTTTGACTGGCCTTTGTAGTCTCTGGTTAATCTTTCGGTATGAATGGCAAGTGTTCACTAGGGTTGACTTGAGTTCCTCTAATGCTTCATTAGATGTTGGCATCAACCCTTGAGTTTGAGAATATAGGGCTTCAAAATGCACCTCGTAATCAAACTTGTCAAGTTTTCGCGTAGGGATACAGAACTTAGGACCAAGTGATAAGACCTCGATCATATGATCACTCAAATGCAAGTTAGAGCAGTTATGCGCATACCGATTGGGTTGGTTAGGGAAAACACACTGAGGAGTCTTGTCTTCCATCCCTTTTGTCAATGTATTTTGTTTCCCCCCTGTTCGAGACTCCAGGATAGATCCGGCGTAGTTAAGAAATATTACTTTCAAGTCTCCATTTGAGTAACCTTTGAAGTTCTAATGTAGTGAAATATTCCGTTCGTATTCCGATAGTTTAGAACGTAAAGTGTCACGGTTTGACTTTTGTGATTGCTATTGTTGTGAACCTGCCAACTGATAACCTATGGTTCTGAAATTTTTGATGATGTATCCAAATTCGTAGGCATATGGATTTCAGGGCAGAGGAGAGTTAAATGGACTTTGTGCTCTCATTCTTCTCCCGTCAGTTTTACATTTATAAACAAAGTAAAGTGTTATTATCACCCAAACTCACTTAACTGAGCGTTTAGACTTAGGTATAGCTAAATAACTTAAACCACACAAGCAGAAAATGGTCAGCGGCAACTGTCTTATGTTACCGGTAGCACCCACTTAACAAAGCGTTTCATATCTATTTCATGCTTACCTAAATGGCATTGCGTGCTAAGTCACTTTACTTACTCTTGTAAAAACGCTTCGTTATCATGTTTTCTTGTTTCTACGAATATACTAAGTCGTAGAAATCATTTCCTTTTCATTCACTGCCAATCTGCGTGAACCCATTTCAAACCTTGCCTAAAACCTGCGGAGTTGAACTTTGTATGCTACAGTGCACCGACATAATAAGAGTGATTTGCTTGTGGTGTGAATGAAAAATCCAAATGGTCTGTTTAATGATACATTCTAATGCCACATTTCAGCAAACTGAAAAACTGAGTAGTACTTCCGTGTCTACCATTCGGGAGAAAACTTCGTTAGGAAATTGTGTGCGCTGCATAGAATAGCTCTTCAATCTTTTCTTCGTGTGACAAAAGCGCCTAGTTTTGATTCCAAAATCACTTTTCGTTGTCGTGCTGCCTTACCTGCCTTGAATTATTCCACCTTTTTGCGCTTCCAGAGACCGGTGAGTTATTCGACCTCAATGAGTTTGGTAAACATTACGAAACTACATAGTTGACATTGAGCTTCACGTGACTGCCTTGTTGTAACCATTTTACTTACAGTCATTCCTGGTCAACACAACTATTTCATCTTGGACAACGTAAAGTCTTTCTCAGTCACGCACAAATCTTATCTGTGCTTTCCAACTCGGATTTGTTGTGATAATCCAAATGAGTGATGAGATGGCTGTCAAAAATGGTCTGAATTGAAAGCAAAGACCTAAAACCTAAGAAATTTTCCTAAGTTATTCACCGATGTGCAGAATTCAGGTTGGGTGATGGCGCGACTGTGAGGGGACAATCACAAAAACTGCGGGTGGCTGTCCTTATAGGCTCCCAAGATATCGGAACTTATATGGTTAATTTTTCCAATTTTCCCTAACGGTGAGTAAAATGTTCGCTGATGGAAGGGCTGAAAAAAAACAGCCTGAAACTATTTCAATCATATTGGGAGGAGGGGAGAGGGGAAGGGGGAATGCTCAGTTCACATTTTCTTCGGGGCAGCAGAATCCGAAGTGTTTTATTCCCAAACCCAACAGATGCTCTATTTTTGCCAAAATTAGAAAACCTATCCCTTGATCGTTATTTCTTTAAGACCAGTGATTTCCATAGACCTGTGTTGAGCAAATGTTCTTTGTTGTGCCCTAAAAGTTTCTAACAAGACCGGATTATCCGTGAGCCAGGACTGTCAAACTTCTTCGTTTCTAGTGAGACGCCTTTGCTTTTCACCGTTCTATAATTAGAAAAGTATGAGCAAGTTATCCTTCAGTAAACAAGCAACCCCATGAATGAGAATATTATTTTTTAGACCTTACACTTCTTACATAGTGTACACAGAATAAATGTTTCTCCCTCTTGGAATCGGTTCATTGACATTTCGATGAAAAGCGGCAAGGCTTTCTGAGACATTCATTATTGTTATGATAGTGAAAATTACAATAAGGTATCAACGTACATTCGATGTGAACTCCGTACAATGAGAACGACTAACAAAACAGTATGTAATGTGTGTTCGGATAAACTAACGTTTCACGCCTTAAAGAAATTATGAACACACCGAGGAACATTTATTTTTCCAGTGACTACCGGTCCGAACTAGCAGTTCATCTTAAACACGAAAGAAAATATGATTAACGTTTTGTACGCGATTCGAGTACGTTGCGCATGTGAATAGGTTACAGGATGTACCCTCGTATCCGCCTTAGCTTTGACAGTGGACAAAAATTAACTGTGATCAAGACAGGACGTATATGCGCATCGGATTTAAGATGATTGGGTGTATCCAATTATCCTTCTTATTATATTATCTACGGAGTCTCAAGACAAGCTGGCGAGAAACCCTCCAGAAGATATTGCAATAGGTTTCCAATCGTCAGTCATCAAACACCGAAACATGCACAAACAGAAGCCACTGCAGAGTCGTCGCGTTAAAGCGATGGTAGCTAGGGAAACCGAGGACAGTTTGAACGGCGACGGTGGATCTGATCGCGGACTGCTAGGTTACATGCAACGGGCTCCAAGCCCACACCAGTTAGCAGGTCACTAGGTTACCTAGAGAAGCCTCGGATACTCAATCAGTCAGAGTGACCCGGAGCCAATAAGTCAGATTTTACCATCAGCGGAGCATGAAACAACACAGGGGAGAGTGGAACTGGAATTCCATAACTGATGTACATCGTAATGAATCTTTAAATCTGATCACCAAGCAACAGATTCCAAATTATCAGCTCGTCATACGATAAAGGAAACGAGACTATTTGTTGATGCTGTCCTTCAAAAGATAGCATGAAATAGGATAAACTAGAGATCTGAGCCCCTTCAACCCAGCCTTTGACAACAACCGGAAATATAGTTAACTAACCATTGGAATTTGCCTGGATATTTGTCCAAGTTTTGTTCACAGCCTATAACATGAGAGAACAATGTTTGCACATTTCACATTATAGATTGGTCCCAGAAACGTATAACTCAGGCACACTCAAATGCATGGCAAAATAAACGCCTGGAATAACAGATCAGTCCTATCATTCTCCAGCTGTTTGTCCCACAAGATGGTGTTAAGATAAGATCTGGGATTATATTGCAGAAAGAATCGTGACATTCGTGTTCAAATCATCGTTCACATTTAAGTGTCTAATGACCAACAGATATAGGCCAGAAGAATTTGAAGTTTATATTTCTCCCTTCTTAGGCAAACAGCATACAGTACGGAAGCGGATTATGGTCGAATATCGGTCGGTTAGAAGGAAAGTTGACCGATATTTTATTGGTCGAATAAGAAATTTCGAGGTCTTCTGTGGTCATTTTTCTCTGTTCCATCTTCCTTCAAAGTTACTTGAGAGACTGTATTGTTCCATTAGTAAACACGACCAAAGGAATGTTAGAGGTTGGCGCTTTTAGAACAAATCGTTCTTCTCAAAATTTGTTTTTCACTTCAACTGGAAAACGTTTGATCAAGCCTATAAACAGGCTTTGGTCTCACACCAGGGGTTCATAATTCCTCAAAATGTCTGCACTTATTATTCCTAGTCAACTATCCTGATAGTTATATTCCAGATAAGCCGATGATACACCAGCGGAAGCATGATCGCACATAAGTCAGCTTCCTGTCCAGCTTTGCAAAAATGACATTTCTGGTGCGTAGCTGTGCACAACAATGCTTTGTCCTTTAACTGAAACGAATGACCTTCAAACTCGATTGGTGGGGCAACAATACACTTTTTTACCGGACAGAATCATCATGTCCCGAAACATGTGATCTAATTCTTTTCGATGCGGCTAATGCTTCTCCACACTGGGGATGAGATTTTCCTAATGGGCAAGACCACGATTTTCCCACACGTTGGAAGGTGGTTTGCTCTTTCGTAAAAGGCATCGGATAAACAAAAGTGAATAAAATGTATTGATGAGTTCCCAAAAGAAAAGTTATCAAATAAAAACAGAGATACATTTATTGGAAAATGCTCTGCTGAAGTAGTATTAAAAACAGTAGTTCTACAGAGAAAGTTCATTTGGTCAATTTCTGGGTCACTTTTTTCACTGGAATAAATTTCAGTTATTCACTGTATTTTTGGGATTAATTCTGTTTAGCACCGTATTGGAATGATGTTCTATAGAAAACTTTTGATCTTCCACGAATTGAGCTATTGGTGGAATCGCTTTTACTTACAAGTCGATTGGTAACTGACACTGACAGATTGAAGGTTGCATGTCAAATGATTGCTAGGCTGTTACCGCTGAACAGACTGGTTTTTACTCAAGCAAAAAAGCACTTCCGGTGATTGTGTATTCCAGTTAACTTGGCACTAAACCCAGCTGGTGCTCTTCAAAAATTGCTGATTTCTGGATGCTCACAACAATCGTAAGCGGTTTTATCCCACTAAAGTATCAGCTATTCTCTTTGTTTCGTGGCTCGAATAGACCTCAACGATTTTGTGACGACTTTGGTAACAAATAGTGCGGAAATGACCTAATTTCGTTTTTTCTTAGATTATTTCCGACAAACCGGAATTGATACAGCATATAGAATATAGTCCGGTGGTAGGCAGTTCTGCTTTCATTCGACTGGCTGTTGCGCGTGAACCTGTAGTGTCCATGTCTTGCTTTGTACGCCGAGTTTGCTGCCTTGGAACTACAGCTGCTGGGTCTTTGGGGTCTAACACTCACAATGCACTCATATGAAAGCATAGACCAAAATATATTCACTTTAGCGATATGAAGGGTAAAAAACGTAGCTCGCAAGTCCGTTCTGGTCAGTTTCGTCCTCCGGGTAATGCGGTTGTGTGCCAAGTGCTTGTGAATGTTTACAAATAAGTGATTGACAAAAAAAAACAGCGAAAAGATTGGTTTTGTCTGTGGTATGTACTTCATCACAATCTGTCATTAGTAAACCTGCATAAAATTATTTTATAAAGCTCATGAAATGCTATTAGACACAATCTGATTTTTCTGCTGTTCCTCTTGAAACAAGAGGTTTGAGGCAAGCAAATTGAGCACCCTGGTGTGTCGATTCACCGCTATATTAAATGTGCACACTGTTTCCGAACAGGACTCAGATGAACCAATTTATCATGGAAAGTATGTCACAGGGAATATGAAATGCTAATAAACTCAACCCTGGAATAAAGGCAAAAACAACCAACCTGCTACCTAAAGTAGTGTCATTTATTTATGGTGACAGGAACACAACTTTCAGACTTGCTTCTAACGGTGTCCCGGACGGTCTCAAGTTCTACGATGGCAAAAGTCAACTTGTACGGATTGCCAAGGACGTTTCCATCCACACAGACTAGGTTCACTGAGAGACCCCAGGTAATTTGAATCTGGTCTATGTCCGAACTTTGAGCGGGACACTCCGCTGTCTCGATATTCTGATGCAGTAGCCTCACTCTGATGAGCTTCGTTAAATTTACATGAGATTCATTATGCGGTGTGAACGCGCAAACCGTTGAAAACCATAGAATCACTGCACAGTTGTTTCATCCTTATTAGGAATCATCAGCAGCGCACATCCAACGAGCCCCTACTGGGACTCGAACACGGGGTGAACGATTGTGAGTCGAATACCTTAACCACCAGGCCGTCCGGGCTGGTTCTCGACGAGTTATTGAACTAATACACTACATGGCATGATGAACCTCATATTATGTGAAATCTAATCACCCGCTACTTATTTACTTGTATTTATAGCCACACAGTCATGCTGACAGTGCATGGGTCTTTATCGATTTTCCGGAATCGCTGAGAGAGTTAGTGATCTGGTTCGCTTCTAGATTGGCCAGCTTAGAATTTACGTCGAAAACAAAAGGAGCCCAGACCATCATACAATCACTACTAACTGCTCGACGGCTGAAGTCTTCTTTGTTCATCGTGAAGTTGCGCCAGTTGTGCATAACTTCTTCATGGTCGTCAAAATAAAACCTTTATCATTGTTATCTAACACCTCTTCCTATTCAGCATTTCAAGCTGTGTGATTTCTGGTCAGTTGTGCACGATCTCGAATAAGATGATCAGTTATCCGGGGTACTGACCTCACCTTCCTCTACTGCAGATGTGATGTAAACTGCAGTTGCAGTTGCAAAAACACCTACCACTTCAAAGCAGCCGTGAGTTAATTCAGTGCACCACACAAGAGTCTTTTCATGACCTATTCGGAGATTTGTCTTCCAGTCCTACCTGTTCCGCTCGCGGCATGATGGTTTGAATCGCTCAGCTAGCGACGAACAACTAGTGTCAGTCTGTAAAACGCGAGTGTTATAAACACTGTCCATTTACACATAACTAAGCGTCCGTGAATAAGCAGAAAAGACATTACCGGCAAAGTTCGTTGCTTACAGTGTCTGAGAAATACCCATTGCATCATATAGAGGTCTAAAACGGCGAAACAACTGTTTGGTGTTCATTCCATATCTATGTCCATGATCTGTTGTCTAATGTCTGCTACGTAATCTGTAGATGGATTGACAATGAATTACTGAAAAACAATTGTTTCGCTGATTTCGACCTCTAAAGTTCGTTGTGTTTGCAGCCGACTTCGCTTTATTTGCCCTCCGCCCAGTGGTGGATTTATTAGGTTTCCACATCCTCTGAGACAAATTCTCCGTGGCAGATCTATTCTTCTGGGTCTTGATCAAAAGCAGTAAGCGTATTTACGGTAGTACTGGATTGACACATCAGCATGCTAAATATGGTTCCCCTAAATGAATTATTTCAAAAGGAATCAGGGAACAGCAGCGTGGATTAAATAGCATTGTGTGAGAAGTTTGTGGTTGTATGAGCTGGGGAATGGAGTTACTAGAATATATGGTGTGATTTCTACCAACTTTGTTAAGCAATCTTCCTTTGCGTTCGATCAGCCGTTGATGATTGAACTGTGTCTGTATGGTTACAAATTTTCAATTATTCCCATCGTATTGATAAAATTTTGTGCTATTACAGCGCTAGAGAAAACGTAAGTCTCTGGGTATTTTACGCAACACCAAACAGTTTTCCTCCGTTTCCCACATAAATGTTTTCTGGCTACATTCGTCTGCTACTGTCAGTTTTCGTGAACTCAGTTCATTAATAGGACAGGTCTAACTACCATCTCGTGCATGACTGACTTCTGAAGTAGTTTTCAATTTCGAAGGTGTTACTTTTTTATGAAGTCTGCCTCGGAGATTTTTATTGTCCGCCACGTCGAAAAATGACGACCAATTCGGGAAGGGAATTTTCGGGATTCAGTGTATTACCCGAAATGAGGAATTCCGCGATCTCAGATATTTGTGTTAAGTGACTCATCAAGCGGTATCACTGCCCAACGCAACACTGGAAATTATAGAGCCACTGGACACCTGCTTCATCTAAGTCAGGAAATGTCGACAAATATCACCAAATTGGAGTTGGGTCTATAACATGGCGTCGAAAACCATTGCGAGACTACCCTGGCTAGTTTTCAGTGGTTTGTTCATCAACTGCAATTGTCTACTTAACGCCGGTTACTGTATTGTTTACTGTTCAGTGAAAAGTTACTGCTCGATGTCTGTGGTAAATCAATCACTGTGAATCACACTTTCACAAAAAGGTTTGCTTTGTCAGTGTCTGTATCAACGAAATCAGCAAAAAAGACTACTTATGTATGCTTTTATCTGATAGCCTGTGTTTTTGTTTGGCTATCTCTCACAAAATATTTATGAAAAGACACGATTTTATCAAAGACGTTTTATTCTCAAGATAGCTCTGATCAATGGTTTATACTTACACCTATGCCAAGCTTAATTATTCCCATAAAAATTTAGAAAAATCTTACGAACGTGTCATCTGCTTGCTGCAGACGGAGAGTGTAACACCACCGTCTTTTGATATCATCGACCGGTGATATGTGCGGCGTTGGAATCAAACATTTTAAATGGTAGAGGACCTGAATTGCTTCTTGAGTCACTGACGTGGTGAAACACCGAAAATGACCACGGACAATCCGTAAAACCTCTAAATCTGCCTCTTTCTTGTTAGCAGTCATCAATATAATCCGTTAGGTCAGAAATTAGATTACGACCCGGCGTGCAAGACTTCAGATTGGCTGCCAACAGCTGAGTACGAATATTTCACTTTTACTTGTTATTCGACAAGACGGAATAATTCTGGAGCGCCCTGCGGCTAGTCAGAGGTTGCCGGATGGGAAACCCACTGTTGGGTCCAAGATCCCAACTCCGGACGTCAAGGTCATAGTGGCAGGATGATGACCGTTTTACCACCGTCCGTCACTTTTAGGATTCAAAGTTCACCCATTTGTCACTGGTTTTGAACGAAGACAATGTTCTTTCTGTTCCATCCCGCTAGCTCCAGTGATAAGTTCTTTCTGCCTTCGAATCATCTCAGTTTATTAGCGGAGAACATGTTGTTTACATGGAAAGAAACAGTCACCGTCACCAATCGCTGTGACAACAACTAATTGGTTCAAATTTGCACCGCGAGACCTCGTTTATGATTGGCTATACGGCCACCTACTACCTGACGGGAATCCGTTCTTGTATCATCGGTCCGCTGCCCTGTCACTCTTGAATCCGTTGGCTGAAGTATTGACCTGTATTCTACACAGGCAATGACGAGCTGGCCGCTAACGAGACTTGGCTGTCTATCGACGACGAGTCAGTCCATACTCTCACAGGCAACCCGTCAGTTATGTAACGACCGACTCATGCGATGGTCGGGACATCAGCAAGGTTACAAGTGCGATGAGGACATCACGAGAGACAAAATGTTCGGCCACGTGATCATTTGAATGGAGGCGAACTACTGACCGCCATCGTGTATTTTGAACTGCGACATCACGAATTCGGTTTTGGCCACCGTCGATCATTTCCCAAATCAGTAGCCTTTGCTTGACCGCGGCCCCTGCTAGGAAATATTGTCGTAAAATAAAAAAAGCAAATGACGGTGATGTATGTATTATATAACGACAGTAAATTAACCAAAAATGAAATACCTATACAAGGCTTCAGGCACTTAAACTGCTTGCGCAGTGAAAGGAGATGCAAGACGTACTGGAATACGAATTAGAATAAAAGTGCGCATCTAACAAACAGATATGATCTGGCCATTTCAGGAGCACTGTAGTTCGTGAAATATTCTCATAGTTTGAGTTTATAAAAACGTGACGTGGCCAACGCAGATCTCTCTTTCCGGCACACATGCAAAGTTTCTAGCGTTGCTCAAGAACTTGATCCAGAGTATTGACGTAAAAGCACAAAACTGAATGTATAACCTGTTTGCGTTGTATTTGTGCGGGCACATTAACTACTCTTGGTCAAAGGTCAACGGGATGGTGGGGAAAACACGGAGAACTGGTGAACTTGATGGCCAGTGTGCCCGCACAAATGCAAACGGAAACAGATTTTACATTCAGTTTTGTGCTTTTACGTCAATAATCTGGATCAAATTCTTGAGCAACGCTAAAACTTTGGATGTGTACCGGGAAGATAGATCTGCGTTGGTCACGTCACTTTTCATAAATCAAGATTTTGCTATATAAATCAAGACAAAAAGGAGCGTATATATATATATATATATATATATATATATATATATATATATATATATATATATATATATATATATATATATATACGCTCCTTTTTGTCTTGATTTTAGACATTATAGGAATTTGACAATGTCGTCAACGCTGTCTGTAAGGTTTTGGCACGCGATGTGCAATTCTTGCACAAAGACAAGTACAAATTAGTGGTTTGCGTGACTATTTACAAAAGCATCGATGCTATATTGGTGCTTATGATGAACAAACCCCGTACCAGAACACACGCAGGTACACGAATGCATGCTTCGGAAAATTCCTATGCACTTAACAAAGATTATCTAATCGTTACGGAATGCAGTTTGCAATTTTGGAACTTCTTTACCCTCTTCGTATTGATTTGTTTCTGTCTGGTTGACTAATGAATAACGGCTGCTGACTAAACTGTCAACCAGCGATTAAATAAAAACTAGTAAAATGACTACCTTCTCGTTATTACTGACTTATTACTGGTGATCAGTTTGTATTTTCTAGTTTTTACAAAAAAGAAGCTAGTGTTTAGACAACTGACGGGCAAGCGAAGACCCAAAGTTTTCCCACCATCCAGCGAGAAAATACGGTTGAATTATCACTTGAATGCTTAAGTGGACTTGTGAGTTCAGACTGAAAATTAGAAATAAAGCAAAATTATTATAAAATATAATTAAGAAATGCTGGAAACTGAATTGTGTGGGGATTATTTATTAGTAGTTATGACTTTTTTCCTTTTGCTTGGTTTAGTAGATAAATAGCTGCGTTTAGTGCAAGTACGCAACAACAGAAATTCCCGTCTTGTCACGTGATAAGTGTCATTTAAGGAAACTCATTGTTTGGACAACCCATGCGCACAAGGGCTCAATGCATTGAGAGGGAGACCTGGAAACTATAGCCCTGGGAAGTGTAGTGAAGCACTGTGTAAGGTCTCAGTAGGTGAGCAGAGTTAGCGATCCGGGACACAAGCCAGAGTTGTCTACTTTCGTGTGTTATGATAAAATGGCACAAGATATCTTCAAGGCGATTGTTTGAACCGCACTGTCCAGCAAATACCAGTGACCAATGCTATCTGTCCAGCTAACCAGTGATTAGTGTAAACAAGCAAAATTCGGACGTCGGCTGAAAACATCTCTAGTTGAGGTACTTTGTCTGAGTTTGTTTCCCACATGGGTGACCCGTTTATAATGGTTTCTTGGCCAGGTTTCTTGTAGCAAAAGATCCTCTGTACCATCGCTAACCTTTTCTATACAATTGTTGCTTATTCTCCTTACCATGGGTTTTGATCTGCTATGTGAACTAATGGAAAAACCAAAGCTTGAAGATGAAGAAAATCAACTTACCTAAGCAATCAATTTGAATTTAATACGACGGTTGTAACATTTGCGACACCGTATAAGAACGCTCACTGAACAATTGGTGCTGCGTGCGCGACAGCAACAATTGACGGGTGACCAGCATGCCATACGCAGTGTTTACAGACGGCAAATCACCGACGCTATGATGTCTTAGGTTTACCGCCATTCAGCATCAGTCAAAACTCGACTTCATGGGGGTAAACGTTTGATGACCGGTATCAATTGCTACAATGCCGTTGTTCAAAATACCGTGTTGACTTTCCTGTAGACAAGAAACGACTTTAAGTCATTTTCCCACATTTAAAGTAATAAGTGGATTCTACTACCTGAGAATGATGACACAATAACCGGATCTCTTGGTTTCCCTAATAAAGCCAACTCAGCCGATTGCATCAGGGGTAAACATCTAATCCCAGCAACAGCTGAGTCAAAGAACAAACTAATTATCGCACTTGGATTTAGCTTGTGTTCATCACATATTACACAGTTTCAATTGCAATACACTTTCCTGCTTCGATAATCGTTATGTTCAATGAATCGTTATTTGACTTACTCTTAACTTTTTCGGACTAACGCAATCATCAATATGAATTTACACAATGCAGATGAGAGTGTACATCTAAAGAGAGTCCAGAGGCTGTATTGACGACAAATTATCTGTTGCACACTTTTAAACCAGAAGGTTTGGCAGAAACGTCGTGGAGAAGTGAACATATACGAAGCGATACGAAAACAAACGGTTGAAGAAGTTGCGAGAAAAAAAGTTTCCGATAATGACGTCCAGGTTGAAGGATGCCTCAACGGAAACGAACATCAGCAACCAACGAAGTGGGACCAAATCCAACAGAATTATCTCTTAAGTAGACAAAAAAACGACTTCCCAACAATTTTGATATTAGGAAACGTCTGAGAGAAGAAGAAGAAGAGTGACATGAATCATAAACTGAGATCGGTGTCCCACATAACGCAAGCTTTCCGTGAAATTTTCTGTTCATTTTACTAATAGTCCGGTCCCCCACGACCACACTGAGGTCATTCAAAGAGAGGGGCATTTGATGGAATGAGAAGAACAGCAAAATTTCTACAGAACACCTCACACATAAGTCGCACGCTGATCACTAAACGGCATGGGCTTAGGATTTGACATAACAATCAATCTTGGTTTTTCACCAAAACACGTGTCAAGTAGGTTTCAAGTAGCTTCTGTATGTTACTTGTGTGTAGCTGAGACAGAAACAGTTGGCTCTACCAGGCAGGGTCGGGACATGAAAGAAGAAAGTGGTGCACACTTGAGAAAGATTTCCTTTAACCGAAGCCAAAGCAAGCATAAGAAAGTGGTGCTTCAAAAGGACACATTATTTAACTACACGCGGAATGACAATCAGCAGAAGTCTAGGCGACAGAAAAATCAAATCAACTTGATGCTAATATCGAAGCTGAGACTGTGACAGTAATTTTTAGAACTGTGAGATTGGCGAACGAAGTTATTCACCATGTATTCAATGTTACCACCGAGGTTTGATTGTCCGCATGAACAGACTGCATTGAAAGTTACTTTGTAGTATCTGTCACCAGCACATGTGATAAAACTAACGAGGAAATAACTTGATAAATTCGAATTTCACAGTTCATTAGACATTTGAAGTTTTTGTACTTCGGAAGTGACATCTCACTCTGAGATCTTATATGCAAGCGCAGAAGGCCGGGTGAATTTCTCTCAATATCAGCCAAGTGTGACGAAAACTTGATGTTTGCTTTCCTATTAGAGGTGGATCTTTGCGCACAGCTCTGGAACGTGACGGGGAGAGTGACCTATGCAAACAGTCATGGTCTGGGCATAACCAACTTCGTAAGAATTTCGTAATATTGTGAGGACAGTATAAGTGTCGCACAATACAGTGAAGTATAGCCTCAATTTGTATTGGTCACCGACGTACGTAGAGACTGGATAAACGGTTACAATAGTCAATCGATGATTACCGTAACCAAAGAGCTGGTCCGAGTAAATCATATTTATATATATATATATATATATATATATATATATATATATATATATATATATATATATATATATATATTTGCACCTGCTGCTGAACGATTAATGTGCCCACGCACCAGTGACAAGCAAAAAATAGGAGAAGGGGAGTAGGATGAGGAAAAAGAGACCGTTTGCAAAAAATACCTTTTTCTCTTTTTACTGCATACTTGATAGTTTTTCGCCGTTTTTGTTTGTGGGAATGACATTTTTGGTGATGAAGGTGAAAGGGTGTTTGACAGACATGCCGCGTACTATTCGCGCCACCGACTTCCACTCTCAGCCATGTCCTTCACCGTCTCCAACCAACGACAATCCTCACCCCTTAGGCCACAAACAGGGAGGCGGGAAGGTCCGACCGATGCTAGCTTCTACTACGACTGCTGATGCTACCTGTACTCCAAGCCATGGTCCGACCACCGCGTCGCTTCTTCCAGCCTTACCCAGCATGTGCGAATAGAGTACGAAAAGATAGACGATAGGCAGGCATGCGTAAAACACGACAGAGCCATCTGAGGCGGTGTAGAGTGATTGCTTCGTCAAGAGAGTGGCTATCCGTGTCCAACTCCCGGCGGCGCACCTCGTCATTACTCACTCGATTTACCTACTAGCTACGAGCAATGCTTCGGAGGCATCGGTTGTCGAACACAGAAACACGCTGAGAATCCTCAAAGCGGAGTGACCAGGTCTCGTAACCGCAGAGTAAAACACTGCGAACAGCGGCGACGTACACCTGTCCTTTAAGATAGAGCTGGATGTCACAGCAACGCTACAGGTGCCGCAGGTTTGCAAAAACTGCTGTAAGAGGTGATCTTTTCTCCAACACCACCTCCATCCTTTATCAAGCTCTCAAGGTACTTAAAATTGTCGACTAATTCAAGCTGACCACCACCACAAAGGGTGAGTGCAAGCACAAGCTCCTGTTAATTTTACAAAAGCATTTTGCACTTAGAAGGCGCAAAGTGCATTCCAAATCTGGATACCTCAATCGCCAAGCGGTCCAAATCATGTTGTTGTGTCTGGGCATTATCGCTCAGCAGGGCGACATCATAGGCATATTCCGAGTTGAAAATCCTGTCCCTAGGAGGAGTTCAGCTCCACGGTTTGGAAGATCAGACGTGCCAAATCAACGACAAATACAAAATAGAGGAAGAGTAGTATAAAACTGTAAGACAGACAATCGGTGAGAGAAAAACAATGCAGTTTTTTGCTTTTCACTGTTGGAATGACATTCTTGTGGTTACGGGCACGAAAGTTCGAAAGACAGACGATGCATTGGCTTCGGTTTGTGCTTTCCGCGTCCTTGGATGGGGCCCAAGGGACGACGATTGTAGTTCTTTAGAGACGTTGAGGGACATGGTTTAGAATAGAAATCAGTGGTGCGGATATTTGCGCGATACGGAGTAAGATCGTAATGATGAAAGCCACCTGGACAATGAAGAGAATGAACAAGCAACGCTGACGGTCGACCCTGAACTAAAAAAATTAAATTATTGAAAAGCCAGTGTTGATACGAACTACGTTTTATGTTCGCGGCGATTTCACTGCTGCAGTATGCACCATTCTGAGATGCAGCCAAGAGATAAATTTAAAATTTCTTAATGAACCGCCAAAATGTTGAGCGGTATTTCTTGGTGACCGAAAATCCACCGAACCGGATTCATGGGTTTGAAAGGGATGCACGGAACCACGAATAGCACAAGATAATAAGTGTCTATCACTTTCTGTAGAAATAAAACTGGTTCAGTCACCGAGGTTGGTGTGACTTCCATCTTGTCAACCAGAACACGTGCTAAGCAAGGCACTGTAGAGTTGCGATAAACATTTATGCGGGAGAGGATAAGTCTAAATTCGGAACGTGTGGAGGACTGCGAGCGGTATGTAGATAAGTCATGGTACAGGGGATGGGTGCGGTCTGCAAGAATCTTCTTGGTGGGTTTTTCACAGGCTATAGTGTGCAAATCGCGAAATTTGGAGATAAGAGAGCCCATGGAAATCAAAGAGACAAGACTGATAATGGCTAGGCCGCGGTGTAGTGCGATAAAATCTTTCTTAAGTAGACCAGGAAAAATTATGGGAGAGCAATAGAGTAAGACTGAGGGAATACATTGATGGGCAAAAGAAAAAAATAACGGCTTATGTGGCGCCAAACTGCCTTAGCCTACGAACTTGAAAAGACAGTCTACGTAGTTTTTTAACACAATCAAGAATATGAGAAAACCACTGTAAGTTGGTGCTGATTGTGATGCCTAAGTATTGGACTGAGTCAGCTCTGGAAATGGGGGCCATGTTGATGATTGATTGCTCATTGGGATAAGAGGAACGAGAAACGGAGAAAGCGCACTCAGAACATTTGGAAGTGTTGAGATGTTGTCCAGAAAGGGACGAAAAATTCGGAATATTGTATAAATGCTCGGAAAAAGAGTCAAAATCTTGTTGGGTGGAGATAGATTGACAAAACACGACGTCATCAGCGTTCTTAAAATGTTGTGCAGTGGTCAAGTCGCTAATATATGTAGTGAAGAGAAAGTGGGGAAGAACGGCACCCTGAAGAACACCTGAGTTGTTAATCAAAGGACTCGATAAACTCGTACCAATTCCAGTACGTTGAGTTCTGTTAGAAAAGTAGTCTTTCAACCATGATTCATGTGCTACTACTGGGCTATCCGAATTGGGTATCACAGGTTTGGTTCACCTATGTACTGCATGGTATTACACCCTTCTGTCATCGGGTCTGAACAGTAAGTACTCGTCACCAATACAGCGATCGACTCCCGTGTTGAACATTATCATTTCATTTTTTAGGAGAGGAGTTGCTTCGTTGTTAATAACCGTTGCTCAACAACGAACCACAGAAGAGTAGCTAAGAGTTGTAAACTGAGAAACAGTAATGATTAGTGACGCTTGATTCATACACAGAAAGTGGTAGACACTTATTATCTTGTGCTATTCGTGGTTACGTGCATCCCTTTCAAACCCATGAATCCGATTCGTTCAATTTTCGGTAACCAAATTTCCATGGTTCATCGGAAATATTTATATTTTGAGTTTGATTAGCGCGTACACAACCAGCCGAACGTGATACCAGTTTTATACAACCTAGCACTCACTGAACACAACCTTTTAATGCACATAAGGTTTATGTCTGGAATCGCTGATAAACTAACAGTAGAAGAATGAGGGCAGCTGAGCTCAAAATCCAGAGCACTTTAGCAACATACGTCAGTGATAGTTGTGTATCCTTGGGATAGAACATGACGTTTTTCTCAATACTACTCTACCGCGATTCTATTTATAAAGTTAATTCATAAATCTATGCGGTCATCACATGCGATATAGTCAGGGCTAAAGGAACGCATGCACAAGCAAGATCAGACGTTGCGGTTAACCTATGCTGAAAGAAGAATACGTACTTGGATAGATGGTCGCTCAACATTTTCAGCATCATTTGACCTCACTGAGTTCAACCCAAAAACTAGCAACTTGACCGATAGCCGCATCGATCCACGCAAGTGACCGGTTAGTATTGCGAAAGGAGACATAGAAGGCCCAACCTTGTTCACACATTCGAATGGGCATAAAAAGGACAGATGGATTATTCGATGCAAAGTGCGTTGGAATCGGAATGCGCCCGTATCCATTTGGGCACGAAAATGCCGTCATTTTTGCATCACATCAGCACTACCTTATGCCCGTGCAGCTGCTGCACGTGTTCTCCCGTACCCTTTCCACTTGAAAAAAATGATAGCTCCTATGGTTGGGGTCTGCAATCGAATCGTAGGGCATCACCCACCCCTCAAAATAGTTTGGGGAGAGGGGGTAACTACATCCGATTACGGAATCTGTGTTGAGCCATCTTTATTCATAGCACCGGAATCGCACGCCTTGGTGTAACCTAGTCCATGTGCATCATGACGGTGCGAGCATGTGATTCCATACTGAACCCAAATAACTATGGAAGATATATGTTCAGCTGATTTCCTCACAGATTCCATGCTTGTTGTTGCACCGAATATGCATATTTGCTTTTCTCTTGTGTAATTAGTGAAAATCACTTATTCGTGAGTTCTGTAAACTCCGTCCGTTGTTCTCAGGTAGATGACTAACCAATCTGTCACATGTATAGTGGTAAGAAAGAGAAAAAACAAGAGGCCCGTCCCAGTGTGCTCAACATTTGATTTATTTAGTCCAATATATAGAATGAACCGATCAGTTTACGGTTGAAAATAACGTATTGCATGGGAAAATGCAACGCTCAGAGACTGCCATATTTCGTAGAGCTGGGTGGTGCCTGAAAGGTGGATCAATAATGGGAGAAAGACTTACTTGTGCTTAGCTATACCTAAATGTGCAATAACCTAACGAATGGAGAACGAATAATGTGGGCTGTGTATTCCACTGACAGTAGGCAACCGAATCAGCTAATGAGCACGAAGTATGCGCACAGTACAACTTTTGCGAATGCAATCCTTTTTTCATGCAAGGTCATTATTTGTCTCCACTGATGTCAACAGCGGACGAATCATGGGAATGTGGACTAACAACTTTTCGTCGAAACATTCAGACCCATTGATTTTGTTTTTTACTGCGAAGCGGTTTCTTCTGTCAAATGAACCAACGTACATCATTTCACCTTCGTGTGGGCTCACGGCCAAACCCAGTCATGTTGAAATAGTTTCCGATTTGACGAATTTTGGGTTTATCCGTTTGCGAAATCTCCAAAGACCTAAGGTTGACATAGAAACCAAGCGGATAGTGCACGCACGGTGCAAAGCATGAGTGGCATGCATGCGTGGGTTTGAATCCCGCCTGGGACAACAAATCAGAAAATTCAGAGCCATTGAACACCGTTATGACAATCAAGCGGTATTTATGAGCAATGTCACCGTATCCTTACTCGTCTGTCAACCGGGTTGGAGAGTTCACTATTTTTCGTAGGATTTAAGCAACTATAGCACTATCTTACCACAACCGATTACCGAGTTGATCATCGCGGTCATACCCTCGATATGTAGCTTGGTGCCTCACACGTGCTGCTCTACCCATGAATTTTAGCTGGCCATCGTCCGTGACCTTATGTTAATGTGGATGCGCAAATTCCCTGTCAAAGTGCCAACGATACAAGACATCACAATGGCTTGATAAATGATACTGCATCCGTTACGCACACAGCATAATAAGTGGCAACAATTAGTTCGTTCGTGTACGCGTATACGGCTCCAACATCCCTCCGATTGTGAATCATACAGTCGAATCGATGATGCCATTCAATGGAGAAGTAAAAGTTCGACTGAACGAACTCCGAAATCTAGTAGTGTATAAAAGATAACAACACAAAGAGATCTAACATTTACGTTAACTGAAGTGCACCGCCTGGTGTTCACACACTGACACCCAATCCCAAGTGAGGAACGAAGTGGGACTTATGTACATAAACACACAGAGAAGAGGGTAGTGCTTTGTCTGAAACGGCAGCAAGGCGTGGTCCATCAAGTCTGTGGTACATTGCTGCGATTTCTTCAAAAGCCGCAAGAAATGAGCCTGGACCGAAAAGTCTACAAGCGGCGCAGTTGCACATACATTTGAAGCATACTACTGATTGTACTTTTCGGATGTAGTGAAAATAAAATTTGTAATCCATATAAATTCCCAGCGCAATTAGGCAATATGCTATGATGAATACCACGTCAAGGATACCCAAAGAACGACGGGATACTTCATGTCCTACAGAGACATGGACGATGAAAGTGATCAGTTACGAAACGCCTAGACCGTAACTCAAACGTTTACGGCGAGCTCTTTTGGCGAGCGGTCGGCGGTCAAGTTAGTATCAAACAGAGAGCACAAATATGATCAAAAACTAGTCATTGTAACCAACCCAGATTTTGAGAGCACTCGTTGACGAGGGTCGAATGTAAGCCAGTGATTTTCACGCTTGGATATCAACTGCCGGTCGCGGATAGTTCCCGAATTGTCCAGTCACCTGCCTAATGTGGTAATGCGATCGTCCACTTCCACACTCTTTCACAGTTATATGCGCCGCGGGCTGTTATAGTACTCGGTCACCTGCTCCAGGTTAGAAAAATATTGCAACGACTGACTGCTATACTCGGTTGTACTTCCCTGCCCCATTTTTGCACTTTTTGTTGCTGTATTTGTACCATGCTTGATTTCAAGCCGGTGTAAAATATACGTTTTAACACTCAGTTTCAATTGCTTAGCGGCTACCAGGTTCGTAAATTATAGGACAGTCATATTGTGTTGGCGTGAATCAAATCGCAAAGGGCAAACCTAGATAACCTGGTGATTAAAGCCGTGAACCAGCTGTACTGCATCCTGAGTTCAATACTTTGCTTGGATTCGACGGATATGCACTATTAATGATTCCTAACAAGCCAGAGGCAGTTTTGTAGAGGTGTTTCCACGGCTTACAGGCTTTAGCGTTGAAACTGGATGGTGTAACACTAAACAGAAAACGATTGAATTATACCAGTCGCATTGAACGAAAACTATACGGTCGCAGGCGTAGGATCTTAGTTTGCCATTTGCTATTTTCCTTACTACGAATCAGAGGCGATCCACATGTCTACTTGTTCATCGACCCCGGGTGAATCTACAATTCTGAACTGGTTGCGCTTTTCAAGCACTGTTAATGTGATACAATCAACTATTTGATTACAAATTATTGCGTGCATCTAAATTCCGACGGAGCATCACCTCCACTTCTCTTGTACATTAGAACTATATAATTCGTGTAAACTAGACATTTACGAAACTTGAAACCCGGAAGCGGCCCTAGTCAATTCTGATTTACCACAGAAGGGTAGCGAATTTTGGGGGAGCTTATCGCGGTCTGCTTGAGACAAATTCCACAACTGGTGTCGCGGCACAGAACTGTCCGTTATCAAGCCGATGAATCTGCACGCTGGGACAACTGAGGTTGAAGAATGGATAGGCCATTTTCGAGTAAGAGTCAGACCGAAATCCCTTGATCCATCCGCAACGGATATCACTTACACTTCGTTGATTTTTGCCTGCTATGTGGTTCTCAAATAACGTCGATTTAAAAGCAGTTCAGTTCCAACAGCCATTAACCATGGACTGGATGAGGGGAGTTAACTAACTGCTAAGATGTCACTTCTCACACAACATGGCAGTTTTGAATGATATTTTATCTCGTACTTACGGCATTCAATATCAAGGAAAACGGTCACATACCCAACGCATTTTGTTGCAGTGGTTTTCTGGAGCGGTTTTTCCTTCTTCCAGCGAGCGAAAAAGTATCACATTGAGAAAGTGTCTTATATTGATATTTGCTGGTCACCTTTGATCTTGGGAGAATACTAACTTCAGAGAGATACTGAACAAGAATTATCCATAAGGTAACATTTTACGCAAAGCTTCAGACATGAAGTCTAAAAAGATTAAACGGTCAACCGACCCATCCCATAGAACAAAATATTCCAATGATTCTGAGATATGAGGTGTTAACAGACAATATATGGACTAGGCCTTTGAATAGTCCACGGTTTCACAAGTCTGTACGTGATTGAGTTAAGTGGGAGACGTATTCCGTTGGTTCTGGATAACACACGTATGCGATAAAATGCTATTAGGAACTGTCGTGTTGCGTTAGTGATGAAACAACTAATATTTGGCGACGAAAGCAACCATTTCTAAGTGCTAGATTAGTCGTTGAGGCATTTTGATCTGGGAACCCAATAAATGAATACCATTGGCATCAGAAGTACTATCACGGCAAAAGATCTGTCATCACGGAAAAGTGAATTTTTCTAGATGGGTAGGCAGGCAACGCAGATAACCGGATTCATTCATCGGCAGAAACTCCGAGTCAGCTGTGCATCATTACATTTGTGAAACGACATGCAGCCCTTAAGCAAGTTCAGCGACCAGGTGAAAAAAAGACAATCGTCTGGATACTCTCTTATTTTTCACAAGAACTGGCCAGACCGAGTTACGTGACACAATGAAAAAAGCGATCAATTTGTTGCAAAACAAAAGCACAGGATTTAGTATGAACATGGGGAGCACAGGATATAGGAGGAAAAACCATCAGAAGTCTTCACCACACAGGGGTGGCTTTGCTGCAGCACAATAGACTCGCCCTTCGTACACTGCTCTAGCCACTTCACCGGGAAATGCTTGTGAGGGTTTTGACAATGTCTGGCCGGCTGATTGACCAGACTGTGAACCAAACATCTCGGTGGGAGGAAGAATAAATTTCAATCGCTTTCGCAAATTTGGACGCAGTTTCGGTAGCAGAGGCTGAACTTGATCCAAAACACCATTACCCACATACATGTATTTGATATGATACAACAGATCCGCGATCGTATCCACATGAACCAACGGAACGCCTGTCTGCTTCGGTTTGGGGTCGGTGTCCACATTGTGGTCAGTGTTAGCGGAACCATCTTTACCTTTCAAACTTAGGATCGCATCCACCTGCGCCACGGCACGGTACAGTTGAGCAGTTAACTAAACCAATGTCAAAGGGATGAAGCAGAAACAAGAATTTAGTCAAAATACATTTCAGACAAAGACTTATATGGACGGATTACGGAGTGAATGACGATGAATCGGGTTTACCGGGTTTGGCGGCGGTCGAGTGGGTTAGAGCGTTCCCTTGTCATAGGTTCGAATCCCAGCCATCACTGGTTAGTTAGGTGGTAGACAGGAATCCACTGTCGTCCGGCTCACTACCACACCTGAACTGTAGGGGCTTTGTGGTTCGCCACTCCAAGCCTCAGGGTCTGGTTGCCGTTTACCTCTGGTAGTGCAGTGGGCCTCTGCGACTGAGTTAGACCTCCTCTATGGCACTCATGCCCAAGCATTTATTAAATAAATTAAAAACAAAAAACAAAAAACGGTGGACATAGACAATTAGAGATAAACTGAATCTTCTCGGCTTCCACTCCTCGAAGTACAGCAATGGTTCAACATATCAAAAAGAATAAAGCAGTCAGTTAGAGGCAGTCGACAAGTAAACGTGACCGGCAGAGACGATTCGAATACGCGGCGCGAAGATTTGAGCATGCAATGGTGAATTTCTGAACAACACCGGATGACATTTCTTTGTGAGCCGATATGCACGTGTCAACATCAACTCGTGTACTACTACACTCGTTACCACGCCTGACCTATGGGAATCCATGTGGCTGTGCATCACCCTAAGTTTCAGAACCAAGTTACCCGTTATCCCTCATAGTACAATGGGCCTCTGAGGCTACCGAGCATGCCCCTTCCGCTGCACTCATAGGAAAGCATGTGATGAAAAGCGGAATCCTCTGCGACCGCTCAACTCACAGTTGACCTGATCTACTCGGTTTCATGTGGTTCACCGCTCCAAGTTTTCCATCACCTTTGCCGGATCACCTCATTAGTATGGTGAACCTGTGAATGTTCGGTCTGTTTACAGCACCGTATTCGTGTTCTGGTCATTCACATTCGCCAGATTTCAGACTGTGCCAAACAAATCTTGGTATAACGGGGTAAAAAGTGGTACGTGGATTCAGATCCCACGATGTTTTTGCAGGCACAATATTGCCACGTTGCCCAGGCCAAAGCAGGTGGTTTTCTTAGGGATCCACGACCGGAGCCTTTAGCTATCCAAAGCTTAACCCGCAAGGCAGCGGATTGAAGTGTTGGGCCCGTAACCCACTGAGAGCTGACTGATTACCCAGTTCATATGCCCTTCGGATGAGACCAAATATCCTGGGTGCCCAATACACCCTCCGCCACAGATGCGCGTGAGCATAGTGCTCTATGCTTCGTACGCCATCTGCGGTTGGTTTGGAATCAGGGTCTAGCAATCTCCCCTAGACCGAATATCAGCCAATCCGGCGGAGAGCGCCGGGCGCTCGACTTCATCGCCACACTTTATTAAAAACACCTCCGCCACGAGAAGGCAGTGTGCAGGACTTCTTCAGCAGAGGCTGTTGGAGACGCACGGTCAGTTGGGAGTACTATGAGAGACATTCAGGGCAAATAGTCATCTCGGAGCCTGAGCCACCTACCCTCAACCATACTGAGGCATTTGGAAAACTCAAGCGTAACTGCCAAGATTCCCCATCACTAATTTCTGGATCATAGGCGCCAAATTGGATATCCAATGAACCGTGGATGATGTAACTCGGCTGACAAGAGTCTTGAAATTTCAGCATGAAAAAGAATGACTCATTAGTTGGAAGCCATTGAGGGAAGGACGTTATATCATGCGATTTTGAGGTGAAACAACCGTTGACACTCAACTCGGAGAGCCTGGTGGAAACGCGCACCCTGAGTTCGAGTCTCAGCTAGGGCTCGTTGAATTAAGCCTAAAAGGCAGGATGAAAAAGCCGGACAGTACTTCTTAACGGTGAGTTGCATGATGATGCTACTTGGTGAATCATTTCACAAACAATTCATCAGTAAACTGAGTAATTCACCGCCATTAGCTGATCAAGCAGTAGTATACAGGCGCATAAAAATACCAAAAACTGGTGATCTGGTTCCACTAAGTGTTCATTTTTCAATAACTTGGCATTGAATACACGGATGACAGATGAAGTTAGCACCAAAACAAGTCAGTGCTAGGCTTGTATACTGAGCCCTAGTTGTGGCAAAGTTCCTAATGAGACTGTTTCTCCGATTTGTCAGAGGTGAATGGTATACGGGAGCAGCGAGGGCACTTCGGGCTATTAAAGCACCGTGGTATTTTCAGGGACATTACAAAAAATTCCAAAATTTGTACCTCTCTTTTTGGGGGCCCGATGGTACGTATCGACTGAACTGAAGACGGTGTGAATGAACAGCGAAGGACGAGTGACATATACCATTGTTTAATGAATCTGAGCCTCGCCATCGCTGAGCAGCTCTCATTTTACCGGACTCGTTGTCACGACTAACCCCCATTGAGTTAGCCTGTTTTATCACTCCAAACCTAATACGCGCGGTTAACCGTTATCAACAAAGTGGGCCTTGCCGGCGAGTGGTTTGCTCCTTGAACTCGACTGCTGTTCGGGCGCGTATGGCTAAACTAAATTCTAGGGGAATTTACAATTATACAGGATCGATTTAAGTAGTAATATATATATATATATATATATATATGAGATTCATGCAGTTCCAACGCTCAACTCACAACAGGGGTGGTAAAATTACCCTAAAAGAAACCAATTTCGCTCCCGCTTGGAACATCATCGATCATCACAATGACTCACGTTCTATGCTTTCTAGACGGCTAGCACAATGCAATGAGAATGAGCCGTTGGCTTGTGCTCAGATTGAACCAAACTTAGTCACTCACTAATATTATATGGTTAGAACCAAACTGGGAGGAAAAAACGACCGATCCATTTGCGAACCGTAATAATTTTTCGTCTGAGAACTAACCGGAAGGAAATGCAACCGTTTAGTCGAACAGTCGACTGACTGAACTGTAGCCGAGTAAAGAGCTTTAACAAGCAGATTTCGGAGTGCTCTTAGGCAATAGTACCAGCTTTGGGTTATAAGGGGTTAAAAGCTCGAACACACCTTTTCCGAGTGCACGGTCCATTCTAGACGGCAAGCTTCATTTCTATGAAACGCGGAAGAAAAGATGAGAAAGTATTTAATTTACTTCGCACGCTGAACAAAACCAACCGTAACAAACGACCGATCTGATAGACAGTATAACCTGGATGTTTTCACGGGTAACGAATCAGTGTGTGCAGTTTGTCACCCTAGATTTGACTGCAGATGAGCGATCGAATTCAAATCTGGTATACACTGATATTCGGCTGAAACACCACATTAATCCCGCCACAGAAGGACGAACTTGTAGTGGGGAAGCTCACTGTGGTGCAACTACAAACGTATTTATCGGATAAGTGAACGTTCACATATGAACACGAACGGACCGAACGCGCTTCTTCAAGGGCTAGCTGACTACAGATCGATGAGCGTACGGAGCGAATAAGCGAGGATGATTCAAAAGAGATGAGAAAAGATATCACTGGTCGAACGTCCTGAATAGCGTAAAAATAAATGTACGTTCCACAATACATTAGTCCCAGTATATCGACCCAATGGATGCAATCGGTCACGACTCACTTCAATTAATTTCGCCGGTCTTTCTGAATGCAATGAGCCCATCAACGGAGCAACCAAATAGAATGCCATTAACAGTTGAGCCTCATTCGACAAGTGAGGGACGAACAACTCGGTAAATAAGCTAAACGATGAGGGGATTCAAAAAAGAAAGTAGCCGTCTAAGCTTCTTTTGAGTAACTATTGACCACGAAAAAGCGTGTAACAAGTGGAGAGAGATTCGACAAATCACCTCAGAGATTTACATATATAATAATGAGTAAATAAGAATGGATTTTAGTCATCGATAGCAATGCGCGACCAAGTGTGCGTCAATTCCGATGTTTTATCAACATGCTGGAGCCTAATGGTCCTTGTAACACCGACTCAAGACAAGTAGATAACTTTGTGCTGTTGAATGAAGATCCGAGTGAGTTGAAATTTTTTTCCTAGATATTCTAGACAACAATGAAGCAATAACTGTGGTGCTCTTTACATCTCTGAAATGTAAAATGCTGCCGTAAGACCGGATTAGTTCTACGCCTATCAGAACGACAAGAAACATGAACTCGCGCGAACAAGAACTGTCGTTACGTTACAGAGGCTACGAGTGTCCGTGTATTGAAAGTACGCAAAACTGTCGGTCATGGTCAGCTGGCACTGGAAATGATCGAACAACTGAGGCTTCGACTCATCCCACTCCGGTCATGATCATGCAACGAATGGAATCACCGATCGAACGAGAATTTCTGGCTTCTACAGATGATGATCGTCGGGTACATCAATACTTGGCCCGATCAGTCATTAGACAAACTTCATCCATTCGGCCTAGCAAACCTCATGCTGATTTCCAATTCCTTTCGTGGAATTGATCTCAATGTCAGTCCCGTCATTTCCCCCTCTTATCTTAAATGTAATCAAATTCCTATCAACAACCGCATCATCATCATACAGCGTTAAACAGAAGAGCGAGCCCCACTGACTACTGTTTTTCTCACCATGTTGCACGCAGAATTAGAAAGAATGAATATACAAAGTGGACAGAGAGTGTATGTACAGGGATGAGAAATCGAAAGAGTGCCCTAGTAGCTGACACACGAAACACGCAGTCTAGCTGTACAAACGCACATTGATCAATCATTCTGATTCAACTGAAAGTGATAACACGATCGCCACTGTTCACGGTTCGCTGTCATATCCTTCAATGTCTCCAGCCAACTGGTTGAGAGATCTTTTGAACCCTAACCACGAAGACATGAGCACCTACTTTTCCTAAGTTCGCTGTACATTTTCTCATTCCCCGCTCCCACGTCATCTGTTGACCTCCATGTGGCTTCTTCCACTCCCGAGGAGGAACGGAAAACAGGGCACGGTATGGTAGACGTGTGTTTGCCATACGTAACACGTGCCCCAACCAACGAAGTCTACTAAGCCGGATACGCTGTGATAGGACATTCTCTGAACTAGTACCCAATACTCGGTTTCTGACCTCAGCATTGCTCACCCAGTCATTCCATCTAACCTTAGCAATACCACGCAAATATCGATGGTCGAAAACCTCAAGGCGACGGACACCTTCCGCACGCAGACTTTGTCTCACAACCAGACAACAAAACCGAAAGCACCACGACACAATACACATGACCTTTCAACTTCAGCGGAATATCACGTCAGTGCCACAGGTGCTTCAGTTGAGCGCAGGTCACTCGAGCTTTGGATATGCGCGTGCTCACTTCCACTACCGTGCTCCTATCCGTCGTCATACTGCTGCCGAGGTAAGTGAAACAACCGAGGTAGCAACCCCCGTTTTCCGAAACCATAGTCTTCCCAGTTCCTGTGTACATCATCCGTGCACTCCAGTCAGTCGGAATAACCAGTTTGTCCTCCATTGCTATAGAATACGTTCTGAAGATTTGCCTTGGTCATATACATCGACGGGATTACTATTCTGCTGCGCACATGGACGCTGTCCTCGATGCTTTTCTCATCTTCCACGTACTTGAGCACAATCTGCCGTTTGTCGTCTTTTGGATCGCCGTACGCGACACTCAATCGACAGCTCGGCGTCGATTACAATAACTGAGTACACGGCGTGCCCGGTTCCGTAGATGAGCGCACGATTGATTTCTTCGGTGGGTGGAGCAGTGCAGACCGTCCATGAGGCATGAACTGGTTCAAACGGACTATTGTGTGAGGGTGCCGGCGCTGAAGGCCGATTAAACTGCTCCTCAAAGTGCTCTACCCATTGACCCATGCGCCATGAAAGCTGGTGGATTGGTTGGCTGTTTATCTCGAGGACCATCTCGCTCAGTTCAGGCTTCTTAGTCTCTGTGGATGGAATTAATTAGAAAAATCTCTGAGCATTGCCAGTGGAAACAGCTTGTTGCACTTCAACACATTCGGACCACCAAATCTCTCGGTCCCTGCGAAAGCTCGTAATCAAATCTCTTCGAAGGTGGGCGCGGGCCCCGTGATTTTCGTTTCCGGCAGGGATATTCCGATGGCTATCCAGCAATTCCAGAGAAGCCGATGAAATCCAGTGCGTGACTGCACGCCATGCGACTAATCCTCAAGATGTGGCACTCGCTACTCTTATAGCGTCCTGGACGTGTTGCCAACGATCTGACAAATCATCATATGTGTGGCCACTCAGCTGGGTAGTAAGCTCATTTTAATCTCTCCGGAAGTGGGGTCCGGCAAAGTTGGTTTACGTCTGTCCGTTGATGATGAACTTTTGACTTGGTGGAAAACCGTACTATGAACTCGGCACTCGACGCCTCCACAAAAGGCGTGTTCAACTTTTTCCTATGTGAACCATGTGTGGCATCGGTGTTCTATCAGTAGTCGAGTGTCGGCGGCAGCAGTCAGATCAGTATTCTTATGCGGCTCAGAAACGCGATCGTTATGGGTAAAACATACACGAAGATTATCGGCGTTTGAGCATCGACATCTTTGTAGTACTACTCAAATATGATGGGAACACTGTATGAGCAACGTTAAGGATAGGCGCCGGGTGTTGAAAATAGAAGATTCATCATTGGAACAAGCGCTTAATCTAAACAAGTTGGGGTGATTCGAATTAGTATTACGTGTGACCACCGATTGACTTCCACGGTGTACGTACTTCTCCGAGACAATTAGAGGCTGGAGGATAAGTCGAGGCGGTCAGCCTCTAACATGGCAAGAACGTATGAAAACCTTAGCCAATTGAACTGGTCGAGTAAAACGCGTTAGGCATGAGATCCACCAACCGGATGAGTGATGCCGCGGCCATTGGCGAAGGTGCATTTGAATTCTTCCTCCGTCTGCACGGTTTGATTTTACAACTTCCTTTCTTGGTTGCTTGTTTATACTTCTGTTTATTCTCCTCTCAACTACACAATGCTTCGAGGTGGCAACCGAAACCAGAAGACAGGAGTTTAATGTTAGTAGTTGGAAGAACTAAACTGTAAATTGGTGCAAACGAAATTATATCCTTGGTGTACATTACGTCCATTTCTATAGAACTAGTATAGCTGCTGTCGCGTGCACGAAAACAGGCGTCAGGACGATGTTACAGACGAATGAAATTGGTAGAAGACAAACGCGTCTTCTGTATACACGATCATAATTCATCCAATATTAGACCTCTGGGTGCAGTGCAACCGCCTCGTCCACAAGAAATATTGGGATTCTGCGCACGTTAATTACGGTAAAAACACGAGGCGAATTATTACTTGGTTTTCCAATAGCGACTTCCCTGGCGTCAGCCGAAAAGTGTTGCAAATGAGACGTTCGATAATCCTGATAAATGTGCGAGCGACTTCCGACAGAATCATATCGATGGCGTCGTTACTTGTAGTTTGGCTGCCTGAATTCACAATTCGTCGGGTTTGTTGAAGACGATCCATATCACAACTAATATAGGTTGTGCGGAAATAACAGAAGGGTAGCCAATGTCCTCGGACCAAACCCGGAATCGCTGGTTTAACCAGACCACCCTAGAGCCTAGGGGTTTTGGTAATTAAGTTCTGAGAGCCATTTTCATCGAGGCCCGACGAACAGGGTGCGGAGCTTGATCATTTATCATAGAGAATTTAGTGAAAAAACAAGTAACTTACGACAGTGACCTGGGCTACAAAAACAAAATGGATGAATGGAAATTCATCTGTGGGTTTAGACAGAATGACCTGCGTGACGGAATGACTGATCGATGTATCCGTACTATTCCTTATACGAACTGTGCATTGGCATGCGAGGTCACTTACAGACATAGGTCAGCGCGGTAGTAGTTTGACAGAAATATGCAAAACAAACGCGATTTTTTCAACTGAGAAAGAACAGATACCCACGTGTTTGACAGTGTGAATCGATCTTACACCCAGAAGTGGTTCAAATTATTGGAAACAAAACGTATCGCTCATACGGAACATCTTAAGTATCAGCTTATTCAGTGCTTTGCGAACTAACGTATGACGGTCAAATAATTTAAGGCAACCGCTAACTTTCGAAAGGCCCTAATGACAGGAAGACATCTAACGATTTTGGTGTTAGAAATATCGGCCGGATATGATGCAGCTGTCCTTGATTTGAAAGCACAACCACCATAAGTAAACTATTCAGGATGAGATGACCATTTTTACATCACCGTTGTGATACGGGTTGAGTGAACGTATATTGGAGACGGAAGGGTTGGAGGGCAAATCTAGTGGCCTGGTGCGATTGGTAGGTACCCTGTCACCAGTATCCGATGAGACATATCAGTAGTATCATTCAAGGGGAAAGTTTGGATCGACAGTATTGTTACAGTGACGTTAAATCGTATATATATATATATATATATATATATATATATATATATATATATATATATATATATATATATATATACTGTTTACTTTCAATATGTATACATATAGGTATATGTATAATCTTAGGTGACTTACGTTGGAAGCGCTGTCAAATGCGTGGTATTCGCATGGCTCCAAATCGCGTGCCACAGGCTGGCTTTCAGCAAACATGTGTGTTTCGAAACATCCTCTTTCGAAAAGATTGGAGTTGAGGATGAGCGATCTTGATCATTTCCACTACATCCAACGTTACTTTCAGCTACATCACCCTTTTTGCTGTTATCTCTGCCGTCTCTCCAATTAGTGTTGCCACTGGTGATAGTGGTGCTGTTAAGTTGGGGTGGGAGAAAGTCTTTGAAAAAGTTCACAGCCACTAGCGGAGGTGACGGACATGAGTCCGTAAGTGACTCATTCTCTTCTGGATCCAGCCATCGTGCGTGGCGCTTAATGCGCGAGGGACGACTCCACGGACTAACCGGGTTGCACTCTTCCGAGTGGTTAGGCCAATCGCGTGGTCCAACCGGATCTGTGAGCACATTTTCCAAGAACAGACTGGTAGTAAATTGGCATATAGCCATGCGATATGGGCTCTGAATCATTGGTAAAAAACAGAAATCTGTATGAGTGAATAGTTCTGGTTGATAGCATAACAAATGGGGTAGTATGGTCTTGTAGACTAATATCAAAGTTGGAGAATCACTGGGCCAACAGTGCTAGCTGAAGTCTTTATGTACCAAGCGAGAGATGGCGGGCAACATACGAATATAGTAGCAGCAAAGAAAAACAGGAATAGGAAATGAGATGTGAGAACCGTCGAAACATCGGGACAAATATGGATTACGTGAGAAAGTCTACTAAGGATCCGGAAGGAAAAGCAGTGCTTCCTTCTCCACTAATTGTTGTGTTTCAATCTATTTTATGGTTGTGCTGCTGGCCCTGGGAGTGCCTTTAGATAAATCATAAGGTCTGGGACTCTTTAAACCACATGATTAACATACATCTGGAAACAGAGCATGTGCATGAGTCATCTCAGTTCGAACAACCAATAACCGAACGCTCAGTACCATGATTATGGCTTCTATTTCTCAGTGAAAACTTTAATCGGAATTTTTCTGGAACTCGATTATGAAAAGAGTAAGAGAACTTTCAACGATGGTGTCAAATTCACAAAGAAAGTGTGTCAACACGAAAGCGCTAGTGAACGCGACACCTAGTCACATCCCCCAGTGGGCTCAACAACTGAGTGAGCGATGTCTTGAACCCCACCCAAGAAGCCGAATATGTCCTGCATAGTAAAATTCATGTCATGGACTGGCAACTCTTGCTCATCTTCCGACTGCTACTAGCTTCAGCACAGATTGCGCACAGAGGAATTTCCTCTGCGGACATGTAAAACACATGTCCGAGCCAATTTTGCCCGGTGAGCTTTTGCGTTTCATCTGATTTGTTTCGTGTATCTCAGACTATGCCGAACCTCAGCATTGCTGATACGATTTTCCCATTAGATTCGAGAAATGCTACGAATACAACCGAGTTCAAATACTAAAAATCGTGTACCCCCCCGGTGGCATCAGCCACGTTTCTGAACCGTACAGAACCCGTATAACTGCTGTAGCGTATACACTCAACCCTTGACAGATGAGCGGATATTACGTCGGTAACCACTGAGGTTGGAGAAATTCAAACAAATCTTGTGTGTACACTTCGTCCGATATCCGACTTCTGGGTGAAATGCAGCTGCCTAGATAAAAAACTTATCCATCTGGCTGATAGTTTTCACAGAAACCGTAAGGTTTGGCTCTGATCCAATTCAGTCGCGCGATAGGATCTTGATTTTTGAAGGCGCAAAATACAGACCAAACATTATCGCTACGCAGCTGTTTAGGCTGTCCAGAAAAGCTTATAATTTACCTAGATCTTCATCAAGAAGGAGGATGTCGTTCGCATACTGAATGACTGACAATTTCCCAGCTGGGAACAGTTCAATTCCGCTATTCTTAAATACCCAGAAAGCGGTCTGTAGGACCATGCCAATTATGAAGTTAAACGGGACAGAAAGAGAAAAATGTTGACGAACACCGTTCTCCGTGGCGAACTCGGCTTCAGATAGGCGTAGGCATGGTTACGGGGCATGATAGTTTCGCATTCGCGCCACTGACTTCGGTTCTGAGCCATATTCCTTACCGTCATTAACCATCGACAATCCTCATCTCCTGGGTCCCAACCATGGAATCGGGACGCATCAACTGAGGCCGGTGCTGATGTCAACTTCTTCACGCTCCTACGCCAAGCCGTGCTGACAGCTATATCGCTTCTTCCAGCCATGCATTGGTAGCGCAAATAGTAAATGGAATAGTAGACGACGGATAGGCATGTGTAAAACGCGTCTCGGCCACCAGAGGCGACGTGGTGACTGCTTCTGCCAGAGGGCGATCATTCATACCCAACGCACGACGACGGACCTAATCGTATTCCCACCAAACGCGAGCAGTTCTTCAGAGATATCGGTGGTCAAACACAGAAAGGCAACCAGCGTCCTCAGCACGAACCGGCCAGGATTCACAACCGCAGAGCAAGACGCTGCGAAGTGTGGCATTGCAGACCCATCTCTCGAATAAGAGACAAGTGTCGTCGCTCACGAACGCCGGTCTGATCTTCGTTCTTCGCGATGCGATCTCCTCCCCAATATAACCCCTTTGGCGGCAATGTGGCCCCAGAAGTACTTAAATCTATTGACGAAACCTTACGGCTCACCACAAACGCAGAGTGTGGAAACAGGCTTCTGCCAGTCTTGTACAAGCAATATGCACTTGGGTAGGGTAAGGCACCTACCCTATTTGGGCACCTCAATCGTCAAGTGGTCCAAACGTGGTAAACTGCCAGTGGGTTATTACTCAGCAAGACTACAATACTGGCGCATTCTAAGTCAAAAACTGTTCCCTGGAAGGCGTCCAATTTAATCATTTGCAGGAACAGACAAGAAATCCCGTAGTATATCCTTTACGGCAAAGTTGAGAATATAAGGATATAGGGCAACCCTGTCGTACTCCTAGATACTGGAGGTTTCTGGGCAAATCGTACTTCATAGCTGCCCACACCGCAGAAAGGGTTTTTCTTTGGGAACCTTAACTACTTACTTAATTTTACTTTTACGCTACTATCTCCTGCGAGAGGATAAGTCGGCTCCATGGATATCACGGACCATTGCTGACCACGCGCGGCGGTCGGAGGCAAGCTCCGTACAGATCCTTATTCAGTTCTTTTTCCATCGCCGGGCCCCATAAACCAACCGAAGGCCTAGAAGCTCTACGTCTTTCTCCATTGTACTGGTCCACGTTTTGAGCTGCCCACAAAGGCGACAACGCCAACCAGGGCAGGAAGTGGGGCAGTGTTTTCTTGGTTACTTCTGACTCGGGTCGCCGAAGCGTATGCCGAACCACTGAAGTCGTCGACGTTAGAGGAGGATGAGGAGAGCATCGGTATCAGAGCATCGTCTCCTTATCTCGTCGTTGGACACCCTGTCGCGCCACTTGACTTTGAGGATTTGCGGTAGGCACCTATGGTCGAAAACGTACAGCCTTCCGGTATCCTCAGCCCGTAGTGGCCAGGTTTCGCAGCCATAAATGAGTACGGGCCGGATGGCAGCACGGCAAACACGAACTTTGGTTCTTAAGCTGATTTCACTGCGAGTTCACAGTGTTCGTCTTAGCCGAAGAAAGGCTCTCTCGGCGCTGTCGATCCGTGATAACACTCCATCTTTTGCCTGGCAGTTCGGAAGCAGAATTGAGCCTAGGTATTTGAATGAGGGGACTTATTCGACCGGTAGGTCATTGATCGACAGTTGCTGAATTGTCGGGCCCAGATGGGTTGTGAAAGCTTTTGTTTTGGTTGAATTTACTTCAAGTCCGATGGACCTTGCGAAGAAATTGATTCGGTCGAGGATTGGTTGTAGCGTAGCGGCGGAGTCTCCAAGCACGACATCATCCGCGAACTCCAGGTCTGAGATGTATGTTTCCTGGCTAAGCTGAACGCCGGGTATTTGTGTAATGCCTGTCACATTGTCCAATCAATGGCGTAGTTGAACAGCACCGGTGAGAGGGGACAACCCTGCCTAACTCCGGTAGTGAGTGCGAACTCGCGGGACTCTTCATCGTACATACGAAGCCTAGCACCAGTTGTCCAGTAGTATCCCCTTAACAGCCTTAAAAGCTTATCAAGCATCCCATCGGATTGAATTATGGTCCAAAGAGACTCGCGGTTCACCGAATCAAAAGCTGCCCGGAATTCGATGAAACAAGCTACCGTCGGCTGCGGTGCTCCAGTATTCGGCGCAGTGTGAAGACTGGATCCACACAGCCTCTGCCACGGCGGAAACCCCCTTGGTTCGGGCGAGTGCGCTGGTCTCTTGCCTCGGAGAAACGGGTTAGTAACAATGCAGCAAAGATCTTAGCAGCCACATCGATCAGGCTGATCCCTCAGGAGTTCTCACATGCCGACTTATCACCTTTCTTCGGAATGGGCAGCAGAATGGACATTCCTTAGTCGGGTGGGAATGCTTCTTCTCCAAATGGAGCCAAAAAGTGTACACAGCCTGTCAATCAATGACGATGAACATGCTTTGTACACTTCTGGAGGGATGCCATCTTCCCCAGCAGCCCTTCTGTCCTTCAGTTTGTTTATCATTTCCGTGATTTCCCCGGTGTTGGGCGGGTCACAGTTGCTTTCCTACTGAACTGGAGGGGTTGATATTGGTTGGTCCGTAGGCCGGTTGAGCAGATGACTAAAGTATTCCACCCATCGGTCCATTTTCTTACTCTGTTCGGGTATTAAGTTTTCCGCCGTGTCACGAAGAAAGGAATTTTGTTTACAAAACCTATTAGAGGCGTTGCGAATAAGGCGGAACAGTTTACCGAAGTCACCAGTTCCGGACGCGGTCTCCATTTTTTTCAGCTATTTCTACCCAGTATCTTTTGCGATCAGCCTTGGCGGAGCGTGTGGCCTCTCGTTGCAGTCTGCGGCGTTCGTTACTACCTGCCAGTCGCGCTTCGTGTGCTTTGGTTGACAGCTGGAGCGTGCTCTCCGAGATCCAATCTTTTGTCCGCCTTTTTGTCCTCCCGAGTACTGTCCGAGGAGCTTCCTTGATTGTCGTCTTCATTCGAGTCCACTGCCCTCCCACAGAAACTTCATCTGCTTGTGTATTGGTTGCGTTGGTTAGTGGGGTTGTGACTGCTCGTGACAACGTTTCTCGCTTCTCTGGATTTTCTAGGGCAGCAACGTTTGTCCGAGAGGGTGCAGACACTCAAGCACGTGTGGACAGATGGGAACCTTAACCGCAGCCTTTGACACAAAGGTATCACCCACAAGACAGTGGGGTGTTAACCCAGCACGAAAGCGTGACCGAAGAACCCGTAAAGAAACTTCTTCTGGTCTGTCACGTCAGACCTGACTGTTGCAAGCATTCTGTCTTGTCTTCGCGGGTGCCTTGTTATCGATCTGCCTTTAGGATTAAGTCCTCAGCCCCGTGCACCCAATGGAGAAAGCGGAACGTGTACGGGGCAGCATCCTTTGGGTTGGGGGCTGTCCAGCTTAGGCGGGTGATAGCTGCCCAATGAAGAGCGATGACTTCTCCCACCGTCGAGAGAAACCACAGGTACTCCACTACTACGTCCATCCAGTTGAGGTTTTTAGACCGATAAACTGTTTCTCTCCGTGTTTATTCGCTGGAGTGTCCTCTCCAGGGGTATTCCTCTGGATACGGCAAAAGCTGGTTGTTGGTCCTAACCCGATCTGAGGTAGGATGGTACGACTCCTCGATGAAAGACACATTTACCGGGTACTTCATTTCTCAACAAACGGTTCCATGGCCCAGCCCTATCAAAATAGTTGAAAGCTGCACGAATGCTTAAGGACGCAATGATCGTTGGTCTCATGAAGGTAAAGGCGGTGCTGAAGCAGCTGTCACGTGAAGACTTGGTCCATACATCGATACACGACCGGCGCGAAACTAAACTTGCTACGCGAAAGCCTGCTTTCCACGCGTTTCACACAACCCGTGAAGTATGAGAGACTCAAGCAGTCTCAACCGTGTTGGGATCACGCTTATACCCCTATGGTTGGCGTAGTAACTACGCGATTCCTTCTTGAAGATTGGGACAATAATCGATTCCTCCCACAAGGAGTGAACTGCTCAGAATCCCGAACCAAAATCATTCAGCCGAAAAAACGAGTATGGATGCAGACACACCAGAACCCGCCAAATGTCTTCAGCTATTCAACAAGCTGACTTTGTGAACTACAACCTGGTTGCCAAACACGTCTGCGACAGACAAAACCCAAGGGTTAAGATTTTTGTAACCTGTGATAATTCCTGCGACTTATTCATTGTATCCCACGGTCTAAACACAATGCGATTCGGATTCGAGTTTTTGACTGGAAGCAACGGCGTCTAGAATACAGTTTTAAGGGAACACTGTAGTACTCAGGTGGACACATGATATCGTATGTACTTAAATAACTTGTCCCCAAAACGACGCAGACCAGGATCCAGAGGTATACTGTCAGTTTTATAAACCATAAATTCGTCTACAATTGAAGCAATATACAGCATCATTGGTGCTAGCCACACTCGACCCAATCACGAAGTGATTATTAGAATGATCTGAATATCGTATCCTAACTGCACATGACTGGCTGAGTTTTAGGCACCGCGCCATCAGCTGATGCGTAAAATTTACCCCAACCGCATTAAGATGTGCGGCGTGAGTGAACTACTAAAAGAACCCAGTGTAAATAAGCATTAAAAAAATACTGAATTTGAGAATCTGTATGGAACTTACCGGAAGAAGAGCTGTCAAAGCGCCCAAGACATTTAAACAATCTCCGTTGTTCGGTATGACCGTCCTAAAAAGAGAAATTGCTATGATAAGGACTAAGCACAGCGCGACGACTTACCGAGGAAGCAGAAAATCTGTCATTGCTGCGACAAATTCCTTCGGTGTCGTGTAAGAAGACATGATTTCAACTGCCGCTGCATACAGGCCTGCAGCTTGAACAGAGACGTTCTCTTCTAGATTCCACGGTCTCCAAGCAGCCGGGTGACCGTAGAGGCCACATTTTTGGGTACCTGATATGAAATGTTGTCGGTATGCACAAGGGAACTGTTATCTCGTTTCAGTCCACTTGACACTGACGCTAACCAAGAATCAGGGCATCCTGACTCAAACAGTGCACTAGATATTTGCTTTCACCAAGCGTTTGTGTTCAAAATTCACCAATACCAATGAGACAGGCACAGTAGTCACACAAAAAAGAACGAATTCACAAAGAACGAGCCACATCTCACACTAGTATTCTTTTGAATTGAAGAAATCATATATATATATATATATATATATATATATATATATATATATATATATATATATATAATGTGAAATTAGGTTCATCGTTGGTCAACTTAAAAGCAGCACAGACATGGCAATAAAAATATGCATACGTCGAATATCAAAGACGTTTCGTATAAAAATGAACTTTATCACATTTTAATACGAAAAGTTTTTTCAAGATTCCGTGTTGTACAATAATAGTCACAGATGGATTTTCCTATTTATTACCTTGTCAAAAGGATATGGAGCAATCGAGATATAAATTTCGTATTATTGTAACTAGAGAACTTTTCAGAGAAGAATGATCTGCTTCCAAGCAATAATGAACTAAATTGGAAAGCTTACCATTTTAGTTTAGGCAACGAAAGCAACGGAGTAAAGCCAGATTTTATTATGCTTTACTTGACAACTTACTCAAGACGATCGGATTTAGCAGAGCTGCGACAAATTCTGAATCAGCACACGTGACATGCGCATTGTACCAATCGTACAGTACAGCTTCCAGTTCCGATTCGGCTTCAGCACAGAAACGGGCGTCGTCCGGATACTTTGATCGAATTCGGATGTACGCGTTTTTGGCTACTTCCACACTGGCACACAATTCTGACCAGCCACGTAAGGTAAGAAGTCCGGATTGCGCTTCCGCATCTGTGTTCGCACCGGCAAGTCGATGAGTTCGTGCATGGTGAACTGCCAGGGTTTGAGTTCGACTCAGAACACAATGTGTGACCAGTTGGACACGTAGTCGACCGACGAACCATGCCAACTGATTGTCCGCATTAGTACCATCGGCATCCGGTGGAACGAAATGCCAGTGCTCACGAAGTAGCACAAATGAAGTGTTCACCGGACGACCTATTTACCGAGTTCATCCAGAGTAGTTGATTGACCATAAAAATCATGACCGGAAATAGTAATGTTTAAAACTGAAGGTGAACCAGTATTACACGAAGAAGTATTGCAGTTCATTAATGAGGGTTTATTTGGTCGACCTAAGTAAACCGTGTGTGCGAACTTCGAATCGAACATCCTTAGTGCGAAACCACTCAAAAGCAAATTGTCTGATGTGCGTTCCTAGTGATAAATACTAACGAGTGAGACTAAACAGTCGTTAAAAAACGCATCCAATGTTTTCCGTTGGCGTGTGGGAAGTCGACACTGTAAAGCAAATAACGCAACAGAAGGCAAGTAATAATTGACGATAAAAGGTTAATTTTATTCACTATCTAGAACAAAAGCAAACGTGAGCGAGTTGCGCGTTATCCACCAGGGTGTACACGAGGGTGTCCGTGACATTTACGTGAAACCGGTAACCCTCGAAACCGCACCTGTTCAAAAGCATCCTAGAAGTATCTGCAACCGTGCAATCATAATGATTCGTAAAGGACAAAGAGTGAGGGCAACAGTTGGGCCGACAGCAGGCAGTAAATTTCGCTCGTCTGTTACGGTGTGCCACCGATGCGAATGTACTATTGCCGAAATGAAATGGGCCGTACCATCCGGTGTATGTGTGCATTTGTACTAATGAAATCCGAAGACTCGTGGGTTGCTCAATCCAAAAAACGAAAACGCTACGTAAAGTAGTCTGTCGTACAGTATCGCACATGGTGGCAACAAACGGGAAACATTCGCCTTCGGGAAAGCCAATCGGCATGAAACAATTGCCAAAAAACATGAAAATGTCATAGGAAGGTAACATACTGTTTTTTTTTATCCCACGCTAGCGCAATACAGTGGGGAAAATCAACCGGAAAAACTCACGATGAAATCGAAACAGGGGGGTCACAGCCTGACAGAATGGAATAAGGCGAACCAGAGGAAGTTCCGTTTCAATGAAATGGGCCAGAACAGCCTCAAGCATGGGTAGTAGGCGCAGAACTAAGTGGCCATAAAGCACGGGAAAATTCGGATTTGGGTTCGGTCCCGTGTTCGCTTGATCCGGCTTTGAAGGACGCCCCCCTGTCATGCTAGGATTCCATGTGATCCACTGATCAGGAATGAGCTCGTGCAAATGAAGTAAACTTGTGGTCCAATGTCTACTAGACACCGGGTCCGGATGAAACACGTCCTTAGAGGAGCTTTGATCGGCAAGATTGGATTCGGTAGCCTGGAACGAGCAGGATTTTTTGTATTGCACGAGATATAGTAGACGCACTTACCACAAAATTTTCGTCCAGATACTGGACTGCCAATGTGAGTTGTTCAGAGCGGGTGAAAAGGTGCACGATGATTCGATTGACCGCGTCCAGTTGAGATCCACAGTAATTGGTATGAGTAAGCTGCACCAATGTGAGATAAGAGAAACCTGAGTGCAATAACAGGGCAGTCAAACGTAAACAGTGAACTACAAAAAGTGTATGACTCAACACACGGATGGCAATCATATTCACCTCAACATCGCCGAAAGGGATGTTGACTACTTACTGCTATTTTGAGAAGAATATTATCGTAAAAGAGTGCGTAAAAACGGCAGCCAAATACGACTGAACACGTAGAACAAAAAGGACAAAATAACAAATTGCTGACAGTGGTTTAGAGAACTGACGCTGAATGACGGCACATTACATATGGACAGGAAAGAGCTGGTCAGCATGTGCAAAAGTGAGCTAAAGGATTTTCTGTCGTACGTAAAAAACCGCGGAGCGCAATACGCTGATGCGAACAGATTAGGTGTTGACTCTTCACATAAGATGGAACGAACTTTTATCGACAGAACATCCGGTAATTTTTTTACGAAATGAAGCATCAAACTAGCTAACTCTCGATGCTTCAACATAGACTAACTGCAGCAGATAGATAACCGTGGATATGGAATAAAACACATGGAAAGGCTGATTCTTCTGATGTAAAAATCATCACTGGTGTTTATCCAATAAACAATATTAGAAAGTTAGAGTTGACAAGTTTGATTGGGTGTTGGGGGGCTGCGCATCATCGACTTCGGTAGGACTCGAACCCACTTACTTCACGGGAATGAAAACGCTGCTACTTACAGGACTCGGAATTCCGAGCATTCCTCTTACCGGTGGATGTCCACATCTTCAAGGAACCACACTGTGACTACAGGGGGTGAAAGCATGACGCACCCCTTAGCTGGTTACGTCAGACCTCTTCTTGCTCGTCTTCGCATCGGATTTTTGTCAGTATCTTCTCAAAATACTAGATCTATATGCGGTTCATATTCACGGAGGTTTATTATCCGTCTGAAGAACTCCGGGATATCATTTGTACCACCAGCAACTTCCATGTCTTCTGACTAACGCAAGATCGGTTGGATAAGGAAGCGAAAGTCAGCCGGTTGGTAGACGGCTTTTAGCTGCTCATATCCATCGAAGAAGACTGTACCCTCATTGATAAGGACGAACTTCGACCGACCTACACAAAATTACCAGTTTTGACACCGATTCTCAGTCAACCAATTCATTTGAGCACCTGTGTGATTTGCGTGCACAAATCCTGGTTTACCCAAGATGTGGAAGATGTTCCTGTGCAGCTTGATGTATCTAAACGCTAACGACAAGGTAGAAAATTAGACAGGAGGAGGGGGAGATCTAACATACATCAAATCTTCCTGGAGCGGGGAGTCTAATGTTCTTTACAACTATCCATGAATGGAGTTGATTGCATAACTACTGAATGTTCATCACAATTTTCTCGCTACTAGGGTACATTGATTTCTAACCTGTGCGTAGTTCTGACCCGTTTGCAATTAACGTTGGATGCTTTCTTCCAGTCTTACGTGCTATTCCTTGCTCTTCAAACAGATGAAAACATGCACGAAATTGTTGATGATTCTAATCACGCTAGCACATATCTAATAACTTCTTCCAGTTCAACTGATCTTTGTCATTCTCCACCAGAGATGTCTCTGTTCTTGACTGCGACCGCCAACCATCGCAACAAAGATCTATTGACGATCCACCTATGAAACACACGTACAGTCAAGACAGGTTAAGCTTCGTTCAAGCGATTTCTTATCAGAGAATAATTTCCAGCTTGAAAAGACTCAACTGTTGTTTCGTGATTCTATTCCATTTGTTTATCATTCTCCAGTTGCATTAGCCCCATTACGGACACTCTAGATGGGATGAGCAACGCTGAGGTCAGAAACCGAGTATTGGGTACTAGTTCAGAGAATGTCCTATCACAGCGTATCCGGCTTAGTAGACTTCGTTGGTTGGGGCACGTGTTACGTATGGCAAACACACGTCTACCATACCGTGCCCTGTTTTCCGTTCCTCCTCGGGAGTGGAAGAAGCCACATGGAGGTCAACAGATGACGTGGGAGCGGGGAATGAGAAAATGTACAGCGAACTTAGGAAAAGTAGGTGCTCATGTCTTCGTGGTTAGGGTTCAAAAGATCTCTCAACCAGTTGGCTGGAGACATTGAAGGATATGACAGCGAACCGTGAACAGTGGCGATCGTGTTATCACTTTCAGTTGAATCAGAATGATTGATCAATGTGCGTTTGTACAGCTAGACTGCGTGTTTCGTGTGTCAGCTACTAGGGCACTCTTTCGATTTCTCATCCCTGTACATACACTCTCTGTCCACTTTGTATATTCATTCTTTCTAATTCTACGTGCAACATGGTGAGAAAAACAGTAGTCAGTGGGGCTTGCTTTTCTGTTTACCGCTGTACGATGATTATGACTCTGAAAGCAATACTTGCTCTTTATTGCCCTGTTGAAACCATTTTAGTATGCAAAGGCAGAATAGGCCTTCCCATTTAAACTCTCTACGTGGGCTTAGGGAGTATGGCTGCAAGCGTCATGATAAAATAAACGTCAAAAATTGCTCACAGATGATCAAGGCGTAGGTTAAGTGCCTAAATGCATTATTCACCGGTAATTCCTGAGAACCAACGACAGGTTTGTGCAAAGGCAAAAAACTCTTCTGACGGAGAAGGCTTGAACACTCCAGGCTCTACGCTGCCAAGCTTGACGCTGCGTGTATTCTCATCAACCGATACTCCACTCTTTTCTTCCTTATGTGAAAGTATAACAATCGAGCGACCCTCCTATGATGATACAGTAAAACCCCTCAATAAGGTACCCGTCGCAGAGAGGGAAACTTTTCGACCTCCAGTTAGTATCTACATAAAAGCTAAGGACACATCCAGGTCATCTGAACAAGGGACAGTTCGCAATGCCCCCTTGGACCAACAGATCTCAAAGTAACACTATGCCAAGTTGTGGCAAAATTGCTAAGCACAATAACGAACACCATTCACATTGTGCCCGAAAATGCAGCGAACTTCATCACAGGCAAACAAATGGTCTGTTTGTCTAGTGTGTGCGCGGAGCACCATTTTACCTGCTTGTCCACGTTTTAAAGGGCGAGTCTGTCGACCGACTGACATTGGTGACACGCAGCTACCAATCTCACACTGATCTTATTCTACGACAGTCTGCAGTTATCTGAACATCTAACGTGACCAACGCCAGCGGGATACAATCGATTGTCGTGGGGGGCCTAAAATTACAAATTGCACAACTGAGAGCAGACTGACACTCAATCGATAACAATTTGTTTACAAGTTTTGTCGGCCAGGAAGAGCTCGTACGGATAGAGATCTGTTTCAAGTGTGAACGGGAAGGTTAGAGCCGTTCGAATGAAGGAAGGCGGTTCATCAACGCGAAACATTGCAAAGGCAGTTACGTTACTAAGCAGGATAAAATCATGAGCCTCTTGAACTACGAAGCCATAGGTAGGTGTTTTGAGATGATGCAGCTGCCTGTTGTGAGGAGTCAGCAGTGGTGCGAACGCAGGAGAACAGTAGCATTGAATGCGACAACAAAACCGGTTTACGAAACGCACACGTTTGTACGCAACGTAAGCTGACATAAACTTGTTGCCGAACATTACACAATAATCCACTGTCGCCCGGATCGTTACCACACCTCCTCTCGTATTACCATTCACAATTTTCCTGTTCCGTGAATGGCACGTATGATGACAACAAAGAGAGTAACAACTGAGTTATGCATTAAGCTCGGAGCATAAACTTCAGTTCTTTTTATTTTATTTTTCTGATTGTCAAACATTTGCCAAACATCAACCCAATAGCACGAGAAAACAGACGAAAAAATAACTGAAGTATTTTTACCAACTGAATACAAAAGGCTTTCGTTGTTCTTCGCCGGTGGAGATCGAGTGTTGTAAGTCAGAAGCCTTCAACTATGAAGATTTGTATGGAACTCCACTCAAACTACCAATGCCACTGTTGCAGATTATCCATGCTGACACCATGGGCTTTCGCGTTGGTGAAGTATGCTCCTTCCGCTGTAATTATGCATAGGCCAAGAGCAACAGAGTGGTAGTCGCGGTACGGAGAAGCTGCATGTGTTCGCGGTTAGCAGTGCGTCACGTTGACTTCAGGAGTACATACTATGATCGCGCCACATTTTAGGGGCAGATACCTATCTTGAAACGCTGCGTCTACAGATATGAGGCAAGTCGCTACCTCTCTGAGAGCGTGCATTGTCAGCAGTGAACTGGTTGTCCTTCGATTATGAGGACGAAATACCTCTGTTAAGGAAATTAATCACACCGATCACAAACGAAGGCCTCGCGGAGGAAGAAATCCATTTAACTCGTTTAGAACCCTTGTGAAAACTGACTATCTCTGGCTTCCTCACACTTCAGACAAGTTTACCACAGTGTTTTACAGGTGGGGTATACTCGGTCAGGATCATGGGAAGTTTCGGGATACTTTCCGAGTTTTCCTACATGCAACCGACATCTGAAGAAGACTCGCCTGTAGAGGTGGCATCAAAAACCAGGCCAGAAAAGTAAGAGACAGTGGAATATCACTGACGGCAAACTGCATAATTTTCAGAAAATAAAACTAAAATCCTTTCAATCTAAGCCCTGGGTGCGCAGGCCACCTTGACGAAGCATACATCAAAATGTTTACAGTTTGAAGACATCTCCATGGATAGCATTGTAAATCAGCCAAACGAGGTTTATCAGTTGGCATACAAATATACCTTCTATGCAGTGAGACATGATAAACGAGTTCAAGAACTAACAAAATCTATAAACAAGATACAATATTGATCAGAAAACGAACGCCATGAGAAAACGGCACATAGACAGGAACGTTTATAAACTTACCAAGAACAATAACAAACGATCAAGTGGAACAATACGCCACGACACACAGAAAGCGGATAATGCGTCCAGGGACTAAATGCAAGAAATAGAGGCAACGAGCCGGAGAGGGGGTGTAGAAATTATTGACCGAACCCGGAAACAATAGAGAAATCGAGTAGATAAAAACAAACAGCTCCAAACGTTAAAATGGCAGAAATGTTCGGGTGCGGAAAATATTGACGAACCGACGAAACGTAATCCACACTTGACAAAACAACAATAAACGCGTGAGCGAATATCCCGTAAATGTTCAAATTAAAAAAACAATGGCCGTCGCTGTTCTTAGTTGAACAAATACAACCAACTTTACGTGCACGTGAATCGATGAACAACTATTAGTTTGCTTGACATACCACCGCGAAATAGAGAGAAAGACTTTGTGATCAAAAACATTCATTCAAAATCCGGCAATGAAAACCATGAGACCCGGGTTGTGCGCCACGAAAGAAATCTACAGAATGACAACGTTGCTATTTACTATCGGGAGTAGGAAGCTCCGAAAAAACCAACTATACAAGGAACACTGTCAATCAAAACTGAATAAGAATAAATTTTAAAAAATGGCTGGTACATGAGACAAGACCGACAAATGACGGGGCAAATATTCGAAAAATGTCAAAGGCAATGATCACGCGAATTCCGACAGTGTATCTAACTGGACAGAAATTGGATAGAGTGAAATTCGTTGTAGATAAGCTCAGAACAAACAGCATATATCAACGCATATTCTGATGAAAAGTAACAGAAGATAAGCATGAACGCTTACTTTTTCACTCATGAGTTCATCCGTTGCATTACTACTTTCTGACAAACATGCGATCATGTAATCGCATAACGTCCTCAGAGAAACACTCATCGTGTTCATATGGAGTTTTGAAAGAATGCTGAAATACCATCAGTAGGGTGATGTAAATGAGCAATTTCCAATAAATCAACTGGTCGACGTTTTTCTGACCACCGGCAAACACTAAAATCCAAAGGTTATCGTTTCCGAACGCCTTGTCTTATAGACAAAAAAATGATTGAAAACATCTGGACTGCAGAGGAAGTGTGATCTAACCTACGATATACCCGCACAAGTCATACGAAAAGGTCTACTTCACAAAGAAAAATTATCACCGCAAACACGAAACAAGTGCTGTTCTCGATACGAGTAGTATAACATTGTGTAGATGACAGGACAAATTTCCCTCGGAAGCACATGACCGGTGTCGCGGATTTTGCCGGTCATCTGGTATGCGTACTCGGTACTCTTCCGTCTAATCACCCCTATACTTCAGTACTTCACAGTTGGTTCACAGCTGTAATCTTAGCTGAATCGAACGTCATCCAAGTGCAATGCCATACTACTCATATCGAAAATCCATACTTGGGGCCATGTGTCCTCGTTCTGAAGGTTAGTCCTATTAGTCGACGAGTTAACTTTGGAAGAATCACCGTGTGATTCTAAAAATGGGTTCTCCGTCCATACACGCTCCATTCGATTCGAATGAAATTACAGCTGTAAGTCTTATTCTCCCTCAGAAACACAAATGACCAGGATTTAAAAAATGCAGCAATCATGGGAACAACTTACCTAAGAGCCATTTTTGGTACGGAGTTCTGGGCAGCCAAAAATCTCAACACAACGCTAAAATACAATCATAAGAAGACAGTGCACAAAACATTTTAGAAACGACATCAGATTCCCCAGAACGGGAAGAGCAGTGAATTGTGAACGACAATGTGAAATGAGCTGTAGCTAAGATTTTCACAGACAAAGTTTCCATGAGGACGTTGGTCGTTGAGACTGATCCCAAACAGACATGCAAAAAGCATGAAGAGGATCACTGTGTACTGTTGAACTGGTAGCTCACTTCATAACGCAATACGGTGTGATACCGTTCAAGATCAACAAATCTGTGTAAGAGCCTCAAGGTTCAATTAACTTCAACCGAAAGCGGTTCGCAACGATTAGCAAATGTTACTCAAACAAAGTCAATAGACTACTATTCCCGCTATCCGCGTATCTAAAGTTCATACTCGGTTGATACATAAAAAGTCCGGTAACTTACTGGGTTTCACAACTGAAGAAGTAAATCTTTGGATAAATTTTTTTTACAGTTTATATACGTCTGACTCCGGAAAACTGAGTGTCCTAAACAATCGAGAATAAGGTTATTTCGATCTACATTTGTTTAGGCTTAGTAACTTCGATTTAGTCGAAAATGTTGAGGACAGTTCTCGTTTGAAATCACATCGATTACTGTCGTTTGAATGTGTTGCAATGGGTTTTTTTATTACATGCTCACGCATGAGTGCAGTAGAAGGGGCATTTACCACATAGCCACGAAGACCCACTACACTGTTAGGGATAACCTGCAGCCCGACCCTGAGACTTGGAGTGGCGAAGAACCACATAAGGTCCCAATAAGTCAGGTGTGGTAACGATCCGGACGACAGTGGATTACTGTCTACGTGAAACTAATTTACCGGATTTGGCACAACCGAGAAACAAATTTCCGTGCATTTCGATCCATCCCTATCCTTTTGTCCCCCAGACACGGAGTGTGCTCAGCCACCATATTGCGCCTCACAAAATGCGAACGATCGATGGATTAGTTCACCGATCGTACTTACCGTACATGTCACAGTAAATGCATTGTTAGAAGCAAACAGTGGATACATAAGCCCTTGACTAGACTGTTTCAATTATCAAAGAGAACTCAGCACCGTGATGAAAATCAACATCATCGCTGTGAGTCATGACAGAGTGTAGAGGAGTTGTGTGGTAGGTGACATGAGTGAATGCAACCAAAACCGAACACGAAACTGTGCTTGATGAGCAGTGGTAGTCGACTGGCCTAGAGCATTTGATTATCACATCGTAGGTCAGAGGTTCGCATCTTGCCACTGCAGGGCACTTTGATGGTAGACAGTAATCCACTAACCAATTGGGACCTTATGCGATTCTCCACTCTAAGTTGCAGGGTCTAGCTGCAGACTGTCCCCAATAGTATAGTGGACCTCTGTTATGGGGATGCACAACCTGTTACTTCACTCATTCCCAAACATATAATTTAAGACAGTATACAAAAATCCGAAGTCGTATTAGCTTCAACTGAATTTACAACGGTTTCGTTTGGAGTAAAAAAGCATACTATTGTTGGCAAACCATGGCCATAACTTTGTATATTCCTTTCAGGGTTAAATATTGCACTTTCGGGGCTATCACTGGTGGAAATTGATGTTGTTGACCCTTTTAGGGGAACGAAGTGGCGGATTTTTTTTTCGGCTGATATAGTTCACAATCAACCATTAGCTACTATTATCGTTTTCAGTAGACAAGATCTGAACCCGAACCAGTCACTGAACAGTACACGTCCACGGTTGGATGTGGTGGTGCCAAGGGATACAGAGTAAGTTCCGCTTTCTGTGCGAAAACTCTGCACTCAATAACAACATTAGACCCTCTGTTATGGAATCTAACTAATAAAAAATTTCTGTACAACGTTCTACTAGGTGCGGTGACTTTAACTGCCGTTTCTCGACAAAAGCAAATTCGAAACCCAACACCATGGGAATGCGAAAGCACTAAGGACGCTGTACGATGATGACGATGACGAAGGACGAATAGGAGGTGAGATACCGAGTGTAATTATGTATACTAGTCCCAAACGGAACACAGCTACAGCACCCACTGAGTTCAATCATTTAGCAGGTGTTCCGTGAACTCCACTCAAGAAGCTTAACAATTACCGGTCTGAAGATAGATCTGGATCACGCAGATGAACTTTACTCATGCTCAACCCATACCAACCCAACCTACCAGCCTCTGTTCCAATTTCCGTTCGCAATAGTCATATTTGATGCGGTGTTATGGCATAATGAGGAACTGCTGAAAATGAGCTTGTTCGCCACTTTGTGTCATTGTCCCACGAGATCAAGACATTCTTACCATTCTATGAACTGGTCGCCCGAATCATTTCTTAGATTCTACCTACACCGAAGTGGATACGCATTGTGACTACGAACAGGTGAAATAGGAAATAATGGACGACGGGAATCTAACAGAATCTGTGAGGATATGAGCAAAGATGAATTTAACTGACTTTCAAGTAGTTTATTCAGAGAAATTGTAATAGGATTTCGGGACGACGACGATGATGGAGGTGGCAGCGATAATGTTAATAGTAACGAGTCGAACTAAGGATCATTTGCACTGATTCGGTTTTTTCTGTTGTCCGGTGTTCAATAAAAAAGAGGAACACATAATATACGCAATACCTTAGGGTCCAGAGAGACAGTTGAAATACCGGCAACAAAGCTGACTGTAATATTCCAGCGGAAATACAAGACTCTAAGTTGAACACTTACCAAAGAATTAGGCTTCCTCGACCGACCAACTGCAGCCACGTGGTCGTTCCATCTGAAACAAGAAAAGTGTGAGAAGGCCATATACTTACCCTACCGTTTGAGCTTAAAAGAGTAGGATTCTGATACATCACATGCTATCCACTTACCGGACAAGCGTTTGTACTCCTCCCAAACAGCTGAGAGAAGCTGTCGAAGATGCAATTGCTTTTCACCAGTATTCATTTCAATAGGATTAGGGATTGGAGCGGAGAACTGTCCGGAACTAGAACTAACCAATTGGCGAATGATTTGATTGAAGAAGTCCGGTAATCGGCTACTGATTAGACGGGGCAATTCTAACAAACTCGAAGGACCACAACGTTCGTACGTCGCTCGTATCTGTTCAGCAAGAAACGCTTTCATTCCACAAATTTCGTCCAAATCTGAGAAAGAGAGAATACGGGGGTAGAGCGTTTTCTTTGTCTTTTCAGAACTAGTGTTTTTTCGACAAGAATGGAAAGAACTCAGAAGATAAGAAATGGTTTTAGCTAGATTCACGAGAATATGATGAACGAAAAAAATGTTTGTCAACTGGATACGCAAAATATTCACCAAGTAAATAGAAAGTAACAGTAAAGCCCTGGCAGTCTCAACCGGAAGTATGGATTCTTCAGTGGTGCAACATTATCTCAAACCTACAACAAATTCAACGGAAGTACTGTAACAACGAGAAACAACATTTGGTTAGCGTTAATGTCGCGTTTTCCACGCCCCTGGACAGGAATCGGGAACATATCACCGAAAAACACGCGATGGTAGTACAGAAAGTGTCTCAACCAACGCAATCCGTATTAACCAATCCTTCAATCTGCCCATGATTTCACGTGATCTCAAAATGCATGATGCGAAAAAGACGAGAATAAACATGAAAACTGGCTCAAGCTTACCATACACATAGTACACTTGTAATAAACTAAACAAAACGAATCGATTGAGTTCCAGATTGTCCGTCATGAGAAATGGGTAACCGGGGACAGTAACCCCGCCTGGTATTGTGGCCCCCATGTTGCCCGGCATATCCGACATGCCGACGTTAGTTGCAATCGCATCCGCGGTCATCGAGCTCGCACAAGATTGGTGAGTCCCACTCGGTGCACCGGATCGATTGGCCGTACCAGTTACATTTCGGGCACCACATTGGAGAGTCTGAGGCCCTGTTGTGCCTGAGCCCATTGCCGTTCCGGCACCGACAGCTGCGCCGGTCATGAGAGAAGCCGATTGGGACGCTTGGGCCAACATGGCCGGAGAAATAGCCAAACACAGACCGTACATAACACAATCCGGGACTTGAATGCTACGACTGAGTTTGCAGATAATCCACTCTAGACTGAAGAGGAAATAGAAAAAATCAATTAGGCCCCTCAACTGAACAACGGAATATGCGAACAAACTAATTACCTGCTTAATGAGAAAAATCACGAAGATGATACTTCAGTTCAGTTCATCCAACCACCAACCTCACAGTACTGTGCACTGGCTTTGGTTGCTACCTTCCAGCAAGGTCGAGCTGAGGGCAGAATGAACAGAAGCACAGAGTAAAAAAGACCAAAACAAAAGCAGTAGGCAAAAATTACGGAGAAAAATCCAGAGTGCAACTACGGTACTGGCTGCGAAACCCAGCCATATCACTCAGTGTTTCCAACCATCTGATGGATAGATCTCACGGACCCTAACCCGGGAGTTTCACACGTCCTATCTGGCCAAGTCCACTGCTCAAGGTTTTCATATCTTTTTGCCATGTTATGAACTCACTACCTCGATCTGTCTTACAACCATTACTTGACTCGGAGAACCACATATACCGAGGATACATATTGACAGGCATGGGTAACTCATGTCCCAGCCATCTTAATCCGTTTAGATCAAGCGCTTTTTCTAGCGATCGACCTCTGGTTCCCAACACCCTACGTCTAACCTCAGCATTACTGATACGATGTTCCCATCATATTCGAGCAATGGCTACGAAGACATCGATGCTTAAACCCCGACAGTCTCTACGCGCCTTGTCTATAATGGTTCTTAAATTACTCAAGAATGAACAGAAATACCAATACAACGATTTTTATAACACGGTACACTCATTTAACTGATAGATTGGAACCGGAATAAGCGAGATAATACTTAAAAAAAAAACAAATAATTCACTCGGGCTCCTCTGGTCGTGATTTTATCGAGCACAATACGGTTAGGTGAAAAGTATACAACTCTCCAAACATTATTACTTCAAGATGGCTGTCTGCTATTACTGAGACAATCTTGCAAATCCGAAACAGTTAATACGGCCTAAATCCGGCTTGTTTACCGCGAATTGTGTCGAGGATATTGAATTTGCTAATCGTGAGTGCTGTTGACTCAAACAGCATGATAAAGGAGTCTTAATTGATGCGTTTTCTATGACTTAAGGGAAGTTCGAACAATACGTGGTGCGCAGTAAATTCTATCTCGGTAAATTGGCGAAATACGTAAGACTCCAAATACGATTCGTTTAGGAAACTGAGACTTTGAAGGACAGAACGATGTTGAATGACAACTTTAAACGAATCAGTTCTAAGGATCAAGTAGAAGAGCATATGCGACTGATAAAATACCAAAAAAAAAACAATAAAACAAAGCGAATAATTCGGACTCACTTGTAAAATAACTCTAAGGGCACTTCGAACGAACTTCCCGGGAACTTCCCATCACGTGCCAGTCGCACCTCTTCGTTGGACATAGCATTAGCATTGGCGGACGCTGAAGATGACCACAGTCGGAACAAGTTAACAAGAGTGATCAGAGTCTGTAAACGGACTTCGGGCAGCAATGTGTCAGCCAGACGATGACCAATCACATCTAAGAGAGTTGCCAGTAAATTGCAGGTTGTCAATGCTGATCCGGAATAGATCAATGAGTTCCCAGTCTGACTGGATTCTGCGGACGATTGCGCCAGACTGTTTTCTGACTCGCCAGTTGGCCACACTGGCTGAAGTTTGGGCAACAGCGCTGGAGGAAGACGAACACAAACAAAATAAACTTCCGGACATACAGACAAACCTTCCTCTGATCAGTTCAGTTTCAGTTTATACAACCACTAACCTAGCACCTCTGTGCTCTGGTTTCCGTTGCTACCTGCTAGTATCGTTCAGTAAATGGCAAGAAGAATAGAAGCGTCGAATGAAAAAGATCCAAAATTCAAACTAATGAGCGGAAATTACGAAGACAAAGAAGGAGTCCGAATGCAACTATGCTGCTGGCCGCGAAACCCAGCCATATCACTCAGTGTTTCCAACCATCTGATGTGTAGATCTCACGGAGTTTCACACGGCCTACCTAGCCAAGTCCACTGCTCAAGGTTTTCATATCTTTTTGCCATGCTATGGACTCACCACTTCGACCTATCTCACAACCATTACCAGCTTCGGAGAACAGCGTACGACGAGGAAGTCTATCGGTGGGCATGTGTAACACATGTCCTAGCCACCTTAATCCGTTTAGATTCAGTTCATGATCCACAGACTGACCTCTGGTTTCCAACACCCTACGCTTAACCTCAGCATTACTGATACGATGTTCCCACCATACTCGGGCAATGCTACGGAGAGGTCGGTGCTCGAACATCGACAGTCTTCGTCTATCTTCTACCCCCAACGGCCATGTTTCTCAGCCGAGAACGGACCTAACTGCCGCGTTGTACCCTCGGTCCTTGACAGACAATGGGTGTCGCGCCGACGCCACAAATGGATGAGATTAGCAAGAGCCAAACGTGCCTTCTGTATATGCGATGACACTTCATCCGATATCCACCCACCTCATTAGATGTAACTGCCCAGGTAATAAAACTTATGTATTTCAGCTGGAGCTTGCCCTGCCAAGACAAGATTTGGTGCTGAGCCAACCCAGTCCTGCAACAGCTTTCTCCGATACAAATTGGAAAACGGAATTGAGAAACAGACTGCACGATATAATCCGAGTCATTTAGTAAAAAAGCGATGCCACAATATGATGAAGTGAAGACCTACACTGAATGAAATGTGGTATGATATGAGAACCAAGATCATAGTATGGTATTCTCAGTGGTTCTGAATACTGTTGTTATTCGCAAGCCACAGCTGATGATTTCTATAAGTTTCTTGTCGCCCAGTTCATCAATCGGGAACAAATGAGGTGGTATAAAGTCGTATATTCGTCCTGTCCAAAATAAGAGTACGATGGAAGAAAGACTTAATAAATTAAACAAACAACTAAACTGTTATAACTGGCCGGCAAACTTGACATCGAGAATTGAAATGGAGAGACACAGCCCACATAAGTATCGCATGGAACCGTGCAACGATATTAGCAATACCGCATTGTAGTTTAGCGTAGCAAAGTACAATGCATTGTGTCGAACAAACAAAGGAAACAATTTTAAACAAACAGGATTAGAGACATCTGAACCGTGAAAAATACTCGCTCAAATTACTGTTCAGGTAACATCCTGTTTAGAAAAAGGAACTTTTCTCATACATTTGAACCAACAGACTTCGACCAAAATATAATTTCTCCACGAAATTACTTCATTCCCGGGTAATTTAATATTCCTACTTTCGTATTTAATTTGGTTTTTTTCGTCGCTGTGTTTCACCGTTGCATTTTTTGGAATCTCTGACTAGCTTCAAAAGATCACCCGGACAAACTGTAAAAACAGTAGAGCTGATGCCTCAGTTTGACTTGTGTTCGCCGTCACCAATAGGCGCACGATACCCTGTTGTGTTCGGCTTATCTCACCAGCTGGAAGGTGGAACGGTCTTATCGAATTTCGCGTTCTGTATTCGAGTTACTGCCCAGTCCAGGGCTATTCCACAGTGCGATTACGGGTCCAGGACGTTTGACCCAAGTGATCAATTGTTATTACCGTGTGAGACCACATGTATCGTACGTCTTCTGTGCTGTGTCTACTTGGCTGTGTCTTATGTTCTGTGTGTGGTACACGCAGTACAATTTGTGCCATTCAGTCTCAGTGAGTTGAGAAATTGTGTCAGTTGTCGAAAATCTCCCTGCAGTTCGCATTCTTTCAATCCACGGACAGAATGCTTTGTGAGCACTAACCAATGGCAAGGCCGGCATATCCGACATAGCAGTGAAGTTGTGACGCGTGTGCCCATGAACCAACCAGTTTATCACACGTCACTGTTCAACTCAACCTTTGACGGGCAACTTACTGTCAATCTTTCACAGCAACTCGCCAACCAATCAGGCTTTTGACACACTGTGATTCGACTTACCCAGACATATCTGCGCATCAAGCTGGTAATCAATAACAACGCCTTACGTGTCCATGCATTCCTTGCCTCATGCTATATAAAGCGTTCATTTTTGGCCACAATTGAACACAATTTCTACACTTGTTTGTGATTACTTTTCCGTTGGATCGAGGAATCACTGGCCGGGGGTAATCCAGAGGTTTGCACACCGACACAACATCAGTTGCGTACTACTTGGTGATACAACAATTATCCAGGTTACTAAGTGACCATAAACTGAGTTCCCGCTCCGGGGGGCGGAAATTTCGAGTAAACCGGGATTCGTTTTACTCGAAGGGATGCACTCATGGCGAGTTACCTTGTGACACAGAAAGTAATTCTCATGTGTGAACGTATTTGTCGTTTGGAAATCTCAAACAGAATGAACCAAACCTAAAAGGAAACGAAATGTGTTTTAAGGTGTGGGATTATTGTGGGATTCTTCACAAACGAAGCTGCATTTATTGGCGGTAGCACAGGTTAGCCTAAAAGTATGACAATGTTGACTCAGTGGTCCCGCGTAACATCTTTTGGAATAATCATGAAAAAAAAGAAAAGAGAATGAAGTACGGCGTACTCAGGATGCGATTCACATTATTTGGTTCGACCTCGCGACATGCCAATATACGACACATGGTCTCCGCGACTGCTGGTGTCGTCAACTGATCGGAATGTTGCAGTTGTACAAATTTTTGAAGCAACAAGTGTAGAACCCTGGGAAAGTAAACAAAAAAAAACAATTGCCAATGTCAGATTAGGATTTCAATCAAACTGCTCAGTGACGTTTTATTACTATTATTGTTATCATCATCAAGTACAGAAAACTAAGTATTCTTGTCTATGGCCATTGGTGCGTGCGAAGCTGATTCCCTAGTTCATTAAACCGGTAATAAAAAGGTGATGAAACACTCCTGGAACGATCTGCCATGTAACGCCAATGCTTCGATTCATCTTCGCTAGACTTCATGGATAAAGTATACTTAGTACGTCCCGATCGAATAATGAACCCGGCATGCATAATCACTTAATAAGTCAGCCGACAGACTATCCGCGTTGGTTTTCGACAATCTACGTATGACGCTTTTCTGATGCATGCGGACACTACTATCACAAATACTTTGTGACTAACTTTGGCCATGGATAACCGGTAGGAACTCAGCAGACAACGGAAAAGAGTAATGAAAACCTACAGAGACTGGATATTTAAACAATTCAATTACCACATTTATGCTAAGACAAGATGGTTCCCCATGGGATAAAAGGTTGAAAATCCATGACAGCAGTGAACCGATAAGCCGGTTAATCGGTGTAGTGATTCGGAAATGCGAGGACAGCTTATTTGGTAAAGCCATTTTAATCACGGTTAACCGCAGGAGAGCTATTCCTCGAGCCGCGACCTGGGGACGCAGCCAGTAGCATACACTTGCTCTGTTCGGATTAGACAACCGGGCATAAATCCGTCGAAATATCACAACTATTATCTCAGCGAAATCTGCCTGCAAGAGACAAAGATAAAAGATATTCACCTCAATTATTTTTGGACAACCATCTGAGGGCTGTCGCTTTGTTCACAGCCGCTTAGAAAATCAGTCTAATATGAAATAAGTGGACGCAAAAACATTTCAAGTCAGTTTAGTTTTAACAACCCCTGATCATGAACCAAGTGCGGTCGTTCATGTTACTATCTCACCGAAAAACCTCACTCGAAAAATCAAACAGTCAGGAGTGTGAAAAAATGATGAGAGAACTACATATGACATTACAAAGTAGACGAAGAGCGCCACTAGCCGCGACATACCACCATACCTGGTCACTGGTTAGTTGAATCTCTTTAACCGATCAGCGAAACGTAACGCATCCTACATGGTTAACCCACTAGGCAAGTATTTTATCTCTCTCTTTCATGTCATAAACTGATCAATTTCACTTGTTTTCCAGTCACTACCTGTCCCATCGAACTTTTCTCGGAAAAACACAAAGCAGTCAGGTAATCTTTAGTGTTTCGTCTAGGTATTGCTGATGTGATGCTACCAACATATATGAATAATGCTGCAAAGAAATCAACGTTCGAACATTCAGCGTTGTTTTTTATATGACGTTTGCAGTGGCCCGTATTCTGATCACGACGAGACTGCGCCTGAACGTGGTGTGATGGCTTGCGCGCCTCTATGACTCAAAGAGCAATACGGGATGGTTTAAGCCGGAGATGCAATCATACCTGACAAGTCAATGGGTACAGGCTCGACAAAGTCCAGTCTCCTGGTCCTCCAGGTTGGGGGTCGATCTGAGCTGGCAACTCAATCGACAAAATCAGTGGAAGAATAATTGATCCAAGCAAATGAGCTTCCACTAAGCCATTCCGCTGCCTTGTGGATAGGTTCTTGTTAGAACTAAATGCTTTGGTTGAGAACCCTAATCGTTCTCCTGCTTTGTGGCTGGAAACCCTAGCAGTACCCACCCAACATCTCCCATGAATCGCACGAATAGAAAGAATTCCATACTACATCGGTCGTCAAGCCGGATAATCAGGACCGCGCTGCCCATTGCATCGAGCGGGGTGGGTAGTGATAAGTGGGCTACTGCTCACATTTCTCACTCTTATATTCAACCTTTGTCTTCCGCCCCCAACCACGTCTCTTTGCCCCATCTATCCACTCATAACGCTCCCACTGATAACATGCCAGAAACTCGCAACGATTCATTGTCAAACAGTGTCGTTAATAGTCCTCTGTCTTATAACTCACATTTTCTCAAGCCCCGTCAGCCTCTGAATCTCGGCTCCTTTAACGTGCGCACTCTCATGCAGGCCGGTCAGCAGGCGTGCCTAGCGCTGACAGCACATTCTCTGAAGATTGATGTCTGCTGCCTCAGTGAAACGCGTATCCGGGATTCGAGCAGTGTGATTCAACTAACTGCTCCTGGTATTTCATCGAGGTATTTTCTGCGCACTTCAGGATACGAAGTAGCTCCAGCTGCGGGTCAACGTGGTGTAGGAATAGTCTTGACTGACGAGGCTGAGGCTGCCCTCTTAGACTGGATCCCGATTGACAGTCGTTTATGTGCTGAGACTCCAGTGGTCAGTTGGCGTTCGAAAGAATAGCTGTGTGAAGCGCAGTTTGTTTGTGATCTCGGACTGCAGTTCGGACGCGCAGAAAGATGAGTTCCATGATGAACTCGCCACCCTCGTTCGCAGCAGTAAAGGTTCTGACATTGTAGTGCTAGTTGTTGACTCAATGCACAAGTTTGCAAACTTAGTAAGTCAGAAGGTTGTGTAGGTGGCCGTCGTGCTTTACCCGTTCAGCGTACATATAACGGGGATAGGCTTCTCCAGTTTTGTGCAGACAATTGATTGTTCTTGTCTAGCATAAATTTCCGACACGAATCGCGTCGCACAGCGACATGGAGCTCTAACTCTACAGGCACTCTAAGCCAGATTGATCATATAGAAGTAAGCCACCGGTGGCACAGTTATGTTCAGAACTGTAGATCTTACTGGTCCACGTACGTAGAGTCCGACCATGCATTAGTTTTAATGTGATTATCTCTCCAGCTCCATGGTTATTGTCGCAAACCACAAACCCGGTTAACCGTGCAGCGTTTGTGTGACCCAGAAGTACGCACCCGGTATGAGCAGAAGTTAGCACATGAGCTAGGATCTACGACGAACGGTAATGCAGATGAGCATTGCGCTCACATCAAACAGGCGATGCACGTGGCAGCAGCAAGAGTCGTTGAGTATAATGGAGCAAAAGCGTCAGCTCTCGAACTGTAACGAGACGAATAAGATACTAAGACATCTGCAGAAGCAAGTTACGAAAAGCCTTAAGAATGATCGCGAAAATTGGTGGATCAAGGTTGCCGAAGAAATGGAAATAGCAGCTGCATCAGATAACAGTCAAAGGCTGTCCGTACTTATTCGTGACACCGGTGGACGGCGCACCCAGGTCAGTGAAACGATTTGCGATAGAAATGGAGAACCCATCCATGGCAAACAGCAAATGATTGACCGTTGGGCCGTTACTCCTGTGTCAACAACTGCGACTCCTTGGGTGGTATCACTTGAGCCCCATCGGGAGTAGAAGTAGAATCATGTTTTAGACTACTAGAGTGTGGAAAAGCAGCCGGTCCCGACGAACTTCTCCCAGTTCTTTACAAACTGGGTGGAAATGCTTTGACAAAATCACTTACGACCTTGCTCTGTGGCGTTTGGGGCGAGGATCGTATTCCGTTAATATGGAGCGAGTTATTGATTGTTCCTATCTTCAAGTAGGGAATACGCAATGACCGTAGTAATCATCGTGGGATTAGCTTAATTCCAATAATCACTAAGGTATTAGCCCAAATTTTGCTGCACCGTTTTACACCCACTCGCAAGAGGAACACCTGCGAACAGCAGGTTGGATTCCGCCCACGTCGAGGATGCATTGTACAGATTTTTTACTCTTCACCGACTACTTGAAACGCGTCACATGCACCGCCGAACGACAATAATGGTTTTCTTAGACTTGAAAGGCGCCTTCGATTCAGTTGATCGAACAGCGCTTTTCAGTACTCTTCAGCGAAAAGGCATGCCACAGAAGTTCGTGAACCTACTGAGATCATTGTATTCTCATACTTCTGGCCGCGTTAGGGTTTACGGTGAACTATCCGGTCGGTTCGAAATGACAAGCGGTGTTCGACAGGGATGTCCCATGCCTCCATTTCTGTTCAACTTCGTCATGGACGAAATAATGGAGAGTGCGCTGCAAGATTGGACGTCAACGATTCCGAGCTTGACGTTCGATGAGGAGGTGCTGGCAATTGTCGGCCGCTTCACCTACCTCGGCAGCAGCGTGACGACGGATGGGAGCACAGCAGTAGAGGTGAGCACGCGGATATCCAAGGCTCGAGCAACGTACGCTGGACTGAAGCACTTGTGGCGGCGACCTGATATTTCACTGAAGTTGAAAGGTACTGTGCCGCAGTGCGTTCAGTTTCGTTGTATGGTTGCGAGACTTGAAGTCTGCATGCGGAAGATATTCGTCGTCTTGAGGTTTTCGACCATCGATGTTTGCGTAGTATCGCTAGGATTGGGTGGAATAGCTAAGTGAGCAATGCTGAGGTCAGAAATCGAGTATTGAGTATTAATTCGGAGAACGTTCTGTCACAGCGCATCCAGATTGGTAGACTTCGTTGATCGGGACACGTGTTACGTATGGCAAACACACGTCTACCATAACATGTCCTATTCCTTGTTCCTCCTCAGGAGTGGAAGAAACCACGTGGAGGTCAACAGATGACGTGGCAACGGAGAATGAGAAAATGTACAGCGAAGTTGGAAAAATTAGGTGCTTCACGTCTTCATGGTTGGGGTCCAAAAGATCCGTCTACCAGTTGGCTGGAGACACTGAATGATATGGCTGCGAACCGTGAACAGTGGCGATCGTGTTGCCACTTTCTGTCGAATCAGAATGACTGATCGATGTGCGTTTGTAAAGTAAGACTGTGTATTCCGTGTGTTGGCTACTAGGGCATTCTTTTCTTTTCTCATCCGCGTAGGTCCACTTCCTGTCCATCTTGTATAATCATACTTTCTAATTCAACGTGCAAGATGGTGAGATAGGAAGTGGTCAGAGGGGTTTGCCCTACTGTTTAACGCTGTACGATGATGATGATGTATTCTGATCCCTGTAAATGAGCTGTTGTAGGATAAATTCGATTGGACAAAAGAATGTCAAGTCAACGAAACAGATAACTGAGTTTACAAAAGACAAAAGCACAAACTGAATGTAATTTTTTCCTGTACTCGATCGTGTAAGAGTGCACTGGAAGGGGTACGCCCAATAGCTTATAGGACCCACTACACTATCAGGGATAACCAGCTGTCTATTCTTAAGACTTGGAATGGTGAATTGCATGTTCCAGTAGACCGGACTCGGTAGCGAACCGCGCGACAGTGGATTACTGACTGTCACCAAAGTTAGCAGTGGTGGCGGGATTTGAATCTCTGACCTTCCGCGGTCGTAGAGAAACGCTCTAAACCACTCGACCACCATCGGACACTTCATCCAGTTTTTGACCTTCGAGTGAGACTAAGCTGCCTAGATAACAAAACTAATCTGCCTGGTTTATTGCCTTTTCTTACCGAAAGAGATTCGACGTCTTACCTTCCCAGTCTTGCGGTAGCATCTTGGATTTTGAAAGTGTAAAAACGCATGCCGTTTTTCGAAAAAACTTGAAACTTATTTGGATCTTCACTCAGGACCGACATACCGTCGGTTTGCATAAGGCTTTCCCTTTTTACAATTGGTGAGAATAAAATAACACGATCTGCACTTGACAATAAAGTAATCGCTAGGACCACCTCAATACCGGAGTTAAAGTGAAAAGATGTACCCCCCTTGAACACGATTCAGGATTTTCTTATTTCGTGCTTGTGAATCTTTTCCACTGAATCTTTGATGATGAGTACAATGGAAAGACTGTACAGCATAGGTTCAAAGGCTCATTGCACTATCAGAGATGACCGAAAACCCGAGAGTTGAAGTGGATAACCACATGAAGTCGTGGTAGATCAGGAGTTTTACCGGGCCGGGCGAAGGCGGATTTCCATCTATCTTGGGTAACTCAGATCCTGAAAATTTTAGTGAAGACCCCAATGGGTTATTCGTGGCAAACGACAACAGTCGCGTTCAACAAGAAGCGGCCCCGTCTCATCCGCGCCTTCGGAACGTTGAACATAAATTGGCCATACTGCTGCCAGTTACCGCCGGTGTGGAACGACTCGCGACCGTCGCTCATTTCGGTCCACGTCGGTCCTCTTAGGTCATGCATCTGTCCGCGCACTTTGTCGCCTACGTCTCACTGGGAGATGAAAGTCAACCGTCCCGTCACATACCTCATACTGGAAATTTACCATTAATCTGATGTGAAAAGGTAACCGTACACTCCAATGTCGGAGCACTGTTACCTAGGTTCCAGATGGACGTTGGATTCAAATCTATCCAACCCTGCATGGAGCTGTCAATGCTTCCCAAGACCTAGAACTGGAATCACACAGAACATACGGATATCTGCGTTCTTCACTGCACAGCTGGATGTGCTGAAATCGATTTTTACGCATGTCAGGCATGATGATGCTCAAAAGTTTCGCAGACTCCATGACCACGAGCATTCGAGGATTGTGAGATGGAAAAAGGTGGATAAACTGTGGCAATCGGTAATAACCGCATGGTTTACCGTCTGATTCGGCTACTGGTTCACGAAAACCGGGTGTTAATGGAACAATCAAGGAGTTTAACGGCTCTCTGATTTAAACTCAGGAGCGCCGTATGGAATGTTGGGTAGAGCACTTCGAAGGAAATGTAGAACGGTATGATATATGTTCCTGTTTCATTGCGCAATCAACAAGAATGATGAAAATAAAAGCTGAACCCACCAGAACGGGAACAACTAGAGATGGTATCTTGAGACACTGACTATTTTTCAATATCATCAGATGACCGAAGCGGAGGATATTCTGACGCATCATTTCATAATTATCGGAAATGCTTGTGTAAATCAAGCACTTTAATTGAGAGTAGTGGTTAAATCGATTACATCTTGAATGTATGCACCAGAACAGATCAAGTGTCTATGATGAAAACAAAAACAATGGGGATTTAGGAAGAGCAAGATGGTTTAATTCCTAAATGTCTGTGTTGTTGTGGTACTTTCAAATAGTTAGAGTGGGTATCGAGCCGAAAAATTTAATGGGATGGAAAGTAACACTTCTTCAGGACTGAAATGTGGTCACTGAGTCGTCCTAGTATGTGAATACAGAAACCCAAACAACCTCCGCAAATATAGAAAACGATTAATTTAAAATAAGGTACTCACAGCATTCGCAAGTGCACGGACATTGTGCGAATCAAGTGGTGAGGCAGCGGTTGAAGACGTCCCCGAGCAACCAGTCCATATGGTAACGTGACCAGACCATTATTCAAAAGTTTGGGCCACAGACGCGCATAAGGTGAGGGGGACGTATTGACATCGGTCTCGGCGAACCAAAGCATGTCAACCAGACGCTGAATGAGTTGACTGACTTCCGTGTCTGTGCTATCTGCAAGCATAACGATGGTTGGACGATACGGATGTATTATTACTCACGTGAAAAGTGTGCCGCTAAAACCGAACGTCGGAATGTTCAGTCGCTTACGGTGGTGGACTGGCAAGCTACTCTGTGGAATTTAAATGTGATCTTTATAAGTACGAAGATATAAGCTAAAAACACACTACACTGTGTACTCTGGATGATAATGCTGCATTTTTACAAAGGATATCCTGCAGTTAATGTGATTTTTCTGGCAAACGGCTTGTTGATACTCAAAGGTAAAATCACACGCACCACACACACATAGCCAATTGTCGACGGGACAAACAGTGTGATAGGCATGTGGTTTTTCTATGAAAATCACCATTCTGACTAAAGTGGACACGGTGAAAATGATCCAACACACTTCGCACAATCTGTATCTTTGAACTTCATTTTCAGATTTGTAACGAGGAAAGCTTGTTACATACTAATAAGTAGCATGAATAACAATGGTAAATTCACAGGTTTGCGTAAACTTTGCAACGCAAACTTTGAGCTGACAGCTAACGAAAACTGAGCAAAAAACAGCTTTGTGCGTGAATCATGTAAGCCTTCGAGGTCTTATTTCAGGTGTCGTCACTGCTGCATCGTGGGTTGAGTATTGCGCTGATTAAAGTGGTAGCAGATAACCTTCAGATATCATTTTTGGTGATTTTTTGCAGTACCGCCCTCCCTCAGCCTACCTCTGCTACACGATCACATTACATATACTGTAAGAGGTAATAGATTTTTCACAAAAACAATTTCCGACAGCACACAGTTAGCATTTTTAAGACGATAATCATATATTTAACGGACAACTACGCTAGACGGATAAGACGAATCCCAATAAACTTACATGCATTCAATATGACAAAAAGTTGTTTCCAAGTTAACTGAGAGGCAGAACTTGGTATGGGAGTATTGATGTTGTCCATGTTCAGCACAGAGTCGATAAGAAGGCGCATCCGGTGGAAAATACGCGTCTCCATCGGCCTCAAAGCGGGAGGCATCACGCGCGGCAGGTGATCGTGGCTCTGATGACTTTTCCGTAGCACATGCTGCCACAAACAGACCGGGGCGCTAGCCAAATGCATCAGACGGCTCTGACGTTTACGAATATGCATTGAACGATATGATGACGGTGGCAAAATATCTGGGAAACAGAAAATTAGCAAGAAATTAGTAAGCCAGAAAAAGTGGTCATACCGCTTTAGAAGATTGTAACAGAAATAGTACACCACAATACCCTCAATCAATTTTTCTCTCTTCCATTGTACAAACTGCCCGGGAAGCTGGCTTTTTCGATAGGAGCATGATACTGATGATGCGCAAATCAACTTTTTATTTCTACTACACGTAGGTACTGTCGAAATTCATGTCCCATAGTTGTTTTACAGACTTAGCCTATCGCGTCCATGAAAGGCTGAACCCAGTTGGCCTCCAAACTCAAATGCGGGGAAGGTGCAACGCTTCCCTTCATCAAGACCAAGAGTAAATTCCCAATCACACTTAGATCGTGACTTTAAGGGTAAAAGATAACGAAAACTGAATACTTAAAATGCCAACGGTTTTAACACTGTAAGTGCATGTAACAAATAAATAGTCATGAATGCGCCCACATGATATCCAACGGTGTAGTACATGAAACTGTGCATTATCCTGAAGCAAATTACTCGACCCAGAGGCATGTCTGATTAGGCAGACTGGAAATTTCTGTGTTTGGCTTTACGAATTGTGTTGTTTAGTGTGTCGTTGATAACATTACTTGTACGAAATGAACCTTGAATTAAAGTCGATCAAACCAACTGATGTAATGGGTTGTGCGGATGTAAAATCATGGAAATATTTTCTTGGAAACTCCTTATCACAAATCACATTCTCGTGAACCCCCGAAGTCTCTTGATTGAACAAACGAATTAGGTCGATGACCAAAATGGCTTGCGATGCACTTGGAATTCCTTCGTAGGTGCAATATGTGACGCATAATGCCGGTCTTAGGTCGGTCGAAGACTGATGCAGCTAAATTTTCATCATCCCATTTTGCAGTGGCATGAAGCAGCTCAATGAAAAATCTTATCGTTAGATACATTTGGGGCTTTCTGGCCAGTTTTTTATCACAATGCAGGTAAAATCGTCGTTCAGGTCGAATAGAGTGGTTTTCTGCAAGTCGCGTCTTGATGTTACACCATATTTTGCATGCACAATACGGGAAAAGGCTCGTTGGTTAGTGAAAAGATTTCATACAATGTCTGTCGATCGGCTTGCATAATGTTATTCCTCTTCCCTTCATTAGATTACCGGAATTTTCTGGTATCATTTGTAACTTCTTACACAGCGATAGAAAATAGAGATTCGATGAACTACACTAACATAACCCTGAAGTTGAGGTAATTTATTGAACGTGAACCGAAATTCCCTGTGCCATGGAACTACCACAAACCACAAGTTCACTGTTTAGTCACGAGATAATATAAAAATCTCCTGCTACTATCTTTTCGTTGTTTTGACTTCTTTCATTTAGGTAAACAGTTTAGTCTTTGGCTAGGAGAGTAGCCCCTGACAGTGTGGGGATTTATTCACCAATAATGGGAAACACTTGCCGTGGATTTCACAGCTATAAATGTAAAAATTACTCATATCCGACATCTTACTAGTTTTGGACTTTCAAACTTCAGGTAAGTTAATCATGATAACTAAAGTCACTCGACTTCAACTGGCTGCAGACCGGCACAAAATAAACGCAAAAAAATCTCATGGATTTTAATAGGTTCAATCTCAGTTGAGAGCCAGCCCGGATAGCCTTGTGGTTAAGGTGTTCGATTCACAATCGCTCACCCCGGGTCCGAGTCCCCGTGGGGGCTCGGTGGATGTGCACTGCTGATAATTCCCAACAGTGCTTCCATGGTTTTCAATAGTGAGTTGAGCGTTGAAGCTGCATGATGAATCATACCATACAAATCTAATCTCCTACTACTCAATTGCAAAGGGAAATTCATTAGGGAAAATTTGGGAGGAGGGCACAAATTTCGACAATAACTGTAAAAATAGACTGGAATGAACATTTCCGTATCATCATAGAGCACTGATAATCTTCGGTTTATCCACCCGAACGGCAGTCAGATGAATGGCGGCTGCCGTTACCTTTATACATCACAAAGTGCTGATTTCAGAACGATCGACCAGTGAGATTTCCCAGCTCTGATAGCCGCATTAAGATTGATGAGTCGCAGTCGAAAACTGAAGTGACACTTTCGACTCCAGTTATTACCGCAAGCAATGCAGAACGGTGATGTTTGTTTCATACGCAAAACAGCAGATCCATGGCAGCTGTTAGTCGCACACCAAAATGAGCTCAAACAGCGGATCTTGAAAAGTGCCTGGGTTTTTTCTATTACATGCTTGCGCATGAGTGCAGTGGAAGGGGCATTTACCCCATAGCCACGAGGGTCCGCTGCACTACTGGGGATAACCAGCAACCATACCCTGAGACTTGGAGTGGAGAATCACAAGGTCCCAGTAGATCAGGTGTGGTAACGATCCGGACGACAGTGGATTACTGTCTACCACCAGGGAATCAAAATCGATGACAGGAGTATGCATTCAAGTGCCACAAGTAACACTTTGAATGGGATTTTAAACGTCTACTTTCAATCGGAGCATTTATTAATCATGCACTACACTGGATGCATCAGCTTGCGTTACTAGCAGCTTAAACCAGATCAAAACAAATGGTCACATTGATATAACATAGGAACGACAATAATGAAGAGTGAACAATTGTTATCAGTGGTCATCAATCGTGTTCTTACAGATTAAACAGCGACAATAGAACAGTCGATCAGCTGCTGGCTGGTTTGAAGGTTATTGTCACACTCAACAACATGCTAACTGCACCATTGTCACAAATACGATCTGAAAGAATACGGTTAGGAAGTATTGAAAACCAACAACGGTCTAACGCTTCGGAAATGACGGGAGAGTTACAAATGCAAACTGTTTGGTGGATGAAAACAGAGAAGAACGGAAGAATGCCAGTGGCCTTAACAATACTCCGTCCCCCCCCCCCACACACACACAAAATCCTACGTATTTCTAATCATCGGATCTTTCAGAAACTCACACGAAATGCTTAATACATCCAGGTTTGATCGTCAGACTTTTATCTCTTCTTCAATTGTGTGCGCTGTGCACCCTTGCTTGTGTAACCGTTATCAACCGTGTCGAACACTGCGCGTGCAGGTCTTCTATTGGGAGACAATTCACGCATTTGGTTGTCGGTCCCAGTAAGGACTGCTGGTCATTCTTCGAATAACAAATTTCATAAACCCTTGGTAAATAATTCCACTATTCTAAGGTATCCCATCCTCATTCACCTTTTTGAGTACGAATCTGACGCTTCATTGTCAAATTGTTTCTTATCCTTAAAATTTTTCTGTTTTCTAACAACGTAGTCAGTGTTTCCGGCTTCATAAACTCTGGTCGAAGTTCACAACCTTCCACTTGCGTTAAATGCGTTTTCGGGTTTCCGCAATGTCACTTCTGACTCATCAGTGATCAGCACCAGTCGTCCATTCGGAATGAACTCCACGCTAATCTTCGTTGGTGCTCTCATTTCTAGTGATAGTGGTAAACTGAAGTGATTTTCGTTTCGAATCCGAAAGAAACAATCTTCTTTCTTTTGTATCCAGATGCGTTTTCCCCATTTTTACTTAACAGCTCCCCAATGATGTTTCGGGTCTTTTTGAAACAATAGCAAAAAGAATAGAAACATCGAGTAAAAAAGACCCAAAAATCGAAGTAAATGGAAATCAAGAAAAAAGAGATCGAATAAACTACATCACTGGCCGCGACATTTAGCCACATCACTAAATGTTTCGAACCATTTGGTAGGCGGGTCTCGCCGACCCCAACCCGGAAGTCTCACACGTCCTACTTGGTCAAGTCCACTGCTCAAGGTCTTCATACATTTTTGCCATGTCGTGGACTCACCACCTTGACCTATTTTCCAACCATTACCTGCCTCGGAAAACCACGTACATCGAGAAAGCCTGTCGCTGAGCTTAAGTAATACATGTTCCAGGCACTAGCATTAGCATGCTTACATTCAATACTTGTTCCAGTGCCAGAAAACTGGTTTCCAACACCTTACGACTAACCTGAGCATTGCTTATAAGGTGTTCCCACCGTATCTGGACAACGCTACGGAGAAGTCGATTTTCAAACACCGACAGTTTTCGCTTATCTTCCACCCTTAACGGCCACGTCGCATAAAAGAACCGCTCTAACTGCCGCATTGTACACTCGACCCCTGACAGACAGACGGATGTGACGACGGAGCCACAGATGGTTGAGATTGGCGAAAGCCAACCGCGCCTTCTGTATATGTAACGGCACTTCATCCGACATCTGACCGACTGGCGAAATGTAACTGCCCAGGTAAGAAAACTTATCTAACTCAGCTAGGACCTCCCTGTCAGAGCAACGTTTGGCGTAGTGTCAACCCACTCTTGCAGCAGTATTTTGCACTTTGAAGTTGCGAAACGCATCTCAAACATCGTCACACTATTTTTTAGGCTATCTGGGAAAGCTTGCAATTTACCTGGATCTTCACTCAAAAGAACAGTATCGTCTGCGCATTGCAAGTTGGGCAGTATACTATTTGAGTGCAGATCAATGCCGCTATTCTTACACGAGGATAAGACTATCTCAAGGAATATTTTGATTACAAAATTAAAGAGCAGGGGCGAAAGAGGGCAACCCTGACGAACACCAATTCTTACGGTGAAGTAGGGTGAAAGATCGCCGTAAGTACGAACTCGGTTTTGGATGTACGCATGGAAGGATTAGAAATAAATTGGAAAAATATTAATAATAATAATAGCATTAATAATAAACTGGAAATTTCTCTGGCACACCCTTCATTGAGAAGCAGGAGTAGAAAACTGAGGTCGACTGAGTCGAATGCCGCCTTCAAATCAAGAAAAACAGAGATTACTGACCTATGGAAGGTATGTCATTGCTGTAAAATTCAACGAACAGTAAAGATGTGGTCAATACAACCTCGACCGGGTCTGAAACCGGCTTGATTCTCACGCGCACAACTTCCACGAGCGTCGGTTAACCGGTGAAGAATTGGCCGGCGGGCAGTTTAGATACGATACTTACCAAGCTAATTCCTGTGGTTTTCACAAGAAAACCTGTCACCTTTCTTGTAAATTGGCACAATCATCGATTCACACCATGCCTTGGTAATCCGCTCGCTATCCCAAATTACCCGCAGGAGTTCTGTTAACTCCGAAACCAAAGCTTCGCTTTTATCCTCGGAAAAAGGAGATAACCCATCCGGTCCAGCAGCTTTGTACCTTTTCAAGTAACCTTTGTCCCGCATAACCTCTATTTCTGATGGAGTGATATCTACCTGCATCGTCCGAAGGGACAGATCTGCGAGCATCTAATAGAGCAACTGATGTCGAAGGTATCCATCGATTGTGAGGCCTACTTGAACTGGAGTCTTGTGCGGCAATGGAGGCGGTGAACCAGGCTTCCTTATGCTGTTGCCAGCGATCATTCTCGTCTTGGACATCACGTTGTATGGATAACGGCGTAGACAGCTCCGCCTGGAAACCATATCGCCAGTTATCATCCAGAAGCAACTGTGCCGGACAGGTGGCTTTTACGTTGGTGCGACCACGGACGAGACGTAAACAGCAGCGGGCACGTACCAAGGTGTGATCTGAGTCCACAGGCGTAGACCAAAATGAACGAAAAGCTTCAGCTGATCCACGCCAGTGTTGACCAATTACAATTTGGTTAATCTGAGTCCAACTTTGTGGAGACGTATGAGGGCATCATGAATCTATGCCGCTTCTTGTGGCGGAAGTTCGTGCCTGCCAGAAACAATGTGGTCGAAGCACAGCTGGATGAGACGATCGCCGTTATCAGTGCGACCGGCAGGGATGGCAAACGGGCCTCCAATGTGCCTTTTGGAATCCTCTGAGCATTCAATTTGGGCATTAAAATCCCCAGCGGATGCTTCGAAGCAGCCGGGACAAATCTTGATACAGTTCAATCTTGGACTCAGATGAACTGCAGTCAGTGGGCGCACACACAGACGCGACGACCAAGCATTGACGGTTCAGTTTGTTGTCGTTGACACGAACAGAACCGCCCAACCGAACCGCACACAAATGACTGCTGATTCGAACCCAGTCTAGCAGTGCACGCTCAGCTTTCATGCCCAAAGGAACCCCAACGCTAGCCTGATAACGAGCACTAGACACCGAATCACCCGACACGTGAAGCGTGAAGCGACAGGCTGAGGTTGCACCCGGGGTGAGGAGAGTAACCACAGAAATTCGGTTGTTTCGGAGACGCAGAATATAACTTTTCAAAAATTTCAAGAGTTCTAGCGACGGCAGCCGTTGCTTTGTCAGATATAGTGTGCAGACGTTGAATGCAGTTAACTGAGTTGAACATGTAGGCTTAGGAATGGTGTTTGATCTATATTCTACTCCCGAACCACTGCCCTCTTCAGAGCCGCAACTACCCGTGGCATGCCGCATCAATCCTAAACTAAGGGAGAAAAATTGGAAGGATTCTGGAGGTTTCTGGGCGAATCATACTTTACTGCTATCCATATCGGAGAACAGATTTTCCTTTCGGAATCCTAACCTGCAGCCTTTGACAAAAAAGTCTGACCACAAGGTAGTGGGGTGTTAACCCAGCACGAAAGCGTGACCGAAGAACCCGTAAAGAAACTTCTTCTGGTCTGTCACGTCAGACCTGACTGTCGCAAGCACTGACTTACCTTTGCTGGTCCCTTGTTATCCATCTGCTTTTCGGATTCAATCCTCAGCCCCATGCACCTAATGAAGCAAGCGGAACGTGGACGGGGCAGCATTCTTTGGGACGAGGGCTGTCCAGCTTAGGTGAGTAAAAGCTGTCCAACGAAGTGCGATGGCTTCTCCCGCCGTCGATAGAAACCACAGGTACTCCACTCTTACGTCCATCTGGAGGAGGCTTAGTGACCGGTAAACTTTCTCTCCGAGTTTATTTGCTGAAGTGTCCCTCCAGAGACATAATGGTTAGAACCAGATGTTGGCCATCAACTAGTTCAGAGAATGGACTTCGCCTGGCCTCTACCCATTGACCTGCCAGGCATAATTGAATCCTCGAGTTAAGAAAGCCATCCGGCGTAGTTCTTTGGGTCATTAAAACAAGCAAGCCATCACACCACGTCAAGGGGCAGTTTCATCGTGATTCGACACATTGATCATTGTTATTTCTTCATGAATCATTCCACAAAAACGCTTCAAATCCACCATTGAAGCCGATAAAGTAACCAAGAGCTGTCGGATTGTTTGTATCGCTTTCGTCTCACCTGGTCCCCTACTGAAAAGAGGTCCATCGTGAGACACTTTCTGTATGAGCGAAAAGTTGTCAGCATTTAAAGACAGTAATGGATACCACAGCACGTCGTATTAATTCGACGAAAACTGCTGAGACCACACCAAATAGCCCAATGGTAACGTATTTGAATGGCAACCATGTATCCCGGGTTTGAGTTCCAGATGGGATTCGATGGACGTGTACATTACTGATGATTTCTATCAAGAATGAAAGAGCTGTGCTGTGCTTCCATGGCTTTCTGTGGTGATTTTACCGTCGATTGTGTGCGGCAACCACTTTTAAAAAGGATTTAAATATTTAAATGCTTATACGAACAACATAATACAATACAATACAATACAACGACCGTCACAAAGAACGTCATCTATTGAGGGTCAATGTTTGATCCAGTAACCGGTTTTTTTTTGGTTTTCGTGAAAGAGACGTCTAATCTCAGTACCACTGCACTAGCCACTTGCCATTTATTGCGCTTATGCTTATACATAGCTTAAGTAAAGTGACTACAAATAAATACAAGGTTTTGCGATTTTATGCGTTAGAAAATTATAATTCCCTCAGCGTAGCAAACCGATAAACATACATTTCGTTTCAGTTACCACCTCCTAGCGTAATCATGGTCAAGTAATACTTCGTTTGAGACTGACCTAATGATGATTCTTCTGATGATTCCTCAGCGGATGTGCTGTCAATGGATTCATCCTGATCTCCTTCTTGATCAGATGCTTCTTCGCCAGTGAGGTCATCCACAACACCATCTAAAGACATCGTTTTTTCCTGTCCACCCAGTCGGTCCGACACATCATATTTATGACTGCTCTTGGGAGTTGAATCCATGTCCGACGCACGATTGAATCCATCTTCTGAGCGTCCATCTGATGGATCACGTTCTGAAGTACCATCCGCTAAACGCCTGTCAGGCCGCTTTCGATAACCAGGTAACTGAATTTCTAGCGCTCGATCGGGGTCCTCAGCGTCCGGGAATAATATATCGAATAGGCGCAAACATGGCACAAAGTCCGTGAGCTGAAATGTGTAACGTTGTGCACAAAAATGACTCAAGACATGAATTGATCTCTGAAAAATCCGCATGAAAACAGGACCTTTGTGAACGATTCTTTCTTTGCATTGTTATTGTAGAGGCCATAAAGAACAACTTTCAAAAGGATGATCCACGTTTAATTAAGTCCGACAGATCGTACATTGATGTAAAGGAGAACGAAAATCTTGAAATACAACGGAAAGCAATCATAAATCACAAAGTGTGCATCATTCGATCGTTGGGAACCAATGTATGGTAAATTAAAGAAACGACGACGCTGCAAAATTCAAACAACTTTTGCACTTTATCCCAACCTTGCAAAACTATGGCTCATATAAACTGGGCCAGCATCGTAGACATCACTTACCATATTCTTACCAATAAAACCAGAGGTTGCATTCAGCACAAACCACATCACGTAGTGACACGAATTTGTCCATGTTCGACCTTCGAGCTACAAATCAAAAGATGCAGAACAGACGGCTTTTAATAGGTGACGCAATGGCTCATGCCACTCTAACTCATTTCTACGCTGATACAGATGAAAGCAAAACAGCACTATTTGCTCATCCAGTGCATCTATCGTATTCAGGTAATACAACCAGAATACGGTATTTAAATACAACCTACGGGTCGTCATTCAGCAACAGTCGTGTTTCGAGTTGTAGAAGTGAACTAATTAAACTGCTGTAGTTGGCTGATTAGTACACATTCGATAGTGGACGAAGAAACGAATGTCACCACATCAACGCCACGTCTCATGGTTGTGCATGAGTATGCCGCATAGACTCAAAGGTAAACTGTATAATTAGGGATGACCAGCATTAACGTGACATCTTACTTTTCAGGGTTTGCGTGTTCACCATAGTAATCAGACCGATATACTAATGCAAGTCAAAATCATCCGTCGTGGACTGAAAACAAAAATTATCGACATCTGCGAAGAAATATTTTCGCAGAGTTGCTTGAATGTGATGGGAACACCGATTTAGCAATGCCGATGTAAGGTGTGGAGTTATAGAAACCAGAGACCAATTACAACATCAGACATTAACGCTCAGTAAGCTACGTGAGTCGCTTAACAGGAGTTCCTGGTGCGTAATAAACGATGAGCTTGGTAACGTTCAGGTGAATAAACCAAAAAAGGTAAGAAGCCCGCCATCAAATATAACCGTATAAGGTGTGTCAGGCATTTCGCATAATTTCTATTAGACCCAGCTACTCGATGATTAGAAACACAAAAGGATATTGGAGTTCTTGCAGTCAAGCTAGTTCTACATCTACTGGGTGATTTTCATTTGTACTTGTTCATTCATTATTTACATTTCCTGTCTAATCGCATGCCAGATGAGGACACTGATTTAAGAAACAGGTACACAGATACGGACAAGGAATGTGGTGTACGTAAACCTCGTCATTGCCTGTTAACCAAAAACTGTGCGTCTTCCAAAGCCTAGCCTTAGTGATACCTGCAACTTTGGTTTGTAGTCACTAGTGGTATTGGATAAAATGCATACATGTGATACAATCTAATAACACCGTCAACCGAGTCATTAGAACCACGGTCAGTGGAATCCTTTGTAGTTTTCCAGTGAGTCAGAGTTAGGTGGGGTGCAAATACAGTGTGTTGGCCTAATCATTCATTTGAATCCAAACATACATAATTAGGATTCGCGGACTGAAACGCAGTACTGATTTTATATCTCACTCTCCAAAGCTCCTTCATCTTGGCTAATTGATCACTAAAATCGAAATATTCTTGTCAGAAAGTAACAAATTTTAGTTTCTCGATCGTCAGTGTTTGCGCCTACGTCCTACAACTCATCGCCGAATCCCGAATCCAAGATGTCGAATCAAAATAGAGGTCAAAAACAGGTTTGCACAATATATCCTGAACCACCGTCCTGCATTTGTACACGTGCATACTACAGTCAACGTGGTTTTTTATAGACAGTTTGGCCCTACCCTGGTGATCTAACTTCTAGTCCCCCTCCTATTTTCGTTCACTCCCATCACTTATCGTTCACTTCACTGTTGTTTCGGTTTCATTGGCTATTTTACTGATTTTATACAAATCACATTCACTGCAGTATGCACGCGTACAGATGCAGCGAAATGCTCTAGGATACATCGTGCAAACCTGTTTCAGACCTCTGTTCATATTCATGAGGGGAAATCATTGTTTCCAATATCAAATTTAACAAGAGTTCAATTTTACGTAACCGAGACTTTGTTTCCCCCTTGCCATTTCTGCACCGCTTGCATAAATTAATTTGGAAGAGTTTACACACAACCCAAGCAAGTAATAATAGCGTAAACAACTGAGAAGGCCTGAATTAGAAAACAACAGTTAAGAATATAACTCACCTTTGAGTTCAACTTGATGACGATTTCGTTAAACCTAATAGTTGTACTGAGCATAAACGTGATCACGATGCTAATAAGATGCTCAAACATGATGCGAACCCAACGATCGTCTCTGACAGATTCCGTTATTTCCATTAGTTCTACAATCCAGTCTACGAGAGCCAGTTCCAAACCGATTGAACGAACTTTCTGGGTGAAAAACGGTATTGAAAATGGATATGTGAATCGACCTTAAGTAATCGAACTTCTTCTCTGTACAATGAATGAGAAAGGCTAACACGCAAGATTCAAATCCATCTCTGAACGGAAGAAGAGGGTAATCATTATAATCAACCTGGTTTCAGAATTTTGGGTGGGTGGATGAATGCTCGCTGTTTTTGCAATGGCTAGGATCTAACACATTCTTAGTTTTGATTTTCTACTTCAGATATGTTACATCAGGCGGAACGCTTTGGTCACATTCACTAAGTGGTTAGACTTGATGTGAATGTAGCTCTTGTAACTACGTTGATTAATCATTGATCAATCAAACCGGATAGTGCTCAAGGTCTCTTCTGAATAGGCGCTTAGTCGTGCAACCAATGTAAGCAGTTCCATATGAGCAACCGAATAAGACACAAAAACAGCAGAATCTTTCTTTCCTTTCACTCCCAGGCACAAAATTGGGGGGAAATGTGGAGCCCCGCAGGACGAATTGTTTTACTGACTGTTCCCGAGAGTCAGCGATGATTTATCTTCGCAAGAATGTCACATTGAATAGAAAATCGGTATATATGGATTTCCTTTGGACACATCTGATTTTTTTTGGATGTCAACTCAATCCAGTTCATTTTTAACGAACATCAGTCATTTTCTACTCCCAATGGTTCTGGTTATCATATCACAACAGGAACCTCAATCGGAAACTATACAAATCAAGTATAGAAGTAGAAAGATAACTCCAAATATTTGTGTCCAGTTCATAAACGAGGCGTGAATACGAAAGCACCACTGATAGTAACACTTAGCCATATGTTCCACCGTATTTGATCAATCAGTGGAGGTGATATCTCTTGGACCCCACATCACACATGCGAAAGTCCACTGGTCCTCTCTTTTCATATCTTTTTTCATGACACGGACTGATCGCACTTGTGAAACACAAATCCCAGTCAATTTAGCCCAGTGAGCCTTAGCACTTCATCCACTGATTTGTTTCGTGTGTCTAGTGCTCTAGGATGATAATGATAGTGTTCTTACTAGATTCCAACGATGCCACAAAGACATTGGTGGCCAATCTTCGTATGCTCTTAATCGGCAGTGGCCACTTTTCGTAACTGTGAAGAAGTGGTATAACTGTTGCGGCGTTCACTCGACTCTTCATAGATGAAGAAATGTCATGTCGGCCCCACAGATGAATGAGGTTTGAAAAACCAAACGAGCTTTCGGGGTATGCAGAGGCACTCTATCCAATATCTAACCTCTGGGCGAAATGCAGCTGCCTGGATAACAGAACTTATCTACTTCGCTTACTGCAGCCCCAGACATCGTAAGATCTAGTGTTAAACCAAACCAATCCTAAAACAGTATTTTGTACTTTGAAGGCGCAAAACGCATAACGAGCACCATTACGTGTGACGTTGCATTTTGCGTAAGCCATCATTCAGCTTCCCTATTCACACCTCAGCCCTTATACGCTAGTTATTAGACAAGCAAAGCGCTCATTGTCACTCTTCGATTCTCCTATTCGCAACCCCCGATCTTCTGCTACCGTATTCATAACAACAAGATAAGAAAAATTTGCAGCTTACCAGGTCTTCACTCAGAATAACAATGTGGACCGCAAACTTGGGGTCTGACACACTTCCACTCGGAAGAAGTTCAATGCCGCTATCCTCACATGACAAAAAAGAGCGATCGCTGCAGCTAAATCAATCACAAAGTTAAAAAGTAAAGGAGAAGGGGGGCAACCCCGGCATACACTTCTTGTGTTTAACTCGGGAAAATATAACCTTAGGTCCAAACTGGGCTTCGGCTATTCATGTACAAACACTTCATGATAGAAATGAATTTCTCTGATACACCGTTCAACAAGAGGCAGTACCAGAGAACTGTGAGTGGCGGAGCTGGAGGCTACTTTCCGATCAAGAAGAACAGAGATGTGAGCCTACGGAGGGCGCGTTCTGAAATCTGTCGGAAAGTCAAGACATGGCGACATGGCGCTCTGACGCTGCAGGTACTCTGAGCCAGGTCCATCATATCGCAATAAGCTGCCGGTGGCGCAGTTCTGTTCAGTACTGGTCCACGTACGTACAGTTGGACCATGAGACTATTACTCTAGCTCCACGGTTGCCGACGCAAACCGTAAACCCGGTTAGCCGTGCAACGTTTGTCTGACCCAGAAGTTCGCACCGTTGAGCAGAAATTAGCACATGAGCTAGGATCTACGACGAACGATGATGTAGACGAGCACTAGGCCCATATCCAGCAGGCAACGCAAGTGGCAGCAAGTTTCACCTGCGGTCCTAGTTAAGATGTTCATCAAAAACACTGGATTTCCCAAGAGTCGATCATTCTAATAGAGTAAAAACGTCAGCTCTCGAACAGTAAGGAGATAAATAAGATAAGGAAAAATCTACGAAAGCAAGTTACAAAAAACGTTAAGAAGGATCGCGAAAATTGGTGGATCAAGGGGGAAGGAAGAAATGGAAGTAGCAGTTGCTTCAGGTAACAGCCAAAGACTGCCCAAACTTATTCGCGACACCGGTGGATGGCGAACCGATAGGAGTTGCGGGCGCGGGTTATTCACGGAAGTCACAGAAAAGAACTCGTGATTCACAAAACTTGGATACAAAGAAATTTGATAAAATTTCTACCCAGATAATAAAGTCGTTTTGGAAGTCGTTTTCTGGGCTGTCAGGCTTTCGCGGCCCACGAATGGACAGTCAGAAATAGTCACTTGCTAGTCATCTATAACCACAGGCTAATCGGACCAAAATCCAGGTTGGAACAAACTGGCTGTCTGTTTTCCTTGAGCTATAATTATTGTTACACGTGACTGCTCGACTTTTCGGTTTCTGTATTTACGTCATTCGTTAGCGACTCAAGGTGAATTGCTTAAAAAAATCTCCTACACGGGACAGACTATTGCAAAATCAGATGTATTTAAGAAAAGAATCATTCCATTTTAATTCAGTTAACAATGTGTCGTGCTTTTGTCAGGAACGGATGTCACCATGGCTACATAGCGAATGGAGTTCTTCGAAAACATAAAACGCTGAGCAGTAACGTCCTAATCTGTTTTACAGAGCTAATCTAGTCATCGACTTGTAACTAATAATTCTGATCCAGGAAAACATGCAATACTCGTTGATTTGCCTTATGATAACTTACCGACTTCCCAGTGGATGGATCCAACATACCGGTCGTTAATTCAGTACTGCGTAGCTGACCTAGCACACTGCACAAAAGTTGGGTCTGAGGACTCGTGAGGAAATCCGGATAGCGCATCGCACCTTTGACAGAGGTTAATACCAAAGTTGATGAGTCCAGACGAAACCCCGGAGAAGTGGAGAAGGTAACCCCGCAAACGGGCTTGACATAGTGATGCACTATTGGGAAGCAAACAGCGATATTTAAACAATGGCGAATAGGAAATAGTTTTTGTGATTGAGAACTATGAACTCAGTTATTAACAAAACTGATGTAAAAAAAATACCCCAATGAAACTCGACGGTTGTACACTCCGTTACACAAACAGAACCAAACAAGCCGTATAGCCTTTAAAAGTAGACTCACTTATTTGAGACAAAATCACTATCAAGAACACTGCCATTAACTGCTTGAACAAGTTTCTGTAGTCGTTTTCATTCTTTCCGTTTCAGCTACTGTACAGCTGAGTTGAGGTAAATGAAGCCTAAACCCCAGCTAAGGTTTCTTCAATCAATATAGCTATTCCTGTGCGACTGCGACTTGTATAAGAAAGTTCTCACTAGCTAAAACAACTTGCTTATTTCAAAAAATCTGAAGATACGGAACCATTCACCCGGCCTAAATGCTTTGATGCAGAACATAGTGCCCTAGACGCTTCAGAACGGTGGAACCTCTAGAAACAGGCATCCTCGGCGTTCAAAACATTCACTGAAAATCATCGACCTTTGTTTCGAAAAGTTTAAAAATACACCGTGGAAAACAATATATTTAAGTCAGTTACGATCGTTTTATATTAAAGTTGGAAACATTGGCAAAATATTTGAACTTTAAGACCCTGGAGATGAAGCAACGTCAGAAAATTCATCTTTCGATCTGAGAACAGCCAATGAAACGGCAAGAGCCCTGGAAGCAGTATCCATCGTAATTATCTGCCCAATATATATTTATACCGAGTTGAAATCGAGTATGGTACCAAAGTAACAACAACAACAATAAAATACGGGGGGAGCCCAACAGAGAATAAGAAGCAGATAGCGAAAAAGATCATCGTACACTTCTTGATGTTTTTTGTCATTTTGTTTATCTGAGTGTTTTGTGTTTACGAGACCCGAGACCCGGGAGTTCGACAAACAGACTGTACAAAGATCGCACTAGACTTCTATTTTGAGTCATGTCTTAGAACTTTTTTAACCAACGACAATCCTAATTTATTGGGCCCCAACCAGAAAGGCGGGAAGCACCAACGGAAACCAGTGCAGACTCTAGCTCCCACATACCTACCCGCCAAGTTATGGCCTGGCGTCCGCGTCGCTTCTTCCAACATTGTCCAGCAAGTGCGAACAGAGCAAGGAAAGCCTGTCGCAGTTACCGTAGGCGGCGTAGAGGTATCACATCAATCAGTGGGCAGCTATCCTCACTCAACACATGATGACATATCTCGTCACCACTCACTTGATTTTCCCACCAGACACAAGCAATCCTTCGGAGACATCGGTTGTCGAACACAGAAATCCGTTGAGCATACCCAATGATCACGACACCTAATCATATCCTTTAACGTGCATAACCATTGAGTGGGAGGGTCTCTTGGACCCCAACCAGGAAGTCTAACACACCCTACATGGCCAAACCCACAGGTCAGGTTTTCTGTACTTCTCTTGTATGTTATGGACTGGCCACCCTTACTCATCTTCCAACCGTTACCCACCTCAGCGAACATGGCGCGCTGAGGAATCCTGCGCAGCACATGTCCCAACCATCTCAGCACGGTGAGCCTAAGTGTTTCATCTAATGATTTGATCCGTGAACCTGACTCTCCGCCGAAACTCAGCACTGCCTGTGCGTTGTTTCTATCAGATTCGACCACTGCTACGAAGACATCGGTGTTTAAATTTCGACAATTTTCGTATATTCTCCACCCGTATTGGCCATGTCTCAGAAACCATACAGTAGCACGGGCGTGACTATTGCAGTGTAAACTCGGCCCTTGATGGATATTCGGGTATCATTTCAATGCTATAGATGACTTAGATTTTGGAAAATGTTAAACAAGCCTTCTGCATCTACAAAGACACCTCATCCGATATCCAACATGCGAGTGAAATGCAGCTGTCCAGATAACAGGACTGGTCTACCACGTCTATAGTTCCCCCAGACAATGAAAAGTTTGGTGTTGGACCGATGCAGTCCTGAAACAGCATTTTGCATTTTGAAGGTGCAAAATGTACACTGAACATTGCTACGCAGATGCTCAAGCTGCATAGAAAAGCTTGTAACTTAACTGGGTCTTCTTTTAGAACAACTATGTCGTCTGCATATTCAAGATCTGACACTTATCCATCCGGGGAAAGTTCAATGCCACTAATTTAGCTTGTTAAAAGCGCGGCCTCTGGGACCATATCGATCGCAGAGTTAAACAGAAAAGGAGAAAAGAGGCAACTCTGATGTACACCACTTTTCATGGTGAACTTGGATAAAAGATCATCGTTATCCCGTTAATCCCCCGTAAAGGGACTCTATGGTGGAAATGAATTTCTCTGGTACACCCTTTACCCAGTTCAGTTCAGTTCAGGCAATCATTAACCATGCACTGGGTGCGGTGGCTTTGGTTGCTATCTCCTAGCGGCAACCTCAAAAGGACACAATGAGGCATTGCAAGAGAACTGTGCGGTCGACTGAGTCGAAGGCCGCTTTTAAATCAACAGAAAAGGAGATAGTGGGACTATGGAAGGTGAGTCTATGCTCTAAAATTTGTCGAAAAGTGAAGATGTGATCAATACAACCTCGACGAGGTCTAAGTCCAGCTTGATTATTGCGCGAGCATTGTTTGCGAGCAGTTGATGAGCGGCAGAGAATAACACCAACAAGCAGTTTGGATGAGATGCTAGGCAGACATATTCCCGTGTTTTTCACAAGAGGACCTGTCGCCTTTCATATAAATCAGCACGATCACTGACTCACACCAACTCTTTGAACTGGTTCCTTCTCCCATATCAAACCGAGGAGTTTCGGCAACTCCAGTAAAAGTAGTGAGTGGGCGTCTTTGAAAACAAACGGAGGAAATCCAGCCGGTCCGGCGGCCTTGTGGATTGCTTATCCCACGGGAACCTCCGCTTCTGATGGAGGACCGGTATCTACGACAGGAATCATCACCATTGTACCAGTTAGCAAACCTGTCGTGGATAAAGGCCAATTAAACTGCCTCTCTAAACACTCCGCCCAGTGAATAAGACGACGTTCCCGAGTTTGAATCAGTGAGTCGTTCGCCTTTTTGGTCAGTCCATTGAAGCCTGGTTTTTGGGGGCCGGTATTTTTGATCAGACGGAAGGGGTTGCGGCTGTTTCTGATCGCCGCAGCTCTTTCCATCTCCCTACACCTCGCAATCCACCACTGCTCACGGTCGATTCTCAGGCTTCAAATCAGTTGGCGTTTAGGGCATCTCCGTGCCTGATCGTATCTGGAATCCGGAGAAACCGATCTGCGAGCATCTAACAGTGCAACTGAGAATGCAGATATCTATCGTTTCTGTGTGTCTAGTTGTTGCACCTTAGGCAGCATCAGCAGCCCCAAGCAGGGCTTGCTTGATCTCTGTCCATCGCTCTTCTGGATTCTGGGCATTCGACTGCATCGATAACCAGGTGAGTAATTCTGCTTGGAAAGCAGGTCGATGGTTATCGTCCAGTAGCAGCTGCGGAGAACGGTTGGCTTTAGCGTTATTTCGGTCACCGACGATATGTAGGCTGAAACGCACAAGGAAAAGAGTGTGATCAGTGTCTACAGACGTGCATCAAAATGATCGACGGTCTTGAACTGATCCGCGCCAGCGGTAACTGACAGCAATGTGGTCGATCTGAGTTCAACGCTGTGAGGGCGCAAAAGGACGCCAGGTTAGTCGGTGCCACTTTTGTGCGAGAAATTTGTACTCGCTAGGAACAGTCCATGGTCAGAACATAGATGGATGAGTCGGTCACCGTTATCGGTTCAATCGGCTGGAATGCCAAATCGGCATCCTACATTCCTGTTTGTCTTGTCTAGGCTTCCAACTTAAGCACTGAAATCAGCAACAACCACGATGTCCGTAGAGTGCACGATGCGGAGCAGTTGAGACGAATCTTGATAGAGCTCGTCTCTAGCCTCAGGAGAGCTACAGTCAGTTGGGGCATACACAGAAACGACAAATAGGCATCGACGCTTCAGTCTAGTGCTGTCGACATACACAGAGCTATGTGACTGAACTGCACACAGACGACTGCTGACTGGGATCCAGTCGAGCAGTGCACGCTCAGCTTTTATGCTCAGAGCGGTACCAACGCCAGCCTGACCACGAATACTAGACACCGAATCGCCTGACACACGAAAAGTGAAGAGGAGCTCAGGTTATGTCTGAGGCGCGGAATGTTAACACTGAAGTTGGGTTTTGGATGCGTGTTCCGGGTACACAACACATCCATTTTAAAGGTCCCAATAGTTCTATCTAGGGCAGCCTGCTGACTCGTGTGGCAGTATGCGGACGTTGATAAGAATGATTAGGTCTGAGATTCGACTTCTATTTTTCCGAAAACGTGACCGAAGAACACGTAAACGAACTTCTTCTGGTCTGTCACGTCAGACCTGACTTTTGCAGGCACTGGCCTGCCTTTGCTGGTCTCTTGTTATCCATCTGCATTTTGGATTCAATCCTCAGCCCCATGCACCTAATGAAGCAAGCAGAACGTGGACGGGGCAGCATTTTTTGGGTTGGGGGCTGCCCAGCTTAGGTGGGTGAAAGCTGCCCAACGAAGTGCGATGGCTTCTCCCACCGTCGAGAGAAACCAAAGGTACTCCACTACTACGTCCATTTAGTGGACGGTTTTAGACCGATAAGGTGTTTTTCTTTGTGTTTATTCGCTGGTGTCCGCTCCAGGGGCATAACGGTCAGAACCAGGTGTTGCCTATCAACTAGTTCAGAGGATAGACTTCGTCTTGCCTCCATCCATTGACCTGTCAAGTATGACTACACCTCCCGTGGTGGTCGAGTGATATAGAGCGTCTGATTACCGAGTTGGAGGTCTGAGGTTCAACCCCCGCCATCATCGGTAGACAGTAATCCACCGTCGTCCGGATCGCTACCACACCTCACTTATTGGGACCTTGTGGTTCTCCACTCCAAGTCCCTGGGTCTGGTTGCCGGTTTTCTCTAGTAGTGTAGTGGGCCTTCGTGGCTATGGGCTTACACCCCTTTCACTGCACTCATACGCGAGCATGTAACAAGATAAGGAAACCATCCTGCACAGCCTCCTGGATCATGGAGGCCCGTGAGTCACCACACCACGTCAAAGTGCAGTCACTTCGTGATCGAGCAAGTTATTTCTGCATTGAATTCTTTCCTTCATTCAGTGATAATCCCCGCTGCACCAACATATCTATGGAGAGCTTTCAATTGTGTCCAGGTAAACAGTATCGTTTTACAAGCTGTTATTGATACCGGAAGCTCAGAGTTATATTGGATACGCTGTTGTTTGCGTGGTCAAGAAATTAACCACCTAAGAGCAAAATAACCAGAGCTTCTAACAATTTACCCAGTGCCACAGAATGACAAATTTAGTACACAGTACATAAGAATGTTTCATGTCACAATACCAAGTGTTCTATTTTATCAGAACTATGTGCTGATGCTCTACGCGGTAACTTTCCTAAAACTGCAAAAACGCATAAATTTCTTGTGAAGGCATGGTAACGAACTGGACGACAGTCTACCATCGAAGTAACCGGTGGTGGTGGGGATTCAAACCTCGAATCTCCGAGTTGGTAATCAAACGTTCTAAGCCACTGGACCACTACCGGTCAAATTTGTAACGACATTCAAATACTCTGTGGAGGATGAATATTTGGTCTACGCACCCTCTACCACGGCGGAAGCCTCCTTGGATGGGGCATGTGCGCGCGCCCCGCAAAGCTGAGAATCAAATCAAAATAAGCCCAGAGAGTACTTTACAATCACGTCGATTAAGCTGGTGCCACGGTAGTTTGCGCACGCAGTCCTGTTGCCTTCCTCTGGAAAGGGGGGGGGGGGTAATATTGAAGTTGCCCAGTCCACTGGGAATTGTTTCCTCCCCCAGATGAACAAAACAGGGTCTGCAATAACTCTAGCAGTGTTAAAAAACATGACTTATATATCTCCGGTGCGATGTCATCTTCTTCAGGGGCTTTTCGGTTCTCCAGCTTGTGTATTGCATCGGTGGTGTCATCTCGGCTTGGTAGGTTATTGTCAGCGTTATAGATCTCGCTCTGTATCACTGGGATTTGATTCAGAGCTTAGTGCAGGTCGGTTTAGTGGACAATCGGAGTGTTCCGTCCAACGCTATCTTTTTGGCCTGTTCAGGAATGAGCAGTTCGACAGCAACGCGATGGTTTCTGTCGACTGTCACAGTGCGGGTTAGGCGGAAGACGGAAGTCCGCACAGTTAGTCATAAACTCCATGATTTTGATCTAGTGATTGGTGCAGTCGCTTCTGGTAGAAATGGTAGCTTCTCGTAGGACATCACAGAAGTCTGGATAGGCATCTTTTCGGCATCTTCATCCAACGTAACCGTAACTGTGGGACTGTTTTTAGGATCTCACTAGCTACAAAAAACACCGAAAAACTGCAGTGAAATTGGTGCTTAACTTTAGAGAAGTTCGTGCTACGGAAGAAACGAGTCTGCGTGCGTGTGAGAAACCACGAAACACACGGTGTTCTCATATTTAGGAAGACCAGTTAAACATTACAATAACTGTCGGACTTGGGGAATAAAACTCACTGAAATTTACCACTATTTACCTTGAGAGTAAAGTAAACGAGCCGGACGTGCAAAGCTTTCCATAAACTGACTTATGTCATTCAAAATACTCTAGAAGGCTTGTGAGCGCAGTAAATTGCGCTTACCTGGTGTGGGCTCACGGTGGATTCATTTGGGAAACTCCGGATCAGTTCATGCATCGCAAAATAGGCTGGCATTAGGCACATCTCACGGCATAAAAGTAATCGAATGACCTGTTAGTGGTAACATTGCGTCATGTTGATATCTTACTTCAATAGCGGGGTCAATAAATCTCAAATAGCTTCGGTTCCCTAAAGAAGCCGTAGAAAACTGGGAAGATTTCTCAATACTTTTGTTAAATACTTCCCTGTTGCTCTGAAAGATTATTCGAATCATATCACCGACTAACTTTGTAATCAGAAAAGAATATCAACTTCAGCAGGAGTTTGAAGGCGCATCGGAAAAACGGTACAGACTCAACTCGAAGGCTGTCTGAGCATACCAGCGCGTGCGTGATCTCTCTAAAAAAAATAAGCGGAAGATGGAGAAAGAACTACCTGGGAGAGAAAACCATTTTCTCAACTAGTACGTCCAAACCCCAGAGTAAACGCATGATAACACTTTCATTTTTGTTTGATGCCAACTTATCAACCAAGTACTCCAAGGCATGAGGCTTCTGAAATGGTTAAAAGACGACAACGTCTCGTTACAATTTTCTGTTGTGAGATATCTCCCCAAAGTTGTTCCAATCTCAAGACATCCATTGCGATTAGACTAGAGCCGTTATCAGCAACCAGTCCCCCCAGGGACTCTTCCAAGGTGACAGACACCTACAGATAGTAAGTATGTTTTTTTTTAACTTACTGTTATTTCATTTATAAGTTTATCGATTACAAGCAACGAGTAAGAGTGAGAATCACGGGCGAGAGCCACCTCTAGCAAGCTCGAGGTCATGACCACGACCTTGAATTTTCAGTTCAGTTCAGTTCAGTTCAGTTTGCACAGGATTTGGTGTGGCTAGAGCCAATCGTGTGTCCAGATAGTTGTGTTGTCGGCGCGTTTCCGTAGCTCCCAACACTGCGTGATTTTCTTTTTCTGAAAGGCAGAAATTTTGTGCAGTATCAGCCCGGGCAGAGTAAGGTGGAAACAATAAGTAAATTGCATCTGACCCTAAAAGCTGCTTAGCATATCTCGGGGTATACTGCCACCCAACATAAGTCTACTGCTTTTTTAAAAGCCTTCACGATTGTGGTATTTATGACCTCTTCCGGGAGCTTATTCCAATAGGGTACCATTCTATTTGAGAAGTACTTCGCCCTAATTTGGAGCCTCGAGTGTTTCCTTTGTAGTCTAAGGCTATGCCCCCTTGTACCTCTCTCGGGGATCAGAGAAAAAAGGTCCTCTCGTCTTATTCCTGACATTCCTTTCATTACCTTGAAGGTTTCTATCAAATCCGCGCGAATGCGCCGTCTTTCCATCGAGAATAGGTCTAGGGCACGGAGACGCTCTATGTAGTCAAACCCCTTTGCCCAGCAACCCTTCTAGTGGCTAGCCCTTGCACTTTCTCCAGACAGTCGATATCTTTCTGGTAGTACGGTGCCCAGGCCTGCACGCAGTACTCCATATGCGGCCTAACTATGGCCTGATATATCGGAACGAAAATCTCCGGATCTCTACACGACATAATGGATCTAACTCGAAAGAGTTCTCTCCTGGCCGTATTGGATTCTGCGGTGAACTGCTTCGATGGCTTAAAGCTGTTGTCCATTATAACTCCTAAGTCTTTGGCCTGCGAGACCACTTGCAACGAACCCACACCATTCCCACTAGCCCCTGTATTTGTGGCCAGGCATTGACACTTGGTGAGGTTTAGTGAAAGGTCCCATTTGCGTGACCAGTTTTGTACTGCTAACACGTCAAGTTCTATATCTACTCCAGCTATCTTGACGTCATCGGCAAACATAAAGGTGGGGTTCGTAAGCCCGCGTGCTAGGTCGTTGATGAAGATGAGAAAGAGCAGAGGTCCGAGCACCGAGCCCTGTGGCACCCCACTTGCCACACCTTCCGGCTTTGAAACATGACTCCCCACCTTAACACTAAAGGTTCGCCCTGCTAGAAAACTACTTACTTTCACTCCATTTCAGTTGTCTTCCGTTCAGTTCAGTTCAGTTTGCACAGGACAGGTAATGGCCACGGCCAATCGAGCTCCCAGAATTCCTTTGATGGTATGCACATCAGTTATGTACCAACCACTGAGCCTCTACCCCGGGACATTTTCCGATTGCTTTGTCTCACATGTACGTCCTCATTTGGAATATGGCGGTCCGGCTGTCTACCCGTGCACGGCGGCGGAAGTAGCCAAACTGGAATGGATGCAACGTGCTGCCACACGCCTCGTGGCCGGACTGCGTGGGTTCAGCTATGGGGAACGCATAAAAGTCACCGAGTTGTTTCCCATTGCCTATCGACGGCTTCGAGGCGACCTCATCTATGCCAGGCGCATAATCCGCGGTGAGTTGGGCCGGGAACTACAGTCTGAATTCCCGCTCAGGAATAACGATCGTACCAGAGGACACACCCTGACGCTTCGTAGGGTGCATTCCACCGGCTTACCGGCCACCTATCGATTGTCAAGGAGGGTGACCAATCTCTGGAACGCTCTACCGACCGAAGTGGTGGAAGAGGAAACCGAGACACAATTCAAGAGGAAATTGGACCCGACCCTGAAGGTTTATTGGCGGAGCACCGACATCCAACCGAGTCAATAGAGTACGATGTGATGGGATGACTTCCCACCGCCGTTTACCTGAAGACTGGAGACTGACTGAAGACTGACTGAGTGTAGTTCGTCGAATCCCCGCTAAAAATGAGAGGGAAACGGAAAACCTCATCGCACACCAACTGCGAGAGACATTATGCATCGTGAGCGTTCACTGAGACTGAAGTAAAACACGGGTTCGAGGCTTTGAGCCCAATTGTCCCGGTTCTCGGGGAAATCTTTGATCTTCTGTCGGATTCGCCGGGCTGAAAAGAGAGTAAAAAGAAGCGAGGAGGGTGGCAGCAAAAACAAAATACACAATATCTCACTATGGCCAGTGCCTCAAGCGGAGTGGGAGTGCGACACTCGTGAACATACAGCGGAATGGAAATGCAATAAAAGACATCCGCTTCAACTTTTTGGACAAAGATTTACTGGGAGAGACCCAGGTAGAGGTCTAGCTTTTTCTTGAAGATAGTTTCGTTCTGCGAGAGAACAATATCTTCCGGAAGTAATAGTAATAGTAATAGTATATTTCTTGACCGTGGTCAATACACATGCACAAGGCAAGATCAGAGTATACAGCAATACATGTCAATGTGAGGTATTCACAAATTCTAAATTTATAAATCACAGCAACCGAAATACAACAGTTAAGTCATGTAGTGTTTGAGTAAACAAAAGTGGTAATGGTTGAGGCGGGAATTTCGAGTCGGTTTCGAAATCGCTGGGGGGCGGTGTGGATAGCTGGACAGTCGTGGAATTGCTGATATAAGCAACAAATGGACGGTCACTAACAAGTAACCGGGCGTAAGAGATGCAAAAGAACATTGTTAGAAGTAAAGCAAGCGTGGGGCTTTCAAAGTGCAGTCAGAGATACCAGCGGGATATTGGACACTGATCCAGCATTGGGTAACTAATTGTGGAGGAAGCATGTGAAACAAAGGCAAGTGATTCAAAGGTGATAATAAAACGGACCTTTTGTGCAGGTGATTACAGTGTCATATGGAAATTCAAATGAAGGCGAAAAGCTTCGCAGGGACTTCAGTGAACTTTTGAAGAGCATGAATGGTGTATGGACATATAACGGACTATTAAAGAAAAGAAAAGCCGTCAATGAAACGGATTAGTGAAGACAAACGTCAATGGTTCGGCTAGGCAGGAGTTGGAAGAGTGTAAAATGTTTTTTTTGTATTTGATAGAAAATTGGTAATCAAATTATGGTTGGCTGCAGATGGCTGGTATTCTGTTCCGTTGAGACCTTGGTTGCAGGCAGAATGTTGTGGGAAGCAGGTAAAAAAGGGCTGGTTTGACGAAGTTGACAGCTGCGAAGGCTGGGTTCCGGCCATTGATTTCGTACTCTGCGATGCGGTGAGGCTTTCATGAGGTTTTGTTAATCCATGTACGGTGCCCCATGTAACGTCAGCAGGCGAGAGTATAGGTTTAAACCATTGATCAAATCGTCCAGTCCTTACGGTAATCCGGAATAAACGTCGATTTAGCCGATGGATACCCAAGTAACCAATGCAATCTGGAAGAGATCAGGAATGCGGCAGTCTGGAGAGTGTTCCAGCTGTGGGTTATGATTATCGTTTATATGGAAGCAAGAAAATGAACATTTTGATATCCGAACAGTTAGTTATCGTTCGGCTAGTGGACAGGTCTATTAGGGATCCCTAGATGGAGACTGGTAGCTTTCTAGGGTATTTGGGGCGATATCAGGTAGGCAGTGGATGAGGAGAGGGTGTCCGTTTGGGAACCAGGAATTAAACAATAGTAGATGGTATGGTCTGGACGAAGAATGAGAAAATAAGAAGAAAACAGTCTGGTCAGTTCACCAGCTGTGGTAAAGGACGGCAAACAGTAAAAAGGGGGGAAAACACAGTGTTAAAATGAGGATTTTTCATGTGGGGGCAAACGTGCTGGTATTCGGCAGGGGCATACGGATTCCGGTTGGAATGGGGTCTTAACTTACCGTGAGCGTGTGCGTAGAGAAGTGGAGCCTAGTTAATAAGGAATGGTAATCCGTGTGGCAAGTACGAGAAAGGCACAAAAAAAGCAGGATGGGACGGCTGAGTTCTAGCCTGAGCCAGGAATTAACTGAGAGCGAGCACTCATCGCTAAAGGACGGAACGGTTTAATTTATATATACGCAAATTGTGTGTAGTAAAATGGCACAATCCAGTTAGGAAGGGGGACGAGTGGAGCATACCCAAGGTATATATATATATATATATATATATATATATATATATATATATATATATATAGATGTATACGTGGGTGCGATCATCGGACGCAAAAGACTATGGCAAGGAAAGTGAGATAGAGTGACGCAGCCGAGGATCAACGGTTAACGGAAAGAAGAACAAAAGTTAAGCACGGGCTCATCGGTGCGGCGGATCCCAAAGGCACATTTAGGCCATGAAACGTGAGACTAAAGGGGAAACGCCTAAGTGTGGCTAGAACTTTCAATGGGAAAGTTAGTATTTCGCCTAGAGTGGTCATTGAGCAGGAGTAAAGACCAAGTTCTGCATGAAATTACAGAAGAACCTTAGCTGGGGGATAGGGTGGGAGCAGAAATGGTAACGTCATAACTGGGTGTTGAGTTCAGTTAGTGAGTCACGCTAAGTGCGATGAATCAGACTGGATTTTCCAGTTCGAAATCGCAGAGGTGGTTAGCGAAGTATGAGTGGTGGGACCTGGTGCGGAAGAGAGGCATTATAAGCTAAGAGATATCGAGGACCGTTGAGTTACTCACCATGATTTTGTTATTAATTATAAGGCAGTAGTGAGTATATATATATATACATATATATTGTATATAAAAATGTTATATATTTACACATATATGTATATATATGAATAGGTATATATATATATATGCATATATATGTATATATATATATATATATGAACAGGTGTATATATATATGTATATATAAAATATATATATTGCTGTATACGTGGGTGCTATCATCAGACGGGTCCTGCGAGAGCGGTCGGACGCAAAAGACTATGGCAAGGAAAGTGAGATAGAGTGACGCAGCCGAGGATCAACGGTTAACGGAAAGAAGAACAAAAGTTAAGCACGGGCTCATCGGTGCGGCGGATCCCAAAGGCACATTTAGGCCATGAAACGTGAGACTAAAGGGGAAACGCCTAAGTGTGGCTAGAACTTTCAATGGGAAAGTTAGTATTTCGCCTAGAGTGGTCATTGAGCAGGAGTAAAGACCAAGTTCTGCATGAAATTACAGAAGAACCTTAGCTGGGGGATAGGGTGGGAGCAGAAATGGTAACGTCATAACTGGGTGTTGAGTTCAGTTAGTGAGTCACGCTAAGTGCGATGAATCAGACTGGATTTTCCAGTTCGAAATCGCAGAGGTGGTTAGCGAAGTATGAGTGGTGGGACCTGGTGCGGAAGAGAGGCATTATAAGCTAAGAGATATCGAGGACCGTTGAGTTACTCACCATGATTTTGTTATTAATTATAAGACAGTAGTGAGTATATATATATATATACATATATATTGTATATAAAAATGTTATATATTTACACATATATGTATATATATGAATAGGTATATATATATATATATGCATATATATGTATATATATATATATATATATATGAACAGGTGTATATATATATGTATATATAAAATATATATATTGCTGTATACGTGGGTGCTATCATCAGACGGGTCCTGCGAGAGCGGTCGGACGCAAAAGACTATGGCAAGGAAAGTGAGATAGAGTGACGCAGCCGAGGATCAACGGTTAACGGAAAGAAGAACAAAAGTTAAGCACGGGCTCATCGGTGCGGCGGATCCCAAAGGCACATTTAGGCCATGAAACGTGAGACTAAAGGGGAAACGCCTAAGTGTGGCTAGAACTTTCAATGGGAAAGTTAGTATTTCGCCTAGAGTGGTCATTGAGCAGGAGTAAAGACCAAGTTCTGCATGAAATTACAGAAGAACCTTAGCTGGGGGATAGGGTGGGAGCAGAAATGGTAACGTCATAACTGGGTGTTGAGTTCAGTTAGTGAGTCACGCTAAGTGCGATGAATCAGACTGGATTTTCCAGTTCGAAATCGCAGAGGTGGTGAGCGAAGTATGAGTGGTGGGACCTGGTGCGGAAGAGAGGCATTATAAGCTAAGAGATATCGAGGACCGTTGAGTTACTCACCATGATTTTGTTAATAATTATAGGACAGTAATGAGTATATATATATATATATATATATATATATATATATATATATAAATCCAACCAGGGGTTGGATACTGAAGCAGTTTTTATGGCAATGTTGAGGTTGGTTTCAGGGCCGCATACGCAATATAACTAAATAAAGTTAATAAATCGTGGAGCGAGTGAGAGATATTGACAACCTGTGGGGAGTAATACGGTAGTCTCTATAAATGCGAGCGCATCTGAAAGGATTTGTTTCAAAGTTGAATTAGCAGGATCCTATAAGTTGGTATGGATAAACAGTTAGTGGACGCAGACATGCTTACATATGTCGATGGCGAAGGCTAGGAGAAGCGGTCAAACAAAGCAATCAGAATTTTTAAAGCGGTGAGGTTATTTTGGAAGGTAAGGTAAAGAGAGAAAGCAGAGCAATGGCTTAAAAGTCAAGGCCTATCTCGTAAGCTTGACGTTCGGTTACGTGAACGTTGAATAAGCGCAAAACAGTTGGGACAGTAAGGAATTTATCAATAGCATGCACGAATGCATACTTTGACCGAGAAGATCTGATGTGCAAGGGAAGTTTATTCCAGATTCTGGAGTACGCGAAGAGAAAGAACTTAGAGCGTAGAACAGTCCTCGCGGAGGGTGTGGTAATAGTATACTGTCTATTCCGGAGTGAATATCCAGTATCCGGGGAGAAGCACAACTGGTTGGAGGAAAAGGACTGCTTAGTCAATAGCTTATACAGAAATATCAAATTTAGCTTGATGCGACGAAGCCATAGTGGTTCGATTTTGAGAGATAAGCATCGTTCCCTGTAGTTTAAGTTGGACGACCAACCGATAAGCTGTTTTGTGAATCTTCTTTGAACACATTCGATAATAATCCTGTCGGATTTTCTCATGCTAGTGAAGATTAGGGGACAATATTCGAGAAGTGGCCTGGCATGTACTTTGTACATGTAGAGAATGCTCTGTCTAAGCTGAAAGGATCTGAATAGAAGACCAAGACACTTTCTAGCCTTCGCCGTTTGGAGGACAGCATGTTCCGAGAAGTTGAAAGAGCAAGAATAACTTAAGCCAAGGTCTCTTACTAAAGGCTGGCTGTCGATGGGTGAACCGCCAATGCATAAAGAACCAGGAGGAACCTGGCATTTGTAAGTGAGGAAAATACACTTGTCGGCGGAGAATTTCATCGCCCAGGTTGAGCACCATTCATCAAGAGCGGCTAAATCAGCAGAGATTTTAGGGATAGTAGTACTGAGGTTGCCAGGCGAGAAAGTGTAGACTATCTTAATGTCGTCCGCGAACAAAAACGGCGTGCCATTAAGTATTGTCGGAAACATATCATTTATATATAGGAGGAAAAGCAGGGGTCCCAAAACACTGCCCTGAATAACACCGCTAGTAACAGGCTTAGGATTAGAGGTGTGCCCGTTAATTAAGACAACCTGTGAACGATGAGATAAGTAAGACGAGAACCAAGAAAGAAGTGGATCGACAATCCCAAATGACCGTAGCTTTGTTAAAAGGTGGGGGTGAGGGACACGATCAAATGCCTTGGATAAATCAAGATAAAGAACAACAAGAGATTTCCCACTTTCAGCAGAGCCGGTGACGAGATTCAGAAAATCATACTGACAAGTCATGCAGGAACGTGAACGGAGGAATCCATGTTGGTTGTGATTAATAAGACTGAGGCTTAATAAATAGTTAATAATATTATCTTTAACTATTTTTTCCATTATTCTGGATAAGATGGGGGTATGGTTTATAGGGCGATAATTGGATACCTCATGTAAAGGTCCTTTTTTATGAATGGGAACGATTACCGAGCGCTTCCAATTAGCAGGTACGGTGCTACCATTAAGTGAAAGAGTGAAAAGGTTAAGCAACAACAGGGGGAGATCCGGCCCACCATTGACGAGTGCAATTGGTGGTAAGCCATCGGGGCCTAATCGAGGAGAGGGTTTGCTATTGGATAGTAGCTTGGAAATACTCCTGGCATCGAAGGGTATCGTAGAAAGGACAGAGTCGGTAAGTGGTGAAGATGGGGGCGGGGCAATGACAGTAGCTGGAGCCATGGCTGAAGCAAAGAATGCATTGAAGGCTTCGGCTATACAAGGTGGGGAGGTGATAGATGAGTTATTATCCAGAATTAGAAGTTGGAAGTCGGCCTTAACATCAGCGTTTCTAGACTTATGCAACATAGAAAGAAGTTGCGACTTGTTAGAATGACTCAAAGCCTTAGCTTCTTGGTCACGAAGTCGCGTATTATCTTGTCGTTGAATAAGTGTGGAGAGGCGGTTTAGACGAATAAAAAGCGAAAAGTCGTTGGAATTATGTAGTTGTTTGAGAAGTTTATGGTACTTCTTATGGAGTGGCGAGACAGACGACCTCTTTTTAGGTACAGCCTGGGCAGTATTGGACAATTTATCCAGACAATCGGAAAAGAAGGAGTAGAAAATATCCGCAGCATGCTGAGGGTCCTGGGTGAGGAAATAATCACCCCAGTCTTTCTGCCGAAGAAGCGTGACTAGCAAGGCCCAATTTCTGCTTAGGAATGTATTGTTGGGGGGGTGTGCGGGACTAGGTGGGCCACTAAGGGGCAGATGGCAGATAACCATTTTATGGTCACTACCGGGGAAATTTCGTATTACGGTCACATCGATGAGAGGCATGTTATGAGTAAATACCAGGTCTAGTATGTTCCCATTTCTGGTAGGTTCGACAACATGTTGTGTCCAGCCGCCAAGATGAATGCTAGTGATCAGGTCCATAAGATTGGGAGGAGCCGAGAGGGTGGGCCAACAGATGTGAGGGAGATTAAAGTCACCCGCAATAAGCTTGGTTCCAGAAGGAAGCAAAGAGAGGTATTCGAAAGACCTAATGAGAAGTGGAAACAATGAACTGGGGGAATTTGGTGATCGATACACGCAGCCAATGTGAAGAACAGTGGTTTGGAGGTTCATAGTGAACCAGAGAGAATCGGGAATAGAATCGAGTGCCGTATGTAAAAGAGGGGTCGTGGTGTAGGCTTCCTTGACGTAGGCTAGGCACCCACCACCACGCCGGTTCGGTCTATCGGTCCTTAGAAGACAGTACCCTACCAAAGATACTTGATCATTGGAAGTGCTCTCAGAAAGCCAGGATTCCGTTATTAAGATAATGTCGTAATTATTTGTAAGGACAAGTTTTTTAAGGTGCGGGAGTTTGTCAAGAATAGAACGCGAGTTGAATAAGGCTAGAGATATACCATTTGTGGGAGGTGGTATAGGCACATCAGAGGGGTGGTGTAATTTGGAAGGAGGCAGGCTATCGCGATTGGAAGGAGCGGAGGTTAGGGTCAACGGGGAATATGTTGATGTTGGGGCTAGTGGAGGTTCAGATGGGGTGGCTTCCAACCAAGCTGGATTAAATGTTGCAGTGAGAGGGACTGCTGAGGGGTAGAGAGATTGGGCATCAACGGAGGGGGAAACATCGGAGCAAAGGGAAAAACCTGTGGGGTTTGGCGGGTCGATATCAGACAGGGGTGATCAAGAGCTGTCGAGAAATACCGGCCAGTCGGAATCGAGTAATGGCTGAGGGGGGGTGCAGAGGGCAGGGTTGAAAATGTGTGAGGAATAGGGGTGTAGGGTGGTAGGTTAAGCTGCACATTGTGGTGGGGGTAACTCAAGTTGGGTGGAACACCAAATATGGAGCAGTTAGAAGCGGGAGCAGTGGAGATAGTTTTTGGGTGAGAAGTACGACGTGTGGCAGATTGGACGGCATGTGGAGGCCGTATTTTGGTATTGACAGGCAGTGAGCACGGTGAATTTGTAGGGATCACCGATGCATTGGAGCAAGGGGTATTTTTCAAGGTCGAAACCTTATTCCGTGAGTTAAAGCGAGTTGATTTAAGAGGAGACAGTTGAATGAGGGAGGGGCTTGTGAGAAGAATGGGAAGACTGTTAGACCTATTCCTCTGGACGGCGAGTAGTTTATCACCGGAGGGAACAGATGGCGAGTTAGAGTTCGGGGTGTATCCAACAGGCGATGAGGTGGGAGAGCGAGGCAATAATTGGCGTCTCTTACTGGGTGGCAGTAAAAGGGGAGAAGCGGAAATGTCAAGATCAACAGAAATGGGATTAGATTTTAAAGAGTACAGTACGGGAGCAGATGAGGAGGCAGTGGGCGGTTGTGAAGAGGCGGGAGACGCGTGTAAAGGTAAAGCAGTGGGGACTTGAGAAGGAGCTGTGGAGCGACCAGCCGTCTGTGTTGAAGGCTCAGAACTATCAGGCGTCGTTCTAGTGGGGAAAGTCGAAGGAGATCTGGTAATTTCCCTTTGAAGTGGGGTTTTATCTTCGGCTATTTTTATGTTTTTATAAGGAGAATTAGAAGCTATAGTGGAACGCATTTTTATGAAATCTTTGGCAGACAGATCATCTGCAAATCGCATAAGGATTGGACAGTTGAAGCGCTGAACGCGCTTACGCAGCCTTGTTATTTGACAAGGAAGGTGGGCCATACCACATGCATTCAACAGTGTGTGCTTGACATGCTCCAGAGGTATTCTCTCTGGGACATTAAACACGACTGCATTACGAGAGTTCCTCACTCTTATGAGAACTTCGGATGCAACAGAGTCGATAAAGCGGCCCGCGGCTGTCAGGTTTTGTAAGGTGGAATTTTCGATGCGTTCAGTGATGCACAGTAAGGGGGCGAGTTTAGATATCGTATCTTCCAAATTCAGAAGCCGAGACTTTATATCTGAAATACTTCGGTCTAGAACAGCTGTTCTTTCCGTCGCCAAGCCTACAAAATCACAGAGGTCAACCGAACATTGTTTTAAGGCCACGGGAGTTTGAAGAAGCCTATTTTTCCTAGTGACCGGGGTATGAGTGGACGGGGTAGTATTGGAAGTCTTCTTTGCTACACGTGGCATTTTGGAATATCAAAAAGATGCTGTGAATGAGGTGGAAGAGTAACGGAAACTAGAGCTGGGTTGGAATTTACCACTGAGGAAAAAAATACCTGAATTTCTATGGGTTAAAGGAATACTCTAAGAAAATATAATTTTTAGTATTTCCTAAGACAGATGAATGAAAACTATATCGATAACAGAGTAATAACCCCATAACCAAAAACGTTATTCCTTAGTGAAGTGCTTGGCCTCGGTTTGAAAACCTTTCTGCTGTGACCACGGAGAGAAGAGGCTGAACAGACGGAGAAGAAGCAATCGCTTTGACCTGATTCAAAAAGGCGGAACATCAAAAACAGATCACCTCTGTGGGTACCTGTACATTTCCGACTTTTCCCATGATTTTCAACGTCCCTTGGTGCGACACTCCTTTGTTGTACCGACGTTTTAATGTAAAACACACACACACCTTTTGGTCGTCAACACCGCGCAATACAAAAAGGCTATAAATAAGTCTTTCATTCTGGCACGGTCTCATCTTCTGGTTTGGAGTGTCTTGGAATTATATCGGTCGGAACTAACTGTGTGAAACAAAACATTTTAGAAGCTTCAACGGCATCCCTTGGCACTTCACTCGATACCATCCTGTTCTGTTCAACGAATGGCTGTCAGACCGAACTGAGCTGAAGACATTGGCGGATATTGGCTCTTCGACGCTAATTTCCTGATCACAAGAACACTGAACAACTGTGAGCTTGTAACGCACCTTTAATTTCATTTTAATTCCTAATGTACATACCTTTTTGGCCTTTTTATCACCGCACGCTCCTTCGCCCATCCTAGTTTGCTAGTGTCGTCTTGGATATTGTTGACATTAATTTAGTGTACCATATAGACAGAGTAGTACGCTACACCTCTTACTCGTCTTAAGTCAAGGGGATAGAGATTGAGGAGCGAGAGGCGGACGGGATAAGATAGGTGTGATAGACCCCTTACTGCCTTGGTGGAGGCCCTCTGAACTCTTTCTAGGATCCCACGGTCTTGGACAAAACCAGAGTGCACTATCTGACTACCGTACTCCAGCAAAGGTCGGATATACTTGTCGAAAATTATGAGGAAATCATCGCTAGAAATGCTCGGGAAGGACCCTCGAAGCATATTCAGGACTTGAAAGGCAGACTTGCTCGCAAGTTGGTCATGATGAGAGAATGACAAGTTACAATCTAACCAGAAACCGGACATCTTGTGTCGGTCAACCCTTGGCAGTGTGGTGGCTCCATTAATGGAAAGCATGTAACTAGTCTCTCTGCCGAAAGACATGCTCACGCATTTGTCATCATTAACTGGGAGGTTCCAATCCTCGGACCAGCGTTTCGTTTCATAAACTGCAATTTGCAGGTCTTCAACGCTTGAACTCCAGAGGGTTACATCATCTGCGTACATGGCATTGTTCTCAGGAGGGCTGTCGGGAGACCGTTTATGTAGATCAAGAAAAGAAGAGGACCTAAGACCGACCCTTGGGGGACCCCAGTTGTTACTGGGGAGGGTTGAGACAAAACATTCACGACTTTAACCACAAAGGTGCGGCCGATAAGGAAGCTACGTAGGATGGCCAACATGGAGCTCGTAATCCCGTATGCTTGCAGCTTATAAGGAAGGGGGGCTTAGGGGACCTTATCGAAGGCCTTAGCAAAATCGATGGATACAGCCTGTGAGAGCTGGCCATCATCATAGGCCTTCGTTAGGCTATCGATGACAGTAAGCATATTGGTGATGCCTAATCTGCCAGGAAGAAACCCATGTTGGGACGGGGAGAGGATCCTATTTCTGCGCATATGTTAAAGAACCCCACTCTTAAAAATTCCCTCGAAAATTTTGCTGGTGATGCTAGTGAGACTTATGGGTCAGTAACTGGAAGCAAGATGCTTACTACCCTTCTTATAGATGGGTGCGATTACTACTTTTTTCGGCTACTGGGGAAAACCCAATAGTCAACAAATCGTTGAAAAAGCGAGGCATAAGGAGGAGCTAATTTGTTCGCGGCTTCCTTGAGAATATGGGGTGGATTGAATCAGGACCCATGGAGCACTCTTGGTTGAGCCGTCGGAAACCTTGTGCGACTGCACCAATGGGAATAGTGACGCGGTTAAGGGTAGCGGCCAGAGATATCTGGTGCATGGTGGGGTGGGATGATATGATCATGGTGCTGAAAATTGTACGGGCATAGGAGCTGAAGGCTTCAGCTAGTTGGCTAGAGGAAGTGACTGAAGATCCGGCACTACCTCTGAGAGCTAGAGGCGTCGAGGCCGAGCCCCTTAGACGGCGCATGTACTAAAAGAAAAATGCCTTACTAGTCCGTGCTCGATCAAATACAGGTCACTGGACTGCATTCTGATAGGACCAAATTTTTTCTTTGCGTGTGCTCAGTATGATCATGAAATCTTATGCACCACAGGCAAGGCCTGTGGCTTTATATCCAGCAAAGAGTCGTGTTTGTTCGTCTGGAATGCGCCTAATGGGGCGAGGGATGGGCCGCTTAGCGGTCTGTGGGCGACGAATTCTGGGGACAAAATGTCTATCAGCTAAGGAGATTAACTCTCTGAGATTCTCTGCCATTTCATCCTTTTGAAGGATCTCAAAATTTTGGTTTCTGAGGGAAGAGGAGGCCATTTCACGATATAATCGAATCCAATGAGAATTTGATCACTTTTGCCGAGGGGAGGCAAGTAGTGCACCACATTTATTTGGAACCATTCATTGGTGATGACCAGGTCTTGTAGGAACGGGGCTTGTCCTGTGCGATGTCTGGTTGGACCTCTTACTTTCTGCAACCATGAGTTCTTTAGTACCAGATCTAGCGGCAGTTTACCAAAGGTGATATCATAGGCATCAGCATTTTGCCAGTCTGTACTGGGTGAGTTGAAGTCACCAGTGACTAACAGATGGGTGTAAAGACAGGAAGTGGAAAATCCCGCTTTTTCCCACACGAATCAGTGTTTTTCCTAACATCACTCATTTGCCTACACTAAAGACTTGTCGTTACGAACTGATTGTTTTTCTGGACCAATTGTTGTTTTTTCGCGCCCAGAGCGCTACTTTGTCATATCCTTGTTCCGGACCTGCGTGACGCACGTGCTGTTTGCTCACATGCTGCAATTCGGTTTCTCGTTGGTGAGTCCTTGTGGTCGTATTATTGAGGTTTTGTATATTTTTTAGGTCATTGTTCATGTAAAAATCTAGTATCGCAGAATATCACGGATAATCGTCTTTTGATTTCGGGATCCGTTGCGAATTTGGCTACGCAAAACACCAAGAAAAGGATCGAAAACATTAGAATCCGGACAGGAAGTAACACGGCAAGTCTCTGAGGAGGTTTTGGGTAAATTTGATTCCTTAATTATTGTTAGATCGCCTAGTACTGTCAGTGCTAGTTCATGTGTTAATGAGGGCAGTATGGAAGGTAAGGATGTTGATCTATATAGGCTGAGAATAATAGACCTAGAACGACAGTTACTATCGGCTAGACTGCAGGCACAGGAAGCAGAAAAGAAGTGTACACAGAAGGAGCGAGAGCATGAGACCAGCGACTTCGACACTTCCGATAGGTTAGGGTGCAATAAGACAGGGAACCCCACGCCGGTCGCCGACTACAAACCACCATCGATCGATTTGCCTAGAGTGGAACCAACGGTTTTCGACGAGCGAGCTGAACAATACTGCAAGTTTGTCAAGCAGTTCGAGACGTTCGTTGAAAATAAGGTAACCGACCCTGGGCAAAGGCTTCTCTACCTTACTCACTACTGCCGAGGCCGAGAAAGAGAAGCTATCGACGGGTGCACCATGCTCGACCCGGAACAAGGCTACACAAGGGCAAGGAAGATTCTAAGGGACTTTGTTTGGTCAACCTTTCAAGGTAGCCCGTAACCTAATAGAGGGCGTGGTGGTAGAGGCAACAATAACCAAGGGCGACGTCTACACAATGGCCGACCTGGTGACTAAGGTGCAAAACTGCTCAGAGGGAATCAATCTTCATTCCGGTGAGCACTGTGGGTGGCACCGGGTCATCCAGTCGTCGAAGATGCAACTGCAATTCGTTTCGTTCTTCGGTTGTGATGTACCGGGAGCGCATTGGGTTCTGGATCAAGGAATCGGAAGCAGCAGGGCACCCTATGCAGCACGCACTATATTCGGCTGGACTTTATATGGTAGAACAGGCAGAAGATGCGGCAAACAAATCCAAATCAACCGCACTTCGGTGGAAACGGCGAACATTGAATAAGAATTCCAACATCTGTATAACGCTGAATTTGCCGACCTGAACATTGATAGAGGTGCCCCATCACGAGAAGATAGGTCGGCTTTGAAAATGGTAGCCGAGAACGCTAAGTATGTAACAGATCGTCTCGAGGTTCCTGTCCCGTGGAGACCCAACATGTAACCTATGTCAAACAGCCGAGAAATGGCTCTGAAGTGATTGCGGTTCCTCAAAACCAAGCTGATCTCGGAACCACAATTAAGGATAGAATACACGCGAGCCATGCAACATAACATCGACTTGCGTTATATAGAAAGAGTGGATACAGCGGTTATCAGCGCAAATTTGAGGTGGTACTTAACTCATCATCCGGCTGTAAACCCAAAGAAACCGGGGAAGTTCAGAGTGGTTTTTGACTGCGCCGCGAAATGTCAGGATGTGTCACTCAGCGACCATATGCCACAGGGCCCAGACTGGACAACACCACTAGTCGAGGTTTTATGTCGTTTTCGGCTAGGGAAACTGGCCGTCTCTGCGGACATACGTGAAATGTTTCTACAAGTAAAGATTCCCGTTGAAGACAGGGACGCCTTTCGTCTTCTCTGGTGGCCTGAAAACGACGCAAGTCGCGCACCAGACGAGTACAGGCTGACCGTTCATCCCTTTGGGACGGTATCATCTCCATTCTGTGCTAATGTTGCCCTCCGGGAAGCCCTGGAGCGTTTCGGCGACACCAACAATTTGCTAGGAAGAGCAATGGACCACTTCTACGTGGACGATTTTCTGTGTTCCTTCAACGGTCCAAATACTGCTATTCTCCATATGACCGAACTGATCGCCACTCTAAACGCTGGAGGATTCAACCTCACTAACTGGACATCAAATTGCCAGGAGGTGTTCAATGTTATCCCGAAGTCCGAGAAAATGTAGTGTACGAGAGAGCTTCTGGGATCCTCTTGACGAACGGAGCGCACGCTTGATCTTCAATGGAAACCCACAGGTGACGAATTCGTTTTTGCTCCAGACCTACCCAAAAGACCAGTCACACGGAGAGGAATCCTATCATCAGTCTGAAGTCTCTATGATCTTCTAGGTTTCGTTTCGCCATGGTTGCTACCGGAAAAGTGCTTGCTGCAATCGTTGTGCCAAAGGGGGACGGGTTGGGACGAACCTCTCCAGGATGGCGACGATAAGCGATGGCACGACTGGCTGCACAGCTTGGATCATTTTGGTGAGATCAAAATACAAAGATGCTCGACAGGAAGCAAGTGCAAAACAGATGTCCAACTCTACTTATTTTCTGATGCATCAGAAATAGGCTACGGGATAGCTGCTTACTGCTGCTGGGTGGACGCAAATGGTGGGCGGCACAGTCAGATATTATTCGCATATGCGAGAGTGGCTCCACTGAAAACGGTGTCCATTCCGAGGCTGGAGCTGACGGCAGCAGTACTGGCCGTGAAAACCGTGAAGCTGATTAAGAGATTCTTTGATGGGATGAACTGGGAACCAAACTTTTAGGGGGACTCATTCGTTCGGAGTGATCAAGGACTGCCGTACAATTATCGATGGCCTCGTGCTTACGGTGGTGGTGAGAACGAACAAAGGAGACGTATTGCCAGATATCCGTAAGATATGTCTGCTTGAAGGCGACAGGGGCAAGGGCGAAGTTGACGCTACAGACCAAGCTAAAACCAAGTACTCTGGTACCAACCGAAGCTGAATTTACTTATTTATTCCTCATGCATTCTCTCTTAGGTCCCAACTCTTCACACAGTCTTTAAGCATATTTGTGTTTAATTTCATACGGTGTTCACGAATAACAATGGCGATGGTTGTCGAAACCCTAGTTTATCATACGACACGACATTGTTTGTGAGGTAGCGGAAACTCTTGAGCAAGCATTTGTTGGCAGCTTGTAGAAATCTCTTTTTCCGTGGCTTATTTGTATTAATATTCAACCCGTGTCTAAGTGGATATAAGTTGTGAGTCAAACATACTTCAGATGTGATAACACCACACGTTGAGCTCCTGATGTTCGGGTACCCTATAGTCATCTCGATTTTTCATCAAGGATAATTAGTCTTCCTCTTGCCCCGCACTCCACTGTTGCTTAGACAGCCTTTTCCTCCACATTCCATAATCTGTCTACGCATGTCGATCATATCAAAGTACTTTTTCTTATACGGATAATGTCTTATCATTCTCAGAAGAAACTCTAAGACGTCGAGAGATGGAGCATAGCCTCGAGAAACCTGCAAGAGTGTCTGCGACTGGCGAACGATAGATGAAGCCCATAGCGACATACGTATGCACTGACTTACGGTCTAGGTAGGTTAGGACGAATCAGTACCCCTATTTGCTCCTCGGATCTTGAGAGTTTCATGGGAGGATTTGGTGGGTGGCGTAACGTTCATGCGTGGAAATCCTCCATAGCCGTTTTCATGTAGTTGTTTTGTTTAGACTATGCTCTTTATTTTATTGACCCTGGAACAAGTACAACATGCATCAATCACTACACTTCAGCATTTGTTTATATTTTGCTTACGTGAAGTGGCGTAATTTTGGTTTGAACTTGGACTGCCGTGACAGTGGTACCTGACATTGACATTTATTGAACTCTGGTCCTCGTTGCTAGACATTGTGGCCGTAGAGTTGAGTACCGTAGAACTACGAATCAATCTTGTTCTGGTTTTGGGATACGTTTGAATTGGCTACGATTTACTCACAGTCAGAATATGCGTTATATTGAGTTCCTCGCTTCCTCGGCTGGGCATTTCCAATGCGTTTTCTTGTCCAGGTTCCACTTGAGTACTGTTAGTCACTTCGCGCAAACTGAGCAGCGCTTTGCCAATTCAAACGAATCCCAAATCCGGAACAAGATCGATTCGTAGTTTCTACTACACTAAACTAAAATTCATAAAGGGTATAAATATATACAAACCGCGAGTGTGCGACCTAATAGATTCCACGGTGAAACCCAAAGTTTCAAAGCCCCGTGGCTCAAGTTCGACAGTCAGAAACGGTTCAAGGCTAAATTCAAATGTCTCACACGGAAAATCAAGCGGACAGAAGTGTGTTGAATGGATGTGCTTTCTCAAAGTGATGTGAACTATAGTCAAAATCACAAAGCACGTAGAACATTTGGAAGGATTTTCAATATTGGTTTTTTACTATGTGCTTTTCAATACTGTCCATCATGCACCCGTTTTCGGAACTCATTCATAATCATAAACAGTTCTTCCAGAATATTCTGTGTGTTGATTTTATGCAATTCCGTTGTTCCTTGGCCCTTCAATTTTACACGACATCTAACTGTCACTTCAGCTTTGCATTTACGTTCAACTTCTGTGCCCACTCTCGTAAACAAACTTAGTCTAACCATTTATTGCAATGGTTTTCTGCTTGAGAAACGTAGACTGAGCTCATGCAGCGAAATGTTTTACTCCGCGAAGCTTTCATTTTCGTCGTACGTATAACTGTGCGCTTAGGTCTTCTGATGAATATGCCAACCTCACGTTGTTCAGCGAGATTTGGACTTGATTTCCTATGCATTGTTCAAATGATGACTATTGCAGAAACCTGTTTTACGCGCAGCTAACACAACAAGTTCGTAACCACAGGCACTGACAGTAAGTAATAGGCAGGCAGGGTGAGAATTATGACCCCTTCCTGAACCTTAGACAACCATTTTTGCGGAAGGATTTTGGTCGGCCGTGTAAAGAGCAAATACTGAAAATCCTTCCAAATGTTCTACGTGCTTTGTGATTTTGACTATAGTTCACATCACTTTGAGAAAGCACATCCATTCAACACACTTCTGTCCGCTTGATTTTCCGTGTGAGACATTTGAATTTAGCCTTGAACCGTTTCTGACTGTCGAACTTGAGCCACGGGGCTTTGAAACTTTGGGTTTTACTGTGGAATCTATTAGGTCGCACGCTTGCGGTTTGTATATATTTATACCCTTTATGAATCTTAGTTTAGTGTAGTAGAAACTACGAATCGATCTTGTTCCGGATTTGGGATTAGTTTAAATTGTCTACTCGTTGCCCGATTTGCAAGGATTGACCTCCTCTGTTGTTGCCGAAGGGACTGGAGTCTAGAGCAGAATCCGTGACGAGGGGGCTGATTGTGCTCTCTTCCATTTTTCGCACTGCGTGGGAAATGTGAGAAATGATGGCTGAATCCAAAGGCATTGACTGCACCTCAGCCACCGAAGTTTGTCCCAGCGACGGTTTGCCAACAACAAGCTTTCCTCTACCAGTGCACTGCGTCTGCAGGGCGGAAAGACAATACAGAAAGTGGGGGGGGGGTGCGGTATTGCTCGCTGCGGATGTGCATGAGCATACAGCAGGAGTGGTGATGGCTACGCCAAACACACAGTGGGCTTTGTGCCACCTGAGTTCAGGAAACATGAGGGCGACTCTTAAGCGCTTCCGTAGACCTCTATCCTCATGTCCTAGCCAGGACAGATTGTTACCAGAGATTTTGGCTAGGATAGCTTCCAACTCTGATAGATCAGTGAATTCAGCTATCTCAACCCGTCGGAACTTGTATGGGAGGGTTTGTGTTACCGCGAAGTGGATTTGGAGCTGGTGTGCAGATGCACTCCGGCACAACACTTAAGCTCACCAAAGGAAACCCCCCGGAGGTCCTACACAAACCAAAGAGGAACTTCCGGAGGGTTGACTATCAGGGGTTGAGGACGGCTGCTGAGGGTGCATGGTGAGCATCCGACAACCTCACATTGAAGGATGAGTGGTCACACATGAAACGCGACCAATTGTGAACCATAAATGGGTTCGCTCCAATTAGGGGGGCAAGAGATAAAGCGGAGGACCTTAGTAGGCCTACAAGACCCAAACATCTTAGGCCGTTGAGCGAGTTGCACGGAGACGCTTCCGCAGAGTAGGTAGACTTCTTTACTCTTTGTAGGTCTTGAGGGCCCGCGAATATGCTCTAAGAATACAAAAGTCCCGTCGGATACAATGCGAGGCAAGAATGGCAATAAATGTCAAAAAACGCCCTAAGGCCTAATACACCTACATGCAGTTTAAGGCCCAGTCAAGCTTGACAGTGGTAAACTTTGTGAATGAATTGGGTATGCAGGCAACCAACACCGGAGACAGAACCGAAGAGCGTACTGAGTTCTTCAAGCTGGCGCTCACCGCAGGTACTGGAAGACATCCGCCACTGCTAGAACCGTGTCGACTTCCCCAAGTGAACAAAATATTGATGAGACCCGTGGAAGTTGAACTGGCCATCAATCGGTTAAAGCAAAACAAGGCTGCCAGGCCAGGCCGGATTCACCTCGTCGTCCAACATCTGCTGGCAAGCACAGTGTCTTGGGCCCTAGCACATTTTTCAGCAGGTCACCAGCCCATGCCACGACAATTTCTGACTGGCTAAAGGCCGAAATGAAGGCCATCCACAAGGGAAGCCGGAGAGAAATTGCATCTACCTACTGGCCCGCTAGCCTGCTCTTGGTGGCACCGAGAGTACCTGGGAGCATCGCCAGAGGTAGGGTCACAAGTCATGTTGGACTTCACAGGACAGCCACAGTGAAGCATCACTGATTTTTAAAGAGGAAATCATATTTAACGAAACTCTTATCATTTCTGGACCGTCAGACTGGAAGAGGGCTAACATGCTAAAGTTTGCTATCTTGGTTTTTAGGGTGCCTTCGACGCGGTAAGCCACCGACAGCTGTTGTGTACAATGCAGGACATGAGGATTGCGCAAAGGGCGCTGAACTGAAGTGGAGCTTACCTCACCAGCAGGACCTTTCACCGCTGGGTTGAGGATGCACCGTCCAGTGCAGCAGGGGCAGGCAGCGGGTTCCACAGTGGTCGATGCTGGGGCCACTGTTCTTGTCTACATAAAAAAGACCTTGTAGACATCTTGAGGTGTCCTGATATACTGTTGGCGGAGGATCTGAAGAATTTTAGGGGAACCATCTTCTATATAAGGTACAGCGAGACCAGGTAAAAATTCCAGAGTGGACCAATATATGGGAGTTCCCCCTCAACAGATAAGTGCAGGCTGCTGCTGCGTAGTGAAGGGGAGGGAGAAACTAGGTATTCGGCTGAAGAACCACTTGGGGTAATCGGGACCGCTGAGGTCATAAAAGATGAGAGCACCTCAGTGCACGAAGCTTGCAAGACCACCCCACAGTGCCTTGGGGCAGCAGCAATGGGTAATGGGTCTTTTTTTAAACTGATTGGAATGTCAGGTCCCGGGGTGTCATACAATACTGAAGCTTTACAGAATGCGTGCACCCTCCAACCCAGAATACTGCCTGTAGAGTTCAGCCGCCGGAACGTTCGAGCGACTCGTAGCAACCAATTTCGACATGATTCGAGGTGAAGTCAATTCCAAATAGCTACGGTACTATATACGACAAATTAATTAATTGTACAATGAGCAAACCTCAATGGTGTTCCTTCTGGGCTCTTACTCTCCGAATTGGACAACAAATCAATAACTGCAGCTGAATTACAGCAAAATGTTAGATACGGAAGATGGGAATAACGGACACAGTCACAACGAAGTTCAAGCTGAGCGACTCTCGCCCGAGGCAACGGTGGGAATCCGGTTTGTGACAAAGATTTAGAGAAATAAAACAAACGATTGGAATTCCGGCAAAGATAGTTCATACGAATGAAAAATGCTGTTTGAAACATGGGTGCTAATGCATGGAAGGGGTTTTCTGAACTCCTTTACACCGACCCTCAAAATCCGACCCGGATTTTCCCAGTGCACCGCTGGGTGTGGTCGGCCTCATGCCTCGGCTCGCCCCACAGTTCCCCAATACCTAAAACTGATCACCGTCAATACCAGCTCCCAGTCGGACAAGCAGGTCAGCTCTCAGTTGTCCCTCCCGGTTCGGCAGACCCAAAGACCCGCCTCCCACTTGAGGAGAGTTGGCCTCTGAACTTACACCACCAGTGTCCCGTTGGCCTTCAGTAAGACTAATTTTTCTAGTGTCACGGAGCACTAATCCTTCGTTAGTTCACACTGTTACCTTTCGTACCAAGCCATCGTCCGAAACTCAGATGCTTTCGATAACTCCTATCGGCCATCGGCCACGCGGAAAAACCTCTGAAAGTAGTAGCATAACATCATTCGATCCAAAGCTGCTTCCTCGAGTTATCCACTTCTGCCGCCATTGTAATAGTGGAAGGTATTCCCTGATCCGTCTCTTCCAAAACTCGGAAGTTAGGTAGTTTGCCTGCCTCCACTGATGAGCCATTCTATCTCGCAACGAGTACATCGGAACACCTCGTGGGTTCGCCCTCAGGATAAGTAGGTTATTGGGCGTGAGTACTGGCAGATCATGACGGTCCGACGTCAAAGGCACTAGAGGTCGTCCGTTCATTATCCGCTCACTTTCCTTAAGGAAAGTCAAAAATATTTCGTTAGTCATTGGCTGCTCCTCACGAACTGAAAGAAGTACCCTCCTAACCGAGCGCACCATGATCTCCCATATGCCACCACGGTGACTATCATGTGGAGGACTGAAGTGCCACTGCACGCCCGGCTGCAACAATCTACCAGCAATCTTATCACCAGACCAGTTTCCCATTAGGTTCTTCAATTCACTTTGAGCCACAACAAAGTTTGTACCATTATCATTAAAAATCTCGGACGGTGCCTTTCTCCTCGACATGAAACGCGGTAGTGTCATAAGGAATGAATCCGTGCTTAGAGAATAAGGAAAACCAATATGTACCGCAAGCATCTGGAGGCAGGTGAACAGGCATTTGCATCGCTTCTCCATGTTGTGACCATGTTTGACTGCAAAAGGACCAAAGTAATCTATTCCGAAGTACTCGAAAGGAAACCAACCTTGCTGGCCTCTAATGGCTGGTAGAGAAGCCATCATATATTTGCTTACGACTGCCAAATGCTCCCGACATTTCCAACATTCTCCAAGTACTCGCTTGACGGCAGATCCCCCCTGTATAATCCAAAGCTTTTTACGAAGTTCCGTGAGTAACTGAGAAGGTTGTGCGTGTACTTTCATTGCGTGATACTATCGGATTATCAGTTATGTAACCGGATGAGTCTTGGGTAGTATCACCGGATGTTTCGCACCCTGAAGCTGATTGGAGTAGTTTAGTCGCCTTCCAACAGAAATAATTCCATTTAATAAAACTGGATCTAGTTTTAATAGAGTCCTGTTCATCGGAGATTTGTTAGTGCATAGATTATTCTTCCTGGCTCGTAACCATTTAAGCTTTTTACCATAGACCTTAGCTTGTACAATCAGAATAAAACTTTCGTCCGCTTTGGAAATATCGTGTAACTTCATCGGCCCAGTTTCCAATCCTGGATCTGTGCAATCGCCTCTCACGACTGCAATGTACATTTTGAAACGGGTTAATCCCGTTACCGACTTCAGCTAGTGAAACCAACTGGAGTACCTGGCTGGAGGGGCGTCCCTCCATGTATCCTGCAACATTGTGAGAACTGTACTCGAAGGCTGTTTCAAATCCACGTTCGACGGCGCTGCAGCAACCGCAGGACAGGTCGGCCATAAAGTTTCATCGTTCATCAAGAATTTAGGACCTTCGAACCAGCGGCCAGTATCGCTCGGTGATGCTGTGCCTATTGATGCCAAGCCTGCAGGATTGGCCTCCGATCTGACATGACGCCGCTGCCAGGGTTCCGACCACTGATGGATTTCAGCGAAACTGTTCGCAACGTGCGTACTAAATCTCCCTTAAGTGTTGTTTATGTGGTGCAAAATTATAGCAGAGTCCGTCTAGTAGTAAGTGCTATCAAATTTGATTCCAGTTTCTCCCATAAGAGCCCGAGAGGCTCTAGCGGCCAGTCTTGCTGTGGCTAACTCCAATCGAGGGATCGTTACGGCCTTTAGAGGAGCTACCCTTGATTTAGAGAACAGTAGGGTACAGTAGGAGGCTATGTCCTTTGAAACCATTTTGAAATACGCCACAGCCCCATAGCCAACTTTAGAAGAGTCACCAAACACATGAAGCTGTAAACCTTCATTCAGTGAGTCACCTCTAATAACAGGACGCCTAATTTTGAATGCACAAAGCTGTTCCATACTTCATAACCACTCATTCCAGCGTCATAGGGTTTTTCTCCAATTGGGTTATCCCTACCAAGCTTCAAGTGGCATAGTGATTGCAATATCATCTAGCTTAGCAGAATGGAAGGTGAAACCAACCCCAGTGGGTCGAATACTGATGGCACCGTAGACAATGAGCCACGCCTTGTTTGAGGTTTTTCGCGTATTGTGAATGAAAACTGGAATGTGTTTTTTATTGTTTTCCATTCAAATCCCAAAGTCCTCTCCGGCACAGGCGCGCAATCATCTATTTTCAAAGTGGAATGGGCCAGCTCAGACTTCGGTAAAATATCCAGCACCTCCATAAGATTACACACCCACCTATGAAGCCGAAATCCGCCGCGTGATACTAACTCACCCATCTGGACTGCAAAACGTTTGCCTTCTCCGGTGTGGGCAAAGGCACAAGACCGTGGTTTACATAGAAGTTGTTATACACGGCCCCGGAAAAGTAATCCTCATACTGTCCTCCCCAGTGGTCTGCCGTGCGACGCAACGCGAAATTCGCACAAGATGGGGAGGAAGTGGCAGCGAATGGGTGGGCATTCATTTGATATTCAACAAGATTACCACCTAGTTGACAATTTCCCACCAGAGGAACCTCAGTGCCACTTTGTCTCTCATCGGCACTCGAAATTGCTCAAGCATTTCCTCAATATCCGCAGCCAATGCGACAGGTTCCTTTCGAAAACGAAGCAATACTCCAGCTAGGCCTACTGTTGTGTCCGGTCCCTGTAGAAAGTAATCATCCACGGAATGTCCCCGGAACGCAGCCTCACAGTCGAACACCATCCTCAACTTGCTAATCTCTTTGGGGGTTGTTACTGCCTGATGTGATAAGTACCACATAGGCCCAAGACCTATTTTTAGCTGTACATCGGGCAATAACTGGCAATGGCTCTTGCGCAATTAACCCTCTAGTATTGTAGTGTATTTGTCAAAGAATTCAGGGTCACGAGCAAACCTTTTCCTCAAGCCGTTAAATCTCTCTTCGGCCACGATATATTTATTTGGAAGCCTCACAACAGGATTCCTCTATGAAAGAACGCCTTTATAGTGTCCGTTCAACAAGTTTATTTCATTGCAAGCCACATTAATAGCCTGTTTGTCTTCTATTGAAAGAGCTTTCCGATGCACACCCATCGCAGAAATCAGCGTTGTATAGCCGATCGATCTCTTCTGCTAAGGGATCGATTCCCATCGGAATTTGATTTGCAGTTCGTCTGTGTTTATGTTCTTGTGCCAACTCTGCAATTCCCGGTGAGCTCCCACAAAGTTCGATCCATTATCTGCGTGTATCTCGGCCGGTACGTCTCTTCGGTTGATAAATCTCTGCAAGGCCCGTAGAAACGAATCGATCGTCATCGAATGTGCGACTTCCAGGTGTACCGCACGTGATTTCATGCACGTCATGATACACCCATATCGTTTTGCTAATCTTTTCCCGCACTTGATCCACAAGGGCCCGAAATAGTCCACCCCGGTGTCACTGAACGGCCACCAGCCCGTAGTCACCCTGCATTCTGGTAGAGGGGCCATGGGTTGTTTGCTCGCCGTAACGTTGTGTCTCCTGCATTGCACACACCGTCGGATTACGCGTTTTACAGCCTCTCGTCCTCTCAACATCCAAAGGCTCTTGCGGATGACGCTCGTCACGTGACTTTCCCCGGCATGTCCCTCCACGGCTTGGACGTGTTGAATCATCAGCTCTACTACAGGTTATCTCGCAGGCAGCAGTATAGGATACTTTGTGTCGAAGTTCAGGTGGGCGTTGGTCAGCCTACCATCCACCCGCAGCAGTCCGTCGATGAGTTTGGGGTTTAAACCCTTCAGCTTGCCTCTTGGAGATGGCATGTCTTTATTGGTCGGCCCCACTTCTTCCGCCCTCTTGAAATCTCGGGCGAAAGCCTCGCGTTGTATCATTCTGAAAATATCGTACTCTGCCGCTTGTAGCTCATCGGGACGTATCGAGCTTACCCGTATCCGGCTTGAAGGGCGTAGCTTTTTCATGACTAGTAAATATCTCTTGATCCTCGTTGAACAAACTAGCAAACGAAGCATCTTCATCCAGGTAGAAAACCTGGCCAGTCGCGATAGAATGGATGTCGCTTCGACGACGTTGGCCGCTATCACTACGCCTTTTGATCTTCAGTTCTACTTCCGCAGGGGGCTTTGATTCGAACACGGACCAGTCCTGTTTGGGAAATTGCAGGAAGTTTGGCCCTCTCGTCCACGTGTCTTGTTGCCTGAAGTTGGTTGCACCTCGGGAGCACAGATCGGCCAGATTATCGCCAGACCTGACATGATTCCACTGGTTCGTGGCTGATTCATGGTGGATAATCGTGGGTCCGTTAGCAACGAAAGTACTAAACCGGCTCCGGACGTTGTTAATGCAGTAAAGTACTATCGTTGAATCCGTCCAGAAGCTAACCGACCAAATGTAGAGATCGAAACATCTCTTCACAGCTTGCACCACCCTGACTGCCAACACGGCTGCGCTGAGTTCAAGGCGTGGGATTGAGACCGACTTCACTGGAGCAACGCGGGCTTTGGCGAACAGGATCCTCGTGGTATATTGTCCATCTCCTGCGCACCATCGTCCGTACACCACAGCTCAGATACCGACTTCGGATGCATCGGAAAAAGCATGTGGTTCTCCAGTCCGCGTCGTATGGCCAGGAGTCAAACATCGTGGGATCCTGATGTCCTCTGATTTCTTCAAGGTGTTCAAAAATTCTTCCCAGTCCAACCGGTCCCCTTGGTTCAGTGGCTGGTCCCAATCATTTTTCTTACGGCACAGCCGCTGCAGCAAGATCTTTCCGGGTAGCAGCCATGGTGAGACGAAACCGAGCGGATCGAACAAATTTGAGACAGCAGATAGTATGCCACGACGGGTTATTGGCAGCTCGGGAACGCTTAGCTCGGAAACAAAATCGTCCGTTTCCGCGTCTCATTGTATTCCTAAGGTGCGATCGATAGGAAGTGGAGAGCCGTCCAAATCTCTTACCGTTTTAGTCTTTTCGTGATACGGAATGACCTTCAGCACTTCTGAAGCGTTCGACATCCATTTAGTTATATGGAAGCCGCCCTCTTCCAGCAATCTCGTCAGACCCCTGAACTGCTCTAGAGCTGATTCCACATCATCGAATGACCCAAGGTAGTCGTCGAAGTAAAAGTTCCTGGTGACACTATCTGCCACCGTCCAATGTACTAGATCGCCATGTTTGTTCGCTGATTCTCGGAGGGCGTAGTTTGCACAAAATGGTGACGATATGGCTCCGAAGGGGTGGACGGTCATTCTATAATTCACCACTGCGTTGTCCCGGTCGCTCCCTTCCCACCACAGGAAACGCAAAGCATCTCGTTCTCTTACCGGAATCCTCACCTGATGGAACATTTCCCTAATGTCGGCGGACAAGGCCACTTTACCCACTCTGAAACGGCAAAAACATCGATCAGTGGTGTGGTCCAGTCAGGCCCCTGTAGTAGGCGATCGTTTACCGACTTGCCCTGGAACTTGGCCCATAGTCGAAAACCACCCGCAGTCGTTTGGGTTTCTTGGGGTTGATAACCGGGTAGTGAGGCAGATACCAGATACCCCTTTTGCTGTCCGTGTTGGTAGGCACCTTTTCAACGTAACCGACGGCCTCGTTTTGCTTCATCAAATCCGCGTATCGTTCCCACAGATTCTGGTCTCGAATGAAGCGTTCTTTTAGTCGTAGTAATCGCTGGAGAACATAATTTCTGTTGTCAGTCCACGGGTCGACCGACGTGCGCCATGGGAGGGGAACCTCGAATTGTTTTTTGAGGCCTCTAGTGCCTTGCCGCACTGTTTGTAGAGCGAAGTGATCCTCTTGAGACAACGTCGGTCTTTCGTCTCCAATGTCATGAAACTCCTTTTCATACAGCCGTTGCAGATGATACTCTATGCGGTCCGTTTCGGCGGATAAGTAATTCACGGAACCGCGTACCCCTACTGGACCGTATAACATCCATCCCAGAGCCGTGAGTACGGCATAAGGTGCCTGGCGGTCGCTCACTCTCTGGTAAAGCACCCAATGCGCCTCTGGCACGTCGCAGCCGATGAGGAGATCCACTTCATCATGTTCCCAGTCTACAACGGTTACATCCTGCAGGTAGGGCCACCGAGTCAAGATTGCGTTCACCGACCTTGGTGCTCGAATGGGGAGATCCGCTAACGTGAATGCCTCCGTTGGTTCAATTTCCTCGTTAGTGTCTAGAGAGATGAGTTGCAGCCCTAATCTACCGGCAGTCATTACCTGTGTTCCGCCCACCGTGCTCACTGCCAACGACGTCGCACCTTTAGCCAGTTGGTGTTTGTCGGCAAACCGCTCTTTCACTAAAGTGGAGTCGGATCCACTATCAACGAAAGCCAACGCCTTGACTATCCCAGTCGGAGTCACTACTCCCACGGCCACTACGCCTTAACGTACCGGTTTACTGGCAGATTGTGAAGTTGAACAAATCGCGCTGGGCTTGGTACTCGCCTCGGATATGGTTACTCTCGCCTGATGCAGCAGCCGATGGTGTCCGCCCGTGCAGCCCTCGTAACCACATCGGTTCCTTGTCCTACAGGCTGCTGCCCGGTGCGTGGTGTTGAGACAGATAAAACATGCTCCTGCCATCCTCGCCATTCCCCATCGTTCGTCTATTGTGGCGTTGCCGAACTTGGAGCATTCTGGTAGGCCATGGCTAGTACCACAGGATCTGCAATTTGGTTTCGCCGTAGCATCTCGTGAAATGACGTGTGTATTGGTCCAAGGTTGGTACTTTGGATGTTCCCGTACAGGGGTTTGGACTTGGCTAGTACTGGGCTTGTTTGCTCGGTTGCTGTCCCGGATTAGTCGGCCGAATCTGCTGTCAGCTATCTTCGTTTGCCTGTTTAAGTATTCAGTCAGGTCTTCGAAGTTGGCTTCTCTGTCGCCTCGGCTGATCCGTTCAGCTTCTTCCGCCCACCGACCCTGTAGTTCGGGAGAGAGGTGACGGACTATGCCTTCCAAAGTTTGCATGGCGTCTAGGTCAGCCTTGTAACCTAAATGGTCGAGGGCTATTGAGCAGTTCTGCATCTTGATCACCAGGTCGGCCATGGTGTAGACGTCGCCCTCGGTTATTGTTGCCTCTACCACCACGCCCTCTATTAGGTTACGGGCTACTTTGAAAGGTTGGCCAAACAAGTCCCTTAGAATCTTCCTTGCCCTTGTGTAGCCTTGTTCCGGGTCGAGCATGGTGCACCCGTCGATAGCTTCTCTTTCTCGGCCTCGGCAGTAGTGAGTAAGGTAGAGAAGCCTTTGCCCAGGGTCGGTTACCTTATTTTCAACGAACGTCTCGAACTGCTTGACAAACTTGCAGTATTGTTCAGCTCGCTCGTCGAAAACCGTTGGTTTCACTCTAGGCAAATCGATCGATGGTGGTTTGTAGTCGGCGACCGGCGTGGGGTTCCCTGTCTTATTGCACCCTAACCTATCGGAAGTGTCGAAGTCGCTGGTCTCATGCTCTCGCTCCTTCTGTGTACACTTCTTTTCTGCTTCCTGTGCCTGCAGTCTAGCCGATAGTAACTGTCGTTCTAGGTCTATTATTCTCAGCCTATATAGATCAACATCCTTACCTTCCATACTGCCCTCATTAACACATGAACTAGCACTGACAGTACTAGGCGATCTAACAATAATTAAGGAATCAAATTTACCCAAAACCTCCTCAGAGACTTGCCGTGTTACTTCCTGTCCGGATTCTAATGTTTTCGATCCTTTTCTTGGTGTTTTGCGTCTTTTTCCTCGTTCCAAATTGATCTAATGAGTATTGTAACGGACGTTTGAGCAATGCGTAGCCAAATTCGCAACGGATCCCGAAATCAAAAGACGATTATCCGTGATATTCTGCGATACTAGATTTTTACATGAACAATGACCTAAAAAATATACAAAACCTCAATAATACGACCACAAGGACTCACCAACGAGAAACCGAATTGCAGCATGTGAGCAAACAGCACGTGCGTCACGCAGGTCCGGAACAAGGATATGACAAAGTAGCGCTCTGGGCGCGAAAAAACAACAATTGGTCCAGAAAAACAATCAGTTCGTAACGACAAGTCTTTAGTGTAGGCAAATGAGTGATGTTAGGAAAAACACTGAATCGCGAGGGAAAAGGGGGGATTTTCCACGACCGCGTGTTACACCTGTGCAGTACTGGACTGCTTGGATTTTTAGCCTATCAACATAGAAGACTCGTTCTATGTTAACGAGATCATCCTCTGACAATGAGTTCAGTCGCAGCTCCGTTATTCCCAAATTCCAAGTGGTAGTCCGAATAACGGTCAAAATCGAAGTGAGGTCGGGGGTGCCTCCAGGCCCACCAGCTCCATAAGTTCTTTTAGTATTAAAGTCACATCAAACCCGCTGTCCGGCAGAGCGTAGATCACCACAGAGCTCCCCGGTCCGTCTTTTTGTACTGGTAGCACAACTGAACTGACATACTTTCCGACCTAAGAGTAGCCGCACAATTATCGGTCCACTGCACAGGCCTTTTCGTTGTCCGTACCCAGATTATCTAGCTGCAGCCCTTGTTTTGTATCTCGTGTGACTCAGTCGGTACATAGCTTCTGTGCACTATGCAGTAAAGGGTGGTGCAGCTTCTGGCTACCCGATGTTGAACTTGGCTTGGAAACAGGACATTTTCTAGACAGATGTATACACTTGAGACACGAAAAACAAGCCTTGAGTTCGTTGATCAATGCCTAAAGACCGGGTATATCATGAGACAGGAATCGCTCACATTCCTCTTGTGCGTGTATTCCATTACGTACCGAGCACCTAATAACAGCTACCAACAAAGTACTGCCTTGATTTGGCGTGAACCTTGTTTCTTCTGGATGCAGGTTTTGTGCATAATTCCTCTAACTGGATGACCGCGAATACCCACGAGCCTTGCTACTGGCAGCCAGTTTGCGAAATCTACTTCGGGCAATCCGTGTCTCAAGAGGCACTAAGTGCTGCAGATCTTGGAACCTGGGTTCATCTCCCCTTCCAAAGATATCATCAAAGGTCCTAGCCAACAAATCCTAGGGGCGAGTTGGTAGCACTCGAGTAACACGTTCTATAGTCTGCAGTGAGTTAAGGTCTGACATGCAGTTCATCTGTGAGAGGGCAACCTCACAGCCGAGCATTTTCAACGACAACTTGGTCAGGGCTTCCGAATCTTCGACCGAAGACTTCAAATCTTGCAGTAATTTGTCAACCAGTGGACGAGCCACTACGTGATCTTGTCCATACAGACCCTTTAAAATTTCCCTAGCCCTATTGTATGCCAGTATTAGAGGCAACATAGCACATTCGGCAGTCACACTCCTTGCTTGTTCCTTGCAGTAATGCATCAAATAAATTAAGCTCTGGCCATTGTCTTGAACTCGACGTAATATTCAAACTGTTTCATGAACCTCTATTACGTTTCCGAACAGCCCGCAAATGACTCCAGTTCCACCCTGGGTAAATCCAGACGATAATCCACTGCAGGTTTTGCCACCGGAACCAAGCTTGTTGTTCGTGGTGCATCGTCTTGCACGTGGCAATCACCTAGGTAGCGAGAAAGATGTTCACTGACTATACTCCACCCCTGACTTCATCTCTGTTGACTAGATTGTCTTCTTCCTCAGGGAGTGCCAAACTTAGTTTCGTCATTTCCTTCTCATTTCTCATCTCGAGTGGCTTACTTTGCTTGTCCAACTCATTTTTCTGCAGCCTGCTTCTCCTTCAACTCCGCTAAAAACAGGTCAGCTCTGGCTTTATGGGAAACAAGGCTAACACTGGCACAACTTGATATACTACAGCCTGAGCAAGAAACATGACCAACACCTACTGGTAAAATGGTTTGGTTCACCTGCAGGGTATTGTCCTTTGATACGAAACGATTTGCTGAATCGCCTAGTGATTTCATTTCTCAGCGGCTGTCAAGGATAAATAGTACTGTAACGTCCAGCCGCCGGAACGTTCGAGCGACTCGTAGCAACCAATTTCGACATAATTCGAGGTGAAGTCAATTCCAAATAGCTACGGTACTATATACGACAAATTAATTAATTGTACAATGAGCAAACCTCAATGGTGTTCCTTCTGGGCTCTTACTCTCCGAATTGGACAACAAATCAATAACTGCAGCTGAATTACAGCAAAATGTTAGATACGGAAGATGGGAATAACGGACACAGTCACAACGAAGTTCAAGCTGAGCGACTCTCGCCCGAGGCAACGGTGGGAATCCGGTTTGTGACAAAGATTTAGAGAAATAAAACAAACGATTGGAATTCCGGCAAAGATAGTTCATGCGAATGAAAAATGCTGTTTGAAACATGGATGCTAATGCATGGAAGGGGTTTTATTAACTCCTTTGCACTGCTTCTAGGCCCGGGCACTCAAACTATCCAGGGGCAAAGAGCTGTGGGCTGGCTTTCAAAGAAGGTCTTCTAAGTTGGTCACTGGACTGCTGGACAAGAGGCACAGAGGACTTCTCAAAGCACTCGACCTGTTATCACTAAACAGGCGGCTCCTAAGGGGAGATCCTATCGAGACTTTCAAACAGCCCCACGGGTTATCTGAAACCATCAGACATTTATTATTTCCAAGTTACAACCGCACCCTCAGGGTACGCGAACACGAACTGATGAGACCAGAGGCCATCAGAGGCGATGGGACACTTTCATTCTCTCACAGTGCAGAGAACCCTTGGAACAATTCGCCTACCCTAGTGGTAGCAGCAAACTGCTTTATCATGTACAAACGACGGCTGGATGACCGCTGGGATAAGGCTTTCCAGGACTGCGAACAGACAAAGGAGCAGCCCCTTTGGCACAGCCCCTCATTCTCATTCCCACCTTCCTTTCTATGACACAATGTCTGTCTCTCCCTTACACAGTAAAACAGCACGGGGCGTCCCCTTCTATTTGTTTTGTTGCGCTTACGGTAGATTCTGGAATATAACGGCTGCAGCTAGTTGGGAAAGCGAACCTGTATACCAAGCGCGAGTGCTGGTTCCTCGAGAGCCAACCTGTTTTCATTCTGTTCCTTGCGGTCGTGACGAACCGCCGCTAGCAAATACGCAAAGACGACACGAATAAAAAGGTCGCAATGGCCTTTCATAGGCTTTAATCAGTTTGGATTCTGGTCATACCGCTGAACTGGGATCAGGGGAACATTAGCAAAAATACGAGTGAAACACATGATGCAGCGAAAACATTTGGTTCACCACATTCACCTCCACCGAAAATGTTTTGGGGAGTCTATACCAGCGAAATACAAAAGGATGCTTTATACATAGCATGTAGTGTCTAACGACAGCAGAGAGGGTTGATGAGTTCATTCTTCCCTACTTCTTCATTGGTAAGGGCGCATGCGCTGTCGGAGTCTGCTAATTTCTTCCACTGAGTCAAACTTCGCAGGATCTTCTATGGAAGGGGTTATTGAGTTACGGTCTGTGGGTTCACTGGGGCGCTTGGTCGTCGGATTTATAGTGTGTGAATGTTCAGGCGCATTAAGCTTGTGCATATGTTCCACTACTTATTCATGGTTGTGTGCAGGTGGGGTAAGGTATTTAGAGTTGCCGTATCTCTCCGGCCATCGCCGTAAACTACGTGTGCGTAGTTGGGCTTGCACTCCTCGAGTTCCATCTTTTCTGCTAGGGGATCGAATTAGGATGCACGAATAGCTTTACGGCTTAGAGTATGATAAGAGGGCAGTAGCCATCTGAGGATTGACTTGACTGTGGCATCCTCCCGGTTGTACTGGAAGAGACCTTCGTGAGGCGTGGCATTGGCGGCCGTACACAGAAGGGAACGAATAGAATGGAACGTGTCCGTAAGTGCAGCTTCTAATTGTATAATGTGCTTCTGGCTGGACTTAAGTGCGGCTGTGATGGACTTCCGGATGGTACCATAGGGGCGTTATACTAGGCCGTTGCACTGCGGATTATAGGCCGTTGTGCGGTTGGTTGTGATACCTCGGCGGTGAAAAAATGTTTGATGCTCCTCGGACATAAGTAGAGATCCAAGATCAGAGTGTATGAAGCTGGACTTTGCGGAGAGATGAAACAAGTTATTAAAGCATCTAATTATTGTCGAAGAAGACATGTCGGAAAAAGGATGTGCGGGTGAGAATCGCAATAAATCACCAATATTAGTGAACAGAAAGCGACTTCTGGCGAAGCTGGGAGGGGGCCATTTAATGTCAAAGCTGAGCCGCTCGAACGATTACTTTGCCCCGATGAGGTGCACTCTTGGTGGCCTACAGAATCCAAGCACGATTTTTGCACACTTTTGAAAGTGAGAGATGACAGACTGCACGTCATCAGCCGTAAAGGGCAGGTTTCGTCATCGCCTACAGGGGCAGATATACTTCACTCCAGGATGGAACGAAGAGTTACGCTGAGCAAAGAAGTAAAAACTCATCAACGTTCCACGAAATTCTCGAGAAAGTGTATGAGTTACTTGATTTTTCGAGCTAGGACGATAAATTATGCCGGATCGGGGACCTGACAGCTCCTTATGTCAAGGCTGTATTTTTACGTTTTTATTTTTCTCTAGGTGACCAATCAAACACAGAAGCAACAGATCGTTGGTCGATTATGAACTTGAAATGAAAACGAACCAGAAAATGACTCCACGCCCGCAAAACCTCTACAATCTCAATTTTTCTTTCTCCACCGTCGAATGCCGGAGTTCTGGAGGCGGAGGGGTCCGCGAAAAGAATGCAACTGGACGGTTATTTTGATTGAGAGAGTCGGCAGTTGCGATGCTTGGAGAATTTGTTTCTTCAACCGAAGCGGTGCACGGCTCGGTGGTGACAAACAGCATTCTCAAGCTGCTTTTTCAGTTTGTTCAAAAACATCCAGACCATTCCCCGGAAGAGTGAACTTTTGACTTCGAGCAGGTAGACTGATTTTATCGGTAAAGCGAGCTATCCACTGTGAATAGTAGGCGAATATGCCGACTATGCGCTCTTGTTATATAATGTTATTAGGCGGGGGAAGTTGTTGCAGCTGTCGTAGTTTTTCTGTATCCGAATTGGCTGTTCATCTGGGAACTTCAAAACGGAGTAAATTATGGCGCCAATTGCGAATGATACCCTTCCCACCATTTAGTGTGATACCACATCTTCGAACAACTTAGAGGAATTTGGACAAACTTAGACCATGCTCTTCTCCGGTTGCGCCGCAGATCACTAGATTGTCCACTTAGGTAAATGTGCCGGACAGCTTCTCGCTTTCACTGACGTTATCACTAGGAAGTTGGAAACAAGTTACTCCGTTTGTACCGCCGAAAGGAATAGGACGGGATTGACACAGCTCACCACAAGCTTCAAAAGCTGTGTGCATCTCGTCGGCGCGAATAAGGATCTGATGATCAGCACCTTTCCGATCAAGCCTGCCGTAGACTTCGTACCAAGAAGTTTTCGAGATCAAGTTGTCAATTCGTAGGAATGGATGTGCGTTGTAAGTCAATTCTCGTATATCGAGCAACGCGTAGCCGATTCAAACGAACCCCAAAACCAGAACAAGATCGATTCGTAGTTTCTACTGTACTAAATCGACATTCACAAAGGGTTCAAATATATACAAACCTTAAGTATGCGGCCTAGTGGACTTCACAGTAAAACACAAAGGTTCAAAGCCCCGTGGCTTAAGGACAACGGTCGGAAACGGTTCAAGGTCGAATCCAAATGTCTCACGTGGATCAACAAAAGTGAAAAAGTGTGGTATATGAGTGGGTTTTTTGAGGTAATGTTAAATATAGTCAGGCTCCCAAAGCGAGTAGAACTTTTGGAAGGATTTTCAGTATCTGTTCTTTGCATGCGTTGAGTAAGTTGTGTTGACTGATAGTTTGAATGTAGTCGATTACCATGCGGCTTTTATGGCGACCATTTCGGAACACTAAAACCTGCGCTGTCCACGAGAAATAAGACGGTCTGATCATTCCACAGTGTAACATCGGCTTGACTTCAGATTCAATATAGGCTACGCCCTGCAGTGAATGGCGTCTTGACTTTGTAGTGATTGGTTTGCTGTTCGATGCCACATTCTCAAGGAGAGGTTGCGGATTGAAACGGATGGCAAGAAGACCATAGAGAGTAAAAGGCGGCTTACTTCCAAAAAGATGAATCTGGAATGTCTTGAATAATTTAAGAAAATCCTGGTCGAGGAGTACCTCCGTATACAAGTCGGGAAGGACAAAGAGTTTAATGGAAGAGATCGATTTCTTCTGGAAAGATGAGTGACGATGACCACAGGGAAGACTGGAAGAACGTGAGGGAAGCCATCGTAGCTCGGTGCTGTGAGAGACTGATTGGCCATTGGTGCTTAATGCCAACTGACTTGTAGATGTGAATCAGCTAACAGCCTGTGTCAGTAAGAGCACGTACGGGAGTGTTATTGACTTCTATGTCAATTACAGCATTGGAGAAACAAGTTGGAAAGGTGACCACGGGGACAGCAGATAAGAGCGAATTGATAGTCGGGGGTACATGTCGCCGGAGTACTGTTATCACCTGGGACGAAGATCAACATACTCACTGAAACTGTTCCTCCTTGCCACAATATTTGCATAGAGCTTCTCTTGTTGGACAATTTGTTCTAGGGTGTCGAACGAGACTACAAAAATATCAGAAACCTGCTGGTGTGGGGACAGGATTTCCGGCCAAAAACACGGTTAAAGTGCAGGTCAGAAGGGGTGTTCATGTTTGGCAGGGAATGCTGGGATGGGGGTCAACATCATATACCATGGATTGCTTCTGAGCTAATTCTAGTTGTCTAGCTATATTGCAAGTAGTTTTGAGGTCTTAATTTTTCTCTTGCAACAGCTTGTGACGAATATAATTTGACGACAATCCACGAATAAATGCTTCGCGAAAAACCTCCTTACGATACTGCTCAGCTTTGGCAGGCCTGAAATCGTAATCGGTAAAAGAGTTTTCAGCTTCTGAAGAAATTGTTCGAGAGACTGTCCATGTTCCTGTCTTGTAGTTGGCAGTAGAAGTCGAGCGAAGATGGCCTTTTTTGGTTGAATGTACAAACCTTTTGGAGTATTTATAGCCTTGTCATAATCTTGACAATCCGCTACGTGTCTGTAGATAGAAGGAGTGATAAGGTTCTTCAGGATGGCAAGTTTGTCAAAGTGGAGTGGACCCACAGCGTTGAGAACGTTATCTGTTTTTCCAATCAGTCTAATTATTTGATGCTTCTGGCGAGTGAGGATCAGTGCCGAAACGACCAGGTCGAAGTATGAGTTTCATATTCAAATTGAATAAATCGTGACGAATGATTACAAACAGACACGCATAGACGACACGAATAAAGAACTTGGAATGGCCGTTTATGGGCTTTGATCAGTACGGAATCAAATCCTACAGCTGAAATGGAATAGGTGAATAGTTAGCAAGAAAACGAAAGAAACATGGGACGGAACGAAAGTATTTAGTTCACCACACCGGTCCATCACTCAACAACCACAACATTAGACCACCTGGCAGTCGGAGAACAGCGGAAACGTTGAAGCCTTCGAGTACGAGAATCAGGACGTACACTGGTTTAAGCCGCGGGCACTCTGACCTGATATAATCTGGCCTGGCCTTCCCGGTCGGTAGGTCTTTCCAAGCACTGATGACCCGGCACACAAAATATCGTACTCTAACTGTCCTTGGCGCTCTCGGTTTTACCTCTCTGCACTTATGGCCCTCAACTCTGGAATTCAAAGCTACCGCCACAGTCGGTTTTGTTGGGATGGATAACTCCCTGATCTCTTTGAAGGATTCTGAGTTCACCTCTAAATTCTCTACGCCTTAGGGAGAACAGGTTCGGCGGCATGGGGCTCTCTGTAAATGGCTTGTTACGCAATCCATCTACCATCCTTGTGAAGTCATGCTGAACTTTTTCCAGCACTATAGCTTCCCTTGCCAGAGCAGGAGCCCATGCTTGGACACAGCATTCGATATGTGGCCTGGATTGTTTCGCGGTGCTTTAGTGGTACACGAGACTCTCTTGGTGTAAACGCAAGCAGTAATTAGTAGAGCGTTCATTTTTTTGGCTGCAGGGGCTAGGTACTGCTCAGATGGTTGGAGGCAGTTGGTTATCTGAACTACAAGGTTCATGGTATCAGTGGCCAGCCTAAGTCTTTGGGGGTCGCTCGGGTTTATATATTTAAAGTCATCACCGGCATCCTAGGTCACCTGTCCACACTTCCCCATGTTGAGTTGCAACTGCCACTGGATGCCATCTAGCCTGGCTGCTTTTTCGGGTTTAATCCTCTAGGGGCTTTCTGGACATCACTAGGTAGATCGTAACTGGCTGGCCGTGGGATTTAAGGTTCCAAAGTAGGGTTCAATCCATGGTCAGTTTGATGTACCACCTTGAAGTGCTCTCTTCGTGTTTCAGCCTTAGTCCTATTATCCAAGGCATGAATGACTTTTCTATGCTTGAAGCAACCTATATCTACGCCCAAGGCCATTTTTGGCTAAATGTAGTCAAAGTAGGCTTGTGAACAATGATCGACCTTTCTAGCCCATGTTACCGGTAAAGTGCTCTTGGACTCTAAGGGCTAACCCTCGCGCCCTTATGTGCCAGAGGTTCCGCCCGTAGCATCTTGACTGCTCGTAATGGGTCCATGCCCTGTGCTGCCATCTTCAGGCTCCCCTCACCCTGCGGGTCCACCACGGTGCCTTCTCCTTCCTGTCTGTTCAGCGCACTGGAGCAAAACGCTCTGTGAGCAGCAACAGATAATCCCTGAGTGCTGCCCATACTTCTACATTTTTATGCTGCGCTTCCCACGTGAGTCTTTGGCCTGAGATAACAAGGCCTTGTACACCAAGGTTCTCAAGGCACATTTGCACTTAGTCAAGTGCGATATCCTTAACAGCCAAGTACTCAACACGAAGCACCCCTTGGCCACCTCTACCTAGAGGCCCCGAGAAATCCGGCTCTTCGAATTCACCGGGATGCTCCAATATAACCAGGTTCAGTGGTCCCAGGGTCTAGTATTTCCTTCACCTTGTTGGGTTAAGTAAGTAGTGCGCGGGGTTTTCGCCCATTACCAAATCAGATGATACTACAGGGAATCATTCTTGAGGAACCCGCAGGTTTACGCAGTCTGTCAGGGGAATTGAAGCCCCTTAGTTTCACGATTCCACTAGCTCCAGCTAGGGACCCACGAGGGTAGGTTGCGAGTACTTGGTCTTTTGGGGTGGAGGTAGAAGAATGGCTTCGGTAAACGCATACCACTCAGATTTCTGATAGGGGTAATTTTAAATCACAACAGAAGGCCTGTGCCTTTGATGTTAACACGACCTCTCCAGATATCTGTTTCGCTTCGTCCGAGACCGTGAGCATCGCACCGCTACCTTTCCCACCATCCAATCTATCAACTCGATTCAAGCAGTAACCAGCGGGAAAAATACACCGATTTTATTACTCCTCCTTAACTACGTTTCAGTGGCAGCAACGCAGCCTGATTAAGCAGTCACGACTGGCGGTTCACCCCACTTGTTTTTTCGTGCTGCGTGTTTCGGTTTTGGCTACGGCAGGGCTACTTGCCCCTCTTTGGGCATTACATTTCAGCCGGTATTTAAGGCACGCTAAAACTGGTTCCGAGTGTTCGCCATTTTTCTGTAGCGAGCTGGGAGTCTGGTTGGTGTCCATCACCCGGCTACTTCTTGCTGGTGTTTAGTGTGGACTAAGAGAGATGGGGGTGCTATAACCGCAAGGTGGGGTGTGATGCTTTGCAGTGCTGTCACCCGGTTAGCGGCGTTTTGTGGATTCGGCAGTCTTCCTAATATCTCTCGTGGTCCAACTGGCGGAACTCTCTGGCTGTTTTTCGAACAGTCCCTGGGTTTTATTCTTCATTAGCTACCCCGAGGATAAGCAGTTGTCTCTACCTCTAGAGTAAGCGAACTCCGCGAGTACTGGCCTGAGAGGTCCCCGTTCATCCTGTAAAAGTTTCAACCAACCTAGTCTGAAGACCCTGTTAAGTATGGTATGCTCCTGGAGCCCCGCCGTCCGTAAGGGGGTTACTTTATGTTGCCCGATATCTTTTCCCGCTGTTTTGCTGCTTGACAGAGGATTTCGGGTTTTCACTTCACCACATAGTTGCGATTTAGATGCAAGGCTATTTCTTATTTTTCATTAGTGTGCCCAGGTCTATAATGATGACATCCAGCCTATTCCCAGCGGCCTCCAAAGCCGTTCCCTGTTTGACGACCTTTCAGTGCATCCGCCCCGGCTCATGTTCTGGTTTCCTGTGAGCGCTGCTGTTGAAGTCTTCTGGAGTTGGACCTCCCTTCAGTTTCTCCAACTTAGAGTATCCATCTCTGGGGAGCCAATGCAGTTGCTCATCCCCACTTTGTCAGAACTTTTGCACGCTAGTTGCGTAAATTTGCTTAGACCAATGCACATTGATCACACCAATTTCAGACACTTGTGTTTAATGCAGAGGCCAAAACCTTCAGGATGGGTTCACTGGATCATCGGTGGAGCCTGCTGTGGAAGAGTTCACATTGCATACATTCATCTACTACTTATGAGCCTTTCGGGTTCCCGCACCGAGAGGTGTCATCTGCGTTCTTGTTGGCTCCAGTGTAAGGGCCTTTCAGCCGTTGGCTCGTTTTAGAGGCAGGTGGTGATGTTTGGCCGAAAAGCTATAAGTTCGGAGAATGAGACTGGAGAATGATCAAGAAAAAGCATTGCTTCCTTGGTCACCTAAACGGGAGGAGTAACAAAAAGGGTTATGAGAGAGTCATGAGCCGTTTATACGTCACTGATCGTCACAAATCCCTTTAGCCTTACTTTATCTTTACCTAGTCCAGTAGTCGGCACCTGGATCTCTCGATGGTAGTCTATCCTCTCTACCGGACTCCTCAGTGAGCGGATTCGTACTGGTGACTTTCCAGGTGATCCATTCTGGTTCCTGATGCTTCTTCCAAAGCATGCACTAGGTCTTTCTGGGGGGCACATAACTTCTTCGCGCAGTTAACCACACCGTAGTCGTACACCGCCGCTCGCGACAGTCCACTAGGATTCAAGTGGACTGAGGGGCCTAGTAACTTCAGATCTCAAGTGGCCCGGGTTCTGTTTTCACGTTCATTGCTAATGGTTGGACGACAGGCCACGAAGGTTGCTACATATGCGGGGTTTCATGTGCCATTCCGATAAGTTTTAGCACCCAGATTTGGTTGGTCCCTTTGTGTCTTATATTGTGTTAGCGGAAACCCTTGGGGGAAACGGAGTTAGCGAACTTGGTGAGGGCTTCACTTGCAGGTACACAGTTCATAAACGTCAATGTGCTTTGCTGGGACTACGTCCGTTTCTGGCCACATCCACGGCCGGGGATGGTACCGAGGGGCACACGTCATGACTCACTTCGACTCCCTGGTCCGCAACGGGGCCTTCCACCGGAGTTTGCCCCGCTGTTCACCCGGGGCCGTTCATTCCACTCAAGCTACTAAGACATCTTTGCATATAGTCCATTTTTAGGCCCCACTGCGTAATTGGCGTTGGACCACCAGGTTGGGAGCCAGTAAAGTGCTACCATCTATATTCTCAATCCTTCACCTCGCCGTATCGTGCTATCCCCTCACAAACTACGTGACCCACATATTCGCCTAGCACACTCGACAGCTGATTTTCCCCTAGTTCTCCGTAATGGACACTCAGTAACCAGGAAGCTTCTCCAGTTTATGACCCCAGCCTTATCCACCAGACTCTCACGGTTGCCTCGGGAGTGAGTCGCTCAGTTTGAACTTCGTTGTAACCGTATTCGGTAATTCCAACTTCCGTGGCTAACCTTTTGCTGTAATCCAGCTGCAGTTATAGATTTGTTATTCAATTTGGAGCTTAAGAGCCCAGAAGGAACACTGTTGAGGTTTAATCATTGTGAAATTGCTTTATTTGTTGTACACAATACCGTAGCTATTTAAAATTGACTTCGCTTCGAATTGTGTCGAAGTTGGTTGCTACGCGTCGCTCGAATGTTCAATTGGCTGGAATTTACACTGATAATCTCATTTTTCGAGCCCTTATCACCACAGGTGAGGTGGTGGCTGCTTATCCTATATCCGCCGCACTAACTCGGCGACGGTTCTTCAGCAACTCAAGGTGGACCGAGTAAACGACTTGCTTTGGTAACTTGTTAACGGCAGTAGACAAGCGATCTTATTTGGTTTTGTTTGTCGTTCCATTGGACTATCGAAAGCTACAAATAACACAGTTGTTGAGGCGTTCAATGCAGCTATGGATTACTCCGCGAGCCCTTATTTATCGTGGGCTACTTCGATTGTCCCTGGATTAAATGGTCTCCCGACACGAGTCCGCCTCCTCTTTCCGACTTTTACCCATGTTTTCTCAGTGGGTGTCACAATAAACATATAGATGCTTCCAGCGGGATGCGGAATGCCCTTGACTTGGTCTTCCCGCACAACCCGTGCTATGTTAAAATGCAAGTCACTCGCCGTCCCCCAGATGATTATCGCAGGACAATCATGCATGCACTCTCCCGCACTCGCCTGTACCCTCAGCAGCCCGCTCTTAAAAAGGCATCCACCACTATGGCCTCTTTGATTGGGACCTACCGCCCAAGACCATTCGATCCGGGGTCTGGAGTGCATTCTTTGTGTTTTTCGATGCTCAGGCTGGAGCTGACTCTTTTTGCTCCAGCATAAACTGCTGACCAAATAGCATTAGTTCAGTCTCCACCCTATTCACCCAGAACTCGCTATCGTGAAAATCGAGAACCGGGCTCAAGCTGTTAAGTCCGCAGCTCAATCAATGTCAAACGAAAGTATCCCCCGGGCGGGACCAAAAACGTGTTCTTTGAAAGCTTTTGTTTATCGTAGGTATGCCCCTCATCTAATCCGCTTTGCACTTCGTCACTGCGGACGACTCCAGAGTTTTGTACTCCACTGCTACAGGCAGTTCAACATCTACACTAAATAACACTCATCATGATCTAATGTCTCTTGTCTTCCGGTGCAGACGGCGGGAAATTATACTCTTTAAGCATCCAAAAGTTCTCTACCTCCCTGCAAGTTCCGTTTACCTCCAAATGTTGTTGCCCTCGGTAGACGGCCCGTTGCTATCAACCTTGTAGCATTTGACTCCGGATTTCACCGCTCCTCTTCTTACAGCTTCTACGGAAAAACGGCTTCCAAGCCACCAAATCTGAAACGACTCATTAGCCTCATTCTTCCGAGCCTCAGACCGCAGCACAATTGACTGCGGGTGTACGTCTCTCAAGTCTGACCACTGCTTGAATGGTGTTCTACTGTCTCCTCCCATCCTTCCAGATTCGCCGAAGTTACCGTGGGAAATGTTCGGCGCAGCCACACTAGAAAATTGTTCTGGACGGCTTCTTCCGTGACCTGTCGTTAGCGTTGTAGGCTATTCAGTCTAGATCCACTGTGGACCTTCACCTTTGGCTGAATTTAAACTTATCCATGTTGATCCATCACTAAGTATACAGAACTCGCCGTATGTCCCTTAACCCGTCGGGCTATTGCCCTCTTTGAAACTGTCTTTTACCTTCCCTTTTCCATGGTGTAAATCAGCTCCGATGTCTCGGTTTTTCAAACGGCTTATAGTAGATTTTGGATTACATTACCTACCGCTGTGGGTCGTCTCACCTCCTCTCCTGTGTTGAGGCATATAACCCATGGCCTCCTTGCGATTCCAAATGCCATCGAGATGTCCAGTGAACGCACCAACGTGAACATAGCATTCACAAGAGTTCTCCAATTTGGCCATTACAAACTACATTGTAACCATGGGCACAAACCGCCTTCACTTTTACTTTTGTCAGTCAGTTGCTATTGACGGATGATTTGTCTCATTTGGGGAAAAGGCTCTAACTAACTAACACCGGCCCACAGCATCATTCGACAATTTGGTAAAAGCCCATTCGGTTCATGTTTCTTACCCTACATACTGTTTTCCCCGCATAGGTCTGTTCGTAATATATGCAGAGTCATCCGCCATACTTGTGTCATCTTCGGTTTGCATTTGTTTCCTGGCTTTCATTTGCTTTGGCCCAGTGTGTCACTTATAATTCCCTCAAAACCGGCCGTGGTTATATCCTACATAGCCCACCTAAAGTCCGTAAACATTTTTGAACTGATGCTCAGCGAGAGACTTTTCCAGCTTGTAGCAGTATAGCTCAGTCTTTCCAATACTCCATTCTGAAAGCCTCCATTATTTAAGCTAGTAAACGAAAGTTCTGACCGACAAAGGAAAATGTACCACTGACCGTCTAAATGAAACGTTTCTTTTGCCACTTTTATAAAAACCCAGCCAGTTCATCATATCTTGTTGTCATTTATCATCAAAACTCACAGATGGAGCCACCTCCAGAGTGCACACTATTTGTTCTAGGTCCTTTATATCCCTCTGTTACCAATTGGGCAGCCTGACCGTCTTCTACAATCAAAGTTTCGGATTGGCCAATGTTGAGCTAATCCTTGAAAGCATTCTACCGCAAGAACCGCTAGGAATATTAACGCGCCACACCAAGTCATTCTGCATGCTGTTGTTGGTACTATTTCTGCTAAGGTATCGAGGGCAATAACTCAAGCAGCCTCTAAGGGCTATTTTATAACTTAGAATAAATCAGCCTTTTCTGAACAATCAAATCTGAGGTCGGTAACTGACTTATAAATCTACCTGTATCAGAATTCTTCGCTGTAAATGCCCAAATCGACTCACAGTCGCCTTATTCACCCAGTGGCTAACGGCATTCAACCAACTTCCTACCTCTACGGTAACTTGTTCAGTACCGCTGGCCGATATGAACGGTGAAGCCAGCAAAAATGTAGTGCTCCGCGGCAAAACTCATTGCTCTCAGGGGTGGTTATGTTCCACTGATGATGCTCCGAAAATATTGTTGCTACTTGCATGTACCTGCGATCCCTCAAAGCTTCCGAATGCTAAAGGTCTACTACCAGCCGACTGCCTCCCGGACTCAGTTGCGTCCGAAGTCCACCGGAGGATGAGTAATTCCAAGAATGCCGCAGTTTTTATTGTGCCAGACCGTTTCCCCTTTCCTTGGACACAGAGTCATTGCTATGGACGGCCGTATGTCACATCACGAGTGCTGCTGCAAAAGGCTCAGAAAAAATTCGCACCGAAAAGTGCCCCCTACCGTTTTATTTCCGGAGAAGTAGCTGCCATAGAATTTGTTAGAAAGAGGGAGTCATCGCAGGATCCACTTCATTCAGAAATATAAAAATTACTCCTGACGAAATCCAGATGCAGAGGGAGACCCTTAGATTGACAGACAGCCATCAGTTATTCCCGTCACCCTATGATCCAGTGCGAACCAATCCCGGACAAGTCCCCCAACGTCAGCAAATCGTCACTACTTCCGTTGGCCAGTGTGGTGGCGCAAAATGTGGACATAAATTTGTCCCGGTCGCCTCCAACACAAACAAATTTCTCTGAAGTGTTCCACGTTGCATCTCAGTCTCCACCATCGTCCACCAATAAATGGGTGACGTAGCCCTTCCACTCAATCAGCAACCTTTCATCTTCTGGTCTTTATGCCAATCTAGCCACCAAGATGCCAGACTCCCACACGTCTTTCCGCTCCCTTCAGCTAGCAGCGGCGTCTTCCCTGGTGCTTCGGTCACATCATCCCTTCCAACTACCGCTCCTAACGGCCAAGACCTCCCTGCACTGACATACCCACCCTGCCAGCTTTATTATGCAACTTAACTATGATTTCTTGCGCTCCAGCTATTTTGCCCGTTACCCGCCGGCATTTTTCACCACGGACAAGCCGACGGAATTTCGTCGCTGACTCTGGTGCTAGACCACCAAAGCACTTGTTCAGTCCCTCAAAAATCCCTGCACTCAACCTCTAAATGCCACATCCATCAACTCAGAAGCCGCCGTCACCATATCCAAGGAAGCAGTACGACATCACATATCTCCACCAAGGGCACCGCCTCCATAGTCAGCTCGCCAAACCCTTACCACTTGGGACTAGTAACTAGCACAGTTGCCAACCGGTACCATATGTGTCCCACGGCCGACACTTTTCCGCCTCGTGGTGAGCCCCACCTACCCATCCCCGAATTTATCCTCCCTTACCTCCCCACCACCCAACATCGCCCTATCCTACTCTGATGCCACTGCACACTGTGCCAACTGGCCCTTCATGTCAAGGCCCCTTCATCACCAGCCCCTATTCCGCGGAGCGTTGTGGGGTGCCCGCCGCTTCAATCAATTCAATCCTAACATTATATCCTTTTCACTCCAACCCAGCTTGCCCTGTTGATCTTCATTCTCCTCAGAAACCGCGATGGAAACCGTGGTTGCTGTACCACCACTGCCCTCTACCCCCTACTGGCCCCTCAGCACCCTTGTCGACCCTCCCCGATTTCTACGTGATTCGCCCCAAAGGTCCAACCTACAGCCAGTCTGCCCTCGTCCAGATCTATTATCCCATGTTACTCAATCACCTCAGTACCCAGTTTTAATCTCCACTGGACTTTGTGAGTTTTTAGCCCAATATACATTCTGCGGCGAAAGAGCTGCGGCTGTCTTAATGGAAGCGGCATCCTGAAACCAGTCTTGCTATAGGGGTGACACGCCTAGTGACTATCACCCTCCTACAAACATTTTGGCCGCCAGGATCCTCCGTACTCCGCTGACCTCATCTACTGAGGTTCACATTCATGCGTCGAAGAAAAACCACACTACTATCCACCCAAACCAGCAAGTCTCCGTGCAACCAGGCTAAAGCAGAAATGCGATAAGGTTTGACAGCAGTACCAACGAAATAGAAATATTTCTACCGTCTTGCTACTCGAACGCCTATCCCGTGAATTTCCCCTCACGGCCCGAGACCTACAACTGAAGCAAGAAACTAAAGCACGGCTCCACTTTAACAAAGCTCAAGAGCTAGCCCAGCTACAAAAGAACCCTGCCACACAACCAATTTGATGCATTAGGCAGATCATCCATTTGGATAGTCTCATAACCCTACCTCGAAAGATAGCTGACACATTTACCACATTCTTCACAACCCCCGGGACTCTCTGTACAGCCTGTACCCAGCCTGTACCCAGCATACCCCCCGTTCACGAATCCTTCAGCGACTTCTATCACGGTCGCCACTACGGATGTAAATGGATACATCCACGCTCTCAAACCATCCCACCACCCAAGACCTGATGGCCTACTATCAGTATATTTCACCTTCGATGGCCCGGATATTCCCATCCTACTATCAAGCAGATGCGATCTGTTTCTGCAAAACGGAACCTTTCCCAGACCCTGGCAGAAATCCGCTATCATTCACAAGCATGAGAGGGAAGCAGTGCTTGATATTACTGAAAACTCTCAAGTAATCATGGGCCAATGATCGCAAGTGTAACGAACGTTTGAGCAATGCGTAGCCAAATTTGCAACGGATCCCGAAATCAAAAGACGATTATCCGTGATATTCTGCGATACTAGATTTTTACATGAACAATGACCTAACAAATATACAAAACCTCAATAATACGACCACAAGGACTCACCAACGAGAAACCGAATTGCAGCATGTGAGCAAACAGCACGTGCGTCACGCAGGTCCGGAACAAGGATATGACAAAGTAGCGCTCTGGGCGCGAAAAAACAACAAATGGTCCAGAAAAACAATCAGTTCGTAACGACAAGTCTTTAGTGTAGGCAAATGAGTGATGTTAGGAAAAACACTGAATCGCGAGAGAAAAAGGGGGATTTTCCACTACCAACTGTTACAGTTAGGTTGCTGGAAAAAATCGTCAAACACTACGGGACCGAATGCTTTTCCGCACCTGAACCGGTCAGCCCCAGACTGCACGGATTTCTTAGATCATGCTCACTTTCAACCTGACAGTTTGACTTCCTGAACTTGGTGACAACAGACAGAGCTGGGATACCCGTCATTACCCACCCTGGTATGACAGAAGCCTTCAACGGAGTCCCACATCTGATATTGCTGAATCAGATCAAAGGTTACGGAATTGAAACTCGCCTACTCAGTTGGTTAAAATCCAACCTGCAAGACCCATGTCGAGTCACCCGCATCGATGGCCAGATGTCAGACCCCCACCCGGTAAACTGCGAGGCTTTCCAAGGAAATGCATTAGGACGATTGCTGTTTTTACTATATATGGATACCATTTGCAATGTCTTCACTCACGGCGAAATTTTCTTATTTTCCGGTGACGTGAAGCGGGTCTACGAATTCAAACGGTGAAGCCTACCCACAGTAGTAAATAATACTACGGTTGATACACAGTCATTATCATCCTGATGTGATCCCTGGGGGATGGGATTTTCAGCGAACAAAAGCAATTCTCTCGGGTTAAACTTCCATGTTGCTCATCGTACACTTTAAATTAACGGAGTCCCACTTCTATACCTACCAGCAGTACGAGGCCTCGGACTACTATACTCGTACACATCGGATTCCTCTGAGTGCACCTCCCACGTATCTGCACGCGCAAAGAAGTCCCTTAACTTTATGCAGGGAAACTACATCTCCACGAACAGTGAGTAAGGGATATATGAAACTCATATTCAACCCACTCTAGTGTACTGTACAGTTTTCCTCAAATGGACACAAACTTGACATTATAGACTTTGGAAACATTCGGCCTCCGCCTACCGGAAAACCACTTGGGTCATCCACCAACCTTGTCCACAGACAGCTCTGAATTCTCCGGCCGCTTGAACCTGCATGGCTGAGGGGAGCAAAATTGAACCTTGCTTTTTTGTTTAGTTTGCTCCACAAACAAGGTCGATCCCCTAGTGAATTACACTCCAGTATAAGGTCAACACCAACTACTCAGTGGGGAATACCGTACAACCGTCCATGATCCCCGGAACTCATCAAAGCGAAGCTTCTCTCTCCTTAAATATGCAACTGAGTGGAACAAGCTCTCAGTTAATATCCGCACCATAGATTCCTTAGCCATATTTAGGTCCGGATTGGGCGCAGCGGTAGACACCAAAAAACTGACCGCGCTTTTAAGTCCAAACATGACTATTGATAAAGCCCACTAGGAAAGCATTAGATATTAACCCGGATCCTCTAAAATCTCCAGGATGTGCCTCGCCGTACCTCGCCGTTGTCTCCACCTTAGCGTCAACCCAAGAGGTTAAAATATCCTAAGCTATTTACTTTCATGACTGAAGCCGGTGTCTCTGAAATCGTATTTGAATGCATGTAGTAGCCCTAGTTGCATGAGAGATAAGTTTTAAACCCTCTCGGAACTAATTTCAATTGAGTCCTCACCTCTGTCTCCAATCTAAGATGCAGCAACCGTCAGACTCCCTCACCTCCATCCAATCGTCGCCCCAGATAGAATCATTAGGCGTTCATCGCCCAACTTCCCTCTCTGTCATATGACTGTAGCATTCTCCCATGACCGGCCACTATAAAATCTGACACTAAGTAAACAAAACTGCAGACCACCTACAGGTCGTCCTGATATATAGCCGCAGTTCCTGCCAACAATGGCCGGCTCATATATGAAATTAGTGAGTCCCTGGCCTCGTCAGGAGGATGAGTTCAAGTGAGCCTACCCCTTGTGTTAGAAGCGTTCAGTGTGTCTGTTTCCCACTTATTCTCTCTTTCGTAGCTAAAATCCGCGAAGCCACCGATGGGGGAATGGCAACAATTCTACGGTTGTCTTGAAATGAGAGAAAAGAACAGCCCTCCATAACAGTGATGGACTCCGTGGGTCACGCGTGAAGAATGGCAGGGAGAGAAGCAGAAAGCACTCCCTTAGGGGGAGGGCTTGCTTTCCCGCCCTGCTGAAAAAAACAGGAAAAAATTGCCAAAAAGATTTCTGGCTGCTAACTTATCGGATTCATGCGGTACGCCCGTTCAATAGCTGATGAATTCCGCGTCACGGCCGCTATCCGACCTTGCATATGGGACGCCCCGAAGAAGAGTAAACAAAAAACAGCACACGAGCTGAGCTCTCAGTACTTATACCTGGCCCTGTGCGGGGGTGACAAGCTTGTCAAGAAAGACACCTACACGTAAACCGGCCTCATCTCTCTCGGCCTGAACCCTTCCGAGTTCCTCTTTACATCTTCGGCCAACTCATTGAGGCCAAGCTTCGTCGTACGTACAAGCTTTCCGAGGTTTATCCATGTGATGTCCGCTATGTTCAAAATCCCCCTTTGCTTATAAACAGACCGAATATCAACAGCACTTTTTGCCTCTCAAGGATATTATGAAAGCCAAATCTTTGTAAGACCAAACACAGGATACTTACCCACAAGTTGTTTGTGGCGAGGCGGCAATTGTGACCTACCTAGGTTTCCCTGCGCTTACTTTGTTTGTTCTTGGCGCAAATGAAGTGTAAACACGAGCTTTCTAAGCCGTAGCCCCAGACTACATCCTCCATGCATATAATTGCACAACTAGCAAAATATCTATCAGCCATAAGTCAAGAATATGTACCACCACACCGGTGGCCCTAGCTACAGACGACCGGAGCGAACACAAACAGTTATCTAGCGCCCACACACGAAAGAAAGCAGGTGCCCCGACAGCCACAGTATTCATCACCTTCCTCTCAAAAATCTACTTGATTGCATACCTCAACCTAGCAGTGGTTCCCGCTAACAATAAGTCTACTGCACCATATCCTCAGGTACATGACCTGCCGTCGCATGAATAACATTTCTCTAAAGCTAAAACCTCGACAGCGGGTAAAAAACCCAAACTATCCTGCAACATGATGCCTGCTATCTCGCAAATACACGTAGTCAACTGTCGAATTATGACCAAACTGTCAAGGAAAGCTTCTCTATTTCTCTATTGCCGTGAATTTATACTTCAAAAAATTGTCCATCCACCTCCCACTGTAGCAACCCTGTCAAGCATAAAGCTTTCCACCACACCGTGACTTTGTCAGCCTGCAGCAGCTTATACACTACCGGAACTGTGGCTTACCCCGTCAAAACGTTCCCCTCAAGCTTCTGCTATCAATACCGGACTTAAAAGTCCTGTCCACGGTATAGACCTGTGCCACCGACCTCTAAAATAAAGCCTAACTCTTGCCATACCCATAAGAGCACACAGAACTCATTATATATTACATTCGCGTGATATCACAACCCACAACGGGAACCACTTACAAATTACCGACTTTTCCACTTATTCTAGACGTTTAATACTCCCTTAAAATTGTAGTCATTATGTCTCTACTGATATGTTATTCATAACTTCCGGCGGTAGCGTCTTCCAAGCTGTCTCATCTCCGGCTTCCTTCCACCTCGTTTCGGTTACTTGGGTAGCCATCGGTCCACTAGGCGCCGCTCTTGGACCTCCGCACGGACTAAATGAAGCTGACTTAGAACCGGACTACTTTCCAAGCTGGATGGCCATGGTTCAAACTCATACCCACTCTGGCCGAATCCATGTGGAGCCTCTTACATTGCATGCCGCTGCGATTACAAAAGTGTCATCCGGATTACAAGCCGCCGTAATAGTTTCGCCGGACCTCAAGGTGGGTGTCCGACACCGAATGACACCATGCACCTTCCCAACGAGTTACTTCTAGTATACCCTCTAATCGGTCTTTCCTACTGCACTGTGGTACCAGAATCGTGACAAGAATCTCACCGTACGCTTTGCATTTTCAATCTACTATCCCCTGTTACGTCAACCAACGCCATCTTGGTCCATTTTTACCAGATACGCAAATCATTTTCCTCATGGACAGCCAGCCGTGTCTGTCGCGCACCTCCAAGCTCGGGCCTTAGTTCGTGATCTGCCTTTGGTTGCTAACATAAGCCTTATGGAATAAAGTACCACTCACTCGCCGTTGATCGAAACAGGTCGCTTTATTCTTTTAGTATATATACAGGAAATGTTATCCTCACATACAGTATAATATCCATTGGCACCTCGGGCTTGGCCCTCTGAAAATCGCTGCCAAAAGACTTTCATGCTCACTTTTCATGTCATCTCTTCGTCTTTGCGTAGACGCATCTGCTCCATCTTCTCGTTCCATTTGACCGCCTCCTTAGTGACCTTATTCTGGAATCCTCAGCTAAGCGTCCAACCATCATTCAAGCCGTTTCAACAGCACTTTACATTCCTCGTACGGTATTCCCCTCCATGCCTACTTTCAAATGGAACGTTGTCCTCTCCATATTGCAATGGAATTATCTAAAGAGGACGACGAAAATAAACTTACCTGACCTTACAGGCTCCCTCCTTCTTCAGGTTTCCCAAACCAAAGTCCTCCAGCCTAGTGATTCTCCGAAAGATATCAGGGTTAACGAACTGCTCAGCAGGCCACCGACATTCCTGATTCATAACCTGACGTTGGTTCCACTCTCCACCGTGTCTGGATATTTGTTGGTGAAAATCTCCCCCCCCCGGTCTTTCGATATGGATCCTCCAGACACCCAGCCAATGTGTCCACGTATTTCTTTCTACTCTTCCCGGTTTTTCCCCGATCAGACGATGAACTTCTTTTGAAAACATTTTCATATGTACTGCATCTTTCTCACACTTTGCTAAGGCCTTAAACAGCATCCTGGCGTTTGGCAAGCACTCAAAAATGCCCTACTCCGAAATGGAAACCGCTTCGAGCTTTTGGCGTTACCCGTTCTTACTTTGGTTAATTCAGACAACACCTAGCCCCATAGTGCTGTAACTGGAACTTACAGATCTGGCCCTTGAAGTTTATGGATACTTCGTGCTGCTGCGTATATGTGTGCTCCGTGATAGCGCCTTGTGAATGTGTCCTGATCCCGGTTGAGAAGTATACCGCTATTATTATTATTATTATTGGTTCGCGCATTTAGAAATCATCTGTGGTGTACCACGATTGGCTCCACCCCTCGTGACCCTGCTGAGGCTGGAGTGTTCACCACAGCCCCTGAGTACACTCCTTGGTATTATCATGGGTTCACAGTCTAGTTGATCAAACAATTTCACTTTCCACACTGGATGGTTAAGGATGGAGTTTTAACTTTAGCTGAATGGGGCCCAGCTGTGACCTACCATAACTGCGCTGATCACAATGGAGCCTCCCGATATAAATACTGCCAGTTGCACCATGAGAGGTCTGTTAGCGTCTTCTGATGCAGCATCCCATCTATCGATACCACTATTGGAGTCCACGCAAAATGACAGTTTATGTGCCATTTATTGCTACACCAAATATTACCTTTCACCAACTTGTTCCATGATACCAAACCAAATCCGACCGGTCTAACAACACATGCCCCACACCCCGCAGAAAGACCCATGCTTATAGGAAAATAAGCAACATCAAGGACAGCCTCTCTCTGACCATTCCAGATCCCATTAGATGTAATCAGATGCCTCAGCCGGAACACAAAATTCAGAAATTCATGTTACCGATAGAATTCCGATAGGCCCTTAAAAGCGGAGTCACCTATCCTCCCCATTTGTGCTTCTCAATACTGGCGCTGAAAAACACTGAGGACCAGTGGGACAATATATTTATCAGAGCAACCCCCGGCAAGACCTGAGAATAAGAGGAGGTTTTTCACCATTGTATCTACTGCAATACTTCATTTAACCTTCCAGGTGGATCCTTCTCGGAAACTGCTACTCCACGCATCAGGTTCTAATCCCTCTTTCACCATTTGCCTATTCTAATCCTTTGCATGATACCGGACATTGGTCTTTGTAACCAGCCTACTTCTTACGGATTGCTGTTCCATTTCCAGTCTATCAGCTTTCTCTCGAGTGCCTTCACGTAGTTTTTTCTGTCCACCTGTTTCATAAACTACCCCGTTCATCGGAACTCCGGTAAGCCTCTGTCATTCATGGCCTACACCACTGTCGTGTATAATGCACATAAAGCATTTTGCAATACCGCCTCTTTCATTAGTTCCGCGGGTTCCCCTCCACGCACTTGAACTCAAAAAATTCTCTTGTTTGACGCGCAAACCACTAGCATTTGAGTTCATTTGAACTCCTGCCGGTCTTTCTGATCTGTTGCCGGAATCATAGGCTCCTTTTTTGAATTTCTTGCATATTTCGTCGTACTGACCAATACTGTTCACTCTGATCATCCACCTTGGCCTGCCCCCCGACCGTGACCTAGAAATAATTTGGTAATGTGTTTACTGCGTCATGTACTCTGCACCTTACCCTTCAGGGGGACCAGCTTGCAAAACTGACCAGCTACCAGCCAGGCCTTCTCCTGCGCGTCATAATTGTAGATTTTAGGCGGCATGTGACCCCAGTCGGTCAAGCAGCTCTCTATCAAGACCATCGGCAACTCCTGTCAGTAGGAAAGCCGATTATCTACCACTTTCCCTCCTTTTCCTGCTGCTGTTTCCGCCTCCGCCAGTGTCCGCATTCTCCTGCGTGGTCCGATTTTCCCTAAGTTTCCTTTTACAATGACAACGCAGCCTCTGCTAATATGCACAAAATTTACCGGCCTACAAGCGTCACACCAGAGAGGGATCATTAAGCAGAATTAATCACGCCTATTTTCATCTTTGCCTTGCGCTTTTCCTATTACTTCAAGCTATATAGAGCACTTATATGCCGAGTAGTTCTTTGTGTGATAAGCACTAATCCTATATTCTGTCCCTCCCTCTGTCCGCAACTTACCTGCCGCTTCACTCTGGAATTTCTACCACCGTCGGTAATCCCCATTTATCTACACAACAAGATTTCTCTTGGAACTTATTACTTTTGGCTTTTGCGTGTGTGGACTCAGCTTAGACCCAGCCAGACTGCTTTCGTCTCTTTGTCTTCCCTTTTCAGCTCTCCATTCATGCGTACGCATCATTCTACGACATTCCATCGCTTTGGATGCTAGATCAGCCCCCGTCAGGACTGTCGCCGGTAGATACTAGCCTCCTAAATGTCCGCCAGGCAATGGTTATGCCCATTAGCATTGATTTCCAGGATCCTTTGCATCCTCAGCAAAACCAGGGAAAGCACTATTCAGTCAAACTTTAATAACCTGATGTGGATATGACAGTGCTCACTCTTGCTCACTCCAACGGCACGGGGCACTGTCAGATCTACCTTTGTGAAACACGCACGTAGGACGCGCAGGAATCCTGCAACAATGTGCAGGCGATGGCTACTGCGTCGCCCGTGAGCAGGAACGGTGTTCAGACTGGACGTCTAGCGTACTATCGGTCCCATCCACCGGAACCTTTTGCGGGATGCCAAAGAAAACTATTTTTATGTCCAAGTGGGCAATGCAGTCATATCGTCCACTCAGCCTCCTCTAATCGTCAATGGTTTTTCATCGGGCAAGCTGACTGCGTCATCGTTATCGTTCCCATTTTTACTACCGGCAAAACTCCCCCTTCTTCTTTTAAAAATTGTTCGTGCACACATCTTATCTCTACCCATAACCGCCCTCTTTTGGCACTCACTGATCACCTGTATAAATAGGCCAATCTGTTCTGGAGTATGCTTTATTGTCTGCTTTCCTTGAGATTCAAGCCTGACTAACCACCAGTCCCATTGGTGGTAATGTCTTTCGTCCATGGTGCAACTTTCTGCTTCTACGGATCTATTCATTCATTTTCAGATTTATCTTTGCTGCCCGTTGCCAAACTTCAATAACTCAACATTGTTCCATGCTGAAATGTCTTTCCGTAACCATTTAGCAGCCAGTGGTGTGATTACCATTATTCGCATACTTCACCGGTCCGTTTGTTCCTCAGCAAGGCTCCTTCATTGCTTTGTCCTTATGGTGCAGCGGCAGCGAGCGCGTGATCCTCGGGCAACGAGCGCAGTTCAAACGAAGTTCCCAATAAAAAATCGTCTTGGCTATAAATGATAGACAGAACCCTGACGTAGCAGGCACTCAAAAACATTACCGATGCCTACATCTGGAGAGGTATGCATTTGTTGCAGTCTCAAACAGTCTTGGGAGGTCCCGAAAAGTGCCTTTAACGCAACCACCTGAAAACGTAATTGCCCTAGGCCACAAAAAGTCCTGTGCAAAACGAGCAGAACTAAAAAAAATAAAAGCACCCTCTTTGTATTTGCATACCTTGCCTATATCCATCCTGGAACATCGTCTCTCTGCTAATATCGCACGATACTTACCGAAATAATCACCAATAGATGCCGTTTTGCCCTCCATATTTTTTTGTGGTTGGATCAGTCACGAAATCATGAGACTTATCCATATGCCGTTAACATCCGCCGATGACTCACTCCTGTCCCGTTATTCTTACACTCGCGCGTCAGACACCTGTCTGTATCACGACCTACACTGCCCTATTCCCCCAAGTCACACTCAGATTACTTCCAGCCAGAATGATATTGATTGACAACGGCAGTTTGTTTGGTCATTCTTCCTCTGATGACGATGCTTGTATCTGACGTTTGTTGATTCTGAATACATACTCTTCGTAAATGCGCTTTGTTGGTCAATCCACCGAATTTAAGATTAAACATCTTCTACCATCATTCTTGCGTGCCGGCCGACCCTGTAGCCGCCGTAGCTGTGCGTCCCAGGTCTTTTGATTTTCTGCAATTCCTAGATACTAACGCTGTTGTCCAGGAAAAGCACCTGTAAAAGGTTTCTTACTGAAACAGCTTGCCTAAAGATCACAAAAAGTACTAACGTGTAACAACAATTCCGGAATGAATATAAGTTGTCTAATCCGCTCGAAAGCAGCCATCATCCAGAAGGAGGTTGCAGCAGTGAGGTTCATGTACTTCCACTTATCTCGCGGCATCTGCTTCATCTTCCGTATTCGCCTTCCTGATCAGTCCAAAACCACTGACAATTGCGTTCTGAGCAACCAGCTACTTACTTTTTCGATAGGTGGTATGTACACTTCACCACACAATGACCAGTCCGATAGCTTTTTATCCCTATACCGCACTTTTCCAAGCCATTCAATAGGTCACCAGCCGACTTGGTGGTCCAGTCTTTAGTCTTGATTTCACCGAGCGTCATTTCAATCCATTTAAGTTGGATTCAGTTTTGGCCGGATTTTGTTTGGCGGAAGGCAACGGTGTGTCCAGAAACTCGTGTTGTGGGCTCGTTTTAGCAGCTCTTGAAAGTGCTTGTTGGAGACGGAGGCAGATGCTCTCCCAGTAAGATACTGGAACTAGTAAACTTTTGAACGGTCGTTAAATTAATCTTTGTCCGGTTTTCGTAGCTGAGATTGTTTGTTTGAAGATCTCGCAGAATTTAAACCGCACGCGCGGTCTCCGTACGGGGAGTCCCCATTCAGATTTTCTACTTAGTTTTTCATGTGCTCTTATACGTAAGCTCCATCGAATGCCTGACTTTTATCGTCACCTGTATCATGTGTTCACTCCCAACAGCATGCTCTGGTGCACTCCACAATGAACCAGGGTCTTTTGGAACAGACAACTAAGCCTAAGATCAGAAAAAATTTCAATAACCCTAAAGTTTCTATGAGCTTCCCACCAAGCGTCCACCTTTCTAAAGAGCGATTTCTGATATCACAGGATCCTCTTTCGTAAGTCTTACCCTTCTGGCCTCCAGCCTTTCGCTTCGCGAGACTTTGAACTTCTTCCAAGCTGGAGGTGTCCTTTTTATAGAAGGGCGGCGAAATCTGCACGCTACTTCCCAAGAGAGGTCGAACCACAGCCTGGTAAACTGATATGGATATTTCAGGCTTCCGGCACTACAGTAACGATCGTAGTCAGAAGAGCTCAAGAAGAGCACCTTTTGTGGTAGTACTGCCTTACATGGCCATTTTGGTCCACTGCTCATGATGACCCTGAGGGTTTTAACTCGACCCACTGCTTCTGTGTTGAAAGGTCCCTGGTCATGAAGGCATTGGTGCTTTCTGTTTCCCTTGATAATGAAAAGCTTTTTTCGGCCTTGAGCGGCAAGTCTCTTTCGCATGCTCAGCCCAGGACGTTACATGTATTCCCGCCTAGATTCCCTCTCACTGAGACCTTACAGCTTTCATATAATCCACCAAAATGAGACTGGGTGATGGCAGGACAAATGCTAGATGTAGGACGCCTTAGGGCAGTAAGTGGCCAAAATCAAAATCTTTCTTAGTCGTGTGTAGCCTGGTTGCAGGTCGGGAGTGGTACACCCATCGATGGCTTCTCTTGCCCGGCCTCGATGGTAATGGGTCACACAGTGAAGCCCCTGTCGGGGTCGGTTATCTTATTTTCGACGGACGTTTCATACTGCCTGATGAACTTGCAGTAGTGTTCAGATCGTCCCCAAAAACCTTCAGTTCTACTGCTGGCAGATGGATCGTTGGTTGTGTTGATGCTTCATATTCGACGGCCGGTGCAGAGTTTCTCATTTTCATTTGTCCTGATCTGTCGGATAAACAGTATCCGTGGCCTTTTTCTCACACTCATTCTGCCTACAATTATCTCCCGCCTCCTAGGCGATAACGGTTGCTGTTCAAAGTCCGATTTCATCGACTTAAATAGATCAACGCTTCTGCCATCCATGTTACCCTCAGTAATAAGTGAGCTGTTACCGACGGGACGAGATGATCTAATATTACCTATAGAATCAAGTGCCCAAACCCTTTACAGTGGCATACCGTAGAACTTCCCGCTCAGATTCCAATTGTTTCGATCCTTTTCTGGGTATATTGCGTGTTTTCTCGTTCCAAGTTGCTCAACTGAGTACTGCAAGGCGCCTTTAAGTAATACGTAGCCAAACTCGAAAAGGATCCCGAAATCAGAAAGCAATTATCCGTGAAATTCTACGATACTAGATCATTATATGAGTAATGACATAAAACAGATACAAACCTCAATTATGCGATCACAGGGGCTCAGAGGACGAGAATCAAATTGCGGCCAGCAAGAAATGGGAACTTGCTTCATGCAGGTCCAGAATGGGATATGACAGAGCAGCGCCCTGGACGCGAACAATCGAACGTTGGTCCATGAAAACGCATAAAATCAGGCGAATAGTAAAAACGAGTGAGAGGTGTCGGGGAAAGATGAAACTGCAGTGTGTTTCGAGGACTTCCCATAACCGGCCGTTACACTAGATTGTTATTTAAAGCAAGAACCACACCGATCTTGGACTAGTCCTTGAAGTATGCCACTGATCTCTTTCACCAGGCTGGAGCGCCTGTCCCCTATTTTGACTGTAATCCTCCTGCAGAAAAGGACGTCTGCCACTCAACTATGTACTAACCCACCTATATCTGGTGTCCCTATGTTACTCGGCAACAGGTTACTGTCAAGGAAATCAGCGGCCCGGCTATTTTTGGGCCACCTCTATGCTCCGAGTCACGTTGTCTAGGAAGCACAAAAGTTTTGTTGCACAAGGTCCACATTTTTAGGAATCCCTGCTGATCTGGGCTCAAAATGGATTGCTTTAGTAAACGCTGACAGATGTGAGCGCGGGTTATCTTCTCAAGAAACTTGCATAGGAGGCCATTTGGGCTTACCAGCCTATAGTTGCCCGTGGATGACTGGGGTCCACCCTTATGTACCGACTCGAACTCCGCGTTTATTCAGTTCCGAGGCAGCTTCCTCCGGCCCAACGTGAACCTCTGCAACTTTCATATCAGTGGGGTTATGATGTTTGCCAACGGCTTGATGATAGCCAGATGTCATCCGGACTCGCTGGCTCATAGAAGTTTAACTCCCCCATCGCAGGTTCATAGTGAGAGAAGGGAGGTAGAAGAAAGTTCTCCACCTTGGTTGCAACCAGTGCAGAAGACGGGGCCTGCTCACTTCACACGAATAAAGATACTCGCCAGGAAGATAATCCGGCAGAACTGGCCCCTTTTGGGGCGTGACTGCGCAAAGGACCGGCAACTATGGGATTGGGGCCCAAAGATTTTGTGGTCTTCGAGAGCTGCTGAATCAAATATAAAAAGCTTGTCGAGGTGCTATCTAAACTGTTGAAGATGGAGGTGAGCATGGCGATCATCGCGGTCGACTTATCTCAAGCGTACTTCAAGTGTCGTTCCTCTGAACCACTTCATTAAGGAGTATAGCGTGGACATTGTGACATATACAGCATCTCGTATTCTCCATAGAGCCGGGTAACATCGCTGTAAATGAGTCATTTAACCGTTCAAGGGGTCATAAATAACTGTGAGGCAGTAGTGTGGTTGCTACAAGGGCACCCGGTGGAAGGAGGGAATCAATAGAAGGGCCATCTTACTTCCAGCTCCGTACAAAAAATTAGTCTCGTTTTAACTTACTGGATGTAACAAGTGGACTGACATTTTGGAGGGCGTTGAGCACTTCATTCTTCTGCCGAACGTGCACAATTTCGTCTACTCGATCGTCAAACATCGCCGTGAAGCGGAAGCTTTCGTTGACATTTCTAAAATTTGATTGAATACCCGTCGGCTACTCTGGATTTTAAAAAGGGGGGCAGCCTTTAGGCGTGCTCGTGGAAAGCGCTTGCACTATCCCCGGTGGCCAACGCGTCCTTGTACACAACAAAGTGCCCCTCTACCGCTGGAATGTGCAACTAACCTTGGTTATGTCCTTGGGTAGGTGGGAATAGACTATTTTCGACCGTTTCTTTTAGGAGTGGCAGTACCTAGCAGAAATCACATGGCAGTCTGTATACATGCATGAGCCTCTATTTTCCCTAGGTTATGTTTGGTTTTTATGTTTATGAAGCTTATAACCGTCTGTCATTTAGCTAGAAGGGCGTAAGAAAAATACCCAAAATTTTCTACGTAGCTTTACACTCTCGAAAAGTTCAACGTGCTGACCCATAATCTTTCCCTCTTCTACACATTATCTCCCGAACTACTAATGGAAGCTCCAAAGGGCCTGCGTAAACGTGCCAAGGTCCCGGGTGCAAATCAGGCAATTCGCACCGTTAGGCAAAAAAAACCAGGAACACTCAACCCCAGTCGGCACTCAGCCCATGCTCAGTACCTCTCGTTGATGTTTATGACGTAGTCAACAAGAAGATTAACGAAGTAGATCAAAGAGTGGCGGACCTGCATAACCAGATCCAGTCCATCGATGATATTCTATTAAAGATATCCCCTTTATCTAGCATAATGGAGCCCACGCCTATTGCTAATCGCCAGAGCCTAGTCATGGCGGGCCGCTTCTTAGACTCAGTTGCGACGGAAGTTCATAAGCGTATAGCCAACTCCAAAAACGCGATAGTTTTCAACATCCCTGATCGACTACCCCTGCCGTCAACCAAACTCGCCATCCTGAATGCTTGCAACATGGCACACCACAGGTGCTATTGCACTCGACTGCGCAAAAAATCACAACGCACTGACTGTCCTTTAAAGTTCCAATTCGCTGACGAAGTAACTGCTAGAGAATTCATAACTAGTTGGCAAATCATTGCCAATTCCACCCCATTCAAAAGAATAAGAATACAACCGGATAAAACGCCCCTCCAAAGAGAGGTTTTTCGATCACTAAAAAGTGCCTTAGCTCCAACAGCTCAACCCGTGGCTGAAATATCAGTCGCCGCGTCTTCTCGCTGCTTGTCGAGCCACCCCGCAACACAAAAGCCCTCAGTTGTCTGCACCACTCTGGTTGACCTAGACCTGACCCCATCTCCAGCACATCCCCCTAGTAAACGGCCCTGCCTTCTACCATCAAACTCCGCTTCTTCAAACGGCAACGATATCCATGCCAAACCCACTATTAGCCCAGGGCCACCAAAGTCCCGTGCATCCAAGCCTGCCGCTGCTAATGCCAGCATACTGTCCACCGTCTCACCACCGAAAAAGACTCCGGGGAAGTCTGTTTCCAACAGCCCGTCCTGCTCTAACTCATGTCCCACCGTCTTGCGAACACAGATCGTTCATAAAAGACAAGATCTACTATGTGGCCAATCGTCCCATCGGCAGACAGGACTCTGTGACCCCCCACAGCTTTTAGCTACTCCGGCTACTCCCGTATTCCCCCCCGTAAGTCTTCTCAGAATCCCATTTAGAACCCCCACCAAGCACTCCAAGTACACCCCAAATAATTCATACTTGTTGGCAAGCAGGACGCAACCCTGCATCACCCTAAAGCAGCCAACCCCACCTCGTCGTATTAGCGTGGTACCTCGGCTAATCGACAAGGTCCTCCCAACTCCACTCTACAATACCGGCGAAAACGGCCACCGAGTAGCGCATCATCATGCATCGGGATCAAACACACCATATTCTCCAAGTTTCCCGAAACAGTTTTCCAGTCATCTGGCTGAGCGCCAGCATCTCCCGTCGAACCTCCGTAACCAATTTCTCTCTCCTCCAATGATACAAATAAGTAACCCCCAGTCGGATTATAACCAATGGCCTCAATTGTCTAGCTCCGCACCCTTTCCTGAACACAGGATGGGCCAGCCCAACCAACTACAGTTATTTCGTCGGTCTTGGTCAAGCGGCAACTACCCGCCCCCTGCGTACCCCGTTGAACCCAGTCACCACTACTTTCTGCCATCTCACTTGCCGTTACCCATTACCTCAGCATCCAACCCCCCACCTGGCTACTTCAACCACCCCGGAAATCCCACCTCCCCAAACGACCAATTTTTTCTTGACGGCACCCCCCCAGCCCAGCTTCACCCCTTCTTCACAATGCCGGCTCCCCACTTCTAACCCCTGTTTAGACTCCTTCACTTCTATACACGACAACCCTGTCGTTATGAGTCCACTTAATGACGTTTACCACCTCGGTAGTGTTAGCCATCAACACCCGCAGATGGTTGTTCCCACTCCACACCATGACGGTACAGTTGCACTTAACTTGCTTCTCATTAACGCTCGCTCATTACTGAATAAAACCCATACTCTCCGTAATATAGTACTGTCTTCCGACTTCGACATCATTGTCATAACCGAAACCTGGCTAAATGATTCTGTCCCATTGGACCAAATTTCTATTGCTGGTTATCAAACCTTCATGAAAAATCGTCGTCGTCGTGGAGGAGGCTGTCTTATCCACGTTAAAAACAGCTTGCCTACCATTCCTCTCTCTGATCCAATACTGGACTCAATTCAGGACTCAATATGGGTAACGGTTCTTCTGGCCAACTCTCCACTCCATATCGGCTGCGTTTATCGACCACCCAATTCAAACAACACGGACCTCGCCCACGTAGTCAAAGCCTTTGACCACTTTGCACTATTACCCTCCTCGTCAAAAATCGTTGCTGGCGATTTCAATGCACCTAATATCTGTTGGGACACCATGTCATCACCCCAATACTTCACGAGCTTCGTTTCGACCATACGCGCAGGGCGCTGGGTCCAGCACGTAATGACACCAACCAGAGGTAACAGGATACTAGACCTGATATTTACCATTGGCCTATCGGACGTGATGACTACCGCCCTCAACCCTTTCCCAGGCAGTGACCACAGAATGGTATCTTGCAGATTCACAGCCGGGCCCATAGACCCCATATGTAGCTCATCTCAACAGCCCCTGCACACGATCAACTGGATGAACCTCAAGCCTATGCTTCGATCCCTCAACTGGGATGACTACTTCCTACAGCACAACACTCAGCTCGCCAGTGACGTACTGTACCATAAGCTACATAGCTGCTTGTCAGCAATCACCACCATCGGGACCAACCGTTCTCAAGCCCGCGGCTCCTACCAAACAAGGCTGCAAAATAAACATGCAAAACTGCAGAAGATCTACAATAAAACCAAGGACTTCTCCATACTATTGCAACTTCACTCTCTCTCTGTCACCATCAGTCTTCGGACTAATGAACTGCTGAGAAAGCAGGAGCTGTCGGCCTTGAATTCCTTCGACAGATCGTACCGATTGTCCCGACTGCTGAAGAGCAGAAATCAGAGAGAGCCTACAGGGATACCATATCCAATTTTGGAAAACAGCACGCATATTAAATCTGCAGCTGAAATCGCTGAGGCGCTCAATACCTTCTTTTCAGAATCCATGACCACTGACGCCACTGTAAACCCGCCACCCGTACCCCTCATCACTGAGCAAGTTCTCTCTGACATTGAATTTAGTTTGAACGATGTGACCCACCTGCTGCTGTGTGTTAGACCCTCCTCCCGCCCTGGCTATGACGGCATCCCACCAGCACTCTTTCATCTTGGTGGAACTGACGCCGCGGCTATCTTTATGAATCTCTATAACTTATCCCTTAAAAATGGCACTTTTCCATCCCAGTGGAAAACTTCAACCATTATTCCTATCCACAAAAAGGGTCCAGTGCATGACCCTTCAAATTATCGTCCTATTAACCATACCCCTTTGGCTGCCAGGATAATGGAGCGTTTGATTAAGCAGCGGATGTCCGATTATCTCATTTCGCATGACCTTATTCACAGCGGTCAACATGGCTTCCTAAAGTCACGTTCTTGTACCACATGCCAGTTTGATTTCTTCAATCTACTGACCACGGCAGCCGACGACGGAAAATCTATGATTATCATCTACCTCGATATGACCAAGGCATTTGACCGAGTTCCTCACTCCCGGTTGTTAACAAAACTCCGGGCCTACGGTATCCATGACCCGCTTTTATCATGGATCACTTCCTACCTGTCGGATCGAACCCAGGTTGTATATGCTAATGGTCATCTATCGCAACCGAAGCCTGTCACTAGTGGAGTCATACAAGGAAGTGTACTTGGTCCGCTATTTTTCTTACTCTATATTAACGACATTTTCTCGATTGTGCAACACGGCACACCTTTCCTGTTCGCCGACGACATCAAAATCGTTTATGAGTTCTGCCATCAAGATTTGAGTACAGCGCTGTCTGAAATAGGTAATGATCTTGAGAAACTTGATCGATGGTGCACTTCATGGCAGATGTGCTTCTCGACATCCAAAAGTTTCTACACAACCTACAGATGTCAAGTCCCCCTCGGAACTCTGTCACTGAACCAAGTACCCATCGCCCCAAGCTCATCAGTAAAGGATCTTGGGCTTCGATACACTAACAATCTACAATTCTCGGAACATGTCTCATTTCAGACGGCCAGGGCCAGACAGATAATAGGACTAGTCCTCAGATCATTCAAAATGAAACATAGTATTCTTCTTACATACCAATCCCATGCTAGACCCCACCTCGAATATTGCCCTATAATCTTCTCCGGAATATCTAAATCTGATAGAATACGCCTAAAGAAAGTTCAGCGCACCTTCACCAAGAAGCTCATAGGATACTCTTCTCCACTGAGCTATAAAGAGCGATGCACTCTATTAAAACTTGACCCCGTATGGCTTAGACATGTCAGGCTTAATTTGTGTTTTCTATATAGACTTATTCATCGCTCTGCGTTCACTTCTACCAACTCTGTACAATTTTCACTACCCTCATCTTATCCTCTGCGCCACAGAGACTTCAGTATGACCATCCCACAGTCCAGGCTGGCAATAAGATCCAACTTCTTTCTCATTAAATATTCAAAGCTTTGGAATAAGCTACCCCTGACCATTCGCAAATGTACGTCAATAACCCAGTTTAGCCATGCCCTTAAATCACAACTTACCGTTAGTCATATGATATCTTTGACTAACGCCAGCATATCTGAGGATCGAGCCTATGAAGAAGGCATCGAACTTTAGAACCCTAGCTTCAGCCTCTCCTCCCGCTTTCTGCTATCCGTCGAGCTGGCCTTCAAAAACGGGTTCCACTACTAGGATCATGGCACCATACCTCAAGCCTACCATTTTCTGTCTAACGACAGACGCCAGACGTAACATTCATTATCATTTTTTACGTACAACCTACATTGCAGAAGGATACAGTTTTGTCGTTTACAACTATAGGTAGCTAGATGCCTGCCGGTTCTCGCTACTCACCTGACCCCTTTACAACCCTGCCTCATCTAATTCAGTAGCCGGTCTTCACAACTTTGTCTAAACGATTACTGCCTCTTTCGCTATATAGCACTAGGGCTGCCATGTAAAACAACTTTCCTCTAACCGAAGGTTTTTAGTCATTGATGTTTTCCTCTAGCACCAAATTGTTCAGTGGTGCTGGGTCCTAAGATATTAAGCCCCACCACCCAATACTTCGCTCCTTGATCCTTCGACTCTTCTCTTATTTATTGTGGCTTCCGCTCCTCTCAGCTTCCTTGCCTGGCCGTAATTCGCATGTAGATATTATTTTATATATAAACATATATGTAAGAACGTAGAGAAAAGCGCCCGTATTCTTCGCCCAAGTATGTTTTCCCCCCTTTTCGTAAGAAAGCGGCATTCCTCTTGTCCTAGAATCCGGCCTACTCTCCAGTTTACAGCCTTAACGAACAGCAACCTGCAGCATTAGACCTGTAGATACCCCACGATAGGATTTGTCATACATCTTCCGGATCTATCATATAAGCTAGCCATTCGGGTTCTGGTGTGTCCTAGCTGCTTCTTTGTGACCTGTAAAACACCACTGTGGGATTCGTCATGTATCCCCTAGACCTACTATGCAAACTTGCCATTCGAGGTTCTTCGTGTTGCCCAGCAGCTTTCTCACGTAGCCCTCAGACCCTAGTCCAAATGCACTTCCACGACTTTATTAACTCACAAAGATAAGACTTCCCGGTGAACGGCCGATTCGGTAACCAATAACTTTGCCTAGTAGTATAATACCAGTTAGCCCTCACGAACACCGAACCACAATACCAACGACCCCACATTTAACTAAGACCATTGTGCCTCATTTCCAACATCCGTACTCTCGTTATTTTGCTCACGCTAACCCTCAGCTGGAACATCTCCCAGACTGCGATCCTCCCTTTTTCAATTTCAGAACCACCCGGCCATCACGTTGCCTGGCTGTAATATATCGTGAAGACAGCTTGTCTTTTTCTCTGCCCGTCTACAACCACACCAAAGGCTGGCTACCGCGAATACGATCTAGCAACGGGGTTCACCCAAAACAAGTCCTGGTATCACTGCATACGTTACTCTGAGGCTTACTGAAGAATTCTCACTACAAGGCCCTCCCGATGTCGAAGCTGCCGTGCGAGGACTTCTAATTATACTGTGATCGGTCCAGATTCGGCGATGCCCGCCTCTTTTCCATGAGAAAGCGAACAAAACCGCAGTCAACCCTTGCCCAAAAAGCCCAACATGGACACAGAAAACCCACAAGAAACTCAACAAAATGATGTATTTGCCAATTTACCAGCATAACCTGCCTATTGCAAAGGTCTTTACTCTTGTCTTGCCTTATTTTGTTCCGCATGGACACGACATTCCGATTGTTGCTTATTCCTTCCTGGAACTCCATCCATCCTCCACCAGCGGCGAACTGCTGACACCAGATGACACACATCACCTCTCACGAAAATTGTCTCACCTTTTCAAGGGGTACTATTCCTTTTCACATCCGCAAGTCTACGAAAATTAGTATTCCTCTGCGAACCTTCGTGAAATTCTTCCCTGCCTCCTTTGTCTCAACGTCAATTACCTTTTTTAAGTGAACATGAATATGCAGTGCCGACCTTTTCCTCGCATTATTCTTGTAAATATCGTATTTCCTGCGTCCTAAGCCAATGTCCGTCTGAACCTTCCTATATCCGGCTGATTCACTACTATTGCCGCCGTTGACTTGAAATCAATTAGTGTTCGCCGTGTGTTCTTTGCTCGTTTTGATTCATTAAAACTCTCGGCAGCCTTATTCCATTTTTACCGTGATTTGCTAATCTCTCCTTCAATTTTGTGAAATTTTCCATTTCATTCAGTGATATTGTAAACTCTGATCATGCTTACATGCGTGCTTCTTGACCACCGTCCAGAAATATACCATTATTATTATTATTATTATTATGAAAGTGAGAGCGAAGCAAACCAAAATTGCACTCTCGTTGTCCTGGATCCTTTTGCACAGGCACTTAAGCTCTTTATGGCCAGAAAGAGTCAACCACATGCTCATTTCAGTTAAAATAAAGGCAATTTTAAGGGGGATTGTTTCGAAGTTGGAGGTCTTACTTGGGAGGCTGCAGTATAAAATAAGTGGCTTCTTATAAACTCACTGTACTGGCCAGAAATCCGAACCACCAGAGGCTAATCATTAAGGTGGAGTTTGGGAAAGCGTGACACTTCCGGTTGTACATGTTCGTCGTGTCATGGCTGAAAGTCTATTGATTTACTTGGCAAAAGTAAAACGGATCCCCGGTGATAGCCCTCTCGAGTCAGTGACGGCGAACAACTTAAAGTAACGACTCTGATGAACTTTCTGATAATTTGCAGTAATGAGGCTTCATTTATTGTCAGGATTTCTCCTGAACTCTTATAGGACATTAGAGAAGAGTGCAGTTGTTGATGGGTTCATTTTTGAGGAAGTTGGAAGGCTGAGCAAGCGAATATGTCTCAAGAAAAGCGAAAGTGGTTACTGAAAAAGGAGAGATGAAGCTGGGGGATTCGGTTCTCGTAGTAGAGGATAATTGTTGGAGTAACCATTGGCCGCCAGGGACTTTTAGCAAAGTGTGGCCTAAGAAGAGTAAACTGGCTCGCACGTACCCCGGGCCATTGTGGCATGACTTACAGAAAATTTGTTCGTTTGAGAGTGCAAGTCTAGGTTTCATTGTGCGCTCTACATTTTGTCTGTTTTGAATTTTGTCAAGGTTGGTATTCTAACAAAAGATTTTATTGTTTTGATTGTAGCTCACGCGCATTTTTATTCTTCTGATCTGCTGAACTTTTGGCTGTGCAGCATAATTGGTTTGGTCATATTCAGGACATAAAATAGTGTTACTACTTTCCAGTTCCGGTTACTCTTCTGGCGCTCTCAGTTACCGTCGTTGCGCCTAGATGATTGTTCTGTTGAATGCTACGTGGTCTACGCCGGGTTACAATATCATGAGTCCATCACATTATTGACCCATCAGTGCACGGAAACCTTGTTGGGTCGGTCACCTACCAGAAAACAGTAAGCCCGTGAGTTCGTTTTGGTTTATTTGAAACCAAATGCACTGTTGCATGCTGCTGATGTCTCAGGGCAGTTGTGGTGCCGCATAACGTCCGGTGTAGTTGGTCTGTCTTAGCACGCCTCTTGCGTGTGAACCATATCTCGGTCGCCTTCTGAGAGCTATGATTACCGACCTGTTGGAAACCCCAAAAACCAGAACTACACGAAAGTTGTGGACCGTGAGAACAAAACTAAAGTTTACCCGGTTTGATCCCAACCGTGATCATTATTGCTTGAAAAGGAAGAGTGAAAACATTGGGGGCGTAGGCAATGGACAACTTGTTTGCTTGCTTTGACGTTTTCAGATTTTGGTCAAAGATGGCAAGTCGAGGCCATAAATATGTACATCGGTGCTACCACAACATGAAGAGTGCAGAAATCGCTAAGATACAGTAATCAAACCACAAAATTCCTGCCTTGCGCAGCGGAAAGGTTGTTTGTTCATCCATGGCTCACCTTCAGGCTTAACAATGATGTTGTAAGCATTCAAACCTAGAGTTCGTTCGTTACTGAAATCTCGTGAGCCTTTTAGTTGGTAGCTTTTATTCGGCGAGAATGCTAAAAATAACCAATGACGCACTTGGATATTAATCTGAGCTCCGTTGCTTAGCTGTGCGCAAGTTGGGCATGGCTTCAGATGTACGCCTGTGTCGAAAGTGAGCTGTACCTCACCAGAGAGCCTGGTGCAAACATCAGACGGAAACAATCGAGGCATTTTTCGGGGGGGGGGGGGAATGGCACAGGGGCTAACGCATCGTAGCTGACTTGTATACGGAAAAAGGCCCACCGGATTAAGTTAACTCCATCAGGACTGGCTGTTTTCTTCATCTCCACTCTCCGTTTAATTGCTTTAACTTTTCTAGATCTTTGTGGGCTGTTTTCACATTACACTTCTTGGTCATTTGGTAACATCGGTTCTGTCCAGCTCTTTTGATCATCCTAGGAACCGGAAAAGCCGGATGAGATTTTCAAGGTCTTGATTCGTTGTTGTCCCGTATCAAGATACCGCATTAATATGTGTAGTTCCCTTTTCCTGTGGATTCGACCTGCCGAGTTTCGTTGTTTCCGGGTTTGAGAGCTTCAAAAGTCCGTTATTCATTGTGCCTGAGGGCAATCTTCCCGGGCAGCTTTAGGGGACTACTTGAGCCAAATTTAAATCAGGAGGTAGCTCCATTGCTTAGAGTGACGCCTTGAAAAGGTGAACAAGCCGGGTAGGTAACATGCTACCAAGGAGCTTGAAATTGGCGGGGCAAATCTTGCCCGATCACACTCCCTTGGTTTTATCGAACTCACTTGAAGTAAACTCCACTTCTGCGGCACCAGTTTTTATGGCATTCATTACAGCAACTGACCGAATCGCAGTACTTTCAGCCAGCCCTCCGGTGCCCCAGCTGCACACCTTTTCGAGAAAGCCTTTCGGAACCTGCGGTTTATCTTGGTAACTGATCGCTTCCTTGCCGCTGCTATCAACTGAACAACCAAGATTCTTATGAAAAGTATTTTGACTAAACGTACCTAAAGTAGGTCACGTAAATTCTTGGCCTTACTTGCAAGGCTCAGTTTGTATTTGCATGACGATCCCCATGCTTTCCCATGGGATGGCCTCCTATCCTTTCGCTTTGGAGCATTAGATAGCGATCGCCTCCTGTTTGCAAGCTGCGCCAAGCCCCATTGTTCTTTTCACCTTGGTTGCTCAGCCTGACCACCAAGGCAGTTTGCCCAGACATTTTACCCGCATCAGCTGAGTAAATTGACCGGTCAGCTTGAGAGGGATGCGCCTGATGATGTTTCTTTCCTCCTCAACCGTATGGTAGCTGGCACGCCAGTCAATTTTGTTAGCTTTCTCTCCAGTGGCCTCAAAGTTCAGCCCCCCAAAGCCCCTCATTTTTGTGGCGGTGGTCAAGATGCTCCTAGTGAGAGAGATGAAACTACCATGTTGTGTATCCCTCCCAGCAAACATTTAACCCCAGGATGTCGGGTGAACGCTACATCAAGAAGACTTGGGGTCTGTCCCTCTCCTCGTCAAGTGGGTTGGCTCATGTACTGGACGAGCTGCACACAGCCAGCCGGCTCAATCAGTCTCCCGCCAAAAGTAGTTTTCGGGCTCCGAGAGTGTAACGGATACTCCTTTTCGGCAGGGTTGAAGTCCCTGGAAATCAGTAGTCGATTCATTTGATCGACAAACGGCGCGAGACAATCGACTCTGATGATATCCTCGTCGTGAGCATCATGCCGGCCGCGGTAATCACACGCAATATCAACCGGGGCACCCGAAGGTAGAACGTGACGTGAAGCAGCTTGTATATGTGGGGGATTAAAATCCCTCCTGACCACTTTTCGAAGTTTTCTTTCATAAGCTGGATAGCTCCTCTAGCTTCGCACAAATTGTCCTTATCCTTCCTGTGAGTACAGTACCCTTTCGTCGGTAGCGGCTCCATGGCCACTCCCTGATGTGATAAATCCTGTATGATCTCATTGCATTCGGCCTCGTGTATCTCGACGTTCCATTCCTTCCATTTATTGTCCATGTTTCATGCTTCGGCGTACATTCTCCACCTTTCCTTGATGGAAGTTTTTGGCCAGCTGGCGGTTGCATCGATAATACCTGGTCTTCCCGCCTGGTGTTCGGGGTCAGAGACCGCGATTTCGTCCCACTTTTTCCGTGTTATATGACTTGTGTACGGAGGAGCAAGCTGGGTGAAGCCTTTCACTCAGTCGGCTCGTCGAAGGTGCCTCGTGGTATGCAGCTGCTTTATAAGAGGCACTGGTTTTGATTGTTGATCGGTAATGACTATCAGCCTAGGGCTCACCACTAGGTGGATATTGTTCCACCGATAGTAAGTAAAGCACAAGAAATATTGCAGTTATACTTGTATTTATAGCCAGCAGACGGAATGGTTTGAGTATCCTTCTGGTTGAGGCATTCATTTGCCTTCCAGTGGCCCTTTCCTCCGATTTCCAGGTTCCGTGATTTTTTCCACCGTTGCGATGGGTCGGGAATGTAGCCTAGTTACTTCTTCAACCCAACCCAATGCTGGAATTATTTGGTTATTTTATTCTAAGAGAGAAGCCACCTGGTTACTGCAATATAGACACGAGTGGCATCAGCTATGGCGGCAATGATTAACATAATGGTAACAGTGACGAGTTCAGTGATCGATGTAATCGCCGACTCACCTGGACGAATGCAGCCGACTTACTACATGCATTTTGGAGAGAACCATGGAAGTTGAAATAGGTTATTCTCAGGCACAAAGGAAAGAACTGAATGTTAAGTGGCGAGCAAAATATCGACGCATATACCCGTTGGGTGTCAAGTTCACGATCTGCATTGACCATGAGGCTGTTGAATTTATCTAGCGACGTCCACCACCACACACACACCCGTCAACTGCAGTGATTCAAAGCTGAGGCATCGCTCTAAGTTCTCAGCTGTATGGTATTATTCATTGAAACTCTGAACATATTCAGCAAGCAGACCATCTGTCTGGGTATTCTCTTGCCTTCATGCCATCCCCCGCCTCCGATTGCTTGCTGATACGGTCACTTGCTGCGCGTAGAGAAAACTTGATTCAAGCTACCCGTAAGTTATCCGCACTTGTGATCTCGGCTTTGAGTCGTTTTATGGGAAAATGATGAAAAGCCACGACTTCCGGACTTGTTTGCTCGCAGAGAACTCTGTAACCACCTGCAGATAACTTAGTTTGAATGGTTAAATTCGCGAACAAATATTATCGCGAATCAGCATAAATATTTAGTACTTAGCTCTCGGCAGTTTTTATGTTGTTCTGTGCTACAGAACGGTTCCTTGTTTGTCTGTTTGTTATGAGGGTAGCTTGCTTACGCCAACTAGAAAACGCACTTTTCACTTCTTTGCTTGTGGACAGTTGAGCCTTAGCTCCCCTTGCTAGTATCATTTTCGGTGTAGCTATGATACAAATATGATTGACATTGTTTCAATACAAACTGTCTCTCAGCTATCCCAATGACATTTACCATCTTCTAACAACCGTTGGAAGTCTTGGCTTGTTGCTCGTTCCTTAGGCCATTCTCGAGACTTAGTCATCACCGGACAATCCGGAGTACTGAAAGCCCTTCGGTCTCTCCAGATGAACTGTTTTACCTTAGACGTCGCATTGTTGTACCTTCCAATTTTCTATCGGACACACCTTAAGATTTTCACTCCGGGCACTTGCTAGTTGGCTAGATGAAATTCTTAGCTCACCAAAGTGCCGGTGACAGGAGTTCAAAGCAATATTATCAACACCACAATGAGTTATCTAGGGCCCCTTTGAAAACCAAACAAATGAAGTCCTGGTCCGTGTAAAGCCTGACCAAAGATTCAATGCTCGATTCGCCGAATATCAGGGTTTACTCCTTCTTGGTAGGCCCTTGCAGCCTCAGAGCCACGCGTAGCTCGAACCGATGCGGGACCAAAATCAGGAACATAGTTGCTCTGCAATTAATACGGTACTACTGGCGCGTAAAAAACATGAGCACAAAACGATCGTACCTTTGACAGTGGACCCCAGTCAATATCCAGCCAAAAAACTTAGTCGCGGTTGGGCGAAATTCTATACGAACAAAAAGGTTGATCAAAACGAATGAATGAAAAGCACCTGTTTCGTAGTCCAAACAAAAAGAATAAATTCCCCGAGCCTAATGAGACCCAAAAGAAAAATTTCCAGGGAGTGGCTGCCGAAATTCACCGTGAGAGTTGAACCCCTGCGGTGCCTCGACTCGAGCGAGATGGTGAAACCGAGCCGTGACAAGGGGAAACTCTTTCTAGTAGTTGCAACTCACCACCGTACCAAATGTATGCGAAGTAAACTCCTTAAGAAAGCACGGCCATTGAAAGAAAATTTAGGTGCGTAGCGAGTCGATTACTTGTCAAACACAAAAACTTGTCGGCAGGAAAATATTCGGAAAAAGGGGTCCAAGCTTATTTAGAAAGTATATGAAGGTAAACGGATGAAGAACTCTTTAACCAAAATGGATGTTACAAGCCTACAGAGGCGAACTCCTGGACCCAGCAAAAGGCTTCCGTGGTAAGTTTCATGCCAACCATGGTAGTGTGTGCATGCAGATTACCCTGGTCCATTCCTGGGCAATTGATTTGCACTGGTGGTTGTTGATGCCTTTCCTCACCGGCTAGATGCATTTTCGAAGGCCACCCACAGACGAGTTCATACAGGCCGCCCTGGTGCTGACAACAATGCAATTTTCTGCCAAGTCTCTTGATAAATGGTTGAAAGAACTTAGTTGTCATCATTTGTATACTGCATCCCACCACCCTCAGCCCAAAGCACGTGCTGAGGAATATGTTTATGCTCTTGAATGTGCCATGTATTCTATCAACACTCAGCCCATCATTGAACCAGACCGAGTCGTTGATAACTTCTTGGTGCAGCACAGAAAAGCTTGTCGTGGTACCACCGGCGAGAAATTCAAGCAGCTGTTCAATTCTTGCTGCTTGAGGACCAGTTTTGAATATGTTTCTTCTGCTGATGTAAGTTTATTCAGGGTAAGTGATTTGAAGCCATCCAGTGGCGTAATTCTGGCACGAAACTGTAACTGAATGGGGTACACCCTTGACTATTGTGGTTTGTTTAGTCACGGAGGACACATTGATCAGGCAGGGCTGAAAAAACAGAAGGTCAGCCTAAAAACAATTCCATTTTTGTTTTTCCTGAGGATGATCCTACTCTAGATACGGATATGTGATCTAGATCGGGCAAACCACTGAAAAATCTACTCTCAGGAGACCAGCAGAGACCTAGGCAATATATGCTGAAGATTACAAGCTTGCGGAACTAAGGTCAGCTTGTGGTGGATGAGGTATTTATGGGTGCCTATGCATTTGAACGTTGCCATTTCTGTTGTGCCCATGTGCCACAGTTTTGGACACTCTTGTGTGTAACATGAAAAATACTGCGGTATGTCGTGTGCCATGTCCGTTATCTGGTTCCCTGACGTCTTCTGTAGAATGGAACTACATTATTCCATAAAATGTAAAATGTATGAATGTGGTTGTTGTGTTTAATGAAGGAATATACTGGTAGCTGGAGGTGAGAACTCTGTGGACGTTGTTTGAAAAAATGAATAATTTATTTTGCTGGAAATAGAGGGAGTAATTGGTCATGGCTGCGTTGACAGCATTCGGCGAGAGCAAACAAAACGGAGATCGATTAGAATAGTAGAAATACTAAGATAGAAGGCTTGTGTACAACAGCTATACACGAAAAAGTAAATGTTTAATCAACAACCAGTGCTATTCGATGTGGCTGACCGCGTTCTGAAAGCCTGACTTGAAGGCACTTTGTGAAGTGAATGCAGGATGGGCCAAACACCAGCCAACTTGAGCCAGCTTGAAGTTCCAGAAGTTCTGAATTTAGAGGTGGGTCAGATTTTTTTGAGCGCAGTTAAGGTCACAGGGTTTGCGGCTTTGAAATAATTGAGACTTCCACTTTCTTTCATCAACCGGCCCCAGATAAGATCCGCTGGGCGGAGACATTAAGTGCACGGGTTATGATATTTTGGCTTGGTAACCGAATAACACGTAGAAATGGAGCCGATAATAGGGCTTTCTATCTGCAGAATTTTCAGTTTCACGACTTGCTTTGATGATCGTAGTCTCTATGCCTTTCACAGATGTCCTTCTTAACTCTGAATAGCCAAAATGGCGGGCATGAAGACAATGGTACAATAAAGTAACAAAAGGCCAAGAATGAGAGGGAGAAAAGTAGGACAGCAAAACATTTACACTGGGGCTCAAAGCTTGGTCGTAAATAGGATTGGGGCCAGAAAGCAGGTAGAAGTTCTATGGGTCAAAGTTGACCGAAGGGTACTCGTTTATCGGGGACGATGTCAAGAGCAGTTATGAAAGATTTCAGAGTAGACACGGTCCAGACGAGCCTTGCACACCGCTACAGTTTGGCCTGGCATCACACCTCCTGGGAGCTGTTCAAAGGGTTCACCGTTAGGCTCGCAGAATACTGTGCCACGAAACCACGACAAGCTGGTGGTTTGGGCAGCTTCAGCTCATGTCTTCTGGGAAACGTGTTGCATCTAATCATCAGAGAAGATGAGTTTCATTACGATAGTCCCCTTGGCTGCCGAAGTGCCTCGGTGAGGTTTCCTCTGCGGCTTTTTGCCCCAGCGAGGACAGGTACGGCTGCTCCAGTCAAAGTGGATACGACCATTCCTTGGGCTTTCCAACGAACCTTGTGGAAAGCCGCTGTGCCTTTCTTGGTACTTGCTTGTCACAGCCGAATGGCGGCAACAAAAGTTCGGACCCAATTCTCCAACTATGGTTGAGCTATTTTTCTGTAGATAAGCAAAGGTGCCGCAGATTCTTTGGAGCAAACTGTCTCGGTTAATTGGTACTGTGCGTGATACGCTCTTGCTGCTGCAGAAATACACTGTGTCAGGCTTGAAAGTATGTGCACTTTTAGTCCCAGGTCCACTGCCTGCTCCACCCTCAGGATTTTGTGGTGGACGGAGAGTTTTACTTCCATTGCCCTTTTATATTGTGCCACTGGTTACAGACTTTTGCTTCTTCTTGCATTTGGAGGGAGGTGTCACTTGTTCGTCCACCTGCGAATGCGTGACAGATTCCCCTATTAAGAAATTTGTTCACTTCGATTAGTAGGAACTTTTGGGTAAACGCAAGGAACTTGTCCAGTATCCTTCTAACCCGGTGTCTGGAAGTGGAAATGAGCAAGTCCGACAGTAGTGTATCCCTTAAGTGAGAGTAAACTGTGGCAAAGAAGGTTGAGCATAAGCTAGTGTAGGCAATGGGGCTTGAGAGATCAAGAACCCTGTAAAGTAATTGATAGGTAGCATCAGGTCAAAGTGCAATGGATTAGGGGAGTGCGATGGGCTGCGGAGGATGTACAGAAAGATAGGGTTCATTGTCACACGGAGGTACAACAAAGGATCTAGTTTAAAAAAGGAGCATCTTACTTCATAACTGAGGCCTGAGCTCCATCCAAGAGGTCGTGGGGCAGATCTGACACCAGTTTAGCCCGGTTTGAGGGGGAGTAGTCTGATAGAAGTCTGGCATGAGATATACAGGGGGAAAAAATGTGGTCACTAAATAAAAAGAGGCGAAATATTAAGCGTAAGCACCTTTTGGCTTCTGCAAACTGGAGGGCTCAACATTCGGAGAAAATAAATAGGCAGGAATAGCTTCATCCATGGCCTCGATCCATTTGTTTGCTAGCAGCGGAAGAACCACAAAAGGCTAGAGACCTTGGGGGTAGGTTGCATTGGTATGCAAGTGACCCATACTATTAACCGGGAAAGTTAATCGGCCAGGTTGAGCATCATCAGTAGAGCGCAGATGTTCTTGGAAATGTTTATAATGGTGAAGGGGAGAGAGCAGGATTGAAGGGGTAGAAAATCTTCATGTCGCCAACCAGAAAAATGAGGTGCCATGATTTACTGAGGTGAATATGTCGTTTGTACGGTCGAGGAACAGCAGTGTCAATGATACTCCCTCGTATAACAACTCTTGTAACGGGTTTAGGTTTACTGCGGGATCCATTTATCAAGATAACCTGAGAACTATTAGATAGGTAAGAGGTGGCTCAAGATAGTAACGGGTCAGTGATGCCAACGGATAGGATTTTTGGCCAAAAGGTTAAAGTGTGGCACATCTCTAAGCCCTGTAAGGTTTGGCCACCTTAACCTTTATCCTCACAAACTACCTCTTATCGGCGCAGTCACTGAAGTCGTATTCCCATGGTTTCACCCTCGAATTTAATCTGCCGAGCTGCGGAAGTGTTTACTGAAACCCCATCTTCCATCCTTAACTGTTGTTGCTCCGTTGAAAAGCTGTTCGTCTGTTTTGGCAGAACAGCCTCGCCAATAGTGAAGTTCAAAATCAGGAGAATTTCGCTGCTGAGCACAACAGAGACAAGGCAGTTGGATGTTTCATTTTACAGAGCTTCCGCTAACCAAGAGTTATGAGCCTCTTTCGCCCGGTTTGAGACTTTCAGGAGGCCAGACGACCAAACACCCGAACGACAACTTCGGTGTAAATCACTTACACGCTGCAGGTATACATCTTTTCAGTGACAGCCCATCCTCATATTTCCCTTGTGTTTCTGTAGATCTCGGGCGTTTCCTTAAGGCAGTCACTTTCAAAGTCACTTGCAAGTCCAAAGTTTTGTCAGTTGCTCTCCAGTGGTTTTGAAGTATGACCCTGCCTAACTTGCCACACGGATCGCCATCCCGACAAACAAGTCTTTTTCTAGGTAAATATTTCTGACAGTTAAGTCCAGTTTCCATCACTTCACATCATAGGGGCTTCAAAATCTTAGTCGGAGATAAACTCTTCTGCCCCACTGCTGGCACATCCACCACCCTCAGGGTCATTAAAATCTGCCTTCACCCGTATCAAAGGCATCTCAGTGTGAAATACGGCCCATTTTAGTTGGCTTGTAAACTCAAAAGACCCAAACTTGAATCTGTAGACTTCCTGGTTCACTTTTTCATTATATCCTTAAACACTTCTGACAATCTGTTCGCCCCGTATTCCCTCATTATTACTCTGCTTTGATGTTGTACCTGCATCCTGTACTCTTAACAAGCTTGAAGCTTTTGATTGTTCTCCACAACCTCTTTCGTGGACTATGAAACATTTTCATAACGGAGACCATCAAACAACGGTCGGGCGGAACTTCTCGAAGCCATATGTTGAAACTTTTGGTACAGTTCAGCTGGGCATTGCTATCCCCTTTCCTATTTTCGATCCTTCTGAGAACTCTTCCAGTTCCTTCTCCACCCAACGACTATAAGTATGATTATGACTTTATCCTTTTCCAGGATGTTTCTTATCACCCGGATTCCAGGAAAGTCGATGGAGGCCTGTCTAAAGTCGAAGTTTTCTCTTGTTATTTGGGGCTAAAACTTATTCCATCTGGATTTTCTCACCATGTTTTCTCCAGCTTCCGCTTACCCTTCTCCATTATCCTTGTCACTATAAATTCCAGATCCCTACCCAGGGTTAGTTCCGTCAAGAGTCAGTCCACAAGCCTGGATGACAATACATATTAGACCTCTCACCTTCGCTTCCGGGTCAATAAACCACGACTGCTATCTTTCACATGAGAGAACTTGGTCATTCTTGTACACCATCAACTATTGTCCGTTGACCTGTCTTTCAAAGGGATCTTCTGGTTTTGTTGTATTTTTAACCCTCGGTTTCTCCCGGCCTTAAGGGACGAGGGTTGAAGGCATTTAGCCAAGGACCTTTTACTTTTAGTCACTTTTCATGCCTCCCCTGAGACTTTTTGATAGAACCAGACGAAAAACCATCGAATCGTAAGTGACTCCAGCCCACAAAATATAGCTGGATCCATATTTTCCTTAGCACCTTGATTTATCTCTTTGTCGTCCTCTCTCATCAACCATATCCGACTTTAGGCACCTTTCTTTCAGAACCAACGCATACAAAACCCTATTGTGCTCTATCTGGTGTGGGCACTGACCACCAAAAATAGGCGTAAGACAGAACTATTTTCTGGATCTGGCTGGTGTTTTCTGTCCCTTTTTCAGTTTGATATACCATTAGAGCCCATCCTTGTACATCTTATTTGCTTTTATCCGATTTCGTCAGGTCGGTCGTATTAAAGTGCAGACCTGCAGCTTGCCAAGTTTCTTCTCACAAATTTTTATTGCTCCTGCTCTTTTAACATCCAATGACAAGCGTGGGCCCAAACTGGTAAGCCGAGAACGACCTCCACACTTGTCCTCAGAAAATTCTGCGCACCGACGAGCAGGTTTGTGATGTCATTACTGTTGCTAGGCGGCCACTGAATACTACACCGTGGCTCTCTCTCAGGGAGGGACTTCCTGCAAAGCTGAGAATGAGCAAGGTTCTTTCGCCGGTAAACCACTTAACCTCTCCTTTGACGTAAACAACAGGACTGGGTGCAGACTATTAGGCATGCATCTATATGGAAAAGTCACGTTAAGGTTATTCTCTCTTTTCCTTTTAATATTTTGCGTTCAAACTTTTACGTTCTCATAACCCATTTGTTTTCTGTGCTTATACTTCTCTTGTCATCTGTCACTAAATGTTCACCGTTACAATCCCCTAATCCAAGCTGCGAATCAGGTACAGATTCGTTGCCTTTATCTGGAGCAATCTCCGAGGTGAGCTACGAGGCTGTTTTGTGTCGCACGCCAAAATGATTTGAACGGGCACCGGGAAAATCCCTGACGCATAATCAGTATTGCGCATCACCTGCGCTAAACTAAACTTAGATGAAGCATAAAAAGGCCATGTAAGCCATCAAGCCACAACGACTCGTCTTTTTGTGTCAAAACCTTGTCTGACGGCCCCATTCAAAAATTTGCCAATTCTTGCATCTATCGGTATACCAATATACGCATCAGTATACAAGGTTTCACAAGACCCTTTTGCCGCTCTGCGCAATTCCTTAGTCCTATGACTGGCTACATCTACACGATTGTCAGTTTCAGCAATTTGTCAGACTTACTTTGGATTTCACCCAGCCTCCTTTTCCTCTTTCCCCATCATTGTAACTCATAGTCATTTCTGGCGTGAATGGCTGATACCATTTTATGCCCATTTACACATCAAACCTCTTCCAGCCTACTAAGGAGGATGGCATCTGCTCTTCCTCAGTTGCTTTGTCTACATCCTGGCAACTCACGGTCCAGTTAAGACTGTGATCTACGCCGACGAGGCCTTAGCAGGCAACCGTGGTGTATGACACACAAACCCTACTGATACATAGAAAACCAAGACTCAAAACTATTGGAGCGCGTAGTTTGTCTGCAAAGAATCAAGAGTGCTGCTGGGGCCTCACATATTGGGTAGATAAGTCCGCTCTGTTTGCACTTCTCCGTATGTCCGTTCACTACCCTGCTTCCTTCCCATATAATCGTTCACCTCGGCCCTAAATCCCCTTATTCTACCATAAGCGTGAAGTGGTATTTGGGCAAGGGTTCCCGTTAGTTTTTGGAGTAGTTCGTAGTTTTGTCTGACGGCTGGAAGAAGCCAGCCGTGCTTTACTTCTGTAAACTCTAGTCATGATTTTCCGCTTGTAATTTTCAAAAGGGCACCACTGTCCAGGTTGACGGCGCCTATACCGTAGTTCACTTTACACTCGGGGAGAAAGCCCACCCCAGCTGTTTTGATCAAAAAGTGTGCACATTTAAACACATGACGGGAGTATTAACTATAGAAAGTTCCAGTATGGTCTCCACCATCCCAGAGAAAAGGAGAATTTAAAACCGAGTGATTATCTTAGTCCGTAGTCCATTTTTCCCGGACCAAATTATGGAGAAAAAGGGAGCCTTTACCCTAATTACAAACCCAAACCTGCGAGAGTTACCTTACAACTGTGCCTGCCACCTTTTGGCCAGATATACCATTGATTATCCCACTTGCCCTTGAGGTGGGTAACAATACATCAAGTTCTCTATTTAAGTTTTCCATCCCTGCCGTCTGTTTCTGGCCAATGCCCCGTGTATGTCAAAAACACACTTTCCTACTGTCTCCCCATCATCCTCCCTTATGTATATTTATCAGATCCCACTAAAGTAGTTGTCCTTTGACCCCTCTTTCCTATTTTGACCCACCCAAAGAGACTCACTGCTCTATTGCTGCTAACCAACTGAACCATTTTCATCTTCGTCAATTCGAACTCTTCCTTTAGCGACGTCGATACAAGCCTAATCCATGTTTGCTAACAAAACCCTTCACCCCATCATCAATATCCACCCTACAAATCTACGACGTTGCACTCACTGTCTCCGCTAGTCTTCCATAATGCTTTCTACAGATCCTATGTGCGAAGGTGCTTTGTCATTGATTTTTATTTGTCACAAACTCTTGCTGGAACACCTTTCAGACTACCGTACCTATATCCTCCAGATCACACTGGTTACTTCTGTATCCGTCGTCGCACCAAACCATATAACTCGAGCGTCACACAGATCTAACGAACTGGTTTATCGGAAGAGATTTCTTTCCACCTTGGGCAGCTACACTCGCTTTTATGCCTATGATAAGTGGAGATAAATTGGAGTCTCTTATATCGCTAAAGGCCGTGATATTTGCAGTACCCGGATGTAGTAGGCAGAATGGAGGGAATTTGATACCGACGAAAGTGTGTTTGGTACCAACGTACGGTAAGTGCAATAACAGGAAAACAGGTGTAAGTTCAAGCACGCAGGTAAAGTCTTCAACCAATGTAGCATGCTGGTGAAAGCTCAAGCCGAGCGTACATACGGATTAGGCCACACCGTCCCGCCTAACAGGTGATACCATCTAAATAGTCGGTGCTGTCTTGGAGGAAGCCCGTCTAAAGCCAACCACATGCAGGTGCAGAGGTGAGTCCACATTCGCAAGAGGTTCAGAACAAGTGTGCGCAGTTAGCCTGTGCGCACGAGTGTCTGACTGTTCAGGCCAAACACAACAACCTTTGTCGCTCGGCCCGGCACAAAAGACCCCACAGTGGTGTCACTCGACAGCTTGGCTGATTTCAGGTGCAAACTGACGTCATGCATGGCCTCAAAAATCACCCCCTCGTAAACTCATGAAGGCTATGACGAAACCGCTTTATGTTACCGAAACGATAGATTGGGATCAAGTCATGGCCGTCGCTTTCTGGACTTTCACACCACACTTGGTCAGCCACTGAAAAATTTATCCGCCTGAAAATGCCGTCGCAAATGTTTCTCGCTGTGCTGACACCCGTGAAAAGCAAATCCCGACTAAAGAGCCTGTCCTGCTTCTAGACTTGGCATGAGCCCCAAGCTCAGTGGTTCGACCTGAGTGGCGAATAAGGGTGGTATAAAATAAAGCACAAATCACTGGCAGTTGGCCGAAAACGTGCTGTACATCAGTTTGCTATATACACCCAAGCACGGTGTTTCTCAAATCCGTTTATTAAACGATGAGACCCGAGGAGAGCTTCCACGAACATCAGTAAAAGAAACTGGCCTGCTTGTTGTTCGTCCTTCCATACGGCCTTTATATATCTGACAGTGTGCGTTAGCTCAACTTCAACTCCCGTTGACTGCTCCTCTGACGTCCCCGTCTTAAAATCCCACCGCCAGGCGTATATGCCACCCACCTTTGGCTCAGTGATTCCAAATTACGTCAGTGAAAATAAACTGTTGTAAATCCGCGGAAGTCATTGACTGTACTGCAATAATCCCATGCTGGTTTTATCCTCTTCCGTAACTTACTACTTTCCAGAGAAATTGTTACTATGGATTTTGATATTGGTCCCATCAATATACACGAACATGCACCCACTCCTCCCTTTCTACGTGCATCCAAAAATCTTTAATCTGTACTCCGCTCTACCGTCAGAATCTTCTCCCTTTCACTCCGAATGATCTCACATCGCGCACTCTCGGTTGAAACAGAATGATTTTTGACCGTCAGGCCTGCCATTGCGCCCTTCGTGAATTAGTCTGCGCAAGCTGCATGTTCTTTACGCATCGATCCTCCCGCTTATGTTTTGAGGTTCACTGTCACTTGTCGCACCCAAGGTGAGCGCACCAGTCCCAAGCTCCGGAGGTTGCACTCAAAGTCCTACTATCTAAATGTTTAAGAGGGTTGGTGTTCCAGCCCGTTCTGCGGATCGACCGCCGTTCATTCACATTCACCTACATACGTGCTAGCAAGCTTTACTACTCAAGCTGAGCCGCCGCCCGTAGACTCCAGTATATTCCGGCCCGCGTGAAGTCAATCGGCTTTTGGAGAAAACATTCATCATCAATCTGAATGGTCGTCAAAAAACCGCCAGCAGTGATCGCCTTAAGCCAGCTTTCGTCGACCCGGAACCGCAGCCTACGGAGAAGCCCGCCGGTGGCCAAAGCACGGACTTCTGCCCAACTCCAACAACGTCCAGCTCCAACAAGCTTGAGTCACAGGTCGACCCCCTCATTACGTTCCATCAAGTATGGTAGGCATGTTCGGGTACTGCTCGATTCATTGATCTTGTAGTTCTCACCGCATCCAGTTTCTCCGGTCTCTTCCAGGATCCGTTGCTTTTACCTGGGAATGATCTGGCATACTTCCAACAATGAACGTGTAACAATATAGACATCACCAATTTTTGTTTTTCTATTGACTTGTCTTGTACCCAACTGAGCGCGTCCCTGTCCCCATTTAGAGTTTCTGGATGGAAAGCGCATAGAGCCACATATGGCCCAGCCATCTTTAGATCATTTTAGTGGTGCTGGGCACGGACCCATATCAACTGGAAATATTCAACTGGTTTCAGATCAACTCACCACGACTTCTCAGGTCAAAGTTCTCCTATTCGGCCGTCCATCTGGAGGGGAAAATGTGCTGCGAATTCGTAGACACCAAACTCATTGAAATACGATCGAGAGCTCAGAGGTTTGGCGCACCTTGTTTATAAATAAATATCTGCACTTGGGTCTACTTGGAAATGACAGCCGCTCCCCAGCAGCAGCCAATTCAGGCGCTAAAACTTCATCTAGTCATATGCAACCTTCATTTCCGAATCTGTCTTCCCTGTCACATAAAGTGGCTTATAGTCAGAACTACTGTGCTTCAGAGTACTTGCGCACCTCCACACCTGATTCACCCATGGTGGTATCATAATCAATTTCGACCGGGCACATAAGCCTATTCTAGGAGTCCTCTGGGACTTTTGGATGACTCTTACCAGTCGTCCATTGAAGTACACAACTGGTCAAGCAAAAGTTGACCAGACTCTTCGATAGGTCAGGAATTCGGCCTGACCCTGGCTCCTCCAATTGACTGGTTGTTCAAAGCTTGTCTGTTTAATTACGCATGTTACCGGCGCAGTCAGTAGCATCGCGATTTTACAATACGCGACTCAGGCGGCAAGAAGCACCCTCGCCCGTCAGCTCTGACTATTAGCTCATTCAGTCTCCCCTCTCTTGTCATTTACACAAGATAACTGCTAAAACTACTAGAGCCTAGCAACTACCATCGTTCCGTTTCTCCGATCATTGGAGGGGAATTGAATCAGCCCAAATCTTGCCTGCTTCCAAACCTTCTCTTACTATTTCACTTCTTCTGCTTCCGACAACGAATTCCCCCACTTCATGCCCGTGCTTGACGAAATTTTTACTGACGCCAGTACTTAAATTCAAAACTGCTTTGTATTTACCGCATAAACCTGCTTCTTTTTGTTTCATTCAAACTCCATCCCAAAAAACCAGACTGCCACTGGAAAGTGTAAAATACTATTATACCATTTTGATGTTTGTCCTACCGAGTTGTGCACATTCTGATCACGCATCTTCGCGTGCATTTCGGCCAGAAACGAGAAACATGCTATCATTATCAACCCTACACGAGCAACTTTGAGCGCCCGGTCAGTTGGGGAAATCCGCACCCACTTTTAAAAACCTTTCCAGTTACACAGATCTTCACCACCGTAATTCTAAAGTATGGAGGAACTGGTACAGTTGGTACAAATAGGTAAGAGTAACCCACTCAATAAATAAAGTGGAAACAAAAGTGTTTTGCATGAAGTGTCTCACTAGATAGGCGATGCTCTTTATTGGCTCTCACCCAAATGCTGCCAATCCTGCCTTATCAAACTTCACTTTGAAACCTGACTTTGTGCCCGATTCTACAACACCGCCCCGTGCTATTTGTTTTAGGTCATGAACAATTTATCCCCGGCTAAAAGGCTTCTGATCAGTGCACTTTCTTACTCTCATCTTACAGTCGATCTGTGGACAAGCCCTCTCGTGGCAGTTTCATTTAGCGGACGCCCTGAACCTAAGTCGCTCTATGTGTTTGTCTTTTTTTCTTCTTGCGGGGAAGCAAACTTAGCTGTTTTAGGCTTAAAAAGTGACTTAGACACCCGGGTTATGCAAGAAATTGCGCGAATTCGACTTGCTCTGCGTAAGGGTTATGATGCTCTTTGTTATACAGTGACTGTAAGGCTCCGTCTTCACTGCACGCTACTTGTTTGCGCCTTAGGTTGAGTTGAAGATCAGAGCAATCAGTTGCCCTTATATCTCAAACTTCCGTGGTCTTTCCGAATGTTCTCCGATTTCCGTGCCCCTGGGATAATCCTGAATGGCTTGATTCAGGATTTAAGAATTATGTGAATGACCGGCTGGAAGGCATTTCGAAAGGTTAGGTTACAAGCTTGAATGTATCCTCCAATACACAGCCGACTGTTATACCTTCTGTCAAACCCAACAAGTTGAAGAGACAGAAGCTTCCACAACGAAGTCCGTGCAACAGCCGGTCGTGGAAAATCCCCCCTTTTCCCTCGCGATTCAGTGTTTTTCCCAACATCACTCATTTGCATACACTATTGACTTGTCTTTACGAACTGGTTGTCTTTCTGGACCAATTGTTGTTTGTTCGCGCCCAGAGCGCTACTTTGGCACATCCTTGTTCAGGACCCGCGTGACGCACGTGCTGTCTGCTCACACGCTGCTATTCGGTTTCTCGTTGTTGAGTCCTTGTGATCGTATTATTGAGGTTTGTATATTGTTTATGTCATTGTTTATTTTAATAATCTAGTATCGTAGAATTATCACGGATAATCGCCTTCTGATTTCGGGATCCGTTGCGAATTTGGCTACGCATTGCTCAAACGTTCGTAACAATACTCAATAGATCAATTTGGAACGAGGAAAAAAACACGCAAAATGCCAAGAAAAGGATCAAAAGCAGTCGAATCCGGACAGGAAGTAATACGACAAGTCTCTGGGGAGGTTTTGGGTACATATGATTCTTTAGTTAATGCTAGATCGCCTAGTCCTGTCAGTGCTAGTTCATGTGTTATTGAGAACAATATTGATCGTAGGGATGTCGATTTATATAAGCTGAGAATACTAGAACTAGAGGAACAGTTACTATCGGCTAGACTACAGACGCAGGAAGCAGAGAAGTGTACACAGAAACAGCGAGAGCATGAGACCAGTGACTCCGACACTTCCGATAGGTTAAGGTGCAATAAGACAGGGAAACCCACGCCGGTCGCCGACTACAAACTACCATCGATCGATCTGCCTAGAGTGAAGCTAACGGTTTTCGACGGGCGAGCTCAGCAATACTGCAAGTTTGTCAAGCAGTTCGAGACGTTCGTTGAAAATAAGGTAACCGACCCTGGGCAAAGGCCTCTCTACCTTACTCACTACTGCCGAGGCCGAGCAAGAGAAGCTATCGACGGGTGCACCATGCTCGACCCAGAACAAGGCTACACAAGGGCAAGGAAGATTCTGAGGGACTTGTTTGGCCAACCTTTCAAAGTAGCCCGTAACCTAATAGAGAGCGTGGTGGTAGAGGCAACAATAACCAAGGGCGACGTCTACACCATGGCCGACCTGGTGATCAAGATGCAGAACTGCTCAATAGTCCTCGACCATTTAGGTTACAGGGCTGACCTAGACGCCATACAAACTTTGGAAGGCATAGTCCGTCACCTCTCTCCCGAACTACAGGGTCGGTGGGCGGAAGAAGCTGAACGGATCAGCCGAGGCGACAGAGAAGCCAACTTCGAAGACCTGACTGAATACTTAGACAGGCAAACGAAGATAGCTGACAGCAGATTCGGCCGACTCATCCGGGACAGCAACCGAGCAAACAAGCCCAGTACTAGCCAAGTCCAAACCCCTGTACGGGAACATCCAAAGTACCAACCTTGGACCAATACACACGTCATTTTACGAGATGCTACGGCGAAACCAAATTGCAGATCCTGTGGTACTAGCCATGGCCTACCAGAATGCTCCAAGTTCGGCAACGCCACAATAGACGAACGATGGGGAATGGCGAGGATGGCAGGAGCATGTTTTATCTGTCTCAACACCACGCACCGGGCAGCAGCCTGTAGGACAAGGAACCGATGTGGTTACGAGGGCTGCACGGGCGGACACCATCGGCTGCTGCATCAGGCGAGAGTAACCATATCCGAGGCGAGTACCAAGCCCAGCGTGATTTGTTCAACTTCACAATCTGCCAGTAAACCGGTACGTTAAGGCGTAGTGGCCGTGGGAGTAGTGACTCCGACTGGGATAGTCAAGGCGTTGGCTTTCGTTGATAGTGGATCCGACACCACTTTAGTGAAAGAGCGGTTTGCCGACAAACACCAACTGGCTAAATGTGCGACGTCGTTAGCAGTGAGTACGGTGGGCGGAACACAGGTAATGACTGCCGGTAGATTAGGGCTGCAACTCATCTCTCTAGACACTAACGAGGAAATTGAACCAACGGAGGCATTCACGTTAGCGGATCTCCCCATTCGAGCACCAAGGTCGGTGAACGCAATCTTGACTCGGTGGCCCCACCTGCAGGATGTAACCGTTGTAGACTGGGAACATGATGAAGTGGATCTCCTCATCGGCTGCGACGTGCCAGAGGCGCATTGGGTGCTTGACCAGAGAGTGAGCGACCGCCAGGCACCTTATGCCGTACTCACGGCTCTGGGATGGATGTTATACGGTCCAGTAGGAGTACGCGGTTCCGTGAATTACTTATCCGCCGAAACGGACCGCATAGAGTATCATCTGCAACGGCTGTATGAAAAGGAGTTTCATGACATTGGAGACGAAAGACCGACGTTGTCTCAAGAGGATCACTTCGCTCTACAAACAGTGCGGCAAGGCACTAGAGGCCTCAAAAAACAATTTGAGGTTCCCTTCCCATGGCGCACGTCGGTCGACCCGTGGACTGACAACAGAAATTATGTTCTCCAGCGATTACTACGACTAAAAGAACGCTTCATTCGAGACCAGAATCTGTGGGAACGATACGCGGATTTGATGAAGCAAAACGAGGCCGTCGGTTACGTTGATAAGGTGCCTACCAACACCGACAGCAAAAGGGGTATCTGGTATCCGCCTCACTACCCGGTTATCAACCCCAAGAAACCCAAACGACTGCGGGTGGTTTTCGACTATGGGCCAAGTTCCAGGGCAAGTCGGTAAACGATCGCCTACTACAGGGGCCTGACTGGACCACACCACTGATCGATGTTTTTGCCGTTTCAGAGTGGGTAAAGTGGCCTTGTCCGCCGACATCAGGGAAATGTTCCATCAGGTGAGGATTCCGGTAAGAGAACGAGATGCTTTGCGTTTCCTGTGGTGGGAAGGGAGCGACCGGGACAACGCAGTGGTGAATTATAGAATGACCGTCCACCCCTTCGGAGCCATATCGTCACCATTTTGTGCCAACTACGCCCTCCGAGAATCAGCGAACAAACATGGCGATCTAGTACATCGGACGGTGGCAGATAGTGTCACCAGGAACTTTTACTTCGACGACTACCTTGGGTCATTCGATGATGTGGAATCAGCTCTAGAGCAGTTCAGGGGTCTGACGAGATTGCTGGAAGAGGGCGGCTTCCATATAACTAAATGGATGTCGAACGCTTCAGAAGTGCTGAAGGTCATCCCGTATCACGAAAAGGCCAAAACGGTAAGAGATTTGGACGGCTCTCCACTTCCTATCGAGCACACCTTAGGAATACAATGGGACGCGGAACCGGACGATTTTGTTTTCGAACTAAACGTTCCCGAGCTGCCAATAACCCGTCGTGGCATACTATCTGCTGTCTCAAGTTTGTTCGACCCGCTCGGTTTCGTCTCACCATGGCTGCTACCCGGAAAGATCTTGCTGCAGCGGCTGTGCCGTAAGAAAGTTGATTGGGACCAGTCACTGAACCAAGGGGACCGGTTGGACTGGGAAGAATTTTTGAACACCTTGAAGAAATCAGAGGACATCAGGATCCCACGATGTTTGACTCCTGGCCATACGACGCGGACTGGAGAACCACATGCTTTTTCCGATGCATCCGAAGTCGGTATCTGAGCTGTGGTGTACGGACGATGGTGCGCAGGAGATGGACAATATACCACGAGGATCCTGTTCGCCAAAGCCCGCGTTGCTCCACTGAACTCGGTCTCAATCCCACGCCTTGAACTCAGCGCAGCCGTGTTGGCAGTCAGGGTGGTGCAAGCTGTGAAGAGATGTTTTGATCTCTACATTTGGTCGGTTAGCTTCTGGACGGATTCAACGATAGTACTTTACTACATTAACAACGTCCGGAGCCGGTTTAGTACTTTCGTTGCTAACCGGCTCACGATTATCCACGATGAATCAGCCACGCACCAGTGGAGTCATGTCAGGTCTGGCGATAATCCGGCCGACCTGTGCTACCGAGGTGCGAACAACTTCAGGCAACTGGACACGTGGACGAGAGGGCCAAACTTCCTGCAATTGCCCAAACAGGACTGGCCCGTGTTCGAATTAAAACCCCCTACGGAAGTGGAACTGGAGATCAAAGGCGTAGTGATAGCAACCAACGTCGTCGAAGCGTCATCCATTCTATCGCGACTGGTCAGGTTTTAGTCCTGGATGAAGACGCTTCGTTCGCTAGTTTGGTAAACCAGGTTCAAGAGAAATTTACTAGTCATGAAAGGGCTGCGGCCCTCAGATCGGATACGGGTCGACCCGATAGGTCCCGATGAGCTACAAGCGGCAGAGTACGATATTTTCAGAATGATACAACGCGAGGCTTTCGCCCGAGATTTCAAGAGGGCGGAAGAAGTGGGGCCGACCAATAAAGACATGCCATCTCCAAGAGGCAAGCTGAAGCGTTTAAACCCCAAACTCATCGACGGACTGCTGCGGGTGGATGGTAGGCTGACCAACGCCCACCTGAACTTCGACACAAAGTATCCTATACTGCTGCCTGCGAGATAACCTGTAGTAGAGCTAATGATTCAACACGTCCAAGCCGTGGAGGGACATGCCAGGGAAAGTCACGTGACGAGCGTCATCCGCAAGCGCCTTTGGATGTTGAGAGGACGAGAGGCTGTAAAACGCGTAATCCGACGGTGTGTGCAATGCAGGAGACGCAATGCCACAGCAGGCAAACAACTCATGGCCCCACTACCGGAATGCAGGGTGACTACGGGCTGGTGGCCGTTCAGTGACACCGGGTTGTACTATTTCGGGCCCTTGTGGATCAAGTGTGGGAAAAGATTAGAAAAGCGATACGGATGGATCATGACGTGCATGAAGTCACGTGCGGTACACCTAGAAGTCGCACATTTGATGACGACCGATTCGTTTCTACGGGCCTTGCAGAAATTTATCAACCGAAGAGACGTACCGGCCGATATATACTCAGATAATGGGTCGAACTTTGTGGGAGCTCACCGGGAATTTGCAGAGTTGGCACAAGAACATAAACACAGACGAACTCCAGGATCGAACCGTGGCCTACGGCATACGTTGACATTTCAACCCCCACAGGCCAGCCACCGAGGCGGCGTATGGGAACGCATGATCCGGTCCGCCAGACGGATATTGCTGTCAATCATGGAGCAGCAGCCGCCCGACGACGAGACGCTGAACACCGTCATGACTGAGGTGGAGCGAATCCTGAACAACCGCCCCCTGGTTCCAGTATTGAACGGCGACCCCACCCACCTGGCGCTCACCCCGAACGACTTATTGATGTTAAGGTCGAACGAGGATTTCCAAGGGCCGGCAAACCTTCGCGGGAGCTACCTCCACGGATGGAAGCAAGCGAACTATCTGGCCAAGGTCTTCCGGAGGCGATTGCTGCGGGAGTACTTACCGGCTTAGCAGACTCGACAGAAGTGGCTGGCAAAAACAAGACCATTCAAAGTTGGGGACGTGGTTATGATCGCCGACGAACGCGCACATTTCAGCACCTGGTCTTTGGGAGTAGTTACGGAAACCATCAAAAGCACCGACGGAATGATAAGAACGGTGAACGTGAAGACAGCTAACGGAGTGCTCATTCGTGACATACGCAGTATTAACCTACTCGAGAGCGAAGACGGAGGAGCTGATAACCCTGAGGCCCAGTGAACCTTTCTCACACCAGTAATCGAGGTGGATAAAGAAACACCATATATACCACACGGTCTCCGTCAAACACGTTAAGGTGCTCGCGGTCTTTTCGTTGACATAACAGGAGGTTCTTTCCGATATGTGGTGATGAGTGCGATTCCATTGTACATCCCGATACATACATGCATGCCCGACGCACTCTACATCCCGTTAACCCATCAAACATGTGACAGTGTTCGTTGTTTTGCTTTTTGTTGACGCTACCGAATGCCCCTTGCATATGTGGAAGTAGCGGAGATCAGGTCACACACACATGCCTACATTTTACTCATTTTCTTGCCACGCGGTCTTTTGTTGACATTGCAGAAAGTCCTCCTTTGATGTGTAGTCATACCTGTGATTTCATTGTACCCCCGGCACACACACACACGCACTCACACACACACTCAAGCACGTACATCCAGGACCGGACGGCCCCTTACGAAGACAACGTCTATGTGACCCTTCACCCCCACCATCGGTCATTTGGCCTTGTGGAAGATGTAGACTAGCCTCACGTCTATGTATCCAATGGATTCGGTGCGACCGGTAGTAGAACGTTGACGACGAGCATAAGACGCGCGCACTGACAGCAGGGCCCAGGCAGGCAGGAAGAATAAGTACTTTTATACCGAACCTTTGACTCTGCTAAGGATCCAGGAGGATTTTGGTGAGCGGTGTAACAGCCGGTCGTGGAAAATCCCCCCTTTTCCCTCGCGATTCAGTGTTTTTCCCAACATCACTCATTTGCATACACTATTGACTTGTCTTTACGAACTGGTTGTCTTTCTGGACCAATTGTTGTTTGTTCGCGCCCAGAGCGCTACTTTGGCACATCCTTGTTCAGGACCCGCGTGACGCACGTGCTGTCTGCTCACACGCTGCTATTCGGTTTCTCGTTGTTGAGTCCTTGTGATCGTATTATTGAGGTTTGTATATTGTTTATGTCATTGTTTATTGTAATAATCTAGTATCGTAGAATATCACGGATAATCGTTTTTTGATTTCGGGATCCGTTGCGAATTTGGCTACGCATTGCTCAAACGTTCGTTACAGTCCGCGCTGATCGATAGTTATCAGGATGGTTCGCCGTAAAGGCTTTATCACCTTTCAGCGGTTTTGGTATTGGTGATGTCAATACGTAGCTTGAATTCCGTGATGTCAGTTTTGGCCCAACATATAGGGTCTGTGCCCTGCATAGCCACCTATATTGCTGCCCTTGTGAAATGGATTTTCGGTTGATGTCATATGAGTATCCAAGCGTATGCCCGCACCCAGCGCCGCACGTACTACTTAAGCCGTAGCACTTGCGAGAGTGGGCCCTAGTGACCTTTGAAATATTGTATGGATTTCCTGCGGCCCCATACCCTACGCGGCTTCCAGATATATGAGACGTCCTACCAAACCCGTTCCACTAATGTCTTTTCCCACATTTCCGATGCACCTATGGTATTGAATGCGAGGCACAAATGGAAAACCATTTTAAGCTACTCAAATACATTCTTAGATTCTATAAACTACGTGAAAGTTCTAGTCAAGCTATTGTAGTGATGCCGCATTTGTTCCTGGCAATCATCATCTTTGTTGCAATTCTATGCATAAACCCCGTTTCAATATGAGGCACCAGTTGATGAGTCCCATACAGATCTTTTCCCTCTGTCTCCAACACAATGGAGTGACGGTTATTTGCATTCCATCTACCGTTTTTGTCATCTTTTGTCTCATAAAACTCGAAAAAGTAGCGCGGTTTTCATTATATTTCATTACATGGATTCACGCACCACACACTGCTCTTGGTCCTGCTGTGACGTCAGTTTTTGAGTACTCTGAGTATGGAATGCAAATCTCGTCTCAGGTCATTTTGACCACACGTCTGACACTTTGTAGAAGTGTTTTGAAGAAGCTAGTTGATAACACCGGAATACCAAACTCATTTAAAGTGCAGCTGCGGTCCTGTCGCTTGCGTGAGTCTTGTCTACAATTGTCATCTGAGGTTAGGTCCACCATTCCAGTGGTTGCCGCTCCTGGCGGGCTGAACCAGTTCCGTCTTCAGGTGGGAAATTTTACATCTTAACTGGAATCACTACTATTTATAACCACTTAGGGTAGTGTAAAGCCGGGCACAGTTTTACCTTAAGCCGTCCATCCGCTTCCAGGAAAAGTGAGTCCGATTAGGGAGACGTAATATACTGATGACTCTCGCCAGCCTTCTCTTAAGATGCATGGCTGGTCTGTTCAATGTTGGCTAGCATTTTTAATAGGTTATCAACTCAGGTTAACCTCAATTCCTTCATTCGACTGTCTTCCGTAGCCTAATTGCCCACATTAGCCTAATGCCATCCTGATTTGGCTCGTCACCAATTCTTTCCAAGCGGTTCCGGAAACTTGGTGTACCTTGGCTCGCGGGTTCTGGTCATTAGTTCTCCTGGCCGCCATCCCCTGCTATTCTAGCAGGGCATCCAGTGTAGCCACCTAGCCAGTGAATGCCTGTCATCTTTTCTCACTTCATTCGTGGGACAAAAGTCGTGTCCGCAAAAGACGTCCACAAATCCAAAGCATCCATTTTTAGCTCTTTCTGGTTCAGCATTGCAGAACTATAGGATTGATCTTGGCTTTATTTCAAATTCAATTACCCGGTCGCTTCACCTTGGGATTGAAGAGCTACCGTCACGATGTATACATACATACAAACAAATTTGCGCAGAAGAAAATTTACCAAATATAGCAGCGCCACTTGCTCCACCTGCCTACAGTCCCCTTCTTCTCTTTCATTTCCCCGAAACACATTCTCTCCCTCCAGTTTTTCCATTTCAGTTCCTTCGCTTGTTGACAAAAAGTTTCCCGATAGTTTCCATCCAAGGGCCAAGTATTTCGGTCTCGAGTCTTGAAATCCTGAAGTATTTTGAAAGGCCCCAGGCTGGGATCCAAATGTTTTTATCTGAAAATAGCTGGATGACTTTAGTTCAGTTCAGCGCAAAAAGGGGGAGAGGGTTCAGGATATATATTTGGCACAACATCGCCCCTGGTATTTTGGGTCTTCTGCAAGATGGTCTTTTCACTTTATTTTCTAAATCGCTTCCCATAGACTTCTTTTTGGTGTTTTTCGGGTTGACCTTCCCACTTGTGTCTTCCCCTTTCTCTACAAATTCCTTACTTTAAAAAACAATGTCGATATATAACGATTAGTCCGTGAATTCTGAATTACGTGAGCTTCCTCCTCCTGACTCCGCTGATTTTCATAAGCACATTTGTTGCCCACATTGCGCAATTTCATCATCGCTATATTGTTGCATCCTTATAGTTTGCACCTCATGTTTTAGACAATAATCCAAACTTTGTTGAATATTTTGAACTCATACTGTTTTCCTTTCCTCAGACATCCTCACAACTTGCATCCCGCCGCCTATTCTCCAGAGTACTTCCCCATGCGTTTGTTCCCTTTTTAATTCCTCACCTCCGGGTGTACCCGCACTTGAATAATCTATTCCATCTACACCTATCCATTTTTCCTCGACCACTTCTCTTACTTATTTTTTATAGACAAGTAAACGAAGCCGTCGTCCTTTCTCTCTTTTCAAGGCTTTCAACTGCTTCGCGTTCTTCCGTTGAATCAACATTCTAATCCTATATTAAGAAATCGATAAGTCGTGAATTCCATGTGAGATTCCAAATTACATGGTTAGCTTTTATATGACTTTACTATCACACCCCTTTTCCCCCCTTACATTATTTGCCGTCACCATCGCTGTATCCTTGCACTGCAGCCTGTTTCAATTTCGAGTCAAGTTTCTTCGCAGAGTCCACTCTACTGTGGCCACTATGAACCAATGCTTGCTCCACATTCCCCAGCTACTTCCGTCGTCTTCACTTGGCTGCCTCATATTTTATGTTTATTTCCGAGCGCTGCCCGTTTTCGACTGATGTCGCCTAATGCACTTGCATTCGAATAATTTATTCGGTCCGCTCTCACCTGTTTTATCAGGTTACTTCTTCCATTTTCCTCCCTTCACAGGGGTTTACCACGGCCGTCCTAACCTCTTTGCTCCTAGTTGTATGATGCTCCGATTTTTCTTTTCCGTATTGATATTCCACATTCCACCTGTCTCAAAAGAAGGAATTATCATGATTTTCCCACGTAATTCTTGACCACCCTACCAGATCCTATATGTTTGTTCTGACGATTGCCACATTTGCCTTTCTCTGACTATTCGCCAGTTCTATTCCCCTGTTCTAGCTGCCCAGTCTGTTCTACATTCCAGCTCCTTATTCTCGCTTGCGGTTCAATGACATATCCTATAAAAAGCATCAACTTATCATGAACGGGCAGCCCCTTCGTCACCTCCTTTCATTTCCCGTAATCCCACCGCCTCCCTCGGTATTCGTCCATTCCGAAAACAACAGCCGCTCCAGGACACCATATGAAAAACTCTCCAAGCATTCTTGTTACTTGATTCACCCTTCACAATCTGCCTCGCTCTCTCCTCCTTTTTCGTTCCAAGCTTCGTACGCAGACCCCAGCTTCTTATCCCACCTTAGCGGCTCTTCACGTTATCTTCTTTTTGTCCACTCATCGCATTTCCTTGCCTTGTTTGCCTGAACGCATTCCTGTTCCCTCTATGAGCATCTCCCATTTTTCACTTATCAATACTTGGTTCAGCCACATTTTACCTCTTGGCCTACAGTTTAAAACACCGGGAATTCATTCAAATTCGTCGATGTGTCCGTTTAAACTCCCGCCTTTGGCAGTTTGTGTACGTATATTGATCTCACCTAGTTCCAGTTAATTTATGTTTATCTACGCCATCACAGAATAAATAATAAATTATCGTCTTAAGTAAATAAATCTCCAGGGAATGGTCTTCATAGTGGTGGGCTTAGCAACAAAATTCCACCGGATCCACTGAAGAAAAAGCCTAATCTAACTAAGCCAGTGAAGCGGCCTAAAGATTGCTGAGTTTGAACGTGTGAGTTCATGACCAAATACTACCGTAGACAAACGTAACCCATTAGCTCTTAGTTCTAAGCAGTTTGCATGTTGTTCGATTCCACGGGGCTGTGCGTTGTTTGTCTGCTTGCAGTTAGGACAATTGGCTTTTGCCAACCGGAAAATACTTTTTTGACTGCTCCGCTTGCCGACTGTTCAAGGTTTAGCTCCCTTTGCTGGTATTGCTTTCGGTGTCAACCCCAAAGGTAAACGTGAAAGGTACCGTTCCATTGAAGAGCGTCTCTCGCCTATTCCACGACTTTTACCGTCTCTTGACATGCGTCGGAACTTTTGGCTTGTTGCTCGTTTCGTAGGCCATTCTCGGGATTTAATTAGTAACTGGTATCAGGAGTACCAAATTGGTGAGCCCTTCTTCTTTACTTATTTTTTTGTAGATCGTGGACTACTGGTATGTCATTTTTTCCACTTCAGACGGTGGTAGCCCAATAGTTTGTACCAATTTTTCGCACTTTTCCCAGTTCAAAAGGTTTCTTCACGTTTTGAGTAGTTTCAAATTATTAAACCGCTTGCAATTTGAGCGACCCCGAATTTTTTGACGCTGAGGTAAATGCTCTTGCTTTTCCGTTCGTGCCATCAGGGAAAGTAATTCTAGGGCCTGGTTCCTACGGCTAGAACCAACTTTTGCCCTGCGCGTTGTGACTACGGAAAGTATTAGATTCCACTGCGTGGTGGCAGTTCTTCCTCCACATATCGTCGATGAGGTGCAAGGTGTGTTGGGATCAGAGGAACCCAGCCCCTGATAAATCATCGAAGCAGCGGTCAATAGCGGGACTGGTATTCTGCCGAACCGCGAATTGTCCGTTATTTCGAAGACACGGAACTTGGAGATCGCAAACCTCCGCAGATACTTCGGCACATGCGGACTGTTTTGGGGAATACTAAGATGGATAATAATTTCCTGAAAGAGATTTGGCTCAGAGGACCTCCCAGAAACATGCAGAAGGTTTGTTGTGCGTCCACAAAGGATTGTCACGAAAGCTTGCCTAGACGGCCGACAAAACAAGGGAAACCTACGAGCCAAAAAACAATCAGGCGGTTTCCCCAAACTGGGTCTGTGGTTGCCTCGTCGAAGGCCGCCGTGCACGATCTTGTCGAAAGGGTGGAGATCCCCAATGTGTTTTCTGCTGGAGTTCCAACCCGGGCATCACCTTAAAGGCCTTGTCACCCAAACAGATCTCCCAGTAGAAACCGCATAACAATTCGGTTTCAGTCAATATTAACAGACACTCTTTGTTTCCAGCAGCGGTATCTCTCAGAAGCACTTTGCTGCACTCCACCTTGAGCCATGGCCCCAGTCAGTCAGGGCAACGAGGGCGCCGTTGCCTCTCTGCGACAAATGCTACTAGCCAGGGCAGTCGCTTGTTTTACGTAATAGACAATAATTCAGGTAAACTTTACTTGGTGGACAGGTGCGGACCTTAGTGTGCTCCCACATTCAGGTCAAAATTTAGATAGGTGCCCCTACTCCAACCCACGTGCTGCTAATGGTACTCCTGTATGGACTTGTGAGAAAACTGCGAGGACTTTAGGTTTTGGTCCTCATCGCTGGGTTTTTGTGATTGCAGACTTTCAAATTGCCGTACTCGGTATTGATTCCCTGCATCTCTTTGACCTCTTGTTCGATCCCCGCAGCAAAATCCCTGTAGATCGTGTTACCAATCTATCTGTGAATGGGATTCCGGTTGATTCTAACCCAATCAGTCCTGTTCTACTCAAAACAACCGGTTCTTACTTGTTCGGTGAGGTAATAAATGCATACCTAAAAGTAGAGCGCCCGCCTTCCGTTCCACCTGCCGTAACCAGCCCGGTGGGCCACCACATTAGCACATCAGGCACTCCAATTTTTGCTAGGGCACATCGGATTGCGCCCGACAAGCTTGAAGTCGCGCGAGTCGAGTTCAAGCACACAATCAAATGAGGTGTTATTGGTGCTTCAAATAGTCCAGCCTCATATGATTCCCAAAATGTCAGGCGACTGGCGACTGAGGAGCCTTCAACAGCGCCAAGGCCCCAGATAATTGTTCCGTCCTGCACATTCAGAACATCACAGTCAATCTCAAAGTTGCCTAGGTGTTCCTAAGAACAGGTCTGGTACTTCCTTGTCATCAGACTCCTGTGGCCGATGAGGATATGATCAAGACAGCGGTAGCTACACTTTCTCCTTTTCGAGTTCCCACGAAAGCCACTAGGTTTATGGTAAGATGAACAAAACGTTTATCGCTTGATTGACCGGGTTACATGGGTTTCGGTTTCGGTTTCGTTTTCGTCTACATAGACGGTCTGCCAGCAGTTAGTGAATCTGGAGATGCACACAAGCAACACCTGCATAAGTTGTTCGAGCGTTTGGCCGCATATAGTATATCCGTCAATGCGGAAAAAAATATCTTTGGTCAAAATTCAGTTGAGATTTTGGCCACATGGTCGGTGAAAGCATTGTTCGGCCCTTGGGAGAAAAAGTACAAGCCGTTCGCACCTTTCCGCCACCCATTTCACTGGCCGCCGTTCGTCATTTCAACGGGATGTCAGGCTTCCATCGGCTTTTCATCCAAAAATGTGCTCACTTGATGCAGCCTTTACCAGATTCACTTTGGGGGTGCTGAAGATGGCTCCATGGAATCATCCACGGATGCTTAAACTACCTTCAATGCAGTGAAAGGCGCCTTGGCTTCTGCTACCTAGCTGGTCTATTTGGACTCTGAAGCTCAATTGAGTATAGCCACCGATGCTTCTGACAAAGCCACAGGCGGTGTGCTGCAGTAGTGGTCCACATCACAATGGAAATCACTAGCATTTTCCCCCGTCGTCTCCTACCAGCTGAAGCTAAGTATTGTACTTTTAGTCGGGAACCACTTGCTGTTTACTGTACTTTTAGACATTTCCGACATATTCCCGAGGGCAGGCAGTTAGTCATCTTAACCGATCACAAACCACCCACGTATGGCTTTTACAGTCCAACCGATAAACACTTCCCACGTGAGTCGCTTCCGTTGGAATTCGTGGCACAGTCTTCCATTTATGTTCGTCACGTCTCTGGCACCGACAACGTTGTGGCCGATGCTCTTTCTCAAGTAAATGCTACTTCTGGCCAGCTGCGAGTAATGGACCCCGGAGCTTTGGCCGCAGTTCAAAGTTTGGAATTAGATTTCACAGATTCAAGCCAAGTAGCTTCAAATAAGCCCTCGGAGTTTCCTTTAGCCACATCCTCAGGCTCAGTAATAAATGACATAATTCCTCCACACCAAAGCCCCATCGTACCCGCGTCTTGGCGCCGCACAACTTTCTGCGTTAAGCATGGTTTAGCCCATTCTGGCATCCAAGCCACAACCAAGCTAGTTGCTGATAGGTATGTCTGGCACGGCGTGCTAAGTGATATTCTTGAATGGGCTCTTTCATACGTTCAATGCCAACGACCGAAGGTAAGCAGACGTACCATGGCCCCAATAGGCCACTTTTCCGTTTTATCCCCGCCGTTTCCTCATATCCACATAGATATCGTTGGTCCCCTCCTTCCCTGTAGAAGGTTTCCGTAACTTTTCTACTACGGTCGATCGTTTCATCCGTTGGCCAGAGGCCGCTCCCATTGCCAATGTGGAGACAAACCGCAATAACTACTTTTGCGGAAGTCTGAGTTTTGATGTAGGGTGTCTCGCAACGGTAACTCATGACCGCGGCTCACATTTTGAGTCATATCTCTTTGGAGGAACACTGTTCCGGGCCGTCATCGTCCTCGTACGACAGCCTATCACCCAGCAGCCAGTGGTACGGATGAGCGTATTCATCGGCAGCACAACGCTTCGCTCATCGTTGTCGACAGATCTAACTGGGCACAGACGATTCCATTCGTTCTCCTAGGTTTGTGTTCCGTTTATGAACATGATATTAACGCGTCAGCTGCGAAATTAGCTTTTAGCCAGGACCTTCGGTTACTCGGAAATTACTTTACCGTAGGTCGCTTGGAAGACGACGGTTGTGCTTCGTACGTTCAACAGCTGGCTGCACAGACGCGCCGTTTGCAAATGCATTCTCCACGGCCACAGTCTCGACCGGCCTACATTCGATCTGAACTGTTCACCTGAGCCCACGTCTTCATAAACGTGGACAGCATTAGAACATCTCTGAAGCGGCCTTATGAAGGCCCATATAAGGTTCCAGAGTGACGCGGTTCAGTTTACCTCATTGACCGAAACGGTAAACACGAAACTATATAGGTCGACCGTCTTAGGGTTGAGCAAGATAACCGTAGTCTGGAAAACTAAATACAGCTCAGCGATAGTACTCCAGTAGTTCATTCACCCAGCATAGAAGCCACCCCTAACCTCAACCAGAGCAGCCCAAAATGGTGAGGCCGCTGCGAACTACGGGACCTGGCCGGTACGTACATTGGCCAAAGCCTCTCGCTGATAACATTCGTTTTTCGATTCTACTCAAAGCTGGCTGAATTACTTCCTTCCACCAAAGATCTATTCAAGTTCCTAGTATGGCTTTTTATACAAATCTCGCTAGTAAAATGCAGGATGCTGGAGCTTCTTAACATTTCCTTTTCTAAAACCAATTTTTCAAAAAATATCCTTTGGTTCAATTCGATTGACCATTTGTTCCAAAAACCTTCACATGATTTATGCATGTATTCGACTTCCGAGCCAGTTACGCTTGGTCCTGGACGATTCCACTGACTGACGTTAATGTGAAATTTTGCAGGGCGATATTATGGCACCCACTACCATATCCATTCACTCTTTCCCCTACATCTTTCAATGTGAATATATTTAATAAACCCGATTATGACACCTTTAGTACCGAATATTCACGTACTCGAGCATCTCACGGAATTCCCTGAAATAAGCTTTCACCATAATACAACTGTTGCCAGAACAAAGGACTCTTTCTACAGATTCTGACTATTGTGCGCCCATAAGCTCATAAGCGTGCTGTACGACGTTTGAGAAATACTCCTATTACTATCCTTATTATCGTCTTCAGAAGGGCTTGTTTTTCCAGGCTGATAGACCAACCTTGAACCGTGGAAATCCTGTTTGTTAGCGCGATTTTTGTTACTCACTGGCTAGCTGTTCTGTTTGGCGTTTAGTCACCATAGGATGAGCAAAGAGGCTTGCCTTCTCTCATTTTATGAAACAAGCTTTTTCTTCTTCTGGGCCAGATTTTATATTGCAAAAATAGTAATTTCCAGTGCCGGGAGATATGGAAGTGCGCCATCAAGAGCTACTTAGACACAGGATTCGCTCTAACCATACAAAGTCTTTTGAAAACTAAACTGAGCTGCCCATTGCCCGCTGACGGCTTAGGAATTCGTTCCTCCGGATCACTGACCAGTCATCTGTTGGTAGCTTCTGGGGAATTTTCAACTCCCTACATTGCTCAAGCCATGTTTCTAGCAGCTTTATATCTTTTCCTAGCTTCTTGGATTTTACAACTTGTAATCAGCTCATCTTTATTTAAGAGTAGTTATGGACTTATAGACTGGACCTCCACCGCGAGGCAGATGTCTGTCGCAGGTGCAAATCGCCTCGTAGCTTCAGCTAGCATCACTCAAATTTCCTCTTATAGCTGCTCCCTAGGTTGGTCCACTTGAATCGGGAGGCATGAAATGGTTACAACTGCTCTCTAAAATTCATAGGAGCAAACTACACTGCAGAAAAGGTGCAGATTGCTCCCTTTGCTTATATGGTTGAAGTTTGGTGAAAAGCCTCAGGACCTCACGGCAACGGCTGCCGATTATCCATTGCCAGAGTGACCAGAAAACCACAGTCTAATGATCCATGATCAACGGTTCTCTCGATGGTGTACGCGTTAGGCCAGATTTTCTGTAACGCTCCCGTTTGATAGTGAACACCTGTCTTTACACACATCGTTGCTGCGTTTGCACCATGCTTGATTCCAAGCCGTTAAGTATATATACGTATATAGTTGAGTTTGCCGTTGCTCAAGTTTTCCACGCTGATGCACTCAGTTTCCCCTTTTCGCCCCTCCTATCTAGTTGAATTTTTTGTGTTCATCGACTGATTGCTGCACAAGTACGTAAATTTTGTTGTAATAAAAGTAATGTCGTAATGACCCTTTAAGTTTTGTCCATAAAAGGGTAATACAGCCGATGATTACTCTAACTTCCCTGAATTAACATAAGGAGAAAATCAGAAGTAACCGATGTTCCTCAGGTAAAGGCTCAAAATCTTATTCTTAGGTACCGAAAGAGATAGTTATGTGGTGCGACAGACAGGTAGGATTGTGTGAATTCAAACTTTGTCCGAGAATACTTCATCTGTGTTATTCATATCTGACCCTGAGTGGATAAAACACGTCTGTCAAGCGTACAAAATTTTGGCAGCATTTGAAATCGAAAAGTGGCCTGATTTTAAGGTGCTGATAAAAAAGTTTAATTCACATGTTCACCGTTTACTAATTGAAACACGTATTTAGCGAAGATGCATCCTCTGCTTATTTTAATGCGCGGCTAACAGCCACAAACATCGTTTCAAAAGGAACACCCAAGTGATGATCAAAGAACGTTTAAATGATGTCAAGGCGACAGACGTGCTGCTTGAGTTGAGGATTTTTAATGGTGTTTGCCAGCCCAATCTCAGTTTTACCCGACTTCCAGTCTTTTGATCAGTGGGAACAGTAGTTCGTATCCAGAATACAGCCACTTTGCCGTACACATGGAGTGACGACAATAAAGCACTCGCAAAGGAGCTGCTGAAAAGGAAATTCGGGACTAGGTTTTACCAACCTAAATTGCTGCATTCCATTAGAGAAGAAGCTCAGAAGCAGGAAGAAGCGAGCCTGTTCAAATGCAGTTGGCGACTGTGAAATATGCAAGTTACTTGTGAATCTGGAATTTACAAATTCTCCAGGTCTTCTTCATCTCAAGAATTCAAGTCTCTTCATTTTGGACCGCTTAGTTCACATTGCTTACTAATTTACGGTTATTGCAACATCTTCCACAGTTTTATGCGAAGGTTGCAATTCTGAGCATGGAAGTGTGATTTCCATGATAATTTAGGGACTCAGTTGGGGAGCGGAGTTGTTTCCGGTTTAAATCACAGAGCCACGGAATAAGCCTTTACTGAAGTTATATCTCACATTTACTTGCGAACGATCCGATAATGTGCCTGCGGCCCCAGATGACTATTTTTTATGTGCTTTTGGGATTCTGGGACTTCCGGCCTCGCACAAGGTGTGGAATGCCTACCCGGCGGAGAAGCGTCACTAGTACCATCAGTTTTTGTTCCACATTCAAAACAACAAAAATATTTTTATTGATATCTCGTAAACCACAATACTGCACATAGTTTTTTCCTAGTTGTTAATTGATACATTTAAAAAAAAATGAATATTCCCCTAATTTATCGAGTGGCCGGCAGTCAGACAGACTTTTCGAAGTTGTTTCAACCGAGCCGATGAAGTAACCATCAACACTTAGTTCCACGAAGCGCTTCTACTGAAACCATTACTGTCTGGCGACCGTGATACAGACTGTAGGATTTAGTGGTTTTTGTAAATGTATTGACAGTTCTGTGGGTTTGACACGGAGGCTGAGCCTGGACTAGCTAGGCTCAGGGGCCAACCAGTGCAGGTATAATTTTTACATTGTAAATATACTAGCTGTAGCATAGTTGTACGACTCTCTTCAATCAAAAAAAAAACGCCAAAGTAAGGTACTGAGCTAAAAGGAACCTCATTCCAGACAGAAGGAAATCCTTCTTTGTTAGGACGTGATAGAAGAGGAACAACGGAATTCCTGTGAAGAGACAATATGCAGGAGAGTAGTTTATACTTAGACCGGGTCGATGAGTGGGATTGATAAAGAGTAAAATCAAAATGCAATGGGCGCGAAGTATCGGAGAGGATTTTCCCAGCAAACACCATGGGTACTGGTATGTAGCTGGTTCATAGCTCCAAGGCTAGGTCTTTCAAGGTCATACCAGAAATAAGACTAATGATGCGTAAGCCTCTGCAAAGAGTGTGAAATCCGTTTTTAGCGAAACAGAGAAAATGACAAGAGGACAATAATGATAGGCTATACACATTGTTTTACAAAAGTGGAAATAACGGATTGCGATGCACTAAATTGCCGTAGTTTTCTGATTTGATACAACAAGTGACGCAGTTTTCCTACCGTGGCTTCAATGCGCAAAGACCATTGCAGGTCACGCTACAGCGTAATACCAAAATACTTCACGTGGTTAATACGTGCGAAGAGAGTAGAATTATTGGTGGAACTGCGTTCAATGAGTCGGAAACGAGCGGTGGAAAAAATACATTCTAGACATTTATTCCCTTTCAACAGAAGAACAGATTGATTAGAAAAGTTCTGAATACGTGAGTGATTTGCAGTTAATTCGCCAAAGTCTGATCTATTAACGACAGATCTGGCTAAAACAACGTCGTCAGCATATTTAAAGATGAAAGCTGGGTGGGAGACGGCAAATGATTATTGAGTGTTGAAAACGGATACAGAGAAAGAACAACACCTTGAATTACTCCGGAACTTGTTAGGAGATATTTGGAGGCTTTTTGGCCACTTTCGTACATCGTGGTCTTTCACAGAAATAGTCTTTCAATCGGTTTAGTAAATATGCGGGACAGCTCAAAGATTTTATTTTTTTGAGAGGAAGCGAGCGTGGTACACTGTCAAAGACCGACGTGTAGTCAAGAAAAGCACATCTAACTGATCTGCTTGAATTGTTGGGAATTTAGCAATGTGGTACACAATGGAAGCTACTTCATCAACTGCAGAGCGCTTGGATTTGTACGCAAAATGTAACGGGTCGGTTGGGCTTCTCTCTGTGGTTTGAAGAAGAGGAAGCACAACGAGCTGTGCAAGTTTCAAAGCTGACGAAGATAGAGCTGTTGGTCAATACTTTTGGGATCTTTTCTGGCTGTGGGACTGTTTTGACACTGGGATAACTGTAAGAGCACCTTAGAAATTGGGAGTGGAATGTGATTCCAGTGAACCGTTAATAATCGAAGTCACCAGACCTTATAGAGAATCAGCCCCGTATCTGAGCAGCTCCTTTTGAAGACCGTATGGACCATTTGACCTGGTTACCTTTGTTGGTTTGAGTGACTTGTGAACCCCTGTGGCTGATACTTGTTGAAATTTAGACGAAACAGACAACGGGAAAATGGGAAGTGGGTCGTCTGATGGTCGGAGAAATCGGACATTGAGACTGTTTACATTTAAATTCGCCTTCGGGGATTTTCACGCCTGACCGCAGAGAAGCTTTATTTCACGCCACCTGTGTTTGATATTTCGGAAGTTTAGGAACTGTCTGGAGGAATTAGTATCAAGGCGTGCAATCTCAGATTTTACCAAAAGTTACGGCTTATGGATCTCAGGTTTGTTTTGCATCTTGCAGGCTATTTGCCTCCTCCTGCGTAGTTGCTTCAGGTGTGGAGAAACCACTCTTCCAGACTGGAGGCAAATAGTTTCCATGGGACAACAAGCAATGAAAATCCGCGTAAACACCCCCCTTTGTAAAATTCACTGACAAATATGGAAGTGAATAGTCTTTCAACCAAGATATAATAACAGACAACGGATGATTGGGGAGTAATATACTCTCCGTGGAAATGGTTCGTTGTTTGAAGAGTATCTGTTAAGAATGTGGGTGCAATAAGTGACCCCAGTGAGAATATACTATTGGCCTGAGGTGCAGTATGCAGTTATCACTGGTGCTAATGGATGCACTTAGCCTAACGGAGAGACGTTCTGAGTAATTTGTCAGGATATGGTTTAACTGTGAGGCAACGAGAGTCGAAGTATGGTATTTATTGAGGAGATTGAAAGGTGAAAGGGGAGGTGTTGATGTGCGAATAAAGTCACCCACTGTAATGTAGGGATTTTCATCAGGCAAAGGCATAACGAAGGGCGCAAATGAATCATAGGAAATGTTAACTGAGGTTTGTGAGTTTTGTGGGGCTATGTAAATGTTGGTAATGATAAGTTGACGGAAATGAGAGAATCTAGGGCGATGTGATACAGAAGAACAATCAGTGCCATCATATGAGTAGGAAGAAAATACGCGGAGCTTCTCGCACAACTTAGAATTGATGATGTTAGCGAGGCTGCAAACTTTTCCCTCTTTTAATGCAAAAGGTCTTGACGAAAGCGGATGAGTTCTTCTGTTTACGCCATAGCGTCATCCATATTATTATTCAAGCAAGTTTCTTGTGAACATAGAGCGCGGGTGTTTTTAAAGCTGCGAGCCTTGCGCAGCTATGTAAAATGTCACAGATTATTGAATAAGGAACTCACTTTATTATGTATGACACTAGAAATAGTCATACTGCTTGGCTTTGTGCATTTAAGAGCAGCCTGCCAACCAGCGCCTGTGAATCTTTGCATAATGGCTCTAGTTTCGGACTTCAGATAGTGGGCACGCATTTTGTTGTTCAAACATGTCTCTTGTCGAAGACTTAAATTGGTTCAAGTAACTACAAGTGCGCAGCACACCAATAATGGATTAAATAAAATAAGTAGTTCCAAAATAATTAATTCCAAAGTTTAACTCCCGAGTAGAGCAGCCGTTCGAAGGAGGTGCATCAAATTTCCACAAACGATGGGAAGGAAAAGGCGGTGAGCCAACACCGGAATACACCAGGTGAAATTTAACAAGCAGATCTCGAACAACCAGTCGGTTGCTAAGATTTAAGTTAATCTGAAGTCTTAGTCAGTCAAAGACGATTATTCCCTACCGTACTAACTAGTCTCATGCACAATAAGACGTGACTGGTGAAAGTAACTCCTGTCTTAGACAGGAATTCCGGGAAGGAGTTACCTGCTCTGGTTGCAGGTAAATCATATTTACCTGCAAGCCACTTCCTGAGCCTAGACAACCTAATAATTCCGAGGGCGATGAAGTCCTAGTAAGTGTTAGCTGGAAACCTGATGCCGGATCTGACTGAGCTCCTGCGAAGAGACTTTCGTTCTGGTAGTAGACTTTACTGCGGACGGCTACTTAATAGAAGGCACAATCCGAGTTCTAGGATCGGAAAAAAGACTTTAGGTGATGACTAATAATGATATTACTTTCTTTTGTTTTATCGCATCTTTGAATGCCTGTACATACCAGTTTTGCACAGTCAAGTTTCAAATTACTTTCTAGTTCAACCGGCTTTCTAATTCCACGGATGCTGTTAGTCCGGGTAGGAGCGCTGACTACTTTCGTCATGATAGCACTAGTTTTCGAGTGGAAGTTCCGAATACAACAATAATATTTTGATGTCAGCGGAGAAACACTAAAATATGACAGTGAGATAGACGTCCATGTAGGTACAATTTATGGGCAGTCCCATTGAGTTTTATTTGATGTGGTGACAGGAACGATAATGATGTACTGGTTAACCTCAGGATCATACAGTTTTCTGTATTTTTGAATTTTCAGGTTGAACACAAAATCCTCCTCCGCGGAACAGTGCTGCCTAAAAATAACCCACCACGGTCAGGTGACTGTTAGCTGCGGTCATAGTAAATTTCTACCGATGATGTGAAGAATGAAGAACATTTGGTTTTTTTCTTATTCTGTTACCTTACTGGGTTTTGCATATTATCATTGATCGGATTCAAATAAAGCAACTGAAGCTCCATTGTAAATGTACTACGTGAAAAGCGTATTACACATCATATGCACTGGAGTAACTTACGTCCGACCGAACATACTATGATAACCAAGCTGTTCGCTCAACTGCTTTCTAAGTAGAAGGCCTTCGGTTCGACTTCGATTCATAGTGTTGAATTCTGGATGCGGAATATACAAGTGTAGTTTTCACGATTTACAATAATCCATTTATCATATATCTGCCTATTCGCTAAATTTACTAGCGCAGTTTTGATGAATTTTCGGGTTTTTATAACTTGATGATCGACAAGAACGTATCTGGTAGTTGAATTGTAAATTCCTAGACGGAATCGGTATTATCAGCGGTCAGACTAACTTTTGAAAACTCTGGTTTTGTTCGTTTTTTGCAGTATAATTTCGTCGAAAATGGCTCTGTTTGGAGGACTCAGAGTTAAGGACACAAATTACGGAAAATTCTCTCCCCGCAGGTCGTTTAGTTCATCACAGTGATAAGAGAAAACAACGGACGTTAAACTATATAAAAAAGTATACATTGGGTAACTGTTTTGAATATGGTTTGTCTTACACATGCGAAAGACAGTCAGTCGTAATGAATGAACATGAATCACAGACTAATCTTCAGTCAAAAACCGCGAATAAGAACAAAGAACACTAGGAGGAATAGAACAGTTCGTGGAGCGTTGGGCCGATCGGAAATGTGATTGCATAGGTGGCCCTGGCAACATTTTGCATCAAGATTTTTTCGGCAGTATGACGTACGCCAACGACTGCAAAATCGATCCCAGAGTCCGGAGCCTCGGAGGATAGCCTAGATTTCAAGGGAGAATCACGTGTACGCCAGCTTTCTGAATACATAATTACTCAAGCAGAAATCATTCTTCATAAGATACTACTGAATCAAATATTAAGGTGCGAGATATCTTTGATAACTGTCTTTGCTGAGAACCTTGATTTATGGCAGAGTATTTAGAGTAGGCAATGGGACGCTTTTTCAAGTGAACATACACATATATCACGAAAAGTTCCGACACGTTGTCGAAAGTAAAGTCATCAGTAAATGTGCCATCTGAGTGCGCTCACCGGATGGTGTAATAATGACTGTGTACTGACTACCGAATAAACCTGACTGGACGGAAAAGTATAGCCATTGAGCATAAACAATTTAAATATACAGCTTATGTGTGCGTGGACATTAGTAGCCCATCGTGCCCAACCATTTTGGTTGTACTCATAGTCTGACCTCAAAAGGACCGAAAATGCAGTTAGGGAACCAAAAATCCATAGTGTGAGAATGGTTGCGGGGGGAATAAGTACAAAGGGATTTTTGTAACAAGCGACCCTCTGGTGGTGACACTAAGACATCCTCCAGTTATTGTATGGTTCCCATGTACCAGTCATCCACCAGCTAAAAAGCTGTTTGGGAATCTTTTGCCTCTTTGACTTTCCTCGATAGTTCAATGAAAATTGCGCTTCGTAAAAGGAGTCTAATGTGCTGATGATCGAGTACCGGCTACTTCAAAGCAGAAGGAGAACAACAATCCGAATAGTGCGAGAATAAGGGTAAGCACGACCGGAAATTGCTTTCATATAGAACAGAAATGTTGATCAAAGTCACAACCGAACAAAAGTTGCTGCACGTCGACCAAACACACACGTGAAAAATTGTACTGATCTCATTGTCCGGACACCTAGATCTCTACAGCGCAAAGCATATGGGAAAAGCACCAAAAGACAGCCAGAAAACATCTTTTCTTTATTGGATTTTGTTTATTGACACGAAAGATCCCGACCATTTCATTTCGAATGATGTGCTTGACGAATTCCGTAATCAAATTGTGCAGTCAAATTCAACAATTACTAAGTGATTAGTAGAGAAGCATTGGATGATCCTTCAGCTCTCTGAGGCATCCCTGTGATCGCACTAAATTCCTCTATTGATTTGGGATAATCTACTAAGATGCTCCTTACACAACGTTCATACATCTAATCATTTGGCTTGCTGATGCTGTTTTATCTGATAGGCAGCAGGCAGAAGCGCTACACCCATTGCAAGATGATGCAAACTCAAATGAACTCCTGTACGCTATACTTCAGGTCAGGATATGTCGCATCTGAACTGGTAATTACCTCTTCAGTGTATGCCCTTCTTTAAGTAGGTCGGATTTTCTAATCAATAGGAGATTAAGCAGCTGGTTAGGCGGAATTGTGTTCAGTCAACTTTGCATCGTATTTCATAATAGATCTGCTAGAACCCAGTTAATTTAAATTTAAAATGAGCAACTGAATATAGAAAATAAATGATTAAAAAAACAAAGATTTGCTAAATAACAGCACCGGCAGATGTTTACGATTGGCCTTAAAAACCAAACTCTACTGGAAGTGTTCGGACAAAGTTACACTGTTCATGGCTGAAGAAAATGTGCTATACACTGGTGATTGTCCATGATGCGCGGAGCGATATTTTCCACACTATTTAGAATAAAATCATTTGGACTTTTGTGCAATGAAAACTCTGTAGAGACTCGTACAACAGTCCCGTTTTTGTGCGTCCATCAAACACTCTTGAATCCGGGTAAATGTTTTTGTTACAGACTACCGACCCATGAAGTAAACTTTTCTGAAGGCTTGATTTCGCTTTTCGTTAAATTTTCTGTTTTCTACAAAAAAATTAACTGTGAAGTCAAATAGCTTCAGCCGAAATAATAACAAAAGATCCAGGATAAATAAGATCAAACTAGGCTGTTCAAAATTCAGGCAGTTAAACAGTAAACTTCAAAATTTGGGCTTGCGTTCACTAACCTGACAGAGGAAGACAACAAACTGTTTTACACGTAAACTAGATTGACAAGAGCATTTTCGAGATAATAAATATCCTATGAGTATTTTATCACAAACTGGGTAATTCTTAGAAATTCAGAAATAAATGTGACCTAAACATTTGACACAAATCAGATCAGTCGGTCAGTGCAAAACTTTGCATTGGATTCTTGGTGGTAACATCGATGCTGGATTTCAAGTAAGAAATTAAAGAGCCCAGAATTTCAACTGACCCAAGGTGATTCGCATCATAGAATGTTTCACCCAGAAAATGTCTTCATATTGCTTACCATTTGACGAATCACAATGTTCAAAAAAGGTCGTTTGTTAGCGTTAGAGATAAAGACTTATAACTCGCTCAACTTACAACACACTCCGTGCATTCCGTTTCAATGTGGTAGTCGGATCTTTCATAGTCGTCACATTGTATACATGTATAACATCGGTACTTCACTAACACGTCAGCTGCTGGTGGAAACTCAATTGAATCACCGCCGATTTCCGGATACGCATAGCCAGCCATTGGATTAATTGATGCAGCGTCACGAATCGGTTTGGCATTTAACCATTTATAGAGTCTTCCATGCTTCCTTTCATCAAGCTGCTCTCCGACATCAACATCAGCCGAAGAATCTTTATCTCCATCCATTCCTGATTTACCGTGAGAATCTGAAAGAAGCTGTTCTAGCCCTTTGCTAGAAGAAACACAGAAGTTAAAATAAATCAGATAAATGATTTTGAGTGAAAGTTCGGCCCACATGGAGCAGTATATGCTACTAGTTATGAGACAATTCCATAAAACAGGTGAACGTAGGATTATCACGTGACTGACATTGAACGGACCGAATTTGAGCCGAATTGTCCCGTGATATTATTTCGTGCCACTGAAACCCTGGTCGCTAAAACAATGCATTAAAGCCACCGGAAAGAAATTTCAGGTCAAACAAACATCCCGGAAAATAAACAAAGTCGTTTACCCTGTTCTCGCCTTCACATGAATTTCTGAGTTCTGCAAGGGTTAATTTTAATTGAACCTGTTTTCGGTGAAAGAATCCCAAAAAATTTAGTAGAGAGTATATTCAACCTTCTTCAGCTTATTGCAAGGTACTCAAAGTTCAGGAAAGTTTCCGGTCATTAGAAAAATTCCAAGCTTTTAGCTGTTTTGATGTCTGCTAGTTTCACTGCCTATTCAAATCACAATATATCTTACATCCGACTAACTGGACTATTTCAGTTATGGCTGTGAACATAAGAAAAGGACTTGCTGAAAGCTTGGATAAAATTGAGCGTGCCTAATGAATCCAAGTCTTAGTGTGATGGAATATGGGGTGTAGACTATGAATTTCCGTGATCGGAAAGACCAGAAAACAAGGTAAAACCAGAAAATAGTGATACATTTGAGAGTATTTCATCTCAGTAGGTGAAAGTTGTATTTACCGACGAATTATAAGACCTTTTGAAAAAGTAGAACAGACTCGAGAAGATCCTCGAATACCGATCACCTTGTTGAAACGAATCTGATTGAACTTTAGTATTATATTGCCGGTGAGTTTTGTATTGTTTTATCCATCGAAAGCAAGCACACGAACGTAAATTCATTAGTTAATTTTCCCCGAGAACTCAATCACAGTCTCACTGTTGATCCTTCACGCGATCGTGTTCAAGTTGGTCACACAGTCACAGTGTAAACTTTAAACATCGAACATGCACGCAGTGTTTGAGTGATTCTGTTGGGCCAAGAGGATGGCACGAGTTTTAAAACCAGCCAACTGCTGAAGTGATTATGTCTTTCACATGGTATGGAAGTCCGACCGGGGTTTGGTTGGTTTTTCCGAGGAAGTCGACGGTGATGTCGTACCCGCACAGCAGCTAGGAGGTTGCCAGTAATATCAGGAAAAAAGAAATCTATCTGGAAAATGCCACTGGCATAGACAAATTCACTTTCGTGCCTCGTCAGTGTTTGATTTTGCCACTTGTCTAGCCGAAGTTCAATGGACCCGTGTATCTATTTATTCGACTCTGTAATTCCCTCTTTTTCATGCATCAAAATGCAGTGTGTGCAATGACAATTGGATTCTTCCACGTGGGCTTTAGTTGTGATCAGATCAATCCGGAAATTAACTAACAGATATTTGTTTTGATGTACATTCATATCGATGATGGCAAATAAGATTTCAGTATTAGTCAGAACCGCCTGGAACAGCACTTCAGTCAAATATGCCCCTTCATTCACCGGTCAATATATGTTGGCAAATCTTATTGTGGGTGAGTTCACCTTAATGAACGCAATGCACTTATAGAAGGTGATAAGCCTATAACTTCCGATTATTTCTTCTATGGAGCCTTGAAGCGATACACCAACGAAATCCCTTCAATGGAATGAACAGAGGAGATTCGAGTGGAAAAAAGATAAGTGGAAGTATATTGTGTATATAATGGTACCAATATGACCGACGAATGACAGACATTAACAAGGCAGAATTAAGCTAAAAACGTGAAGGTGACGAAAACTGAGAGTTTTTCGAAAGTGAAGCCAACGGAAAGGTCAGCGTTTTGAGTTCAGTAAAACGTATGCAATCGGACAAAAGTGGTTTAGAAAAATCATGCATCAGAGCAAATCGTAGAAAACACATCCAAAATGGTGTCAGGAAAAGTAACTTTTTTCTCCGAACGACAGAAGTCACTACAGTTTAGGTGAGTAAACAGAATCTACCAAACCGAAGTTACCAAGGAAAACTACTGGAGTTTTATGATAAAATTATTCCGAGTATCTAAGGCCGTGCTTCTCTTTTTCGTGTGCGGCAGGCAGTAGCATACTAATCCAGACTGAAAAGATGATGGTGAACTCACTTTCCTCAATCAATTTCCAGTGACGAGCTAGTTTGCCTAAAAATTTCCGTGGGCTTACAAATGAACCCATAATTTGGAAATAGGAAATGTGCTCTTTCCTCGAAGGAACAAGAATCTTTCTTAAGATAATAAGGTATTTTTAAGTTGTTGATCTTCTTTAAAGAATAGATACGTGATTATTTCCAATCTGCAACGTCAGGCTTGTGGAAAAAACATGTAGATCTATAGTCTACACAGAACATAGATTACCCTAATTGAACTTGGTCTGTGAGCACATTTTAGTCGAATCCATATGCTTTGTACACAATCATCTGAAGTTCAGCATCAGAACCCACCAAAATGTTCTCCTCTTTTTCATAGTGACTGAGTGACAGCGCAATTGTCAATCAAAAGTAATAGTCTGTACATTTGATTCTTTCTCTCGAGAGCAGTAATACCGCAGTAATAATCGACTTTTTGAACAGGAATCAATGTATTGTGAGATTTATCATTCAATGTGAGCTTTCAAGCCATTGGAAACCATGGAAGAACCCATTGTTCAGCTGTTTCATTTTTATTGGAAATCATCAGCAGTGCACATCCAATGAGCCCCGTCCATCAGAGGAGCCGCTCCCCATGCGAGAAATGCTCTTCAAACATTCAAAACCAACGTGGGAAGCGCCATATATTATGTGGTGTATAAATCCAACAACCTCTCGAAAGGCAACCTGGGTAGCCTCGTGGTTAAGGTGTTCGGTTCACAATTGTTCACCCCGGGTTCAGGTCTCCGTTGGGGCATTGTGGATGTACAGCGCTGTTTTCAATGGTTTGTACGTTCATATTGCAGGATGAATCACATATAACGTAAAATCCAATCAGCTACTACTTACAAAAAAATATCATACCAGATAATAATGCCGGATTTGTATTTAGGACTTCAAGTAATCCTCAGTAAATCCTTCACCGGAGATGTCAAAGTTGTCGAATCCGTTGTACGCATTTGACAAATATTGTGCAGATTAAGTTTTATCACGGACAAACTGGGAGAAACGGCGATTTTGTGTCGGAAGAATTGTACAGGTAAAAGCTGTGTCGCAACAGAAGTGATCTCTGTAGGAAACCACTAAAATACGTCATTATGGAGGAAACTTTGGGTGTTATTTCGAATGTTATACCAAGGTGATTACTGTGTGATCACCTTGACTGGAGTAGTGTTAATTCACTGCGGATCTAATTGAACTAAGGACCGGAGAACACATTCGTCAACTCAGTATAATTTCTGTTTCAATGTACAAGGTTCAGAATAGATAATTGTGTATAAACGGCTTCCACAAAGTCATATAATTTGGTCTGATTGCTCCTGACGTTTATTTTTTTCGCTGTTGGCCCCACGGTGCTATGAGGTGGCAATCAAAACCAGGGCGCAGAAATGAGAGGCTAATGGTTGAATGAGAAGAACTAAACTAATGGTATAAAATATGAGAGATCGAAACGTGTTCGGGTTAACTGTATACACGGAAACGTGAAGTACCGATAAATGGAACCACGTTAAAGCATTTGAATCCTTTATTCAGCTTCTCTATAACTGATATTTTACAGTGGTAGAATATTACAGGACGGTGGGTTACCGTCCCTCTACCGTTGACTAAGGCGACTGCTGACCGGCTGATACGAGAAATGAACCCAGGACAACGAGGTCATGATGCTTGACGCAGTTAAGGGAATATTTTAGTAAATTACTCTCAAGAAACTCGCATCATATCGTATTACTTTATAGAATTCAGCTTTCCGAAAGAGCGGCTACCACCTCCGCGCAGAACACTGCCCCGGTTCCGAATCATTTTACCACTGAAACCCCTTGAAAGCGGACACCTTCGAGCAGATGCGACCTTCGGGTCACATACCTACTCACGATAGAAAGGTCGTAGGTCCTTCTGTTGTAATAAATTTCAAATGTTGGGCCTAGAAGTGTATGTGTGAACATAATAGTTAATTCAGGTACTTCCCGGAAAGAAATTTGAATCCTGTGATGAACAGTACCGGTGGAAATTCATGCATGCCGTGGATGCTGTGTGTTGTTATATGCGCTCAGCTGTTTGCGGCCAACGTCGACGACTGAGATGATGACCATTGTAAATGTCCTTTAAGTGTTCGGTCTAGCCGATAAGCCCAGTGGGTTCACTGCAACGTTCACGCCATGCACGCGCCCGTAAATACATGACTCAGCCTCGGTGAACAAGTAAGGCTTGTTTACTTGCACAAGAACAAAGTCCCCGTGACGATCGTTCCATCACATTTCGGTATAGGGCGAATCCAAATGGACGTGATTGTAAGAAATGAAGCCAGCATGAAAATAAATAAGAACAAAGGACATTTAAGTCAGCGAAAAACCTCGCATTCGCGTCTGATTTGCTTCAGTGACGTCAAGAGAATAACAAGAATGGTTCCTTTCTGTAGAAATGGTAATTTCAAAAACTGGCAATGACGAAGGAATTGATGATTTCGGAAGGGCTTCCGGGGTGGAGTGCAAATCAAGTAGCTCGAATGCCGCGGAATTTGGAACCAAAATAGTGCATGGAATTCACGCCAGAAATAGAAAACGTTGATGATAAGCTAGCTGTATATCGGGGACGATAAAGCAAGAGGCAATTAACGAATTACCGAATTCGTTTGCTATTAAAAGTTTGTCTTGTTTATTATTTCAAACGAATGAGCGACTCTGATCTCACTTGAAACTTTCGTAGGTTTAAGGGATGCTAACAACTTGTCTTCTTGTTTTTAACATGTTTTGCGATATTTTCTGAACGCTTCCCCCCCCCCCCCCTCACCAGGAGGGGACACCCTGGAGAAGCGAACAAATCTGGTCAGTCCCAACTACGTCCGTGCAAGGAGGGAGCATTGTACGTATATATATATATATATATATATATATATATATATATATATATATATATATATATATATATATATATATATATATATATATATATATATAGACTTAATATCTTTGATTTTCGATGTGAGCAATATGATAGTGTATGCGGATGACAGGACAAATTTCCCCGGAAACATTCAACCCGTTTCGCGATTGTAGCCGCTCATCAGGTATGCCTATCTGGTACTCTTCCGCCCAATCATCCTTATACTTGAGCACTCCACGGTTGGTCTACAGTTGTATTCTCTTTTGAATCCTTCAGTTTGATCCGTCTTTCAGTAAACTGATTTTCAAACGCTGGAGGCGCAGTCATCATACTGCGTACTTATTTTGTTATAACACTTCTTGCTTTTGTTAATTCGTTTCTCACGTGAACAGGGCTGGTGCGAGACTCAAGTTTTATTCCAAGATGGTCGAGCTTGTACTGACCACACTTTCCCTCTTGGACAAATAGGTGAACATGAGCACACTTTCCGTAGGCCTACGATCTGTTCCTCCTGATCTGAATGTGACATTTGACTCTGTTGACCGCAAAACTCTCTGGTACTGTTTCATACTGAAGGGTGTGCCAGATAAGTTCAACTCCGTTATTAAGTCTCTATCCATGACAGCCGGTGCTAAGTCCCGACCAAAGGTAATCTTCCGCCCGTGTTTAAAACCAAGGTAGCCTCCCCTCTCCTTTTCTGTTTATCTTTACGACTGATGCGTTACTAGACACGGCCATATTTTCGTGTAAGAATAGCAGTATTGAACCTTTCTTGGGTGGAAAAATATCACACCTGGAATATGCAGAGTGCATCTTTCTTTGAGGGCAAGATCCAGCTAAATAAGGAGCTCCTCTAGAAAGCCTGAATAGCCGCATATCCAGATATTTCTTTCGAACGACAAAGAATGCCTGTATATATTGTTTGATGTGCAAAGTCCAGTTTTTGAGCACCTATGTTTGTCACTGCAAGTTAGGCTGGATAAAGTCTGTTCACAGTGAAATTTTACTAAAGTTTCTTCAGTATTAGTTCTTTCAAGCTGCAGTAGAACTTTTGACCAGACTTTGAAATAAAAGACATGGCATTTATTGAGCAAGTTAAACTTTTTCCACTATATATTTCATTATTCTCTTAAGAAAATATTATGGCTTGCTGTATGATTATACCAATGGTCAAACCTGTGACTGAGGTCCGCCCAGGTCGATGTACTTATTCATCTGTTAGTCAATACTGACTGCCATAGCGCACGCATGCAGACATATCACCTTGAAGTAGCCCATACCACGATCGGTTCTTTCCAACTAACTAAGCTTCTGCACTGCGTAATATTTGCTTGTTGATTCGTTATCCGCTGAGCAGCCATGTTCAGCCACACGGGATTGCATATACTATTCGTTCTGCGAGGGAATTTTAACTTGTTTATTTGCTCGTTAACGTACAAAAAAACGTTAAGCGAGTCTATCGGTGGATATGTGTAAAACATATCCCAGCCACCTTAACCTATTTAAATTCACCAATCGTTCCAGTGACGAGCTGCTAGTTCCCAACACCCTAGGCATAACCTCGGTATAGCTGATACGGTGGAAGTCAAGAACCAACTTTTGGAATTTCTCATGAGTACATTACATAGCCGCAAGCTCACGTGGCACACCTATCGAGATATTACAAATATTTCTTAGAAAAAATCAGAAAGAGAGAGATATTGGGAAGGGAACCCGTTGTACACCAGACTGGAGTGAGAACTTTCATACCCGTTCATCATCTTACTGTAGATATTATTAATAGAGATCAGATGAAGCAGAGTATCCTGTCATATCCTGTTGTCTCCGACTGAAGCAAGGATGAAATAGAAAAATGTGAGTCAGTGTAATGACTGTAGTAATTCTAATAATTAACACGCAGTCAATTGGCAGTTGAATGCAAATGTGTTTATTAAAAATAAATTTGTCCTGGCAAGATTGATAGGTAGAAGTTAACAGAAACTGTGTGCGAAAATAAGCCCGTTGGGTCGAGATCAATACAAAAGGGGAAAGCTGACAAGTAATACATAACCGTTTACCTTCGCAAAGTCGAAGAAGTTTATTCACACTGGAGAGCTGTCTTTGCACCACAAAAGTTCCTGATTACATAGGGGACATCTGAACTCGACCAGATATCGTCAGTAGCGTGACATGGCTCTGTCAACCTGGGTTCAGGATACCAACCATGGAGACCATATAATGAACATTTTTTATAGAGAGCGACTTCATGAAACCAGTCATATTTTCTTTTGTTTTTTATTGAATTCCCTTCTCGTTATATGGTAATTATACCGTATTTCAGGAGTGGGACTGCAGCCAATTAGTGGCTGCCAGTTAGAAACGGTGATCCGTGGCAGCATTAGGGCTCGAAAGCGAGACGGTAAGGTTTGAAGTGTACCGTAATGACCGTATGAACACCGACGGTAGTACAGTCTCAGAGCAGCATTTATTATCGAACACCAGTACAGCTGTGTAGTCTTTATGATGAGTCAGCATAAGTTTACATCTACCGAGTTTCAGCTAGGACTCGAACAGAGGAGGCCTGACTGTGATAACCACGTGTAACAGAGAGACACTCCTGGCTGGCTCATAATAATTTGTTTTGCGACCACACTACACGGAGTAACTCCTATCTGTCCCTAGCTATGAAGGATATGTTTACCTAGCTATTATTTACAGACACCGAACGAATAAACTATTCACGGAAAAAAGCTAGGCATTCATTAAACTATCTGAATGCTCTAATTATGTCCCATTCACCTTCTGGATTCTTTTCTCTTGACGATAAATCACATATTCGTCACATTTCAGGCAGAAATGTTATTTGTGCTACAAACAGCTCAAATATTTATTTCGGAGATATTTTTCTGTATACATATATATATATGTACATTTATTGATGGTGAGTAGTTTTTGAACGTATGGACAAAACCTCTCCGAAGCACAAGACGGGTTTCTCGGTTGTTGCCGCTCATCAGGTATGCGTACCCGGTACCCCTCTGCCCACTCATCTTCATACTTGTACACTCCGATGTTATATGTCCACTAGAATCTAATTTAAATCGTCTGGTGTGTGGGTGGATGCTCTTCATTGAAGAGCCCTCTAATGAATCACAACTGTGATTTCCCTTAGTTATTCATGTCTGGGTCACTGCTAACCAAACGAAATTTGGTACACTTGTTAACGTAATATTCACTATTACCATGAGGGCTTGCACATGCAGCCTCCTAGTTCGTTGAGTTAGCAGTGACTCAGACACAAATAACTAACAAATCATATATATATATATATATATATATATATATATATATATATATATATATATATATATATATATATATATATATATTAGATTTTGTCAATATAGTGAACATTGCGCCGGAGAACATAAGTTGTGTTCCATTTACATCATTTTAAACATTACCTTACTGATCGGAGTGATAATTATTGCTAAACTAAGATCTTCCACAGAGGAGTATGGAAAAAATTAAAGAGTTATTTTTGAGAAATGAAAACACCAAAGTATTTCCGCGTATTTTCCATGTGGAGTATTTCATAATCGTGCAGCTGAGATTCTGAATTTCATTTAAATTAGGGTCCCAGTCCATTCCCACAGTTGAAAATGCCAACTTACTGAAAAAAGATTCTGAATTTACGTCGTCCAATGCATTTTGCAGTCCTCAAATTACAATATACGACGTACTGTTTGATAACTGGAAATCAAATAAGATGGCCCTTAAGAATATCACTTTTGCAAATTAACTTTCCTCACAAAATCGATGACACGGATTTATAATGAAGAATAAAAAGTACACGATAACACTATCTCACCAATTTTGTGAATTGAGGTTCCAGTGCCAAACATTGCGCAGTACTCCTTCGGATGCAGTACTACTGCACACTTAGTAATTTTCAGAAAATACCCCATCGTAGTACTACACGGAAAACGAGTATTCAGACCACCAGTATACGATGAAAGTGAACCCATTACATCAAGAGACGGCCTCCTTCACAATTGTTTTTCCGGTACGCTGTGGTGACCTTGAAGAACATCACGCTTGTCAAATGAAATGAGGGATGAGAAAGTGCATTCACAGAAGCTACCAACCGACAATCAGCCTAAAAAATACAAGCTGCTTTCGACTTCTAACAATGGATATCCATTCCAGGCATACTTTGATTTGACGCCAGTTTCCTACTCTCGTCGATGAAACCGGTGGTCTTCTCTACCATTTACGTATAAAACGGTTAAATAAATCTGTTACCAAAGTTAACCTGTGGAACATAAATTTGAAAGTCGAAAGCGCTCCCCAACTGGGATTTACTGGATATGGAAAACTGGCTACTATTGACAAGGAAAAAAACAAAACAACAGTGCTACCATCACCTCTCGAAAAAAATTACGCAATGGAAGTGCTTGCATGAACCCATTGAAATAAATTATACGGTAAGTGTGTCAGAGATCTTTGTATCCTTTTCAGTTCATTTTACCTGAAGAATAAAATAGTTTTGGTAGGACAGTTTGACAGCAGATGACGTCCATTGGGGTAGCGGAAATATGGGGCTCGTAGAAAACGAAGCTCAAATCTATGATATATATATATATATATATATATATATATATATATATATATATCGTAGACAGATACCACCGAGAAACGAGAGTTAAATAATTTCCCCAAATGAAGGAGGTTCCAAACAAAATGACCAGAAATTCCGTCAGTTTTATTACATTATTGCCAGGTCGATTTCTGACTCGCTTGTTTCTACTGTGAGATTCCTTTCAGTCATTCTTCAATTTCCCGTTTTTTCTGATTGACTTTAGAGAGTTTTCTGTCGGTCAGTCCCGTTGACTGGAATGAGATATTTTTGGAGACCGAAATTACTCTGAACAGCATTATAACGGAAATGACTTGGTCAATGACGCTCACGTTAACTGGATTTGGAATTGCCTATTGGCATTCCCTTGTTGAGTCAAACCACTCAGTGGAGGTGATAAACGTTTTTCACACCGTTTACTAAGTCCGGGGCAAGCAATCAAGATCTGTCAAGTGTCGCACTTCAGCCACAGCCGAAGTCGTGAGTATTCGTCTCTACAATTCCCCCTTGTGTGATCAGAAACAAGTAGTGCGAGTAATTAAGCCCCCCGTGGCCCACTTCTTGTTCCCGAACACGTGTGCAACAACATGGACATCCCAAACTGTGATCATTTTCACATGTACACACGCACGTGCGGAGACAGATTTCCATCATCATTCCCCTTTCTTATTCTGGAGGTCACATATATTGTTGTGTTTTGGTATGAGTACGAATAACTGAAATTTAGCTGGTCCGTCATTTAGTTCGTTCTCAAAATAATATTCCCCCATCTATTGCGCAGAAATGAATATGCACTGATTATGCGCCGTATATCTCAAAACGTACCTTTGATTATACTAATAGCACCAATTTTCATTTCTTTTGTTTGTCGTGCGACTACTGTATCACTTTTTAAGCGAAATGCGTCTGAATGGGTTGACAGCCGGCAAATTTAACTCAAAAGTCGCAACATGTGGAAATCGCGATTTTGACTTATTCATTGCTTCTGATCGCAGATGATCTTTCACCATTACCAATCGATCATATATTATTATCGTTTTAGAAATTTCTTATGCTTCACTGGGAAATGCCAGTTAGCTCAATTGTAGTGCCTGCAATTTTGAAAATTCAGCACTGTTTCGTCGGTTTCAGCTGCTCACTGTGGAGTCCCGGATAATGACGAAATCCACGAATAACTGACGCACAGTACTAAGGTCGCATGGGAACTACGATGATAAGCTACTTTCGCGTAAGCACTAAAAGATAGAACCCAAAGCAGCGTAGAGTTAGGACAGACACAAAAGAAATTGAAACTGATTGCCCCATAGTTACTTACTCACTTGTGATGAACGTGATAGGGGATGATCCCCGTGCGCTGTAATGGGGTTCTGAAGTGATCAGTTAAAAGGTGGATCCCTTTCCTCCTCTAAATGAACTGATCTTCATCAAACCGATCGTACTGCGACTAATTTCCAGACACACAAGCACTCTCACATTTTTGCAATCGTGCTTGTATGAGTTTCTTGACGAGTGTGGCCCAGTATGGTACTAGTAAATGAGAATCCTACTGAGGCATCAAAGAAAGATCACAAAGCCATGCAAGTCGGAACTGGACAAAAGAGAAAGGGTGTAAGCTAGAAATGGCATACGGCAGACAGAGAATTGGCTGATCACACCGAAATAAAACTTGCCCATTTGTGTTTGTATTTTTGGGTGAAACATGAAAGCTGACCGAAAGAACAGTCATAAAGTAAGTCGACCGGTCACTCAACTGGTTGGTCGGTCATTCCCTCGGTCCATGTCGTCCCCACGAAAATAGGTATGGATTCTGGTAGTTGGTGGACCGCACTGTGAGTGTGTGTGTGTGTGTGTGCGTGGAAAAACAGGTGCATGATAAATGACCAGGCAACCACGCACCCACGGGTCACCTTCACACCTGGTGTGAATTAGGGTCAGTGCGACCACAGATCAAAGTCCGTCAGGTGTAGTACCTAAGAGGTGTTGATGTAGCAGACGGGATAAGGAACGGCGGTATTTGCTATTGTGGGTGTACGTGTGTGTGCGTGTATGCAACTGTGTGCATGTACGTGCAGGTACGTCATGAAGAGGATGCCGATGCGAAGATCAAACGAGCACAATCAACACAGACCACGAATGTGCTTTTACGACTGAGCGACAAAAAATGACAGCAGAATTATTGTCAAAATTTTCATCAAGGCCCCATCAGATGCGGACGAAATTGATTTATCAGAGGTTCCTTTCTACCCAGGAAATGTAATGTGGAATGATTTGTTTACGTTTTACATGGGCAAAGATGAGGCTGGCCGTGGTGCATGACATTTCATATTGAAAATCATCGCCGTCATCGCACTAAATTAACAGCCATCCCTGAGTAAATAAATGGAAGCTTTTCTGTATGAGCTATCTTAACAACTAGTAGAAGGAGTCTAGCCGCACAAGGAACCGTGGCAAATGAAAGGTTTCGAGCAGGGAGAGGTTGGCCTTAACCATCGATCACGAAACCTTCGAATCACCTTTGTTTGTCTGTTGTGCGTTCTGCTGCAGATAAATCAGCAGAACAATTAAGGTGGGATTTGAACCAGTGTGTTCACCTAATGACTCTACACAATTCGGTAACACAACCAAGGAAAATATTACTCTTTCAATGTTTATGTTGTGAATAATTCTTCTTTCATTCAAGTGACTGAATCACGTTTTTTCATTGTAAGAAGTCTCATCTGTCATCTGGTTTATTGCCAAGAATCGATAATCCGTCCAGGTTACTGGATCTCCCTGTAAGTATTGTAAGTCAGTGTTAGCCTATTGCCTAACTCAACGGATTTACTTGTACCGAATGGATTTCGAACGGTGTGTAGTGATGAAACATTTTATGGAAATTCCAGTTTACCATTGCAATCTTTGTCAGAAAAGCGTGATTACGGGCTGCGGAGTAAAGCCCTTCTTTGGGCTACATATAAAGTGTGGTTTATAAATAGGTCTATGTTTTATATATATATATATATATATATATATATATATATATATATATATATATATATATATATATATATATATATATATAAGCACAAAGACAGGTTATACAGTCACCTCAACTGACCAAAAAATGTTTGGAAGTTTGTGAGCTTGACAATCGGAAAATTATCGAGCTGGGCAATGAACACCCCTTTTTGTAATGCTATTGTGAATATTAGGTGAATTTTAGCTTTCTTAAGGGGGAAGTGGTTCGATTTAAACAACACTAGTATTTTAAATTGCATTTATTTGTCAGGGCTCATCGAGAGCTCACATCCATTGAGCAGGATCATGAATTTCACGTGAAAACTGTAAAGCTATCCAAACTAACTCGCACTGGCTACAGCGCTGTCGGCCGTACATGATGAAGCATCCCTGTGTCATCGACTTTGACATTTTACGACTCATCATCCGCGCACCCCATTCCCTCACACACACACACACACACACACACACACACACACGTTGGAAGGCTCCTATCACAAACATTTACTCATTAGTGGTCCAAGTACAACAGTGCAGTCTAGGAAGCCTGATGTCTTGGCTAGTTTGAGTAGTAAGAGATTCGGATCAGGAGATTGCCCACTCGAAAAGTAATCACGCACGTCGCTTTCAACTCCCAAATGGAACTCGGCAGATAGGCATCACTAGTAGTTCCTAACAAGGACGAAAAACATATGAGCAAAGATTCGATGATGGGTAACGGTGATTTATGTGTAGATACGGTATAATGACCCATTCAAAGAAAAATTCAAATGGCCCACGATACGTGCTTATCACGTTTGTTCCTAGATGGAATTTAGTTACAACAAATGTAGCAAACAGTTTCGGTAACCGCAATGACTCATGGTGTCAGAAAGACTGGCTGAGTGTGAATAGAGGTGGTGTGAAATAGACTAACTAATATATTGATCATCGCGTTAAGCCAGTTATTGTCACTGACACTGAGGAAATTCGGGTCATCTTCGAAATTCAGGTCATTAGTTAAGGTTCATTATCATGTGATACACGCCAGTCTAAATCCGAAGAACGTATTTTTTCAATGTCGGAAAATTCCCAATGGACACATTTGGAGAACACAGTTTGGCGAACAAGCTCGTTTTCAGTGACTCATAATCATGCCATTACATCACAATATATTACGACAAGTCAAAGGGTTGAACCAATTAGATAAATGGGAAGTGACAAAATTAATAATGGTTCAACCCTTTGAGTTGTCGTAATATATTGTGATGTAATGGCATGATTATGAATCACTGAAAACGAGCTTGTTCGCCAAACTGTGTTCTCCAAACGTATTTTTCATCGAATCGCAATTGGTTTGCCATCATTTTGCCATTTTTCTCGGAAGTGAAGAGTTACACTCCAAACAGGTAACCATGACCCCGATTCGTCTTTACTGAAAGCATAAACATTGTACTGTGATGACAAACATGAATGAAGCAGAAATATCCGGGTCCGGCAAACGCGAAACTATTTAAAAATAAATTAGTAGCTGGATCTTAAAAATAAACAAATTGTGGTTGAACTGATCTCACCTATTATAAGAAACTGAGTATTGTCAGAACAACTGTCCGACCTAGTGTTTGATGTAGATTGGTGAGGGCAATAATAGGCAATAAACAAATCGTTATGAGAATGCTGCTGGTAAATAGTGATTCTCTAGGGTGAAGGAAGACAATCGTATTTGGTATGGAAAGTGCAGGATAGCTGACTTCAAACGCGAACCGCAACGTATGCTTTGTAGATTCAGAGCAAACGCGTGCCATGGTCTGTGATGATGGTTTACGTTCGGTTGACAAGCATTGATTTGGCCCATGGGATGATCAGTGGTTGAACGGACCGAACTATATCAGATACTCGGTGTTCAAAACGTTCACTTTTGACAGCCGCTTTTTGATGTCTTGGGAATAATCCACCAGAAGGTGGTACGTTCAGGTGGGTTTTGTTTGATCTTCACAATTATTTTCGCCGAGTAAAGTCACCCGCAAATCATGAACACTAGGATCAAAAACACAGACCTTAGCCGGTTGCTGAGATTCGATACATTTTTTCCATTTGGCAGATTTGCATCAATTTCTGATGCACTTTAAAGTACCAGAATATTTTGTTACTTTCAAGCACAATAACCTTGGGGTTATTTTTCATGTGATATGTTTGCGTCAATTCAAAAATGGTCATTTTTAAAAATGAAGTTCAGCCAGGGCAAATAGCTGTACTGGTGAGGTTTGATTTACAATGGTCTGAAAAGGCCATCTTTAAAGGAATTCCTTGCCTGTCTTCCTGGTTATGCCAGTGTGAAGCTTTGAAAGTATTAGCCGCATGTCTGCAATTATTTTCACCGTGGCGTTCGTTAAAGATAAAAATATTATTCATCGAAGATGTACAGTCCTTTTCACCAGTAAGCTACGGAACCATCAATATACTTAGGGTAAATACTAGTGCTTTTCGTGGCTCCAGTTGATTGATTAAAAGGGTTCCCGATCGTTAAGTTTAGCTTTTGGATCCCATATATTTCATCACTAGCCAAGGTTATATCATCGGCCACCGACTATTTTGATAGCTGCTGAGATTCAACTACGATGGCCTGGTCATAACCTGTGTGCTATTCCTATTCAGACACCCCGTGTTCGAGTCCTCTTCGGAACTGATTGATTGATTTCAGCTTTTGTGGTTTTATTGGGCGATTACGACGTTAAAATATTGAAGGTACTCAACATTACCACACACTAGAGAGAAAGTTGACCCTTGAGGGACACGCAAAGGTAAAAATCCTGTCCTTGAAAACCGCTGTAATTGGTTGAAGAAGCTCTCCGTCGTAAAGATTTATGAATTCACTCACTAGAACATTTATTCGATGATATTTCCTTTTCAGGGTCTGCCGAAGTAATGTTTCGGCATATTCCTTGTCAATTGCGTAGAGTATTTCGATCGATTTTGTCAGTCTGAGTCACAGAGGAGAGCATCCTTACTTTATGAAGTTTGGAAAAAGTATTTGTTTCTGATGGTAAATCGATTGAATTTCTCAGCGTGTTGCTACTTGGTGGGTGCTTCAGTTACGAGTGGTTGTTAACCGATGTAAAACTAGCGACTATTTTGCCCATAGTGAGTTTTGAGTTGCAGTTTCAATACCTGTGACTTTGGTGACTAAATGAAAACCTCGGAAGGGGTGATTCAAAATTAGTGACCTTCTAAGAACTGGAAAACGAAAGGAAAGGTAGACCAGAATAAAACTACATGAGTTGTGGAGCTACCAGTCAATCACTTCAAGGATAGGATTTCGAGGTAAAGTAGTAACTCTGATGTAGAAGCTGTGACTAATGTTCACTTGTGAATTAACAGAGGTGTCTTGAATACGTGCGACAAAATATCATGTATCAGGCTGATTCTTCAAACACCTCAGTAATACATCTTTAAATGACGGATGCTCATGTCTGCATGAGTGAAGCGGAGTTTTTAGGTTAAGGAGCGATAAGATGGTACAGCAAAGCATTAAATAATATCGAAGTAAACCAGACAGTTGTCAGACAACCAAAATAATCCGGCTGTAATATGCAGGACTTCGTAACCCCAAAAGCTCAGAATTGGGCCCTGTTTGTGCCTAAATTGATATACAAAGAAGTCTGATAAAAAGCAGTTACTTGCTTTCAGTATTTTCCAGCCTTAAGTTGGCCGTAGGCCGGAGGTGGTCACGTGATCATCGCCATTATATTTAGACCCTCCGGCCCCGGGTTCGAATCGCCCTCCACAGCCACCTTCTCTGCCGTTCACCACCTCCAGATGGTAGCCTCTAGCTGGTTGCAACCCCCTTCCTGAAACAGTGTAGTATTGTTATATGATAAGAGGGAAGAAAATAAAGCAATAAACACCCACGGATCTGTTCGAAGAACCAAAACATGAAAGAATATTTTTACGTGAAATCAGGATGTAATTAAAACCCAAACAATACGGTCATCTAGAGAATTTGTTACTGTCCAATGTGCTTTCTTCGGTTCTGAAAGTTCTTAGGGTATTTTTTGTTAAGCTACAAATTACACAGTAGAAACATCATGTCAGTAGTCCTTAATGTTTCAAGTGGATTCTATATTTTGCATACAGCAATATAAGTACTTAGTTAGTTCTTCTTAGTCTCGTTAAGACCTTTGAAGAAGGACCCGCTTTCTGTGACCGGTTTTCCAACTCGGCATATTTTTCTGTACTCCAAAACACCTGAACAGACAAGCCCACACTCGAAGGAGAGTGGAGCATGCACACTGATTTATTGATTAAAAGTTCATGGACAAATTCGATCAGCTTGGTAGTCAGTATCAACGTTAAATTAATTGAATCTTGTCCGATAAAGTGACGGGACCAAAGAGACCTCCTGAGTTGGCATTTCCAATCACGTTGCGGCTTCTTTGTTCTTCATCTGTTAGTACCCAAGCTAAGTGGTCACGAAAAACGCCTTACTTAGCTTTGTGAACCTGTTTCGTGAATTTTACAGTTATAAGACTCGATTGGCGTGGGTCGGCTGAAATGTGGACTCTTCATGGGACACGATACTGCACAGGAAAGCATGTATAAAGCAGATAGACGTTTACAGTCAAAGCAGAATTAGGTAACGTGATTGCGAAAATAACTGACGCATTAATGCTGTTGGGTAGGAAATGTGCCGAATCTCCATTAGCAGGCGGGGTTAACCTGTCCAGACAGGTTTGCTCGAAGTACGTACAATGTTGCTATTTTTGGATCAAATGTTTGCATAGTTTCCAATGATAGGTGTCATAAAAAGGGGTTATTTACTGAAGCCCATGCCTATTCGTCACAGCTGGATTTTGCTCTAATTATTTGGTTAGTCTTAGCTCTTCGGGTTGAAAAACGTCGTCTCACAGTTCCTATCTGTTTCTGATATTTCTGTCTGAAAGTGGTTCTACCTGATTCCCGAAATGGTAGTTTCATCGCGGAACAGAGCCGGTATCGTGTTAGTGTCCTTGAAAACATCCCCAAATAAATATTAAAACCTTCCAGGACGTTTCTGAATTTAATGACAAAATTGCCAAGCTGTTAGTTCCTCAGCCTCGAAAGACTTTAGTAGCCAGTATTTCCCTAATTGTTATAAATTAATATTTTCCTCCATATGTTTCAAGCTTCTCATGGTCAGTGTAAGGCACCAACACACTGAAGGACAGTCAAATACTTTTCTGTATAATGTTAGGCTGTAGGCAGCCGTATTAGTGTTCGAATAATGTGGGTGTGTGTTGCCCTGATAGAATTACGGAATTTGGCTGACTGTTCTTTGGACTCCGTGTTTCACGCAAAAACCTCAGGTTACCCAATCAACGTGATCCAAGGAGGCACAAGACCCGAGTTTCGCATTTTGTAGAGCTCGTCAATGGTGCATATCTTTCTCTGCAGTGGTAACACACGCCTTCGTAGTGAGAAGGCCCGGGTTCAAACTCTGAGTGCGGCAGAGAATACGCACCACTGATGAGCTCTAAAAAAGCATAACTAGAGCCTGGTGCTTCCTAGTGCCACTTTGATCGGATGATCTGGCATTTGCATGTGAAAGATGAAATCCAAAGCAAAGTCAGCCAAACGAATTATCATCAATCCCAAATACTACTGGCAAGTAACTGTAAGAAATGTACCTTTACTGAGCTTTGGGTTTGCGTAGTTTCGTTCTTGTTATTTCAGATCCATCACCAGCACTGCTCCCCGCATAAGATCACCGTTCTTTGCATACGACAGAGATCCCTGGACAGTCACTTCCGAATCGTTTAGGAGGTAAATATTCATTTCCTCCTTTAAATGCCATTGTTTCTGAATCGAATTCCCAGAAGATAACGTCACAATTGTCAAGCTGACATGGCTTGAAGACAAGTATATCTGCGAAATAATTTCGGGTCTGAATTAGGATGCGGAGTGCACCTTGCTCTGGATAAGAAAATAGCTAAATGACAGCGAAAATAATTCAGTGAATTATGCAGATATGATTCGAAATGTCATTCCTAATATGACCCGGAAACTGCGAAAATTAACACCAACTATTCGGATTTTACCGTCACAACGACAATTCGTAACTGAAATCTGCGATCTGACAGTTGTGTGCACCTGAAGTCATTGTAAGTCACACCTGTTTTTTCCTTCATAGCTTGTTGCATTTCGCCCATGAAGGTTTTGAAAGAAAACTAAATTGGACACGTTCTGCTTCAAGCGAGTGTTAGCAATTTACATTTGAATCAAGGAGTTACCAGATCTTTTATTTTATTGGATCTGAATAGTATGCATTTTGTAATTAGAAACTTGGAGTGCTGATCTTCTGTACTTTGGCAAGTCGTTAATCCGTGTGTAAATCCACCGACGGGTGGGAAGCTCTGTCTTTGTTGGAAATAAATGGAGCATTTTCGTGATTTCCTGGTAAAAGGTACCATTTTTGAGTAACTTAGAAGACCTCGAGGGGCAGCAGACGTAGGAATTAGAAGGTCTCAAATAAGAATAACTTCTCGTAACCGGCGGCCACCAAGGTGGCGAAATTCGAACCACGGGCTTCCTTGCGCATGTCTTGCTATCCTCAATTATCTCTCCTTTTAGCTGTCTTTAATGAGTCATGGCCCTGTTTGCAAGATCTTTCACCAGTTAGGTATAATAGAAAACGAAGTGAGTAAACTGTTGTAATTATGATTATGAGTATGATTATTATCATTATTATGTTTAAAATAACTCTGACTATTTTTGATGTTACCAACTGAATATGATGGCGTCTATGAGTTCCGGACAGCCAAGACTGGAGTGCAAATTGCACACGTCTCATCAATAAGAGCGGTTATTTTATTGAAGCCCTGTTCGAATATGTTGTTCCCTCTACTGATTTGATAAAGGTGACGTGGCTCAGAAATGCAACAGACTTTGCTTTTCGATTTTCACTGATTCTCTGTTGATTGTGACTCCCAGCGTTCTTAGAGGTGTTTAGCAATTTGCCATAAGAAGGTAGCTATATTAGCGAGACATCTGATGGCTCGAAAAAAGTCAACCAGACTGGAATATATCCGGTCAAATGTGGTCGAAACTATCTCTTTACTAAATGGTTTCGTTGAGTGCTCTGTTGGATTTTGATATCTTGAGTGTGAAAATTATGTACCGACAAAATTCTACCCATCAAGTCTCATTAAACGGAGTCACCGTGGCTAAAAATGATGAAAACGCGCCCTTTATTTAGGTAACCGTCAATTCCCACTGACGCTGTCATTCAGTAAAACTGGATGTATCAACAGGTTGAGATGAACTGCGAAATATTGTGCAAAAAGGAAGTATGTAATAGGAAAATATATTGCCCTTTTTCGCAATAAAACTCACTGAACTCTAAAAATAAGTTCGAAAAACGAGCTGCAATTTGTAAAGTGATTGGGATTGTATTCCGTTACATTTGTGTTCCTATAAGTTTATTGAGATTACTGATGACTAAAGCTATCTAGAAAGTAGAGGAATTAATTTCTAAAAGCACCCGAAGATGTTTTTTCATTCATTGGAGTACATTTTCACCGCATTCTTCCGAACAGGCGAAATAGGTCTCAAACAAAAAGCACCAATTTTTCCGAGTACAGATCTTGAAACTTTTCTGCAATCCTACGCCATTTCGCAAATATACTATTTGTGCATTTTAGGCGAAAATGTCAAGCAGCAAAATAACCGTTTCATTAAAATCCATGAAGAAAGAGGGGAAATTTTATTTTTTATCCTTAGGTGCAAGTGTTCGTTGGAGTCCATCGTCGGTAAAACTTTTCCAGTAGGGATTGTTTAATAACCCGACAGTCAGATGTGGACCCTATAGCGTGCAAAATGGTTCGTAGTTGTCAAACCTTTCGTTCTTGATTAGTGATCTTGAAATTGACCTTTTATAAACTTTTCGACCTAGAATATTCTGCACACTCTAGTCGTGATGAACGCCACTTTTGTGCAGCTCGATTGCCTGGTATAAGTAATATAAAATTTTTCTTAGATAACAGAAAAAACTTCCTCCGGAAGTACACGACCAGTTCTATCGTTGCTGCCACTCCTCTGGTATGCGTATCTCGGCAGTCTTACATCCAGTCATCCCCATAGTTGAGCAGTCCATGGGGGGGGGGGGGGTTATCAGCGTAATCACATGTGGTTAGACACTCCTAAATCTCAAAGTTCATGTTTATAAATGAGGCTTAGAGTTGTTTGCGAAGTAGGTGAATACCATTCAAAGTTTGACGGCCCATTGATAGCAACACTGAAAGAAATCGTTTCAACTAACTCAAAAAACCATCTATTCACTTGATTTTATTTTTGAATTTTTGTAAACAAGGGCCATTTGAACGTGTGACTTTTCAGTTGCTTCTCAATAAGCTGAATTTGTTTGTCGTGGAATAATTGTTCTAGGGTCAAAACAATTTAGTTAGCGGATTTTCATTCTGTTTGAATCTTAGAGACAAGAAGAATGTGGGGTTTCAGCAGAATTGACTTATTTGCTTATAACCTTCGATAAATATGTAGCGGCTTAGGATAAGAGATTTTGCACGGCTACACATTCCACTTCAAAAAAAGATGCGAATTAAAAGCGGATGTAGTACCCAATGTGAATAAAAAGTTGATCTCCAGGGTCACATAAGAGATGGTAATAAAAAAGATGGGTGAATTTTTCATAAATGATTAAGCACGACTATCGCTTACGCTCTGATGAAGTCACATCTGTTGATAATATACAGATTAGGCACTAGAGGGAGTAGTTAGGGGTCAAAATATAGCACGGTTGTTTTGTGTCCTTATTTTGAGGATCATCGGAGCTATCCCCGGAGAAATAATCGAAATACTTGCTATTTCGTTGGTCCCAATTCCGTGAAGCACTGATGAATCTAGTATCAGTACAATTATATGAACCAGATCTTCATTTAGTTAATTGAACAGCTCTGTTTCTGAACATTTTTGTGAAATGTGATCTTGTAAACATCTTGCTCCTGGGATAGCCTTTTATTCAGCGTTCGTTTACACGCTATATCTATCTATCTATTTACCTGTCTATCTATCTATCTATCTATCTATCTACCTGTCCATCTATCTATCTATCTATCTATCTATCTATCTATCTACCTGTCCATCTATCTATCTATCTATCTATCTATCTATCTATCTATCTATCTATCTATCTACCTGTCTATCTATCTATCTATCTATCTATCTATATATATATATATATATATATATATATATATATATATATATATATATATATATATATATATATATATATAAAGGTTTTGCTTGATACTTTATCCATCTAGGAATCATAACTTTCTTTTTATTAACTTCGTTGTTCAAAAATTGGTCCGGAATTCGATTTTCATCATACACGGGCAGTAAGCTGCCAGTTATTGAGTTCAACCGAACCAAAATATGATGCTTGAAAAAGCAATCTACAATTTCAAATAAACTAAGGGTCCTGTCTGGGTTACGTTTTAGAAAAAGACTGTTATGGTCTATCGGGAATCATTCAAAAATATATATATTTAAAACAATCAAAGAAGTGCTTTCTTCCCTACAAATTTGTTTTTAGGAAATCCAGTGGTTGCTTATAAAGGGTTCTACAGCTACATTTTTACCACCATCTTTTCCTATGAATACTGAGTTTTCCCAAACTGTCGTGCAGCCGAGGCAATGAGGAATTACCCCCGGGGTTTTCTTGGTCTTTAAACAGGGTTAATGTACCATAATTCAATCAGCCTAGTCAATGGGTTGTATGTGTTTGCGTATGGGAGGGTGGTGGGGAGTGACTTCACAAACCTACATGGTTACTGAGTTGCTGTGGCCTATCGTCCTCAGTCTATCAGAAAGAGATTTAAAAATGGTCGATTCGTTTTTCACAGTGAACTTCCCATGGATTTGTGTTCCCTGTTTGAAGGGACCAGTTAAGAGGCGGTTTCTTTTGATCCCGAAATGCTTACAAACAGAAAATGCTCGGGTAAGGTTTTGGTTTAACTGGAACATTGATGAGACAGCGGTCGACCTTGAAAAAGAGATCCACATCACCACCACCATCCTTAACTTAACCACCATCCTTACAACGGTCGTTCGCATGAAGCTGTTCAACTGATTGGTAAAACGAATAGGGAAACCCGTGGAACCGAAAACGGGCTAGATGTGCCATGACGCCGGTAGTTTCCCAAGACAAAGGTATGTTAGAAACCACCAGGAAGGCGTGAATCTCGTGGGCGGTGACAGCTCAACAAATCTGTTTGTTACCACATCAAGTTCAATTTTGTAATCAATTACCTTCTGCCCAGAGCACAGTAGCGGGGAGGGTTATAGCAGTTCGTGTGTGGTTCGGTATTCAACAGATACCTGTAAGCAGATACACGCACAGAGTGGAGGGAGTGTTTGAGAATCAGAAACAGAAAGCCAATCTATGTTGGCTTGCAAATCCAAGTGAATCAAGACGAAAATTTATTTTTCAACAGATCATTTCTCTTCAGAAATTGTGTGGACCGTGTGTTTGGTCTTAAAATACACTTCTATCGTGTTCCAAGCATTTCGAACGGGGTCACACAAGTAATATCAATAATGCCGTTACGTGGCTACCCTGGGAACGTTTGCAGGATGGTTCGGTTACTTAAGCAGACATTCCAAATTGCGGTATCGAATTAAAGAGTACTATTGGTGAACCGAATCTGAGCAGTCTAACATAAAGCTAGCAGTCGGAGATTTTATGAAGCATATTTCAGTTATAACCACGAAAATACACTGTGAACACCCAACACTACTGACTTGGTTTCATGACAAACTCCGGGTCATTTAGCACTCAAAATGTTTCACTGATCCATCACTGCTTTCTGCTCTGACAAGCTTTCTGTACACTCACAAGTCGTTCAAACTCAGGTCATTATAATCCGGTGAATAATATTATTATTATTCATTATTGTATGACCACATGGATCATCCCAGTGTATTGCTTGATTTGCGCAAAAAACTCGAGTATCTCGAGTAATTTGTACCCTGCTGAGGCGGCAGCGGTTGTCTGACATCAATCGAGATCGGTATGTCGGCATCGTTCCTTTTAACTCGTAACTAACAGGGCCTCAGCACTGTCCGTCTTGTTGCTTCTCTCGAGGAAGGATTGCATGGAAAACCCCACACCCTGGTACAAACGAACATAAGAGCATACATGCATAGATACAGTCACCGACACCGGCACAGCATTGCACAGCTTGGCACAGCACACCTACGTGTTGTCGGCACCTAAGACCTCTGGGAATTGTATGAAAACAGGGAGATTCATAGGCACAAATACATGTGCACACAAGAACATTGGAGGGCAGTCAAAAATTTCAATCCTTTTCCCGTGGTTCATTCGTGGTTAGACGACAGAGGTCACTGAAAAATTTCATTCACTTTAGAGACCCACTCTGCACCACCATTATCACTACCACCCAGAAGGCGAAGTGTAATATTCTAAGACCAATCCCAGAATTCTAAAACGCTGGTTGAAGTGAACCATTCAGCAGAATGTGCATCCGAATTTGCATAAATACCATTCATGAGGGAGAATGCAACGGAGTTTGAGAACTCATCAATCAACACCCTTCTGTCCTCCATCTCTTGTCGTTTGGGTCCCACAACGACGCAGTCAGTTTTCAGTATCAGGATAGGATTGTCAGAATGAGTGGAGAAAAATAATCTGACCGCGCGGTTAAAGGTATAAGTATTTTTCCGTTTGTGATATCCTCAAACTGCGAATGAGAAAGGATTCTGGTGCGAATAAATTGTACTGTGAAATCCTCATAAACGGTTAACACTGTGATTACATCAACAATTCTGATTACTACGGGAAAACAAACTGAATCCGATCTACTCTAGCTCATGGAAATGTACACGAAACCCGTTCACTTTCAGGCACATCCACGCACAGAAGTTGAGGGACACGCAGAACCATAACAGAACCACGAAGTACTTGGTAGCCTTGGGAACTCATCAGGACATCAGCCATTCGTCCAAACAATTTGTCAATTCATACAGAAGAATTTTGTCACTCGTAATTCCGCCCGTACTCAGCAGGGCATTGTGGCTAGTTACTGGAACTCTGTGTTGTTATTCATTCATAATCGTCAAGTTTTCCATCGGTCCGCGTACACATTCGCATGCCAATAGTATTTATCAGCGTACACAAATCTGGAATGAAGGCTCTTCGCACTGTATTGTGACATTTGATCTACAATCACAACACACGACTACAAACACATAAGAACACGTACACAAACGGACAGTCTCTTTTATGATTACCTGTTTGCAACAGGATTTGTACCCCAACCACGCAAACTAACACAGCTTATGCACACGTATCCTGTTGTGCCTAACGGCCACACACCAAACCGGTCTTCTTCCAGACCTGTCAGGCAAACCTGTCTTTGACGGACAACCGTGGCGTTTCGGGCTTTTCAAACATCAATAAGCACCGCCATCCAGATTGTTCGCGTTTCAGTTCCGTACACAGGCGATGTCATGCATGAAAGAATTTTTCAAACTACCTCCAATTTTTGTCTGGTTCCAAAGTGAGCCGAACGTCACAACAACAACAACAACAAGCACGGAAAAAGTTGTCTATATAAAGGACTAAAACACACAGGAACTCGGATGATCCGTAGCTCATTATCATAGAACCACGTGATACTCGTGATACACGTTGCTCAACAGACACAGAACGGTATTTCTAATATCTTCGTCTTGGACCTTGCATCAGGAATACTTTTCAAAAATTTACCGGCATTTTTATTCATGCTTCCGCAGCCCAGCATCTAAACAGGTATAAGTGCCGGTAAGTTTCTTCTACTGTCGTTTACCACAATATTTTGCCCGTTCAAGTTTTATTTATGAAAACCTGTTATTATAATTATAATGATTTTAAAAAATATCCACTGAGAACCAGGAACAACCGCAAGGAGGGAGCCCTAGAGTGTACTCAATAACGGAATGAGAATGAGAGGTTTTCCAGTTAGCTCCGTTTTCGATCTTTCAACATCTTGTGGACGAGTTATACAATTGTTATCTACGCCAAAATGTTTTTCGACAGAGTACACCAAGTGTTTAAGCAAGTATTCATGATCTACATTTTTCGCCGACTTTAGCTAGCGATTTCTTCTGACGGGTATACTTGCGTGGACTGGGCTTAGTGATATTTTTGTTATTGTTATAGTGAGGGACCTTGGTTTTACCTTTGACCGCACTTCGTGAAATTTTATAAATACCACATAGAGGCTGATTTAGTTCACCAACAATGCTTTGGACGCAAAATTTCTTTGAAAATGATATTCATCCTTATGCCGAAAAGTTTGAATTTTCAAATTAATCTTAAGGTTTCTTAGAAGTACAATATTGCAAGTCCGCAATAGCATACAGCACCGAATATTTATTAAAAAATAGCGTTGTTTGAAATAAATGGACAAAGCACATACAAATCACTGCACTTAAACCAATTATTCAAACTCGTTATGCGTCCGAAATAGCAGCGGCTCCACCCCTTAAGTATTGAAGCGGCTAAGGCAAAGGATAGTTTCAAGGTAATTTATGACGCAATTGTTCGAGGATCCACCCCATGTAATATGGAGACAAATTCGCGGTTATATTACCCATTCCAGAGTTACCGAAGTGGATGAAAGGTCTTTCGAGCAAAGCCGTGTATTCCGTATAAACTGTTCTAGATTGGCACTCAAAACCCATTAAACCAGTACCTAGGGAAGCTATATTCTACCCACCATTCTGCAATTAATATCCATCGTTAGGCAGAGACATTATTCTCAGATCGGATTCACTCGGTTTCAAAAATCGGACGACAAGAATCCTAGGAATGTTTTCCCTGTGCCCAGGCGGCTTAAATGAACTACACGATGAACAGTAGAACCACCTTATAAGTTTACAATACCAATGGCACTACTGCCAAATAATAGGAAATAGTGATTCCGAATCATCCGTCAAGATATGCTTAATGATTGTGACTAGTACACTGAGACCACAAAAGTAATATTGGATTTGTAGATTTTATCTGCTTTAGCAAGGAAGGTGGCGATTTCTTTGGATTTGAGAGAAGAACGGCGGACAAATGTTTGTTGTCAAAATGGCCCTATAAGTACTATCAGGGATTTTGCTTACTGGCCCCATACAATGATGAGCAAAAGTATTTCGACGTACTAACCTCACACGACACACCGATTTGAATGGTTATCTAATTTTGATCTAGCAAATGTAAACTTTAAGAAAGTATATAAACCATATATGAATAATTGGATAACGAAGATACAAAATTCACCAGTCAGTTGCCCATCAAAACTCACGGCTTTCTCATCGAGTAACAGTCAGCTGTGCTAAATCGGTTAGCAGCAATTTTACCGCTCCTTTCATTTCTTGACCACATTTTTTCATTCAGTTCTCATAGGTCGCTGCGGAAAAGTAGTGTTTTTTGAAAAGATAAACGGTTTAATCAATACTATTTATAGTCTCGCCAAGATCAAAGTATTAGTCATCTTCCAATCAAGTATTAATGAAAAATGGGTAACTGAGTGAGAGCTGTTCATTGTATACGTCGGTTCTCTAATACAAGCCAACTTCCCGAACAAAGTGTCACGCTTTTTCAAAGCTGATTCAAAGGAGAAGTTTTCCTGTTATCGTAACCTATTTTACCATTGCACTTCCTTCGCTTGTTTACGAAATTGACCGGAAAAAATCGAGAAGCAACTGACTGGATAGGAAGTGTATGAATTGTATGGGTATGGTCGTTGTGACGTGCATGTTAGTAAGAATGTCGATTCCTCGGATTTAGTGATGTGATGTAACATAGCAGAAATCTGCCAGGTTGAGGAGTGAAATGGTGAAAACTTTGATTATCCTATTGAGTAATAGAAAATTTTTAAATTATGTCATTCAGCATGAAATAAAAGCACTCCGATCACCACAGAAATCGAAGGGAGCACTAGGCGGCTAATTTGCCCTCGTTCGTGGAAAACAACGTCGTCTCACTTAGGTTCATACTGAGAAGTTCACCAAAGGAGACGAACACTTTGCCGGAGGACAAAATGCAACCTTCGAAATTCTTTGAGTGAATGACACTATATCGTGTGGCGTTGATGTAAAACTTACCGAGCAGTCTTGTGGTAACTTATATGCTACTCAAGGTCAATCCGGATTCTTATCTACTTGGTTCTATGCGACCAGCTTTTGCAAGGGGATGAGCCGGTTACACGAAGGCTTGGGTGATGACTCTTAGGAATAAGGTATTAAGTGGCAATCATAGCGTTACGCGAGATTTTATTCAAGATAGCACCTCTAGACAGTGTACAATCAAATGCTACCTGTCGGATAGTAGGAAGTCCTTGTGTTGTGAACCCGTGACCAATCGAATAGTTTATACGGCTTCAGGATGGCTGTATACCAATCGAGAAAGCCCAGAGCTTCCTAGTGGGTTTTATGCTACTCACTATTGTTGAATAATAGACAAGAGGAGATAGCCTTATTTTGTGGCGAGCCACTTTCAGGTACCTCACTTTCTGTCCCCGACCATTTGTGGCTTTTATGTAGAGGGTTCGTTGCTAGACTAGAACCCGCTACGCCTTCCAACAAGGCTTTTGATCATCCGCGTCCTTGGAGTTGATTGTTAATCATTCGTAACAGGGTAGAAACAGCTAAACGATTCCTCTATGGCTTACAATAACCTGTTTACATTGCACGATGAATCATTTTATTTCAAATTTCGCCACGGAACAGAAGATTTTTAATCAGTCAGAGTTTAAAAGTTATGAATAATACTCTTCAAAACAACAGATCAAAACCTCAGATATTTTGATGTTTATTGGTAGTCCCCGCAGTAGGGTGATTCATTGTGTTGCACTCATTCATTGTAGATCGCTTTTATTTGTTTGGGATTATCGACGCAATGCACTTTCAGCTCAGTTCAGCTAACCCAACCATAAATCTTGCACTTCCGTGTGTAGTTTCGGTGGCTTCCTCAAAGCATCTTTGAGATAAGGGCAAATTGGATATGAGTATGAAGTGGAAAAAAGCCAAAACTAAAGTAATGCTCGGAAATCCTGAAGACAAATAAAGAGATCGAATGCCACTACGCCACTGGCTACAACACAGTCATGTCACGTGATGTATCCAACCATCTGGAAGACTGATCTCGTGGACCCCAACCTAGAGGTCTCACTCGTCCTACTTGACCACATTCTTTGGTCAAGGTTTTCATACCCTTTGCCATGTCATGGACTGACTACCTCGACCGATCTTCCAACCACTGTCTGCCTTGGGGAACAGAGTAGACCGAGGGAGTCACAGTATCTTGAGAATGTGCCCGATAGTGTATAGTAAGACCAATCGGTATTCTATGTTAAGAAGACTATCCAGAAAAATGCATCAGACAAACTGTTCACCTGACAAACTGGTCACGTTAGGGGTCCTAGTTGCCTCAACTGATTTTTCTGTGTTTTCAAAACCCCCATCCATTCTGTCTTATTTGAACTAGTCAGTGATTATCTTAATCTTACTATAATCATTGTTGCCTATTTGAAACTGTGTGTATCCCAACTGATTGATGGTCTTCACGTGAACTTAAAAAGCTGCCGAGAAAGAAACTTCAGGCCTACGAACATGGACAGAGAAAGCAAGTCAAAAACTCACCAACTTGATCAAACCTTAAGTTGAGCTCTCGACTGAATTGTAAATAGATACCATCCCAGGAAACGTCACTTGTCGTGGCATGTGGAAAGCTATAAAACACCTTCGTGGCAGTAACACGAAAACAGAAAGAAAATGCTGATTTCGGAAAAATCAACTGTAATTTTAGTTCAGGGTCGCTCTGCACTTCCATGTCAATCTTCAGTAACTCATCTCAGCCACCATCTATCGAACCCACTAGGGTCCTCCTACAACTGTACAAAGCGAAGATAAATAAATCTCCTGTTTCGTATGAGCTATCACCTGCTGTAATCAAGTAGAGTGCTGAAGCCCTTTCGGTTCCACTAGCCAATGACTTCAGTGATTTTCTTGCAAGTGGGAAAACCCCAGGCAGTTGGAGACTGGCGAAGATGACGCATGTCTCCAAGAAGGAACCCGGGAAATACGTCCCCATCTCCTGCACTTCTGTGATGCTCAGATTGCTTGAGGGATTTTTGTTACCGTTGATTAACCTGAGGTCTGCTGGAGAAGATACACACCAGTCTGCCAATTGGTCTTCGCGTCCCAGACTTGATGCCGTAGCTTACATAGTCCACTTAATAGCTTCGACACTAGACAGGAAATGTGAGACTGCGAGAAAGGTATTTTTTGATTACAAAAATGCATTCGGTTGCCTTGATTTATCAGTAATGCTTATTATGCTCTCCGTAAGTGGTGTTGACCCAAATATCTACAGGCTGATCTCAGACTATTTCACTGAGCAGAGACGTATTACTTATTTCACAGGCCAAAAGTCCATTTCAGTTCCAGTTCACGAGGTGCAATTTTCCCCCTTTGTTCTTTTCTTTTTAAATTATACAACTTCCAATCCCGTTGAAATTACTTGGCTGCAAACTCGCCGATGATGGAGTTCTAGGATGCGAATTACGAAGACTCGAAGGGAATTCACGAATTCCGGTGAAACTGAATGAAGCTGTAACCTAGTCCTCATCCCGCTCTCTCGGACTGAATGCTTCTAAATGCCAGGATGTTTTGTTTTCCTTGCCTTCTGATGAGTCGCACAGAACCCTCACTAACGGGTTCCCTCTCCGATTTACAAACAATGAACACATGCAAAGAACACCAACCGTTAAATATCTGCGTGTTGTGCTACCTCATAATCTTTCATGGTCTGTGCATGTCTAGCAGACTTTTTGGAAATTTAGTAGGTTTTCGTTCTGCTCTTTTTGTTTAGGATTAGTTTCGGTCCCAAATCAGTTACCTTTTAAATTTTGTGACTGCATGCCTTCTCCCAGACTAGTTGTACTACCCTCTAGCTATCTTCCCCGGCTCTTTGGAGGAAGATTTTAACTTGGTGATGAAATACATAAAATAAATGTCCAAGTGCAGTGGCAGATCCAGAGGCACACTTGTTGATAATATCATTGATAAACACTTCAAAGCTTGTGGTGAGTTTACTTTTGAAATACTTCCAGACTTACGTCATCCTCTGTAAAACTAACTTTCAAAGGCTGTGTCTACCAAATTTACGAGCTGAAATTTCAAATTTCTATTCACTCACCCTTCAGCAGATCGCAATTCTGTTTTGTCGTATCATGCTCGTCTGTTTGTTGATCCTGAGTTACTGAACTGTTTATTTGGATGAAAATTACCATAACTGGTACGTATTCCCCGATTCCGTATTTTTATATCCACAGGTGTGGGGTAAATGCTGGAAATCTACCCAGTAAGGTGCACAAAGCTATCACGGACTTGGCTTGACTTGACTTGAACATGAGCTGAAATTCGAGGCTAGCCTGTAAGATTTTGAATTTCACTCAATAAACACTGATCTGTTTGGGAAGGCCCTGAACAATCTGTGACCTGTAGAAAGACAGCGGTAACCGAGTCTGTATCAAGTAATAGTTATTATATGGGCTTTGCTAAATTTGCACCTTGACGATGATTCGCAGTAGGTTAAATAGGACAACTAGATTAGGTAACTTAAAATTGTACCATTAAATGTGAAATTAACAAAAAGGTGTTTTCTGGTTTTACGTTTAAATAGAAAAACAGGACTTCGTTTCAACGAATGGACAAATAGCTGATGCACGAATACTGAGAATATTATTATGTAATGATAGGGACGGACATTCGTTTGCTACGGACCGAAATGCGGACCCTGCAGAACACATTGTACCTGTGACTTTTCGAGATCTGTACCGTTTGAAGCTTTTCACCGAAATTCGGTTCAAAAGCCTGGGCTCATAGGCAAACACTAAATGAATAAAAATAAGAAAATTTAAAAACTAATGCAGAAGTGGAAACTGGGAATCAGAACAATAATGGTCAAACTTAGTAATAATTCAGTAGAGATACATCCTATACGGATGACATCGCCGTATATCAATAAAATAACTGTAACCTCTAGGGGTTTCACAGTCTGGTTCCATTCGCATCGTTGTCTCTTACGGGTAATATGTTGCAACTATGGTCCTGTTAAATTATAGAAACGGTAAATGAACCTCAACGGTTCATTTTGGTCATAAGGTTATTTACAAACAATCCAAAATCACTCATCTGTTGTCCACGATTTCCCAAGGACCCTGGCTGAATGTACTGGAGGAGTGTGGGGGTGGGGTGAGACAAGTTTTTCTGGTCTGTTGATGCATCCTCTGTTCGCTCCAGGATAGCAAGTCCGATCTGATTTGGCCTGTTATTACTTTTTCAGTCACCTTTACAAGCTATGTGAAGTTGCCGAAAACACACTTGAATACCCTTCGACAAGCCTACACATGCTCACGTACATAAACTACCCGACTGTCAATTATAATACCGACCAAGATTTCATCACATTCCTCTCGGGGATTCTCCCACCAAATAATACTTCCAGGTACCTGAACCGAGACCGAACCGAACACAGATTGTATACGAATTAGAGACTAGAGATTTAGTCAGTCCTCTTATCTGGGCCACAGTTCATCATTCAAGATAATACCGCCTAATACGTGGACCATCCTTTTACATACCGTCACCTCGAAACCCCACCCTATCCCCCTTCAATCAGACCCAATCAGTCAAACAAATTTCTGCCTCAGTGGTTTTACCACTGCTAGTTGTCCGCTCACGTGCACCGCGGCAGGTTGCTTTCGTTCAGATGGCATCCATGATGCCACCGCCGCTCCGAACAACTCCAACCTAGAACCCAAAGCCGTGGCAATAGGATAGCTTCTTCGGCAAGACCGGTCCCAAAGCGGCATAGCTTTGATCTCAGACGCATGGGTTTTTCCTGCGGTCACGTGAGGTGACTTGACGTACACGTACACGGGCACATTCATTCACACACGGTAGGCCCATGTACATGTGTGTTTGTGAGTTTGTGTTCAACAGTCTCTAATTTCGAAACAGAATCACGAAGTGAACTCATCTGTAGTTTTAAAGAATTTTTGCCACCGGGACTCTCGATCCAGTGGAGAAAAATATTTCTTTGCCACTTCCGATCATGTCTACACTTCGTATCCTTGACTAGACCCGTGGGGTACTGGGAACCAGAAAGAAGTGGTTCGATGTTGATCAATTAGTCAATCCAACAGCCTATTTATTCGTTGACACTGAAATATTGTTATGAATAAGACGGCTTCCCATGGGACCGTATATAGCAAGAAGTAACATTTGCACTCTGGAAAGCAAGATTCCATCTAATGGCTGTAGTGTTTCCATAATTCACACTTTTTTCTGTACTTACCATTTCGATTTCAGCCATAATAATAATTTCCATTCATGTTGAGTAATTGTACGTCATATATAGGGCTAATGATATTCGCTTTAACTGTGATCCTTAATCAGTTTTTATTTCATTTGCCACACCAGGAAAACAGTTTGACCTTCTGCGATGGATCAGTCGATGACGATGATCCACTCGGTGAGTGGAGCAAAATACAATGAAAAGCAATGCAGAAATTTCCTCCCTACCTATCCGAAAGGAACACTGTTGAATAGTAACCCCATCAGACAACATTTTATTGCTTCCCTGTTGATCCTAATTACTTGGACAGCCTTAGTTCATAGTCGACCAAACGGACACGGGTCCGTATTTCGACATCCAGTTTCTGCTTCCAAATCGGGCTCGCTATCAGATTCCACAGGACTGACAGACTGGCAACCTTTGATGCGGCCCAATAATGGTTGGTCATCCCAGTTTAACCAGCGAAGTTGGTCCTGGAGGACATCACAGAGATTATCGGGCAGTTTCATTCTTCATCACTTTCATAAGCTTCATCTACTTAACGATTCCACAGCTTTGTGCAACGACGGGTCTCCTTCGGGGTGAGTTACGATTCCGCCCGTGATTTTCATGTTTTGAACAGTGCTACTTAAAAACCTTGGAGTAGTTTCTCCTCATTCGTATTTTTAACTTTTTATACAAGGAAGCATGTGAAAAGAATATTGGTGGTTATCGGAGTTGCTTGATGAGAATAATAACATTTGGGTAGTTATATGACTACGAGAACAAATGAGAATGTAAGTCCTTTGAAAGCAGCTGATTGCGCACGTGAATGTTCTCTAAGTTAAAAAATGTGGTTTTGATAAACCTTTATTACAAGTGGCTATACGCTACTGTCAACCATTTGACAAAAAGCTGTCTAGGGTAACTGTCACATGCTGATTGCCCAGCACCACAATTAAATATGGGTAATGGAGGCTTAGTAAAACTACCCACATTTGTTCGCACTCGAACACTCGACTGGTCACACGGCACTTCAAAGCACGGACGGTTAGTTCAAAGTGCCGGGCCTTGGTTGCGTCGGCTTGCATAGCTACAAGACACTACCGGTAGCGCGCAAACACACTGACACACAGGTTTGTCCGCACTATATCGCATGCAAATATGACTTTTGGGAAGCTTGTTTGCTCGGCCGCTCGCTCGCAAACTCGACAGCTAACAATAATCACTGTTCTTCCACCCTACTGATAGACGGACGGAGCAAATGCATCTGTTTCATCCAGACAAGCCAGCAAATCGTTTTGTCAGCCCCTTGGTGGGAGAACCCCGCGGCCACGACGGGGGCAACAGCGGCGATGGGGAACAAACAAGTATTCACTGGGCAATAGGAACTGGACCAAGCTGTGCAAATCACCCGTTGCTTTGATCTCTGCCGCCTGTGTCTGTTTTAACCGACGTGTTCTCGAGCTCCTTGTTATTCGCGTGCTTAAAGCAAATCATCCATCTCGAATAGGCTGTCCACCAGCACCCCCATTTGCATCATCCTCACCACCAGAATCATCCCAGTTGCCACCTCCTTTTGGACAACCGAATATGATTATCTCGTGACTGAAAACACGTCTAGTCGTTTCTTCGGTCGGTCGGCACAAGCATACACGAAGTCGCAACAGCCTACTCGATCGCATTCGTCTTTGTAACCAGGCCCTTTTCTACCCGCTTCAAAGGTCTCTGGGCAGAGAAAGCGGAAAGAGGACGGACCAAAGATTGACAGCTGTCAGAGCACACCAAGACACCCAAACGAGAACCCACATTCATACCAGCGTTGTGTTAGCGGGTGTGAGAAGGAGAGTGGAATGAAAATTGGGAGCGAATATCAAATAAAACTGTGGGTTTTATGATTGATGTTGATGACTGATGCAACCCCAGTTGCGCTCGGATTTTACATACATACGCACACACAGAAACATCGACGACTTATGAGACAGTGTCCATCGTGCATTGTGAATAGAACATCTAAAACGGGAGGCTCCTTGCGATATGCCGTTCCGCTTTCTTTGTCTGACGAGATGATATGCTGTTTGACATACGAGTATCCCTTGGAAATAGGTATTCAAATTGTCCACGGGCTTAAATGTCGTCAATCCTCCCGTCTGTGATTGTCGGTTAGGTGGATTCTGTAAACCGTTTTCATTCTTCAAGGAGGGTTCGAGTTAGAAAGTGTCACTATTTTGCAACGACAGCCTATTAAACTGAAGCAAACTGAATTTACCTATTTCCGCCATCCGCTTATATCAATTATAGACTGTATTCATTTTGAACTTCTTACCTTTTGGTGTTTTAGGTATTACTACAGGCCATCCAAGAATCCTGACGCTAGAAATTGGTTAATTTTTCTTGAAGGTAAGTCTTCATTGCTCTATCCATATTGCAAATCTAATTTCGGAAAATTCCCAATGAACACATTTGGAGAGCACAGTTTGGCGAACAAGCTCGTTTCCAGTGATTCATAATCACGTCATTACATCACAGTATATTACTACAGGTTAAAGGATTGAACCAATTAGACAAGTAGGAAGTGATAAAAGATAATAGTGACAAAATAGGGTGGGAAAGAGAACAGTTGTAATCCGGGCTGTAATCAAAACCGGATGGGTATTGACTTTCCCGTGTTTTTTTCAGTTTTCATCTAGTCTACGGCCTGTTGTAGGGTGGACAGAGGGTCAGGGCTGCTTAAGAGCACACACAAATTGTTTTTAAGTACATAGATAGGGGCTGTGGAGGCAGATGTTGACAGTCTCAGCTGTGGCTAGTATGCGACATTTTGTCGACCCCGAACCTTATACGAAAGGCCTCGGCCACTTTTACTGTGATTAATCTCAGCATGGTGTGAACGGACGGCTCTGGCGAGTGACTTGACTGCTCCAGTGTTTAACCATGCAGGATGGTGGTCACGGATACCTTCAGACAAACACCTGGTCGTTCGGCTGATATACTTTGTTCCACAAGAACAAGTGGATGAATAAACATAGAATGAGACTGCAGAATCAGGCATTTTGTCTTTCAACCGCAAAAGCACTACTGGCAGGGATTCAAAAAACCCTTGAGCTTAGCTGCGTAGAACGTTTTGCTGATTACCCCTGACAATCTTCTATGCACAATCTCAGCCAGCCTCTGAGCAGAAAAGAAATACACATCGGTTTTCTTTCCACTCCAAACTTCTTCTGGGTTTCCACTCTAACTCGCTTCATCTCAACTAGCCGATCCAGTCAGCCTTTTTGGATGAAGCTTCTTCGCATCGTTTGCAGTTCTTCTTCAACGGTGCTCTCCAGGCGTTTTCTTCTTAATCTGTTTGTGAGGCATTGAATTAAGTTCTTCTTAATCTTCAGGGGCACAAAGCTGTAAAAGTAAACTTTTTGCTTATTCCACTTTATCTTTTTGTGTACTGACCGACTGATTAGGCCATCTTCAAGGCGATTCACTCGAACGTCAAGGTAGGCGATTATGTTGTCTGACTCTGCTTCTATTTTGAAATGTAAGATTGTGTGAGCTGAATTGGAGCCTTCTAACAGTTGGCCTATGTGGTCTTCTGAACTGATTACACGGAAAATGTCATCTATGTAGCGTTTGTATACAACATAGTTTGAGATTGGAGATTCTAGTGGGCCATTTTAACTTTGCTGTAAAGACATCTGCAAGTAGGGGTCCAAGTGAGCAGCCCTTTGCAACCCTATCCTTTTGGGGATAGATCTGATTGTTAAACTCAAACTGAATGTTGCACTTGTAGAAAAATAGTAACTGGCATAATTATGAATCACTGCAAACGAGATTATTCATCAAACTGTGTTCTCCAAATCTAATTTGTACTAAACTATGACATTGTGAAGAAATATAAATGAGACCGAAAGACAATGAGCCATCTGTGGAAAAGGCCAGGGCCAATGAATGGGTAAAATCGGAATAGATAAGGAACCAGAGACTGACAAACAACTGAGAGATTGGGTTTGTCCTCCGAATGAGCTTCCGTGAATAGATAACCAGTCAGCTTATCGTACGTTGATGAATATTTTCCATCTTTTGAGCCGTGGTGGTCGGGTGGGCTACAGCTTTAAATTTTCACCTCGTAGTTCAGAGTTTCGAGTCCCGCCAGATCTGGTCACCTTGATAATAGACAGTAATCCACTATCGTCCTATGCGTTACCGCACTTGACCTATTGAGACTTCATATGGTTCTCCGCTACAGGTCCCAGATTCTATTTACCTCCCATTCCTAAAATTGCTGGGGGTCCTTCGGACTAGCAGGCATATCCCTTTCATTACATTCATGCGTACCACAGAATATAAAGAATCCTCCTTCCGGGACTAATAAAGAAGGGGACAAGAAGCAAAATTTTTTTACCTTAAGGGGAAATAGCTCTCCCACAATTATATCTCGAGATAGCCGTTCTTGAGTAAGTGGGTAATCAATCCAGTGTCTTGACTACATGATGGCGAATGATGGTCCTTAAGGCACTGGTGTGCGCGATATTTTGTAGGCATGTCATGGAAGGTCAACTAAACAGTGCAATATAATTTTATTTTCTAACTGGTTAGATGCCTCACCAAAAACTCTGTTAACTTTTTCATGTGCCACAGAAAGTAAATCTCATCAGCATCAGGAAATGGACCTTGCATAATAAAGAGCTACTCCAAAACGATTTTATGAAAAATAGAATGATGGCCATACACTAGGAACAGGCCGCATCTCTAATATTGCATTTTACAATTCCAGGCTACATTTTATATCGAATGAAAAGGCCTTCTTTAATTTGTCAAACATATATCCTCTGAAACACGGTGAATAGTCAAGGGAAGTGTTGAACACCAAAGCGTGATGCCGTGTTATCATTTAGAAACACTTTACCAAGGCAAAGAGGACGTAACTAGAGCTTCTCGCTCTTTGCATATTTTGGGGGTTTTAATGACTGATTATCAGTGCTTCAGTGTATCTCAGCGGTCTTCTACTGCCTGTGACAAAAATGACCGTGATCCCCATACTCAGATTGACACAGCCCTTCGTCTCCCACACGTGTTGCGCAATCTACGACTTCAGTGTTTGGTGTCTGCTCGATGACGACACGGGTTTTTTGTTCTCTGGTCACTTTTGTAACCGTAGCGCAATATGTTCAACTCTTCCTTCACGTGGTTGTCTCTCCATTTGGCTGATGAAATTTGCTGAGGACCCACTCTTGAATTCATAAATTCATTCGAACATGATATGAAAAGACCGATTTTTCCTCTGAGGTATTTTCATGCGGAAGGTCGGAGAGAAAATGACAATCTTCGCCGTGAAATAAATATGGTTATTAGCAGATTTGAGGGGTCTGCTGAGTAGATTACCGATGTCATCACCTTTGGGAAGAAATTTATTTCCATCAAAATTTCATTCCCTGCTTTAACTTGCCGAATTATACCTCTTTGCTACGTAAACACCAGACTTTTTTCCCAGTAACGGCTTCATGCCTGTCCGTTCTTCATTTACCATGAAGGCATTATAAAACAAGCTGATAAAAACCATTTACTTGACAGTAAAACTACACCAAAAGAGTATAATTTGTCAGTATAGACACAGCGGAAAGTTATATGTATAAGATATCTATTATTCATGTCTTTTCTCAAGATCATTCATGAGAACCCCTGTTTCAAAGTATACTAGTGCACTGAATGTTCATCCTTCCATTTATGCTTCGGTATTTAGGTGGATGGTACTGCTTTGACGAGGACACATGTCGGTTACGTGAATCCAGCACGTTTACCCTTTTTTCATCGGCAACATGGCCTGCAAATCGTGTATGTAAGTTGACTGTTGGAGTATGACAGCTTGTAGAGCAAGGATTTCACTTTGTATTTCGTTTAAATGTATGCGCTTCCGGGGATCAGCGAAAGCTGAAAATGTCTGATCTTGCTTATTTGCATCCAAGAAAGCGATGTATACCATTTCGTTACGGAGATACTTAATCCATGTGAAAAACACCTACGCTGCTCCTCTATTTCTGTTATCGTTCTTTTGGTGATCAGTTCTCTGAGAGAAAAAATATTCACAGTAAAGTGGATCACTTATTCATCAACCCCGTACTACTAATTATCCTCAGCCAGACTACTTAGGCTTGTGGGACTACGGTGATTTTATACGTCAGACACAAAGGGCTAGGGCCTTGTTTAAACTTCCTTTATCTTACTTGACAAGAATATGCTATTGATTTCGCCTACCGCATTAAGATTCAATCGTATGGGTAGACGCCACCCGTAACTTAGTAACACAAGCGCTCTATGAACTAATCCGAGACTCTATCGGAAAAAGTGGATATTTTGTAACTAGATCATACCTCCTGATTGTCCTCCCCCTTTCGGGTTTCAGAAGCGTTTTAATTCAATGGATAGGAACAGCTGGTTTTTTACCTCCACGTCATTTCTGATTTTTTTTGTGTCACAAACGTTTTGTGACTGTAAAATCAAAAAAAGGACAAGAAGAAAACTGTTTAACGCTTGTGAAACAAAAGAGTTTTTTTAAATGATGTCTGCTTAAACGAATCTTCTGTCATGAAGAAACCCTGGAGTACAAGGGAATTACCGACCTACGCACTGAATCCAATCCCCTGTCAATGATTTCGGCAATATGATGTCGCTTTTTCTGTCCAAAATACTGGTCAGTCCCGTAGATTCAAGTACACTCAACCAAAATTCGTCGACATCTATGGAAACCAGATGTAAAACAAACTGACTTATGGTCGTCTTTTGGGATAAGCCAACAAAGGAATTGATGATTTCAGACGAAAATGATAAGACGAGATAAGGCTGACGCAACTCACAACCTCGCCATGATATTCGGTGATCTATAAATTTGGGAGACAGGTTGCTTCTACCCAATTTTCAACATTGAATGAACCAATCTGACACATCGAAATTTTTGGAAAATCCACTTGCATTCTTCATACCGAAAAGTCGCACCCCGCGAGCCGGCGACCCTCCGCATACCGGGCAGATGCTCTACCAGCTGAGCCACCGCGGTCCGAACAGTCCGGTGTGAATAACGCTAGTGAATAATCGATAGTGCGCGAACCTTTATTCCAGTGATACACAGTATCTATCTTGGTTTTAATCATTGGGCTAGCGTCGTCGGTCACTTCCCAATGGGACGAACATTACACAGATGAACGTGATCCATCGAACATTGAACTATATTCAGATAATGTACTGTTGGCACGAGGAGCCTGAATCGTATGTTTTTGGAAAATCCACTTGCATTCTTCACATCGCTCGCGGAGTCTGACTTTTCGACGTGAAGAATGCAAGTGGATTTTCTAAAAAATATACGATTCAGGCTCCTCGTGCCAACAATACATTCTCTGAACATCGAAATTTCTCAGATGACCTGAAGATTTATACTAAAAATGTTCATCCATTTGCGCTTACGAAAAGGAATGAAGTTGGTCACAGTATTATGCATTTGGCCACCGCGGGAAGGCTGCTGTTGTTAGCCATTCATACAGGAGATCCGGCCAGTATTGCCTACTTTAATATTCTTTTGGAATAAAAGTGACGATAATCATCTTATGTGGATTGTTATTATTATTATTATCAATATTATTATTATTATCGTTATTATTGTTATTATTATACTTTTGATTAGCCTCAAGTAAAATACAATTCAATCGTTTTGCATTCCGTTGTTCATACCACTGGTTTGAATCATCTGTTTCCTAATGTCTGAAGACAGAGAAAAATAGTGAAGACACTGCCCTTCTTCGATTATCTGTGCGCTTCTCCATTGTAATTTTCTAGAATCGAAGGGAGCATTTGAGGGGAATGACTAACTTATAAGAAGTATACTTATCTAGGGGGGTGATAAACTGTTTATTGTTCAACAGTGTACCTTCTCGAGAGTTTCATGAACTTTCGAAGAAATTCGAAAAGGGCATCTAAGCACAATTACTACTGCATTATGTTCCAAAAAGAAAAAAACTACATTTCACTTTATTGGGTAGAACAGCCAACACTGACCAATTGAGGCATTGCACTAGAAAACCCGAACAAGCCACAAGACTTGAAATGCTGAATTGTCGGTCATCTCAAATGGGCTTGAGCTTCGGTGCTTCTTAGTCTAACTTGACAGTCTATTGTGCCCTATGCTGTTGGGTAAGGCTACATGGAGACCTATCAATGGACTGTCTTGCTATATACTGATCTTCAAACCACGTAGTAATAGAAGACTTGCTCAAGAAATAAAAGTGTGCGTCCTATGCGTAGCTCCTTTTGTAATCTGATACAAAGTGTTCAACAAATGTGAGGAGCTTTCGAACAAAGATTTAAGAGGAAACAAAATCACGACAAATCATTTTTCGTAGCCATCAACGATATAGATCCTCAGGAAATGGTGTCTGTTTTATTTATGAGATTTCCCACGATATTGCTGACGTTTTGAACATGAATAGTGAATTTACCTCCGAAAACTGGGTATGCACTTTTCGAAGTCAGGTTTCAACCCCGTTCATTGATATGCCAGTCTGATATGCGGCGTTTAAGAAACCAGTGCGAATGGTGTTTCTCCTTCCTACAAACTCTTCATATCCACCAATTTCCAATTTTTTCCCACAGTTGACGGTATTTTGTCGGCGTACGAGAACATCAACCCGATTTACCATGATTATCATAATGTGTAAGTGGTCACTTTTATCATAAATAACACTTCTACCAATAGGTTTATACCTTATTGTTCAAGTGACCTGTGGACTGGTAAGCAAGCGGGACAAAGTGGTGGTAAGTACTTATTTCCCTTTCATTCGGTGTAATTCATTTGACATTTATGCAGTTTTCGTCTCCGTGGAAACATGTAGATTTTTCTTTCACGTCAGCCAGCCATAAACTTCGGCCAGTGAAAAAGTCAGCAAATGTTAATGAGGCAAAAGTCAGTTTCCTGAAGATTGTGGTCAAAAGGTTTTTATTACACGCTTGCTCACGAGGGCAGTGGAAGGGGTATATAACCCATAGCCTCAAAGGTCCACTGCACATTTAGGGATAACCGGCAACCACACCCTGGGACTTGGAGTGGGGAACCACACAAAGTCTGAGTAGGTCAGGTGTGGTAACGATCCGAACAACAGTGGATTACTGTCTACCACCAAAGTAACCAGCGACGGGGGTGGTTCGAACCTCTGACTTTCGAGGTGGTAATCTAGCTATCTGAACTACTAGAACACCACCAGTCTTGAATAAAATCAATTAAGAAAATTGTGGAAAGAAATTATTCCATAGCTATTGATTCAGTCTCGCTTCTGTCCGTAAATTGAGAGTTGCCTCAGATAGCTCACTATCACCATTTTCTGGTGTATCAGAAAACAAAATACCCCATGTGGCATTTTCATTAAGTCGCAATATTTAGAGGTAAAACCATACTTTTGAGTGTGGAACTTTGGAATACCACAGATCAGCCTCCCTGTTTTTGTTCTTGTAGTGCTCGTTAAATTTCAGTTCAACTGTGAACTGTCCTTTGGCCTAACTAGTGCACAGATCGCTCCATAGCCGACCGTAACGTCTTACTTTTTTTTGGACTCCGATCAAGTGAATTGATATTTTTACTCCAGATTTTTACTTCCACGGATCTCGGATATTACAAGCGGTTGTCGACCAACTGCGTTGGCCAGAAACGGTGGAACGCGTTGTATTTGCCGGATCCAGGTGATTTTCTCATGCTTAGATGCAAAACCTTATTATATTAGATTTCACCTTACAACTGGTCTGAGATTAGCAATTCTTGAATTCAATTTTATATTGCTAGGAGGTGGATTAGGTTTTTCAAATCCTAGGACAACATCTGGGGTTTTTCCTTTTTCGTCGCTTGAACGACTTTTTTTGCTGAAATTCAGAATGTGTCGAATTTCATGCTGAACTGGAACCAGAAAAATTAAATTGACAGAGTGACGTCTTGATCACCTAAAGCACGAATGTAACCACCATGTCTGAAAGAATTCAAGTTATGCTTTATTAGGCAATACCGTTTGAGGTTTGTCATTGTTTTGAGCATCTAACCTAAACATATTTCAACTGAATTGATCACGATAACTGTGTTCGCGTTGTTTCATTTCTCAGGTTGTTTAAATATTCTGTACTAGTATAAAAGAGATAACAACAACAACAACAACAACCTCGAGCTGATTCTATTTTAGACCAGGTAGACCAACGTCGTCCGGGTTAACCATGCTGAACTGCATCTTGGCATACCGTTGTGAGTAGAAACACGTCCGAATGATACTTGCAGTGACTAATATATGTGCACCGTACTCTGAATCAATTCATGGGGCGAACGAACTCATTGTTCGTGCACTATGTCCTTTATGACCCTTTTGAAATATTGGTAGCCAAATTATTGTTGCTTAACAGTAAATCGATAGTCTCTAAGGTCTGAAGCGCTGAAATGAATTAGACAAACATAGTAATATCTAATAAAATGTATTTTGCACGGATTATTCGGCCGCGTTTTTCTGTCACATCCTGCGATGTTAGGGTACATTTAGCACACCCGCTTTGAATAAACCTCCTTTGTTTCAACCCCACATGAACTCTGCCGTCGTGCTTTTGAACATTTATTATCATTATACTATCACCTCTAATTGATCTGGTTAATTAATAATTTTGTTACGGAACCGCTGGATTAATTTCTCCTACAGCAGTCTTACCGTCTATTCAAAGCTTTTCTTTAACTGCCTCCATGCAATAAAAGAGTTGTGTTTGAGTGACTGACATAAGCCACCTTACTCGACAGAAAATGTACCCGAAAATAGCAGGAGATAAAGCTAGAGACGGAGAGAAAATACCTATATGAGAAAAATCTTTTCCGCACATGCTCCCTTATTTCAAAACTTATCTATGTCATAGATAAAACACGCATTACTCTCCTAATAAATGGTATTGTGTAGTCTCATTCATTTCTGTGCACACTATAAGGAGATAAGCTACTGATATCGTCTCCATTCAGTTTTGTCCGTGCTTATGTAATCGATAAGACTGACTGAAGCAGTATCTAGTTTCACACATGTGTTTTACGAGTTACTATTATTTTTTTCTGAGTAGCAGACTAATTTTCTAGAAGTAATCACTTAGCTTGAAACAATTAGACGAAATCGACATCTATTTAGGTATGGATTCAAGTTCACATCCTTTAAAATCCTATTATCATTCCAGTGCCGGTGGAATCGGAGTGCTCATGAATGTGGATAGGTTGAGTCGTCGATTAGTCCAGCGACTCGGATATCCGGTATTGGTCAGCGGTATCATTGATTCTGCTTGGTTTATTCATACTCCGGCATATCGACCGGCAAAATGTAGCAACGTGTTTGAGTGTCCTGCTGAGGAAGGTATACACCGAGGAATGAGGTACGTGCATCGACGTTTCATCCAGTTTCCTTAGAAAGCTTGTGAGCTCAAAAACGGTCATTCTTTTTGGATTGCCCGTATTGTGTATTTTATTCACATGTAAAGAAATGTGTCATACAGTAGTAGATTACGAAATGACTACTCCGTGATTATCACGAATAAAATACCGCAAATGATGGAATAGAAACTAGGCAAGCTATTTTTAGGTTTCATATTTCATGCATAATTCCAAATTAAACACTTTCTGTTTCAATGTCTGAAAATACCCATTGCATCGTATAGAAGTCCAAATCGGCGAAACAATTGTTTTTCAGTAATTCATTCTCAAGCCATTTACAGATTACATAGTAGATATTAGAGAAAAGATCATGAACAGACATGGAATACACACCAATCACGGGCAGGGGTTTGCCAGTCAAATTATCCTTAGTATGTGATTGGTTTATCTAGACGACGCCTTCTAGGTAACTGGACGGTAGATTCGTGCGGCCTTGGTCAACCTTGGGCCAGGGGAGTTGGAGTGCCCGGATCAAACGCTTTTGGGCGCACAGGTCAGGGGTCAACTTCCTTATTCCGATTGCCTCGGCTATCGCTAGAGTGCGCAACTGAACACCTTTGCATTTGCAATTGAGTAATAGGAGATTAGATTTGTATATAATATGATTCATCATGCAGCTTGAACGCTCAACTCACCATTGAAAACCATGGAAGCACTGTACAGCTGTTTCATCCTTGTTGGGAATCATCAGCAGTGCACATCCACCGAGCCCCCACGGGGACTCGAACCCGGGGTGAACGATTGTGAATCGAACACCTTAACCACAAGGCTATCCGGGCTGGCTCTCAACGGTTTGTTGAACATCTACACTACATGATATAGCACCCTTCCGTCACTGGCTTCGAACGGTAACAACCCGCCTCCCACACAGCGATCGACTCCTATGATGGATGACTTCTCTGTAGGGGCCTAAGTACAACGAAGGCATTCCGTTATGAACAACCTACAGAGCTTGGTTACTATTTGCAATTGAGTAGTAGGAGATTAGATTTGTATATAATATGATTCATCATGCAGCTTGAACGCTCAACTCACCATTGAAAACCATGGAAGCACTGTACAGCTGTTTCATCCTTGTTGGGAATCATCAGCAGTGCACATCCACCGAGCCCCCACGGGGACTCGAACCCGGGGTGAACGATTGTGAATCGAATACCTTAACCACAAGGCTATCCGGGCTGGCTCTCAACGGTTTGTTGCAAATAGTAACCAAGCTCTGTAGGTTGTTCATAACGGAATGCCTTCGTTGTACTTAGGCCCCTACAGAGAAGTCATCCATCATAGGAGTCGATCGCTGTGTGGGAGGCGGGTTGTTACCGTTCGAAGCCAGTGACGGAAGGGTGCTATATCATGTAGTGTAGATGTTCAACCTTTGCATTTGTTTGGGGGGACACGTTAAAGAACTTTGAAAGCTGCTTCTGGATTCATCTGATGTCCAGTGTCTACCAAATGCGCTAAGATTGCGCTATTTGTCGATCCAGTTTGTCCTTGACTCAACCAGCGCGGAAGATGCTCTCTAATCCGAGTTGATAGCTGTCGTGCCGTTCGACCTACACAAGATGCGTCACAAACACATCTGAAAGAGTATACGACCATTGATGAGGTCAGCATCGGCAGTCTATCCTTGTTCTGAATTTGGGTTAGAGGAGCACCTCGAAACACACAACGTAGTGTGGCGGTGTTGAAAGTATTTCGAATTTCTCTCTCCAGTCGACGGCTTAAGATTTCACTAACAATATCGCCTTTAAATGGCAAGCTAATATAAAGATCTTTCTTCCTTACGGTTTTCACGGTGATTTTTGGTACTCTTCCGATAAGATTTCTTTCGATAAACCGATCCGGGTAACTGTTCTCACGTAGGGTGTTTCTTATAAGCATTCATTCGTCATCTAAAGTCTCTGCGGAACAAATTTTCCTTGCTCTGAAGGCCAGGCATTTTACTAAGTCTCGCTTCTGTTGCATACTAACGAAACTGTTGACATTGGGATACCGGCCGCTCCACGTTTGTTTTCGGTGCACATTTTGCTGGATCCGACCGTCCTCCATTCTCGTGAGAGTCACATCGAGAAAAGGTAGTTGATAGTTTATTTCGCGTTCAGTTGTAATGCGTATTGCTTTGTGTGCTCCACTGAATAACGTTTGAACAAAATCTAGGTCAAAATCAACGTCAGCCACGCAAAATACGTCAACCACATAAAGAGAGTAATGTTCAGAGCTGTCAACTGTAGACTTCAGCTTGGTTCTTTCTAACTTTGCTAGGAATGGGTGGGCAAGAAATGGATCTAGTGGTGATCCCATGGCCACACCGTCCCGTTTTCTGTACAAAGTTCCATGAAATAGGAACTGAACATTAAGTGTGCATCGAATCCAGAGCTCGCGCAAACCTTCTAGTGGGAAACTGACGTTCGTGCCATTTCATTCTATGTAGTTTACCATGAATTCGATGGTTTCTGTTAAGGGTACATTCATGAATAGAGACTCGACGTCAAGTGATAACGTTATTTCGTTCTTCATATTGACATCTTTTATTCGCTCTATGAAATCAAATGTGTCCTTAAGACTGTGTATAGCCATATGTTTTTTGATTTGTTCCACTACTTCAGATAACCATCGAGCGACATTGTGGTAGGGTGAATTTGTCATTGATAGGATGGAGCGAATCGGTGTTCCAGGTTTGTGGATCTTGGGGAGTCTGTACATCCTGGGGATTGTAGATCCCGTGGGTCTTAGCTGCTCATACAATTGGTTTGAAACAAAACCCGACACACTTCTATATAATCACTTTTTCTTGATAAGCGGATAGAACCTATAGCTAAGTTTTCAACAACGCTTCTCAGACGATTATGTTCGTGGGTAAGTTGGATTTATTTTGAGCTTTTTGCTCAGCCGGCTGTGTGTAAGTATGGCTGCATGATTATGAAATTGACCCGAAGTTGTAAGCAAACTGGAGATGAATGTTAACCAACAACGGTGGAAAATGTATAGGTCTTACCTTAGATAGGGTTTCGATTACCCGCTTCTCACAGTCATAAACTGAACAAGCTGCCCTTGTTTCAGAATTGAGGCTTTCAGCCACTACGGATTCAGCCGTGGTATGAAATCACTTTTAGGATCTTTTGCTTCAGCCTGGTAAACTCTGCTTTTAAATCAGTCCTGTCCCTCATACTGATCGGGTAATATAGAGTAGTACCAAAAATATTGTGTAAACTTATGCTGTGCACTTTTATAAAAGGATGGCCGTGTGGTTTATTCGTTTGAAAAACTGACCATTGCTAGTAAGCTGCTGGACAGGGCTTGACAAAGGTTGTAGTGTTGCGTCAGAGGTAATCCGAAAAGTAATGCTTTGCCAACGTTACTTTCTAGTCCGCATGTTTGGAATTCATATCCAAATAAGGGAAGATGTCATTAACGGATCCATATTGAGACTTTGTTAGTGACACATCCGTTGAAATTTATATGAAAGAAAAGCTCATTGTGACCCCATTTTCTACGAGAGTTATTCCTCGTGCACGTAACTGCAGTACTCCATGGGTATACTGAGGTAAACCTTTTTATTCTAGACGGTAAGATCTAGAAACTCATGTTTTTCGGAATTCCGGCCAAGAATTGCATAGTGTCAATACAACTCTTCACCAGTCTTCCTACTTATATAATTGAACAGGCCCAGCCAATACAAAACAAAACGTAACTGAACTATCGATTGAACTTTTTGAAAGGTCCCATTCAGGGGCTTGTTCATCCGTGGAAAGCGCATGGTGATAAAAGAGGAGCACTTTGCCAAGTCCCGTCAGTTGTCTGTAGCCAGGGTAAATAACGTTTGTCTCAATCCATGTAGGCAAATAGAAAATCTTTCATGATCGGACAAAACCACAGTATTTTATTGGACAAACAGTGATCACACTCCTGGTGATAAGGCTGTCCAATAGCATGGAAGTTGATTTGATTCAGTTTGACATTCCCCTGTTCCGCGGAAATGCAGCATGGACCTAACTGGGATTCATGTATTTTTTTACTTTTTGACAGTAAATTATCACGCTCCCATTTACGAAATCATTTTTAAAGAATAACTAGGGTTGTGTATTGGGGAACTAAAAGCTTATCAGAGCTGAAAGTCTGTAATTTACGTATTATTATTCATCAAGCAATGTGAACGCCCATTTGACCATTGAAAATCATGAAAGCTCTGTGCAGCTGTTTAAAACTAGTTAGGATTCATCGGTACTGCACTGCGACTGAGCCACCACCGGGATTCGAATCCGGGGTGAATGATGTTGGGTCGAACATCTAACTACCAAGTCATTTAGTCTGGCTGTCAGTGGTGTATTTCACATATATAATACACTTTATAGCTCCCTCTCGCCAGTTACCATGACCACTGGTAGACCATTTCCGCAAAGCGATCAGTTTCTGTACTGGACAGCTTCTCTGTAAGGGCCTGTGCCCAAAGAAGATATTCCGTCTGGCAGCCTACCTAAAAAAATTCATCAAACTCAAGCCTCAAAGCATGATGATGAAGCACTTGGTATTTCATTACTTTCAAGGTTTTATGGAGCGGCGAATAGCCGATAGGATATTGAGAAATACTGAGTACATTTTATTCTACTCTGGCTTGATATTCCGTACAATTCGCCCGTCCGTGGCTTTCCCTGCACTGAACCTGCTGTCAGTAAAGAAGCTTTTATTAGATTGATTCTGTCTATCTCATTTCGGAAGCAATGAACATTCTTCGTGAACTGTGAGTAAGCAATAAATTTTGACATATCCCCTGGAGTCCACTATTTGCATATTTCAACGAGAAATCATTCAGCATTTCAGACGTTGTTATGATTCATCTGTCGGTTACCGTCGCACACGCTTTAACTGATTTTCGGTGTTGATGCGGAGTTGACCTACTTGTTCGAAACCAAGCTTTTGGTCCTACTTCACCGTCCGTCATTGACCGTTTGCATTTTACAATTTCAGATTTTGGAAGGCCCGAATTCCGAAGCGTTGTCGCAAACAACAATCCAAAGGAGAACTGTGGCGTTGTTATCTGGCTCCTTTCATGTACGAATATCTAAAAAGTGAGTCCTACAACTTGACGCGTCTGAGATGAAATACTGTTCAACGATAATCAAGGGTTGCCACAGCGAATTTCGTTATACAGCGCAGAGCGAACAGCTCCCGCCACCTTGTTTTCATAGCTCATAAAATATGTTAACTTACATTATCCTTGCACTAGAAGTCATAGGGGCATTCTTTTGCCTTGCTTCCTCCACGTTCATGATCGGAGCACACATTAGGATGAAGCTCTTCGTAGCTGTAGTGCTTTTCAAAAGTAGATCAAGATCGGGATTCTCTTCTGAAGGGTTAGCATAAAATCATGACCGGTGATGAGACGATTGAGATTTTGCCGAAGCTTGGAGTAACTCACTGGGGAACAATTTCTTTTCTTTTTATTAGCTCCCGTTTACATTGTCCAGAGTCTCTTTGACGAGGCACAGATGCAAATGTCCAAAGTGCCTTTGCTCAATGGTGGAACGTACGAGAAATGGGCCTACATTCAGAAACTGGGCAAACAAGTTGCGCAGAGTTTACAGAACATCAAGTACGCAAGTTTTTAAATAGTAACGAAAACCGATTCCCATGTAAAATGTTCTCGTCTGTAAATCTGAGTAAAAGTGTCAAGTTTTCAAAATCAGAAGTCATAGTGTAGCGGTACCGTGCATTCAGTTAACGGACGTATATTTACGATGAAGTCCTACTGGCGACAAATTCAGTGTGACCCAGACAATCTGCTACTGTGATTGTGGTGAGTAAATACCATAATCCTTCGGCGAAGTGTCCAAAGCCTTTGGTGTGACCTCATGGCTGAACAGGTAGACCGCATGTGGTACTAAAAAGCTCTGACTTTGTGCCCAAACATGGGTTCGAAAGACCCACCGGTGTCAGCGTTCTTGAGTATTCTGAGACAGTTCAACATTTGTTATTCCAGTTAGGAGAAAAAACGGGTGCCAAAATAAATGTGATGTTACATTAAACCAGAAAAATGCCATATGAAGTCCTGTCAGTAGTAGATAAGAATTGCTCACTCATGGTCTACACAGATTCAGCTGACCACTGAGAGTTATGGGAGGCCCTAAACAGCTAGTTTTGTAATATCATTGTGCGATCGTTCTTGTTTGTGCTTCTAGCGGGAAAGTAAAATCCTTTCATGCCTAAGTTAAGAGTTTCCACTCATGTAAAGTCTAATTTAGTTTATGAAAGTTATCACTTAGTGTTAGCAAAATTCTTTATCGCGTAATATTTTTCGCAAGGCCGATCTTTGAATAGAAGGAAAGAAGACAAGGAATAAGAACAGGTTCATTAGCCAAACGACGAAGAACAGAGCGGTCAGAGCTTTTTAAGTAGGTATTTTGTGAGCAATCTCATGATAATTTTCATCAACTTACCAGAATTTTAGTACAACCACAACTTCGATAGAGAATTTCCTCAGTTGGGCGAAGCTTGCAACACTCTGAGGCGAACTTTACGCTCTGTCCTCTTGCACATCAAACGAAACAAGTAGACACAACTTGAAAATCTTATTAAGCACCGATTTCTATCATTTACCTACCTCAGAGTGTGTCGTTCTCTGATGCCGGCAGTGGCTGGACTACCGTAGAAAGCGGTCGTAACTGCATGAGAACCATTTTTTGGGGCTCCAGGATGAAGTCTTCTGAATTACTGTACATAATAAATGGAAACATAGGGATAAATGTCAGCTTGTCTCGACGGACAAAGTTCTCATATTCACAATATTGTCTCATCCGCTTGGCACCTTCATCTGTTTCTCGGTTACCAAATGAGACTTTTCCCGGAATGAACCACTGCACCAAGTGCATAGGTTTTGGTTGTTTAAAACCAATCTTAACCTGGAACGTTACCTCACCGAAAATAAATGGATTCGTTATTGCATGTCGGAGAAAATGATATGATTTATTCCAGAGACGATGAGTACCATCGATATGTAGTTCTAGTGATAGTGCAATCGGGCCATGAAAAGCAGTAAGCAAGGGTACAACCCGAACAAACTACAGGACTAAAACCATAATTCTCGGGGCATAATTTATCATCGACCTTTGATTTGGAGCGCTCCTAAAATATCACACTTTTGTCCCTGTTTTCAGAGGTGTCTTCGCACCTTCTTGTATTGACCACGAAATTTTGACAAAAAAGTGAGTAACAGAAAACTTTTCGCTTACCCCCGTTGGTTATAGTATTCCTTGTTATGATATCAGCCTTTCATAGCCTTTTGAAATGGGAATTGTGAACATAACGAAATTGATTTAGGCTTCAATGAATTGTTTTAACTGATGCAATATGCATTAGAAAAGGTGTAATGAATGAAAATGAGGACTTTAGAAGTTATCCTGGTACTCACCGGTATGACAGAAGGGTAGGGAAAGATTATCTTTCTTGCTGCCCGGATTCAGTAGTGCGGATAAAAAAAATGTTTATCATCGATATGACCCAGCTTACCAAGACAGCTAGTGACACTTCCACAAACTGGCTGACTGTTGGGAAACTTACTGCACCTCTTTTGTTCACTACGTATCCATTATGTTTGTTTTCATACTGACGTTATAGTTTTTTTTATATTTCCGAATAGGCTGTTTAGTTGTTAGGGCTCTCTGTGAGTTGTCACGTCTAAATACACTTCAGTTGAGAAAAGATATTCAAGTCTAAAAATTTTGGTAGCTATTATAAGGATTATCGCTGTTTTCAACGAATACTGTTGTCTTTTTGCTTTGTGACGTTTAAGATTGTCCATATTACTGACAGGGTGTGTCTCTTACATAACTGTGCGTCGTCGATCCAGCGTTGGTCACAAATATGCACGTACCTGCGATTGTTTACACGTATGACTGGGAGCACTGGCTGTCACCCGTGTATTTCGATCTGCCGCATGATCAGTGATCTTGAAGTGCATTTGAAGCTGTCTAATGACTGTGACTATACCACATATAAGTTTATCATTGAAAGGTGCAAGCGCTTGACTGACTACGCTTGTGACCATATACCTTTGTAATATAACATCAGCCTTTTGGGATTGCTCCTAGCGTAACAATTTACTGCTTTAAACCTCTTTCCACTCATTGTTTCTATCTACAGTAACTGGGTTCACAAAGCAATCGGAAAAGTTGGTCTAGTAGATGCTTTACAAGCCTGGGACAGACAGCTGGTCAGGTAAGCGTTTGTCGGATAGAAAAATCAAACTATTATCTCCCTGTATTTGCAGGTGACGATGACGCCATTCTCTCTGTTGCTTTTTTATGGTCAAAAGAATAAGACGCACACGTATTACTCGGTGATGGGGCTTTGAGACCGCAGGTCATCTTTGTTCCAGTTCATCAGTGAACATAGCATATGGATCATTAACAGCATGATTTTTCTTAAAAATGTAAATAGCTTAACTATAGTCTGAGATTTTATGATGAACAGTGGGTATTTTCAAGGTGCTCAAACTGACAACTGGCTAATCACTGATTGACTGAAAACTAGCCAGAAGATGACACTGAGTGACCAACATGTGGCTCGAAAGTAACACAATTTGGTCAGCTGGTGTACCAAAACAAGGCTGCCATCTTTAAAGCACCTTAGAACCGCCACACATTTATCGGCTAACTGCACGGTTCAAACACGGAGTTCGACCAACTGACCAAAACTAGTGGTCACTTTTCTATCACTTAATTGGCCATCATGTTACTTGGGTTATTGCTAAATATCTCATACACTGGAAAGACTAAGTGTGAATTAGTTTCTTCCCGAACTGCCGAGCAGATTCTTCCTAGCAAAAAGTGATGAAATGATGGCAAGCACATTTGGAGAATAGTGTTTCAGTTGGTGGCTCAGTAGCAAACTTGTGTTCGATTGAGGGGTCACCAGAGACAAAAGGTTCGTTGGCTTCTAGAGCGTGACCTTCAAATCAAGGCCATGTGGGCCAAGTCCCGTGAATTCCCATTCTATTTTTCACAGCATGTGTTATTGGCTTCAGGAGCCTGAATCCTATAAGTAATGGAAAATCCACTTGTACTTTTGGCATCCAGAAGTTCAGCACCGTGAGACGGGAATGAACCCGCGACTTTCCGCTTACCGGGAAGATGCTCTACCAGCTGAGCCATGACTGTAAGCTAGTCCAGTGTGAATAACGAAAGTGAATACCCAGTGATACTCAAGCCACTATTCCCGTGATACACAGTAACTGTTCTGGTTTTAAATACTGAACGAGCCTCGTCGGTCACCTCCCAATGGAATGAGGATAACACAGCTAAATTCTATCCAACGGGCTTTTAAATATATCCACACAAGGCATTATTGGTACGAGGAGCCCGATTCTTAAGGATAACGGAAAATCCACTTGCGTTTTTCGCGTTTATAGGCACAAAGCTGCTCGATGGTAGAGGAAGGCATATTATAAGCTAGAAAAGTCTCCAACTTTAGTGAAGAAGGGAGAGGGATAACTTTTTAGGTGCCATAGGGCCCATATCTCTATAATAGACATGGCTTGGAAACTTTCCCTAGGAAATGGTGTCCTTTCGTATTATCCACGTAAAACTTAGAGTCACAACCAGATGTAGCGGGTAAAAACCGAACAGATCTGACGTAAAGATAAAATGGCCGACCAAGAGTATTGCATTTATCTGCTGACTATATTTTCCACTGAATTTTTGGAAGCAATTTCGAACTAGGGAGAGGCAAAGTTAGCCTCCCCAGTTTTTAACCGAGAACAAACGTGATCAGTCGGTAAAGTTACCGCGAAATTTATATGGCTACTTCAATCATTTTGGTTTTCGATTTAACCCCTTACTGAGCATGGGAAAGAAGCCCTTGAGTGGAAACAAGGAGGAACGGGTAGGTGAGCATTTGCTTTCGGTGATTTCTCTATCAATCCATTGTAATCACATTATTAGACAAACAACTAAGGGAGCACGTGTATCCAGTCAGTCAGCCAGTCAGTCAGTCAAACAGTTTTTCAGTCGAGTGTTCAGCCGGCCAACCTATTGCTCACAAAAGAAATTGGCCCAAGCATTTGAACTTATGCTGCATATCTAATGGAGCGTGGAATATCTAGGGATTTCATGACTAGGCTGGCGGACTGCACACTTAAAAAGCTGAATTAAGACAATGAGAAAACGGGCGAGCTGACTTATTTCTAACCAAAAAATGACACAATTCGAACATTATGGCACAGTTTCTTATGGGAACATATGTGCAAAAAGGTCATCGCATAGTGTATGTCATGCGATCTTTCATAGGTCATTCGTGCCCGAAACCAACCAACTTGAGTCACTTCAGAAAGTCTAAAGATTAAATAAGGCCACTCACAGTTATGCAGATCGCATTCGAGTACCACTTGAAAGTGGATATCTGTATTCTGTTGTCTACTTGTAACTAAGCGCAATCCTTAAATGTTCAAACACCCTAACGGGGACCGAAATCTCATACGTGATGTGCCATTTAGCGGTATGGATGTGTCAGAAAGGTCTGGTTACCGTACTCTAGATCGTGGTCGCTAGATAACCTCAAGTGGCCACTAAACGAAAGCCACAGACTACTAAATGACGGGAAAACGTGCTGTTTACTTGTAACTTAGCGAACTTTGTGAATGTTAGCAGTAAAAATAAGTGTCCCAATCCCCAAAGTACGGGACAAAGTTGTCCACATTAGACTAACCTTCAACGGTGATCACCTAATGAACCATGTGCATTACCAACAAATTCACCCATGAACCTCGTATCCGGAGACACACAATTATGCATCCCTCCAATCATCCGAAGGATGAGTCCGGACTACCGTAGAACTAGTCATCGGTTTGTTCTGATGACCTAAGTGTCCACACAAATGCAGGTGGACTGATACTCTATACGTGAGACGGAGTTCAGGTCAAATCCGCAGTTGACTTGTAAGATCGATGATGCAAAACAGATCCAGTATTCCTCTGGTCTAAATCTAGGCTCATCTGTAGCCATCCATCGGAGGACAGCCAAACACGAAATTGATCCTATTTTGTTTTCCAAACTCGTATTACATGAAGCCTATGCTAACCAGAGTGGGCAACCCTTTTGTTGGGTCACAGAAACTGCTGACTGTCAGTCCATGCACTATGGAGGTAACCATCATTCATCATTGTAAAAATTTAATACTTCACGTCCACGCATCGTAGTCGCCAGCACAATCTAGTTTGAAAGTCCCAACGTTTTACGTAGACCGTCGAAAAGAGCAAACCAGATAATAACATCTCACAATATTTGCCTTCTTTCTGCACTTACCAGTTGGATAAAAGGTACTCAGTTTCCAACTGTTAAAAAGCCACAATGAAAGCAGTGGTTCTAAGAACATTTTTTTACGTCAGCCACTCCGTGTTGTTGCACATTTCCTTCTGGCTAGACTGCAGTTTTAAGCATGCATCGGCAACAGCCACGTTATTAGGCTGAGTAAACGAGGGGTGATCAGCTGGCCCACTTTCTGGATTTTTTCTCTGTACGTTTGTAGAGTCGATATTCCAATTCGATTGCACAATTACCCCCGGAAAATACCCATGGCTGTGTACTGTTTATCTTGTTCCAGAGAATGGACTAGGGAACGAATGACTTTACGGTCAATGCGAAACCCTTACCCTATTGCAAACCTTCGCAGCGCGTACAGGTCAACAACAAGTCAGTCATATCCCTCTGATTTGTGGCGACCGGATAATATGAAATTTACCAAAAATTCCACTCTACTATTTCTTTCGCGTTTGGTTTTTATGTTAAATCAACGAGTTAGAAGACGACGCCATTTGACTGAGATTCCATTGCCGAAAAACAACTCAGCCGCTGGTTCGCCCAAAGTTGCCTCTCTTCAGGACACACCAGCGAGACGACGGTCAGCCAGGAGTACAATAGACACGCACTATACCTCCAGTCCAACATCACTTACCATGACAAGACAGCCTAATTTGCTTTCGATAAATCCAAGCCAGCATCCGTACATGTGGTACTTGAACCGAATGCCTCTAGCATCCAGTATTCCATCCTATTTCACCGCCAATGATTACAATATCTACCACGTGATCGATTCATGCGGCCTAATTTCCGGTCAAGGAGATCGAGGCGGATATCTATGCAAATCGGACCGAATAAACGAGACCACCAGGATCGGAAGACGTTCACTAAATACGCATTCGCCTTCCCCACCAGAATTCGACCACCTAATACCCCAGTGCAATCCCACGTGCGGCTTTCTGTCCAACCCACAAAGGATGAAACTTGTTGATGTTCTTGCATTGTACGAGGTGAACACAGAATTGTTGGCCAGTATTTTGGGGCTGACTACAAGCGAGCTGAAAAATTTGGATTCTGAACAACAAATGCAAATGTTGTTTTGTGGAAACGGTCAACTAACACGTCAAACTCGTAGTTCGGTTTCGCCTCGACATTCAGCTGACTTCCCTGCTCGCTCTTGGACACCTTCTGTCACCACAAACCAGTCAGTATCGACGAAATCACAACACCAGATCGCTAGGTAACTGCACCAAGTTCAAGTACCTAACATTTGTACAAAGTCATTTCTCATCCCTCATTCCGCTTTAAAGGTGATACATAGCATAAATGGTACCTCACATCTTTGTCTTTATTTTTCTCCCATTCTCTCAAAGGCTACTCTTCACTTCCTTCGAGTACCTATGTTTGCTCATTTTCTCTTCAAAGGATCATCTATCGTCCCTCATTGCCCTCTTGTATAGTGCTCATGGGCTCTTTTCTTTCACATCAAGTGAACTGGAACACATCAGTCATATCTGTCAGTCAGAATCAAACTTTCTTTGGTTTACGAGCGTTCCCAGAACATGCATTTCCGGTTTTTCTTTCCGAGTCTCACATTCTTGACACGTGCACTGACTCTGGTCATTGAATATGAACCTGACAATATTAAAAATGATCTTTCGTTCTCGAAGATTAAACATCTGGACTACCTCATTTAAATCATTGTAAAGAATAGTCATACGAAATGTGGATACCTCTATATATGCACATATATTCACAAGTATTTACTGTTTCTGAAAAAATATGAACAGAAAACCAAGGTTATGATTTTGCTTTACCGATTTTACTTTAAACAGCTTTCTTTCAAACCTGGACAACAACGGGGCATTTTTGGAGTCAACTTTCTCATTGAGTCCGTATGAAAACACCAAGACATCATGAACATCTTCATCGCGCTAGGGAGACTGTGAAGCCTAAATTACAAGGGACATAAAGAACTGAATTTTTAGAGCGCCTTGGTAGATATGCAGTCACTGAATTACTCGGAATGAAGTCACAACGCATTTGAACTAACAACACAATGTACTAGGTTTTTTACTGTACAAAGTCTGGTATTTCTGAGAGCAGATATTGTATACTGGAAAACATACTACCAGCTGTAGAATCGTAATCAAAGTGGCTGGTTCAAATACGTATGTCAAATGCTGTCACTAGATGAACACGCCGACGGTATGTTTGTGTGACAAGGTATCCTCAACTGCACAAGAACACTAATCAAACAATGTAGGTAAGTTTTCTATTTGCCTAGATGGGACTATCATGTCGCTGACAAGTGCAGAATGATATCACAGCAGGTCACTTAAATTAAATCTAATTATAATTTCGAATGGACTGGATGTGAGGGTATTATCTTACACATCGCCGATAGACGGCTCAGTTTCATCAACAGACAGCACTCCATTGCCTGTCTAAAACCGATGGCAAAGCCTGAGCCACTAAAACGGATCGATGGCCCAATCAGTTCGTGACAGAACGGAGCGAAGTCAGCCAAACAGCCGTCAACAGTTATTCTGACCTGAAAGGACGAAATCTGACAGTCGGTTTCGTTACTAAGGCGTAAGTCAGAAGACCTGTTTAGGGAAAATATTCACAACCAATGCGCTTCGCACAATATTTTGACCGTGACTGCCTGGCATCAGGTATTAAAAGTCTATTTCGTGTTATCAAAATTAGCTAATTCGGAAGCACAGAAGTTGACTTCCCAGAACTAGTAATGGGCCACAGAACACTTTATGCTCGTGTATATGACATTCTGTAAAGCTATTTGTCTTGAATGGACTAGCATCGCCACCTTGTACATAAAATTCAACCAACTAACGGGAGAGGCAAATATGAAAACCTGTGTGATGATTGATCGGGTATTCATTTGATGCATTCCGAAAGACTGCTCATTTAGGTAAATGAAGATTGATAGGTCCGTAGGAATGCAAAATATGAGCACTAACAATTTTTTCCTCCTGCTTTATACATTGAGTAGGCTCTGTAAAACCGTAAGTAGGTCTAATAAACGGAGATGTCAAGCCTCTGATGACCTTTATCCAAAGCTGGACATGAAATTTCATGGTACATATTCATCACCTACTTTGGATGAGGGACAAGGTGGCTACTAACATGTTTTGTTTCAATTACCGGCGCTCCACAACGTTGACTGTGGCAGAGGAACTTCGTCAAGACCAAACTAATGCAAAAGATGGTCTCGGCATTGTTGGAAGGTGTGCTTGGGAATAATTCAAAGTAAACTACTATTACGGTGAAAAATGCAGAGAAAAATGACTTACTTTTTGCTAGAATCTACTTGTCCAATTGTTATCCACTGAAGCCGTCTAACTTAAAACTTTGAACAAGTTATAGCGAATGTTACTGCAAAGACGGAACACTTAAATATGTAGGGCACAGATAGTTCACAATGACTAGTTAGTATATGCACCTCCATTTTTGTTCTATTGAAGTGCAAACAGCACCTTCTCCGACATCTTGTCAGTCGAACAAGTAAAAATCTCATTTCATGCAAAATCACTCAATTGCTTTAGCCGGTAGAATGCATGTATGAACAAAGAACAATTAGCTTAGAAGAATATTCCAGGGATAAAAGGAAGCTTGCAGTTTGCACTGAAAAATACAGGCTTACTAACATTTTTGCTAAAATAGAATTGTTCATTGGAGCAGTCGAAGAAGTATGTTCCATAGTCTCAAAGACTCCTACTGCTCTAACATAGATAACCAAAATTATCCAGGTAGGGCAGAGTCCATGGAGACAAACGACCATCGAACTGACCGGCAGTGGCAGAACTTAAATCTCAGACCTTCGAGGTGGTTGATAAACCTTCTAAACTACTCGGCCGCCACCAGTTACAGGTAACTTGCTCCATGAACTTCTAATGACAAGTGTGAAAGATGTTATTGGGCACAATTTCCCTGAAATTTGTCTGAACACATATTTTGTGATCAGAGGAAGGATCTTTGTGAACGTTATAGATTAATTAACCGTCCTAACCTCACATTTGGTAAGCCAAATATATCAATATGAAAAACGATTTTGTTAGAGAATAGAGCGAGACAAACTGGCCTATTTGGATTTTGAGACTGTGAGGAACAGGTCTAGAGCAGCCCTTTAGAATCTCTTTGATCCATAACATCAGGCGAAAAAAGCGCCTTCAGATTGGACTACAGGTTAATTAAGATTGCGCGGAAAGGTATTCGTCACTGTTACTTGGAGACAGCTGCAGCATTTGCATTTGCACTTCATTTTGTCGAATCAATCCTCCAATCCTGATCATGACTCTACATCGTCTAACAAACAAAAAGCTAATCGCCACGTGATTTGATAACCTTACTGCAAATGATAGAACATGAACAAGGCTGACATGGCTCCAAATCAATTTAATGCCTCTGTAAGCGATAGGTTCATTTGAATATAAACTGTGAACAAAGCTCATTCTTTCTTGAGAAGGTGTTTCTCTCTACTTTTCTCACTGACCGAACTGCACAGTGGATGCAGCTTACGGTAGACGTCTTGACTGGCGCTTCTAACTCCTATGACCTTTAACCCCGTTTCGAAATAGTCGTTTGCGTCAGTTTTGCTGGCATAGTTTACAAGCGGTTGAGTATACTGTTTAGCTTGGGCCGATTCGAACCCGCGGAGGGGTCACCGTTGAGGTGCATTTTATATTTCTGTAATATTTATGAAGATGTACATGAAAAACTGCACTTGAATACAATCTGGCTTTTGCCTTCTTTGGGACTTGTTTGTTACCATTCACAGCTGATGTGCAAGAAAATGAATGATCTAAAATATGAATTTATCAAAAAGCAAGCTTCTAAGTCATGTCGCGTTTTTGCGATAACTAAGGCAGATATATGAAGAACTTCTTCGCCAGCCTTGAAACATAAACTGCTATGTGCATCCTAGTTACATCGTTGATAACAGGAATCCGATCGTCTTGTTCAAAACACCTATGATCTTGGTAGTACTGCCTCACACCGAGTGGTGAAATAACCGGAGAACAGCGGTTCATATTAATCAATTAGTGTTGTGAAATGGTGATTCAAATACTTCGAACTATCAATTAGCCTTGGTTGGAGCATTCATCTAGCATATTCTCAAAGACATCACAACTGAATGTGAAAGATAATGAATGAGACCAGAAAACTGGTTCATTTATCGATGATACTTGCAGCCACTTAATCTTAAACAGTGAATTGTCTAAGGTCCAACGTGTAACCTCGAAGGCAAGCTGATGGACGGTCAATGACTTCGACCACTGCAATATAGAGCAAGCTTAATCTCTCACAAGGAACTATTAAAGGTAGAAGAAGATGAGCTCCATTATTTGGTGGCTAATACAACCCATATGTGTTAAAAGTCAGTTCTTCGGGAAATGCTACCACTATATTGTTACAGCGTGCAACAAGGAAATCTCGATTATTGTTAATTGTCCAGTGTTTTATAAAGCCTTTTGCGCCAATCAGATTGCTCGATTTGCAATGAGCCAAACAACAGTCACTTTCTGACTAGTCAGGAAAAGCCATTGATGTGGTAAAACAAAAACATAGCCAACACAATCTGTATTGTGCGCGACAACACTACCGGGAACCCATCGAACGTTCGCTGCCTGTAGGGCTGTGATGTCCTGCGCGGTACCTCATCCATCTAACTATTCCGATAGCGCCTAAACTCTGTGCGGAAGTGGATAAAATTGACAGGTTTTTAAACATTTGGTCCATGAGATTGCCCACAAAGGACACCAGCTGTTATTGAAAGGACCTTAGCTCTCCGTCAGGTACATGTCCATCCCAAACCTCCTAAGGGCAGGCAGCCATCTGGCTTCAAAACCTTTCTCGTTCTTCTACTTCGTCAAAACGTCAGCGATTTGAACTGAATAGCCTAAGTAGTCTCATGGTCATGGTCACAAGACGCTGGAGAGCTATTACAGTCCCCATGGGTGAGGTAAAAGTGAAATGCGTAGGCCTTTGATCGGAGTAGAGGTACTAGACAGAGCATTATAAAGTAGAGGGGTGGGATGGGGGGTGGGAGAAGAAGTAGTTAAGGTCTTCACTGCGTGGGTGTGGTGAGGCGAGTTAAACTCTAACCACCAAAAGGGATAATCGATGGTGGGCTTTTCGCGTTCTATCGGCTGTGTTTGGCTTCCTATCTTGACGAGAGTAGCTGAACAGCCTGGACTGTAGTCCCATGTGTGCACTTAGTTCATGGTTTAGTGGGCGAGCGTCGATTACCTCTGCAGTGACTGCGGGAGGATAAAACACGCGTGAACAACTGATACCCTAAACATTTGTCAGAGCAGCTTTGTTGTGATCGAATTTACCCAAGGTACAAAACTCCCCGACTATGTGAACCGAATATTTGTGGGAATTTCAGCGAAATATCCCCCGGTGACAACACTCCGTCGATAACCTTCCCAATGAACAGCACTATGAGTTTGCTGAATTCGTAGGTCAGATCCGTGCACGCCGCCTTTGGACTGTTTATAAAAAATTTGGCTCATAGCATTATTTCGGTAAAACAACAAATTACATTTAAAAAATCTCAGTTCAAATGGAAGCTGTTTCACTTGGATGGAGTTTTTGCTGTACTTTAAAGCGAGACCACTAACTTGAACTGGAAGCGTGGTTCAGGAACCTGATATGTTGGAAATGGATTTCAAAAGATTTAAAATCGAGCTCGTAAGAAGCTGCTACTGATTCCTTAAAGTGGTTTTCGCAAACCGAGGTTTTCCCACCCGGCAAAATATGACTGCTCCGAAGGAACTACGAAAAATAATGATATACCGGACTCTAAAACCGAGTAAAATATCTGACTTAGGTTTGATAGACAAACATTATTAGTTCAAAAACTTTCGCGCTGATTAAGGACCCCACTCGAGTCTTTACATGTCACACAGGAAAAAAAGATGAAACTGAGAAAACGTATAACAGACTGGCTGGATGCTTAAGAAAATCGAAAGACCGGAGATACTTAAAAGATGCTACATGTGAAAGACTGAAACCAAGTGTTTCGATCGTTCCATGTCCTTATGGCCCGTTCAAATTCCCCAAAGGGGAGCTTCCTATTTGATCAGTTTTTGCCGAGATCAAAGCAAAATACTAAGCAAAATCTCAAGGACCAGCAAAACTACTGAGACCAGTTAGCACATAACTTTTTAGGTACAATCTGAGAGACACTTTCGCATTTGTTTCCGCCATACGAGATTTAAATATGAATAAGAAGACTATGCTCCTAAAGTATCCGATCCCAGATCCGCTCGGAGTGTATATAATAACGACGCTTCAAAGGATACGTTATAAGTAAGTGTTTATTTTACGGTAACATAGCTCTATCGGAAAAGAAGGTTGTCAGTCGAAGTTTTGGTTACCGCGGGTAACCTTTCCCAAGACCAGTATGCAACCGATTGCAGACTCGAGTTTCGCTCTTGTTAGAGCTCATCAGTGGTGCGTATCCTCCGCCACACTCAGGGTTTGAACCCGGACCCTTCCATCTCGAAGGCGTGTGAGCTACTACTGCCCCACCCCGCTCCCGTCTGGTGCTCCCGAGTGCAGGTTGGTCGGATGACCTGAGATCTGCGCGTGAAAAGTGGAGTCCAAACAAAGATTAAACAATCCTACACTACTCGCAAATAATTGCGTGATATGTACACTAGTAAGCACCTGAACTTAGTCGTCAGACTCACGTACAACGCGGACGAACAGGTAGTCGATTTCAGAACCACTCGGATAATAACGTTGCCGACTAAAGAGATACTAGCTTCCTGTGCTAAATCAAATTTGATTTATCATTTCCAGTATGGTGATTCCGCTGCCTGCATGGGCAGAATAGGGAGGCGGCTACGTCATAGCATTGCCGAACATATCTCGGTGTGGTTAAGGGAGGCAGTGAGTCAAAACTCCATAAAAGGGACGGCACCAAAGGAACGAAAATATCCCAAATGGTCGACCAAGCAATACTTTTGAGAGAACATTCATTGCTTCATTCCACCAGACTCATCTGAATTTATATAATGTGACAACAATCGACGACTGCTCACATGTGTAGGAACACTGGCCATTCACAATCAAAACTCAGATCTATGTAAGCAGCATGAAAAATTCATCTTTTTAGCTCCGCCTTGGTAACAAACATTCTTTAGTTGTTCACAAATTTACTCTTAATGTTCGGTTTTATCTACTATTTAAACAATACCTAGTGCGTCTTATGGGTACGAGGATAGTGAATTTCATAGTTGGAAATTCACTGGTTTTTTCACGTTCAAAATTCCAACGCCGCGAGACGGATACACGGTGCAAACCACAGTTTCAGTTTCCCTATTCAGATTGTATTGTTTCCAAGGGATTTAGAATAATATGATTCGATTTTTCATAACTTCGTAGTCAAAAAGTTATTGTAAAGCCGTGGATTGTTGGACTGGTGAAAGAATGAACGGTATGACACGTAAATTCAATAAAAAGTACACGTAAGCTTTGCATGCTCTACTTTGGATTGAGGAAATTAGTTATCGCTACCAGTAGATTTGCCATTAGTAAGATTTTGTTCCCGGTCGGTCTGGAAAGAGAATTACAAAGATTTTTCAAACAGCACCGAGCATTCGCAATCTTGTGGCACACGGATACGGGGTTCGTATTGCACAACCGATTTGGTGGATATTGCCAGTTGAGAACCATCTGGAAGAAAACAGTTCAAACAAGTAGTCCAAAAGAATGCATTGTACCAAGGTGACACAAAAGTGTGAGCATAATAAAAGCGTGTTTCAGTTGTTCTGGTTTTGTTTCATATCTTCTAGAATAATTTATCTCAAAAGGCCAAATACAGAGAAACGACTCCACATAAAATCATGCTAATGACCGAGTTATAGGACCGTTCCGCACAATAACTCTTGCCAGTTCGTTGGTGGCTCTTATGACCTTTTAGTAGGATACACAAAGGATAAAAAAGTAAAATACATTTGGAACAATCTTTTTTTGAGTTTTCCTTTCCAGTTTATTTCCAGAATGAGACCTATGTCAGTGGGTAAGTCAAGTTTAAAAAGTGTATCAACAGGCTCGCGTGACATGTGTATTATGTATTGCAATATTATTCGATTGATCTTTCCACCAACTAACGTCCTCCCATGACCAATAATTTTTCCATAAAAATCACTGTGCTAGCTAGAAGGTTTCGTAGATTCAATAATATTTTTAAAAACGTCCATATTTGAACGGTCTTCAGAATCTTCTTCCACCAACGTCAGACATTAGAAGGAACAGATAAGTTCAACATTCATGATAATAATATACCGGCAATTTGTAAAATAAATGAACTTTGCATGCTTACTGAATACTAATCAATCTGAAAAAATGTATCCACATGACGCCATTTGAAATAGGTGAATACCGGAAAAACCCCTCTTTTCTCTCTCTCTCTCTCTCTCTCTCTCTCTCTATATATATATATATATATATATATATATATATATATATATATATATATATTCACTCACGTTTGACAACGAGTCCTAGTTTGGATCGAAACGTCACAATAAACGTTTTACAACTCAGCGTACGCCTTGACTTCTCTATAAAATATATATATATATATATATATATATATATATATATATATATATATATATAGGGCCCACTGAGAACCCGTAAACAGTGTGCAAGGCAGAATTTAGCAGATGAACTGGGGATTATTGCAATAGGGATTCAATAAAAACGTGACAGTGAACGCTCAATTGAATGAAGACCAAGAAGGAATTGACGCCGGTCATCAGCGTATGGGTATTGATGGTTCCCTTTCCAAAAATAGGTCCAGTAAGGGAAAATGATGATGATGACGAGTGGCGAGACAGCAGCTGTCTCTCGTGAAAAGGCACGGTACAGATTCGTAGCCACGCACGAGGATGAGTCTCAGCCAATCAAGATCACAGCGTCTGGGTACGAAAAAAGCTCCGTGCTATTAGTCATCTTCGAGTTTATCAAATATCTTCTCCGATTAAACATATTTATGCCGACCATCTCTGCAATACATCGAATGTATTGTTTCCCAGACTTGGTTACCTTGCTGCTTTCGTTCACGCAGTTCTGAGGGGTAAAATAAATATATCGAGGAAATTCAGTCCCACATAAATACACCTTCATGACTCAGATGATGAAGAAGACGAAAATGATGACGATGGCGATGAAGTCAATGATCATGAGGCAGACGATGTTATTTCGGATGCAGATAATGATTGGATAAAGCTGATGATGATTGCGAAGAAGATAAAGTAGAAAATAGGAAAGATGCTGATTCCGAAGGAGATTATCACAATGTTAAAGAAGGTGGATTACAAAGATGTTGGTGACGATGATGATATTCATGATCACGATCATGATCATGATGATGAACCTGATGATGGTGATGTTGATGATGACGATGGATATATTGATGAGTTGCATGATGATGATGATGGTGATGATGATTGGGATGTTGATGACAATGATTGGTGTGATGATGATGAATGAAAAGAATATGATGTGGATGATGATGGAGATGGATATGAAGATGTTGTAGACGATGATTATGATGATGATGAAAATGATATCGATGATGATGACGATGCCAATGTTGATTGCGATGATGATGATGATGATGATGATGAGAATGATGATGATGAGGATGATGATTCGGATGACGATAATGAAGATGATGATTGTGGAGACGATGATGAAAATAATAGCGATGATGATAAATATGATGCCGACGGGGATGATGGGGATGATGAATCGGTTGATGATAAAGCTGATTTGATTAACGATCATCATGATGATGGTGAGAATGATGGTGACGATGATTTGCGTGATAGGGATTATGGAAAAGAAGAAGAGGATGATGTAGATGATGATGGGGATGGATATGATTGTGTTGACGATGATGATGATGATGATGATGATGCTAATGTTGTTTGTAATGATGATCAGGAGGATGATTCGGGTGATGATGATGATGATGATGATGATGATGGTGGAGACAATGATGAAAACAGTAGTGATGAAGAGGACTGCGGTGACGAAGATGAGGATGGTGATGAAACCAGCTACAAAGAAAGAAAATCATTATGAAAGTGATAGAGATGTTGATGACGACGACGATGATGATGATGATGATGATGATTATTATTATTATTATTATTATTATTATATTCTGGATGTTTTTTCGGATGATGGTCATCATGATTCGGTCGTTGGTCATGTGGCCGATTGTGTTGATGTTGTCGTTTATTCGGATTTCATTTTTTATGCTGAGTTTTTTGTTATTTTGATTATCGTGGTCATAATCATGTTTATTGTTTTCTTGTTAACGATGAGTAGATAATCTGAGTGAGGTTGTTCAGTCTGTTGAAGTGGATTTTTCTGAGGTGACGATGATGATGATGATGATAGTGCCTTTGATTTCTATGTTTGTTTTTCTTCCGTCGTTTGACGATTTGATCATCGTGAAGGTGATTTTGACCGTGAAAGTTATCGATTCCAGCCGGTCATTATCCGTACCCATTCCTCATTCAAAACCGTCTGGTCGTTTAGCAATATCCTATTGTTTTGCCTTAGTTTCGGTCATTATAATACATTGTACCACTTACGGAGATGCAAATGATGATATTCTTCGGAGATTGTTTTGCTTATAGATCCAATTTAACCGTGAAAAATATAAAACCACATCTGTTTGATCTCCGTAGGTGAAAGTTAACCATTTTTCATAAGCATGGTTGGAAATCTTAAGTAGGTGACTTATGGCCATAGCAGTATAGTAACATTTTAGGTGTGTCCCTTGGATACCATCATGCTATTTAAAATTCAGCTCAAGAACAATGAAGGGAACGGAGCTTGGAAGAAAGCTTAGATGGACATAAACAGTAGGTTTTACTGGGCCTTTCTTCATTGGGAGATGGGACTAGAAGCCAATTGTCCTAAAATTAATGTGAACGGGGAGATTAAAACTCAGGTTATTCAAGGTAATTCTATTCAACACTCAGCTCAATATATATATATATATATATATATATATATATATATGAAGCGCAAAATCAGCTTGAAGTTCTAACGTCGGAGGATAACTCTTGAAAACTTCCTATCAGTATCTTTAGTTATTACAAATCAAGTAACTATTCGGGTACGGGTGTTACAATCGCTGTCCATTCTAATCTAGCTTTTATGTTTATTAGGATTTACATTACTTCCGAAAAATCCAATACAATGTACGGGCAATTCGAGGACGAAAGAAAACCTACCACACATTCATAACAGTTGCTTCTAGTTAATGTAACTGATGGTGTAACCACTGAACAACCGGTGCAGACATAACAAGTGTATCTTCTTAACTGCGCCAGTTGAGGTTGGAAGTTCGGTAGCTCGAAGAACATCGGTTTGGCAAATTCGTGAAATTGATGCATAACTTCCGGTAGATTCTTATTCGGCTTCATTGTGAGCCATTTTGTGATATTAACTGTTCCATCTCTCACTGCTACACACCAAACTGGATTTTGTGCACGAAATATAAACCCCAAAAAAAGAATGAGACACTTCAGTTGCATGGGCGAATCGAATCCAATCAGAAAAGTTATCAAGACGTTCTCGGAAATGATGCGTTGCTGCAGAACATATTCAATTGGTCACGTGCCAAATGATTTCGATCAATTTTGCATGGATCATGTGAAGAAGGTTGCACTGCGGTTACTTGCACATTTCGCATATTTTACCATATCCTAATTGCACTGCACATAAAGTTTTATTGATTTATCAAATTGATACGTTTTCAAAGCAGCCGCAAGCGGTTACCGGGGATCTTTCTCTCTCTGCTGCTTATGTGCCTCCTGAGAAATTTGGCAATAAAAACCAAACTCATGCAATCCCAAACTCCTTTTTGAGCGCATCTTCAGCTACTTGACAGCCAACGCTGGAGTTATTAGGATCCATTCAAACGACGTACGACCGCCTGATCGAAAGCTGTATTGAATCAAACATGAGGAGCGATTCGATGCAGCGATTTTGATATCGATTTACTGAAAGTGGTGAACAAACGGTGAGTCACTTTGTTCTACTCCAATTACACTTTATTTCTGTACACTACCATTTTTTTACCATACTTCATTTTCGTCTCCTTCCTATATCGAGCCCCAGCAGTACAATTCTCCCTAACTGATTTCCGAATGAATTAAACTCTGTTAAGCAAATTGAAAATCTTGAACATAGAAGCATGATAAAATCCTAAATACCAAAGGAAAAGGACATATAGATGGATGGATGGACCGACAGTAAGGTGATGTGTTCGTATTTTAATTACAAGCTTGATGGTTCTAAATAAACTATGAATTCATATTTTGTTAGCCGTAAATATCGTTTTCACTTGTATAGACGACCGGTCCAATTCGACATCGTGCTACCGTGAGTTTTTCTGCTTCTTCCTTCAGTTCTAGTTCTGATTAGGATCAGTCCTGTGTAAATTCACATAGTTATGAATAAAGTATATAATTGCGGAATATCGGAATGGACATTGCGGCCAACTCAGTCTCAGTGATTTTGAGATGTTGAAAACTCTTGGTTACGCATGCGAGACTGGAGACTCGGTACCGTGTTTTTAAATTTGGTGTTTAATTCGTAAAGCATTGAACTCGGAGAGGAAGGCGGCATGATCCTGGATGTTACCCGGAAAATACACCTATTCCATGGTGAAGAATTTGACTTTTCGCAGTTCTCCAAATCTGCGTTTCTAAAGGTATCAATAGTGATATCTTTAGTGATGCTTCGCAAATAAGTTTGCTCATGATGAAAAGCAGCCTGGATCATCGATCGGTGAAAAGAGGTTTTTGTCCCCGAATTTAGCGGGATGAGTTGCTTTTGAAAATTATTATCACGAATCGCCTTCAGTGAGCTGTGTAATTTTCAGCTTCGGTCAAATAAAGTAAGCTGGTAGCAAACACGACTTGGGATGCTATCTGAATTCATTTGCGATTATCACAGATGACCAAAATTAGTTGAGCGCATGATATCGGCTTTAAATCATTCGAAAGCTAACAGCACTCCCTCTTCGCGAGTACACGGTTATTTATTGAAGGCTTTTCTTGCTACATAAATTTAAGCCTTTTTCAACCTACTTATATAATCAAAAATCGAGTAAAATTTGTCCTCGTGCAATATGTTACTTCTTACCACTGCATATTATTATGGTAACTTGGTCTAAATAAATTATGCACAAGCCATTGAAATGTTAAGAGAAGGATTACAAGCAACCTTTTACATAGAAATGCGAGGTTCAATAAATTCACGTGATTTTACACTTCCCTTTCAATCATCTATGTAGACCAAGATTTCCTAAGCACTGCGCGTAGCGTTCACTCAATGAGCTTCTGTTCTGAGCCACATCTCACATCAAAAACGAAAAGTTCAGTTCAGTTCAGTTCAGTTCAGTTCAGTTCAGTTCAGTTCAGTTCAGTTCAGTTCAGTTCAGTTCAGTTCAGTTCAGTTCAGTTCAGTTCAGTTCAGTTCAGTTCAGTTCAGTTCAGTTCAGTTCAGTTCAGTTCTGTTCTGTTCTGTTCTGTTCTGTTCTGTTCTGTTCTGTTCTGTTCTGTTCTGTTCTGTTCTGTTCTGTTCTGTTCTGTTCTGTTCTGTTCTGTTCAGTTCTCTTGTTTCAGCCGATAAGCTTGCAGTTTTGAGCTCTGGTTTTGCTGCCACCTGGTAGCAATGTTGAATTGAGGACGTAAAAGATACACGAGTAAGGGGAGAAAATAGACAAAAACAAAGTTTTAGGTGGAAATCACGAATATAAAGAACGAGTCCGAATTCCTTTTCCTCCAGTACAGTTAGCATCATTATCCAGGTTCTATTAGTTGTTTGCTAGGGAATTACTGTTTTTCATGACGCCTTACCTTAAATGAGTAAGGCGAAAAAAATGTTGTTATTCACCCACAGAATAGAAAATATATTTATCACGGGAACATATACTACTTGGGCACAGTATCATTTTTCATCCGTGTAAAAATAGCGGAATTTTCGGTCTTCATGAAACTGCTGCTTTACTGCAAAAGGACGGATGTGTTACCCATTGCTCTCGTATGACATTAAAGTTCATATCATACGTTCGAAATAAAAGAAAATCTTTCCTCCGTTACTCACTGCTATTTGTCCTTTGCACTACTAGACAACATATCACTTTCCGATTGTGTTCTCTTCTTTTTGGACCTTTTTTATGCAGATGCATGGTAGACATTTTAGAAGAAAATACGTTTTTCTAGTGGGGTTAGCATATATCCGGTAATAACGAAAACTCTCTTTGGTGAACGTCATCCTCATGTGGTAAACAATGAACGAAACTCAATGTTCAGCTAATTTTTGACTTCTGAACTTCAGTCAAACTCATCACGGTGTACACGGTCACACAATTTCAGTTGCTAACATATTGCAGCAGAAATAGCTTTACCCATACCAAGTTCCACAGAATTTTACGCTTCAGCCTGTGTCATGGTATACCAGGAGAATTTCCTAGAAGGGGAAACCAATTACGAAGAAAGAAGTTTTTCCATCAAAGTTCGACGGCACTCGTAAAGTCAACCTGATTTGTATTTCTGTTAGTGCTACTATGACCATTATCACAATTTCATTCGTAATCAGCTCCACGAACAATGACGTCATCATGTCAATGGTGCAGTCGAAGTGGGGTTCTTTCCTGTTTATCATCTCTTTCGACCGTCGGTGGTCCAATGGTCATCATGATGGGCTTCTGACCTTTCGATCCCGCGTTGGAAACCTTTTTTTCGCCGCCACCGGCTTAAACTGACCTAGATCCCTTCTCAAAATGTTGTACTACTGTCATATGAGAGGAAGAAGGCAAATACAACAATAATAAATATCCCCAATCACAAAACTTTCGTCCATCAAAATCAGTTTGCAAATTTTCACAGTTTCCTATTTACTCTTATACCATCAATGCTTCATACTGCATCACACCGTGGTGAAAATATCAGCGTCTGCTCACAAACGAACACACGATTATCGAACTCAAATGGGGCATGGACGAGATCATTTCAAAGGAATCATTTAATTGCTCTGTTTAATGTGTTACCTTGAATGAGCACACTGATCAGTCTTTACACACAATATCAGATCTACAGAGAAAACACGTTTTTCATTGTCCCTAATCTGACTCATACAAATCACATTGTTGCAGGTGGTTAACCCTCGGTTGAATTAGAGGTGGTTTTTGCAGTGTTATGGTGCGAGCCAGTGCTAAGCCAGGAGCTGCAATCGATCTGATGTTAAGTCACAGTTCGGAAAAACCGACAACACTATACTACAGCTGTAACGTAATCTGGTCTTGTGGTTGAGTGACTCGTGGAAGGTGAGCCCCGAATCCTTGGTCAGAGAACGCGAAGTCGGTGAACTACGTGTACTGAGAAAGAATCACTATCAAGCGCTACTGCATGCCTATTTCTGTAAGCCACCTGGCCATCCGTTACAAATCAGTCAACGAGGATCGAATCTCTCGTCAAAAAGAATCACAAACATACACAAGCAGGGTTAAGCAATTCATTTAACTCGGCTTACTGGATCAAAGACACGCACAATCGGTGGTGGCAACATTGAAAATGACCTAGAGGAGCAATTGGAAACGTAAAACAGGAAAGCGTAGACCACTGAAGCGAGCTTGGTTGGGAGTGGGAATTTTCACCAGTGAATTGGAATCCAATACAATGATTGAAGAACCAGGTACCGCCCTATTCACAGCAAAAGAAACGACATCAAACCCAGACAGCAGCCAGCCAACGACAACGTTGTCACATGTGAGTTATGGGAGTAATACTAGGAATCGTGAAATAAGGTTGGTACTCTAAACTGTTACTGTTTCTGATGCAATCAATCCTATTTTTTCTCTCGCTCTCGCTCTCGCTCTCTCTGCATGGTTACTGGATGAAACAATTTCCTGATCAAAATATTTGTTCAATCACTTTGATTTAAATAATGCCACCTTAGGTTGCTTGGACCACACTCGGTTAGAAGTGAGTTCCTGTAGTTAAATGGGACCTTATTTACACACTTTAAATCTATTATTCAATCCCCGTACTGTACCCACGGTCATTATATTAACCTAGGATAACAAATTTCTAAACTGCTCACAGCAAACCTAATTGCTTATTAATGACAGTATTTTTCTAGTATTTTGTATATTTCATTTTTAAGGAATGAAATAAAATTACTGATCTTCTAGAAGGACTTTGGCAATCATACAACTGCCACCGGTGTGTAAAAGTCTATTAGGGACTCTATTTATATATCGAAGTAAGTTTGATAGACTGTTGAATTTCTCTTTCTAAGTCTAAGCTTACTGTGGTGCGGAAAGACCGTCAGATGCTTACCAAATTGTCTCTCTTGTTTACGTTTCAATACATGGAACATCAACTAAACTCACTAATTCAGATTCGTTTTGTGTAAGTTAACTAGCCTTTGTAAGTTATTTTTGATCGCAGTAAAGTTTGCTGCCCCAGCACCCACTGTCAGGATTGGAACTGTAGAAGTTTCGTGCATCACTCTTATCAGAAGTTGTTCTGACGTTTTATTATAATAAGTTGAGCAGAAAACAGAACAGGCCGTATACAGAACCATACCTGAAAACTAAAGTCGTCCCCAGTTTCGGAACACGACGTAAAAGCTTTGTGGCATGAGCTTCACGCAACGGGTACCCCAAAATGGCTTCAGAGCTCCATCAAATGTGCCGTACATCAGCACCTAATATGACTCTACCTGAATCCATTTTCGACCCCAGCTCAGACCTGATTAAATTTTTGTCTGCCGAAGCCAAGTACAATCTGAGCTGAAAGGACTGAAGATAAAGAAGGCTGCGAAAACTGACGAACTTTACCCAGTCGTCCTTGAGGTGTGCTCCCTGTAATTAGCCGAAAATCTTGCGGTGCATCTTAACAAACACGTCTAAGGAACTGCCATCTCTTGGTAGGAGGCCAGTCCATATTACCCCCATACCATAACAGGAAATCGGTACTTTCCGCCCAAATGCATGCACTTCTGTTCTTCTAAAAGTATTCGAAAAACGTACTCTTACCAGCATGCTTCGATACTGAGGATGGCTACCAGTTGGCTTACCGAAACGAACGTTCCACAATAGACTCCATAGCGTGTTTATTAAACTCCATATTATTCCCCCTCGATTGCACCAGAAAGCCTTTTCGCATTTGTTTTCTTGATTATAACAGTGCTTCCGATGGTGTTGACGGACCCGTACAGTTATCAGCCCTGCAAAGCTCAAGTATAGCTCCGCTTCTGTTGTCACTGATTCGAGACTATTTCACCGATAGAAGTCGGTTTAAAACATCCGGAGGTGGCACCTCTGGTTCTCTTCCCCTCAATACAGATAGAGTGTCGTTCTGTCTCCCTTCCTTTTTCCATCTTCCATTTGTAACTTGTCCGTTGCTTCTGATGATCTTCTAACTGAGTGCTCTGATGATGTTGTCACTGGGTCATAGTCTGACAATAACTTTCCATCTCTTGAAATTAAGGATTCTTTATTGTCCCCACTATCCAGTGCTCCATGTTGTCTTATTTATCTCCCGATGTAAACAAGTCTTGTTTCCCCTTGTCAAGAGGGAACGTCTACCTTCAATCAAAAGTAGCCATTATTCTCGGTGAAATATCTTGGCGTAGCAATTCCTGAAGACCTTACCTGGTACCGACATATAATCAATGCCTTGACCAAGACGCAGTGGTATCTCTTATCCTATTGTAACCAATTTCTTTACTGAAAAATGCTTTACTTCGTGCCCAAACTTGGCATTAATATCTTACTAGAATCGACTCATCCGCTACAAGTGTATTTCACTAGTTGTGTGTCCTTCTCATCCACCAGGTGTAAATACCTTTCTTTCGATTCTCGGACAAACTCCTGTCATTTATCATGAAAGGTACCTCAATAACAAGACTAGTGACTGGTGAACTGAAAAACTCTTTGTTTCATCTCATCTTGCACGTGTTATTTGATACCACCTCTCGAACCAAGTATTTATTTCATTCTTTTCAAAAGTTCGGATGTACAATGAGTTCGTCCAACGGAACTGAAAATCCATCCCTTGGGATGAATACAGCCTCTTTTTGACTTGAGGAGTTTGAATTACTACGATAAATGTGATAGAATAAAAATATAACGGTACACCATGAATACTGGAATTTTCCTGAATGTATTAAATGCCATTTTTAGTATTTATCAGTTAGCTATTATGAACTTTATCAATAGCCCAAGATGAAATTCAAGCTTATGCTTGCTCTTAGAATTATCAGACACTGCTTGGGCTGGTTACATATGATGAAGCTCCAGGACCGGTGTCCAGTAGAATTGTTCTGAGAAGCAGTGTGAATCTGCGTAGTGACATATTTTATACCGCCGCAACAAATTATTTTTAAAAGTAACCGTCCTGAAACCGTGAAATAATTTTCAAATATAAAGCACATATTCCGGCATACATCCTGTTTCATTTGGTTGTAAAACCAGTCTAGGAAGTGGTTACTCGCGGTGACCGAAACGTCGACAACCTACCAACGATTTCGACTGAGCTGTGTTATTGAACAATAAAATTTTACTTTAAATTCCAAATTTTGAACTGTCGTCCAAGTGACTTTGTCATGATACCTTCCCTATCATTTTGATAGAATCCTTTCGGACATGCCTGTTCCATTTTCCTCAATGTTCCAGAAGATGTTCTCTCTACCAGCTGGGTTGATCAGAGTGTAGATTTTGCCGCCACTTAGGTCCTCAGCTGTCCGTCATTCGACTCTGGTTCTTTCCACTTATTGGTTGGCAGATCTCCCTTACCGGCATTTCACCATTAGATTGAGTGGGCTTACATCGGTTAGCGTTAAAAGCCATTGTATGTCCAAGTAGGTGTCGGGATTAAGTTGCTTTCGCATCAGAAGCTCTTAGAATGAACTGTATGATTTGTGCCGAAGAACTGCCACGGTGCTCACTATATGATTCAAATTGGGTTCGAAAGGTGATTTTACGTCTAGTGGTATTTTCCGTCTGAGTATTTTCTGGGTTCCAGATCGCGCCTCCTTAAAAGTACAGCTGCCATCAACATATACACTGCTCTTCTCCTCTCAAATACAAGGTTATATTCTGTGTTAAGTGCTGAGTCTCCTGTTAGACGAGAAGCAACATACAGTCAGGTGTGGAGTAATTTACTCACAAATATTTTCTTTTAAATTTTTCTTATATGACGTGCTTCGGTCCTTCTCCGACCACAATGGATTTCTCTTTCGAGAGAGCTCAACATATTCACCAATATGCAGAAGACGTGATTGAACCATTCTTCAAAAATGAATTTATCGAACATGCTCTGACGTAAGTTATTCCCCAGTATGGACCTTAGTGGTCCTTCTACAGTACCTTTGATGGACTGAAACAGTCCCCAGGTTGATAAGATTGCCATCATTTAAAGCTATTTCCTGAGCACTGACTCATATCCTCTGACTGCTAGGAGCCATTTGTTATTCTCAACATCTGTGACCTCTATTCCAGTGATGCCCTCCAACGTTTCTGTCAAATATCCCAAAAGTGTTTTGATCCAAAAATGATAGAGTATTTTCTCTTTCGTTGACTTAATCCATCTTTCGATCAGCGCACTGTAAGGCCCAATCGGCTTGCTCGAAAGCCTTATTCCCGTTCAATAGAAGCCCTTCCTGCTCTTCTTTGCCGAATTTCTAAGTCCTCCAAACACCAAATGACTAGCAAACTCTGATGAACCTTGGTTCATAACTCCGTAATATTTCAGGATGCCTTTTCCCCATGTCAAATTATTTTCGGCATAAGACAGCGTTTCTTGAAGACACTTGAGGTGTCAAAAAATAAAATGAACACGTCCGTTAATAGTAACTCGATCTTTTATCTACTACGCATGTAGTTTCAAGAGCCATATTGACAATGTCAATAACATTGCGTATATGGTAGGGATTCTGAGCTATGACTCATCAAAAGATGGAGGAAATTCTACGATGTGTTCTGAATGAAAAGTGGGTAAGTATGGAGTGGGAGGAATCTAATTAACATAAACGGATTTGGCCGCTTCTATTTAGGCCATTTAGTGGATAACCGGAAAGGATCATCTACCAGTAACCCCCTCCGAGCCGTGTCTTGCAGCACCATCCAAGTCAACTTTCATCTGTCCTGTAGGATTCCACCTTGTATCCGTCAAATGGGACGCATGGCTATTCAGCACGTACGTTTTCTAACTCCGTTTGTTTTTGTTCTACCTTTACTGAGGACAGAAAACTTCGAACATGAAACAGGTATGGAGTGAAGGGATGATTTTCAGTGGTTAGAATATCATGGAACCTGCATAAACCTGTACAGGTCCGTACAAGACCACGGAGCTATCGTATATTTCTCGGGATTTATAAATTGTGCGCATTCAAGGGGGCGTAAATCGGCTTGGAATTGGGAATCCAAGAAGTGTGCCTCACAGGTTAAGTGTGCTATCACTAAGCATTAATTTAAGTTAGCCCACACAGAACCGATCGAGACAGCTCAAAATTCAAATGCTTGGCTCATTGTTTTCAATATTAAAAGTGAGTCTTAGATGTGATCTCTTGAATATTCATTATTAACGACCCCTCTCATTTCAAATGAAGTGCTTCGTAATGCATTAAACTATTTCCTGCAGAGAAACCAAGCCCTGACACTGTATCCCTCAGGAGCTTAAATACAACTAGAGACGGTATTGGGGGAAAGATAACGTCAAAAATAACGAGAGATAAAACCGCCTGCTCGAACCTGCTACACCCTTGGCACAGCCATGGCTTCCAGGTTTACCCTAAGTGAAGAGTGTATAAGGCCACAATTCGTGGTGTTTTGCCTTACCGCTGCTTCGAGAACTCATGGTGGCTTAACGATTGATATCACCGAAGCTTTGCTTGCTTCCGATGGGAACGTCACATGAGTAAGTACGAAGTTCATCATCGTGCTTTAGTTATCGATGGTCACCTTCTGACTGAAGTGATCACTTTACGATACCACCAATGGTTTGGTCATGTAATGCGAAAAACCTGCTCATCGTTTTCCTTTCTATGCTTCATTTGCAGGTAATAGGCAATGCTGAAAGAAGCGATACAGTGTATGAAAAAGCTAGCACCAGCACTGGTTCCCGTTGCTGCTTGCCGTTTCTCTGGTTGGGGTTCAAGGGATAAGAAACGTCGTTGCTCAGAAACATTGAGGAAATGGCTATTTTCGCTAACATTGTTGCTTTGAAAAAGCCGGAATACAGGCCCATCTACCTATTTATCTATCTATCTATCTATCTATCTATCTATCTATCTATCTATCTATCTATCTATCTATCTATCTATCTATCTATCTATCTATCTATCTATCTATCTATTTATCTATCCATCTATCTATCTATCTGTCTATCTATCTATCTATTTATCTATCCATCTATCTATCTATCTGTCTATCTATCTATCTATCTATCTCAGTTCAGCTCCGTTCAGACAACTATTAACAACGGACTCGGTACGGTGATTTTGGCTGTTATCTCCTGGTTACAGCCTCAATCGGAAGCAGTGAGAAAGGACAAGAATAATAAAGGAGCATTAAAAGAACTACGAATATTGGCGTCAAGTCAATGAAGAAAGGTTGTGAAAACCAAAGCACCACTGTTCACGACACCTATTTATATCCTCTAACGTACATAACTACTGAGTGGGAGGGTATCTTGGACCCCACCCAGGAAGTCTAACACCACCTACATGGCTAAATCCACAGGTTAGTTTTTTCATACCTTTCTTCTATACCATTGAATGCTCAGCCCTACTCATCTTTCGACCGGTACCCAAATCAGCGAACATGGAGCCCCGATAAAACCTGTCAGGGGACTTGCGCGGCACACGTCTTGCTGGAGCCGGTGGATGTGCACCGCTGGTGGTTCTTCACAAGAACGAAACAGCTATACTGTGTTTCATGGTTTTCAATGGTTCTAACATTCACATTGCACAAAGAATCATTAATATATATATATATATATATATATATATATATATATATATATATATATATATATATATGAGGAACGCTAGTAGAATTAAAATAGAATCTTACGTAAAATACTCTTCTTTTTCTGTCACTTTTTAAACGGCTAAAGTACAGATGAGACATTTCTGCTTTGGTTCATTTTAACTCAAATTATGCCATACTGTGAATTAGCAACAGAACCAGATCACAATACTAACTGGTTACCGATGCTATTTAACTGAATTAAAGCAATGATGCACAATGCCTCACAAAATGCAGCGAGATTTTACGTACAATAGAACATCGAGCAAAGATCTCTTCCGGAACGATCAAATCTCTACTCCCTATGTAAAATCCATGGAAAAACTTACTAATCGGTTCGTTAGCAGTCGCTGGAAGTCATAATCCTATAACGGCTTGTGAGTACTTCACTAGGATTCAACAATTTTCGAATCTTGTACTCGATCTTCCTTGTGCTTTTTGAAATTCAGAGCCTTTTATTCGATGACCGTGCACGTATTTAACAGGACATTAGGTTTACCCGATAATCATAAGTCTGCGGTGTAATGTCAAGAGGAACTGACAAATATGACTCTGGAACTTTGGACAAAAGAGCATAGTCGGTCCTTATAAGTCAGGTCAGCTGAAGACGCGTGCAGAATCGAAGTATTGTCCATTGCTCAATAAGCCAAGTAAAACTGCAAGAGCAATCGGCCATAACGTTTCACTTTTTCTTTCCGCATTTTATTTTTGATTAATTTCGAAGAAAGAATGAAAAGGATGAAAAAATGCATTTTCTTAAGTACAAAATCTTTCTCAGTGAATTACCGAGCACAAAAGTGGTTGATGGGATTCGTTATGAAGACCAGTGGTAGAATTAGTTCGAATTTCACCCTCTTTGTCTATAATTTCGATTAATAAAGCATTCATACATTAGCGTCCATTTCATGTTTTTCTGAAGAACCGAAAAAGGCTGTAAGACAAAGACTGAAAATTTGTTGCACTAGTTATTGCGCTTCCCAAAGTCGGAGATGGAGTCAAAAGAGTTCCGATCAATACTAAACACGTGATTCAACTTCATAGTGTCAATCTTGTGGACTGGTACAGTTCGTTCAGCCACTGTCAATGTACTCTTATTCATGAATAAGTGGATATATTTTAGCTTTGTTTTGTGGGTGTTATTAACCGGAGTTGTTAGCCAGAAATACTTGGACGAAATCAAAAAGGAAGACATTGAAGATGATACTTTGCCATTAGAATTAGAGAAGGAAGAAGAAAAACAGTCTACTTCTGAAAAAACTCACCCACTAGAAAGCGATCCGCTTGAGCGGTGGTTTACTCTGAAGCAACCTATCAGCTTCGATCCCATTCCACCGGAACAGCCACTTGGACAATCGGAAGGCGATGTGTCCTTGAAGATAGAACCCAGTGACACACTGCGAAGTTACAGATGTTACGTATGTACCTACTGTGACTCTGTGGATGAGAAAAGTACCACAATAGAAGGTGGATGCACAGAATGTGTGGTAAGTTGTGTTTTCCATGGATAGAGGTATATCTAGTGCAATACTTAGTTAATTTTTACAAGATTTGTTATGTTTCATAGCACTGACTTGTCTCTTTAATGACCTTACATCGGATTGCTTTTTACCCGGTGGACATTGGGTTTTTTACACTGACTTGAAACCCATTCAGCCTCTAACTAGGAAAATCTTTGTGTCGCCTGCCACCGACAATGGTCCATTTAGCGAATTACCATAATTTGAATATTGGTGTTGTTTGTAGCTAAGGTTGATGGTTTGTATATGTTGGTGATTGCTGAGCTTGGCTTTTAGGTCGCAAAGGTTTCATCACCAGTCGAGGTGACATCATCAGTGCGCAGATGAGGTTGCCCGTACTCCTTCTGCTATGCATGGAGCTTGCTCTGTGTGTGATCTCGGCTTATCAGATGACCTTGACCTTAGGAGGTTACTAGTGGCGGAAATTTGACCTTTTGACCTCTAGGCGCTTACTTTAAATCTGGTTACCTGACCTTTGGCCTTTTGCAAAGCCGGCCGCGTCTGAAAACTTGGCACCGGAAATTCTCCAGTTCTACAACCAGAAAGGGACTTGTAGCACATTCGTCGTTTTCTACTATTGAATGAGGCATTGTGCCTGGTTGCCTTCTTTAAGATAACCATCTGATTTTTTTGATAGTTCGGTTAAACCGACTTCAGAAAATGATTGGGTTTTAGTTCGACAAACGTTTTTCAATGATGCCATAACAGTCTCACGGTTGAAAAGAAAGAATACTATGTAATATGGGTTTTTGTAGATATATATTATTGAACCTGTAGAGTTGACATGATTTTGGAGGCCTAGCTAACTAGACCCCATAGCCAGTGAGTCTAGATTGTGCCAAGTTTGCAGAATGGATGGGAACTTAATTGCAGTAAGCCAGGCCTGGACGGCACCAGGTTGACTAGAACAGGGAAATCACGTAATCTAGTTTTTTGAATGCTGTGTTCTGCTGTGAGGTCTACAAGTGCACTGTCTGTAGATATACAGAAAAAAACTTGGTCAACCACGCTTAGTAAGAGAGTTAGCAAGCATTAACACTTATTTTTGCTAGGTTTGAAGTTACTCAGGGTTCCTAACCTATCAATGAGACTGGACAGCTTTAGACTGGATACGGTCGAAGCACCCTATCATCAGTTCTGATCTTAAGCTTATGGTTTTGGGAACCAGTGGTGGAACATCGGAAAAAGTACTGAATCTCAATAGGTTACCTTTGCAGGAACAATTTTTAGTGTAATGATCCAAGTACCTTCACAAGCAGTCCAGTGCACTACAGCTTCTTTTCCGGTATCCGGCTAAACAGGTGAAGCCGGGCCGTAATTGTTAGATCATGTGGATAGTGCCAAGCCGCTCTGTGATTGGTCAGCACTTTATCTGCCAATAGGTCCATTCCTCCTTTTGTATATAAGTGAGTTAGTACCAACCGAAAGTGATAGAATATGGTCCTGCCGTTCCTGTATGGTCTTTTGTTCTCAGTGTGCGTAGTCCGGGTGCGAGCTATTCAATTACGTAGGACTGACCAGTTTGATACGAATCTTACTGTTATGCACGCCCGGTCACAGATCTCGGCCTACGCTCTTCTTCGAACCAGGCAGTGGTTGGAAGGTAGGTCGAGGAGTTCAGTCTATTTCAGGACAAAAGATATGAAAACCATCAGCATTGGACTTGGCCAAGTCGGATTTGTTAGTTTTCCTGGCTGAGGTCCATTGGTTAACTGGAGACAATAAGAGATACGGCTAGGTGTCGTGGACAATGGCGTAGTTACACTCAGTCTCTTGCTCTGTCTTTGTGGTTTCCTTTTACCGCACTCGGCTCGTTTGTCACTTCATGATCCTATTTGTTTTGCCCTCAACTGGACGATGCTACGGGATGGCAACCAAAACCCGAGCAGGAAATTGAGGTTAGTGGTTGAATGAACCGAAATGAAATGATGCGGTTTCCGTGAAAGACTACATGTTTATTACAAGCAGTATCAATATGCATAACACTACTACCAGAATAAAAGTTTATGAACATTACTGGTAACGGGAAATAAAAACCGGAGTATTATGAAAAATCTCAACAAATATTAAAAAACAAATGTTATCAGTAAGTGAAAACATTAGAAAAATTATGCCCAAAAGACCAATTTGTTTAAAAGAGAATGATCTACAAAGCAGCCTATTTTTATTCCACTTTGAACGGGGACATTTAAATGAACAGAACAATAAAAAGTCGTACATGGATTCTGGAATCTCTGATTCATCGTAAGTACTTAGATGCAACACCTTGTGCACCATAGGAAACGGCTTATCCAGTTCCTTACTGAGGAGGCTTAGGTAGCCGTTGCATGAAAGATAATCCATAACCGGTGAAATGAATAATTTCAATGATTCACGCAATTACACTTTCATCAAATAGATATCGTGAAAAATGGAATAAGGTCGCATTGTTTGCTTTTCGTTAGAATTCTATAATCACAAGAAAACTTCTGATCACCTGAAAGGATTCAGCGAAGTTCATTGTTTTCTAAAACCAGGCTAGCAGATTGCTAGAGTTATACGTTCATACTTTATAGTTACAATATCTTGTTTATTTCCGGAACAGGTGACGTCAAAAAGGCCAGGCCTTACTGATCGAAAATGCAGTCGCCGGTTTACCTCTCTCTGTCGCCATAATCATCATGCTCGTTGCTGTCAGGAAGATTTGTGCAATCGATCTCCAAGATTATTGTGTTCTTTCCAAATTGTTCTACTGCCTTTCCTAATAACATCATTCATGGAAATGAACACATTCTAATCGCCTCCAAATTTCGTCCTCATCTTGTTATAAAAGTAATCGGATTTGCAGAGTTCTTCGAATCAAAATGTTCTATGCGGGACTTCGGGAAGTATTACAAAAATGCTTTGATTTCATGCGGGAAATTGTCAATAACAGGCAGTTGTTTATTGGCAACGTTTGTTTTTTTCTGTCACTTTAACAAAGAAGAAATCATTGATGACACGAAAAATCCGCCGTTGCCTTATTTCGCCCTGTGCTATGGTATTACCAGGTTTCCTTTACCGCTCTTTCAAATGTCAATAAGATCGTCAAAATTATGCAGGATTTTAGATTCTTATAATAGACTTACTATTTTTGTTCTCATTTCACTGATACTCTGAAAGAATGAAATGTAAAATAATATACAGCTAGATACGATTTGTTGATTTTCATGACCACCGGAAGCCATTTTGACTGCAACTCTTTATTAATGTTGTTCGGTTTTAGTAAGCTTCTTCCTCAAGTTAAGGTTCTACCTTATTCCAGTTGGAGAGAAATGTTGGGATAGTTAGTTATTTAAGCATATTCATTCCCAGGTATCCACTCTGTGAGTTACCTCTTGGTCAAGCTAGAGAAAACAACATTTTTTTCAGTGATCTCGAAGCACCATCATATCCCAACCGAGTGTGATTAGGAGTCTATCGAAAAAACGGGTGCGTTCTGTGCCTTGCGCTATGTAAATCTTTTGTCTTCAATAAGAGCTTTGACTTTAACGCTTGTATTCAGATGAGAGTTCTAGCACTGTAAGCAACCTTTCTTAAAAGAGGCTTACAATCGTGCTTCCACAGATCATTTTAGCAAAATTATAGGTTTGGGTTGGGTGTGAGTTTGATCACCTCCGCCCTCATATCTAAAAGCAGATCTATTGCAGCTTGGCTCCAGACTGTGGACATAGCTGAGGTTGTTGGTGTTCGCTAAATGTGGTATTCGATTACATAAATGACTTGTTGAGGCATTGCAACTACCTTGGCTAAAGATGCCGTTCGCCTTGTGCATACTAATGCCCTGATCATCTAATATGATTGGCCGAGTCGGAAAAGAAACAAATATTCATCAACACAAATGAGCTGTAGAATCTCAGACAAACAACAAAAGAACTAAAAAGCTACACCGATGTGACCCATATCTAGGGTGTGATAATTCTTAGCACACTCCATATCATTCATTCGATCTCACAGCTGTATGTGTAGCACGAAGGTAAATTACTTTAGAACTCTCAAACATACATGTTTCTTGAGGCAATCATTGCGACAGCTCAGAAGATAGTCATTCCCAGTAAACTGCTGACTTTATTTGTTTCTTACTGAAAATCAGTTATTCTTGTATATCATGTTTAACCAAGAAAAGTTGGTCGCGGGTATAATTTTGTGACTGTTTTGTACGAAAACTCAAAAGCTTTTTAAAAAGAAATAGATGTTTTTCAATTACTCTTTTCCGATGATAATTTTGTTTCTTATGGTTGAACACTGCCATCCGAAATCGAACTGACGGCATCACCTTCTGAGTTCGAAATACAATCCAGTATTGTTTGTAACTCTCGAACGTATCGGAATAGATTCAGCTCTGCACCACACAAATCGAAATAGCAAGAAGTTCAACGGTTTAGAACTATACGTTAATTCCATTGCATAAATGATTTGTATCAGTATGATATATCAGAGGAAATACCTGGTAAAGCGAAAGTCGATCAGTCACAGTGAGCTTTTGTTATGTCAGTCCACGGTGATTTCGATTGGCCGGAGCTCGTCGGCGTACGGGACCGCGAAGCTGTACCTTGCAGTGTTTGATAAAATCCTTGCTGAATCACCCTAAATACAGGAAATAAATTCGCGAGATATATTTATTCATGCGGTAAGTTACTTCTGACGAATACCTACTCATTAGAAGGTGGAGAAAAACAAACCACTATAAAGAAATTTCAGCTCATCTTCCTCAAAATAATTTTGAAAAAGGGACGATTGCAACATAGCAGGAATTACGTCCGAAACGATTTCACTACATCTCAACACGGCACATTATGCTGAAAAATGGTGTTTATATGAGTTTATGCAAACCATTGAAGCCTGAAAATTATAGGAAACTACTCTGAGGGTAAAATTGCGTCGCCAAAGTAAAAATAAGTTAAGAAACATCTCATTCTGCCTAAATAGTACGAGTATCCGTTTGTCTAGGGCGATGGCCCCGGAAACCTCCACAGTCTAGTATTCGTTGTCGCATGCAGGGGCCAAAACGCTTTGTTTTGGTCAGCTGAATAAGTAACGGCCGATGACGGAACCCTTTTGTTTTTGAACGTTTTCTTCATACGTCTAACCTGATCCTGATTTCGTCACGAAACTTTAGACTCAGTTTGAAATATGCTCAAACACTTGGTTGCGTAACTGTCACATTGCTCGACCCATGTGGGTTGCACCGCACCTACATTAAAATTCGTAAATCTGATCAAATTAGCTTCGGTCCAAAGGAGCTGATATTGTTTCACCGATGGTGTGGAGATCCTCATCGTTTGATAAAATATTCTGCCGTCAGCTGCCTATTATGTTTGAACAAGGGCCAAACCAAGTAGTCATTCGAGCAAGCAGTTAATATCTTACCTTTAAACGAAAGATAAAGTATGACTAGTAGGTTTTGCTGTCAGTGCAGTCGTGTTTCTGATTGTTGTACGTTTTTATTGCCTTTCAATAAACGCATCAAGATAAGTGTTTTCTGTCAAGACTTCTTCCTGCTGTTGTATTTTGTTATCACTCTTGTCCTCTGTACAAATCCATTCTACTCTGTGAAAGAGTGTTCGAACCAGGGTATCTCTATATAACAGGGGTACGAGGCTATCGGAGGGCAAATATTGGTCTATCCAAGTGCCATATTCACCATGTTGAGATACCACTCAGTCGAATCAGACGTATCTTGCTATGCTGCTACCCTGGTTTTCTCTTCGAAATACTTACAGACGAGAACCTTCTGCTGCCAACTAGGTCGTTTATTGTTCCCAGTGTTAAGAGGACTTCTGTGCCCTCGAATTATCTCGGCCTATTGGTACAAAACAGATCTTCATATAAGGCGTGTGGAGATCTTAACCAAATCCAATAATGAAAACTTATTGATCCACCGGTATTTCTAAGCTACTCTGCTGGGTGGTTCGTTGGGTTTCCGCCGGATTTGTTGATTCGACTCACGACGGTGTCGACTACAGTGGGCCACTGATCGGTCCAGTGATTCACTTTGCTGGCTCTATTCTTGTCCTTGATTCCGGGCAAGCCATGCAGTACTGTCCACTTGACAAATGACTGATCCACTTCGCTGTGCTCAAACTTGTTTTCATTTCCGGACAGACGAACGCGTGCTGTCTGACCACCGAGCCAGGGCATCTGAAAACGTATCTGTCACTACTCTAACAGGTGTTTTATGTAAGAACCAAAAGTATTTATATGACAACATTTAAATCTCAGTGAAATACATTGTATCTCACCCACTGAAGTGAATACGCACCTGCTTCATTGACTTTTGAATAAAAAGGCCTGAAGGTAGATCCCGCTTTCCGTAGAATGGCTTTCACATTTACGGAAGCAGTGACCTAATTAAGAATGACAACATTTTGTGCAATATAATTGACGCAATGGAACGAACCATAACCAAATGGATTGAAATGCAGATGGCATTAGGGATTAGCTTTTGGTCATGTATTGGGTTGCGGAATAAGTCACGGTGGTTTACAATGTCATTTTAGACTTCTACGCCCAACAAGTACGTCGAGTTAACAGATGAGACAGGAAAAGCGACCCGATCAAAGTTATGGATTCTTTTACAACACGATAATGCGTGTACTCAAACTGCCAATGAGAAAAAGTTACAATCCAATTTGATAAAACCACAATAACTTATTCCCCAGCCCAATAGCTAGTAGTTTGAATGCCTGAGGCAGAAAGACGTGGAAGATCCACGTGCGTTATCATTGTCGTCATCGAGAAAATTGAAAGACATTGCAGTTCATATCAACCAGTTGTGCAGAGCCTAAAATCTTTATGAACTCGGAAAGGACTTGTTGTTTGTTGTGACGACGGTGTAAACCTTAATAAAGAAAGCCATAAATTATCATTCAACTAAGCTCGCAGACTCTGATTACGTCCTATTTTTTCAGCTATTGCTTGCCCGTGGTCGAAATGAAAACGAAAGTCATCCATTCCGCTCAGCATTTTCTAGATGATAACCAACAATATACATTTTGGGAAAATCTATCCTGTCATTTATTGATAAAACTAGATATTCAGGCCCCAAATGAACAGTGTCAGGTAATCAAAGAAAGCTTGTTTGCAGTTAATGACATTTGAGTAGACTCAGGTTCCACAGGTTCTACTAGGTGACTGGACTGCTGGACATAGAAAGTATAGTACCCTGTTCTTTCAGCATATTTCAGCTTCTTTATTCCATAAAAAAGTCATATCTGATTAAAACTCTTAAATGCGCAGTACCGTAAGGCATACTAAATTTTAGAACTAAACGATTTTCTGTGTGCTAATTAGAGCAGAAAACGTGAAAAACGAGGATGACAAAAGAATAGCCTCTCCTATTCCCTGCGGGCTATCATATTGGAAAGAGCCAGTAGTGCGCGATCATATTCTCTAGAGTTAATTGTACTTGAGGCTTCTTATGGAGTTATGTGAAGAGTTGAGCTACGAGAAACCAAAGAACACGGAAGGTTCAAATAAGAAGATTGTCGAGGTGTGAGCCGGAATCTCAACTCCCGTGCTAGAGGCCGTGGCAACTAGATAAAACCTAGGACAGATTTCAAGTAGCAAAACATGGATTGATGAAAGTATGGTGTAACGTACGATGCTTGATAATGTTCAAAGTTTACGGTGTAATGCCGTCCACAATTGCCGTGATCCCCGAAGAAGGTGATCACAGTCTACGTTCCGACGGTAGATAAACTTTGTAACAGGATCCCAGTAATATCGTACGAGGTAGAATGCTTTTTTATTGATAAGGCTGAGAAATGTGAGAATTCACTGTAATCACCGCAAAGCAGAAAACTCGCAAAAGTAACAGGGAAAAAGTACTGCTGTTTCTACGTATGGATTAACAGCTATTGTGTCCTCTATTGAGTAAAACGACAAAACGTCATGTACAATGCAAAGAATGGAGTATGGAAGAATGCATAAAGCGTACAAGGTTCTACAACTTTGTTAAGTTTAACTTGATCAGAAGAGTGGAAACCACTCTCGCTCAGGAAGGCTTTATTTTAGAAAATATCATGTAGCTGATTGGACAGTGAAGATTGCAGAAAGAATAACCAGTTCTTTTCGGGGCTACGACAACCTCATTCATTGGTTTTGGTCTTGCTCTTCGTATCATTCAGATCTGCCTTGGGGGAATGGGTTTTTAATAATAATAATGGTGATAATGATGACATTATATATATATATATATATATATATATATATATATATATATATATATATATATATATATCTTAGTAGCTACCGGATAAGCCCAGCTTCTAGTTCGTGATTTTTTACTGATGAGTCAGCGAGATAAGTAAGCTAATCTAGATTCTAGGGCTGCAAGCACGTTTTCAAACAGTGACTGAGAGGTTCAGGGGGTTAGTCAGAGAGTTGCTTTTACAACAAACTTTGATATAAGGAGTATGGTACAGTGATTAGAATTGCTAGCTGGTGACATGCATATACGCAGGGAAAATACTTAGATAATGAAATAATGCCGGGTCCACAAAAGCACAAAGATTGATCGATGCTTGCAGTGATATAGCTGGGAACACTATCAAAGAGCTGACCGATGTCATCGGCATGAGCACCAGGTATGTGTACGTGTTTTCGGGGACAGTTTTTCAAACGAAGCAAGGAAAATCTGGCTAACAATAACCGGTGATCACTACCTATGCGACGTCCGCTGGAAGTAATTCTTAGCTTTTCGGTTTCAACTAACAAAAGTCATACATATTTATGGATATTTGTTTTATACCTCCATCAAAAAGTGAACGAAATCCTTAGCTAGATGTATGAAGTCGGAGAATTTCGTGAAATACTCACCTTTATAGCAAGTGCTTTTCGAAAATTTACCTGGATATTGCATATTTTCGAGTACTGCTGGACACTAATTCCAAACCAAGAACAACCATCAACACTTCATGGGACATGTTGTAGCTCAACTTATCATTTCAACTGCTCGTTTTGTCCGGGTATTCCTGGATAAAGTTGGCAATGTATCAAGGTATGGATGGGAGAATAGCTTACCAGGATGACGTTTTACCGTTCGTTTCAGATCACCGGTAGGAAAAGAGTGACCCAAAAATCCGCGCTTGATTTCGATCAGTATCGGGATGCATACAGTGCTAATACTTCACTTGACTTGATTCATTCCCACACGAACCCGATCACTGTTCCTGAATTCGTCGTCCGATGTATGGCAGTGGGACGAGCAACAAGAGGAGACAGTGCTCTGTGTCATACAAAATATTGTCGACCATATAACATTAGCCCGATTTGCGCCATCTAAACAATCCATCCTCATCCGCGACACGTCTAAAGTGGGGATTGGGTCAGTCCTGGAACAGTATGAATGTTATTTCCATGCGTAAAAAGAAGTTTTGACAGTTTTCTGGGCTGTACCTTGATAGCACACGTAACACATTGGATGGAAGTCCACGAATCTCGCAGACCACCAAAATCTCCAATTATTGTTAAACCCAGACAGATGTATCGCAGAGTCAAAGGCTCCAAGTCAGTAATGGAGCATTGCCCCGGGTGCGTATAACTGTGATGTTCTTCCACTCCTCGGAAAGACAATCACATAAACAAACTTATTTTCAAAGAACTCGTGCTTAGTGGCGGCGGAACAGTGAAGCTTCACCTCACCAGTCACGCCTATGTCGAGGGATGAATAGATAAAATTTCCAAAACGGCACTACTCATCAGTGAATTTGGAAATCAAGGAGGGGGAGTGGCAACCCGAGATGAAACAGAAGTGTTCGCAGCTCCTTGTGCTGTGACAGGAATTCAGCTTACAACCTGATAGGGTCTTTGTTTTGGCAACCGACCTGTCGTGTCACCACCATTATGTAAGCTGGGTCTAGCTGAATTGCACGAAGGCCATTTGTGCGTAAAGAAAATGAAGTCACTGGCTCGACTGGCTTGTTGGTGACCAGAACTAGAATAAGCAAAGAACTGCGAAGCTTGTTTGCACAAAGTCAAGTCGAGGCCAAACAACTGGAGCATATGACGTGAAAGGTACACTTCTCGGCAAAGGGTATATACTGGCTTTTGGAAACCTTTCTTCCGCCAATACCACTCTGAAATTAAAAGGCTGGTACTCCAAAGGGATAGAGGTGATCCTAATGTGTACGTCAACCACTTCAATTGTGGTTCAGGTGTCATGGAGAATTTTCTGTTGGAAAAAAATTCTTCAAATACTAGTCTCCGATAACGAGTCGCAAATTTGATTCGACGAAGTAAGATTTTGGCTTCTGCGTAAGGGGCCACGCCGTCTTTACCCTAATGGTGCAGCAGAGAACTTAGTACTATACGCGAAAAAGGCGTGAACATCAACCGACGTGAGAAAGTCATCTAAGAGACGTGCCCCGGCAGTTTCCTGCCGCTATAATGGAATACGATGCATGCGACCACAAAGATGATTCCGGCAGTTTTACTCACGTCAAGAAGGCTGTGGTCATTGCCAATATGCCCTGGTATTTTAGTAGCAATGAATTCCGAACAGTTCGCGGGTTCATTACCAGAAGTCTTGATCAGACACTTGCTGAGATTACAGATCTGGATGATACTTCCGTACATCGAGGCCATCTCAATCGGATTCACTTCCGTATGGGGAACGAGGATATCGATGACTGTTTCGTTGAGGGTGATAACCCACCCGTTCCTTCGGCGGATAAGACTGCCAAACAGGCCCAGTCACACCCACCAGTTTCACTTCGAAGATCAGTGAGATAGGCAATCCAAACTGACAAGAAGCTCGTTGGTTGCAGATAGCGGATAACGTTGCACCTGCCTGTCTCCATAGCGAAAATAAAAGTTTGAATCTTCTTCAAAAGTGTCTGAATGAACATTGCTACCGGCTCACTGCCTATTCTCTTTCTCTTAAAATCCTAAAATAGGTTGAGGTTCCTTTCAATCTCCAATGTTCATCACGCCACCAAACTGTTTTTAACAACATCGCAAAACTTTCCATGCATGATCAAAGTCTATCATAAGCTTCGTCCGTCCGTTAACTGGGAGTCCTTCTATCCCACATTCTAGACTAGTAAGGTTCAGACACTCTACTCCAAAGTCAGAAAGTATTCTTTTCTGTCAATCAGACTGCAAAAACCTGGACTACCTTACAACCCTGTACTTCAATTTGTTACACCTTTCATTGTCTTTTTGGCTCTCCTGCTCTGCTATTAATTTTCCTGGTTTAAAACGGAATGATTTCGATCTTATCACTCAACCTCGGAAGTTGCTCACCAGCTGTAGCAGCGTCAACAGAGACGTTCTCATAGACTCTGTCGTTAGCAAGCATTTTGATGCTCGTTACAGATTCACAAATAGATTACTTTCCGATATCCACCATTATATTCGCACTATCCTCTCCAAAGCCATCTCGTTCTCTTCTGTCAGTCTGACTTTCAACATACCTCATTAACGCATGTCTGAATATAGAAATAGCCTCATCCCTTACCTTGCCCTTGACCAATTAATCAACCATCTCATTATTCACCTTCTTCTATAATCAAATTGTGTACTGCTTGGTTCTGCTCCCTCTCGTTTATTTACACCAGCCAATGTGCCCTCACACTCTTTTCCTTCGGATTCCTCTGTAAATCAAGTTTGTGCTGAAAATTCATTCTCATTCGAGTGAAAGGATTCATCGAGAACAATACGAAGCTGCTCAACCCCTGTATTATCCAGACAATCTTAGGCAGTGAAATAGCAGCTCCTCTTTGGAATGCTCTTCTTTGTAATTTTCCGAAGAAGGTTGATCCAAAGGGGATAGTATGAAATGATAACGGTGTAAAATCGCAAAAGTTCCCAAAAACCTTTTGTAACACCTCCAGAGGAGTGAGGCCAGTTTTCATTTCATTCCAGCATTAAAATCTTGAAATTATTACGTTATTTATAAAGCTTTAGAGAAAACTATTATTGTTTATTCGCGTATCCTACAAGCAAAGCACAGTGGTTTCTCTTCTGTGTGGAAGATGGAAACAAGCATTTTCGGTAACTTCCTCTGGCTAATACAGTTATATATATATATATATATATTCACTAGAATCTAATTTGAATCGTCTGGAGTTTGAGTGGATACTCTTCATTGAAGAGCCCACAAATGAATCACAACTGTGATTTTTCATAGTTATGCGTGTCTGGGTCACTGCTAACCCAACGAACAACAAGGCTGCGTGTGCGAGCGCTCATATTGATAGTATATATATATATATATATATATATATATATATATATATATATATATATATATATATATATATATATATATATACATAATTAACTGTTTTATCCAGAGCATGCACCTACCGAAAACGAGCTTTTTCCCTTTTGAGCCTTTTTCTATGTTACAAAAAGATTGTTCAGTGAAAACGAAAACATTGATGAACAGGTTTGAGCACTAAATAAGTAATGGCAGTGTGCACTTTTGTGTCTATTCCAGGTGTACGGCTTGCTTTCAGGAGGATTTTTTATATGCTTTTCGAATAGAAATGCTATTACTGAACATTTCGTTCTCAGGTAACGACTGAATAACGTAGCCTTACAGTAAAATTGATCTTCACTAAGTGACATTACGCCATGAGGCCGCGCTTTTAACTATTGTATCCGAAGTAAGTTGCGTTATGGCAACCAGCCTGAATGCAGTACGATAATTTTTGAGTGCATATGCAATCAGATATACGTATTCAATCATTCACCCCTCAGAATCATATTCCTCTATGTTTTCTGCTTAAGAAGTATATTGCAGTCACTGCTGTCTGTGAGTTAGCTGAGGCATCTAACAACCCGTGTGCCAAGGGCTGTCCATTTCAAACACGCCAATTGCATGGATTGCATCATTTTTGTTTCGTGTCCTGTCCCGTTAATTTTATTTACTGGAAGTCTGAACAATACAGTTTTTGTAAAAAACCTGTATACCTTTGCTACCTTTTTCTGAAAACATCGCAATATAAACAAATCAGAACTCAATACCCAATTCTAATGGTCCCAATAAGAGCATTCAATTGAACCATTTCCGATCAATGAACAACATGTGACCGAACTTCGCAGGGCATATTATGTAGAATAATACAGTTTGATACGCATGATATTGTTGATTATTTTGTTCGTGTCTTCAACGAACGTCGTTGGACGGAAGGGTCCAAACAGCCTCTTACGGAAAGATGAAGCTCTGGTTGAGAAGAAAGTTTCTGAGCCCGCAGATGAATTGCCCACCATGGAACAAGACCCGAATAACGCTGCACTAAATAAATGGCTCACAAAGAAACCGCGCCGTGACACGCCTGAAGTTTCACCCATGGCGGGCTATTTTTATCCCGAAAAAAGCGGTGATATTTTACTAAAGCTTGATAACCTACGTGAATTGCCTAGCTTTCGCTGTTACACTTGCACAGGTTGTGATGATATTCTCTATCTCGACGAAATCACGATCGCAAGTGACTGTACTGAGTGTGTGGTGAGTGAATACGTGCGATACTGTCCTTTTCCCACTATTTGGATCTGTTCCTTCTGAATAGTCCCAACGAAAAAGTTACTTCATGAATTCATGTGGAAACCATAGGCAGTTGAAGAGTTATCACCTCTGATTCAAGTTTAGAAGAAGTCGCTTATGTTTCGTAGGGCTCAACCGTAAGGTATTTATCAAAGTCCCTCAACTCAGTATCCCAAAAGTACTACTCTTGGAACAAAAGTAGAGAAGCAACTCGGTTTTCGTTACTCAGATTTGTATCCTGCAGAAGCCTCCTAAGTTTAAACTCTCAATGGCATTCTGAGAAAGCGGGGCCTAAATTTATCCTACTGAGATGTGAATTCAAGATGATACTTCGTGTTGTACAGCTGAATTGGTGTTAACCACACTAGCTTCATACTTAATCGTGAACCTGTATCGTCGTGATACGACCACCACATGTTGGATGCAGTCATCCCGTTTCTGACGTGGGAAAACCAAATTTTATTTCTGTTGACGTGTTATAATTTGAGTTACCCCAGATACACACTACACTTACATCAAAATCTAACTCCTGTAGTTCTAGCTAGTGCTGATATTTTACGCCTTTTTTGCTCTACGTGATGGAATTTGCATATTTTCTAAAGTTGCGTGTGGTAATTGAATATTGGGCAAAGCTACTAATTTCCAGACGATAGTTTCAGATAATGTCCTCAGTCTTTCGTCACAGTAAAAGAATCACGACAATAAATGGTTAATCTGTTCGGTCATTGGTTTCACTTACTTTCAACACAAGAAAATCCAGCCCAAAGAATGTTTCTACGCTGATATCTCCCGAGGGTTAATTGAATTAATAAAGGTAATTAGTCTGATACCTCCGGAATTGTACGCTGACATTAATTAACCTGTATAAAATAAGAAAACCAGTTGATTATCATATTTAATGATAATGGAGAACTGACCAGGCAAGTTTAGTTAAGATAGAACAAACACTGACCAAGGGCTGGGAGGCAGTGGATCCGGCTGCCATCTCTTAACAGGGACCGCAGTCGGAATTCATATCAGGAGTAGAGAAGAAGTGGTAGTGGAGTGGTGTGTGGATAACACTGTGCAATAACGCAAAGGTTGCTTTAGTGGCAATGCTCAGCTATATTCTGCAATGTCTTCAGACATTGAACGTGGGCATTTCTTGGCTCCTACTGAGTGAATCAAACACACTGTTTGTGAACAAATCTGCTGGTCGTTTTCTATGTCATTGACTGGCCACCCATGCTCACCTTCCAACCTCTGCCCGCCTAATGAGACATAGAACACAGAGGAAGTCATTTCGGGGAGCCTCAGAAAAAAGTAGCCGGAATCATCAAAGCCTGGGGAGATTTTCTGTCTGGCCTGGTGGTTTTAGTGTTTTTATCAGATAAACAGAAGACCCGATTTAACTAAGTTATTGGTTACGTAATTACTTGTTTAGAAGGATCTGCCTTTTGATTGTCTGTCAAGCCGTTATCTGCTAACAAGCTTCACGTAGTTGTGCGTGGACGTACTACTCTTTTTATCGTCATCATTGCTCTCATCTTAATTAACTGTAACAACAAAGAAACGTCCGAGTCATCCCAATCATCGGAGTTATCGCTGTACAAAGAGAGATAACGAAACGTATTCCTTGAGACCTTAGTTAACTCTGTCGTTGTATGAGGCATGAAGTTACGAAAATAAATTGCGCTGCGGAGAAATTCTCTTATTGAATTCACAAGGAATACACGGTATGAAAATGTGTGGGCATCTGCTACCTACCAAAGGTCTGGCCATATGATAAATGATATTATAATAGTCGTTCTACGTGGCTGGCTGGAATATATGTTGGGGTCTCGAATTGAAAATCAGCTAGGGCGATGAGAGGCACTAAATGTTTTTATATCTTCTAATTCTATTTTCCTGCTTCCCAGGTCACCTACTGACTTTCATCTGGTTTTTCTATCCTGACACTGACAAGGAGAACAGCGTGCCACACGGCAGTCGAATTCCAGCCATACGTGCGTAGCTCGTGACCCATTTAGTTAAATCTGCATAAATGCATCCAGTAAAAATAACAAGTGACTCTATGACAAACCTAACACTCGGTACGACAACAGATACTCTCAGTTCAGTTATTTTACCCACTAACCTCACATTTCTGCGCTTTGGTTGCCACTTCGTAGTACTGTCTAGTTGGGAGTAGATCTGTGGAAGAATAGGGAACAAAAAAACAGAAGAGAAAGCTATTGGTGGAAATCACCAAATAGAAAGCAACTGGGCCATTGGAGGTGATAACCTTGGTCCCTTGTTCCAAATTAGTTCAAACTGATGAATTGCCTACTGCAATCTAAAGCGATTCCTTCAAAAATGTTTATTTTATACGAACAGTTTATCCAGGAAAAGGCAAATCAACCGGCTTTATTGCTGTGGTAACCAACGGTGTGAAATGGCCTCAAAACTAGTGGGTTCACTCTACTGCTATGTTTATTCCTTGACGATGATTAACAGAAAATCTTCGTTTCTAGTTGGCTCCCATCTAGGATATGAAAACCTTTATGAGAATATTTTCAACTCCTGCGATATTGCATGTTTACAATAAAAAACCAAAAAATAAAAAATAAAATTCACTTTTGATTAAAATACACGTACGATAACCTATTCTTTGTTTGTTGTGCTGTGATGACCTATAAAAAGCGCATTTAGCGCTCTTCTTTCTTGGTGGTATGGGGAGCCGTTGTGACATCCACCGAGGACATCTGTCGAGGATCCACTACAAAATCCATTTAGGCTATTTATATACAGACCTTGAAACCCTGGTTAGCACGTGTAGGAGACGTAAATGGATGGATTTTCGGCATTCATAAATGGACCTGTTCGAATTATTTTCAGAATAAAGCCGTAAATCCTGGCTGCTAATGTAGAGCGTAGGTTAAGTCAACTGAGACAGCCGAGAAAAGGATTGCGTCATAGTAGGCTGTTTTACGAGGCAGAGACATGTGGGGTTAGTGAATGCTTGATCTGAATCTGTGCTTCCTGGAATGCAATTTGCTCAAATTTGAGTAAAAAGTCTCTGATGCCCAAGGTAGAGTTTGTAAGACGGATAATAGACTAACAACTATTAGAAATATTTTTTTGAAATTTTCAACATTAGAGCTGATCTAAAGAAGAGTTGAGCTTACCTTAGAATCATATTTTCATACCTAAGTGATAGCTGATCGTCATTGTAAATATGATTTTATTTTGCGAGTTTTGTCGTGCACTCACTATTTCTATAGCCTTTTGATACGTTATTCGCTATTCACTTTGATATTTCAGTCTTGAATTTAGTACAAAGCTAGACTGTCTGTTGGTGCAATGACAGATCTACTTTTTGGGGCCTAATTCGATATGTCGCTGCAAGTTTCTGGAAATATCACCTCACAGAATGATTTACACACACGTGCTATCTCCACTCCAATCCTTGATTTCTTTAGTGAACTTTCCCCATCACTCAAAAAACCAATAATGAATTTGTTGATGACACAACTCTTCAGTCCTCTATTTTATACCCGTTTTGTCCCTCGGCCCTCGAATCTCCTTAAAGCTTTGCCCAGTGTCCTTTTCCCAAAATAATACATCATTCCTTCCAAACCTTAATTGCAGTTGCAAGTTGTTCGTTGTTTCAGTGCCTCAAATAGAATTTCCTACCCTAGACCCCAAGTTTACGAAGTCGTCTCACATACATCAAGGAAAACGGAGTGCTGGCCCAATGAGTAATCCCCACACATTATTATGATAAGTCTTAATTTCCTCTGTATAAGGCTTTCGTGGAATATTGTTGAACGGCTTTAATTATGTAATTATTCTGGGGAAGGGTAACGTGTAGGGATTTTTGATGAGGTAGTGCCTAAAGACGGGTGAACAAAGTTTCTCCCAAGAGGAACACCCACTCAAACTCCTGATACACAAATTAGATTGTTGGGAGGGGAAGCCAACGAATTGTACAAGTGTGAGAACAGACGGATGGATATAGGAGTACCCGATATGTACATCTAATGAGAGGCAGTAAACAAGATAGGGGTAGTGTGCTTCCGAGAAACTTTGTTCACCCATCTGTAGGTACTACTCACATCAGAAATTCCTACTCGCGAGCACAATGTCGTCGTCCTCAAGGTTGGTCGCGTCTAACCCGCATAATACTATCAGCGAGTCACCGTTGTCGTTCCTCAGTCGACTCTCGTAACAGAACCATTCACTCATACTCCTGATGCACAAATTAGACTGTAGTGAATAAAGTATGTGAGGTTTCTGGCCGACAAACCGTCGATACACCTCTTAAATTCGTTAGCAGACAGCACATCATGACCCGTACGAAATTCATGGCAAATCAGGATCTACCGAGGCAGATCGATGGTCCAAACAATTTGTAATGAGATGTAAAGAAATCTACCGAGCAATAGCCAATAGCTGTTTTCAACGAACTGAACGGAATCAACCAACCAGGTGCTACATTTTTTAAATGGAACTAACTGAAGCAAACCGGCCGTTTGCCCACGGATATTTTAACCAAACGGGACAAAAACAGCCAACCAAGAAAGTACCCAAAAGATCCCTCCAAAAAGCCCTGTTGTGAAATATGTTTCAATCAAGGCTTTTCGTACCATAAGTTGGCTCCGGTCATGAGTAATCTTGTATAAACTGTCAGTTTCAAGAATAATAAAACCAGATGGTCCTAAGGTAGAAAAGTCTTTTTATTGGAGCTAGTAGGACAGATCAAAGCATAGTGATTCTTTATTCATTTACGTCCAAGAAGTATTTCAGATGCCCGTCTTACTGAGTGTGCCAGTCACTTTAGTGTTGCACGCTATGCCCTCGGTTGGGAGCAACGTAATTTTATTGCTCGAAAGCGCACAAACGGGAAAAAGGCAAGCCTCTGGGGCAGTCACATGTATTTCGAAGTAGTGCAGAATTGTATCATAAAGCTTACGTGGACAAAGCAAGTGGTACCACAGAACTTGATCGATGCTCAGTCAAACAAATATTATGCATATGTGCAATCTCATGTTACGTGAATAAAGCTCTTTGAAGGATCGGAAATCGTGGAGACTAATTCAAGCTATTCATTCACCTAATGCTTACGGTTTTGGGTTGAGCTTACAAACCAGTTTCCTGTATACGGTTAGCTAGTTCAGGGCACATTTGGATGCGAAAAACCGGTTTTTATTGCTTTTCAACCAACAAAAAATCTCTTTTTCAAAAGCTCAGGCATAAATAACAAGAATGTTTTAGGCTGCTTTTTGCGAAGTTATCTGTACTTAAGTATTTTTTATTTCCCCAGAATGAAAATGTTGTTTGTTTATTTTTTAATGTCCTTATTGCCATACCAAGAAATGTCAGCTGACAATTTTCCTGAAGAAACCTCCTTCGTTGTTTGATCTCCTGACTAGCTGATATTGAGAAAGTTTACTTTGTACGCTTGCATTGATTCGCTCTACTTTCAGATTCTTCTACGTAGCTCCGGCTTGCTGGACCGATTGTGCAATCACAAACCATATACACATTGTCGTGAAGATTTTCGAGCTCGTTGTTGTCAAGGCGATTTGTGTAATCGGGGGAAGAAATCTCGCTCATCATCCCATGCCTTCGTCATCTCAACAGTAACAATTATATTTATGGAATGCCTTCATAAACTGTAACTTTCAAGTTTTCTTTTTAGACTGACACTGCAGTGTTCCATCGCTTTACTGCCACACAAGCTCGAAGTAAACCGCAGATGGAACAGTAGATGAGTCTTTTAAAAGACATTGTCGAGGGGTATAGTGGAGTAAATCTTCTCCTACAGTATTGATTCATGGTTTATATTTCTGGAGTTATATGAATACGTTATCAGAGAATAGAATGGAATCAGCCGCTACATAAATAACACTGAACAACTTAGGAGACCTCGAATATGTTCGACCACTACAGTGCACAGTGATTGGCAGGTTTCCCCGATTTATGCAATGAGGCAGATTCGAGCGAGTAGTGACCTTTTAATCGGGGCAGGCGGTGGATCCCGTGATGGAATGAAAGCAAAGTACAGTGCCATGCTACGCTCTGTGATGTATTTCTGACGCACTGTGTAGTGGGCCACGTGTGTTACTAAAATGAAGCGCTTTATGTTCTCCCCTCTTTATGGAAGGCATAGGTAGACATTCTTTTTGAGTACCGAAAGGGCAAAGGATGGATTTTGGTTACACTTATGACCGTAAAAACGAATAAACTAACCCGGATACTAATCACCACTTGACGTGGTACAGGTGTTTGTCTCCTCGTTTGGTACAGTATCTTCCGAACAGAAGTTTCTCGCACTGAGGAATGAAGTACGGTGCGAAGAAAATATTTTGAAAAATAATGTATGCAGATACAAGCGTCGGATAAGTTGAAGATGATGGGATTATCATATGACAGTTTTCAGAATAATTCTTGATCTTTAACAAGACCCACTTCTTTTGCGCTCAAAAACACTGAATGAACTGCCCTCTACCATGCATATTGTACACAATTCCAGTGATGACGAAATCAGTTTGGATCTCATTTTAAGTAACCACAATAAATAAATCAAAGGTTTCTTTATGGAACTTCCAAATAACGTAGTTTCATTCGGTGATTTTTCCAATAAAAACACCAGCTTTCGCGGTACATTCCAAGCAAGCTCCCTGCTGAGGTCTGTGAGGATAGCTAATGAACTGTGCACTTGCTTGCTCAACCGTAAAACTGGCTGCTCTTGAATTTACGGTCCACTGAGTACAGCTCGAATTAGGCCACATTATTTCGTGCTTTGTTTTGCGAACGAATCCTTTCTTCTTGGTTGGAGCTATACTTCGCACGTCTATTGTATTACATACTCCCAGCATGATTCGAACATGAAACAAAGACCGAAAACTTCGCTGAGAACAACTTACTTTGCATCGGAAATGGAAATTTCTTGGGGGAAAATATATTCAATTTGGTTTAGAATAGTGTCCATAAATAGTTTTGAAGTGTGTTTACAGATTGGATTGTGGTCACACAGAGTTTGCAGCTAAGTGTCGATGGCTTATCACCACCCAGTGAATCGTCGTAACAGTCGTGGCTCGTAATGGGTCTTATCGTTCGTCCGAAGTTGGTCGTTTTCATGACCCAACTCGTTGGTGGAAACTCAAAGCGGCCGAATGATCATACATTTCTGTCAAGTACAACTTCCGAGATGGAAACTTTGAGGGACAATGGATTACCTTTGAGGTTTAATAATAAAGATCCCACTTAGGTTTACACACTGTTGTGTCGGACGCCTCAGAAAATAATTTCTGATGCAGATATAACTACACTGTGATCACTATCTTTGCACCGAACGCACACAAAGAGGAGTAAGTATCACGGACAAGTTAGGATTCTATGCTAATGGCGAAAAAAGAAGAATTACTCAATACCTTTGGACTAGAAGACGGGATACACATCTCACAGGCTGATCACCACTTGAGAAGGGTTCAGATGGATAAGATCAAATTGTCTTCCTTAGACTAAATACACGATTTACACTTGGGTTTAACAAAACTATTGCTATTCATATGATGAAGATGAAGAGTTAAGGAAAGTTCCACTTGAAGCTAACGACTTCCCCCCTTCTGAACTACTGACCGGAGGATAAGCGAGGGCTTATTTCTTATGATTTTCAACGCCAGTGTAGCAAACTGACCGAAGTGGGTTGTGGCGAGTGTTCATGGAAATTCTTTGTGTTGTTTTACTGCATTTCGATTACTTGCAACTTCAGCTGATATCCTCACTGCTTCAGGTGGTATAGTTTGGGCCAGAGCATTCCTGCTCTTATCACAGATAGTTCAAGTACTGAAGCGGAACACGTAAGTGTTACATCGGACGTCGTGGTTACAAAACCTGCCAGGGATTTCTGAAGCATGGAACCTTCAGATATCCACGGAAATTTTCGTGAAGTTGAGGAATACGTGTGTAATGAGCAGGCTGTTGCCTGCCATGTTGGAGTTTGATTATTGTAGATGTGGATTCCCGAAGATACTCTTACTGAACTTTAGGATCATGGTGCTTACCATTCTTTTGTATTTTTCAGGTCAGACGCGAAACCATTCCCCAGCTGGACTACTCTTTGGGCAAGTCATTTCTAGGATCACTCTCATCCTTTGACATGGTCGAAAAAAGGTAATGTGCACGGACCAATGCTCTTCTGCTTAGGGTTGTGCGTGTTTTATCCCAAAAACTAAGGTAGAAAACCCCATGATTCTAAGGCCCAGTAGATGCATCATCGGGAACCCACACCTATATTTATCGAAAACCGAAATGACGGCGAACAGCCCGCTCACTACTCAAGGAACGTTTTGAAATCTCGTTTGACGCGGAACTTTCTGGACTCAGAGAATAAGACCGCGCGTTCCTTATTTTCTTTGGGAATGATGTTTACTCTGTTGTGAAAGTTGGGCACTTCTCAATTCACCTATTTCCCAGCCGTACCAAGTATTCAAAGATCTACTTGTCCAATATTTGAACTCAGCCATTTCTGAAGTATCTAATAGGACGGAACTTCACTCCTTAGTTCACGAGGATCTTCAATCCTTAGAAATTGTATATTCCAAATACAAACCTACACCTCCGAATATAACTTCGGTGAATAATTACAATTCCATTTACGTGATCGCTCGATTGCTAAAATCAGTTACTACGAATCACAGAAGCCTTTGAAGAGCTTGTGTATGAATGTCTTCAAGACGATTTTTTCCGCTGTCCATGAGGAGCCATCCTTATTGTTCAGTGTAACTGGTTGTCAGAAGTCTACAATCTAAGAGCCTCACAGACTGAAATGCCTGGCAAAATCAAACAATTAAAGAAATTCGTCTTCACCTTATCCTAGTTATCAGCGAAGATGGGATAATTACCAATCAAATGGGGCAAAGCACAAAGTTCCGCTAGTTGGCTTTGCAACGGTATGTGTCAGAAGTGCGGTAAAGGAGGTCACATATGATATTTCTGTAGAAGTTCCAGAGTTTGAGTAAAGGACTTTTCCAGTACTCAGTCTCATTGGCCTCCGATTTCTAATCTCTTTTCGCAGCTGCTAACAGTTCGATTCCATCTTGTCATATTACCTGCCCAGCTGATATTATTCATTCGATTAGACATTCATTCATATTGTATGCGGGAATTTTTATTCGTTCTTTGGATATAATGAAATTAAGCCTCCCCGACACCCGGCTAATATAAAGATAGAGAACATTTCTGTAGAAGGAATTACTGATCACCAGTTACTTGCGGTAATGGCCTGTGAACTAGCTCTCTCTTATTTGCATTCCAATACTTACCAAAGCCCTTTCCTTTCCCACGTCTTCATAACTGTTCATAACAGCATGAAATAGCTTCATATTTTCTACGATTTTTTCTGATTGCAATCAGTCCTGCCTTCGAAAATTGATTGTTGAGTGTTCCAGGGCTTCAGGTGGCCTCAGAATGACATCTGTTACTCTTAAGACATATAAGGCCGATCTGGGCCGCCTGTGTTTCTGAAACTATGGATATTACCCTCGGTATTACGTAAGCCGGTGAAGAAGGCAATCGACCAGTTGGTCGCGAATGGTGCTCTGACCTTGGTGAATGCGTCTACCTAGCCCATGCCCTTATGATACCCTTGAATAGTGACGGAAATACTTAGGTAAATAGAGGAGATTACCACACCACCATGAATAAGTTTCTTAGGCAAACCAGTTGTTTCAAGGTGATGCCAGAAGAGATTCTGTATCAGTTTCGTGTTTCGAAATTCTCTTAGGAACTTTACCTGGAAGATACATTCTTACGTATACTATATGAAGAATAACCCCGTGAGTTCACAATAATCAATAATCTTCATGGGTTATTTCAGTGAAAATGGTACCCTTTGGTCTCAGTGACTAACCCGAGACTTTCCAAACTGCCATTTATTCTCTCATTTATGATCTGCTAGGTGTCAGCGCACACCAGGACGACATCACGACATGAACTACGCATAGTTCACGCTCATACCAAGGTACTGCATGATGAACATTTGTGTTTTTTGCTTTGACGGTTCTGTGCACACGGCGTTGGTATCAGTTCCGATAAATAGGTTTTCTCAACCAAACATTTCACATGTTTATGATATTTGGTAGACGAGCATGGTTTTCGATCCGACCCTGGTCATTTTTCTCCTCTATCGCGTGCACGCCCACTTACCCCCACGAAGAATTTCTTTCGTTGATGCTTTCACTTCCGCCTTATTCCGGGTATATTCCAGACTTTTCTTCTAACGTAGAACCTCTTTTTATCCTTGTTCACAAAAGTATTTTGCAATGCCTCGTTTATCTGGGCTTACATTCCAAGAATTGCTTAATTCTCCTTCTATCACTGCTATTTTGCACTCTTTTCCACCCAAATCGCCATCTTGTGTCATCATGGATGTTTCTTCGACTGGCACAAGCGCTGTGCTTGAGCAGAATGATCATCCAGCCCTGCGCATTCCCCGTCGACTTAGCCCTGCAGGAAGGGGATATTCATAGACACAAGGTGAGGCCTTAGCTGTGGTTTCGACAGTCATTTGACTATACAGCTACATGTTCAGTTCACATTTACCCTCGCAAAAGATCACGAAGCATTGAAGTTCATTTGCAATCCCTACGTTTCGTTAGCGAAATTACCTGCAGCCATGACACACAGGTAAAATGTTACCCTCGTTACCCAATTTTATGACATTCCACATTGTAACAATGAAACCATTCCATGTACAGGCTATTTAGGTCATTTCTGAGGAAGTTTTTTTCGATTATTTGCTACCCAAACCTAATTCTATTGGTCGATCAGGCTTAATTCTAGAAAAACTTGCGTATGACAGGGTTGGAAAGCTGATGTGAAAATTCAGTCCATGAAGTTTTGCACGCTATGCGAATACATTTTTGTGACCTGCGGATGCATCTTTTGTTCCAATGATTGTATTATGGTTTCACCGGCTTTTTGGTGAGCCTTCCTGACAGACTTGCATTTATGATATCTTGATACTGCAAGAATAAGAAGTCTGACCAGACTTGCGTATAGGTAGCCTGAACTAAACAGTGATCCATACCAGTCTGGTAAACTTTGCGTTGTTTGAGTGCATAAAATTGATCATCAAAATTCGATGTGGACTGCATGGCCCAAATGGTGTGAGGTCTGGCACTATGTTCATGCAAAATACTGCGAACCATTTTTGTTTTCAAATTACTCCTACGTCATCACTGGTCCTATCCCAAGTCGTCAGAGGTTTAATTCTCTGCTTCGCCATGTTCTAAATTCACTAATAATGCGCTTCACGAGACTTTTAGCCGTGAAGGAGTATTCTGTGCTTTTGTCTTTGGCAACGGACTTAGTTTCAGTATTTTGAAGGTGACCGGTTGGTTGACATTTATGGGTTGTCATCACATGCTAACTCCTTTACATGAACCTCAGTGGAATGGAATCGCTGGAAACCTTGTTTTAATATTGAAGAGTACATCGAAGTCCACAAATGCGGGAACACTGAACGAGTTGCAGAGAACCGTGTCTAATTTCCTGCTGCAGCTTGCATTCGCAAATAAGGGAAGAAACCAGTACGTAGCCAATAAGCTAGGATCAGCAGGCTATCAGTAAACTAGAACGGAGTCATTCCGTTGTCTATCTGAATGCAAACAAGGCAACATAACATCGCATTTCCTTTCCAGTGGAAAGATCCCCATTGCTCACAACTTTGCACGTAATAATAATGGTAATCGAAGCATTAACAGCAACGGTAGTGGTCCTAACAGGAGCATTAGCAATAACAATAGTGGTATTGGTACCGGTAGTATCGGGGGTAATAGTAGTAGTAGTAGTAGTGGTGGTAAGAGTATTAGTAGTATTGGTAGTAGTAGTAGTAGTAGTAGTAGTAGTAGTAGTAGTAGTAGTAGTAGTAGTAGTAGTAGTAGTAGTAGTAGTAGTAGTAGTATTGGGTGGAGCAATAATCGTAGTCACACGAGTAGCGGTCATACAAGTGGAATAACAACCGTAGTAGTGATAGCAGACACACCAGCTCTCTTAGCAGTAGTCGTAATAGTAACAGTCATAGAGCGCGTAGGTTGGGAGAAAATGAGCAAGTAATTAACCACTCCCAAGCACAAGGTATAGAGAGGACTGGGAAAATTTGGTTTGGAAGTAAAAATCAAGCCAGAAAAATACTAATTAGCCAAAAAGGGTACGAGAAGAGAAGTGCAGCAATAAATACGCAAAGTAGGCCGATTTAATTCGGAAATTGATTCATCTTCCGACACGATTAAAGAACCGCGATAGGAACAAGGAAATTTTTGATGTATGTGAACATTTGGAAAAACTTCCCACAAATCCTCCGAATTTATAAAGCCACCAGCAATGATATAAAGGTCTCGTACGTACCACATGCGCCATTTCGCAAGTCCAATTCTGTGACATCAAAATAGGTTATTAAATTTATGGAGTAATAATCCGCACAGGATACCATGGAATCAGAGCACGAATATGACGCACGATATACCGTGATATGCTGTATATTACTTGCGCGTATGTGGTGAGTGAATACAACAGAAAAGGTTAAAGTCATATGCATTGTCAGTCATGCGTGCCACACGCAACACCATAATTCTGTCCACTCATTTACGTGTAGCAATCTGGTGAGATTTTTCAGGAAGCGTACACTTTAAACCGGTTTGCATTAGGTTTTACCTTGTGCAACTGACTCCTGCTTGAGAGGAAGTCAGAATCTTCACTGTCCCTTATGAAAATTTTTCGTGCGATCGGCTGCATGGTACGTACACAGCAAAATCTGGTTCTTGCACCACACATGAAGCCCGAAGACGGATTGAAGCCCTAGATGCTCTGTGTCCGCTTTGACTGTTTTGAGTCACTTCTGTAGCTGACTGCCAAAGCGAAGCTTCCAGTTTGGACAATGTGACCGTGGAAGGCTTTTGTTGGTGAGTTCTGCTTCTGGTCGACGGATGACTCGGTCGAACCACTGGTTGCAGTACGCTGAACAAAAGCGGACAGCTCTTCTTTATTCGAGCAGCTTTGCGGTATGGCGGAGTTTGCCGCGTGATCGTGTCATCTGATTCTGTTCATTTATTGAGAACACCAGTAGTCGAAGCTTTCCATTCATCCTGTATCACCTACCATCGGCGGCCAGGTTTCCGAAAAGTACTTGAGAACGGAGAAGACGGCGGCCCGGTAAATGAGCTCTTTCTTGCTGTTGTTTATTTCGCTATGGGACCACAGCGATTTGCAAAGTTTCTGGGGTGCTCTCTGCGCAACCTGCTCGAAGTTTGATTGTCTTTAGCCCGATCTTTTGGTTATAAGTTAGAGCGAGGGTATTTGAATTTACGCCCTAGTTCCTCGAATGGTCCGTTAAATTTAATGGGACCTGCTAGATCTGGGTGAGTCGAGAGGATCCTGGTTTCCGTTGTGCTTATCGCATCAATTTGCTCCACTTCGAGGTATCAGAAGTTGCTTACCACATGCTAAATGATTTCAGACCTTCTATAGGCATTGTACTTAAGCAGCTAGGGAGTGGATTTTGCCAGATTTTGTATCTTACTGATAGTTCCGTACACCAAAGACATGTACACACCAAATTGCCCACAATCCTGTTTTCTGACTGCAGTTCAGCTGACTCTAGTTCTCACATTCCTCAGCCTCTTTCAGAATGAAACTATTCCACTGCAAATGCTGGGAAGGAGAACTGACCCAAAGATCTGAACTTATAGAGAATGAGGAACTCCACAATCATGAAAATTGAAACCTCATTCAAACTGCGGTTAATGCGCTAACTGTTAAATACGCTCGTTTGCGTTGTTTTAATGCCTCTGTGTGTACGTGCATTACTGCTCTATGAGTGACTGATCATACATGTGACTTTTAACTTTTCTATTGCATTCACTTACCAGGATATTATATATACCTGTACGAAATTCTGCGGCATGTCGTCTGCCAAATTCGCGTTCTGATTCCGTGTTATCCTGTGCGCAACGGTAATTACTTGGCCCATACATTATCGCATTTGGCTTCTCGTACGGAATGGATGTGCACTGTACCTTCAGAGAATGCATGGACTATTCTGGATGTTTCAAAATTTGGTGTCTGACAGAAATTGGGTTGGATTCTGGGAAGAAAACGTCTTTTTCCTTATATTTTCTTGACAGACGGATATGCATTTGTGAAAAATCTTGCTTTTCCGGATTCTCCGATGAATTCCCCTTATGACAAACTGGAGGCGCTCCTGTTGAGTCGTTTGAGACCCACTGATTTTATTGCAGCTGAATACTCCAAGTTCAACTCCCTCTTCAGCGCGGAAAACCAGTTCATTTGTAATTCATCCTTGAATCGCAGACACGACCCAAACAGCACGATTCCCAACGCTATTGGGTGAACGTCAGCCTAACTTTGGGAGGAAATGACCTGTAACTTTTCAACAAATATAATAGTATTAGTATCATAATATGTAATAAAATAAATCTGCTTTTCAACTGCACATTTTTTTTCTGCACACAAGGGAATTACTCACTGATTCTTTTGATTCTGTGCTAGTACGTTGCTACGTTCGACTATTCCCAAAGTAAAATTTGAATTATGGCTCATGAGAGAAGCTGATACGTATTTTTCACCATTCTTTATCACCTAATATTACGTTTTAGGCTGTAGTTAGAACGTTTCTATCATACTAACAACAAAACGTATCTTCTCCGTGTTGATATGCTAAAATGGGATTGTAGTCTTTTTAAAGGGCCGTTTTACTTAAAACATATCTTCTATTAAGTACTATTAGCTACTTAATAGTATCCACTTTCACCGACGCATTTTTGTCTTAAAAAGGCTCTATGAGGGATCATTTTAATGTGTGGTTTCAGATGAATGTTCTTTGTCGTTGAATTCTCGAAGGTATTAACTCTTGGACATACAAGTACTATTTATTGAAAAACCGACAAAATCCGTGAAAGCAAACAGCAGCCCTCTTGTCCTTGTTAAGAATCATCAGCAGTGTACGTCCACCAGGCTCAAGCTGGGACTCCAACCCAGAGTGGACGATTATGAGTCGAACTGTTTAACCACAAGGCTATCTAGGCCGGATCCCAGTGATTTATTGAACTCGTACGATACATCATATAGTGCTCTTTTGACACGGGCTTTGAATGTTAGCAGAGCATTTCCCGCACAGCGAGCTTCTCCTGTGCTGGAAATTTCCCGTTAGGGACCCAAGTATAACAAATACCATTATATATATATATATATATATATATATATATATATATATATATATATATATATATATATATATATATATATATATATATATATATATATATATATATATATATATATATATATATATATATATATATATATATATATATTGATTATTCGTCATTTATTTATCCACATTTTGTTGTCTGTCAGCCAGGGTGATGTTTTCTCCTTCGGAATTTTGTAAGAAGCATAGACAATCAACATTTAAAACCCCGCGAATATCTCCCGTAGTCAGTTTCATTCCAATCACGGAAGTGTGCGCATGCATATTGCTGTGATCCATTTCTGGACAAGTGTAATGCACTAGTAGTCGTTGATGCTTTTTCCCGCCAGCCAGATGTATTTTGGACAACGTCAGCAGCAGACGAGTTCACTCAGACTGTCATGCGCAAAATTTGAAGTGGAGGAGCCCCTGTAGCACCTGCTACAAAAAGTGGTACCCATTTCTCTGCAAAGTCCCTTGATGATTGGTTGAAAGAACTTGGCAGTTGTCATTTGTATACTGCATCCCACCATCTTAAGTCAAACGGACTTACTGAGAACTATGTTCGTACTCCCAAAAGTGCCATACATTCTATCAATAGTCAGTCCTTTAGTGAACTAGGTCGAATGGTTGATAATTTATTGATGCAATACCGAAATGTTTGTCATAGTACCACTGATAAGAGTTTAACGCAGTTGTTCAAATCTCGTTGTTTGAGAACCTGTTTTGAATGTGTCTCTTCAGCTGACTTATGCTTTTTCAGAGGGAACGATTTGTTGCCATCCTTTGGTACAATTCTGGCACGAAAAGGTAATCGAATGGAGACTACACTTGATTGTCATGATTTGTTCAGTCACTGAAGACACATCGATCAGGTACAGTGCAACACACAAAGGTCAGTTTGAGAACGATTCCACTGTTGTTCGCCCATTGATGCTCCTATTCAAGATACTGGCTGTAGGAGAAAATTCAACCACCCTTGATAAGGTCTTTTCTATTATCTCCCACTTCACTTTCTTTCGCTTGAGTCAACGTACTTGGTGTCCCGCCCGCCTACTGGACGTATTGTCAATAAACGTGATTGGTACTGAATACGGTTCTATGAGTCATGAACGTCAGAAAATAAAATAAACAAAATGTACTACTAAAATTCCCCAAAATTACCGATGGCAATAGTTCTGGACCGTCACGCAGAAATAGAGGAATTCGAGATTTAAATGAAAGGCACTTTGGATGAACGGGTAAATAAGCAGTTTCAAAAGAGATTACAAGAAAAGTATAAAAATATTGTTAAGTTGTCCGTGAGGGCCAGTGAGAAAGAGTTGAACCCAGTAGAAAACTCAGACTAGACTGATAAAATAAATCTAAAATGCAGCGCTCGCCGACTCAATAAAAAATGGTGTGAAACAGAGGCGTACTAAGTGCAACGTACACCGACATTCATTCTGGATCCATCGAAGCTTCTGAAGAATCTACTGTCCAAAGATCAGCAAAAATACGAGCAAAGCTTTCAAAGGACTAAAAGCATCCACAGCTTGATTCGACATGTGGACGCTGTGGTTTTCATGAGTGACCGTACGTATGACTTTCTCGATTTCTGCTGTATTTACTTACCACGAAATTGTACGTACTTGCGCCCAAGAAATACAAAATACTACGGTACATCGCGTGCCATAGTCGTGTTCTTATTTGTGATATCCTTTGCAAAACAGTGCTTCATTAATCCATCCGGTATTACAATTACAACTGCGCATGGCACAATTTGATTTCGTCTATCTTCAATTGGTGTTGCCTCTGCTCCACTTTACATGGTCTGAGCCAGAGCAGTTCTGTTTTCTTTGCGAATACTTCCGAAACTCGAGTATAATTTCCATGCTTCACATGGATGTGTAAAACATGACATGAGTTTTGCAGTTTCTGTTTACCCTTGTCCGATGGCATTGAGTAGGTTTCCGTATACTTCTGACTTTTTCGATAATTTTCATTGTTCTTTTGGGCTGCATTTCACCGTTTTACGGACTTTTTTAAATACACGGAAATATACACGTTTTCAGAAACACACCACTGCGCAACCTATAAAGGCTGTCAATAAATCTTGCCTTCGGGCACTATCTTGCTTTCTGCTTGCAGATATCTTGGAATTGCATCAACCAAATCTAACTGCGACCAACAAACCATTTTAGAAGCTTCCACTGCTCTGTTTGGCACTCGCCTCAACACCATCTCGGTCAATTCCACAACCCTCTCTCAGGCTGAACTGAACTGGACTATGTTCGTCTCTTCTAATTCACTTTCGGGCTACTATTACTATGAACAATTGTGAAATTGTTTCATACTACTTGTTTATTTTTTATTGCTGTTACTCACGCCCTTTTGCCTTTTCATCTGATCACTCTCCTCCGCCAACACTAGATTGCTAGGGTTACCTTAGATTGCTTTTACATTGAATCAGTGCACCATATATCCTGATCTGTTTTGCTAACTTAGTGATGGGGTTTGCGTACTACGATGACCCCGAGGGTTATGTCAATTTCAGCACAAAGAGCTCCTTTACGGTCAGCCATATCGGACAGGCCGAGGGTAAATAGCCGGACAAAGGCAACCCGGCCTTTTTAGAGGGCTTGGCGAACTCTGGACATAAAAGCCACCGGTGCCCTTAGACAGCAGCGTGTCGTGTGCGAATGTGCCCCGCCAATAAATAAGGCCTCTTCTTCTTACCTCTTACTCAACCTTCCTGAATGGGATAAGATTCCCTACACGGTTATGGGCATCCTTAACTGGCAGACCTCCATTCAAAAAGCATATGGACCGATCTTTCGGTCACCGGCTCCCAACACACAAACTTCCTGTTGCCCAACGGGCAGCACTTGGTTGTCCACGGGCTATAGCTGCTACCTCAACTTAAAAGCCGAGTGAAGCTGGGGAAGCCATTTCATACCATGGTCCCATAATTTTCCATAAGCCGTTATTCTGCACACACCACTTGCGGAAGATACCATTCGGGATATCCATGAAGCCGGCGCATGCACTCGCAGGAGCTAGCCACGTAAAAGTAAGTACAGTATAGACTGTTTAGTATAATACAGGTACAAGGAATACTACCAGGGAGAATTTATGTCATTTTCGCCCATTCGAATGCACGCATGTCTTGTGAATTGCGAGAACTGTTTTGCCACCACCAAGCGGACATAGATCCGTCTATTTAATGATAGTAAAACCATATATAATATGTTAATTTATGGTGAATGGAAAGCCAAGTTCTTTGTGCTCAGTGGGATCCATCTTCAAGATTATGTGGACGAATTAGGTCCTCGAGTGTATGACGTGGGTTGGCTTCACTTTCCCATTCGAGCCTTTCGCAGAGGTCATCACGCAAACCCCTACATCTCAAACTGTTATTGCAGCTCATATTTATCATTTCGTCTGCTAATGTGTCATCGGCAAAAAGCAATTATTCGAAAAACGTACTATAGCCATAACCTAGAATCGGAGTTCACTCGGAAAATAGAACACAGCAATGGAATCAAATTTGAACTGTATTAGGCGTACAGTTAGTTTGTACTACTATCAGACAAACAAGTTTTCAGTATATCTTCGATCGTCACATCCGCAACAGCCTTGAATGGAGTTCCTGAGGACAGTAATCGTGTTGTACTCTTTTCCACAATCCTTTGCACCTTCGAACTATTATAGTTTGATCAGTGGGGGATAGGATGAATTGACTGTCTTCTGAGACAGACTCATAAACTTCAGAGCTAAGCCAGTCTGAAATATATTTGGCATTATGCAAGTGCAAGGCAATTTGTTCTACCTTCCGGCGACTTAAGAATGATCATGTAAGTCAAGAATTCGACCAATTCCTATCCACTTTTGGTTAGGCTTGATACATATCGTGGGTTTTAGCTCATTCTCACAATGATAAAAACCTCTTAAGGTTCCAAACTCCATACATTTACCCTCAGGACTCAATTCGTGAATAACTTAGCCGGATTCATCCCGTAGTTGAATTAACAGCAAAGTGGTACTTGCATTAATAAATTATTAACAGTTCTAGTTGGCTCACTGAATGTATTGGGGAAAGCAGATGAAAGTTCTTTCTTTGCCGTACAAACTAAGTACTCAGCAGCTCCTTTCAGTTGTATGCCAAGGTGGATTTGGGACACGACGACATCCCAACGATTCCAGCTAATACTTCATCTTCGTAGCTGATAAATGATCCAGTATTGGAAGGTCTTCCCAACTGACAATCACAAGGAGAGTTGTACTAATGAAATTGCTGATGGGAATGACAGTGAAATAGACTTTCGGTCAACGGGAATATTTTTGTCAGGTCAGTTTGAGCTTTGAAAGATGATCTTATTCCTTTACCCTTTAAAACTGTTTTACCCTGCGAGCATTTTTTGCCACCTGCTTCACTTGCCGGAACTACTAAACGGACTTTGACGACAGTGAATGGGCAACTTGTGCTTTTGTCCCTCTTGAACTTTTGCTTTTTTTCACACGGACTTTGGCACCAGTATTGTTCGCCTGATCTCCAGGCGAAAAACATTTGATTGGGCTGACTCTGAATCAAGGGGCTTCAAACGCTAAGATTTAAATTATATATATGTGGTTTTATTAAATGTTTTTATAAAAGTACTTTACTAGCACATAATATGGTATTTGGTGTTCTTAAGATTGAGATGGTCGCAACTCACTTTACAGATGAACTTTGGTTACAGGAATTATGATTGAATCATGATTAAAGCGTAATGCTCGTCCAGAAAGGGACTACCGTAGTCGCTATGAACACGTTGCCACGGGTGGGGGAATTCAGCCATGAGGTCCACTTTACCGGTCATGAATGGCTTTAGATCAACCTACGCATCGATGGACTTATGCTTTGCCCTACACTATAGTCAGTGGACGAGACGGTCACTGCTTCCTGTAAGAAGGGATATTTTTGAATTCGGAGTAACGTACCATTTTTTGTGGTTAGCTTCACCCACCTCTGTCGAAATCGTTCACGTCGTCCAAACTAGTGAGTGGAAGAGCTTACTCCGATGGATCAAATACAACTCCATATTCTAGAGCCTGTGGTCGCTGGTCGTTATTTCGCAAATATGCAGATTTATCATAAGAACCCATTGTTCGTACTTTGTCTAAGCCTCTTGGGTCATGGATAGCAGATCATATTGAGTTTTACTTACCAGTTTTTTTAGAAAACGGCTTTAGGTTTCCCACCATTTACCCATTACCGGGCTTGCCCAGTTTCCCGGGGATGCAAAACACAGGTTACAGTGATATATATATATATATATATATATATATATATATATATATATATATATATATATATATATATAGTCATTTTCAGTAACATCGAGATAATAATGGATTATTTATTCAGTACAGACATATATATATATATATATATATATATATATATATATATATATGACTTCCTTCCTGGTGACGTATGGCTTTTTGCGATAAACGTCTATGGCAAGATAATTTTGCGAGCCAACTAAAAACAGGTAAATGGTGAAATGGAAGGAGAATTTTCCGTGTCCGCTACTCATATTATGATGAGTAGGGTGATCTTGAAACGTGGGCATTTACAAATTGAAAGTGATTATTAATGAAATAATTATGATAACAGGTCCCCACTATTGTTTCACCACCCACTGGTGATCGAGTAGCCACCGCATGAGGACTGATTTTTATCGTAAAAGCTTGGTATTCAAAGTTAACTTGGTTTAGTGCAATCAAATATTCTAACTTTTGCAACTTTATTTACAACTAATTATCTCTGGGCAGTATACTTCTTTGTACACCAGCCTGGCTGAACACAGGAGCAAGTACGAGTGTTATGTGCTCACACCTCGTTATAAACGCTTTTCACACCTTAACTAAGTCCGGGGAAGGCAATCAAGCCTTGGCATGTGTCGCATCTCAGCCACAACCGAAGCCGTGAGAATTCGTCTCTACAATCCTCCCGTGTGTGCTCAGAAACAATTTGTGCAAGCACTTAATCTTCCGTGGCCCACGTCTTGGTCCCGAACACATGTGCAACCACTTGAACATTCCACACTGTGATCAATTTCACATGCACGCATACAATTATAGAGACAGATTTGGGATTACTATTTCCTGTTCTTGTTTTGTGAGTCATATGTATTGTTCTGTATTGGTATAAGTACGAATAACTGAAAACGAGCTTGATTGCCACGTTGTCTATTCTCAATTCAGACGTCATTTATTTTCACAGTAAATACCTTTTAAAGTGCCACTGAGGGTTAACCAGGGTATGAACGTGTTGCCACTCTGATCACATGATTATATTAGATTTTGTACCTTAGTTTTCAGTTCAATTTTCACGGCTCGCGGGGTCCGACTTTTCTATATGAAGAATGCAAGGGTATTTTCCAAACACAAGTGATACCCTTGGCTAATGGAGCTTCCAGAATTCTTTCGGAGGTATGCACACGGCTTAAGTACCGGCCGCTGAGCAGTGGTTTTATCTATTCCTTGGGAAAGTTAGAGGGAAAACGCAAGTACTCATGGCCCATCAAGTGAAAGAAACGTTATGATTTGTTAATGTTCATCAGTCAGAACATGATGCTACAACATAAAAAATACGATGATTAGGACCACCACATTTCACCCTGCTCATGTAGCGCCCTGGACATGACCGATTGTGAACGTGTAAATTCGTGACCAAAATTTGCTATAGAAAAACCACTAGTCATTACTTAGCTGTAGGCAAATTGCATATTGCTCGACGCCACAGAGGTGTTCGCTATTTGTCTGCTAGCTGTAAGGACAATTGGTCTTTGATAATTAAAAAACACTTTTATTTGCTGTGTTTGCGGATGGATGGACCTTTAGCTCCCTTAGCTAGTATCGTTTCCGGTGTCGTTCTAACAAATAAGTTTGACTGACACTTTTCAATACAAACTGTCGTTCACCTATCCCACTGACCTTTACTGTCTTCCGCCAACCCTCGAAACGTTCGACTTGTTGCGCTTTCCTCAGGCCATTCTCGAGATCTAGTTAATACTTGGTATCCAGAGCAATAACCTTACACGGTGTTTGCGCGCGGGGCTAACTAGACGCAAGGCGTAGGTACGCCGTGTTAAACCACCGTAATGAGTTAAATGATACTTCGCTAGTAGTCAGAAAACCAAAGTCGAGACACGAAGACATATTTTTGCAAATTTGTGGAGCATAGAGTGCATGGCGAGAGACAGTCAGAGAAGATTCACAAGCTCGGATGTCATATGAGTGGTTGAACCCAAAATAGCTTGATTCGGAGTGATAGAACAACGACGATACATGGAACAGTAGTAAAGGCGATGACTACCAGAAATGAATGCAGTGTAACTACTCCATCTGTACTTCGGACGGCCTTCTTCAAAGACCACCCACAGATGTCATAAAGCCTCACGTGCAACTTTCGACTCTCTTGCAAGCCTGGATGGTCCCCAGTTCTATCCTGTCGTCAGGCAAACGGTTCCAGTAGATTACTCCCTGCTGCTAAAGTAGTGAAATGTGTTTGTCAGTCTGTATCTAACTTTCGTTAGCTCCTAACAGTGACCTCTTTTTCTTGAGTCTGTGGCCATTTGGAATTAACTTCAACTTAATGTCCCTACTAGGTCCTCTTGAAATTTACTCCTTTCCTTGAGTTTTATCCTGAGGTTGCGCAGTCTCTGCACAGACATCACAGTCCTCTGACCCTCAACCACATTCCTAGCAAGACTTAACACATTCTCCAAACAAACGGCGTCTTATTTTTAGTAGAGTACCTTTCTAACCTTCAAAGTTAGGGCCATAACCCATTTCGTACTGGTAGGGGTGACCACCCCTGCACACCATATTCTAGAAGGGGATCTAAATATAGTCGTTTACATTGGTAATAAAACCTCTAGTTTTCGGCAATTCGACATCGATAAAAATTTTCGGAGCTCAGAGCTCGCCTTTAGGGCAGCTGCTGGCAACTGATTTAAGCACTGGAGATAGAAAGTCACCCAGAACTTCAGGTCCTCAACTTTGTTACCAAAACTTACATCTGTTGAGTACGACTGTCAGGTTTTTCCTTGTATATGGCAACAACTGGCTATTTCTAGCTTTGAGAGTAATTCTGACTTGTGTGCAAATTCAGAAAGACGGCTAAATCTTTGCTCAGATCCTGTCACTTATAAGCCCTCACTTATTTCACATTATCCGCTGAAAGGAAGCAAGATTTCTGTAAGTCCGTCACTAGATACTTTGTAAATAGGAAGAGCAGCACTGGGCCGTGTGCGGATCCTTGGGATACCTAAATGGTGACAAGCACAAAATTCGAGTTTGTGTCACCCATCTTGAGGTAAAACTTCCTGCCGGTTAGGAAGTACCCTAGCCATTCCTAAATATATCCACTCACACTAAATGACCCGAATTTGATTAGCAAATGCCATTTGTTTACGGAGTCCATGAAGAACAAAAGAATAACTCCGCAGAACTGTATTTTAGAAATCCAAGCTGGGCTTAGCAGAACATAGAACTCTCTGGTATGCGCTGGTAAACGTGCTCCCGAATGATTTATTCCATTACCTCGTAAACAATGCTAGTTAGGCTTATCAACCTAAAGCTTCCCCTTTCGGAGCGGCTTTCCCTTTATGCATGGCCTTTACTAGTGCATTTTTCCAATCTGATGAACCTTTCTTTCATCAGGTATCCTTAATGTAACTCACATAGTGGCAAAGATATTATATCTTGCTGGTGCTTATTAGTATCAGCGTAGATATCATCTGGTTCAGCAGACTTAAAGACCTCTAACACTTCCTAGCATTTACACACTATTTCCTCTGTGCGATTTAAATCACTAATGCCCAGTGAATTTGTGGTTGCCTCAGAACATATTTCTGCGCCACTTTCCCTTCTGTACTGGCTGCCGAAACTAACGCTCGGTTTATCAGCTTTGATTTGGTTATCTGCTGCCACTCCATGTTCGTCGGTCATCTTTGGGCTTATTCCAGCCCCCGATGAACCTGAAGGCTGCATGGAGCTGCTCCAATTCTTTGGCTATTTTCAGGGCACTGGGCCGACTTAAATTCACCGTCGCGATAAGCGGATATCAGGAGGTTCACCGACTCGATTTTATATTCGGTTAAATGAATCTGTTTTGGACCCGGACCGAGTATCACTCGATCGACAGTACTCAATTAACAACCGCACCGGACTGGTAACTCGAACCCGGACAACCACGCACGCACAAGAGAGAACACGAAAGCAAGACCTTCAGTTCAGCAGTATATTAGGTGCTATAGCAGGGACAAATATACAACGCTGCTCCTCCGCTCACATGGACATTCTACTGCCTTGTAGATTAAACCAGGGCAAGGCGACCAGGCAACGGTGAGTCTAGCAGCTTCGTGCGAACGTCGTTGTGAGTCTAATTCAAATGTAAGGGGAATATCCAATATATCCGAAGGCTGGTGAGAAAGAAAAAAGCCAGCTCATTTGAAATCCTTGCCATCGGTTTGTTAGGAAAAGTTTTTGTTCCGACAAAATCTAAGTCTAGTGAATTCCTGAAGCCGTAAAGAGAGTCCAACCACCTGGGTGGCTCTGAATGGCCTTGCCCGTTGCAGCCCTTTTTCACATCGGTTTGTCTGCACACACCCATTACTTTGAAGGGTAACAAGGATCTCTTGATCATGCTTCGTACCAAGCATTGCACTTCCCAAAATAAACTGTTGTCAGTACCTGCCAAAGCCTCTCTGCACTACCATCCTCTGGTGTATCGAATATTAGATTCACCGCTCTGGTACGAAGCTTAGCAATTTTCATACTTGCGAAACTCCCTATCCACCTTAAAGCCACATCGGACTGACCCATTCACAAAGCGGTTTTGGCATTCACATGATCATTCTTAACTACAGGTGATTACACTTGGACTTCCGCGACACTGTTCTGGTGGTTAATTATTACTAGTTCTAACTGGGATGGCTTTCATCCCGATATATATCTGGTATCCTGCCTAAAGTTTTTAATGGGACATTTGAATGCAGCTTCTGTGGGTCTCCCTTCTCTTGGATTTCCAAGGTACAAGCCCCAACTACCCGGTCTGTATGTGGCAGGCTGAGGTCCTCAACAATGAGGTTCTTGTTTGGATCTCTAACCGGCATAGTGGGTATTTAAAGTAGTCGAATATTCTCGTCGCCGTTTGTAGCAAAAGCCTTGCACCTTCCGTTAAAATCTGCCTTTCTGCTCGGAAGTATGAGCGTAGCCAGGCATAACAAGATATTCTGGGTTCATACAATGGTCGGTGATTCCTGATGGTTCGTGCCCTTTTCTCAGGCAGTTATCTTCTCTGTCTCTCCTATTGATAGCGAACATATTTTGCGTAATTCCCAGTGTATGATTATCGATAGATAGCTGTGTTTCTGTAACTGCAACGTTCGATACGTAATGTTCCCTGATGGCTTTGAAAATCTCCGTCCATCAGTTACTGAGGCTATCTTAAGGAAGAACGTGCCCGACGACACGAAGTACGGTGGTAGCTTGTGCATCCCACATATTCTACCATTTTCATTTCATTGTATTGTGCACACTTTATTGTTTCATCAAATTAATTAATACACATTTTCAACCGACCCGCATGTGGTTACCGCGGATTGTTCCCTCTGCATTGCCTGTGAGCGTTGTGTGGCATGTGACAATAAAGACCGAAGTCATACAATCCAAAACTCTATTTTAGTGCACCTACCGCGACTCAGTAGCCAACCTTGGAATTATTAGGATCCATTCAGACGGGGTACAACCTCCTGACCGAAAGCTACGTCGAATAGACTTGAGGAGAAATTTTTATATGACTGGTTTGATGTCAACTCACCGAATGTTGTGGACATACCCTTTTCCTATTTCTTTTGCACAACATTTCATTAGACTAGTATTTAGCTAACATATTTCCTTTTTGTCTCGCATCATTATCGAGCCACCTGAGTACCTTCTTATGAGTGTCACTCCAACCATACAGCCAGCTGCCTGGGCGACTTGACAAGGCCTAACCGTTTGGACGTAATTATGTTTCTCTTTCTATCTGACTTCTCTGTGTGAATGACTGAACTTGGCCATCCGTCTATGATCATGCAACTTTCTCACAGTCATACTATTTCATTTACTCCTCGACACGCTTGTTGTGTTCCCTTAGACAGTTACTTCTCTTCTGACCGTTGATTGGTCAAAATGCCCACACAAATGAGGGCCTTCTTTGTAAACCACTTGACTCGCTCCTGTATTGCTGTCTCGAGCTTTCTGCCTATTGTTTTTCAGGCCATTCGAAGCCTTTCTTGACTGTTTTAGTCCTGTGGTAGGTTTGCCCACCACTTGAGATATGCTGTTGTTATTGTTTCATCACCTGTCCTGTATTACACGAAGTAAAGCGAGCCAGTTTTCTCTGCCTTGAGTCCCAATTGGGATTTGGAAGTTTGTTTATCTGCGAGTCACCTAACTGCGGGATGAAAAACCTGTTCGTGAGTCCCATGGAAAATTGCTCATTCCCTGCTTCTGTTGTCAGTTTACTGTGCCACAAGCTCGGAACCATTGTTTCACAGCTTTTCATTGGTGGTGAGTGAGCCAAATTTATTTGCTTTTTCTAGAATTGGAAACCAATGAGTAGGTGAATCCATTCTTCAGTTGCTAACGCAGGAAGTAAAGTGCAAATATTGTTCTCAATTGAAAGAGCACCCGCGCGATGGCTTTATCGGTGGAACCAACCAGTCCGATATGCGACAGAATGCATTAACCTGCAACTGATGGGACGTTTTAACAAATTCGCCTCTTTTTTGAACAATATCGGGAAGCAAAAGCTGCAATTTTATTGTATCGGAGTTCGTACTGTTCGGTTCTGCTAGAGACTGAGGCAATTGAAGTACCCAAAAATTGCTGTATTTGTACAAGCCAGTCGGTTGTCGTAGCAATCGGACTCCATTCCAGCGATCGACTCGTTCGAAATCCATCCCTACAAGTTCGAATGTGGGCAGGCTTATTTCATGTGGTCAGCCGAATTCCCTAACATCGAGCTACATGTCTTGCCTGTGGTTGGGTGGACCAAATTAAAATTGTTTGTAGAGGCAGTCCACCACGTTAACTGACGATTTCCTCATCATCTGACACATCTTCTCTAAGTACGAGTTTTTCGAGACTTGCTTTAGCTGTTTCGCCAAAGAAAGTCTCACTTGCAAACCGGATACTGTTTGCTTCAGAGGATAGTAAGCAGATTTACTGTTGACACTGGGAGTCTTGAATACATAATTCGACCCATTGTCAGAGAAGTTGTTGGTTGGCTTCGCAAGCTGCACAACACCCAAAGCTGTTGGGCGAACTTTGGGCTAAAGTTGGGCTGAAGTGACTGGCAACATGTGCCTTGAAAAATAGCACTGAATTTCGTGAGATGTTACAAGAAATATAATGAAAATGTATCACAATATTTATTGAAATATATCGTTACAAAAACGGCAAACTTTGTTTCATAAGTTTCCAGCATACCATATCTAAAAGTATCTGATTTTTACAAACAAGGTTATTTTATCAGTGGTACGTTAGTGGTTCCGATCGAAAGGATCGATAATGGGCGAACAGACTGAGAAAGAGAGAGTTAAGATGGATTAGGAGAAGAAAAGTTAATTATTTCCAGTGGTCTTATCGAAATTTAGGCCTAGAGCTGTTTAACGTTTCTAACGATGTAGCCCAACGTTAGCCCAAGGTGGTCCAACGTTCGCCCCATTGGGAGCGCGTTAGGCGTGCTGCTTGGGATACCTCTGCCAAAAACAGCTGAAATTCCATCAAAAACGATTCAGTGTTCATCTTGTGCTCTATCTCAAGATGAACTACTCTTGTCAAGAAGAAAGTCGTTAGACAGCCGTACCTTTTCTCGTCAGTCTTAAGCCTCAGAGCTGTAAGAGGAACAAAATGGTCGATACTGTTCTCCGAGAACACCCACCAAAAATGTGTTGCTGTTGACCTGGTAGCGGTGGCATTAGTTGCTTTCCTACCTCTGCAATTCTTTCGTCGGCATCAAACGTGCTTTGCGATGATCCTCCTTATGACGGCTCCTCCAGCCATTATCCGAAACCGTAGGTAGATGCTTCTGAACAAATGAGCCTCTCAGCCTGTATTTCCACAGTATGATTATGCAGGATTGACAAGGCTGTCACGTGATGTCTGTCACTCAGTAGCATCGGGTGTTTGGCGTCCAAGCTCAAGTTATATTTATTCAACCTGCCATCATCAGCCCAATGATCAAAAATGGACTGATTTCTCAACAAAATGTGCAGAAGTCCCTTCTTTCTCCTCGCCGTCGTCTTTACGTAAAGTCGCACTTTCCAAGGAGAGTGTTTGCATTTGTATTAGATTTATCCCTTTGGTTTTCGCCTGCTTCAGATTTTCTGAAGAGTATCGGACTGATGTTCAAGCTAATTTTTGGTCTGATACCTGCCAGTACCATTATCTCCTCTTTGCATATTTCCCACCAGACTACGTGTGGTATTCACGACTGGCTATACATGTGACTTTTACCATTTCTGTTGTATTCACTTACACCGATATTTTACATACATGTACGCCATATAAGAAATACTGCGGTGCGTCGTGTGCCGAATCCGCGTTCTGATCCCGTGATATTCTGTGCGGGATAATACTACGTTATCGCATTTGGCGTAGCGTACGGAAGTTTCAACATGCATTCAACTGGTAAGGAATCATTCGATGTAAATTGTATCTCCAGAGAATGCGAGGACCATTTCGAACGTTTTGAAATTTGCTGTCTGTCTAAAATGGATTGAGTACTGAAAAGAAAACTGAATTCTCTTACATTTCATTGGCAAAGATGCATACGCATTGCTGAAAAACCTCGCGTTTCCGGAGTCTCCGGTGAATTCCTCTTATGACAAACTGAAGGAGTTTTTGCTTCATCATTTTAAACCCATTAATTTTATTGAAGCTGAACGAGCCAAGTTCAATACTCTCGTCTGCACAGAGAACCAGTCCGTTGGTGTCTTTATTCATAAACTTCAGACGCAAGCTTCGAAGTGTGATTATGGGATGCAGTTGAAAGATCAACTTCGAGATAGCCTAATTGCTGGAGTAAATATACCAGAATGTTTTCAAAGACTACTTATTCAGAATGATCAAACATTTCAGAGCATTAGAACTATTTGCGAACAGTATCAGGGTGTCAGGTTCATAACTGCACCTGTGAACAATGCAGTTTTGTTCAATTCAGCCAGACGCCACAAAGGAATACGAGGAGAAACTTCACAAGAATTCAAAACTTCCAGGGGTTACCGCGCCGGTGATGTTTCACCCAAGGATTTGAGCAATACTCATACGCCCGTCCAGAAATCGTTGGGAAAATATGCTTCCTGTGGACGCCTACATTCCCGGTTTTCTTTTGCACACTGAAATTTTCAGTGTTTTCCTGCGGTAAGACTGGTTACATACAGAGTGTATGCCGGCAGTGTAAAGTGTGTCGCATGGTCGTTAACCCATATTCCACCCCAGCTTGACTTGAAGAAAAACTTTCTTCCTGGCTTTAGCTGTTGTCTGTAACCCTTCTTCTCATGTTACCCAAACTTTCTTTACTCGGAACTGTAATTCTTATAAGTTTATAGTTCACACTGGTAGTAACGAGTCTGTTATTTCAAAATCTCATCTCGAATCTTCTTCCCCTGATGTTCAGATTCAGCCAACTGATGTCACGATCCGAGGTATCACTGATCATGCTTTACCGATTTTAGGTTCACGTATCATTCCGATTCAGGTTTTCAACTGTCCCTCTATTCCTTGTGAGTTTCTGATTTCTGATTCTGGTCCGTCCATCCTGGGTCTAAAAATTCTGCTTCAGTTACATCTGAATATTTCGTTGTTTAGCACTCAGGCCGATGTTTCTCGCCTTCGAAACGTTATCATTCAATGCTCAAAGGTTGCTGGTGGGATGCATATACCACCTATTAGACTGGAAATGTCTGGGGACACGATATTTATCAAACGGAGCATCATACGATTTGGCCTACGTGAACCAGTTCACCTCACTGTACGATCCATGTGTGAAAAATGCATTATCATGCCGGTTGAATCTTCCATTTAGGCTACTCCCGTTGTAACTCCCATCAAGTCAGATGGCAAAACCCCACGGATATGTGGCCATTATCGGTTGACCCTCAACAAAGGACTACTCCAACGCACATGTACTACCGAAGAACCAGAGGAAGTGCTCTTTCGTCTTTCAGGTTCCACAGTCTTTTCAAAGATTGACCTCAAGAATGCACATTTACAGATACCACCACCTAGTTTGACGAAGGTCATCAATACTCCATTTGGCCTTTATAAATATAATTTCTTACCTTTTGGTTTGTATACGTCACCTACTATATTTCAACAGTCTCCTAATTTAATTACAGCCGGTCTCGATGGAGTAGAATCGTATCAAGACGATATTGCTCTTTATGGCCCATCGAAAAGTATCCACGATTCCCGTCTTTGTTGTTTATTAGAGAGATTTCTCCAGTTTAGCTTTGCAATCAATCCAAACAAGTGTATTTTCGGTATTTCACAGTCTTCAAGCCTGGAGTATGCCATAAATTCTGGGGCCATTTTTTCAGACCCCAAGCGATTATCGCGTTTAATTGATGTACCTTCGCCCACTAACATTTACGAACTTCGTTCTGTTTTGGGTGCATTACAGTACTACTCTCGGTTTATTCCAAATTTTTCTCAGAGGGCTAGCTGTTTGTTTGATCTTATTTTTGTCAAGTGTTTTTCATGGTTTCCAGTTCACGAACATACAGTGCATAGTCTGTTGGCACTCCTGAAGTCGGATGTGGTTCTTAAACCCTTTTCACCGAAGTATCATACCGTTGTACCTACTGATGCTTCTCCGACAGGCATTAGTGCTATTCTGGAACAATGTGGCTGACCCGTTATCTGCTTTTCACGGCGACTCACGAAAGCCGAAATCGGTTATTCTCAGAGGCAGAGGGAGGCATTGGCTATCTAGTGAGGAGTAAAACACCTTCGCAAATATCTGCTCGGTACCAAGTTCATCATCGTCACTGACCGTGAGGCGTTAGAATTAGTTTACCACTACACTCAATCACTAGCAAAGACATCAGCCACAAAGGTTCAACCCTGGAGCGTCGCGTTGAGTTCTTACGACTTCGATATTGTTCATCGAGGTGCTAAATACATTCAGAATGCAGACTTTCTATCCCGACATACTCCTACATCCATGCCGTCGCACACTTCTGATAGCTCGTTGATATAGTCACTTCCTGTGCGTAGAGGAGATTTGATTCACGACACCCGTAAGTGATTCCCATGTGTGATCTCGGCGGTGAGTCGTGGATGGGAAAAAGATGAAAAGCAACGATTTCCGGACTTCTTTACTTGCACAGAGAGCCTCTCGGTCACTCCTGATGGGTAGTTTTGTTTTAGTGATTGTATTGTTATTCCTCCGAGGCTTCGATCAGCAATACCCCAAGACCTTTATTCCGAGCACTTGGGAGTTAACAAAATGGAGTCCTTAGTCCGAATGATATGGCAGTGGCCCGAGTTAAACACAGATATTATCAATAATGCCATAAAGTGTCAAAGGTATTTACACAAGCTACATTCAAGATCAAGCAAATGGCTCCTGTGGCCAGCTTCATGCGAGCCATGGTAGCGTGTGCATGCAGTATTATGCACTGGTAGTCACCGACGCGTCTTCTGGCTGACCAGAAGTACTTGTCATGATTGTTCATTATGCAGTTACTCATTATCATGCTTTTGTATCATTACATACACACGCATATACAGGCGACTTTGTATTGTGTACATAGACAACGGCGATTCGTACTTCAAACTGTTGTGTTCTTCTGTTCATCTAGACCAGGGATAATTGCTGCTATTCATTCACCGCTGTCGGACTTCACATTTGGCCTCTTGGCAGTCATTCACAGTCACACAGTCCTGTAGTATGGAATTTCTGGATTCAAATGTTCTTTTGTGTGAGATTGAGGACTATTTTGAAAAATATGAATTGTGGTGCATTGCTTGTGAGAAAATTTCGGATGAACGCGAAACGGCTGTCTTTTTGGGTTTTTTGGAAAGTCAGCGTATTCTGTTACCAAGATCTTGTCATTCGCACAAAAGCCAGTTTCCCTGATTTACGAAGACATTAGTAATCGTGTACTCCATCATACCCAGCCAGTTACCTTTAAAATTGCTGAACGTGCGAAATTTCACCAGCTTCAACGGAAAGATTCGCGGGATATTCGGGACTTTATTCTTCAGCTCCAGACGCAAGCTGCCCTTTGTGATTTTGGAGATCAGCTAGAAACTGAACTTCGTGGCCGTTTGATTGCTGGCATCAACGGTCAACAGTTGTAGCATAAACTGTTTCTACTTCCTAGCCTTACTCTTCAACATGTTCGTGAAGTTTGTGAGCAGTACCAAGATATGAATAATCCTGCGGAGTCCACATCTTACATCATGTTGTGTAGCCGCAGTTCTGGGCAAGTAAAAGGCTCTTCAGTGACTCTCCGTCGATTCAAACCGATGAGTTCCTGTCAATCCCAATCCCTGAGGACTCACAGTGATGCACTTACAGCAAGTACTACATATGGTTGATGTGCTTCATATGGAAAGTTTCATTCTCGCACCACCTGTCCTTTTCGTGGTTCTAAGTGTTTCGAATGTGGCAAAAGTGGTCGCTTTCAGTTAGGCTGTAGGCATTCTCAAATGTACTATTCCCGCCCACCGGACCATTCAATCTCAGATGATTCTCTCAGTTTTTCTCTTACGGTGGATGCACCGGCACAAACACATTTTTGTTTTCTTCTGGTCGGCGATACGCTTCGGCATAATTTCATTGTGGACACTGGTAGTGTGGAGTCTTTCATTCCTACTTCTATTTTACGTCGCCGCATTCCTGATATTCAGTTACAACAGACTGACGTTGCTGTTAAGGATATCACTGGACATAAATTGCCTATTTTGGGCTCATATATTACTTCTCTCACAGATAAAACTGAACATTCGTTTAACTGTACTTTCCTCGTCACCGAGAATGGTCCGTCTGTACTTGGGCAGAAGGCCAATAAAAACATTGACATTTCTATATAACTTCTAGCGCAGAAACAATCTTCGTTGTCTGAATTAATTTTACCTTGCTCCAAGACCTCCGGTGGCATGAAGATAACTCCTGTAAAGTGGGATGGAGAGAAAGATCCCGAGTTCGTGAAGCTCCGAGTATTGGCCTACGGGTTTCGGGAACCCGTGAAGAAATTACTCGATACTTTGGTTGCCAAAGGGATACTTGAACCCATTTCATCATCTAAGTGGGCAACGCCTACTGTTATTCCGTTGAAATCCGACGGACTAACTACGAGAATATGTGGGGATTGTCGAACCACTTTGAATACTAGGCTTCGTCAGCGTACATGCACTATCGTAGAACCATAGAATATACTGACGGCAAGGTTTATACTTTTTGTTTTTCACTAATGAAACTGAATTGTTCCGAGGCAGAAAGGTGTTCTCACTAGAGTGAGTGGGATGGAATAAAACACTGGGGTAGGGCGAATCCTTGATTGCGATGGTCGTATTGTGATGCTGACCAGAATTCTCGATTGAGGTTTTCGTGTCATCGTACTGACCAACGAGACCGATTTAGTGGAAGTGGCCTTTGGGACTGAACCATGCTTGAATCAAACTTGGTTTTGCAATCTGGAATCAGTAGAACGTAACTGCCACCAATTCGCGGATGATGCCACACAGCTTGAAAAGGCTGCAGATGGCACTGTACAGAGGTATATAGATAGCGTGTATGCATGGTCGGTGCCGCGGGATGTCCTCTTTCATTTGAACAAACGCCAGCACCAGATCGACTAGAGAGAACTGCCACCCAATCTCTGCATGGCCCCAAAGGGGAGCGAGAAAGCGCTGGTTCAAACAGTGAAATTTAAACTATATGGCAGAGTAGGAGTGCTGCGAGACGGCCTCACGCGCAACTGAAAAGCTGAGGCCCGCGTTTGATTTATGGGACAAGAGTCATTGCGGTAAATGCACAAGGCCATCCCCAAAACCCAAATGGAAAGTGGCTTCTAGGCCCGGAGCCCGAACCTCGTGTGGGATAAAACAAACTCTCGATCAAACACCGCAGTATTAGCCTGGTGGTTTTGATACTGCCGGGGACCTAGCTCCGGGCGAAGATTAGACAAGTCAAACCTATTCTCGCTGGAAGGAAGGAGATAAAGAGGGGACTCAACAGAAGTGTTCAAGGCTGTTAAAGGAATGAACACGCCAACTGGAATAAGGGAGCTTCTTTGCCGAGTACGGGGATGCCTGACTGAGATGGGACTCGCTGTTGCTCACAGAAGACAGTGTAAGAACTGGGATTGGAGGCCAGCCGATTTCTGTGGGGTGTGTCAACTGGTGGAATAAACTAATGGGGAAGTTAATTGAAGCTACTTCGATGGATACCTCTGAACTTCGTGGCCTTCTTCAACGACCTGGAACTACAATTGGTGTCCCCTTTGTTCGGACTATGGCGACGATATCAAAATCTTGCGTGTGATCGAAAGTGCGGCTGATCACGGGGCACCACAGGCAAGTTTTCATATTCTAGTGCAGTGCTCCAAGGTGTGGGCCCTTTTGTTCAGTGTCTGAAAGTGTGCTCAGCTGCCGCAAGGGAGACAGAGGCCTTATGACACCTACTCTTTACTAGAGGCTGCTCTTCGAGTGTCCATCGGTGAGAGAGAACTTTGGGCGATAGTGTTACCCACGCTAAAGACACTCAACCACCAAGAAAAGGTGTGAACCTCGGCTTGGAGCATCTATGGCGCCATCCGTTGGATGTCGTGGAAGGTACCTTATGGCGACTTAAAACACTTGTATACTTCACCCGTCCGCCCCTGACTGGGAAATGACGGAGCTACTTCACTTCTCCGCAAGGCTTCCCATTTTTGTGAAGCTGGAACGGAGATGGCGAGCTGCCACTCGTCTCTCTGTTGGGATGCGAGTGATCAGTTACGACAGAGCAAAGTTGTAGCGGTTGCCATCTTCGTTCATACTTTTACCACGTTTATTGTTTAACTGAACGCTGACTGCCAAGCGCGGTGGCCATTTGACCGTTGCTCTTGCGCACGCTCTCACGCACGCTCCCAAATACACGCTAACCACTATCTCTCCCAATCGCCTTCTCGTTCTCACGGGTCGTGGAGAATACTGTTCTGGTTAACATATTTGTGCAGTGCCGCACATTAGAGTAACGTGCAGGTGGTCCACGCAGTACAAAGGACCGAAGCACGCGTTTACTAAGGAAACCGCGAAGTAAGGTCTAATCAACCTTACAATTGGTGAGCCCGACGTGATCCTCAGGTCACGTGAGTTTCCTTGTTTTCTACCGTTCAAGGTCCCGTCTGCGTACGTTTTTGTGTGTTTTATTGTTTCCCTATCTTGATTTTTTTTTTGGTTGGTTTACCAAATAATTTTTTTTTCTCGTCCATACATATTTTGTGTCTAATTCGTCGTAATTTTTTTTTTTTCGCGAAGACTGTAGTGCCCCATTGGTCGTTGATTTCTTTTCCCGTCTGTATTCCATAAAGTAATCGCTATGTCTGCCGAACGGAAATCCTGCTCAGACCCCACCGTTGGGGCCATCACGCTGCACATACCGGCATTCACACCTGCTGATCCAGAACTCTGGTTCACGCTGGTTGAGTTAGAATTCGAAAACTGCCGTATAACCAGTGACGCCAGCCGTTTCAGGTGGGTAGCAGGCCGCCTCCCGCCAGAGGTCACAATGCAAGTAAGGGACGTAATAATCTCTTCCCGAAGCTATGAGGCTTTAAAGGAGGCTGTCATTGCCCGCACGACCCCAACGCAAGACCAACGTATGCAACAACTTCAAAACGTTGAGCTTGGAAGTAGGAAGCCCTCCGAACTGCTGCGTGAGATGCAGCGCTTGAGAGGACCGACAATAGGTGAGGACCCGCTCTTGAGGGAACTTTGGCTGCAGCGTTTGCCGCATAACATTCCAGTTTTACTAAGTGCCGCGCGCAAATGCTCGCTAGAGGAAACTGCAGCGGTAGCTGATGACATTATGTCACGATACAACCCCGCTGTAGCTGGAGTAACCAGGCCGTCCGTCGCAACGGTGCCTGCCTTGCCAACATCTAACGAACTCGCATCAGTTTTGTCTAGAATTGACGCGAGCCTGCAACGCCTAGCAGTTAGAAGTGGGTCACAGGAGCGGCACCGCGCACGCTCACCTAGGCTCCATAGTCCGTCATTGCGACGCCGTTTCGTCGGTTCTTCAAAAGAAGGATATTGTAAGTACCACAGTCGCTTCGGTGAGGGAGCCAAACGATGCGAACGAGGGTGTACGTTTCCCGGTGCTCATCAGGGAAACTAAACCCCCGGCCCGTGGTGGCGACCCACGAAGCCGGGTATCACACCAATAGTCGTCTTTTGAACGTAAGGGACATCATTTCAAATAACCTATTCCTTGTAGATACCGGTGCCGAAGTGAGCGTCGTCCCCCGAGCGAAAGACGACAATAGCACACCGCAGGCCCAAACACTACGCGCTGCCAATGGCACGGCCATCCCAACGTTTGGCCAGCGGTCGCTCACCTTAAACTTGGGTTTAAAGCGTAATTTTCGTTGGGTATTCATCATCGCCGACGTCCCGTACCCAATTCTGGGCATTGACTTCCTGCAGCACTTTGACTTGTTAGTTGATGCACGGCGCCGCAGAGTGGTGGATCGTCAGACCACTCTCGCCGTTGCGGGTCATAATTCGCGAGTGAATCACGTCACGCCCTTTTACGTTCAACCACCGGCACACCAACCTTATGGCGAACTCATCGCCGCCTACCCGGCCATGTTTCGGCAGGCCGGGCCTCTCCCAGCAGTGACGACCAGTGTCACTCACCATATCGATACTAAGGGACCCCCAGTGTTCAGTAGGCCGCGTCGGTTAGCACCAGACAAGCTTCGTGTTGCACAGGCCGAATTCGAACATATGCTAGAACTGGGTATAATACGCCCTTCTAGTAGCCCTTGGGCTTCCCCCCTTCATATGGTTCCTAAGGCTAGTGGCGACTGGCGACCCTGTGGTGATTACAGAGCGCTTAACAAAGTCACCGTCCCGGACCGATACCCGATTCCCCATATACAGGATCTTACTTCGTCTTTATCAGGTTGCTCCATCTTCAGCCGTATCGATTTGGTTCGGGCGTACAACCAGATCCCGGTAGCAGAGGCCGATATCCCTAAAACTGCCGTCACTACACCTTTCGGGCTGTTCGAGTTTCTGCGAATGCCGTTTGGACTCAGCAATGCAGCCCAGACCTTTCAACGGTTCATGCACGAGGCAACTCGTGGTTTGGAAAATGTCCACGTATACTTGGATGATATTTTGGTGGCGAGTTCTTCAGAGCAAGAGCACGCTACGCACTTACGAGCACTTTTCGAACGCCTTAGCCAGCACGGCGTTACGATCAATATCGCGAAATGCGAATTAGGCCGGTCTGATATCACTTTCATAGGACATTCTATTTCATCCTCGGGTATCCGCCCTCTGTCAGATAAAGTTTCCGCTATTCGCGACTACCCTGAACCCCAATCTTTTCGCCAGTTGCGTCAGTTTGCCGGCCTGGTGAATTTCTACCGCCGATTTATTCCTCACTGTGCGGAAATGATGCAACCCCTCACCGACCTGTTGCGCGGAGGTAAGCGGAAGTTCGTGTTTCCCGACACAGCACAAGCTGCATTCGCCTTGGTCAAAGATGCTGTCGCCAACACAGCACTCCTTACCCACCCTGACCCTTTGGCTCCTATTTCGGTAGTGACGGATGCCTCGGACACAGCGGTTGGAGCAGTACTGCAACAGTTCGTAGATGACTCTTGGCAACCTTTAGCATTCTTCTCCAAGCGCCTACAACCCGCGGAATCAAGGTACAGCACGTTCGGTAGAGAGTTATTAGCCATCTACTTGGGAATTCGTCATTTTCGACATGCACTCGAAGGCCGTTCGTTCACGGTGTTTACAGACCACAAGCCTTTGGTTTACGCACTGAAGTCAGCTTCCGATCGATACTCACCACGCGAGATTCGCCACTTAGACTTTGTCTCACAGTTTACTGTGGACATACGACACGTCTCTGGGGTACTTAATCCCGTCGCAGACGCCTTATCGCGCGTATATCAACTAAGTCTGGCACAAACGCCTAACATCAACTTAGACGCAATGGCACAGGCTCAAACTATGGACCCTGACATCGAACAACTTAGACAAAACGGTTCTTTGAGTTTAACCACAGTGCCTATCCCAGCTTCCCAGAATACCATCGTGTGCGATGTGTCGCAAGGTCGCCCTAGGCCAGTAGTTCCTGCTGCCCACCGGTATCCTACGTTCATGACACTCCATAATCTGGCTCATCCGGGTGTGACTGCCTCGGTGAAACTGATAACTGAGCGTTTTGTTTGGCACAATGTCAAACGAGATGTCCGTCAATGGGCTCGTGCTTGTCTGCAGTGTCAACGTGTTAAGACCCATAGGCACACTAAGGCAGCGTTAGCCAGGTTCCCAGAACCTGAAACACGTTTTCATCATGTGCACGTCGACCTCGTAGGACCACTCCCACCTTCGCTTGGGTACGTTTACATACTCACATGCGTGGATCGTTTTACTCGCTGGCCGCAGGCCATCCCTATCCCTCGTCCCACCTCGGAAGAGGCCGCGAAAGCTTTTCTGACCGGTTGGGTTAGTCATTTCGGTTGCCCGGCAATAGTAACCACCGATCGCGGTCCACACTTTGACGGCGCTTTCGGCAGCCTACTCGCTACGCTCGGTTGCCAACACGTTAAGACGACAGCTTACCACCCTCAGGCCAATGGCATGGTTGAGCGTTTCCACCGACAATTAAAAGCCGCTCTTCGAGCAAACGGTAACCCCCTTTGGAGTGAAACACTACCATTAGCACTCTTAAGCCTGCGTAGTACCGTTAAGGAGGAGTTACACACAACACCGGCCGTACTAGTATATGGCTGTCCACTTCGTCTGCCTGGGGAGTTGGTAGCCCCCTCATCAACCGTGACTTTCGACTACGGTGACTATGCTCAGCGCCTTACGCAGCACATGCGAGTGCTCAAGGCCAGTCCGCCGCGTGAACAACAGTCTACAAGTTATGTCCCAACTGCGTTAGGAACCGCTACTCATGTATTCCTTCGCGTCGATGGCGTTCGATCACCACTACAAGCGCCATACACTGGCCCGTTTCGGGTGATAAAACGTAGGGCTAAAACATTTGTCATAGATATCAACGGACGACACGACACCGTATCTATCGACCGTCTCAAGCCTGCCGTCATTGAGTGCAAGCCGCTCGGCCAATTTACACCCACTCAAGTCGCTCAGTCACCTGCATCGAGCGAGTTACCACTCGAACCACCCCCAATTGCGCCTAGTGAGGACTCGGCAGCTAGTCCATCAGATTCTCCAACCGTACCCGCAACGCGAAGTAGCCGTCGCGGTCGCCAACTACGAAATCCCGTCCGCTTCGCCGATTTCGTGACGATTTTTACAACCGACTGTTAGCAATAAGTTGGGAAGTTCGCCATGGATTTACCAAACAACAGACCCGGGAAATTACAATCGGTAGTTATGATTTCATTTTCTTCTGGTCTCCTAGCGACTACAACAACACCGAACATCGTTTGTGTGTTGTTATTACGGTCCAACATCCGCCGGCGCCCTCAGGCGCTATTTTGTTCCAGTTTACCTTGCCCTCTCTCAGACGGATCTAACAAGTCACATTGGCTTCATCCGTAGCCTGGCTGACTCCCGTGCACGTTCAAGGAGCCAACCGCTCACTGGACAACGGGACGATTGGTCAGCCTGGCACTGGAGACGGCAACTGGACGCCTTTTTGGATGGACCTGACGAGGCATTTTCCGGCTTGCATTCGTATGAGACCCGCGGGCGCCAAAACACAGTTGGACCCACGCACATCGGACCTCGAGAGTGCAGGCACCGGTAAACTCATCAGCAGTCGTTCGACGTCAACAACAATATAACGGAGAAGCTATGAGGAGTTCCTGGACAACCAATAATTCCGGCTTACCATCACGATCGAAGCCCAACTCCGTCGGACTTCTAGGAGGAGGCCCCTGTAGCGGTTGCCATCTTCGTTCATACTTTTACCACGTTTATTGTTTAACTGAACGCTGACTGCCAAGCGCGGTGGCCATTTGACCGTTGCTCTTGCGCACGCTCTCACGCACGCTCCCAAATACACGCTAACCACTATCTCTCCCAATCGCCTTCTCGTTCTCACGGGTCGTGGAGAATACTGTTCTGGTTAACATATTTGTGCAGTGCCGCACATTAGAGTAACGTGCAGGTGGTCCACGCAGTACAAAGGACCGAAGCACGCGTTTACTAAGGAAACCGCGAAGTAAGGTCTAATCAACCTTACAAAGTGGCTGGTTTTCACGGAAACCGCGCGAGATGCATTCACTATGCTGAAGCGGGCTATCAGTAACAAAGTCTCGCCGTCATACCCGAAACCAGCTTCCCTAATTTTCTTGACCACCGACGCATCAGACGAAGCCGTGGACACCTCACTGCAACAATACTTAGCTGGTAAGCCGCAGCATTCTGCTCCGAAAAATCACAACCGGCTGAATCCAAGCATAGCATATTTGGCCGCAAAATCCTCGTTATCTACCTAGGCATCCATCATTTTAGACACATCTTCGAGGGGCATGAACTCACGGCCTACGCCGACATAAAGCGATCATCCACTTATTGCGTGCCACTACAGACAGATAATCTTCAAGAGTGTCTAGGCACCTGTAACTGCATCAACCAGCACACGAGTGATGTGCGTCTCACCGTAGGTGTCAATGATCCTGTCGCAGACGTTCCATCTTGCTTTCACAGCCTGGACATCAGCACCCCAGGCTTGATCGATATCGAAGCCATTGCATCCGCACAAGCGAACTAACTCGGGGTAGATAAACTTCACAGCTCCTCATCGTTGTGGCTCTAGCCGGTTCCCAGTCGTGCAGCTGAAGATCGTAGGCTGTGCAATATGTCCAAAGTCTATCCAAGGCCAGTCGAGCCGTCGGCTTTTAGGCGCCAGGTTTTCAAAATCTTAAGTGGTTTGCCCTCTCCTGGTATAAAAGCTTCCACCTAACTCATCGTCGTTCGTTACTTTTGGAACAACATGAACTGAGTTGTCACAGCATAGGCTCGTACCTGCATCCAGTGCCAACAGTCAAAATACAAAGGCGCACAAAATCCATCTGCCCAAATCTTTAGCAAGCGACTTACTTTTCCAACACGTGCACGCTCACTTGGTTGGACCGCCGCCTCCTTTAAAGGGCAGCACATATCTTCTTACCTGTGTAGATCGTTTCACCCGATGGCTAGTAGCCTTATCTCTGCGCGATGCAGCTGGCGAAACAATGGCGCAGGCTTTCTCAGATTACTGGGCTGCAGCACTCGCTCGTCCATTCGTGGTCAGCACCCAACGGCTCGCATTTTGAGGGAACTTTCGGTGGTCTTCTACAACTTTTAGGCCCCCTTCGTATCCATACCACAGCCTACCACCCTCCAGCGAACGGAATGGTAGAATGTTTTCATCGGCAACTCAGGCGAGCTGTAGATGCTCAAAAATCCATTTCGGCGGGATTCATTGCCACCAGCACTTTTAGATCGCTCCATCGTTCTCAAGGCCGATCTACAAACCACATCAGCCGAGCTCACATTCGGTGGCACACTTTGACCTCCTGGTGCCATGGTTGCCCCAAAGTCCGCCGTCGATTATGACTACTCTGATTACGTCTCCAGGTTAACGCACCGGATGTGTACGTTGGACCTTCCCATGGATCGTGAGCAAAAGGCGACGGCTTACGCAAGCCCACACCCTGTAGGCTGTAGGCACATTTTCTCGGGACAGAGGTAAGCGCTCCACTACAACCCGCCAACTCCGACCCCCACAGGGTCGTGCGCTGCCTAGATAAAACATTCGCCATGGACCACAACTGCAGAATTGATATGATTGCCATAGACTGACTCAAACAGGCTTTCGTGGCTGAATCCATTCCGTCCGATATCACCCCGTCCACTTCCTCAGGACTAGGCCCCAAGTCCTCGGGGTCCCACAAGCCGACCACACAAATTCCGGGGACCATATTTTCTGGTCATTCCGAAGAGGCTCTCAAAGCAGAACCGCCTCCCTTGACTTCCAGCCGCAGAAGGCTGATCGAGAAGCCCGTTGGTTTTGCGGATAAGTTTATTCTGCGAGTAAACACAGAACCACTGCGTACAAAATCTACCCCACGTTTGTTGCTCATTTTTCGAAATTTGTTTTTCACACTGGGGCCATTTGTCACTTCCTTGTTGTAGCTAAACAACTTTGTTGATATTCCACTCATCCATCACCTCCGAACACACTCAAAGCCTGCAGTTTGATGGGAACTCGCTACTCTTCCACAATACCCGTTCGCTAGCGACACAGACCCGGCTGCCTCCGGTAAGTCTTCGCTTTCTTCGTCCACCGCGCTCGTGCTAAGTACTTGTACGCAGGACACGAATCACCGGAGAGACCGACGGCAACACCTCTTCACAAAGCCCAACCTGTACTAGGTCACCCACCGGGGTAAGCGGAGAAAACACTCTACTGACACAGATGCCGTAAGCGACGAAAACTTCTGCCTCCCGCCTCTAACGTGTGAAGGTTTTCGGGTTGAATAACAAGCTAACGCTGCTCTCCCCAGTGTCTCGCTTTGAGTGCCAGCCGCCACATTCTGCCACATGTAACTATCTGTCCTCCCTATTCGCGCATTTTCACTTGCTTGCTTGGGGACACAAGTAGGCAGCCCAATTTCAATACGAATAAAATGGATCCAATCCACAGGCAAAACCACCGGATCCGAGGACTTTGCAGCCGCGGTCCGAACCCACGGACGGTTTCAAAGTCACAAGGAGCTGCAACATTCAAATATTTCACGGGTTTTATTACAGGCTAAATACTCGTCCGCTTGATGGAATCCTAAACCAGAGCACCTCGTGTGAGCCGTCTTCAAGGAGGGGCCCCTATGCTGGTCGGCAGATTGCAGCCTGTCTACAGCTTGTTTGAGTGCAACTTTCGCGCTAGCGGCGACCGCCACGGGGGCACGCTCCAGCATGCGGCACCTGTATTCAGGCCCTGTGATAACTCAGGCGGTTAGCACTCCACTGTCTTTCCTCTTCGACATAATTGACGAACGCGATCGTGGAAGCTGATGGAGCTAGACCAACCTGCAGGCCTTCCCGTCCTTCACAGGTTTCATAGATCATGAGCGGTACGAGGTGTTTCCTGGCAGTGGGCTTTGCGTATGTTCTCTACTATGTATGATCATCACCACAGAGGTACTTTTGAATATGGTTTGAATCACAAACCTCTTGATAAAAGACTGCTAAAATTAGTATAACTGAAGTATTTACTGTTTTTGGGCCCTTTAATTTTGTTGGAGCAATTTACTGAAGCACAAATCCCAGACTTAAAACATTTTATGCTGTTCTCAGTCCGCAAGGTACCAGATTTTTGCTAGTTTAGGCAAAGTCAGTGTCAGTGCTTTATCATTTTTGTTGAGTCCTGTGAAAATGTCCCATCTTTGATCGTCTGGAGCCTGTTCAAGGCGAGTGTGTAATGGGATCACTGGCGATGTGTTCCAACAATGGGCACATGCAAGGTGTTGATGGACCTTTATCGACATATTACCAAAACAAGTGGACCGAATGGGCGTGCTTTCATCACAAGACCACCGCCAGACAGGCTTTTGGGTTTGCTACCACATTCCGACCAACCGAAAGTAGAAATAGGGCCTCGAGAACAAAAGGAAGTTGTAGTATTCCAGAGAAAAAAGGGCTTTCCAAAATCTCTTTCGCCCATGAGACGTGGATGATAATTGAGAAGGCGAGAGGGATCCGATGCAAACCTCCCCTGAGTATTATGTCGCCAAATTCGAAACTGATCTCGGAATCTGAACGCGGTTATCCTTGAAATTCTAAGACACTAGATTATCATGATCATGCGTTAGCGCGTGCCTCTCGACCATGGCCGAGAAATATACCAATATTATCAAATGAACAATAACGTAAAACAAATACGAACCTCAATTATGCGATCACAGGAACTCCGAAAACGGGGGCCAAATTGCGGCGTGCGAGAAAAGAGCACGTGCGTTACGCAAGTCCAAAGTAGGATATGACAGAGTAGCGCGTTGGGTGTAAACAAACAAAGGTTGGTTCATGAAAATATGCAGCTAATTGAAACAAGCAAATAGTGTACGTGAGCGAGTGACGTCAAGGAAACACGAAATTGCAGTGTTTCTGGGAGAGTTTTCCACAATCGGTCGTTACACCCGCGTAGGGGGACTCACAGGTAAATTATGTGACTCAATTCCTTCATCCCTAACACCAAATTAAAAGACGCAGCGAGGTAAGCCTCAAAGAATAATAGGGCCACGAATAAGCCACATGTGGTAAGTGCCTCTGGGACACAGCGGGCCCATTTTTATAATGGGGGTCAGGGTCTTTTTAAATGTCTAACATGGAAAATCCTTCCAATCTTTCTGCTTGCCTTGTAAATTTGACTATATTTGGCATTACTTTGAAAAGCTAGTGCATACATCCCACTTGCACGTTTGTTTATTCGAGCCAGACATTTGAATTTGGCCTTGAACCCTCTCCGATTGTCGTGCTCGGGCCACTGGGCTTTCAGCCTTTGGGTTTTACTGTTCAGTCTGTTTGGCTGCATACTACAGTTTTGTATATTTTTGTACCTTTTGGGAATTTCACTTTAGTACCGTGGAAACTGAGAATCAGTCTTGTTCTGGCTTTGCGATTCGCCTGAATTGTCTGCTCGTAGCTCGATTGGCCTGAATTGATTTATAGTCAGATAGAGAAGATTACCGTCCTGTAAGCCTCACGTGAGTTCTCTGAAAGTGTTTGGAGCGACCTTTAAGGAAACATGTATCCAAACACCTACTGAGCCACAAGTTGTTTTGTAAAGCACAGCTCGGGGTTTTGAAGGACATGTCTCGTCTTTCGAATCCTATAATATTCCTAGACGAAGCCACACACCAGCTTGGCGAAGAAGAGATTTTCGAGGTTTGCTACCTGGATTTTGGCAACCCTTTGATCCAATGGACCGCCACCTGTTGATGGAGAAACAGAAGGTTTTTGTTGAAGAAAGGCAAACACACAAGTGGGTATCAGCCTTCCTTAAAAACAGGACGTTTCGTGTAAAATTGTTAACCTGCAGGTCAAAAGCAGCATAGGTTGCCACCAAGATACCTTAAGGGTCTGTTTTAAGTCCACTTGTTTTTCTTCTCTACATAAATGATTTAAATGGAAGGTTTATCACTACCGTGTTTCGTTTTTGCGAACTATGTGAAGTTTGTGGTATCAGAAGATCGTGATGGATAAGCAAGGGACCGGACACAGGTAGTCAGCCCGTCAAACCAACCTGATATGCCCTTAAACGAAAAGAAAGTACACCAGCTAACCACAGCTTCAGTGTGAGTAATGGTCGCGGGTGAAAATGGACTATCCAATGTTAAGGAGGCAAAGTTAGCTAGATCTTGGGAATCCAAATCACAGCGGACGTCAACTTTGCTGAACAGTGTAAGCTGGCTGCTCACAAAGTAAGAGTTAAGCTCTTTCGGCTGCGCCCGGCACTTTCTTGCAGACCGGTTGAAGTGTTCATACTTATGTAAAAGGCAGTATTGAGCAACTTTTGGAACATTGTGTATCGGCTTGGGCACTTTTGAAAGGGAACCCAGTCTGTCTGGGAAAGGTCCAGCGACTAGCCACTCGGATGGTTGAAGAGCCACAGGGGAAGTCAATTGGAAGACGGCGGAAGGATAAGGGACTCTTCTAACTTGGGAAGGATTTCTGAGGAGACCTTTTTAAAGTGGTAAAAATCCTGGAGGGTTCATCGGGCATAAGTGCAGGGGATTAATTTGAACGGCCCTCTGATCGCAGAACAAGAGGAAATAGTGTAAAAATGTGGAAGCCGCACTCTAGGCTAAATGCGCGAGCGCACTTCTTCAGCAATAGAGTGGTAGGAGTATTGAATAGACTGGCAGAAGAAATAGTTCTTGGGCAATGTGTAGGGCATTCTAAAAGGATACTGGATGCTAAATGGGACGAATCCTTCACAGAAGTGGCATTCTGAGGATAAAAAGAAAACTTTGACTTACTGCAGCCTTTTCAGTATCCTAAATCATTGTCTACGATTTGAGGCACTACTTGTGGTGGGACACCAAAGTCACTTTTGTTCCTCGCCTGGATGGGGAGAAGAGCTTCTCTTCTTCCTTCTGTTCATTCATCTGAAGGAACAAATTCATCTGTGTAAAAAACACTGGAGGGAATTACTGAAGTAGCTTTAACGGGTGCTGATCTCTGTGCGTACTACTGAAAGAGTCCCCGGCGCCCGATTGTCCCCGGCCACTATCAGTCCTATGTAACCTGACCTGGAAGAAGGGCAGCACTGTGGCCCATCGGAGGTGCTTTGTAAATGACATTTTGTTCTATTATTTCTGTCTTAATGAAATGCCCACGACGCACAATGTCCCTTGCGGTTGATAAGTTGTGGGGTTTATTGTTGCCGTCGCATTTTTGCTGAGGATTCGATCAAATAAATTGCATGGTGTTGGGTTCACACCATCGGAAGAATTCTGGATACTCACTTGGCAATTGCCAATACGTGTCCTGCGCAAAATGCACTGAGTCACGGCAAGGCTGCTGGTGATTCAAGAATCCCGCTGTCCGACTTGAAAGGGTGTTAATGGTCTGCGAAAGCGGTTTAAAGTGCTGCCGTTTCCAAAGTGGTTTGCTAAGGTTTGCCTGAAGCGGGTCTTTCAGCCGGCTGAATTAGTCTGCTTCCCTCCAGCTAATCTGAAGCCGTGGCAAAGATGAATGTTTTCGTAGTATAAAAATAAGTGATTGATGTTGCTTTGGACTCGTTTGTTACTTTAAGGTGTGATATGTGCACCTGAAACAGTTTAAATGGATATTTGATTAGGTGTAAAAATATATATACATTCAAAATGTAACGGTTTTGTGTTATTGCCCGGGGTTGAAGTCGATCGTAAACTGTGCGGCTATCGTATGACATGGAGGCAAATTTTTATTTTCATACCTCCGGGTATGTTTTGCCCCGTACAACGCGTGTAAGTTTTATGGAATTTCCGTTATTTTCCGGGACTTGGTAATAGGTTATCCGAATCCATTTTAAATGAGGCCGTACCTGGATGCATGTGCGATCAACTTCAGGTGATAACGTTTAGGAAATGTTTTCCTTTATACTTTAGTCGGTTGCATATGCTGTCAGGTGAAGCCTGGCTTAAAGCGGCTCATCGTGGAAATCGTTTCAGTGTATTATTTTCCGCTAATGGAACGCGTTAACCCGGTCGCAGTCCCGTTATCCTGATCCAAAGTTGCGCATATAGGTGAAAGCTCATCTGCCAATTGTCCTCCTTAGGGGGTGGTAAAGGCCAAATCCCAGGATCAAAGCTAGAACGGTGAGGCCTCGAAAAAAGCTTCGGGGAGGGGGCTTTCAAGGTGTTGGTGCTGATTGGTCACGTAATGCTCACAATGATAGTCATGGAATGCTGCTCAAAGGAAGAACGTCCATCGTCCACAGTCCCCGCATTGAACCCACTGGACATCTTCGTCCAGATCCATCGTCGGTTCCCCCCTCTTGCAGACTCTCCAAACTTCCTCAAAAAAGCATCAGCCAGCAAAATGAATGGTACCAAATGCATCGCCATCCATATCCTGATAACTACAACAATTAGGAATTAAATAAAACAATCATAACTTACTTCGAACACTTTCCACGTTCCCTCCTTCCATGCAAGCGGCAACATTTACAGCACTGATACGGAACACCTTCAGGCAAAACTCTAACTACTTTGGCTGCTATTTGCGAGGCAAGAGAGTTGTAGACACAGAATGATGAATAACTTACACATTCTTACTGTCAAACTCCACCTTGGAGTTTCTCCAGTTCCGGGTAGATTTTTGCGTCAACGGCCGAAACAAAGCTAGATCCTTAACAGGAGCATGCTCTATTTATTAGAAAGAGCAATACTTGATGCAACAGCAGGGTGGGGAGTTTGCTGTTCCCCCGGCTCATATATGACAGGTCCACCGATAAGAAGCTTACACCGCTCCGACCAATCACAATCAAACAAATAGCTACATTACAGATATTAAAAGAATTATCTAGTAACCATGTACTAGATGATTACATTTGACCTGACACAGACAAAGCCACATCAAGCAGAAAATAGTCGAATCCGGCCACATTCGTTTCAACATCATTGGGGTCCAACCAGCAGCAATCTTCCGTATATTAGCCAAAGCAGAATATTTACCTTGTTCCTTTGGGAGTAAGATAGATTTTTCGAGGCAGAATCGTTAGTTCCACCCGAACTGTCCAGTGATATCCCTTCCTGCTCTCACGTAAAGAGAGAGGCAAAATGCTGTCAAGACTAGTCTCCTGAACCCTTCCGCATTGTTCGCTGATCTATATTCCAGCTCTCTGGCAATACCAGGATGAAGATACCATCAAGGTTTGTATTCTGAGCCCTATTCTTTTTACCCATTGCCACATTATCCAGTGAACTTTCTTCCAGCTCACCTGTGGCATTCGGATAACAAGAAAATCCCAAGATCCGGGCACTTTTGGGCTTTAACCTCTTACCCGTGTACTGCCTTAGGACTTCAAGACAAATCCGGAAATTACCGGCCGGTTAGCTTGAATTCAGTGATGTATAAGTGCCTGGAGCGAATAGTTGGAAATTATCTTTATGGGTATTTGGTTCAACATAATCTCATATCAAATGCTTGGCATGGACTCGTGACAACACCACCTTGTCTGACGAATCTCCGGCTGTTCCCCAATGAGGTGACCAGGTGCCTGGAAGAAGGGCAGTTGAATTTTGTCTGTCACTTGAACCTCAGCTAGGCGCTTGATTCTGTGAACCACAGGTTTCTAAATGGCAGGCTGCAGTCTATGGGAATTACTGAGGAGGGAGGGCAACGGGTTAATAGTTTTTACCAGGACGAACTTTTAGTGTTAAGGTGGGTGATGTCGTGATATCTGAGGATGTAAATAGTGGTGTGACAGTGCTCGGTGCTCGGCTCTCCACCCCCCTGACCATCATCAGCGACCTAGCACGTAAGCCTGAAAGCCTCACATTTATGTTTGCCGATAGCGTCAACATAGCTGGAGTAGATATGGTACTTGACGTGCTAGCTGTACAAAGCAGGTCACCCAAATTGGACGTTCTTACTTACTGAATGCCAGTGCTTGACCACCAACACAGGGGCTTGTGAGAAGGGTGTGGGATCGCTGCAAAAGATCCCTGTGGTCAAATACTTGGGTGTTATGATAGACAGCAGCTTCAAGCCATCGAAGCAGTGCACCGCAGCGGCCGACTAGGTCAGGATAAAACTCGCTTGAGTTGGGCCCACCTAGTCGTGTACAGGGCCGGAGGTTTTTGTTCCAATATACAGATCCATAGTTAGGCCGCACATGGAGTACTGCGAGCAAGGCTGGGCACAGCACTACCAGAAGGATATTTGCTGCCTGGAGAAAGTGCAAGGGCTGACCACTAGAATTGTGACTGGGCAAGAGGACGGGGGTTGAGCTACACAGAGCGCCCCTTGCTCCGGATCTGTCACCGAGGAAAAGGTGACACTTTCGCGGGGACTTGATAGAAACCTCCTGGGTAGTAAGAGGAAGGTCAGATACAAATCGAGAAGACCTCTTCTGTCCAGTCCCATGAAGAGGCACAAGGGGCATCTCCTCCGAATACGAAGAAGGTAATCAAGGCTCCATATTAGGGCAGGCAACTTCTCGAATAGTGTGGTACACTATTGGAATAAGCTCCAGGAGGAGGTCACAAATACCGCAGCATTGAAAGCTTTTAGGGAGGCAGCAGACCATTGTTGGGTTGGGGTTTACTCCGAATTAGATGGGGCAATTTTCAGGGTCAGATGCAACTTACCCATTGTTTCCATCTTTCTCCGCCAGGGCTGATGATGCACAAAACTTCCGCCTTTCAGAAGAATGAAACCATAGTGCTGGGAGCCACGAAAACTAGACGGAACAACACTTGATTGGCTCTAGCCACAGAAAGTCTTGTGTGAAATGATCTGAAATAAACCGAGCTAGCTGAACCGTGACGTGGGAAAAAAGGACGGCTCAGCCGGGTCATTGACCGTAAATTATTGCGAAATGACCTCGAATGAGTCGAAAATATCTTGGAATTCAACAAGAGATCACGAGAATCATCTGCAGTTCATTTTTCAGTCATCAGGGAAGGGGAAAACCTGGAACCGAGGATCCTTGCCAGTCCTAAGAATAGAACAGTAGTACTGTATCTGCCGGGACAAACTTCGTAAAAGCAAGTTACTTTCAAGTTACCGCTTGTGGAGGGACCTGCTCACCGTTTCAATTCGAGACCCGCTCATAGTAGGTACTCTTGTCCTTGAGCGCTAGATTTCAAAACTATTATCCAATCTCCCAGGACGCTGTGGCGGCTATGTGATTCGCGGCTACGGTCATAAGGTCACAAGTGGGCAAGTCGCGAAGCAGTGGGAAGAGATGTAAAGACGAGGTGGATATGGAGAGCATACAGTGCGGTGTCTGGGGGACACGATATCACCCGAGATGCTGGTCGCTAACGGAAGCAATACACGCCGTGTATTGTGAACGCCAGATACTAACATGGTTCTACCCCAGATGCCAGATCAGGGCCAGGGATAGTGTTATCGGCAGAAGCCGGCAGCCGAGTCAGCAAATAGCGCTGCCAAGAACGAGACTGTCACCGTACCGAATCGGGTCTAAATCGGGATCCAAGTGGGGAAAATGGAGAGAATCAGAATGAGAGAGACATTGCATTCAACTGGGAGCACGGATCTGCAACACTAAAATGCGCAGAACCCACGAAGGTTAGCGACGATGATATCATCCCAGAAACAACCGAAGAGGTGCAGTCTGCGGTAGGAAATCGCAGGGGTCTACGGGTAAAATTTCACTAATGGATGCCAGGATGGAAGCAATGGGCGCAAGTTAATATCTCACGACGGCGCTATACTAGCCGATAAAGAATAGCGATATTGCACTGGAGCGAAATAAGAACACAAAGAGCACAGAGGTGCCGGACTCCGCAATCAAAGAAAACAGACGAAGGGAGCTTGCAGTACAGTATCTCAAAGCATCTCTGGTGAATAAAGTGGACTTGCCGGGACAAGTATCCATCAAAACGAGCCTTTCGGTTTAGAAGGCAGCAACCGGTATGCGGGAATCACCCCAGGCCACCGCTCGTAGAGCTCGCGGGCCCGAGACACTGTTATGTGCCCCTGGCCGGATAAATGAAGTATCTCAGGGTGGGCTGAAGGTGGAGCCAGAAGATCCCTTTAACCACAGGGATAAGCCATCTATGGCGAGCAAAGAAGTAAGTTCCATCATCTCGACCACCTCGCCACGCATAAATCTAAGGCGAATCTAGGAAGTGAGATCCACCAGTTTTCAACATATCGGCGGGGGCAGTAGCCTTCCTGGAGTTTAGGGCCAGTGGTCATTGCAGGATGGCACCCCGGCGAGCCACTTTCGGTAGGAGAAGGTAGCATCCCTGTCAAAAAACGGGAAGGGGGAGTCCGAAGAGAAACCGAGGATTTCGCTGCATCTTCCTACATTGGCCCTGGCAGGAGGATGGCTGCTTGCAAGCTGCTTATACTTGTGCAGTGAGCACAGGAAATAAATGAGGTTAGCTACGGGTGAGCATGCAAATGATGGAAGTCATCTCAACGAATGGAACGTGACTGCGACCGCATGAGAAAGTAAACCATCTGGCCGCAAAGAAATTCACTGTAACCAGGGTGGGCATGGAGGACGGAAGAGTCGGGAGAAGAGACATGCTACAAGTGGAGAGCAAATACACCTTGTAAGTTCCATCCAATAGAACGTTCGAGCAACGCGTAGCAGCCAATTTCGACATAATTTAACTCAAAGTCGCTTCCAAATAGCCACGGTACTATATACAACAAATTAAAGAACTTTACAATAATCAAACCTCAATCGTGTTTCTTCTGGGCTCTCAAACTCCAAATTGAACAACAAATAAACAACTGCAGCTGAATAACAGCAGACGTTTGGTTATAGAAGATGAAATTACCAAATGCAGTCACAACGAAGTTTAAGCTGAGCGACTCACGCTCGAGACTACGGTGGGAGTCCGGTTTTTGACAGGGATTTTGAGAAATAAAACAAACAGTCGGAACCCCGGCAAAGATAATCCATACAAATGGAAAATTTTGTTTGTACCATGGAAGCTGATGAATGGGACAGGGCTTCCTGACCTCTTCTACACCGGCCCCTAAAATCCGACCTGGATTTTTCTTATGCACCGCCAGTTGTGGTCGGTCTCATGCATCGGCTCGCCCTACGGTTCCCCAATACCCGAAACCTACCACCGTCAGTACCGGCCTCCAGTTGGATAGGTGGTCTACCCTCGGAGGTCCCTTTCGGTTCGGCAGATACGAAGACCTGCCTCCCACTTCGGGAGAGTCAATAATAATAATAATGATATATTTCTTGGTCATGGTCAAGACCCATGCGCAAGACGTGATCAACGAGAACAACATTACACCGCAGTATGAAATATACACAAAACCTGGAAACGGGATTCCCACATGTTAATAATAGTACAACAAATGTGGGCTGTGTTCGAACGAGCTAAAATGGGTGCGCTCAATGCAGTTCATAGAAACAATTTCGGTTCCGGGGACGGGCTTTTGCAGGGACTCAGTCTTGCGTCAAAACCGCTGAAAAAGCAATTCGAAAGTGCGGAACAAGTAGTATAGCTATATCGCGATTAACAGGGTTTAAATTGGCCTTCACTTGCTCATACAGGGGACCGTCGGCCGATGGTGTCGAGGACGAGGAACTACTTAGGCTTAGCAGGGCTACCCTAGCGGGCAGAGGTAAGCTTCTCATCATGGGAGACTCCGATGCTTTAGAAGTTAATTTATGAACGGGGACAACTCCGGTGGGGTCGTTTTGCGAAAAGCTAGCAACTCCATGGCACTACGAAGCTCCCGTCCAACTCATCGATCAAGAGACTAGGGGGAGGGAGGAGCTAGCAGCATGGGAGCTGGACCTTATGACAACAAGGTACCCAGATGGTATGGCGAAAACAGAAACGCAAATCTCCACTAGGCAAAAGCGACCGTGCTTTTATTTACGCGAAGTACAGCTCCGTAGGCGTGCCGGTTCCGGTAAAAATTAGGGGAAAGTCTTCACAAGTAAATGAGGGCGATCTCCCGACGAGAGACTTATGCTTAACTGGGAGAATATACCGTCCGAGTTTGGTGGGAGAAAGCAAGGGGTACGATTCTCCGTTTGACGGATGAGGTCTCTACGATCCACAAATTCCTCGAGATGGGAGTACCACGGTGGCGACGCAGTCGGGCACGAGCAGCAGGCAGCCAAAAGCAAACGGTGTGGGGGGGGGAGGTCACAGCGGCCTCATTCAGTGCTCGGCCGCTAGGAAACGGGTCACCCGCTTTCAAAAGGAGTGTAAGAGCGATTATGAAAAGACACTGAGCAGGAACGCGAAAACAAACCCACAGGCATACTGTTCATACGTGCAATCATTCACGAATGAACAGGGACTCGTAGGAACCCCAGAACAAGAAAAAGCGGATCACCTGTATAGATTCTCCCAAAATGTATAAAGGGTTGACCAGGGGATAACATGTCTACAGGTTTGTTCTCTGAGGATGACTGCGACGGATGACTGCGACGGATGACTGCCTGATAGGGGAAGATGAGGTCATTTGCAGTATTAGGCGGCTAGTAGAGTAAAGGGCAGCTGGCCCGGACAATTTCCGCCCGGCGATCCTGAAACCGCTAGCACAAGCAGCAGTGGGACCAACGACGAAAAGTTTATTACCTTACTTGAAGTCGGGGTTCTGCCTAAGGAGTGGTCAGCTTTGAACATCACCTCCATACACAAAAGACGTGGCAGTGAATCTTATCTCCATTGTGCTGATAGTCATGGGGAAGGGCTTTCGGGATCGGACAGTGTTGCTTTTAAAGCAACGCAGCCTTGTCCAGGAATTCCGGCACTGGTTCGTGCATAAACGCTCCTGCCTGTCCATTTTGAATTGCCTTTTGGAGAAAGTGACCAGGGGAGTAGATGATGGGGAGCGAAATGGGTTCTTTTCCTGGACTTGCAGAAAGCTTTCGAATCAAGGAGCCACTATCTACTCAAGGCGAAACTACATGGGTTTAGACTGTCAAACCGGGCGATGACATGGGCTACGGAATGTCTGCCGGCAGGACCTTTCAAGTAAGTATAAGGGAAAGCTTGTCTCCCGCGGGAAGATGCACCGTGGAGTACCCCAAGGGTCGGTCCTTGGACCTCTGTTATTCCTTCGAAATGTGAATGACTTTGAACATAGTCCGGAAAACTCGTGTTTCAAATCTGCCGATGGTATTAAAATAGTGGGAATATTCAAATATGAATCAATTCAGAAAGGCTTGGGAAGAGCCCGAGAATGGGCTGCAAAGCGGGACATGCCACTGAACGTGCAAAAGAGTGTGCTTCTTGTCTATGAGGGATTACCTCGCAGACCAAGGTTACTGGAGGCGGAGAGAGATATAGTAACAGTACCGCCAAAAAACGTGGTACGGGACTTGGGAACCATGGTTGGGGCGAAAGCTGCTTTTGGGGAGCTATACTAGGTCCTTCGCACAACCAACTTCAGGAGGTTATCGGTGCTTGTTCAGCTGCACAAGACTCTCGCGTGGCCTCTCTTGGAGGATGTGTCCAGGCCTGGGACAAGCAAGTATTAGAGAAAATCCAGAGACGACTTACAAGATTCTTCCCAACGTCAAGGAGAAAAACTTATGAGGAACTCTTGGAGTACCTCAACTTATTCTCCATGGAAAAGATAAGGAAACGAGGGGACCTCAAAGCGGTGTGTATGATCCTCACAGGCAGGATTGAATTGGGGACTCTCATGTACGCCTTCTTGCCACCGGCAGAAAACCACAACACGAGGGATCATGCTTCCAGCTTGAGGAAGGGCAGGCCACGGACAAGATTTCAGGCCCAATTCTCCAAGCAATGTGCGGGTAACGACCGGAATAAACTGCCGGAGGAAGTGATCGAGGCAACCACAGCCGCTGAGTTCAGGCACCGACTGGACTTGGCATGGACCTGAGATTTCCATGGTGGGCCCCAATGCCCGACAAAATAGCATCGCACAGACTGGGGATAGTTCGTTGGATCCTAAGTTTACTAGGTTTCCATCCTGTCCACTTTTTATGCTTCTGTCTTTACTTTGCTGTTTCCTTTTCTCCTACCTATCAATTCGGTCTTTCCCTTTCGTGGACATTTCGCTCCACGTACGCGGTTTTTGCTTCACACTCCAAGTCGCCATGCACCATCTTCCATCATTTCTTTTGACTTTATCTGTTTTGCTCCTTTGTCGGAGCTGCCATCTCCGCCTCCTTCCTCCTAAACCTAACTGACAGGTCTGACCATGTGGTGGCTCACCGTCACCAGCTGCGAACCATATATGGGTAGATATGTGAATCGGAGCTCGAGGAAACTGTAGCTCCTACTTTCGCAGCACCGGTGGATCCGCGGAGCCTACCTGTCCAAGGAACTTGTTGTGTCTGGTTAGGGTCTCGCACACTACGCGGACAACCGATCAATATTCCTCTCATGAATGGACATACTCTCAATTTGCCTTGATCGTTAACCATGCTTTAGTGCCAGCAGTGTTGACCTATCGATTTTGCTGTGTACTGATTGGTCTTCTTCTGCTGCTTGTGATGGCACAAGTAGTTTAATTCTTTATGCCAACTCACTTGCTTGTTTGCCGCTTAGTCGCTGGCTACGGCCGGGATTTGTGTTCACAATGGCATGAATAAATGCAACGCCACCATTACGTGTTCTGCTACCAATTGTGGACACAACATTTGGCGTCGCCAGCATTGAACCCGTGTCACGTATTTGTACATAGCGCCAGAGAAATAATTATGAGGGATTCACCATTCACAGAAAACCCTTCGGAATTACGCTTCGGAACTTTGTGGGAGTGTTTTGAAGACCGGCTGGCAAGGTTATTTCCGGAATCAGGTGGACGTTATTGAGTTTACGGATTTAAATGGTAAAATTCAAAGGACCGCAACATCTGTTGACATTTACATACGTGAACTATTTGAAACAGTTTACTACATTTTCGCTTCCGGCGAGTTTTCTCATTATTGACGTTTTTTCGTTTTTGTTGTTGATTGCTTAACAAGTGTTTTATCTTTTTCGCTCGCATGTGTCCTGTGTGCATCCTTTGTTACAATCGGACCTGGATAATTACCGTGCTTTGTGCCCTTCCGTGCGTACTATTACTGTTGCTACTGAAACTGCCATGACTGCTACCACCGCGAACATGAGTACCGCTGCAGTTACTGTTCCGGTTACTACTACTGCGACTGCTGTGCCCGTTACTACTGCCGAGTATTGTGTCCTGAAACTGCTACTACAATTTCTGCTACGATTACCGTTACTACTACTGATGCTGCTATTCTGGTTACTGGTTCTGACTGTACAACTACCGTTACTGCTACTGCTACTACTATGGTTACTGTGTCTGTTCTACGACTACTGTTACTGTTGTTGTTGCTACTACTACCCTTGCTGGAACTACCGCGATTGCCGTTATGACCTGTTATTATGATGATTACCGCTGCTCTGCTACTGCAATGACTACCAGTGTAACTCATGCTACTGCTTTTGATAATAGCAATGCCACTACTACTACTGTCACTGCTACGGTGAACAATACTACATCTATTTCTGTTGGTACCGCATTTCATTTCCCAGCCATCATCTCGTTGATGAAGCTTTTGTTCTCGTTTAACGTTTTGCCCAATTTTCCACCATTCTTGCTCGAGTATGTCCTATGTGCTTTCTCAGTTATACTGGCGCTGGTCTATTCAGTGTTTTGTATCGTCACATGCGTACAACGACAACTTCTGCTGCTATAGTAACTAATGCTGTGACCAGAGTTTCTGTGAATTCTACTGCGAATACGGTTCCCGTTACTACTACTGCTACTGATACAATTACTAATACGAATGCTGCTATGAAGAACTACTGTTACAAATACTACTACTTCTACTGCGGACACTGCTACTGCTGTGAACATAGTTCCTGTTACTACGACTTCGAACAATGTTGTTGATGATACTACTGCTTTGGATACTACCACAACAACTGCTTCCAATGAAGGTACTACTGATGCAACCGTCGCTGGTAATACTACGAATACTTTCCTCCGTTGCAAGCCTTGGATTTTTTCCTTGGGGGAACGAGAGGTGATGTTGTGTCTGGTTAGGGTCTCGCACACTACGCGGACAACCGATCAATATTCCTCTCATGAATGGACATACTCTCAATTTGCCTTGATCGTTAACCATGCTTTAGTGCCAGCAGTGTTGACCTATCGATTTTGCTGTGTACTGATTGGTCTTCTTCTGCTGCTTGTGATGGCACAAGTAGTTTAATTCTTTATGCCAACTCACTTGCTTGTTTGCCGCTTAGTCGCTGGCTACGGCCGGGATTTGTGTTCACAATGGCATGAATAAATGCAACGCCACCATTACGTGTTCTGCTACCGATTGTGGACACAACAGAACTGAATGTCTTGGTTATCTGCCTTGCACCGCGGCGATGCGCGCATGACCTTCGGGCAGTGTGCGCCGTTCAAGAAAGATTCCCAATGCAAGAGTGGCGTTCTATGGTCTAAAAGTGAGTTATTTGAATATTTGGCGGCGATTTGATTGGGCGCGCGATAAGTGAGTTGCCATTTGCGGAAAAGTACAGCCATTTGTACAGATACGCAAACTTGGGAAGTGTGCAGCAAAATGGGGAACTATACAGCCAAACATATCATAATAAAGCAGAAGCTCAAGTTCCACTTGTATGCCTAAACTGTGATGTGGATAGGCATGGTTTATGCACCTAATTCGCGAAAGCGTCAATCCTAATTACTGAATATAAATATTTGTGATGGAGCCTGTACCTATGTATGCATATTCACTTGGTAATTATTGTATATATATATATATATACGTACACGTAAAAACGTATATGCATATATATATATATGTATATATATATGTGTGTGTGCACATTTGAACGTACATATACATGTATATACTTAAAAGTGAGTACATATATGTATATGCAAATGCAGATATATATATATATCGATAATAAAAAGTATGTAATAATAGTAATAGTGGTTTATTTCGGAGAGGCCCGAGGCATGCCAGGTGCATGACCAACTGTTTACATGTGGTGGAATAAACAGACAAACCCCTTAAAAATGTAGAAATTTACATGACAGAAGTTGGGAGGAAGAGGCTTAGAAGGGGCATCAAAGTGGGTTGAAAGTATGGCAAATGTGTGCACACCAAAGAAAATGTACTGAGTTTAAATGGACTCATGGACAGATTCAGATGGACGCCCGGTGAGTTAGAAAAGTCAAGGTCAGATGGGGGATCCGGAGACATATACCAAACATCCGGGCGCGGAAAAACGCTACTTTTGGAGCATCTTTAAAACATGCGCGATAACTGATACCCATTTTGGTGAATCATACAGATAACGGTAACAACACTATCACAAATATAGAAAAAAGTTGACGTTTCGCATTGAAAAGCCCGAAAATCATTTTCAAAAGCTGAAAAACTCCTCTACCTATCGCGACTCAAGTGAGAAAATACCGCAGAACCACCAACCAGAGCCGCGCCCGAAGCACCAACAGCCACCGCGGCTGATGAGGGTGCTGACCTTGATCAGGCATTCAAACAAAAGTCGCACTATAACATTCTACGTCAATCTCATTTCCACGGGCACCGATTCATCTGTTCCAACCGTTCCACACATAACAGTCCTTCAACTTCATTCGGGCTTTATTTAAATCCGTATACTTGGACACTACCGGATCAAGCTGGTCAGTATAGAGACATCTGAAAGCTGACTGATATACATGAGAAAGGCTGGAAATCGGCATAAAAAATGTAACAGCGGGAGACGATGGGGAAGAAGTGAGATTCACTGCAAAGGATTAAGTAGCAACGAAGCACTGGTACTCTGCAATAGATGGCCGTTGAACAGAGCACGAAACTCATTGTAAAACAGGGAGCGAGCAAAGTAAGACGCAAATGGTAGATCAGGTAAAAAAAGTAGTTCATAGGAATTGGACACAGCAGATGTGGGACGCAGATGTAGAAGGAATGGATGCATATCATGGCGGTCAGCGGGATGATAGCAAGAGAGATGGCCTGTGAGGAGCTGCAGGATACAGAGCGAATGCATACATACAAATGTGCGCTTGTATATATATATATATATATATATATATATATATATATATATATACGGATAAGAGAGGCCGGATCAATAACAATGGAGTCCTAGAAAGAAATTATCAGTTATTAGGAGGGGCAGGTAAGTTGAGTCGAGCGTTTGTAGAATTAACTTTGGAATATCGTGGTGAATTATCTTCATGACGGGTGAACTTGGCAGATCAACAGAGAGAGGGGAGAAGGTTGAAGCACAGAAAAGACGACGACTGAGGAGCAGTTCATAAAAAGGGGAGATGAAGGAAAGTATCGAAGAGAACGGGCAAGAATGGATCTAATAATCTCATTGATGTAGGTGAGATATGTGGTGTTGGTCAAGAATGGGAGGAGCATTAGTGAATGGGCTTACATTATTCAGCAGGAAGATGGTGGCGACGGAGATGGCTAAGCAGCGCAGAGCGATTGTGCGAGCAAAGTGGGGAAAGGCACCTGGGAGGTGAAACTGTCCGTGGTGCAAGATGCAGCAGCTGTGACGGCAAACAGAATGGAAGAGGAATGAGTGGAAGGGGCACCACAGGGTAATAGCAGATCAGACGGACTGAAACTGTGGATAATAACCACGACGAAACAGTGATTTTACATTAGATGACGAGTGAAAAAGCAGAACGGCCCAAAAGGCACGCATAAAATGCCTGTGGCAAACGGTAGACGAAACAGGAGATGGGAGCACGGGCCGAAAAAGACAGGTGAGACATAACCAGTAAGATCATCTCATTGCAGGTGGAACACGAAAAAGGCAGGGAGGAAAGAAGCACCGGGACAAGTAAACCGGTGGATGAACATAACGCATGAACAATGGATGTGCGTCGAAGTCGAGGACATGGAAATTGGGAGCCACGTGCATGCAGGCAATTGTAAAAGTGGATGCAACTGGACAATACTAATCGAAGCACTGCAAAATGGAAGGATCTACAGAGGAAGCGCGGGGCCAAGCAAGGAAAATAGAGTGATAGTGGCTGGATAATAAATGTGGCTGTGAGAGATGCAGAGTTTGGAACGGCAGTTCTGATATGAGATTTGGTCATGGGTGCGGGTGGGGCTGGTGTGTAATGGTATAAGGCATAAGAAGGGAGAACGAGGGAGAGTTTGACAGAACGATAGGCAGTGAAGCGTAAGAATGCGATCAATGAGCTTTATAGGCCTAGGGTGATACCAAATGAATAGACACTACAAGCCGTTAACGCCGGCATAGGTGAAGAAATAAAATATTGGCGGTCGTCGGCAGGGCAAAGTGGGTAGGACAATAGTGACGTGCAATCAGAGGTAACGCAGTGAGAGTCGATGGGAGCAAGAACGGAATGGGTAGGTGTTCATACCATAGAAGAACGAAAAAATGGATGTGATAAGAGGGATGACAAGAGCGATAGGTGGGTGTACAGTGATGAACGAGGATGGTTGGAGCATGTGGTCTGCAGCTGACAGCATTAGAGCGTGCGATCTGCAACTGGTGCTAGTGCGTGTGACTGACCGTGCGCTGGACACCCAACCTGAAAAGCACTTCGAGGTGAACACAAGAGGTGTAATCCACCAGCTTAATTGCGCTCGCACATCGTTGCAGACGACCTGCACGCCCGATGTGCGCCGACCGAAGCGGTGGATTTGACCGCGCCCCTCACCGTTGGCAATGGCACCAATGTTTATTGATGTTTATGCATGTGGGGCGTAGTTCGACTGTGAAGGTATGAGATACAAGTTCGGCGGTCGGATGGTCAGGTTGCGAAGGGGTTTTGGAGGACGGAGGCAGCGGTTAATAATCGACCAAACAGCGGCGTTATCCAGGCGCGTATACCAACGTTGAGGGTGAAATGCACGTGAGGAGGGAACTGGAAAAGGAGAGCAGATAAAGAAGAGCAGTTAGGGTGAGCCCCTGCTGTGTATCAATGGGTAAAACCAGTAAATGACAAGGCATAATTTTGACGGAGTTTACGGGAGAAGGTGGAAGCAAAGTGGATGAAATTAATGGCATTTCATTTGGTTCGGTTCATTAAGAAAATGGCCATGGCTAGTTTAACGTTGAGAACTCAGTCAGATATATTAAACTGTTTGCCATTCATTGTGTCCTTCATTGAAGGGAGCAGGGTCGGCAAAGCATTTGATCTTAGAAGTCGAGGGCCCTCTCGCAAGCTATATCTTCTGCCATGCTCATATTAGATAGCTGGAGTGCACGGATGACGTTGATGTATGGGGTGGGTGCTGACAGAAATTGGGACTTGGTTTGTGAAGCTCGAAGGGTGATGGGCAACTTGTTCCAGACTTTTGAGCAGACAAGAAGGAAAAAACGTGACCGTATGGCCGACTCAGCTATGCTAGGAGGGACAGTAAAAGGCCCGTGTCGAAGTGAATAAGGGGTTTCATGGGAGAAGCTTACTGGGTTAAGGGAAAAAGAACGGTTATGGATCAGGTTACACAGAAGGACTAAGTTAGGTCCTAAGCGGCGGAGCCAGAGTGGGTCAAGATTCAGATTTTAGCATTGTTCTCTATAGCTTCAAGACATGGACCAACCGAGCAGTTGTTCGGTAAAAAGCCTTTGCACGCTTTCAATCGCAACTCTGTCGATTCTTGTCATGTTAGAAAGCATTTTTGGGCAGTATTCAAGCAAAGGCCTGATGTGGGATGCTGATGATGCTGTCCCGGCGACGAAAGGAGCGTAAGCGAAGGGCCACACTTCTAGCCTTTGCCGTTTGGATGGCGGCGTGCTCAGAAAAAATGAGGGAGCAGGAATAGTTGAGGCCCAGATCACGGGTGGTGAGTCGACTGGCTATTTGGGACCCACCAAGAGCCAAGGATTCAGGGGGCGATTGGAAATTGTTGGTTAGGACCTCGCACTTATCGGTGGGAAAGCTCATCCTCCAGGTGTGGCACTTACGGTCAGGTGCGGAAATGTCAGCGGAAATGTCGTAAAGAATAGGGGTAGCATCGTTAGAATTGAAAGAGTAGACTGTTTTTATATCGTCTGCAAACTAGAATGTCGTGCCACGTTGAACTAGTTCCAATGCATCAATAATAACGCCACTTGTAACAGGTTTCGGTTTAGAAGTATGTACTTTGGTGAGAACCACTTGCAAACGATCAGGGAGGTGAGATGTCATCCAAGAAAACAGTGGTTCAGCATTGCCGAATGAAAGCAACTTAGCGATGAGATGGGGTTGTGGAACACGGTCGAAAGCCTTCGACAGATCCAGGTAGACGATTACTAATGCCTGCCCGCTATCAACAGCCTTGGCGACTAAGTTGAGGAAGTCATACTGACATGTGATGCATGATCGCGATTTTAGAAACCCGTGCTGCCTATCGCTAAGAAGGTTTGAAGCGAGAAGATGGGTAGTAGTGCCATCTTTGTTGATCCTTTTCATTGTTATGGAAATGATGACGGTATGGTTGATGGGACGGTAATTAGCGAGTTTGTGGACAGGTCCTTTTTGTGTCGTGGAATGATGACTGAACGCTTCCAGTTCGACGGCACCAAACTAAATTTGAGTGACAAGATGAACAGGTTTAGTAATAAAAGTGGAGGGTCCGATCCACCTTCAATGATTGCAGCTGGGGGCAACCCGTCTGGTCCAGGATGGGCAGATGCTTTATACCATGGAACGAGCCCGAAAATAACGTTTACTTTAAAGGTTGGGGTAGATAGAGGGGGGCTGGTAAAAGCAGAGGATTTGGGGGGTGCAATATCTGATGCGGGATCCATGGAATTGGCGAAGTAATGGTCGAAGGCCTCAGCTATATCAGAAGGGCAGGTGGCCGAAGTTTTATTCGGTAACACAACGTATTGGATCATAGTATCTGTTGCCGAATTCCTAGATTTGTGTATGAGTGAGAGTTCCAATGTTTTGTTGGGATGCCTCAGGGCTTTGGCTTCTTCGTAGCGGAGCTGTTTTTCCTTTAGATCCTGGATAATATCAGTAAGACGTGTTAGTCTCATGAGAAGAGAGAAATCGTGGTTTTGGAAGTAAAGCCTTTGCATCTTGAGGTAGTTTCTTTGGAGAGAGGCAAGTTTGGACTTCCTAAGGGAGTTTTGGTATATTGGAATAAGTTTCAGTAGGCAGTTTCTCATGTTGAGATAAAAGTAATCAGCCGCCTGTTGGGGGGCAGCCGTTAGAAGAAAACTGCTCCCGTCTTGGTTAGGGATGAGATTGGGCAGATAATTCCAATTTAAAAGGGGAGAATTGTTGACTGGGGTCAGATAGTCTGATGGATAGGGATGAAGTGAAAAATTACCAGCCGCTATCTTATGGTCGCTACCCAAAAATTTATTCTGAACGGAAACCGAAAAGTTGGAAACGCCGTGATCGAATATAAGATCTAGGATGTTGGCGTTTTTAGTAGGGGTTTTAACGTGTTGCGCCCAGCCCCCAATGTGAGTATGGGACACAAAGTCTATTAAGTTGGGAGGCCCTGTGAGGTTTCTCCAGGATATTTTAGGCCAGTTAAAATCACCGGCTATGATTTTCGCTGCCGAAGGTAGTAGTGAAAGGTAATCGAAAGCTTCAATTGATGGAGTTAAGTCTGCAATAGTAGATGAGGGCGGGCGATAGACACAACCAATGTGCATGACTACAGTCGGGAACCGAATTGCGAGCCACAGAGAATCCGAAATTGAGTCGAGTGTGACATGTCTGATGGGGATTACTGAAAGGGCGTGCTATACGTACACAAGGCACCCACCTCCGCATCTGTCAATCCTATTTACCCTGAAAACCTTGTACTCTTCAAGCATAATTTCGCTTGTGCAGGTGTGTTCGGTGAGTCAGGTTTCAGTAATAAAGATGATGTCAGGACGGGATGTTATGACATGGTGTTTTAAGTGATGAAGCCTATGTAAGATGGACCGCGAGTTAAATAAGATGAATAACCCACTCGTGTGGAAGTGAGTGTCTGGGTTAGGTAGCTTAGGGGAGTTGTTGGTCGGGGAAGGTGCACGGTGAGGGGCGTGAGTTGGAGCTATTACCGAAGGGAAGGAAAAGCGGGCGTTAGATGCCTCCCCGATGGCTTCGGAATAATCAGCCGCGGACGAACCGGAACTAATCAATTTTGGGTTAGTACGAGTTGAAAGAGAAGACCTTAGACGAAGTAATCCTGCTACTTTTCCTAATTCGTTAGGATCGTTCGATGCTCCAGTGCAGCGACAGAATTCTGGGTTATGGAAGTTATTGGCTTTCTCACGTGACAATCTTTGTATCGGTTGGTGTTGTGTGGTGAGATCAGGCCTCAGAGGGTGGGGACTAAAAGAGTTTGGGGTGGCTCCGCCGCCCATCGATCCTGCTTGCCCTGGTGGAGAAGGATAGGAATCGGCGGTCGGCAGAGGCGGTGTACGGAGGATATTTTTGGAGAAGGTAGTGGTAATACGCAGTGTTGCGTGGATGGCCTTCGGAGTTCGGTGTGTTACCGAAGGTATGAACGACTGGCAAGGTGCCGGTATTGGAAAGTGTTTTAGGGCTAGAAGAGATGAGAGATTGTGGGATTTTATGCGGCAGGGGGGGGGAATTTACTCGAAGGGGGTTTTGGATGCATCCTGCGCGTAAAACGACTGTGGTGGGGCAAAACGAAAATTTTGGTATGGCAAAGGAACTAACGGGATGAACGGTGGAGGTACGGAAAAGTTAGGAAATTATGAGCTAGGCAGATGCAGCCTTGGATAACAGCTGTGAGGTGGTTTGCGAGCATCGTCCGTATAAATGCGCGTACAGCTGGGATTCCGCTGGGAGGAATTACGGTTTGAGAAACTATCTATTTTGGGAGCAGAAACTGTAGGTCCCGACATTAGTGACATATTACTAAAGTATCTGTTCGCTTTTAATCTTTGCAGGACCTTCGAGGTGTAGCCTGGTGATATAAGTCGGTCGTTGCCTAGTGAATTAAACGTTGAGGCCTTCAGTAGGGATAGAGTGTGGGTTGCCGAATTCTGGATTTGCGGCCGTGGGTTACCGTCGGTATTGACACTCTGCATTGGGGGCTGATCGTAGATCGTTACCAACTTTCGGCCCATGGGTGATAAGCTAGATTGCGGCAATGAAGTTGTGTCCTAAGGTAAGCTACTTCTTGACAGTCTGTTTGCGGGAGTATGCCCTGAAGGCTGACGGGTTTGATTCGTGCGAGAACGACCTGGCATTGATATGGTGCGGTCCAGCGGATGGGTTTTAGTAGTGGCAATGTGATATGGACAAGAACGACCATGCATTGATTTATGTGCCGCATTGAGAGAGTGATGCAAAGTTGTTGCGTCAGGGAAGCTACGCGATTTAGGTAGCTGCCTCTGATGCACAGAGCTAAGCTGTCTGCCAGGACTCGGTGAACTCGAGTCTCAGGCATCTGCGACACTATTGACGATCCTACGGCGCTTAGAGACTGGTGGATTTGGAGAAGGCCCAGGAGTTGCATCAAGGTCTACATCAGACAGTTGTTGACTGATAGACATTGGTTGCATAGAGTAGGTTAGGGGAATGACGGGACTAGTTGTCTTTCGGGAGGAGTCCTGCCTTGGATGTTTGCGAGAGTTCAACTTTCTCAGCACTTCTCGTTGTAGTGGCGTTTTGTCGGGTAATATTCGAATGTTTTTGTGTGGAGAGTTTATAGCAATAACTGTTTGTTTATGAATAAACTCACTGGCTGTCCGTGAGTCAGTAAAACGGAAAAGTAGGGGGCGTTGGTGTCGTTGTGTTTGTTTGCGTAGTCTGCTGCTAAGGCATATCACACGTTCCACGTTAGCGGCCTTTAGCAAGGTACTGCTGGCTATGTTGAGTAGGGCCCTATCGGGAATGTTAAATACGATGCCATGATTCGAGTTTTGTTTTCGTTTTTAAACCTCTGCAGATATGCTGTCAATAAGGTTACACGTGGCAACTACGTTACAGTCCGTAGTTACCACAGAGGGCTCGAGGAGTTGAGCCAGTGGTGTCAGAATTCTGGTGGCTCTGTCAAGAGCTCCAGTCCGCGATTCGGGTGAGCTAACATGTTGTAAGAAGCTGTCAATCTTGCTATTTGCGTCGTCATGGATGTTCGTTAATGAGACGGAGCATGGCGTAGTGATTGGGAGACGTACGGCTGCGCGTGGCAAAATCTTACTGGCCGGTCTGCTTCTTTTGGGACTGCGCATTGTGACTGTAGGTTTCGGATAATCAACTAGTTTTATTGAAAATTTAGCGACTGCAAAAAGCCTAGATACGGAACGGAGCTCAAACTCTATAGGAAGTCACGACGGATGATTGAAAATGGGGTTGACCAGGTGGTTTCACCGTATGGACGAAGGGGGGTTTGAGTTTTAGCCAAGGAGGAAACGATAACTAAAAGGGGTGGTTTAGCAAACCATCTCTAAGTATTTTATAGATGGGCTTACGAGGGGTGATTTGTGGTAAAGGGTTGTGTTGATTTATCGCGGTAATAAGTTATGGACCCACAGTGGTGTGTCGCAGTTATTACCGCGGACAATTTGACGCTTCAAAGTAAATAACTATTACCACTGGGCGCTACGTAAAAACGGGCCTTAACGAATGAAAAATGAAAATACGAGACCACCTGATATATACGTCAAGTTGACCTTGACCTCGCTCCGTGTAAACGCGTGGACAAAATTTTCCCGAAAGAGCACGACCGGTTTCGCAGTTGTTGTCGTTCATATATTTATATGCATATATATATATACATGGATAGATAGATAGATAGATAGATAGATAGATAGATAGATAGATAGATAGATAGATAGATAGATAGATAGATAGATAGATAGATAGATAGATAGATAGATAGATAGATAAACATGTACATACGTATGTAACCACAGGGATACGCACGTATGTATATGGAATACTTTTCTGGATCTAGTCCATCCCTCCAGCCTGAACCAATTCTGCTTCAGTGACCGCAGTGTTGTAAGATTGCCCGCATCTAAGCCAAACTTTAGTTACGAGAGCTGAAGTCTACTCTCACGGGGAAGCACGACGTAAATTAGGCGCACCTGTCTACACATAACCCAATCCATATCGTAATACGTTGCACCTAACGGATGGGCCTGTTCCGTAACGAATGCAAAATGGAGGACAAAATGAAAAACGATAAGTGTACTGAAAGTTGGTGCTTCAATAGCACAAAACGATCCTTTGACCCACACTTCCGTGCGAAAGTTCTACGGTCATAACAGTGGATACAACCGCGTCCAGCACCCTCGGTGTTGTAACTTTTTGCAGTGTTCTGAGTGTAAAGTAGAAGTAAAAACAGTCATTATCTGCTTTCCCTTTGCATCCATATTCATTACGCTGTAACTCGCCTACACTGCTTCTTATGGTAACCAGATGCGTTTCAAGTAGTTCATGGCCTCTGCACTACGGCAAATAATGGCGGCCTTAAACCTATCAAATACAAACTTATTGGAGGCGTAAACTAAATTGCGCACCTACCGATGGATTCTTTGCTTGTCATTCAACGAAAAGCCATGCAAGCGGTAAAAATGACGCTTCATATCCCTAAGAACATGGAACCGACAAAAAACGAATCGCGCTTCCGGATACGTAACCGCAAATCCATTGAACTGTGCTAAGCTTCGATTTAATATGATGGTCTTCACGTTGGCTATACCCGGTAATCTGGCGCTCATTTCTGTGATCACACGCGGGGAGTTTGTGTAACGGTTATTCCGACTGTGATCAACGCGTAGCCAATTCAAAACGAATCCCAAAACCAGAACAAGATTGCCTCGTAGTTTCTACGGTACTGGATTAACAAGTTGTACGCATAAAAATATGTACAAACCTCAACTGTACGGCCACAACGTCTAACAACGAGGACCAGAGTTCAACAAATGCCAATGTCAGGTATCACCGTCACGGCAGTTCAAGGTCAAATCAAAATTGTGCACTTCACGTGAGCAAAATATAGACAAATGTTGAAGTGTAGTGATTGATGCATGTTGTGTTTGCTCAAGGGTCAATAAATAAAGAGCATAGTCTCAACAAAACAGTTATGTGACGACGGCTAGGGAGGATTTCCACGCATTTACGTTACACCGCCCATCAAATCCTCCCATGAAATGGTCGACATCCAAGGAGTAAATAGGGGTACTGATTCGCCCTACCCCACTTAGGCCCTAAGTCAGTACGTACACGGGTGGTTGTGGACCTCGTCTATCTTTGGCCAGTTCCGGACACATTTGCAGGTTTCTTGAGGTTATGCTCTATCGCTCGACGTCCTAGAGTTTCTCTTGAGAATGATACAACATTATCCGTATACAAAAAAGGGTTCCGATGTGATCGGGATGCGTGAACAGATTGCGGAATGTGGAGGAAAAGGCTTCCCAAAAAATAGTAAAGTACATGGCAAGATGAAGATTGAGCATTGGTGATGAAAAATAGAGATGGCTACAGGGGCTCAACTTGTGGTGCTATCACATTAGAAGTATGCTCGACTCACAACCTATATCCACTTGGACACAGGTTGAATAATAATACAAATAGGTCACGGAAAAAAGAGATTTTTACAAACGGTCAGTAACTGCTTGTTCAAGAGCTTTCGCTACTTCACAAACAATGTCGTGTCTTGTGATAATTTAAGGTTTGGACAATTAACTCCATTGTAGATCGTGAGCATCGCATGAAATTAGACACAAATATGTTTCAAAGACGGTGTGAAGAATTGGGATCTACGGGAGAATGCTTGAGGAATAAATAAATAGATTCAGATTCTTTTGGTATCATCATCTATCCTGGCTAGCTCGAGGGCCTCGAACGGGAAAGCATCTAGTTGTAGTAGGCGTAAAACGTCGAGTCTGGCTTGGTACAACTCGCCCGGTAGTAAAGTCACCACATCGTCACCAATATGCTTACTGTCAAGGTTATCTAGACTTGAAAATCAGGTCGTCCAGTTTTTTTTTTCTTTTTGGTTTTTCCCATCTTTTAGTCTCGGTTTTGTACCATCTCTAGCGGGAATTTTTATCCACACTGAAGCGTCGTATTTTCAGAGCTGTTAGCTGCGACAATCCACCGTGAATTCGTAATTGGTTATCGTGAAATAATGGCATAAGCCTTTTCCAGGAAATTTCGGTTCAAACCTACCTAAACTCAACCCTAGCGGCCCTAGCTATGAAGCACGCACTGATTCTTGGCTGGATCATATCATTTAGGCATCTACCCGTACCTCGCTGTGAGTTGTTAACTCCTCGGCCTTATAGAGTATTCAGTGCTTGGTTGGGCGTTTCTACGGTGAAGCTAAGTCTAGATACTCAGGAAAATTACATAGTTCTTTTTCTGACACCCGAAAGCTAACGAAACTTCTGCTGAAGCTATCACTGATATTTCGGCCAACTTTGAAATCCGAGCCCCACAGCCCTCAGTCAATCTCCTTACACACAGCTGCACATCGAGCTTGATTTATACCAGCAGCTATATTAATTGACGAAGTGACTTGGTGATCTGTCCTCATACTTTTCTTTCTGAAGTGTATACACTTCTGCTGCTATAGAAGCCCAGTAAACGTACCCATACATGGGTTGGGTATAACCTCCAGGCCCTCTTCGAATGCGGCTGTCCCTGCTTTAGACCCAAAAGAATGTCTAAGTCTGTATTCAAAGGGTATTGTCTGCCTGGTCCAAAACGATCCATTCGGGCCTCCAGAGCGAAAAGAAACACAAACGCCGACATGACGGCAGCTGTCAATACATGTTCTGTATCACTGATCGATATATACAGCGGAGCCAAAAATAAAGTCAATGATTTGAAACAGAAGATAAACGATTTGTATGATAAACGGCAATCAAATGAGTGTGTACTATCAAAGATTTCCCCACTGACAATCATTGCTGAACCAATAGATCAAACTGACCCCAAAATCATTTCCAAAGCCGGCCGTTATATAGATGCAATCGCCTCGGAAACTCACAGGAGGATAAAGAACGCTAACAATGCTAAAGTGTTAAACGTCCCGGACAAACTGTCAACACAGTCTGGTAAAGCCACAATACTGAATGCATGCAACATGGCTCATCACATGTGCCATTGCACTAGGCTGCGGAAACGGTCACCACGATACCCCTGCCCTTTGCTTTTTCAATTTTCTAACCAATTAACAGCCGCTGAGTTCATCAGCAACTGTCAAAGAATGTCCGCAGCTACGTCATTTAAAAAAATCAAAATACACACCGATAAATCTCCTCCACAAAGAGAGATGTTCCGCATGCAGAGAGGCAAACCAGGGCCTCACACTGGCTCTGATCAAACGGGACCCGTAGGTGCATCACCACATACTCCAATGAACGGGACTTCAGCCAGAACACCTACTACGTCTGTGGCCCCTTCGGTATTCGTGGACCTCCACCAGTCTTGTCCCCAGGATCTCACGCAAGTTTCGTGCAATTCAACCCAGAGTGCGGCACATTCTTCTGACAAGCTGAAAAGGCCATCACAAAACGTTCATGTAAAGCCCATCAGGCAAAGGTTAAGTGTGGCGAAAACCCAGGGTAGCAAATCTGCGGTGAGACATGCATCGGCATTGCCATCGGTGTACATGACGCCAGCAGAGACCATAGACTTAGACATATCGCCGTATGTGTCACCGACCCAACCACCAGAAGAACGTCGGCACCTTGCCTCTCCACCTACCACGTCCGCTAGAATAAATAGCAAAAATCAACCTCATCAAACCGATCATTCCACATTTTCAGGGTCTTCCACAAATCTACCCAGAAGTTCTCCATCCCAGTTTAGCCACAAGACAACTGATCTACCAGTGACATCATCTCTACAGCCTAGTACGTCCACCTGGAGGCCTCATGATATGGCTGCGACAATACTGCCGCCGCCGCCGCATATACCTAGAGCTATTATGACCAAGCCCGGTAAGCACTGCTCAACAGGCATGCAACCAACTAACCGCCCTAGTCACTATCAACAGCTGCCATCCCTCCCTCAAATCAGCTACCAGGTCGTCACCCCACTTCACGATCCTCCCTATTCAGATGCCGGCTGTGGAGTTCTGGCGGGCATCGGGCCCTACAGCCACAACACAGTCGCCTCGCCTCAGCTCCCTCTGACTAACAAACCTGTAACCCCTATGAGCCTACAAGCCCCTTCCACGTTGGAGGCCCTATCGAATCCACTGACGCCACATCGTCCTCAGATAATGTATGGCATGCCCCCACCATTCCTTAGGCCCTCTCCCCAATGGACAAATCCTCTAAATCCCTATGATAATAGCGCGCCAAACAATGGCCTTTGTTTCCTTAGGCATATTCCACCACCGTCTGTGCCCTACCTTTGACAATGCCATGTGTCAAAGTTGCCGGCTGCCCATTCGTTAACCCTACCTCCGTGTGAAAATCTGTATTCCAAACCGGATCTGTTAACGGACTACACTGTTATGCAGTCTCGTATCTTCAACCCTCCTCGGACAAATGGAAACGTCGTTATATCAGACACTTCAGACATCCCGCACTTCTTAAGGGGTTTATCTACATCAGATCCTAGCGCCGCCCGACACCATAGCGTCACCAGCCCTCCTTTTTCCAACATCGCGCCATACTACGCAACAGCTCATAGACCAAACCTCCCAATTCACGGCGCTGATTTGCCACCGGCATATGGACATGCCAGTCAGACCAAGAATCTAGACTGTTCCGCACTACACAATCTACTTGACCAACCAAATTCCCCAAAACAAAATACCAGTAACAGTATCTCTTTGGTTCTTTTTAATAGCCGATCCATCATAACCAAATTTCGGTATTTACGATATCTGGCCACTAGTTCTAATTATGATACAATCTTGATCACTGAAACTTGGTTAACCAATTACACTCCAACAGACCAGATTTCTCTTGTAGGCTACAATGTCTTCAGAGTAAATAGGGAAGCTCGACGCGGTGGAGGTTGTTTGGCATTTATCAAGCAGACCTTTAATACAACGGCACTTCATCATCCTCTACTCGACTCAATTCCCGATTCACTTTGGCTAATTGTCATCATTCCTGGCTCTCATCTTCATGTTGGATGTGTTTACCGTCCACCAAGCGAAAATTTCTCCGGACTCATATCTAATTGATGCATTTGAATACCTACCCTTACTGTCCTCAAGTATAAAAGTTATTGCTGGTGACTTTAACCTGCCCAAGATAGCTTGGCCATCTTTATCTGCACCCGCCAACCTTTTACCATTTGTAACAAGTATTACTGTAGGAAGGTGGGTACAGCATATCCGCTCTCCTACGAGAAAAAACAGCATTTTAGATCTCATTTGCACCTATGGCCTCCCTCATATTTGTCTCCATCTCCCGAAGTTTGCCCGGTATCGATCACAATCTGGTTAACTGCCGTATTCCTACTCACCCACAGCTTAACCTGAAATCACACTGCATCAAACCCTCTCCTCTCCTTGACTGGAAGGTTCCCCTGATATCATTCGACAAGCTGATTGGAGTGAGTTTTTTCTCTCTCGTGACCCACAAAACGCCACTGATATTTTCTATGCACAGTTTTTCAGATGTCTTAATAGGATTACCTACCTCACCCAGCAAAGGAATAATAGAAAATCCCATATCACCTCGCTGCGAATAAAGTATTCCAAGCTCCAAAAAATTCATGAAACCACACACGACTTTGCAATTCTTATTCAACTTTTTCGCCTCACTTCTACTATCCAAAAGCTTGAAGAAACTACACTACGTAACCAGGAAACAAAAGCTCTGCGACACCAAAATAGATCTCTTCGACTGTCATTATTGTACAGGACCAGAACCTCTCATAATCATGGAAATATCCCGCAAACTGTTTCAATGGACAGTGTATCCGCATATACTCCCCTTTCTATTGCAGAGGCCTTCAACTCATTCTTCGCCTCAACTATGACCCCTAGTATTAGTGTTGACCCTCCGCCTCTTCCCCTAGTTACCGCTTCAACTCTGTCCACAGTGGAATTTGATGCCTCAATTATCTCCCAATTATTAACCACTTTCAAGCCATCATCTAACCCAGGACCTGACGGCTTACCGCCCACTGCAATAGTTAAATGCGGACCTGACCTACCTCACCTACTACTGAATATATTTACCCTATCAATGAACTCCAGTCTGGTTCCCGCAAACTGGAAATGCTCAGTCATAATCCCGCATCACAAGAAAGATCCACTGCATGGGGCAGCAAACTACCGTCTCATTAACCATACACCTGTCCTCTCTCGGCTAATGGAAAAAATCGTAAAAGAACACATCGTCAAGCACCTCTTTCAATTGGACGTTATTAGTCCTCGACAACACGGCTTCCTTCAATCAAGATCTTGCGCAACCTGCTAACTCGATTTTTTAAATCTCATCACTGAAATGGCAGACAATGGAATGGCCCTTATAGTACCTTACTTGGATATGTCAAAGGCATTTGACCGCGTGCCACACCCACATCTTCTGGCCAAAATCCGATCATTTGGCATTACTGACCCTTTACTATCCTGGATCAATTCTTACCTCTCTAATCGCTCTCAGGTTGTCTCGATAAACGGACACTGTTCCAAGCCTAAACCAGTTGCAAACGGTGTTATACAGGGTAGCGTCCTTGGCCCTCTGTTGTTCCTCATGTATATAAACGACATATTCCTCCCAGTGAGCCATGGCACCTCATTTCTTTTTGCTGATGACATTAAAACTGTCTACTCATTCAAGCCTGAATGCATCGCCTCGGCTATCTTTAACATCTCTAAAGACATATCTGCACTCCATAGATGGTGTTCAACTTGGCAGATGAATTTTTCCGCTGACAAATGTGAGGTTCTTACATATAAATGCAAGCTACCTCCAGGATCTTTAACCGTTTGTGGTTTAAACATTGCTAACAAGCAAATAGTTCGGGACCTTGGCTTGAACTATTCCTGCACATTTAATTTCTCGGAATATTCGGCCCTCCAAGTCGCTAAGGCCAGAAAGTGTCTAGGGCTAATATTTCGCTCCTTCCAACTTCGAGACTGCATTCTTTTCCTTTATAAATCTCATGCCAGGCCTTTATCAGAATACTGCCCACTGATCTTTTCTAGTATGCGGAAATCAGACAGAATTGGTGTCGAGTCAGTTCAACGTAGTTTTACCAAGCGACTGATTGGATGGAGCTCAGCTCTCACTTATAAAGAACGCTGCTTATTTTTTAAACTAGATCCTTTATGGCTTCGCCGTATGAAACTGAACCTTATCTTTTTGTATAACATCCTTCACAGTCGGACATATACTTTTAATCCACTGCACTTTGCGCCCGTTTCTAGCTATCCACTACGTTTTAGAATTCTTATCCTTTCAACCACTATTACCAACACCAGCTTACGTTCACGTTTCTTCATCACAGTGTACTCTAAATTATGGAATAAATTACCATTAGAAATACGCAGTTCTACTTCCAGCCATCGGTTTAGAAGTGCGTTAGATAAATTCCTCACGGTTACCCAAACCTTACAGCTCCTAAATGTGGACATGCCCGATGACCAAGCCTATGAGAATGGTCTAGACTTTTGAATCGCGCAAACACCGGCGGTCTATAGCAGATGAAATTAAATAACCATTCTTAGTTTTTCCGCTTTCTGCAATCGAAAAACTAGTCTCAGAGAGTCATTGTCTATTATTGTTGCCTCTTTGTATCGATTCCCATTTATCCTCAGCTGGGAGCATCCCAGACCGCGCTCTTCTACTTTTTCCCTATTTCCAGACCTTCATTCGTGCGTACCTTTCTCTCGATGACTCTTAATACTCTGGAGACCACACCGGCCACTAACCTGGCCTACGCATCTACCTGACCGTTGGGCATTCACACGCTACCCGACCGATGCTCCCTTGGTTATGTTCCGGGATCCCCTGGTGCCTGGTCGCCTGATCGCGGACTTCCTGATACCTACGGCCGTTTGGCCCCACCAAGAAAACTCATGTCAATCCCAACGGTGCGAGGCGCGGCCAGATCAACCGCTTTGGCCGGGGCACATCGGGCGTGCAGGCCAACTGCAAAGATACGCGGGCGCAACTAGGCTGGCGGATCGCAACTCCTGTCACCAGAATTGGTTTTCAGGTTGGGTGTCCAGCGCACGGCCAGCCTCATCCACTAGCACCAACTGCGGATTGGAAAACAACGTCCCCTGCATATTACTGCTGCCACCCATCGCCTCCTCCAACGTTCCTGATCAGGGTTTACCATACAACCGGTCAAGTTCCACATCAACATATGCACATATACTCACTCGGCTCAGAAATGTACCCTACTATTTGCGACCCCTGGCACTTATACCCATCGACTGATCTTTTATTTATCTGAACTGATGCAATGTTTACCCTCATTCTATTATATCCAGTTACCGGATTCTGTACCCCAAAACATGAAACGGTTTCACTGTTCAGATCTTTATTATGAATATGACAATTCCTGGTATATTCTTGAAGAAACCATTCATCCAATTGGCAATTTGTATGTCATCACTACATTTATCTAAACAAAACCATCATTTAAAGATTCGTCTCTCACCTGCCAACAGTTCCACGCAAAACGAAATGCTCCTCCTTCCAGCGCTTCATCGGCGTGACACCACTTCTATGTTCAGTGTATCCTTCCGTTGCATCTTTTCTCATTCAGCCATTTGCATTTCATGACAGTTGCATTGGCAATGAAGTATTCACAATCCAGGACATAAATAGTTCGATCACCTCCTTAGCTTTTCATGTCAGACTTCAGCATATCCAGCCTTGCAATCACCTGCACTTCCTGAGAGCTGCTCATATCTACTACTCTTATACGACTGCATCAGTCCACCATATGTCCACCTCCCGCATCCACTTTGTTACCAACTTTAGATGCTCTCATGCTACTCATCAACGAACCCGGACAAATCCATAATTGTATCACTTTTCACTCATCCATGAACCATTGCCACTGCTCCGGCAAGATTCATGGTCAGCCACCTGCACCACAATCCATAGTGCTCTCTCTGCATCTTTAGTTGAAAATCAACAACTGTAATTTAGGCCGCCGTTATTCCCCCCAAAATCTCAGGTTGGACTTTCCTCAACGTACCTAGTCACACGATTGTCTGCACTTTCTGAAGACTCCAGTGATGTACTACCCCCAGTTTATTCCGTCAGATATTAAACATATAAACCATTATTATGCCCACTCCGTTGTACATTTGTATTCCTCATCCGTCAGTCTTGGAGTAACCCCCGATAAACCAATAATCGAGCACCGTTTCACCTACCTATTACCTATTGCCATTTTTTCAACAGTCCTCCACGATTAGGCATCTACGCCGAAGAACACTGCGAAAGCGGGTTCTCCAAACCTTTGCTGGCAATGAACTATACGTACGCCAATTTACTGACCTTCCAGTTGTTTCCCAAATGCCCCATGTCAGAATCTTACCAGCGCATCCCGTTAAGCGATTCTTTACATGTTTTGACAGTATCGTTCGTGCACCACCCCACACGACTTCATAAGATCATCGTATATCAACTCCTGTTGCCAAATTGTGTTCACCAATTAACCTGAAACGAACCCTTTATTCGAACCGTATTTCACTCACCTGTCAACTTTCGTCACTCTGCCCCAGTGAAATTTCCAGGCTGGGGCATCTACATCCACCTCTTTATGAAGGCATCCTCCACAAAATCTTGATGAATAGTAAATAACTATTCCGTACATATATATATATATATGCAAATAAATGTAAGCATCTATATTTAGATACGTATGTAAGTACACATGTATATATTTACATATATATATATATATATATATATATATATATATATATATACGTGTATATACATGTACTTACGTGTGCATAGATCCGTAAACACACATATATATTCCTATATAAATCAAAATATACGCGGTCATAGATAAATACACAAATACGTACCTACGTGTGCATATATGCTTATATATATATATATATATATATATATATATATATATATATATATATATATATATGTGTGTTGACATGTGCATACGTACAAATAGGTATACACATATTTACATTCATATATATAAATATTTATATGGGGAATCCACAAGACCTACCTACATTATTTAGGTATACAAATACAAAAGGAGCTTATGCCTTCTAATGATCAACTTAGCTGTTTAGTTCCCCGTTTTGCTGTACAATTCCCATTTCTTGATATCGGTTACCGTGGACTGTATCTTTGTACAAATTGCTGTACTTTGGCCGAAAATGGCAACTAAGTTATCGCGCACCCATTCAAATCGACGCCAAAATCTTAAATAACGCGCCGTTGGACCACAGGAACATACCCATTACAATCACTTCGCAAACGTACGTCCGCCCGACCATCAAACTCAAATTTGCCGGGTAATCGTTCAGTTCAGTTCAGTCTGCACAGGACAGGTAATGGCCACGGCCAATCGAGCGTCCAGAATTCCTTCGATGGTATGCACCCACCACTGCCGAGTGCATTTCCTCGAATCCCCGCTAAAAATGAGAGGGAAACGGAAAACCTCATCGCACATCAACTGCGAGAGACATTATGCATCATGAGCGTTCGCTGAGACAATATGCAATGAGGGAAAAAGTCTGCTCAAACATACTCCAGAAGGACCACCGTGCTACCCGTCATCCATCTAGTTGATATACTCAGGGCTCACTACAAGGAAAGATCTCGTACCACTTGCGATCTAGGGCAACTTTGAAGGATTGGACTGTCTGCAGATCTACTATTTCACCAGGCAGACCGTTCCAACTGTTCACAACCCTGTTTCTGAAGAAGTACGATCTAGCCATCAACCTAGATCGGGCTTTTATCAACTTCTTTTCGTGTCCCCTTGTTCTGGAGTCTACGGCGACTTGGAATAGACTAGCTGGTCTAAGGCCAGAAAAGCCCTTCATTACCTTGAACGTTTCTATGAGATCCCCTCGACGTCTCCTCCTTTCCAACGAGAAAAGATTCAGGTCACAGAGTCTCTGCTCGCAAGTCTTACCCCTCTGCCCTTCAACCATTTGCGTGGCGAGACGTTGGACTTTCTCGAGGCAGGTGGCGTCCTTTTTTTAGAAGGGTGACCAAGCCTGCACGCTACCTTCTAAGTGAGGTCGTACTATAGCCAAGTAAATAGGTACGAATACCTCCGGCTTCCGGCAAGACAAAGCTGATCGCAGTCTAAAGAGCTCCCCACGAGCCTTATGCGCAGCAGCATTGCATTGCTCCGACCATTTGAAGTCACTGTTCATGATGACCCCCAGGTCTTTAACCCTACTGGCTACCTCTACGGTGAACAGCCCTTGATCATGAGCGACAGTTAGACTCTCTGTTGCCCTTGACAACAAATGGCTTTTTTGAGCGATTAGAGGTAAGTCCCATTTGTATGCCAAGTTCAGAACGGTACCTATTTCCCTGCCCAAGTCCGCCCTACCCTTAGATCCAACAATCTTCACATCATCGGCAAAAATAAAGCCGGGTGATTGAAGAGTGGATGCTAGGTCATTAATAAATAACAAGAATAGGACCGGGCCTAGGACGGATCCCTGAGGTACACCACTGGTGACGTTCACCAAACTGGAGCACCTGTCCCCCACTTTGACGCAAAACGTCCTGCAGGAGAGGAAGTCCTCCAGCCACCTATATACTGGCCCACCTATACCGAAAGTCTCCATCTTGCGTAGCAAAAGACGATGATTAACGGAGTCGAACGCCTTGCTAAAGTCGAGGTGGCATACCTCAACCTGCTTACCTTCGTCCAGTCGTCGAGTTACTTCTTCTAAGAAGCACAGGAGATTGGTCAGGCAAGATCTATTCTTCAGGAATCCATGCTGCGCCGGGCTTAGCATGGAGTGCTGCAATAGGTGCTGGCAGATATGGGCACGGATGATCTTCTCGAGGACTTTACAGAGAATGCTAGCTAGGCTTACCGGCCTGTAGTTCCGCACATCCGACTTAGGCCCACTCTTGTGTATTGCCACGACTGCCGCGACTTTCCAGTCCTGAGGCAGCTTACCCTGGTCCAACGTGGATCTGTACAGTCTGCATACCGATGAAGCTATGATATCCGCCAACGGCTTGATGATAGCTGGATGAATGCCATCGTGGCCCGCTGACTTGTGGCTGTTTAACTCCTGTAGGTACTTACGCACGCATTCCTCTGAGAGATCTAGCTCGTTTAACTGAGGAGGATGCACCAGAGCCAGATCTACTCGTACTCCACTATCTATCCTATGTACACTACCAAAGTATTCCCCCAGGGCGTCTGCTTTGCCCTGGTCATCAGTGACAATACCATAGTCTCTAGTGGATAGCGGACCTACGGCATTTCTTGTTGAGCCTTTAGACTGTACATAGCTGTAGAACTTCTTCGGCTGTTGTCTTACAGACTGGGCCAATTTGAGCTCAAATTCCCTCTTAGAAGTTCTCAAAAGGCTTACAATCTCGTTTCTCAGCTTCGTATAGCGGTTCCAGGCTAGCTGACTGCCGGAAGCTTTGTACTGGTTCCAAGAGCGGCTTCAACGTCTGATGGCCTTGGCTATTGCAGCCTTCCACCACATGGGTTTGCTTTCCCCACTCCTTCTTTTTAAGGGTGCGAACTCTTCCTGTAGGGCAGTCAGGGATCCCTTTATGGCCTGCCAGCGCTCCTCCACAGTAGCCTCCTCTGGTGCGTCCCAGGTCAAACCCATCGCCCTATTACGAAGCCTATCTATGTCCATACTACCGAAATTCCTAATCAGCCTTGAGGGTACCTTCGGTTGCCGCATGCATAGAACCATTTTGACACACACGTGGTCACTCTTTCCCAGCGGTGCACAATAATGCAGTCCAGCCACATCGTTGGGGAAGTTCGTTATAGCTAGATCCAGCAAGGATGGAACGCATCCAGTCCTATATCTGGTATTCTCCCTAATATGCCGATTCAACGCATTATCATGCAGCCATTCTAAGTAGGTTTGCTCCTCCGATCCTGGCACGCAGACCTCAGCCACCCAGTCGATGTGCGGAAGATTGAAGTCACCCACTATGAGGGTCTTTTGTGCGTCCTTAACTAGTTCAGTCAAAGTCCGCAGCAAACAAACGTCCTCTTCGTGGTTAGTGCTTGGTGCCCTGTAGAGACAGACGACGTTCACCCTTCCGCCTGGAAGGATGATCGCAACGGAGCAAAGCTGGATATTGCGAGTGCACATCTTGGTCTGGGACTCAAGGTGGTTTGCACCTGACCTAACGAGGATGGCTACTCCACCACCAAGGCGATCTTGTTCCTGATCCTGCCTGTAGACTGCAAAACCGTTACTTATTAGGCCTGGCACATGGTCTTCTTCAGAAAGCCACGTTTCCGTGACGGCAACTATTGACGCTTTTTGTTCGTCCGCGGTTTTGGCGAGTTCCGCTAATTTGTTTCTAATACTACACGCGTTAGTATATAACACCACCGCGTTTGCTCCGTCGCCTAGGTGTCTTTTGTTATTCATTCCTGACTGTTTCTCAGGCGCAACGCCTGAGATGATGACACGTTTTTTGCTTCGGATGTCCCCACTGGGGTGCATGAAGCCGGCTGATGGCCCAGAATTTCCGACGACTCCCAATCCATCTCTATAGGAGTGGCCACAACATCCAGACTGGCAGAAGTCGCGCTGTCATCTATCTTCGGACAGTACTGCCAATTCTCGTCTTCCAGCGCATCTTCAATTACAACTATTAGCGAACCCACACGTGGCTTCTTTACTATTGTCGGGGTCGGGGCCTGAGAGCCGAGTACGGCATTCCGCTGAAATTTTAGGTTTCTCACCAGCGCCCTGGCTGGTCGAGCAAGGTTACCTCCCGGGGCTAGACCACCGGGCCTTACCCTATGCTCGTCCGGCACAATCTGGTATCTGCCCTTGGTAATGTGAGCCACTACCGCTGCCCTCGCCAGTAGTCTATCCCGGGTAGCCTCATCAGCGAACTCCACCAGTATTGGTCTCGCACGAAGTTCGCCTTTGTTCCCCAGTGGTGACTTCCGTGTCCCCACTCTGTGCACCCTTCTTAGAGTAGGAGGGTACGGAACACCTGCGATTCGCAGTATGTCGCAGACCCTCCTCCTGTCAATGTCCCTCCTGGCATTCGATTCCCTTATAAAGGGTTCTTCCTGGTTTAGGATCAGAAGCCTGCGGCTTGTCCCATCGACAAGATCTGCCTCTGCAGGTCCTTCACCTTGTTTTCTAATACCAAAAGAGCAGGGTCATCCACCCTAGCCAACCCATCTTCCGCTCTATTACAGTCGCCCTTCTTTTTGACCTGCCTTGCCCTTCTCGGCTTCTGCTCCGTCCACTGGCCCTCGTCGGTCTGCTTCAAAGGAGTTGAGGCAACAACAGCCTGGCAAGCTCTCGGAGCTGGTCCATTCGCTCGGATGATTGTCCTCTCGGGTGTTGATACTACTTCCGCAAACGACTTACTACAACCTGCTTGCGGTGGTTTGGGGCTTACAACCGAGGTACTACTTGGTGGACGTTGGTCCTGCCCTTGGGCCTGCAGTTTAAAGGCCAAACAGGCCGCCTCCTTGCAGGGGGCACAGACCCATTCAGCCCATGGGTTCTGTTTATAAAGGACATAGATGTCCTTTGCTATCCCTGAACACCTTTGGTGAGCCCATCTCTTGCATATCTCGCACTCTGTACCATTTACCACACGTTTTTTTGCACTTGGGTGCTAGACACGGGTCGGAAACGCGTGTCACACCTAAAACCCCAAAAACGAGGGCGAAAACAACTCAAGTGCTCTTTACCCAAACGCAAAATACGCACTCTGACAATAGCAGGTAAATCCCGCTAACACAGAAAACAAAAACAAAAAGAAAGATTAGAAGCGAGGAAAGATCGCCTCAAAAAACACCGAAAACTACTCGGCAATACTACAAGGAGAATAAAAATATTCTCCGGATGAAGCGCACCTTAAATGCAATTATGATACGCTCAGTATTGTGAAATAAACTAGGTTAATTCACAAAACTATTCAAAAACTCAATTCAAAGACGAGAGCACTACGAATTCAAACCGCGAGGCATTTACACAAGGTTCGTGCGACCACTAAAACCTGTACACTTTTAGGCTGAATTTACCCTTTTGTGACCTCACTTGTATCATATGATCATGCAATCGAGCATACTTCGGGTGTCCCCGAAATAAACCATTATTATTATTATTATATAATGTGTTCTGTGGTCCTGAGCCTTTCATAATCAACAGGAGTACTTTGTATCGTGTCCGCCAGACTACGGCTCTTAACATTTTTGTCCAGTCGGGAAAATGGCACAGTTTTTCTATTAGGCTTATGCTTCTCGTGACGTTGTAGCCAGTATCAGTCTTTTGGTCTTGATTTCGCCATCAAAAGGCTCAAGTATTAGTAGCGATGTTCACACATCTTTAGCTGCAGTTAGGAAGTTCAGTCCCATTGTCCGCATCCGCAACTTCTCTAGTGTTTCAGGGCCCTTGAGCAGAAGTCGGATGGGTTACTGGCAGATGGCACATAGTGCCGCTGACCGGTCTTAGTCGACTCGTGGATTATAGTGAGTCTGTTGGCCACGAAGGTGTTAAAGCAGGTGGCAATGTTGTTTATATAATGAACTACCGTGGCTGAGTCCGCCCAAAAGTTTGGTTCCCAGTTTATCCGATCGGAGCGTCTCCTAATCAGCTTCGCGGCTTTCACGGCCAGTACTGCTGCCGTCAGTTCCAGCCTCGGAATAGACACCGTTTTCCATGGAGCCACTCTCGCCTTTGCGGATAGTATCTGGCTGTGCTGCCCACCATTTGCGTCCACCCAGCATCCGTAAGCAACTATCCCGTAGCCTATTTCTGATGCATCGGAAAGTAAGTGGAGTTAAGCGTCGTTTGTGCACTTGGTTCCTGTCAAGAATCTTTGTATTTTGATCGCACTAAGTTGATCCAGGCCGTGCAGCCAGTCGCGTCATCGCTTATCGTCGTCATCCTGGAGAGGTTCGTCCCAACCCGTCCCCCTTTGGCACAACGATTGCAACAAGCACTTCCCCGGTAACAACCATGGCGAAACAAAACCTGGGGGGTCAAAGAGGCTTCAGACTGATGATAGGATTCCTCTCCGTGTGACTAGTCGTTTGGGTAGGTCTAGAGTGAAAATGAATTCGTCCCCTCTAGGTTTCTACTGGAGCCCAAGCGTGCGCTCCGTTTGTGAAGAGGATCCCAAAAGCTCTTTCTAATACTTCATTTTCTCGGACTTCGGCATAACACTGAATACCTCTTGATTGTTCGAAGTCCATTTAGTGAGGTTGAATCCTCCGGCATTTAGAGAGGCGATCAGTTCAGTCATATAAAGAATAGCAGCATTTGGATCGTCAAAACAGCACAGAAAATCGTCCACGTAGAAGTGGTCCATTGCTTTTCGTAACAAGCTGCTGGTGCCTCCGAAACGCTTGAGGGTTTCACGGAGGGCAAAGTTAGCACAGAAGGGGGATAAAACCATCCCAAAAAGGTGCACGGTCAGCCTGTACTCGTCAGGTTCACGAGTTGCGTCGTTTTCAGGCCACCAGAGAAGACGAAAGACGTCCCTATCCTCAACGGACATCTTCACTTGTAGAAACATTCCATGTATGTCCGCAGAGACGGCCAGTTTTCCTAGCCGAAAACGACATAAAACCTCGGCTAGTGGTGATGTCTAGTCTGGGCACTGTAGTATATGGTCGTTGAGTGACACACCCTGACATTGCGCGACACAGTCGAAAACCACTCTAACCTTCCCCAGTTTCTTTGGGTTCACAACCAGATTATGAGGTAGGTAAAACCTCAAATTTGCGCTGATAACAGCTGTATCCACTCTTTCTATATAACCCAAGTCTATGTTATCTTGTACGGCTCGCGTGTATTCTGTCCTTAATTGTGGTTCTCGAATTAGCCTGGTTTTGAGAAAGCATAATCTTTTCAGGGCCACTTCTCGGCTGTTTGGCATCGGCTTCATGTTCGGTCCCCACGGGACAGGAACCTCGAATCGATCTATTACATACTTAGCTTTCTTGGTTACCATTTTCAAATCCGACCTATCTTCTCGTGATGAGGCAACTCTATCAATGGCCAGGTTGGCAAATTCGGCATTATACGGATGTTGGAATGCCTGTTCAATATTCGCCGTTTCCACCGAAGTGAAGTTGGTTCGGATTAGTTTGCCGCATCTTCCATCTGTACCACCATATAAAGTTCAGCCGAATATAGTACGCACTGCATAGGGTGCTTTGCGGCTTCCCATTCTTTGATCCAGGACCCAATGCGCTTCTGGTGCATCACAACCGATCAGCAGATCAATTTCGTTGTACTGCCATTCCTCGATCGTAACCCCGTCGAGATGCGGCCACTGAGTCAGAATCGATTGCACTCACTGAGATGCTTTCATCGGTAGGTCTTTTATGGTGAATGCTTCTGGAATTTCTGCTCTATCGTTGTTGACCAAGGAAACGAGTTGTATGGGCAGTTTGGTCGACTGGATGACCTAATGCCACTCACTGTACTCACTGCTAATGAAGATTGATTCCCTCTGATCCCATATCCCTCTGCAAACTCCCTCCTTACTAGAGTGGTATCCGAGCCACTATCTACGAAAGCCCACGCTCTTATAGCCCCAACTGGGGTTTCTACGCCGACTGCTATTACTCCCAGGCGAATAGGCTTGTTAGTGGAGCGAGACACTGAGCAGACCACACTTGGCTTCGGGGTTTCTTTGGCATTCAAATTCTGGCATTTGTGTAGTAGGTAATGGTGCTTCCCATGGCATCCATCCTGACTGCAATTCGTTCGGCGCACCTTTGCTCGATGTTAATCGTTGAGACGGATGAAGCACGCTCCCAGCCTCAGCCATTTCCCATCGTTCCTCGACGTCTACGTTGCGGAAGCGACAGCATTACTCTAGGCTATGGGGCGCCCCACAAACTTTACACACCAGCAAGTTTTCACCTTCAAGAGATAATGCTTGTGTGTTTGCCCGTGGTTGGCTTCTACTTGGTTCCCTGGTCCAGCTTTGTGTCGTTGTAATCCCAGGTAATTTGCACGTCTCGCGCACAAGCTGACGGAAACCACTGCTTGCTATTCGGGCATGACGGTCTATAAACTGCGCCAGGTCTTCAAACGTGGTTTCTCACCCAAATCTACTGATCCCTTCGGCTTCCTCGGCCCATCTACTCTGTAGTTCTGTGGGTAAACTGCGCACTGTGGTCTCCAACGTGTGCAATGCTTTCAGGTCTGATGGGTAATCTAGGTAATTCAATGCGATGCTGCAGTTCCGCATTTTTATCACCGGGCTGGCTAGAGAGCCCGACTCGCCTTTGGAGCGTTTTGCCTCTGATAGTACACCATCGATAAAATTCTGGGAGACTTCAAATGGCCGCCCAAATAGGTTTTTCATAATTTTACGTTCCCGAGTGTAACCTACTTCGGGCTCCAGCATCGAGTACCCGTCGATTGCTTCCCTGACCCTTCCATGACAGTAATGCAGCAAATAGAATCTCTGTCCTGGATCGGATACTCTCCTTTCTACAAAGTTCTTGTACTGTTTAACCAACTTACAGTACTGTTCTGCGCTCCCGCCGAATGGGGAAAATTCCACTCTTGGTAAGTCACTAGCGTGAGTTACACTGGTACGAGTCGACTTTAATCGTTCCTTGGAACTGCTAGGCTGAAAGGCCGTATGCTCTGTGGTCTCCAAAGTCACCTCTCGCTCCCGTTTCTGGAGTTGACCTTTCCCGGTAGATTCCGCTTATTCCCTAGCCTGCCTAAGCTGGGTTTCTAATTCAACTATTCTTAATCGATGGATATCATCACCTTTAAATTCTATACCACTAGCTAAAGTACATGAAATTGCACTGATAGGACCAGTAGACCCAACAGTATCTAAGGAATCAGTATCACACAAAAATACCCCAGGGACTTGCCGGGTTACTTCCTGTCCAACTTCTGTTTGCCTTTGTCCTCTTCTTGGCATTTCTGATTGATTTCCTCTCGGTGATTCCAAGCTGAGTACTCTAAAGTTTGCTCCGACTGTGATCAACGCGTAGCCAATTCAAAACGAATCCCAAAACCAGAACAAGATTGCCTCGTAGTTTCTACGGTACTGGATTAACAAGTTGTACGCATAAAAATATGTACAAACCTCAACTGTACGGCCACAACGTCTAACAACGAGGACCAGAGTTCAACAAATGCCAATGTCAGGTATCACCGTCACGGCAGTTCAAGGTCAAATCAAAATTGTGCACTTCACGTGAGCAAAATATAGACAAATGTTGAAGTGTAGTGATTGATGCATGTTGTGTTTGCTCAAGGGTCAATAAAATAAAGAGCATAGTCTCAACAAAACAGTTATGTGACGACGGCTAGGGAGGATTTCCACGCATGTATGTTGCAGTTTGCACTGCTCTCGTTAGGGAACAGGGCGTAGAATATTGAACGACTTAGGCCAATATCGTCTGTGAACATGCAGTGCCAAAGGAGGTAGCCACCGCAGTTCAGCTGGTGCGTGGCATCCTTTAGCAGTACCTCACTATATTTGTCCGCCAGAGCCTTCGTGGTCTGTGGAATATGAAACACGAACCTGACTACGCCTTCCGGCGATATGATTCGTGAATGACCCTTGCCAGTTATTAGTTGTCGAACCTTCAGAACATCACCCCGGCTATGTACGCATTCGCCTTGGCCCTCATGTAGTAAATATCCCTTACGGTGAACAACCGGTTTAGCTTATGGCGAGCCTATTCACATATTTCTCTGGGTCTGCGGAAATAACACATCTGTTCTGACATGTGGGACTCTTGTTCGAGAGTCAAACGCCTACCACGATAGTAGAACCTATCGCTTATTAGATGGGATTCGTGATTATGCTGCAGATGTTGACCGACGACTTTGTTTTGCATTCCAACGGTACGGATCCTCAAGAAGGCCCGGCTTTGAGTAGTTTGATATCGAGAAACTTAAGATAGAAAACTTTGCCTTGCCTACCTGATGGCTGTCCTATTTTTCGGCGTCCGTTGTGAAAGCAGCAAGATTTAACCCGGTAGTGTGGGAACTGTTTTGGCAGTGCATCCAGATGCCTACAGAACCAGTTCTCAGCACTCACACTCTTATCAACGTAAAACCAGGGGCACGTCTGCTGCTGAAATAACCGAAAGTCTTCCTTGAAACTTGAGAACAATTTATAGATATCTTCTATATGTTTTGAGAAACTCACAGTCATTAACGAAAACACGTGCAAAGGCCATGACAGTCAACAGGTCTAAGCGGTAACAGACCTGTACACCATTTATATACCACACAGTGGCTAATTTAAACAAAGTTCGCCACAAAAGTAATAACATCATTCCTATTTTCCGCGAAAATGACTTCATAAACTCAAACCATTTTCTTCAATATTCACGAATAACGCCAATTTGGCCACCATTAAGGTTGGACCACAAGACACTATCCCAAAGCAAGATCACTTTGGCTAGAAATGCCGAGTTAAATCTTGAAGTAGTGGGCACTCAAAAAACCCTACCAATGTTTGTATCTGTATAGGTGGGGTCCCTCATCCGTCTTGTTGCTGTGGTCATCTTCGCTCATACTTTTACCACGTTTATTGTTTAACTGAACGCTGACTGCCCAGCGCGGTTGCCATTTGACCTTTGCTCTTGTAATATGCTCAGATAGACCGCCACCCCGTGTTTATCGGTGTAGGTGTTGATGCTTGCTAATGCACTTACCGAGCTCCGACTCACCGAGGTTTCCTTTTGTCTTTGCAGATTTTACACGTGCAACTCCCAAAGAAGACACTGCATCTCGCATACTACTCTCTTGCGCACGCTCTGAAGCGCGCTCCCAAATACATGTTAACCGCTATCTCTCCCAATCGACTTCTCATTCTCATGGGTCGTGGAGAATACCGTTCTGGTCAATATATTCGTACACTGCCGAGCATTAGAGTACCGTGCAAGTGGTCCCCGCAGTACAAGGGACTGAAGCATGCGTTTACTAAAGGAACCACAGAGGAAGGTCTAACCAACCTCACTGTCTCGAACACGTAGTTAGGAGCTACGAAGACTGGACAACATAACTATCTGGGCGCACGATTGGCTTCAGCCACACAAAGTCAGGTGCAAACTGAATTGACCTGGGTACCGTTAGCGACAGATGTAACAGCCGGTCGTGGAAAATCCCCCTTTTTTCCCTCGCGATTCAGTGTTTTTTCCCAACATCACTCATTTCCATACACTATTGACTTTTTTTTACGAACTGGTTGTTTTTCTGGACCAATTGTTGTTTGTTCGCGCCCAGAGCGCTATTTTGGCACATCCTTGTTCAGGACCTGCGTGACGCACGTGCTGTCTGCTCACACGCTGCTATTCGGTTTCTCGTTGTTGAGACTTTGTGATCGTATTATTGAGGTTTGTATATTGTTTATGTCATTGTTTATTTTAATAATCTAGTATCGTAGAATTATCACGGATAATCGCCTTCTGATTTCGGGATCCGTTGCGAATTTGGCTACGCATTGCTCAAACGTTCGTAACAATACTCAATAGATCTATTTGGAACGAGGAAAAATCACGCAAAATGCCAAGAAAAGGATCAAAAGCAGTCGAATCCGGACAGGAAGTAATACGACAAGTCTCTGGGGAGGTTTTGGGTACATATGATTCTTTAGTTAATGCTAGATCGCCTAGTCCTGTCAGTGCTAGCTCATGTGTTATTGAAAGCAATATTGATCGTAAGGATGTCGATTTATATAAGCTGAGAATACTAGAACTAGAGCAACCGTTACTTTCGGCTAGACTACAGGCGCATGAAGCAGAGAAGTGTACACAGAAACAGCGAGAGCATGAGACCAGTGACTTCGACACTTCCGATAGGTTAGAGTGCAATAAGGTAGGGAACCCCACGCCGGTCGCCGAATACAAACCACCATCGATCGATCTGCCTAGAGTGAAGCTAACGGTTTTCGACGGGCGAGCTGAGCAATACTGCAAGTTTGTCAAACAGTTCGAGACGTTCGTTGAAAACAAGGTAACCGACCCTGGGCAAAGGCTTCTTTACCTTACTCACTACTGCCGAGGCCGAGCGCGAGAAGCTATCGACGGGTGCACCATGCTCGATCCAGAACAAGGCTACACAAGGGCAAGAAAGATTCTGAGGGACTTGTTTGGCCAACCTTTCAAAGTAGCCCGTAACCTAATAGAGGGCGTGATGGCAGAGGCAAAGAGAACCAAGGGCGACGTCTACACAATGGCCGACCTGGTGATCAAGATGCAGAACTGCTCAATAGCCCTCGACCATTTAGGTTACAGGGCTGACCTAGACGCCATGCACACTTTGGAAGGCATAGTCCGTCACCTCTCTCCCGAACTACAGGGTCGGTGGGCGGAAGAAGCTGAACGGATAAGCCGAGGCGACAGAGAAGCCAACTTCGAAGACCTGACTGAATACTTAGACAGGCAAACGAAGATAGCTGACAGCAGATTCGGCCGACTAATCCGGGACAGCAACCGAGCAAACAAGCCCGGTACTAGCCAAGTCCAAACCCCTGTACGGGAATATCCAAAGTACCAGCCTTGGACCAACACACACGTCATTTCGCGAGATGCTACGGCGAGACCAAATTGCAGATCCTGTGGTACTAGCCATGGCCTACCAGAGTGCCCCAAGTTCGGCAACGCCACAATAGACGAACGGTGGGGAATGGCGAGGATGGCAGGAGCATGTTTCATCTGTCTCAACACCACGCAAAGGGCAGCAGCCTGTAGAACAAAGAATCGATGTGGTTACGAGGGCTGCACGGGCAGACACCATCGGCTGCTGCATCAGGCGAGAGTAACCATATCCGAGGCGATTGCCAAGCCCAGCGTGATTTGTTCAACTTCACAATCTGCCAGTAAACCGGTACGTTTAGGCGTAGTGGCCGTGGGAGTAGTGACTCCGACTGGGATAGTCAAGGCGTTGGCTTTCGTTGATAGTGGATCCGACACAACTTTAGTGAAAGAGCGGTTTGCCGACAAACACCAACTGGCTAAAGGTGCGACGTCGTTAGCAGTGAGCACGGTGGGCGGAACACAAGTAATGACTGCCGGTAGATTAAGGCTGCAACTCATCTCTCTAGACACTAACGAGGAAATTGAACCAACGGAGGCATTCACGTTAGCGGATCTCCCCATGCGAGCAGCAAGGTCGGTGAACGCAATCTTGACTAGGTGGCCCCACCTGCAGGATGTAACCGTCGTAGACTGGGAAGATGATGAGGTGGATCTTCTCATCGGATGCGACGTGCCAGAGGCGCATTGGGTGCTTGACCAAAGAGTGGGCGACCGCCAGGCACCTTATGCTGTACGCACGGCTCTGGGATGGATGTTATACGGTCCAGTAGGTGTACGCGGTTCCGTGAATTACTTATCCGCCGAAACGGACCGCATAGAGTATCATCTGCAACGGCTGTATGAAAAGGAGTTTCATGACATTGGAGACGAAAGACCGACGTTGTCTCAAGAGGATCACTTCGCTGTACAAACGGTACGGCAAGGCTCTAGAGGCCTCAAAAAACAGTTCGAGATTCCCCTCCCATGGCGCACACCGGTCGACCCGTGGACTGACAACAGAAATTATGTTCTCCAACGATTACTACGACTAAAAGAACGCTTCATTCGAGACCAGAATCTGTGGGAACGATACGCGGATTTGATGAAGCGAAACGAGGCCCTCGGTTACGTTGAAAAGGTGCCTGTTAACACCGACAGCAAAAGGGATATCTGGTATCTGCCTCACCATCCGGTTATCAACCCCAAGAAACCCAATCAACTGCGCGTGGTTTTCGACTGTGCGGCCAAGTTTCAGGGCAAGTCGTTGAACGATCGCCTACTACAGGGGCCTGACTGGACCACACCACTGATCGATGTTCTGTGCCGTTTCAGAGTGGGTAAAGTGGCTTTGTCTGCTGACATTAGGGAAATGTTCCATCAGGTGAAGATTCCGGTAGGAGAACGAGATGCTTTGCATTTCCTGTGGTGGGAAGGGAGCGACCGGGACAACGCAGTGGCGAATTATAGGATGACCGTCCACCCCTTCGGAGCCATATCGTCACCATTTTGTGCAAACTACGCCCTCCGAGAATCAGCGAATAAACATGGCGATCTAGTACATCGGACGGTGGTAGAAAGCGTCAGCAGGAACTTCTACGTCGACGACTACCTTGGGTCATTCGATGATGTGGAATCAGCTCTAGAGCAGTTCAGGGGTCTGACGAGATTGCTGGAAGAGGGCGGCTTCCATCTAACTAAATGGATGTCGAACGCTTCGGAAGTGCTGAAGGTCATCCCGTATCACGAAAAGGCCGAAAGGGTAAGAGATTTGGACGGCTCTCCACTTCCTATCGAGCGCACCTTAGGGATACAATGGAACGCGGAAACGGACGATTTTGTTTTCGAACTGAACGTTCCCGAGCTGCCAATAACCCGTCGTGGCATACTATCTGCCGTCTCAAGTTTGTTCGACCCGCTCGGTTTCGTCTCACCATGGCTGCTACCCGGAAAGATCTTGCTGCAGCGGCTGTGCCGTAAGAAAGTTGATTGGGACCAGTCACTGGACCGAGGGGACCGGCTGGACTGGGAAGAATTTTTGAACACCTTGAAGAAATCAGAGGACACCAGGATCCCACGATGTTTGACTCCTGGCCATACGACACGGACTGGAGAACTACATGCTTTTTCCGATGCATCCGAAGTCGGTTATGGAGCTGTGGTGTACGGACGATGGTGCGCAGGAGATGGACAATATACCACGAGGATCCTGTTCGCCAAAGCCCGCGTTGCTCCACTGAAGTCGGTCTCAATCCCACGCCTTGAACTCAGCGCAGCCGTGTTGGCAGTCAGGGTGGTGCAAGCTGTGAAGAGATGTTTCGATCTCTACATTTGGTCGGTGAGCTTCTGGACGGATTCAACGATAGTACTTTACTACATTAACAACGTACGGAGCCGGTTTAGTACTTTCGTTGCTAACCGGCTCACGATTATCCACGATGAATCAGCCACGCACCAGTGGAGTCATGTCAGGTCTGGCGATAATCCGGCCGACCTGTGCTCCCGAGGTGCGAACAACTTCAGGCAACTGGACACGTGGACGAGAGGGCCAAACTTCCTGCAATTGCCCAAACAGGACTGGCCCGTGTTCGAATTAAAACCCCCTACGGAAGTGGAACTGGAGATCAAAGGCGTAGTGATAGCAACCAACGTCGTCGAAGCGTCATCCATTCTATCGCGACTGGTCAGGTTTTCTTCCTGGATGAAGACGCTTCGTTCGCTAGTTTGGTAAACCAGGTTCAAGAGAAATTTACTAGTCATGAAAGGGCTGCGGCCATCAGGTCGGATACCGGTCGGCCCGATAGGTCCCGATGAGCTACAAGCGGCAGAGTACGATATTTTCAGAATGATACAACGCGAGGCTTTCGCTCAAGAACTCAAGAGGGCGGAAGAAGTGGGGCCGACCAATGAAAACATGCCATCTCCAAGAGGCGAGCTGAAGCGTTTAAACCCCAAACTCATCAACGGACTGCTGCGGGTGGATGGTAGGCTGACCAACGCCCACCTGAACTTCGACACAAAGTATCCTATACTGCTGCCTGCGAGACAACCTGTAGTAGAGCTAATGATTCAACACGTCCACGCCATGGAGGGACATGCCGGGGAAAGTCACGTGACGAGCGTCATCCGAAAGCGTCTTTGGTTGTTGAGAGGACGAGAGACTGTAAAACGCGTAATCCGACGGTGTGTGCAATGCAGGAGACGCAATGCCACAGCAGGCAAACAACTCATGGCCCCACTACCAGAATGCAGGGTGACTACGGGCTGGTGGCCGTTCAGTGACACCGGGTTGGATTATTTCGGGCCCTTGTGGATCAAGTGTGGGAGAAGATTAGAAAAGCTATACGGATGTATCATGACGTGCATGAAATCACGTGCGGTACACCTAGAAGTCGCACATTCGATGACGACCGATTCGCTTCTACGGGCCTTGCAGAGATTTATCAACCGAAGAGGCGTACCGGCCGATATATACTCAGATAATGGATCGAACTTTGTGGCCGCTCAACGGGAATTGCAGCGTTGGCACAAGAACATAAACAGGGACGAACTGCAGAATCGAACCGTGGCCTACGGCATACGATGGCATTTCAACCCCCCACAGGCCAGTCACCGAGGCGGCATATGGGAACGCATGATCCGGTCCGCCAGACGGATATTGCTGTCAATCATGGAGCAGCAGCCGCCCGACGACGAGACGCTGAACACCGTCATTACTGAGGTGGAGAGAATCCTGAACAACCGCCCCCTGGTTCCAGTATTGAACGGCGACCCCACCCACCTGGCGCTCACCCCGAACGACTTATTGACGTTAAGGTCGAACGAGGGTTTCCAAGGGCCGGTAAACCTTCGTGGGAGCTACCTCCACGGGTGGAAGCAAGCGAACTATCTGGCCAAGGTCTTCTGGAGGCGATGGCTGCGGGAGTACCTACCGGCTTTGCAGACTCGACAGAAGTGGCTGGCCAAAACAAGACCATTCAAAGTTGGGGACGTGGTTATGATCGCCGACGAACGCGTACATTTCAGCGCTTGGTCTTTGGGAGTAGTTACAGAAACCATCAAAAGCACTGACGAAATGATAAGAACGGTGAAGTTGAAGACAGCTAACGGAGTGCTCATTCGTGACATACGCAGTATTAACCTACTTGAGAGCGAAGACGGAGGAGCTGATAACCCTGTGGCCTAGTAAACCTTTTTCACACCAGTAATCGAGGTGGATAAAGAAACACCATATATACCACACAATCTCCGTCAAACACGTTAAGGTGCTCGCGGTCCCTTCGTTGACATTACAGAAGGTTCTCCCCGATATGTGGTGATGAGTGCGATTCCATTATACATCCCGATACATACACGCATGCACGACGCACTCTACATCCCGTAAACCCATCATACATGTGACAGTGTTCTTTGTTTGCTTTTTGTTGACGCTACCGAATGCCCCTTGCACATGTGGAAGTAGCGGAGCTCAGGTCACACATACATGCTACATTTACTCGTTTTCTTGCCACGCGGTCTTTTGTTGACATTGCAGAAAGTCCTCCTTTGATGTGTAGTCATACCTGTGATTTCATTGTAACCCCGGCACACACACACACGCACACACACACACACACACACTCAAGCACGTACATCCAGGACCGGACGGCCCCTTACGAGGACAACGTCTATGTGACCATTCACGCCCGCCATCGGTCATTTGGTCTTGTGGAAGATGTAGACTAGCCTCACGTCTATGTAGCCAATGGGTTAGGTGCGACCAGTAGTAGAATGTCGACGACGAGCATTAGACGCGCGCACTGACAGCAGGGCCTAGGCAGGTAGGAAGAATCAGTACCTTTATACCGAACCTTTGACTCTGCTAAGGATCCAGGAGGATTTTGGTGGGCGGTGTACCAGCCGGTCGTGGAAAATCCCCCTTTTTTCCCTCGCGATTCAGTGTTTTTTCCCAACATCACTCATTTCCATACACTATTGACTTTTTTTTACGAACTGGTTGTTTTTCTGGACCAATTGTTGTTTGTTCGCGCCCAGAGCGCTATTTTGGCACATCCTTGTTCAGGACCTGCGTGACGCACGTGCTGTCTGCTCACACGCTGCTATTCGGTTTCTCGTTGTTGAGACTTTGTGATCGTATTATTGAGGTTTGTATATTGTTTATGTCATTGTTTATTTTAATAATCTAGTATCGTAGAATTATCACGGATAATCGCCTTCTGATTTCGGGATCCGTTGCGAATTTGGCTACGCATTGCTCAAACGTTCGTAACAACAGATGAGAAAGACGTTGAGCTCTTGCAAATGCTGGAGGCCGTGCTGGCGCAGACATAGGAGTTCGTCTTATCAGGGGATCTCAACCTACCCGAAATTCACTGGGAAAGCGGAATCACACCGAACGGAAAAAACGGGCGACAAGTTTCTGCAGTGGGTCCAGTTGCATACACTTACGCAGCATGTGCTGTAGGCCACTAGACACAGAGGTGCACAGCACCCGTCTCTCCCTAATTTAATCATAACGCGACACCATCAGGACGTTAAGGAAATTAAGTGGGAAATGCGACTTGGCGAAAGTGATCGTGTGCTCCCAAAGGTCACACTAAGACTTGGCAAGGCGCCGAAGGAAATCGTGTTACTTCGGAGCTATGGGAGAATCAATATAGGTGAACTAAACAGAAGGCGGCGGAGGAAGTTTATTGGACACCGAGACACACAAAATGCCTACTCAAAGGAACTTTGGGAGGTCATCAAGATTGGGCTACTCGAACTTACAGAGGAGTTTGCACCTCTAAGGGTGACTAACAGCAGAAATCAATCCCCATGGTGGAAGTCAAAAGTCCGCAAGGCTATAAATATTCGTAGGCAACGATGGGCGGCGTACAAGCTGCACAAAACTAAGGGGGCATGGAACAGCTATAAGATGGCTAGAAACAGAACTAAAGTGATCCAATGAGTGGAGGAATATGCCTACGAGCGTAGGTTAGCTGCGTCGGTCCGTACAAACCCAAAGCGATTCTGCGCCTACGTGCAATCTCACAAGAGTATGAGAGAAAGTGTAGCAACCTTGGAAGGAGCACAGGGGCGACTATCTCGAAACGACTAGGACAGGCCTGACATGCTCATGGCATTCTTCAAGAACGTATATCGACCAGAAAATAATTTAGAGGAAAGAATGGCGAGTCCACAGACGCCTCCGATACCCGAACTTACTAAAGGAGAAGAAAAAGTGTACGCGGAGTTGCAAACCTTGAATACAAATAAAGCAGCAGGACAAGATGGGATTCACCCAGCAATCGTTCAGCCTCTGGCCGAGGTCCTGAAGGCTCCGGTGACGAAGCTGTATGAAGTGTCACTCAGAGAGGGAATTATGCCGGGAGACTGGAGGAGGGCAACAGTGGTAGGGATTCGCAAGAGCTGACCTCGGCAAAACGCCGAAAAGTACCGACCGGTTGGCTTAACTCCAATACTGTGTAGGTGCCTGGAGCGAATAGTCAGGAAACAGATCCCTAGGCACTTGGTTCAACACAACCTCATATCAAATGCTCAGTATAGGTTTATGGCAGGACGATCCTGTCTGACGAATCTTCTGCTGTTCCTCGATGAGGTAACCAAGCGCCTGGACCAAGGGCAATCGATTGCAGTCTGCTACTTGGACTTCAGCAAGGCGTTTGATTTTGTAAACCACAGATTTCTGAACGTCAAACTGCAGTCTATGGGAATTGTTGGAAAGGCAAGATAGCGGATAAGTATTTTTTCCCGCTTTCCAACTTTTAGGGTTAAGTTGGGTAGACATGTCTCGAAACCGGAAAGTGTAGCAAGTGGGGTGCCACAGGACTCGGTGCTCGGCCCTCTGCTCCTCCTCATCTTCATCAATGACCTAGCATGTGAGCTTACAAACCCCACCTTTATGTTGGCCAATGACGTCAAGATAACTGGAGTAGATAAAGAAGTTGACGCGTTAGCAGTACAAAACTGGTCACGCAAATGGGGCTTTCCACTAAACCTCATTAAGTGCCAATGCTTGACCACAAATACAGGGGCTAGCGGGAACGACGTGGGTTCGTTGCAAGTGGTCTCTCAGGTCAAAGACTTGGGCGTTATAATGGACAACAGCTTCAAGCCATCGAAGCAGTTCACCGCAGGATCCAATACGGCCGGGAGAGAACTCTTTCAAGTTAGATCCATTATGTCGTGTAGAGAGCCGGAGATTTTAGTTCGGATATATCAAGCCATAGTTAGGCCGCATATGGAGTACTGCTTGTAGGCCTGGGCACCGTACTGCCAGAAGGATATAGACTGTCTGGAGAAAGTGCAAGGGCTAACCACCAGAATGGTACCTGGGCAAGGGGGGCTTAGCTACACAGGGCGTCTCCGTGCCCTAGACCTGTTCTCGATGGAAAGACGGCGCATTCGCGGGGATTTGATAGAAACCTTCAAGGTAATGAAAGGACTGTCAGGAATAAGACGAGAAGACCTTTTTTCTCTGATCCCCGAGAGAGGTACAAGGGGGCATAGCCTTAGATTACAAAGGAAGCATTCGAGGCTCAAATTAGGGCGAAGTACTTCTCAAATAGAGTGGTACCCTATTAGAATAAGCTACCGGAAGAGGTCATAAATACCACATCCGTGAAGATTGCAAGTGGTACGAGATCTTTCCTTGTAGTGAGCCTTGAGTATATCAACTAGATGGATGACGGGTAGCACGGTGGTCCTTCTGGAGTATGTTTTAGCAGACTTTTTCCCTCATTGCATATTGTCTCAGTGAACGCTCATGATGCATAATGTCTCTCGCAGTTGATGTGCGATGAGGTTTTCCGTTTCCCTCTCAGTTTTAGCGGGGATTCGATCAAATGCACTCAGCAGTGGTGGGTGCATAACTGGTGTGCATACCATCGAAGGAATTCTGGACGCTCGATTGGCCGTGGCCATTACCTGTCCTGTGCAGACTGAACTGAAGACTGAACTGCGGTACACCAGCGGTGCGGTCGTCTCCCTCGGTGAGTGTAGCTGTTTTTGAAATTTTTAGAACACACAGCTCGTCCTCCTCCATTTAAGTTTATCTTTATCTGTGCTGACTGGATCCTGAATAATGTCAATGCCCCCACCATTGATATAACCGCTTGCTCAGATGAGGCTACTTTCCCCATGAGGCAGTGCGATTCCCCCTCCGTGGCCAATGCCTCACTCCTCAATCCGGACGAAAAGGTCCTTCATAATGCGCTGGCAACGGATGCACTAAAATGTGCAGTCCAAAGTCAGGCTGCAGAGATAGCCGAGCTAAGGGCCACCGTCCGCACCCTTAAGGATGAGCTGTCCAGCCTGAGGAGTTTGGTAATCAAATCCCTCCCGGTGTCCCAGGCAGCCGATCAGGTTTGTAGAGTTTCTGAGCAGCAAATTCTTGACGCCGCAAAGATTTTACAAGATACCGAGATTTGCTCCAAGCGAGTCATCCTTTGGGGCCGCTTCCTCAGTTCAGATCACCCTCATGACACCTACGCCCAGGTGTTTAACCGCCTTAAGCTCCCTCTCCCACTTAAAGGTCGGTCCACTCGGTTGGTAACCAAACGCACCAACCGGGTTCACGGTATTCTCATTGTAATGGGTTCCACAGATGCAGCCAAACGAATTGTTTCCCTGGCCGCAAAGCTCAAGGAAGAAATTAAAGGGCTCAAGGGCGTATCCATTGATAAGCCACTTCATCTGAGGCTCCGCAGTGAGAAGGCTAAGCCAAAAATTCCACAAAAAGCTGATCCTAAGCTCAGAGTGCTGCCAGTTGTCCAGGTAACTCGCCTTGAAGACCGAGCTGCATGCCCACCATCCGTCGCTTCCCTACTGACACCATTTCCCGTCGCCGAAAGTACTCCCAGTAGTAGGCCTAGTGCCACTAAACATCTGTCGCCTACGAAAAGCATCCCAGGCCCCATCATAGCCAACAAGACTGTTTTAACGGACGAGACTCACTCATCCTTGAACCCAGACATGAACCTGCAACCTGTTTCTACTGAAAGAAGCAGTGAGGAGGTTAAAGCACCAGATAATATATCTGGTGTTGTCATGAAAAATAAGCTCACCAACAAGAGAACTCAGAATAGGGCATCAAGCAGTGCGCAGAAGGGCAAACCACAAAAGGCAGCCCACCCTTTTCGGAGACCGAAGGATGTAGGCCGTCCACCTGGATTGATACCCCCAGGTTACTAGACATCAAAACCTACCGGTCCCCCCAGCAGTCTGCTTACCCTCTAGCCCCCCAATATCTTCAGCCCCCGACTCTCTCAGGACCTCCTTTCCATCCTCAAATCTCCCTCTTTCCCCCTCCTCAAACCCAAAACCAGCTGCCTCTGGCGATTCTGCAACAACTCCTGAGCATGTGCTCAAGTGTTTTTACAGCAATTGCCTGAGTGTGTTGAATAAGATCCCGGAGCTTCGGCAGCTTGCAGTAGATAAGGAGCCTCAGATCATAGCCCTCACAGAAACCTGGCTCACCCCTGACATACTTGATGCCGAAATATCCATTCCGGGATACTTCACAGTAAGGCGGGACTCCAGTAGAGGTCGTGCCAGCGGGGTCATCATATACTACGATAATTCGATCCCTCCTCCCACCTTACTGACAACACCAACCTTTTCATGTATTGATTGTCTGTGGGCCGTGTTTAACCTCTCTAGGACAGATACCCTATTGCTTGGTGTTGTCAACCGTCCTCCCGCATGCAATTCAACTGACAGCATAGGTCTCATAGACTTATTAGGCTCCCTGAAAAGCTATACAGACTTCACCCATCTGTTAGTCACTGGTGACTTCAACTCTCCCAGTACAAACTGGCAAAGAGCTGATGCCCCGGATATCACTTTCGGTAAACCCCTCCTTGATCTCGTACTGAAAAACTCATGGGTGCAGAACGTAAGAGATCCGACTAGATATCGCACAGGCCACGCCCCGTCCCTACTAGACCTGGTCATCACCAATGATCGGTTCCTAATAGATGTGGTGCATTACTTGCCGCCCCTCGGCAAAAGTGATCACATTCTCATTGGATTCGATTATATCGTGAAATGGCCTCCTCTTCCGTCAGAAACTAAAATTTTGAGATCCTTCAAAAGGACCAACTTTGACCAAGTCTGTGCATTTTTTCGCTCCCAGCTAAATTTAACTAACTCAGGTAACTCTGCGGATGAAATGGCAGAGAATCTCAGAGAGTTAATCTCCTTAGCTGATAGGCATTTTGTCCCCAGAATTCGTCGCCCACAGACCGCTAAGCGACCCCTCCCTCGCCCCATTAGGCGCATTCTAGACGAACGCGCACGCCTCTTTGCTAGATATAAAGCCACAGGCCTTGCCCGTGATGCAGAAGACTTCAGGATCATAAGGAACATATGCAAAGACAAGATTAGGTCCTATCAGAATGCAGTCCAGCGATCTGTACTTGATCGAGCACGGACCAATAAGGCATTTTTCTCTCAGTACATGCGCCGTCTAAGGGGCACAGCTCCGACGCCATTAGCTCTCAAAGATAGTGCCGGATCTCCAATCACTTCCCCTAGCCAAGTAGCCGAGGCATTCAGCTCCTACTTCCGTACAATTTTTAGCTCCTTTCCCATATCATCCCACCCTACTATGCACCCGTTATCTCTGACCACTACCCTTAACCGCGTAACTATTCCCATTGGTGCAGTCGCTCAAGGCTTCCGACGGCTCAACCAATATTGCTCTATGGGTCCTGACCTAATCCACCCCCGTATCCTCAAGGAAGCCGCGGATACATTAGCTGCTCCTTATGCCTCGCTTTTTCAGCGATGTGTTGACGATGGAGTTTTCCCCCGTAACTGGAAAAAAGCAGTGATCGCACCCATCTATAAGAAGGGTAGTAGACACCTTGCTTCCAGTTACAGACCCATAAGCCTCACTAGCATCCCTAGCAAAATTTTTGAGGGAATTCTTAAGAGTGAGATTCTTTCCCATCTTCATAGAAATAAGATCCTCTCCCCGTCCCAACATGGGTTTCTTCCTGGCAGGTCATGCATCACCAATATGCTTACTGTCATGGATAGTCTAACGAAAGCCTATGATGATGGCCAGCTCTCACACGCTGTATTCATCGATTTTGCTAAGGCCTTCGATAAGGTTCCACATGCCCCTCTTCTTAACTAGCTGCAAACATACTGGATCACAGGCTCCATGTTAGCCATCCTACGTAGCTTCCTTACCGACCGCACCTTTGTGGTTAAAGTCGGGAATGTTTTGTCTCAACCCTCCCCAGTAACAACTGGGGTCCCCCAAGGGTCGGTCTTAGGTCCTCTTCTTTTTCTGATCTATATAAACGATCTACCGACAGCCCTTCCTGCGAACATTGCCATGTACGCAGATGATGTAACCCTCTGGAGTTCAAGCGTTGAAGACCTGCAAATTGCAGTTTATGAAACAAAACGCTGGTCCGAGGATTGGAACCTCCCAGTTAATGATGACAAATGCGTGAGCATGTCTTTCGGCAGAGAGACTGGTCACACGTTTTCCATTAATGGAGCAGCCACCCTGCCAAGGGTTGACCGACACAAGGTGCTCGGTTTCTGGTTAGATTGTAACTTATCCTTCTCTCATCATCACGAACTTGCGAGCAAGTCTGCCTTTCGAGTCCTAAACATGATTCGAAGGTCCTTCCCGCGCATATTTAAGGATGATTTCCCCATAATTTTCGGCACTTATATCCGACCTCTGCTGGAGTACGGTAGTCAGATAGTGCACTCTAGTCTTGTTCGAGACCGTGAGATCCTAGAAAGGGTTGTAGCGGTTGCCATCTTCGTTCATACTTTTACCACGTTTATTGTTTAACTGAACGCTGACTGCCAAGCGCGGTGGCCATTTGACCGTTGCTCTTGCGCACGCTCTCACGCCCGCTCCCAAATACACGCTAACCACTATCTCTCCCAATCGCCTTCTCGTTCTCACGGGTCGTGGAGAATACTGTTCTGGTTAACATATTTGTGCAGTGCCGCACATTAGAGTAACGTGCAGTTGGTCCACGCAGTACAAAGGACCGAAGCACGCGTTTACTAAGGAAACCGCGAAGTAAGGTCTAATCAACCTTACAATTGGGAGGATCACGTCGGGCTCACCAATTGTAAGGTTGATTAGACCTTACTTCGCGGTTTCCTTAGTAAACGCGTGCTTCGGTCCTTTGTACTGCGTGGACCACCTGCACGTTACTCTAATGTGCGGCACTGCACAAATATGTTAACCAGAACAGTATTCTCCACGACCCGTGAGAACGAGAAGGCGATTGGGAGAGATAGTGGTTAGCGTGTATTTGGGAGCGTGCGTGAGAGCGTGCGCAAGAGCAACGGTCAAATGGCCACCGCGCTTGGCAGTCAGCGTTCAGTTAAACAATAAACGTGGTAAAAGTATGAACGAAGATGGCAACCGCTACAGGGTTCAGCGGGCCTCCACCAAGGCAGTAAGTGGTCTATCCCATCTACCTTATCCCGTCCGCCTCTCACTCCTCAACCTCCATCCCCTTGACGTAAGACGCGTAAGAGGTGATCTGTTTTTGATGTTTCACCTTTTTGAAACAGGTCAAAGCGATTGCTTCTTCTCCGTCTGTCCAGCCTCCTCTCTCCGTGGTCACAGCAGAAAAGTTTTCAAACCGAGGCCACGCACTTCACTAAGGATTAACTTTTTTAGCTATAGGGTTATTACCATGTGGAATGCACTTCCGGAAGATATTGTTCTCTCGCAGAACAAAACTATCTTCCAGAAAAAGCTAGACCTCTACCTGGGTCTCTCCCAATAATTCCCTCTGTCAAAAAAAAGCAAACAAACAAAATAGTTGTCTTTTATCGCATATATGTTCATGAATGCCGCACCCCCACTCAGCTTTAGGCACTGTCCACAGTGTGACACTGAATGAGGTTATATGTATCTTGTTTTCGCTGCCACCCGCGCCCCCCCCCCCGCTTTTTTTTACTCTCGTTTCAGCTCGCTGAATCCGACAGAAGATCAAAGATTTCCTAAAGAACCGGGACAATTGGGCTCAAAGCCTCGAACCCGTGTAGTACTTCAAGACTTCAAGACAAGACAACTGACTGAACTGAATCCGAGCTAGGTTGCGTTACGCCGCGGAAACCCCATCGTTGCGTACTTGTGTTTGGGCAATGTAATTTTGGGTTCCCGATGAGATGTTTGCTGAGTTTTGTGCTGATTGAGTCGTCTGAGGTTTTTTACTTTGCAGATTGAACACGTGCGGCCTCCTCACAGAAGGTGACCAGTCTGTGCTCATGCAAGGAACATACAACTGTAGTATATACCACCAGTACATATGTACTAGTTTCTACCACGGTTGCACCGACCCATCGCCAGGGAGAACTTGGGATATCGGTAGCGCTGCCCCGCGTTTTTAAACAGGAAGCTAGAGGCTAGCTCTAAGCTTGATCCATGGGACAATAATTCGGTGTGAGAAACAGATCGAACCTCATAGGCTGCTTTAATCCTCAGATAGTGAATATGAGGTTTCAAGTCAACCACTATCCATGCTTCGTTTCTCAGGTGAATCCACGAAAATCGCCTGTGGGCTGGGACTGTGAGCACACTTTGAACTGCACGGCCGAGCTTTAAGATTCTCCTAAGTTGTCAGGACTTGCTCCCGTATAAAGTCTATAGCCCCTGGTCCTCGGTTCGTGACACGTTAGCGAATATACTCGGCAGCGCGCAAAAGAGCAGAACTCAAAATGCTGAAGCGGGACAACGTGTGTATCGAAGGAACGCAACGGCGTGCAAACGGTGTAAAAGGCGGAGCAAGTGGCGCTACCAAGTTCGGCAATTGTTCAAATAAACAAATTTGTTAGTCTTTGTAATCGTGTGTCGTATCGGTGGCACTGCAGAGCTGCTGGTAGAAATCGGCTTATCATTAGTCGCGACTAGTCTCTGGTCATTGGTGAAATCGCTTGTTTACTTTTCCATTACATTCTTCCGCTGCCAAATGGAATTTACTTTGCACACACTTGCATACACGAACTGTGCTAGGATGGCTTCTCTATTATAAAGCAGATTCAAAGAAGTATATAGTGCTGGGCCTCGGGCTTACCAGCGACGTGTGCACAGTTGCATCTTCTTTTCAACCGATCAATCGTAAACGGGAGCAGTGTATAACTCCCGTATAGCCTCGTGATCATGCCAACCATGTATGTGACGGTGAACTCAATGAAAATAATCAGGCGGAAGGAACTACCTGTGGTGGGTATTAGACATTTTTGCATTGACCACTGACTCATATGGTTGATGAGGGAACCATTGTTCAGGAATTTTCCATAATTCACAGGGTTATGCAGTGATAGAAACCACACACTACGCTTGGATCGTACTCAGGAGACGTCGGAAACATCTCTCCTCCAACCCTAGTAGACAGGTGCTCGTTTCTCCTGAAAATTTACCGTCAGCTAACAGCTTGTGTTTTACGTAATCTGACGGTAAGCTGGTGGTAAATTCCTCCAATCCCATTTAAACATTTTCAAATAGATATTAAGATATGTCATATAGCCATCACCATCATCGTACTCGTTGAAATCGAAAGAATGAATATACAAGGTGGACAGGGAGTGGACCTAGGGGGGTGAGAAAAGGAAACAACGCTCTGGTAACCAACACACGGAATACACAGTCTAACTGTACAAACGCACATTAATCAATCATTCTGATTCGAAAGAAAGTGACAACACGATCGCCACTGTTCACAATTCGCTGCCGTATCCTTCAATGTCTCCAGCCCATTGGCTAAGGGGTCTTTTGGATCCCAACCACGAAGACGCGAAGCACTCACTTTTTCTAAGTTCGCTGTACATTTTCTCATTCTCCGTTGCCACACCATCTGTTGACCTCCACATGGTTTCTCCCACTCCCGAGGAGGAACGAAAAACAGGGTACGGTATGGTAGACGTGTGTTCGCCGTTTGTAGCACGTGCCCCAACCGACGAAGCCTACTAAACTGGATACGTTGTGATAGAACATTCTCTGAACTAGTATCCAGTACTCGATGTCCTACCTCAGCATTGCTCACCCGGTCACTCCATCCAATCTTAGCGATACCACGCAAACATCGGTGGTAGAAAACCTCAAGACGACGAATATCTTCCGCATGCAGACCCCAATTCTTATAACCATACAACAAAACCGAACGCATCGCGGCACAGCACACACGACCTTTCAACTTTAGCGAAATATCAGGTCGGCGCCACAAGTGCTCAAGTCCAGCGTACGTTGATCGAGCCTTGGATATATGTATGCTCACCTCTACTGCTGTGCTCCCATCCGTCGTCACGCTGCTGCCGAGGTAACTAATGCGGCCGACAATCGCTAGCCCTCTTCCATCAAGCATGAAGCTTGGAACCGTTGAAGTCTAGTCTCGCAGCATCACTTCACACTTTGAATGTGCGAAACGCATGCCGAATAGAGCTAAAGCTCTTCCAAGTCTATCTAGTACACATTGCACTTATTCCGTGCATTCAATCAAACAAACAAGGTCGTTGGCCTAATCTAGGTCACATAGCTTTTCACTATTTACCAGTTCGACGCCCGTATAATGAAGATTTTGCAAGGCATTCTTCGTTATCTTGTCCACGACGAACTTGAACGGGAATGGCGAAATGGGACATCCTTTTCGAATACCGCAGGTCGTTTCGAACAGACTTGATAGTTGACCGTAAACCTTTACGCCGCCAGAAGTATGAGAGTAAAATGATCTCAGTAGATCCACGAAATTCTATGGCATACCTTTCCGGTGAAGAGCACTGAACGGCGCTGTTCGGTCAACTGAATCGAACGAGCTTTTCAAGTCCAGGAAAACCATTGTTGTCAGTCGACGGTATGTGTGACGCGTTTCAAGTAATTGGCGAAGAGTAAAATCTGGTCGACACATCCTCGACCTGGGCGGAATCCGGCTTGTTATTCGAGGGCGTTCCTCTCGCGAGCCGGTATCAGACGGCACAGCAAAATCCAGGGTAATACCTTAGTGACTATCGAAATAAGGCCAACCCCATGATGATTACTACAGTCATTGCGTATTCCCCTCTTGAAGATAGGCACAATCAGTGCCTCGTTCCATAATAACGCAATACACTGCACGTTCCAACTGTAACGGATCAATGTGTTAGTTGATTATATCAACGCATTACCACCCATTTTGAAAAGAAATGGAGGAAGTTCGTCGATACCGGCCGCTTTTCCACGTTTTAGTAATCGAATGCTCAACTCTACTTTCACTTCCGATGGGGGCTCAAGTGATACTCCCTAAGGAATTGCATTTGTTGACGTTGGAGTGACTACATTAGCACGTGGCCGGCTAAGCTGTTCCTTAAAGTATTCGGCCCAACGGTTTAACATTTGTTGTTTTCCATGCATGGGCTCTTCATTTCTATCGTATATCTTTTCCCTGACCGGGGTTCGCCGTCCACAGGTGTTGTAAATAAGTTTGAACAGTCTTTGACTGTTACCTGAAGCACCTGCTACTTCTATTTCTTCGGCTACCCCCTGGTCCAACTATTTTCTCAATCATTCTTAAAGCTTTTTGTAACTTGTCTTTGTTGATTTTTTCGTATCCTATTCATCTCCTTACAGTTCGAGAGCTGACGTTATTTCTTCATTAGGCTCAGCAACTCTTGGGAATTCCAGTGTCTTTGATGGACATTGGACCAAGGATCACAAGTGGAACCTGCTGCCACATGTATCGCCTGCCGGATACGGGTCTAGTGCTCGTCTATATCATCGTTCGTCGTAGATCCTAGCTCGTGATAATTTCTGTCAATAACTAGTGCGGACTTCTAGATCAGACAAACGTTGTACGACTAACGGGGTTTGCGGTTTGCGTCGATGACCATGGAGCTGAAGTGATAATCGCATTAAAACGAATGCATGGTCCGACTCTACGTACATGGACCAGTAAGATCTACAGTTCCGAACAAAACTGTACCACCGGTAGCTTACTGCGATATGATGGACCTGGCTCAGAGTACCTGTAGAGCCAAAGGGCTACGTCGCTGTGCGATGCGAGCTATGTCGGGAATGTGTACTAGAAAGGAATAACCGGTTGTCTGCACAAAACTGGAGATGTCTATCCCCGTTATCTGTTCGCTGAGCGCGCAAGGCCCAGGGCTCACCTAAACAAGCTTCTGACGCACTAGGTTTGCCAACTTGTACAATAAAACCACCTTCTAGCACTTTTTAAGGTGTTGGAAACAAAAGAAAAGCTTTTTCTTAGGCAAGCCATTATTCAACTCAAGCGTATCAGGCCGGATTGAGTAATCAGTAGTCAATAAATTATCGGACCACTCATGACGTAGCCCTTTTTGCTGATCGAGCATTCATTTACAGTCCGACGAAAATTGGGTCAACGGATCAATAATCTATCCGGAAAAATATTTTTATCGACCTAATCGGACCAACAGGGCTTGAACCTAACTGGGCGCCCGAGTTCGGGAATATTCGATTTTCGCCTTATATACAGCATAGCAATTCTGTGAAAAAATAGTTGGCGAGTCGGGTTTTCGTTTTTTGATTTTCCGTAGCGCGTTGGAGCGATCGTAGTCACAAGCTGAGATTGAGTGCGCAGGTTTCCTGAGGGTCATAACGTTTTAGCACTACAATGTCAGAGCTTTTGCTTCTACGAACGAGAGTGACGAGTTTGTGATAAAACTCATCCTTATGCGTGTCAGAGCTGCAGTCTTTTGGGGCGTATGGTGAGATCAAAAACAAGCTAAACTGAACATAGCTATTCTTTCGAACGCCAACTGACCACTGGAGTCTTACAGCACATAAACGACTAATAACTGGTATCCCGTCTAAAAGGGCAGCCTCAGCCTTGTCAGTCAAGACTATTCCTACACCACGTTGACCCGCAGCTCTAGCTACTTCGTCTCCTGAAGTGCGCAGGAAATACCTCGATGAGATACCAGGAGCAGTTAGTTGAATCACACTGCTCGAATCCTGGATACGCGTTTCACTTACGCAGCAGACATCAATTTTCAAAGAGTCTGTTGTGTGCGCTAGACAAACCTGCTAGTCGGTCTGCATGAGTGTACGCAGTTAAAGGAGACAAGATTCAGAGGCTGGCGGGGCTTGAGAAAGTGTGAGTTACAAGATAAGTGATTAAACACGACACTATTTGACGATGGAACTTTGCGAGTACCTGGCATGTTATCAGTGGGAGCATTATGGGTGGATAGAGGGGGCAAAGGGAGGGGTTTAGAGACAGAAGACAAAGGTCGAATAGAAGAGACGGAGCTCTGAGCAGTAGCCTACTCATCCCTACCCACTCCGTTCAATGCAATGGGTAGTGCGGTCCCGATTATCCTGCGTGACGATCGGCGCAGTATGGAATTTTTTGTATTCCTCCAGTTTGTGGGAGATGTTGGACGGGTACTGCTAGGGTGTCCAAACGCAAAGCACCAGGAAGATTGGCGTTCTTAGCCAAAGGCTTTCATTCCAACAGTAATCCTTCGATGATGTTGTGGTGTGACTGTGTGAAAACCCATTTGTTTGGATCAATTCTTCTTCCACTGATTTTACCGTTTGAGTTTCTAATTCAAATCGACCCCCAACCTGGAGAACCAGGAGGGTGATGCGTCAGTTCTCTCACCGTTGACCTTCCATGTGTGAGTGAATCTTTTACTTGAAGTATACCAACCCGTAACGCTCGTTAAATCGCTGAGGCGCACAAGCCGTCACACCACGTCAAGGTGGAGTCTCTTTGCAGTCGAGTTTTCATTTTCATGAATGGTATCGCCAACACCCACCCGATTCGACACATCATTTTTTTAAAACATGCGTGCGCATGAGTGCAGTAGGAGGGGCCTCTACCCCATAGCCGTGAAGGCCCGCTGCACTATAGGGGACAACTGGTAACCTAACCCTGAGTCTTGAAAGGGCAAACAACCACAAAAGGTCCCAATAGGTCAGATGTGGTAACGATCCGGTCAACAATGGATTACTGTCTACCACCAAAGTAACCGGTGATGGTGGGGATTCAAACTTCGGACCTTCGAGGTGATAAACAAACGCTCCCAACCACTCGACCACCACCGGTTAGCTCCGCCGCCACCTACTACTATTACCGAATCGCGTCCGACAAAGTCAGTAGCATACATAGGGTTATCAAATGTGAGTGAACTCATTAGTTTCTCTGGACATATTCTGATCCTAAGGAGAGCATTCGCCATATAGATATCCGAAGGTACGGGGTAATCTATGTAAGTTCTCTGGCAGTTTCTCTGATAAAATAGTTTCATTTTCTGGCTTTTGTATTGAGAGATCTATATACAGTATCAGAGCATATCACATTCATCCATATTTTCCGTACGAGAAAGGTTTCTACGCACAAAATAATGGTGAAACATCGCTTTTATCCCTTTAGGCAGAGAATAAACGTTCAGTTCATCCACTGACTCAAAATGCGGTCTCCTCTGCGGCTCAGAAACTTCACTTTGCTGATATGTGTTATACTGTGCATCGTATTATTCACTCTGCGGCGGAACGTCCATTCTGATTCAAAAAACATGTAAGTCTATAATTAAATGCCTCGATTAAATTGGCTACAGACCAGTTGAGGGAATTTTGTTCTCTGATGCCGAGTTTGCTGTCGCGCATAAAGGAAACGCAGAGAAAGGAACGTATAATCCACCTCGATTATCCAATGATCAGTGCTATCAAGTCTCTCCTTTGGCTTGTATGTTCGATAGCAAGATCAGTCCCGGGTGCTATATGATTAATAATATCGAGGCGGTTGTACCTCTGGGTTTGATCAAAGCCCAGTACGAAGTGAGTAATGCTGCAGTCAGTAAATTAATAATGCTTCTCACTCCACTAAATATTTTAGTAAGCATGTTTTTCGTGTCATGCGCCTTTGAAACAAAAATACAGTGTTCATTGGCAACTTGTGCATTGTAATTGCAAAACAAGTGTATGAGTGCATTTTAGAATGTCAGTAGAACAAACAAATAATGGTTATTCATTGCTCGTTCGATTATTATAATGCCACTCGAATTTCAGTTACCGTCCTCCATTTTCATAATTTTACTGTAGTCTGAAATAACTATCGGTCAGTTCATTGCACATTATTCGTTCTGTTACAGCTTTTCTTCGGAGTTAAACTAATCCCAACAAACAGCCTGTTTACACAAATAAGGCATGTTTATCCATTGTAAATTCACAAGTGAATTGTTATTTCATATTGCTTTTGGGAGATGAACCTAATTCAGAACTCGATATATGTGACTGATAAATCTGTTCTTGCTCCTGCATTTCTACTCGTCGACCTCATCTTCCGCCTTCGAGGATTCGTTTGCAGCTTTACCAGAAACAGCTATGGATGTGAGAATAGCGGCATCGATCTTTGCTGAGGTAGTAAACCGTCTAACTTGGAATATGCGGACGATATTGTTCTTCTGAATAAAGATCCAGGTGATTTACAAACGTTAGATAGCCTAAACAACAGAGTAGCAATGTTTGGGATGCGTTTTGCACCTTCAAAATGTAAAATGCCGGTGCAGGACTGAGTTGGCTGAACACTAAACCTTGTTTTGGCAGGAGAAGCTCTAGTTGAAGTAGATAAGTTTCGTTACCGGGGCAGTTACGTTTCACCAGGTGGACACACGTCGAATGAAGTGTGATCGCGTATACAGAAGGCGCGTTTGGCTTTTGCCAACCTCCGTCATCGGGGGCGTCGGCGTGACATCCGATTGTCTGTCAAGGGTCTAGTGTACAATGCGGTGGTTAGGTTCGTTCTTCTATGCGGCTAAGAAACATGGCCGTTGAGGGTAGAAAGTGGACGAAGACTCGGTATTCGAGCACCGATCTCTCCGTAGTATTGCCCGAATATGGTGGGAACACTATATCAGCAATGCTGAGGTTAGACGTAGGGTGTTGGGAATCAGAAGTCAGTCTATGGATCAAGTACTAAATCTAAAGAGGCTAAGGTGGCTGGGACATGTGTTACGCATGTCTGCCGATAGACTTCCTCGTCGTATGCTGTTCTCCAAGGCAGGTAATGGTTAGAAAGTAGATCGAAGTGATGAGTCAATGATATGGCAAAAAAGTATGAAAGCCTTGGCCAGGTAGAATGTACTAGATTTCCAGGTTGGGGTTGGCATGATCCGCCTACCACGTAGTTGGAAACAATAAGTGATATGCCTAGGTGTCGCGGTCAGTGGCTTAGTCTAATTTGACCCCTATTCTTGTCTTCGTGATTTCCGCATATTACTTTGATTTCTGGGTGTACTTCACTGTGCTTCGATTCTTTTTTCCCTTTACTGGACGATGCTGGAAGGTAGAAACGGAAACCAGAACACAGAAGTACGAGGTTGGTGTTTGTAGAAACTGAATTGAACTGAACATGGGGTCATTTCAAAGTAGAGTTTTGCGGGCAACTAAAGTACGTCTTGACTCGGTGTTTTGTCTTGTGTGTTTACACAGCCGATGGTTCAACAGCCATAATCTTAGAATTCAGACCTTTGCGTCGCCGTTTCAATTCCTGCCACCTCATTCCTTATTCGGCAGCTTTTAATCGGCCTCGCCCTCTTCCAGAATTCTTGTAAATTAAGGTATCATAAATAAAAAGGAGTAAAAACTGTAATATCTATACAAAATGCTAAACAGAATGATTCACTCCGAACCGAAGGTTCAGTAAATCGTGAGAGAACAGTGGTAACAGACTAGGCGAGGTCCAGTCTCTCACCTGATGGCCTTACATCCTGCAAAAACCCATCCAGTGACTATCGACACATGCCCTCCAAAGGAACGGTATGAGTAGTTTTCAGGAACTTCAGGTGCTTTGATTAGTTAGTTGGCTTATATTCTATCAAAACCACGTTTTTGTGACTTTCTGTCTCAGAAGAAGTTGACATCCTAAATGTCTCTGATATTTAACGCATGCAATACTCACGATTCAACGTCGGATCACAGCTTTTCTTGGTCCATGGGTGGTTTGCACTTTCGGTATCCGGCAAAAACTGACTGACCGGTCACACACAAACTGCAGTCGGAAAACGGTCCCTGTATTTATCGCTCGTTTGTTCGGAGATCACTTTTTAACCTTCGGAACGGCAATTTACACTTCGTTTGCGACATGATACGGTACACTTGTTGACAGTCAATAGTATTTGTTCCAATTGAACGAGTTTTCATGGATGCCGCTGACCCGTTTTTCGGGATGCCTTCTTTCCCGAAAATTTAGAGATTAAGATCACCACCACAGATCCTGCTGAGGGTATTGCCTGACTCATCGTCGATAGACAGCCAAGTTTCGCTAGCGGCCAGCAAGCCAGCACCTGTCATAATCCAGGTCAAAGTACGAGCGGACGAAGCACGAACGACGGGACAACTGATTGGCCATGTAAAAAGTTACCAATCAGAAGGGACGTTACGCGATATCAGCATGAACCAAATGGTTTGAGGTTCGACGACTGGTGACAATGACTCTCGTATCCTGTATAAGCTTCCCTTTTTCTGTCGATACAATTATTCGGAACCGTAAGAGTGTTACCTATGGATGGTCAACGGTGAGAGAACTGACGCATCACCCTCCTGGTTCTCCAGGTTGGGGGTCGATTTGAATTAGAAACTCAAACGGTAAAATCAGTGGAAGAAGAATTGATCCAAACAAATGGGTTTTCACACAGTCACACCACAACATCATCGAAGGATTACTGTTGGAATGAAAGCCTTTGGCTAAGAACGCCAATCTTCCTGGTGCTTTGCGTTTGGACACCCTAGCAGTACCCGTCCAACATCTCCCACAAACTGGAGGAATACAAAAAATTCCATACTGCGCCGATCGTCACGCAGGATAATCGGGACCGCACTACCCATTGCATTGAACGGAGTGGGTAGGGATGAGTAGGCTACTGCTCAGAGCTCCGTCTCTTCTATTCGACCTTTGTCTTCTGTCTCTAAACCCCTCCCTTTGCCCCCTCTATCCACCCATAATGCTCCCACTGATAACATGCCAGGTACTCGCAAAGTTCCATCGTCAAATAGTGTCGTGTTTAATCACTTATCTTGTAACTCACACTTTCTCAAGCCCCGCCAGCCTCTGAATCTTGTCTCCTTTAACTGCGTACACTCATGCAGACCGACTAGCAGGTTTGTCTAGCGCACACAACAGACTCTTTGAAAATTGATGTCTGCTGCGTAAGTGAAACGCGTATCCAGGATTCGAGCAGTGTGATTCAACTAACTGCTCCTGGTATCTCATCGAGGTATTTCCTGCGCACTTCAGGAGACGAAGTAGCTAGAGCTGCGGGTCAACGTGGTGTAGGAATAGTCTTGACTGACAAGGCTGAGGCTGCCCTTTTAGACGGGATACCAGTTATTAGTCGTTTATGTGCTGTAAGACTCCAGTGGTCAGTTGGCGTTCGAAAGAATAGCTATGTTCAGTTTAGCTTGTTTTTGATCTCACCATACGCCCCAAAAGACTGCAGCTCTGACACGCATAAGGATGAGTTTTATCACAAACTCGTCACTCTCGTTCGTAGAAGCAAAAGCTCTGACATTGTAGTGCTAAAACGTTATGACCCTCAGGAAACCTGCGCACTCAATCTCAGCTTGTGACTACGATCGCTCCAACGCGCTACGGAAAATCAAAAAACGAAAACCCGACTCGCCAACTATTTTTTCACAGAATTGCTATGCTGTATATAAGGCGAAAATCGAATATTCCCGAACTCGGGCGCCCAGTTAGGTTCAAGCCCTGTTGGTCCGATTAGGTCGATAAAAATATTTTTCCGGATAGATTATTGATCCGTTGACCCAATTTTCGTCGGACTGTAAATGAATGCTCGATCAGCAAAAAGGGCTACGTCATGAGTGGTCCGATAATTTATTGACTACTGATTACTCAATCCGGCCTGATACGCTTGAGTTGAATAATGGCTTGCCTAAGAAAAAGCTTTTCTTTTGTTTCCAACACCTTAAAAAGTGCTAGAAGGTGGTTTTATTGTACAAGTTGGCAAACCTAGTGCGTCAGAAGCTTGTTTAGGTGAGCCCTGGGCCTTGCGCGCTCAGCGAACAGATAACGGGGATAGACATCTCCAGTTTTGTGCAGACAACCGGTTATTCCTTTCTAGTACACATTCCCGACATAGCTCGCATCGCACAGCGACGTAGCCCTTTGGCTCTACAGGTACTCTGAGCCAGGTCCATCATATCGCAGTAAGCTACCGGTGGTACAGTTTTGTTCGGAACTGTAGATCTTACTGGTCCATGTACGTAGAGTCGGACCATGCATTCGTTTTAATGCGATTATCACTTCAGCTCCATGGTCATCGACGCAAACCGCAAACCCCGTTAGTCGTACAACGTTTGTCTGATCTAGAAGTCCGCACTAGTTATTGACAGAAATTATCACGAGCTAGGATCTACGACGAACGATGATATAGACGAGCACTAGACCCGTATCCGGCAGGCGATACATGTGGCAGCAGGTTCCACTTGTGATCCTTGGTCCAATGTCCATCAAAGACACTGGAATTCCCAAGAGTTGCTGAGCCTAATGAAGAAATAACGTCAGCTCTCGAACTGTAAGGAGATGAATAGGATACGAAAAAATCAACAAAGACAAGTTACAAAAAGCTTTAAGAATGATTGAGAAAATAGTTGGACCAGGGGGTAGCCGAAGAAATAGAAGTAGCAGGTGCTTCAGGTAACAGTCAAAGACTGTTCAAACTTATTTACAACACCTGTGGACGGCGAACCCCGGTCAGGGAAAAGATATACGATAGAAATGAAGAGCCCATGCATGGAAAACAACAAATGTTAAACCGTTGGGCCGAATACTTTAAGGAACAGCTTAGCCGGCCACGTGCTAATGTAGTCACTCCAACGTCAACAAATGCAATTCCTTAGGGAGTATCACTTGAGCCCCCATCGGAAGTGAAAGTAGAGTTGAGCATTCGATTACTAAAACGTGGAAAAGCGGCCGGTATCGACGAACTTCCTCCATTTCTTTTCAAAATGGGTGGTAATGCGTTGATATAATCAACTAACACATTGATCCGTTACAGTTGGAACGTGCAGTGTATTGCGTTATTATGGAACGAGGCACTGATTGTGCCTATCTTCAAGAGGGGAATACGCAATGACTGTAGTAATCATCATGGGGTTGGCCTTATTTCGATAGTCACCAAGGTATTACCCTGGATTTTGCTGTGCCGTCTGATACCGGCTCGCGAGAGGAACGCCCTCGAATAACAAGCCGGATTCCGCCCAGGTCGAGGATGTGTCGACCAGATTTTACTCTTCGCCAATTACTTGAAACGCGTCACACATACCGTCGACTGACAACAATGGTTTTCCTGGACTTGAAAAGCTCGTTCGATTCAGTTGACCGAACAGCGCCGTTCAGTGCTCTTCACCGGAAAGGTATGCCATAGAATTTCGTGGATCTACTGAGATCATTTTACTCTCATACTTCTGGCGGCGTAAAGGTTTACGGTCAACTATCAAGTCTGTTCGAAACGACCTGCGGTATTCGAAAAGGATGTCCCATTTCGCCATTCCCGTTCAAGTTCGTCGTGGACAAGATAACGAAGAATGCCTTGCAAAATCTTCATTATACGGGCGTCGAACTGGTAAATAGTGAAAAGCTATGTGACCTAGATTAGGCCAACGACCTTGTTTGTTTGATTGAATGCACGGAATAAGTGCAATGTGTACTAGATAGACTTGGAAGAGCTTTAGCTCTATTCGGCATGCGTTTCGCACATTCAAAGTGTGAAGTGATGCTGCGAGACTAGACTTCAACGGTTCCAAGCTTCATGCTTGATGGAAGAGGGCTAGCGATTGTCGGCCGCATTAGTTACCTCGGCAGCAGCGTGACGACGGATGGGAGCACAGCAGTAGAGGTGAGCATACATATATCCAAGGCTCGATCAACGTACGCTGGACTTGAGCACTTGTGGCGCCGACCTGATATTTCGCTAAAGTTGAAAGGTCGTGTGTGCTGTGCCGCGATGCGTTCGGTTTTGTTGTATGGTTATAAGAATTGGGGTCTGCATGCGGAAGATATTCGTCGTCTTGAGGTTTTCTACCACCGATGTTTGCGTGGTATCGCTAAGATTGGATGGAGTGACCGGGTGAGCAATGCTGAGGTAGGACATCGAGTACTGGATACTAGTTCAGAGAATGTTCTATCACAACGTATCCAGTTTAGTAGGCTTCGTCGGTTGGGGCACGTGCTACAAACGGCGAACACACGTCTACCATACCGTACCCTGTTTTTCGTTCCTCCTCGGGAGTGGGAGAAACCATGTGGAGGTCAACAGATGGTGTGGCAACGGAGAATGAGAAAATGTACAGCGAACTTAGAAAAAGTGAGTGCTTCGCGTCTTCGTGGTTGGGATCCAAAAGACCCCTTAGCCAATGGGCTGGAGACATTGAAGGATACGGCAGCGAATTGTGAACAGTGGCGATCGTGTTGTCACTTTCTTTCGAATCAGAATGATTGATTAATGTGCGTTTGTACAGTTAGACTGTGTATTCCGTGTGTTGGTTACCAGAGCGTTGTTTCCTTTTCTCACCCCCCTAGGTCCACTCCCTGTCCACCTTGTATATTCATTCTTTCTGTTTTAACGTGCAACTTGATGAGGAAGGCGGTGGTTAGTGGGGCTTTTGCTGCTGTGTATCGTTGTACGATGATGATGAGAATTTGAGTAGAATCACTAGGTTAAAGGAGAAATACCACGAGTGCAAACTGAATCTTAGTGTATGAGAGCGACAGTCAAAGTTCCTGTCACAGCACTCGACAAAAATCGAAGTAATCTAGATGAAAATGAGTATTTTTGTAACGTATAACGCATCAGTTTGCCTCCACTTCAGTGCATTTTCAACCATTTCAGTCAAGATTATCAGAAATTGACAACTCACGATGGTATGGCCTTTTAAGCACACGTTTGTATATTTGGAGGAAATAGGTCACATTCGTTACAACCAGTTCTCCGAGCAGAGGTATCCTCCAGATAATTTTTTTTCTCTGTTCATATGGTCTAGCTGCTGGAAGTATTTTCAGTAGTGAAAACTGGGATTCGACCAGTTTTTTCCATTACATGTTTAAGCATGAGTGCAGTAGAAGGGACATTTTACCCCATAGAAACGAAGGCCCACTGCATTGTTGGGTATAACCGGCAACCAGACCCTGAGACTTGAAGTGGCGGAGAACCACATAAGATCCCAATAGGTCAGGCATGGTGATGATGCGGACGACAGTGTATTACTGTCCACCACCAAAGTAACTGGTGATGGCGGGTATTTGAGTCTCGGACCTCTGAGGTAGTAAGCAAACGCTCTGAACCACTCGACCACCACCGGTCGGCTTGAACTGGAACTAGAATTACTGGTCAGACTGTACACCGAACAACATATAATGGGGAGACTGCGGTGAAACACTTCCGCTGAACCCGGCTTTTTGTTACCCTTTTCCCATAAAACTTGTGTTCAATGGGGATATCCCTGTTTGATCGGCATCAACATTGCTCTCAGGGAATTGTAAGTTCTGTTTCCGAGGAGCGATTCAGTATAGGCGATTTACAGTTTCTCCGTTGTTATTTGTACGCATACAAAAACCTAACAAACACTTCGTTCTAGTTGTTTGTTTAATTCTCCCAGTGTATTTAATGAAATGACCACACTAAACCACTCCTCACAAAATATTCAAGGTATTCGGTGGTGTGCGCCGTGGATCGAGCACATTGTATGTGCATCATGCAGATGTGGAAATTCCATCGACTATTCCCGATCAGCATGAACCAACTGGTCGATACATGTTCTTTCATAAATACAATGTAGAAAGTCGTCCCCACGTCAAACTGGTCATTGCGGATGAAGGTTAGAAATTACCATTTTAATCACTTGTCACCATATTAACTTATCTGTTAATTAATGTAGATGCAGTTTACCTGTAGAAGCTTTTGAAACTGTTCCATCTGTTCTCGTTATACGTTCATTTTCAATCAGCCATTCACTTCATGTTTCAGCGGTCTGAATTTGATTGTTATTTTCAAACTAATTCAGTCAGAAATGATATAAATCGATACGAAGAGAGCGAGTAAATGACAATAAATTATAACCCATTGTCGGGCTTTTGCTTCGTTGTCTCTCTTCTACCGGTACTATTTTGGATTTTGTTCTTCTGAGCTTGCTTCGGCAGTTCCTCTTCTCAAAACGTTTTTCCCGAACATCACGTACCGAGGCAACTAATCATCCTTATCAAGTTTCTGTCACTAGATGTCGTACTTCTGTCTTTCAATCCTCTTTCTTTCCCCGAATCATTGAATTATAGAATATTCCCCCTCTTTCTGTCTTCCCACCCACTTACAACATTTCTCTTCAAAAGCAGGATCAATAAACGTTAATGTTCCCCCACAACTCACTTTTACCCCTTATGCTGTAATTCACTTCAAATCTAATAAAAAAAGAAATAACGAGGAAGAAACGGCTATTCATTCTTGTTGACTGCTCAACTTCCCTCTTTGAACTGATTTTCCAGGTGACTACCTTCGTTCTGTAGGCGCGATCCCTTAGCTTTATAGCTCCGAATAGCCGAAGGAACCTGGTTTCATGAATATAAACGTACTGGAAAAATAATGCTTTGAAGATTCGCGCCTATCTCATCTTTGACTAGCCAGTAAAACTACGATCGTCCGGGCTACAAACTCGTTTGTCTTGTTTGATTAGTATTGACCTTTCCTCCGGGCTTTCCGTTTGGTCTTGAAAAATCCTTTGCTTTACAGGCTTTAATTAGTTTCGCAAATGTCAAAAGTGTACCCCTAAATACATGGCCAGTTATTGCCACGGTCCCTTATTTGTAGAAGATTCTACCACTCCTTCGTGAGTTTCTTAACTGCCCGAGAAGACTACTTTATTCAGGATTTTGTTGCTCACATAAGCGCAGTGTAAGATATATCCATTGCGTTAATGACTGCCCTGGCTTTCATAAGAACTGACAATTAACTTCACAAACCACATAAGTCCTCAATGAGTCAGGTTTAGCGATGATCCTGTCGACATTGGAGTGCCGTCCTCCACTAACTTAACCGATAGCGAAAGATTCGTACCACTCGACAACCCCAAACTGATCTGACTCGTCGTATTTCCTCCCTTATTGATATAACACCCGAGTTAATTGATCCTTATAGTGTGTGGGTGTTTGCACCTAGTATTTTGGGATCGACCCCTTTGGATTTTTGACAAGCATTTGACTCATGTAGCTGCACAAAATATTTACCGAACTTTAAAATAGGCGTTTCTTTTGAACTAAATTCGTCCACAGGTGTTCCAATTTCTTCACAATGGGATCCGAGAGGCTATCCGTATGCCATCCAAATCGCACAGTTTGGATTGAGCCATTACACCAAAATGTTGGATCTGAAACGGAGTATACAGGCTACAACTGTTGAGCACAATCGCTTGAATTTAGTGGACCTGGATTTGAAGAACGCGATTGTTCAAGGATTCCATGTACACGTTCAGGAACCACAAAATTGGGAGCAGGGAGCTGATGGATCAATTCGTTTCTTTTGTAAGAATTTCCTTCAAATATTTCTCAGTCGGGCTTTTGAACAGTCGAGCAGAAAATGTAGTTTACGGCATACAATTTTTATAATGAATTGCTGGTACTCAGCGCTACGCCTTTTCTGCAGTCCGAAATGATTGCATCTCATCATTTTCGAACCACTGGATGCTAGTTTCACATGTTCGAGGTTGTATGCCATGGTTTCGGTTGTTCTGATCGTGGCAGCCTCATACACACGTGTAAACTTGAACCGTTGTGCAGAAGTTTTTTTATTGAACGCTTGCGCATGAGTGCAGTGGAAGGGGTATATAACCCATACCCACGAAGGCCCACTGCAAGATTAGGGACAGCCGGCAATCAGACCCTAAGACTTGGAATGGAGAACCAGTTGAGGTCCCTGCAGGTCAGGCGTGGTAACGATCCGAACGAGTGTATTACTGTCTACCACCATAGTAGCAGGTGGCGGCGGGGATTCGAACCTCGGACTTTCGAGGTTGTAATCGAACGCTCTAAACCATTCGACCACCACTGTCTAGAACAGAAATCAGTACAGAAGGCAGATAGGATGAAATGGACCATGGACCAACGAGGCCATTGCAAATATGATACAAAGAAGACGAGTTTGCCGCATCTCACATTTGACCTAATACTAGTACCCGACAAGTAAACTGTTTCATTATAGGCTTGCTTAGAACTCGTGGTGCATTAGTCACTCAGGTGAATTGAACTGATCATCGTGAAAGATTGGTCTATGCAGTAGTACATTTTTATATCAATAGGATGATCCTTGTCGATCGGTGTCATTTCGCTTTTTGTCTCACAGGTAGCCACTGAAGTCTTTTCCATTTTAGTTCTTTTTCAACTTGTAGTAGGCCATCACTGGGATAAGAACTATCTTGTTTCTCAGTACGTGTCTCCCGCTTTATTTTGAAAACTTCTGTTACAGTATGTCATTATTTTGCACATCGGTTGTTGTTACCGGTGGTTATTTTTGTTACGTAGAGAAATAGGGGAAGGTGGCGATGGTCTAATACTTATCATGTTGAACGTGAAACCATGTGGTTTTGGTCTCGAATCTTGCCGCCATCGGTCACTTCCTCATTCGGTAGCCTTTGATTGGCCGCGTGCCCCCTCCTGATATATTCTGTCATGTGTAATAAGTGAAACAACGGCAAAACATTGTTATTTTCTCGCAATATGATTCATCATGCACTGTGAACACTTGAATCACCATTAAAAACCATGGAAGCACTGTCCAGCTATTTTATCCTTGTTAGGTATCATCGGCAGTACACATTTGCCGAGCACTCATTGCGGGTCAAACCTGGGGTGAACGATTAACAGTGGAACACCTAACCCAGCAGTCTATCCGGAATGGCTCTTGACAGTTTATTGAACGCATACATCACATGATTTAGCACCCTTCCGATTCTGGCTTCGAATGTTAGCAGAGCGTTTCCCGCCCAGCGATTGAATCCTTTGCCGGAAGAATTCTCTATAGGAGCCTAAGTGCATCAAAGACATTCCCCTGAACAGTACTGAGTTCGACTCAGGTCGTTCACCCATTGGTCTCGCACTTCTGTGCTCTGATTTCGGTTGCTGCCTTCCAGCATCGCGGAGTCAAGGACAAAAATGGAAGCATGAAGTAAAAAAGAGTCAAAAGTAATGTAAGGAGCGTAAGTCACGAAGAAAAGGAAAGAGTTTGAACCCCCACCACCACCTGTCACTTTTGTGGTAGACATTAGTCCACTGTCGTCCGGATCGTTACCTCACCTGAACTATTGGGACCTTATGTGGTTCTCCACTCCCAAATCTAAGTCTGGTTGCCGGTTATCCCCCTTCCACTGCACTCACGCACAAGCTTGTAACAAAAAAACTACTCCACTGTCCGCGATACCTAACTGAATCCTGGTCAAGGCTTTCATAAATCTTGTCGTGTCATGGACTGACCACCTCGACCCACCTTCCAACCACTACCTGCCTCGGAGAACAGCATACGACGAGGAGGTCTACCGGTGGCATGCGTAACACATGTCCCAGCCACCTTAATCTGTTTTGATTCAGTACCTGATCCATAGACTGACCTCTGATTCCCAACACCCTACGTCCAACCTCAGCATTTCTAATATGGTGTTCCTACCACATTCGGGCAATACTACGGAGACGTCGATGCTCGAGTTATATGAGCGTTAGTAATAGGGGATTAAGTGCCCTGCTAACATTAGAAGCCACCGTCGGAAGGGTGCTATATCATGCGGTGCATGAGTTCAATAAACCGTTGCTATCCGTCCCGGATAGCCTGGTGGTTAGGTGTTTGATTCACAATCGCTCATTCCGGGTTCGAGTCCCAGTGAGTGCTCGGTGGATATGTACTTCTGGAGATTCCCAACAAGGAGGAGACAACTGTAAAGTGCTTAACTAGTCATACAGCTTAATCATCATATTGCTATAGTTATCTTTACTTCTCTTCTTATTCTGCCCTACTAATAATAACTCATTCCCAGTTAGGTTGCTGCTGAGAAGTGGCAATCAGAAAAGCCACAATCCAACAACCGTGAATGTTTATTCCAAGTAGACTAGATTCAGGAGACCAAATTGAATAGACGAGATTAGACCGTAGACAGGTTAGCGATGAAAGCTGTGCTCATGAATGACATTCAGCTGACCAGATTCTACATAAGTTGCTATTCGACTCGGGCTTTCTATGCAAGGCGCTGCTAAATTGACCAGCATAGCCCGTTTATTCGCAATGAAAGAGTTCATGTCCTTTTAAGTACCTCTGACGGTCCATTCGACTTGTGTAGGTAGCTTCACCCGATCGCCCCGGTTAAAAGTAGTACCTTTGCGTGTATAATTTGCAGATTCTATCGTCGTTCACGGTTCTGTCAAGCGGACAATGCAACGCAATTTTTATCACGAGGATTCAAAAAAGTGAAAATCTAGCTACTGCTACTCTTTTAAGTAGTAACGTTAGGAATTCGAAGCCTAAGGGGTACACCCAATCCCAAAGATCACGCTGTGTGGTTTTCTACGGTAGGTTGAGTGTTCACTCTGCACGGCGAATCGTGTTACGCAAAAACTTAATCTCCAGCTAATAACACTCACATTGTTGTTTTTATTAATCTTTGTAGATTGTATAAACCGTTTCTTTAGCCATGGACTTTTAAAGAAGAGAAACGCTGCGCTGGTTGTAACTAGTTGTCTACTAGACCATCAAGCAGTCACTTTATCCACCTGCCATTGCTGTTTTGGTCGAGATCCGTTCTTCGTTTAACGGTTCGTCCTGCAGAGCTAATTCCGATACGGTATTGTAGGGGTTTACTAGGAATCGTCAGTAGTGTATATTTACTTTATCCTTGGCACACGAATTAAACTCCTTTCAGTCAATAACCTCGCACTTGTGCTCTGGCTTTGGGTGCTATCGAATCGGAATTGAAGTAGATAGAAGCGAAATAAAACATCCCACATGCTAACTCGGTGTTTTTAGGTTGAGATTGAACAGTCGGTTCCACAAAATAGAAAAAATAACCTTTAGCCGTCCATTCATCATACATTAGCGACACAATATTTCTGGTAGAGACACGGTCAGTTATAAGCTGCCGAGAAAGGGTTTTGATTGTTGAGGGAGAGATTTGAGTCCTGGCTCCATTGTTTTCAGTTCGCTAGACTAACCGTCAGAACACTGTCACCGTGCCCGAACAGTGATTCCGATCTGTGTTGCTGCACCATAAGTAAGTGACCGTGCATTTTCGTTTGGCTAAAGGTATTTCCTTTTTTTACAACACACTCATATTTTTCCGTCTACATTCCGTACAGCCACAGTAAATGCATATAGTATTGGTTACCAAGTCAGTTATAATGGGGAAGTCGAACTGTGTCGTTTAATCTTTAATTTAAGCTTCCAGTTCAGTGGATGTCGCAAAACCGAGTCTGACCGTACAGTTGACGCTCAACTCTACATGGCGTTATTTCGTTCTTTCTGGACAACAGTGGCATGAGGGTAGTTCGGTCGCTGTGCGTGTGTTGTGGTCGGATGCGTTTGAAAATGATCGCTTCAGATCTTCTGAGTCAGTTTCGGACGAAAATTCTCACGATCGAATAAAATCATTTGACCTCGTGTACGCATGTCAGAGTGCTTCAGATCATAATGTGAGTTTCGCAAGTTGCTGCACTACTTTGTAATAAATGAAGACTATTCAACTCTCGCTGTCACCCGTATGAAAACGCAAACGCTACAAGTACATTTTGAAAGCCCAGTCATGGCAGTCTTCTTTTAATAGATAATCTATGCTTATATTAGGTTGCAGTATAGGACGCAGAATCCATTGCCACAAAGGTCCTTCATACTATCATTGGGAACCCAAAAGCTAAAACCCTAAGATTTAGGCTAGTGAAACAGGCGAGGCCAGACGTGGCAATTAGCCGGGTGACGATGAAATTCACTACCACAAAAATAGACCGGTAGTGAGAGGATTCGAAACGTGATTTTCACAGACTGTTCTCACTGGTTGACCATCATCGGTCAGTCCTCCTGAAGAGGTGGTCAATCACAATGTTCATTTAGTCGCGGGATCCTGTTGCGTTGGAAAATTCCTCTTTAAATGTTATTGTTCACAGGAGCGTTTAGAGCTCAATGCATAATTGCGTAGGTTGATGCACGTCAAACCACGGACATTGCAGTCAGGTATCAGCCAAATGGTGCTGTTAACTCAAGTAGCTTGCTTCTTTGTTTGCTATTCTTCTATGAAGATATTTTAAACTTATAAACCACCGAGTTTATCATCGCTATTCGTTTGAAATTATGAGAAATAGACTACACTTCGGTATTAAAAATAGCTGTCAACTGTTAGCCCAATATATGCAGTCAGAAGATCCTTAGACAATGGACCAGTGGTGACATTGCACCTCACCAGTTATTCATTAACACTTGTATAAAAATGACTCAGGTCAACCGCGTTTCGCATGCCTACAGTCACGATCGCACAAATGTTGCACGCGTACTCATGATAATTGAGTGCAGTGGTGGATAAATAGACGCCGCATCGATGCAGCAGGTTGTTGAGTTTGGGAAAAGGTGCATGCTACCGACTCTCTTAGTATTGATGAATGAGTTAGCTTTGCGAGTAAAAAATGTATCTGTTTTGCCTAAAACAAAATGTAACGTTCCACTGACCCAGTTTTGCAGCAGTATTTTGCACGTAAAAGGGGTCGATTTTGAGAACAAAAAGAGCTTCATTTACGCCGTAGAAGAACAACAGTTATGGGTCGTTTGGATCAATTTCTTGTTTCCATTTTGCTCTCCGAAGACGAACGTCGCATCCACCTTTGGTCACGGTGTGTTTGGCAAAACGTGAACCAACCCCTGTATGTTGGTCCTTAATGTAGTTTGTTTTATAGATTTTGATAATCAACGGTGTTTTTTAGTTTTACTCCTTAAGTGAATGGAGGTAGACTAGCAAATGCGTCAAGGGCAACCACAAAATACGTTTCGTCGCTCGTAAAATCCGTTGTTTCCAACTCAAATGGCAAGTCGTTTCCTTTTCCATTAATCACGTTGCGTGTGATGGATAGACAATTCGTCCATCTACGTCGGTGTATCATAATCATTTATTTGAACGAAATTCGCCAAATCAGGAAGAAAACGTCATGAGATGCAAGCATTTAGTTTATTCTTGTCGATAGCGAACGAAAAGCATGGCAGTTTATGTTTGGCACGGTAAGAAACAAAAATACTAGGCTTGATGGGAAGTTCTTACAAAGCATTCATTGACCGGAAGAGAGATATGTTCGGCCAGTGCGAAGATGACCAAAACTTGTGTGAAACCTTTCAGTTGTGAGTGCTGCACTGTGATAAGCATCGCTTCACTGAGCGTCAGTAGCTTCGTTGTTGGTGTTATGACCCACGGGTTCTTCTCTACGACCCGAATGGGAACCTGCGCATTCGATCTCAGTTTGTGACTTTGATCGCTCCAGCCCGCTACGGAAAATCAGAGAAAGACAACTCAGCTCGCCAAAACGACTGTTTTCCTACAAAAATTACTATGCGTTATTTAAAGCAAAAATGGAACATTCCCGAACTCGGGCGTCCAGTTAGGTTCAAACCCTGTTATGCCGATTAGGTCAATAAAAATATTTTGCCGGATAGATTATTGATCCGTTGACTCAATTGGCGCCAGATGACCGCTAGCTCAGCAAAAGGGGTTACGTCTTGAGTGGTCCGATAACATGGATCATTGATTATTCAATCCGGCCTGGCATGCTCGAGCTGGGTAATAGCCTGCTTAGAAAACCTTTTTTCCTTCTTGCTCACTTCCTAACAATTGGGTTCTGCAGCATCACACTCAAAGATTGGGTCGGGTCCACATTTTGACTGGTCATCGTCATCATCGTACAGCGTTAAACAGTAGGGCAAACCCCACTGACCACTGCCTTTCTCAGCATGTCGCAAATTGAATTAGAAAGTATGAATATACAAGATGGACAGGTAGTGGACCTACACGGGTGGGAAAACGAAAAAATGCCCCAGTAGCCAACACACGAAATACAGTCTAACTGTACAAACAAACATTGATCAATCATTCTGATTCGATAGAAAGTGACAACACGATCGCTACTGTTCACGATTCGCAGCCAAATCCTTCAGTGTCTCCAGCCAACTGGCTGAGGGTTTTTTTGGATCCCAACCACGAAGACGCGAAGCACCTACTTTTCCTAAGTCCGCTGAATATTTTCTCATTCTCCGTTGCCACACCATCTGTTGACCTCCACGCGGTTTTTTCCACTCCCTAGGAGGAACGGATAATAGAACATGGTATGGTAGACGTGTATTTGATATACCTAACACGTGCCCCAACCAACGAAGTCTACTAAGATGGATACGCTGTGACGAAACGTTCTCCGAATTAATACCCAATACTCGCTTTCTGACCTCATCATTACTTACTCGGGTATTCCACCCGATTTTAGCGATACCGCGCAAACATCGGTGGTGGAAAACCTCAAGACGACGAATATCTTCAGCACGCAGGCTCCAAGTTTCGCAACCATACAACAAAACTGAACGAACTGTGGCACAGTAAACACGGCCTTTCAATTTCAGTGAAATATTAGGTCGCCGCCACAAGTGCTTCAGTCCACCGTACGTTGCTCGAGCCTTGGATCTACGCGTGCTCACCTCTGGTGAAATTAAGTGTTTTGCGATCGACAAAGTCGGAGATTCGACGTCTTTCTGTATGGTTACAACGGGTTGCGTCATGTTCTGACACGAGCTAAGCAGCGATCCGTTCTAGCGTCATATATGTCATCACAACTGCAAATGAACTGATGGGTGACGAGAGTCATTGGAACCGGCAAAGCAGTTTCAATGATTTTGGAAACCCAACCGCTTGATTGATTGAGTGGTCACCTTCGAACAGCAATTTATGGGGAACGTTAATGGTTACTTGCGTCCCGCGACACGTCTTCCTTCGGTTCCGATATATTGAATTAAGGGGCCCCAGTAATATATAAACGTTCCTCTGTTATATTCTTCGTTTCTGTTGCATCCGTCTATCAGAGCCCAACCAAATTGGATAGCAGCTTCCATCGCAGTACTTGTTCTGTTCGTTTTTTTCTTTTAGAAGCCTTATTTGTCAGTCTCACTGAAGCAAAATACAGCGACATTTTGGATGCCTCATTGCGTCCATCGTCCACGGACTAACAAAACTTCACCTTTTCGACTGCGCTTGGCTCGAGATCTTTTCTCGGACTTATTCAAAGCGTTTGGAGCAACAAAGTTAGGCCTCAGTAGATTTTATCCACGGCGATCACGGAAGGATCAAATGGGTTGGCCGGAAGAATCTGATATTGCTAGACAGTGAGTACGACAGCGTTAGTAGGCTTGTTCGTTAATTTTTTCAAACGCGTTTGTTCTTTACGTCTCGACAATATCGGTATCCATTTTAAAGTCCACGAATCGTAACACAAGCACTACTTTCCAGGTAGTCGTTCTGCCCCGATTATCCGCTTGGCAGGCGAAAGACGCTAAGGGGAGAGGTGCGGAAAACCTTTATTTGCGGCGACGAAGTGTTCACTATATTTCTGGAAGTACAGTCTTGAGTAAAAAAGTCCAATGAAGTCCATTTAGTCAGCCCTCCAACCAACTAGTGATCAACTAGTTGAAAATCTGCTTCACTCTTTGGTAAACTCCATATTCTAGCCGTCCGATTCTCTGCTCTGTTATCGCAGTGATATTTCACTTTGCGTAATGCAATATAATCCCGCCTTCCCTCCATTCTTCCTCTAAGTCTACGAGAAAGTAGACAATGCGTGATGATAAGCGGATGTTTGTTTTATTGCCATCTGACAATCATCGGACCGAATACAATATACGGGTTAAACCCGCAGTTGGGTTGATGCTGACTTGTCTAAGTGATAACATACCAAACACCGAATATCGCACCAACCTTGACAGGGTAAGTACTGTTGATTGCCCAATCCATAACATAAAAGAAGGGTAATAAAAGCCGGACCGGTTCACTTGATCATTTGGAGTGTGTCGGGCTTCCACGGTGGGGCCCACGAGGCCCATCTAACCGGTGATTATAGACAAGAAAATATAACTACGTGTCATGAAAATTGACGGTTTTGTATTTGTACGTCTTAATCACCGAATTGATACTTTTATTCATCGTTGTCTCTCCTTTTTCGTACTTGTTTGTTTTGATTTCCGAGTTAGCCTGCCGCCGAGAAGTAGCAAGAAGCGAGTTCACATAGGTCCAACAACCACTAACAGGGCTGGCGGACTACGTGAGCAGCTTTATTTGATCACTCTGAGATTAAATATAACACTGTTGAAGCAATTATCGGAAAGTCCCGGTGTCGTTCTTTTACGGGGACGGTACACCTTGTTTTTCTCAGCTGACATCAGCTAGCATGAGGATTTAACTACTGCTGCCGTTTTTAGTAGCCAAAATAGAAATTCAAACCTCATCCGGAAGAATTCTGCACATCACCTTATATTCCCACCATTCGTTCATTGTTATTCCTACTCCTTTCACTTGACTAAATTCGTTATTATTATTATTTCGAACTACGTTTCTGCTAACAACTTCTGGCTCATTTTTTTCTCACGTGACTGCTTCCAAAAACCCACAAATGGCGAAGGTCGTCTGATTCTCAGCTCACATCAAACAAGCATTGTGCGATACCTATTTATATTGGACGATACACCCCCAGTACGCTTGTTGTTGATGTGTATTGCGTCCAGGAATCTCATTCAGAATTCCATCTTTGTAGTTCATTGCCCCCCCCCCCTCCCCCCCTTGCGCAGTACCTTGTTAAATTCTAGCTTCAGTCTGTCTGAAGTTGTGGCATCTGACCCGGCAGAATTTGTAATAACCCACGTATCTGGGACTGCTGCTGCGCTGCTGAGCCTTTTCCATTGGTTTTCGGCAACACACAGTGGGACTTACGGGCTCGCCAACTGTAACCAACGATGTTGTGATATATACGCATTTACAGATTGCAACCCAAGTGCATTAAAAGAGCGCAACCAGGAGCTACACGGTCTTCTTCGAAAAGCGAGCCGAGATGATGTGGTTTTCGATGATGACATGTCAGCTAGGTTTTCGCTAGATGAGGTCCCTCCGAGAGAGGTTTTTGTCGTTCGGACAACGGCAAAAGCATTTTTCCCTGTTTTTTGGCAACCGTATACTCCACCAGTACGAACTTGAAATACGCAGTTATCGATTCCTCATGGTATATAAACCGGCTAAATCGCGATGAGTCAAGTTACTAGGTTTTCGTTCTAAACCACCTACACCGACGACCTGTCTAGATCCAGGTTCGTGTATATTGTCCGTATGTTTCATTGGGTTCTCAAAATGCTCTCTTCGGCACCCGGCTAGGATGGACTATCTCCATTAGCTAATGTAATCGCATTCCCTTATGTGTTACCCGGAAAGCTAGAGCTGACTCTAGGTGTTGGTAATCAAGTGTGATCAGTTCTCAAAAGTGCCTTGAATTGTTCACATGTGGCGAATTTTGGCTTGATATACCACGTTATTTTCTGAGTTCTTACAAACGCGTCCTAAATGCGCGCTCGTCAACTTCGGCTAGCAGATAAACGCCCCTTGTTCTAAGACGGGAGATCGCCAAATCTTATTGTGTGATGAGAATGGAACGCGCAACCGCCGCGAGAAACTGCCATTAGTTGCTGGGTAACGGGTTGGTGTGCCTACGATTAAAACAAGTCACCACGTATCATTTTTCGTCCGGAAACGAAGACAGCTATGCCTAGAAAATCAGCGAAATTATGAGCAACAGTTAAACACGTCTTCTGCGTGCTCGATGACACTTTATCTACTATTCAATCTCTTGGTGAAATACAGCCGCACTGAAAAATAGCTAATCGACCTGATTTATTGTCTCCTAGGGTTCGGTTCAGTTCAGTTCACTTCTTTGAATTATCAACCTCGCACTTCTGTGCTCTAATTTTGGTTGTTACCTCGCACTACCGTCGAACTGAAGAGAAGATGGATAAGAGCGTAATGTGAAGGAGCCAAAAAGAAAGTAATAAGCGAAACTCACGAAGACAAAGAAAACGCTCATATGCAACTACGCCACTGGTCACAATACCTGACCATATTACTTAAGTCTTAAGGCATGTCTTGTGGACCCTAGTCCGAAAACCTGGTATGTCCTACTCGACCAAGTCCATTGGTCAAGGTTTGCATTCCTTCTTGTTACGTCACGGGCCGACAATCTCGACCTACCTTCCACCCACTAGCTGCCTCGAAGAACGGCGTAAGACGAGGAAGTCTACCGGTGGCATGCATAACACGTCCCAGCCACCTTAATCTGCTTAGATTCAGTAGCTGATCCAGAGATTGACCTCTCGTTCCCAACACTATACGTCTAACAGCATTGCCAAACGGTGTTCCGATCATTTTCGAACACTTGTACGAAGAAGTAGGTGCTCAAACGCCGACGGTCTTCGCATATATTCTTTCCTTAACGATCGTGTTTCCGAACCGCATAAAAAGACGGATCGAACCGTTGCAGTTCACGCCCGACCCTTGACAGATAATCGGATGTCACACCGACGCCACAAATTACGGAGGTTAGGAAAAGCCAAACGCGCCTTGTCTATGCGAGGACACCTCATCCGATATCCGACCACTGCCGAGTTAACAGAGCTCATCTACTTCAGCCTGGGCTTCCCCTGCCAAGAGAAGATTTGGTGTAGAGCTAACCCAGATTGAGGAACGTAGATTTTGAGCCTGGGGAAACCATGCCTGTGTTCCAAAATCTTTCGAAGGGTAAAGGTGTGTAGTTGACAAAACTTCTAGCTGGTTTGAAACCGGCTTGATTCTCACGCGTACAACTTTCACGGGCGTCGGATAACCAGTGAAGAATTAACCCGGCGAGCAGTTTAGATGCGATACTAACCGAACTAATTCTTCTGCGGCTTTCACTCCGTTAATTATGCCGTACAGAATGCTTGCAACTTACCCGGGTCTCCACTTAGGAACGCTACATCTTCCGTGTTCTCGAAATCTGACTTTTCTCCACTTAGAAGAAGTTCAAAATATTGTTTTCACGTAACGATAATGTGATATCTTGGGTTGTGTCAATAAGTCCATCAGACTCAGAGTGGTTAGAAAAGGAGAGAATATACGGACTGCCACTACGCCCATTGGACAATTGCAGATTTTTTGGATCAGTATAATCCGATGTTATTCTTGTCATTTGATATCCACGAGCAACACAGTAAATTTGGAATTGTCTAATGATTGGAGTATCGAAATGTGCTTTGCAAGCAGCTCTCAAGAGTAACGTGCTACTGAGGGACTGGTTCCAGTCACTCATTGTAATTGTCAGTTAGAAATGGTAGGGTGTGCGGTGCCTCGGTGCGAAGTGTTTTGTTATAAGACTACGACGCCTGATCGGTCCGCACCGATAACGCTCTGGGGCTTTTCCTTCTTCACGACTGTTGTTTTCATTTGGCGACAACACCGAATGGGCAACAGTGATGTGCTTCGGGTGTAGATAGGCTTTCGTGGTCGAGGTACTCATAATTCACTGTTTCCGCATATTCCTTACATTTTCTGGAAATCGATGGAAGAAGCATCGCGGCGGTTGTGCTATGAATCGACCTGAGAGTATGGTAATGCTGTTACCAGCGCTGTCTTCAGTTGACTTTTCCTTACTTTCTGCTCCGGTCTAAGGTACAGAGATTGTTGTTGATCAGAGACCTCAAGGTCCATCAAAATTTGATAAAAATTTGCCAATGTTTTATTATCACAGAGTAAGAGATTCAGTGCCGTGGATAGACTGACTACTTTTTCTTTGTCTCGTGTTGAAAAAATAATTCATTATTGAATTAGTCCACTAAAAGTAGTACTTTTGCGAGCTGACGCTGTTCTTTGGCAAACTGTTCTTACGACTCGTAATTTGTTACTTTACACGATTTCCAGTCAAATTCATGTGCACTCAATCCGGTTGTCAGCCGGTTCTGGAGGGCCCCAAGGTGGTGGTTTAATTGACGAGTTGCGCCTTGGCGTTTCTCACAAGGATTTGTCCGGTGATCAGAGAATGGAGGGAAACATTCGAACAGAGTTACTGTTTCACGAATATCGATTCCTTGCAGCCAGTTCTTGGTTCCAACGCAATCAAAGATCAGATGGCACCTGGGCCATACCAGTTGTACGAAATTTTCGGGGACGAGTTCCAATTAAACCGGGTTGGCCTTCAGCCATGGGACAAGGTCAGTTTCTGTTTCCACAGTCTCTTCAGAAGTAGCGATTTGAAACTTAATCACCCATCCTTATAGAGACATATTTCACACGTGCCTGATTTCAGGCTGTGTGCAAACAATATAGTACAGTCAGGGAGGAATAAGTATGTGGAGTCCGAGTGGAAAAAACAAGGGGAAAAGCAATGTTCTTTTTCTACTGTTTTGTTGTGTGCACATTTTGCGTTTGTTATTGTTCATTTTTAATGATTGCAACAAAAACAGATATACTCCAACCAATGACTTCGGTTTCGAGCCATGTCCATTAGTGAGACAAACCAGCGTTCCTCGTCACCTCTCTCGTTCTGCCTGGCAACCGAGAGGGCCCTACACGGGAGAGACATTCTGCCAGTTTCTTCATTCCTCTGCGTCGTTCAACGCTTGTCCCCCATGCTCCTTATTCCAGTCAGGCCCAGGATACGCAAGCAATGTGCGAAGCGGCAGGCATCATTGATACATGTCCTAACCAGCGGAGACGATGCTGCAGTAGGGCTTTTTCTAGGGAGGCGTCGATTATACTAAACACTCACCTGTGCACTTGATCATTGCTGACGCGTTGTTCCCACCAAACACGGGCAGTGCTACGTAAGCAGTGGATATCAAACACAGCAAGGCGACGGATATCTTGAACTTGGTGAGGCCATGTTTCACAACCATTGAGCAGTACGGGGCGCACGGCGGTATTTTACACACGGCCTTTCAAGGAAAGACTGATGTCATGCCGGCGCCAGAGATGCCTTAAGTTCGAAAAAACCAGTTTGGCCTTTAAAATACGCTTTTATATTTCCTCTCCCACGCCGCCATTTCCAGTAATACAGTCGCCCAGGTAAACAAAACTTTCGACAGTCCCCACTTGTAGACAGCAAATCACTTGTTCGCGATCTACGTTGGTTTGTCGCCCGAACAGACGCACCCGGGGTCGATATAATGTCAGAAAACAGTCAACTTTCTCGGTAAATAATTTGTGTTAGTAGGCCTGTAATGGTAAAATAGTAACATCAGTGATGTGTGGCGCAATAAACAAGAAAAAACTGGTAACAGAAGCAAAACCTACATTCAAGGTGAATTACCAACGGTCTCAAGTAGAAAACACCGCACCCTGCTGGGCCAAGCGTAAAAATGGTCAGATTCAAGGTGGCCAACCAGTCAGAGCAAAGATCAGAAGAATTGACTGATAAAATAAGGGGAACGCGTGTTCCAGTCATAGAGTCTGACTACTGGAATAGTCGGTAGCAGAACATGGAAAATGAAATAACACGAACAGAGCGTTACACCAGTCCTTAGTTGCCCAAGTAGAGCGCGGGTCCATGCTCTCATCAATGCTGGAGTAGCACCTTAAACTTTGACGATGCGAAGTACATTCTGTATCGAGCCATTTCACTTATCGAGTCTTATTTAAGTTTTTTTTTCGTTCTACTTCCTACTTTCTATGAGAATTTTAAGCGCGTTGGACCATAGCGTGACGTTTTGGAATTCTCTTGTGTTGTCCATTGCTTCGGTTACAAATCTCAGGCAGCTTGGCAAGCCTTCTTTTTGTCAAAAAGCCTATTTCAATGACGTTATTTGCTCTTTTGATAAAAGACTCAGCAAGTGCTTTTTGTCTGCCGAGTTAATATCGTTCCACAGCTAAATAATTCTGAACAACAGATGCTAACACTAGTCTTCATTGGGGTTGTCGAGATCATTTTTCTGTCATATTGTCCTTATGCTTCACCCCGTTCCACGCAGGTCACGGGTTATCGCTTTTAGTCCGAGCGTATAATTACACGGGAGACTATGGCTACTTCAACTCAGCTCAAAGTGCTTTGCTGGTGTACAGTCTATCAGTTTCCCAACGTGGAGTTCGTTCACTATTCCTCAATCAACCATCCCTACCCTGGTACGAGGAATATCCTACAGATCCCGGAAATTTTGTACTAAATGGATTTGTGTACGCCTTATTTGGGCTGTACGACTTGGCGCAAGTAGGTGCTTATTTTTCTAACTCAACATTAAGTGTGCCGACACATTCTTGAAAAGGAATCAGATTGTTCGCATACCGAAATAACGTTCCCTAGTCTGTTCGCCATCCTAAACATAACTCCAAGTTGGCAATGTTCTTTGTGTACACGGAAGGTAGCTCGAAATTGGTGATGTGATTGTATAATAAACGCATCCAAACTGGGGCCTAAACCCTGCACATATGACGGTGATTCACATACGCTAACCGTTAGCTTACTCGGTTGGGTCTCGTACTTTAGACCTTGGACTCTTATAGAGGTTCTCTGTGGAAGCAATAGAGGCGAGCCGAACCCTTGTGGTGATCGGCGTATGACCCACCGTCCATTGATTCATTACTTGTCTCCGTGATACCCCAATCCTTTGCCAAGTAGCACTCGATTGTGCGAATGATAGAAATACACCTTTGAATAGCAAAACCCAGTGAGGTCCCTGTAGTCAACCTTGTAATTCAATTAGTGATCAGCTAATTTAAAAAGCTGTTCCGGTTTCATTGACAAACTCTGTATACCACCCGTTTGATTCTCGTATCATAGAATATGCCCATCGATTCATAAAAAAGCTTTTTCACAATAATCGGAGCATCCTTCCCTAAGAGCGTCTAACTAATCTTCCCCACGGGTTACTGTGGCTCCGAAGAAAACAGTAGTTCAAGAGTTGGACATAAATCAAACGCACTTCTTAACCCTACTTGTTTGCTTCACTTGGCCGTTTTCAACGTTCGCATACCATGGCTTTACTTTTGGCATGTCAGATGATCCGGTTTCTAGTCCTCGTGATCAGGCTGGCATTGGAATTGATTTGAGTATGAGAGCTGAGCGTGAACCGTAGACTGGATTCCAGTCAGAAGTCGTTTGTGTGCAGTTCAGTTGGACAGTTCTTCCGGCGGCTCACTGATTCACTCTAAGGGACGTTGTCTGAACCATTGGGCGAAGAACTTTAAGGAACATTTCAGATGAACCACTTCTACAGTGGATCTTCCGAATGTACCCACAAGAGAAACGATGCAGGCAGATATCACTCCTCCATCAGAAATGAAGATTTTCCGGGAGCCAGGTACAAAGCCGCTAAATCGGATAGTTTGTCTAAATCCTTTTCAACGATGAAGGCGAAGCTTTTGTTTTGGAGTTACCAAAGCTCCGAGTAATCTGGGATAGTGAGCGGATTCCCAGGGTGGTGTAAATTGCTGATTGTGCAGATTTACAAGAAAGATGGAAGATCCTTTTGTGAAAACCACAAAGGAATTAGCTTGGCAAGTATAGCATCCAAACTGCTCGCCGGACTAATTCTCCACCAGTTATCCGGCGCTCGTGAAAGTTGTACGCGTGAGAAACAAGCCGGTCTCAGACCCAATCGGGGTTGAATCGACCGGATCTTTACAGTTCGGCAAATCCTAGAGTACAGATACAATATGCTTTTCTCTGCTTGAAAGCGCCATTCGACTCAGTAGACTGCTCAGTTCCGTGGCGCTGCCTCTCACTGAAGAGTGTGCCAGAGAGACTGATTTCTCTTTTCTGATGACTGTACGCTAATAGCTGAAGCTGAATTCGTGTTTACGGCGACCTTCCACCTCAATTTACCACGGAAAGTGGTGTCCGTCAGGGTCGCCCTCTTTCGCCGTTTCTCTCCAATTTTGTAATTAAATTGATTCTTGGTGGTAGCCCTATCTTCATGTGAGAATAGTGGCATCGATCTTTACTCAGGCAGTAAACTGTCTGACTTGGAATACGCGGACGGTATCGTTCTTCTGAGTGAAGATCCAGGTAAGTCGCGAGCCCTCATAGATAGCCTAAACAACAACGTAGCAATGTTTAGGACACGTTTTGCACCTTCGAAGTGTAAAATGGTGCTGCAGGACTCGGTTGGCTCAACACTTAACCTTGTCTTGGCAGGAGAAGCTCTAGCTGAAGTAGATAAGTTTTGTTACCTGGGCAGTGACATCTCACCGGGTGGGCTGATATCGGATGAAGTGTCATCGCGTATACAGAGAGCGCGTTTGGCCGTTGCCCGAACTGCAACGGTTCGATCCGTCTTTTTATGCGGTTCGGAAACACGATCGTTAAGGAAAGAATATATGCGAAGACCGTCGGCGTTTGAGCACCTACTTCTTCGTACAAGTGTTCGAAAATGATCGGAACACCGTTTGGCAATGCTGTTAGACGTATAGTGTTGGGAACGAGAGGTCAATCTCTGGATCAGCTACTGAATCTAAGCAGATTAAGGTGGCTGGGACGTGTTATGCATGCCACCGGTAGACTTCCTCGTCTTACGCCGTTCTTCGAGGCAGCTAGTGGGTGGAAGGTAGGTCGAGATTGTCGGTCCGTGTCGTGGCAAAAAGGTATGAGCCTTGACCGGTGGACTCGGTCAAGTAGGACGTGTTAGACTTTCAGGTTGGGGTCCACGTGACCCGCCTACCAAATGGTTGGGAACAATAAATGATATGGTAAGGTGTTGCGGCCGGTGGCATAGTTGCCTTCGTGATCTCCACCCATTACTTTGATTTTTGGACCAACAACCTATGTACTCGTTGTGTTTTACCGACAAACTGCGGTGGTTCGCAGGCAGAAAAGACTTCTCACTAGAGTTAGTGGTACAGTTCAAAACAGTAGATAGGACGAGGTGGTCAGTCCATGGCATGACAAAAATTATGAAAACCTTGACCAGTGGACTTGGTCGAGTAGGAATTTCGGACCAGGGTCCACAAGATATGTCTGCCAGGTGGTTGGAGAACTTAAGTAATATGGTTAGGTGTTGGGACCAGTGGCTTGGTTGCATATGGGTGTTTTCTTTGTCTTCGTGATTTCCGCTCATTACTTTGATTTTGGCTTCTTCACATTAAACTCATTCATTCTCATCTCGATTCGACGGTGGTATGAGGTAGCAACCAAAACCAGAGCACAGAAGCGCGATAGTAGCGGTTGAATGAACTGATGTGAACCAAATCATAGTGATATTTCACTGTAGGCAACAGTATTTTGCCATTCTCCGTTCATTTGTCCTTCAAGTCAGTCCACCCTACCAGAGTTCACGTCGCTTCTAACAATTCCTAGTACATTTTTTTTGGTTTCCCTCACGCGACAGCTTCCTAGGGCCGACAAGGTGGCGGAGGTTATCTGGTTCTCTTCCTTGATTTCGATACAAACTCACATCAATCAGATTCACTGTGCCGACATTAGTGGATGCGAACATAATGCATTCTGTTCTTTGCAGCTTTGCAGGTTATTGGTATTGCCATAACTTGCGTGTTGTCGAGAGACCAGTTTCAATAAACCTAATAAGTCAACTGGAAGAGCGTGTCCTCCTCGATACACTTGTTCAGTGCAACTAGAAACACTGGCGCCTGACTTGGGTCTAAATATAGAAACACAGCTTGACCTGCATACTTTAAATTACGGGTTGTGGACCGAGATAGATTTCGTTTTGCTCGCACGACAGTAGTGCTGGTCAAGTAGTTACGGTCGTGGATTTCGGACATAACGACCCGGATTCGGTTCTTGCCACCGCCGGTCGCTTTTCCATTAGGCAGCCCTTTAATGGCTGCGTTTCCGTCCATGAATTGTTGTGTATTGTTACATAATATACAAAGAAGGAAGTAAAAATATACTATGCTGTAATTTACTTCAATTACGTAGTCCGAAGGAAGTGATGAGGCGCTCACAATGAACAGTTCCTGTGGTGAACTCACGTAGAAGATCGCCATGAGCTTGGCTCCAGTTGTTCACATGCAAAGGTTGAACAAAATTCTGGCACATCATTCAGTGAAACAGCATCAGAAAACTGCAGTTCACGGCGTCGAAGGCCGTACTCGAGCCAAGGAAGACTCTGCGGCTCGTACGCTAAAATCTATCAGAGGGCAGTGCTGTAGTTCATACATCCCCGACCGAGTTGGAAACAAGTCCGATGCTAGTGTTGCATGACTGGCGGAGACCAATGCGGGCAGGCAGTTTGGGGTGCCAGACTTGCCAAGCCTTTTCCTGCGGTTTTTACTGCAATAAAAAGCCCGGTTATTTTCCGTCTAAATCGGTCAAATAATAGATTCACACCAATCCTGTTTAGTTTCCCGTATCACCTAGGGTAATTTTCCAAACTCTGATATTGCTGCTTCCTGCTCATTGGAAATGCACAAAGATAATCCATCTATGAAAAGCAGCGAATTTCTTTTTAAATGACCTTTCTCGTGGTTAACCTTTGTTTCGGACGGACGAGCGGTGTCCTCATGCACCGTTCAAATTGCAGGTGTTATCTAGGTTTAACTGTAAAGGCGGGCCAACCGAGTTATTCCCTAAACAGCGTGAATCGGTAGGCCGTCATATCTCTCGATTGTCTCACCAACGTGTGATTTACGTGAACCTCCACTTTTAGGTAAACGCAACTTCCTCTCTACATTTCGTCATTCACGGCTACTCGCAGTGATTTCCCAGGAAATTCGCGCACCCAATATGATGTGGCACATAGAGAGATGAATCTACGGGAATCTAACAGCAGCTGATGTTAAAAATATCCATCGTTTACGAGGTTTGATGAAACTGGACTCGTGTTGTTAGCAGCAGCTTACAATGCCTTCTTGATCTGTTTAAAAATTCCCTTGAATTTCTGGCATTCGATTGCATGCGTAAAGGCGCAAAATTCTACCCTGAAAGTTCATCATTTAGAAGTAGCTGTGCCGGGTGGGCGGCTGTAGCGTTGGCGCGAACACAGACAAGACTAAAAGACAACGGATAATTCATTTGTACCTTTCACATCGAAGAGTATACATATGAGTTGATTTTCCATTATATATGAGAACCTGGCTCCCCGTGCCAGCAACAACTCCCACGAGTAAGAAGGAATTAATTGTTTACGAAGAGAAATTGTATTTATCCTGCAATGTTCGTACTAGTATAAATCAAGAAGTATTAGGTAAATTAGGGGCACGTAGTCGGATGTTAATAGTTATCCTTCACTGTGGCCTTCCGGTAGGATTGGTGTTCTCTATACGGTTCAAGATTCAGTACTAGTCAGCTATTATACGAATTCATCCCGGGTGAGAAATTCAGTGCAATGTCTTACTGTCGTGACAGGTTGAATCCCGGACGAAGTCTCTCCCGAAATCCAACGCGGCTGACCTCTTAGACTCCGGTTTGACTACTTTGTCTTCGTTACTGCCGCTGTTCGATTCTGGTGGAGGAAGCTTCTACGATTTGCGTCACGTCATGCAGCCTTCTGGAGGACAAACTGTTGCGTCTCATACGAGCCGAACATCTGACTCTGGACCTATTTTACGCTTGGACTTGGGCCCCAATAGAGCTCGTTGGGACTATCATGCTGTTCATATTCGGCAGTTGCGTATTCTTTCTGTGATTGATAACTACTCCATCAGAGCTGAACAATGGTTGATCACGGCCAATCGCTGGACATCCTATATGACTGGTTTCCGATCTCCGCACAACTAATCTTTAATTTCCACCATGACAAAAACCTTTTATAGCAATTTTTGAATGGCATTTCCCCCAAGGTAGTCTGCATTTTTAAGGCCCTTTTTATTCTGAAAAATAATTATCTTCACCTCTTTGGAATTTGCCTTCGGCCATACCCCTTTCAGATGATTAAAATAATAACACGCAGTTTAGCTTTTCTCCTCTTATCGCATAATTTACACGTTCCTTCAGAACCCCGAGCAGGATCATAAATATCGTTCAGTGGCTCCAATAGTAGTTTGTATTTAATTCTAAGATTGCAAGTAAATAGAGTACATGCGGTAAGAGCAATGAGTGAGGTGTGAACATGAAATCCAGGACTGGAGATGCTTCATGTCACACGACACGTCTGTACATCAGCAGTTGGCACCAAAGGGGTTTGAATTAAATGAAGGAAAATAAGTCAAACGAAACAAATGCAAAAATAAAATTCACGTTCATCGTACGGAACAATTTTGCGTCAAGTTCCTCGCGACGTTCCCACGTTGGTACATTTTTGTTTCCTGTACATCCGATTCTTCTTCGTTACCGTCGTTTTGTCGGATAAAATAGCCGTACTATGGTTATGAGCAGTCCGGGCTTTCAGGTCGAGACTGCCGCAGTTTGTGACGCCAAGAAGTGTGGTGATGTAGATAGTTAGCCTAAAATAAACAAAGAGTAGGTTGAACAGTGTTATTGCTATTCACCAGTTTGTGTACGTCTCACAACTGACAGCGAATAGTGTGTGGACTGATGAAACCTTGCTTGGCTGTCTGTCGTTTGGACTCCACCACTGACGCACAAACCTCAGATTATCCGATCAAAGTGGCACTGGGAAGCACCAGACTCGAATTTAGCGCTTGTTAAAGAGAATCAGTGATGCGTGTCCTCCGCCACACCCAGAGTTTGAACCTAAGCCCTTTCACTTGGCGTGTGTTACCACTGCGCCACCCCGCTGCCTCTTGGGTGGTCGTTCTCTATGACAGTTTAGCGGATTTGCGATGTTTCACAACATTAACTCATGGAAAATACGCTCTTACGGTATTATGCGCCCGATTTCTAATACACGTTGCGGAAGTGGTTCCATCGAAATCCCTTAGTTTACATACTACTTGCTATCAACATGAGCGCTTGCACATGCACCCTCGTTGTTCATTGGGTTAGCAGTGACCCAAACACGAATAACTATAAGAAATCACAGTTGTGATTCATTTGTGGGCTCTTCAATGAAGAGTATCCATTCACACTCCAGACGATTCAAATTAGACCCAAGTGAATATATATATATATATATATATATATATATATATATATATATATATATATATATATATCCACACGTGCCTGATTTCAGTCAGTGTGTCAAACAAATCATGGTACAATCAGGGAATAGTGAATATCTGGATTCAGAGTGAGGAAGGGGAAAGTGTTACCGAAAAATGTTGTATAGTACTACATCCGCCATCTGGATGCGATAGAAAACGACCTCAAATCAGATAACGCTGATCCCACCTCCTCGTGATTTGAAGATCCCATTCTACATTGCCTTGGTTGGTAGAACGATCACAAGTGGCTGTTGTATGTGTCCGCCCAGGAAGATTTTCCTCAGGTTATCTTTCGTCCAAAGAAGAAGTCGGTTTTTAGGACTTGTTTTGATACTCTCATGAGGGTGAAAAGTCGTGGATTGTTCATCAAATCGTACTAGCGATGAGGTTAAGAATGTCTCAAGCACTTTCAATGAATAGCGCAATTCACGTACGTCATCGGAGAACGTGCTTTCGATGGAAAGTGTTGGTGACTTATATTCACGACGCAAAGCTCTAAACATTAACCACATGGGCGGCTTATGGTGGTTTCAAGTTCGTCCCGTAAATTCACGGGCTCTGATTGTTGGTCTGGTGCGAAATATATGTAGGATAATTATCCGTTTCACAAAAGATAGAGATTCATCATCAAAATCCTTTAAACCCATTTAGTTATAAATTCAATATCACTGATCGCGCAGAGGACGTTTAACTTTGAATAAATATACCTAAACATGGAAACCGCACAGATCGTCAAAAATTACTGAGGTAATTTCTCCAAACACTGATTTACTACAGTTAAATTGTATAGTGAGTTTTAGAAATATAGCACTATGAACTCACAGCGTTTTCCGTTGTAATTCTTATTTTCACAAGCATCCGGATGAGAACAAATTTTTAGCTCACTTAGGTCGATTGTTCAAAACCATATCGTAATGTTACTAACATGACAGGGACACAAAGCACTGCTTAGTAAACTGAATCATGACCGATCTCGGTGACGCCAAATGCTCCGACTTTGTACTTCTTACACGCTGCCGCGTGCCTCCAATACATACGTTTAATTCTGTCCCAGCGTACTGAGTTCTTTTCATTTGCCTTCGATCGAGCGTCGTTGCTATCAAATTACAAACCGAGAGTACTAAGAAAATGGTTGAGCAGTTCGGAATGCAAACGCTGAAAAATGAATCTAAAGTACTGAAATATCCGTTCATCTCGCTCACCTTGGCTATTTGCAACTGACGTTTCGCTTTATTTAACTCATAAGTAAGTTGTTTGTTCTGGACCGAAACATTGTGCACGTCGTATAACGTTGGTATCACAAACCGCCGTTGGATATGAGATAAATGTTGTCGCAAAATGTGTTCTTCTTGTATGCTCTGAAAAGCATTGGAACATTGTGTTTGACACCACATGCATATAGCATCACAGTTACCCGACACTCTTAATATTTTAAAGCCCATTTTCATCCACCATTCTTTTTTATGATGAATTCAATTTACAGAAGGACGAGAATACCAAAAAAACGTTTCGTTGTATTTTCCCGTATTCAGCTCAGTTTGAGCAAGCATAACCTATGCATTGGGTACGGCGGTCCCCATTGTTATCTTTCGATAAAAAACTCACTAGAGAATCAAACCAATCGAGTATGAAAAAGAATATATTTATAAAAAACAGTGACAAGTCTGCAAATAAAATGTGTTTACGAAAATGCCACTGAACGTGGAACCTAGTGATATCTTTCAATGCATTTAACCACTAAGTGGGAGATCCCTGGGGCCTCATCCAGCGATTTTTCCAGTCGCACACAGTCTACTTATTGAGGTAACAGATAATCCTCTCTTCAAGTTAACAGATGTTTTCCAGAGCGCTCTTCTATCCCCAGTTTTCTTCCCTTCATAATATTACACTCCCCGTTTAACTTATCTCACTGACTCAAACACTCCAATCATTTTGTTCTCTATAACGGAAACCGAAATTTGAATTCACTTCAGAGCAGTCTGAGTGAACTTGGTTACTGGCTCACATCTCATTCACCTTCTCTCAAGTTCATCACGACGAGACTGCACCTTGACGCGGTGTGATGGCCTGCGCGCCTCTATGACCCAAAGAGCTATTCTGCATGGCTTCGCCAATCCGGAGATGCAATCTTGCCTGGAATGTCAATGGGTACAGGCCAGGCAAAGTCCAGTCTCCTGGTCCTCCAGGTTGGGGGTCGATTTGAATTAGAAACTCAAACGGTAAAACCAGTGGAAGAATTGATCCAAGCAAATGGGCTGCCACTCAGCCACCCCGGTGCCTTGCGGATAGGTTCTCGTTAGAACTAAAGGCTTTGGCTGAGAACCCCAATCGTTCTCCTGCCTTGTGGCTGGACACCCTAGCAGTACCCGTCAAACATCTCCCACGAAGTAACCGAATGCAAAAAATTCCATACTGCATCGGTCGTCGCGCAGGATAATCAGGACCGCGCTGCCCATTGCATCGAGCGAGGTGGGTAGTGATAAGTGGGCTACTGCTCAGAGTTTCTTCTCATTTTTGATCAACCTTAGTCTTCTGGCCCCAACCACCTCTCTTTGTCTCCTGTATCCACCCATAATGCTTCCACTGATAACACGGCCGAACACTCTCAGCGGTTCATTGTCAAATAGTGTTGTAAAAATCCACAATCGCATAACTCACATTTTCTTAAGCCGAGTTAGCCTCAGAAAGATGAGTTCTACGATGAACTCGCCACCCTCGTTCGCAGCAGCAAAGGTTCTGAAATTGTAGTGCTAGCTGGTGACTTCAGTGCACAAGTTGGCAAATTTGGTGCGTCAGAAACTTGTTTAAGTGGCCGTTGAGCGTACAGATAACGGGGATAGGCTTCTCCAGTTTTGTGCAGAAAATTAATTGTACTTGTCTAGCGTCAGTTTCCGATACAACTCGCGTCGCACACCGACATGGCGCTCTGACTCTACAGGTACTCTAAGCCAGATTGATCATATAGAAGTAAGCTACTGGTGGCGCAGTTCTTTTCAGAACTGCAGATCTTACTGGTCCACGTACATAGAGTCGGACCATACATTAGTTTTAATGCAATTATCTCTCCAGCTCCATGGTCATCGTCACAAACCGCAAACCCGGTTAGCTGATCCAGAAGTACGCATCCGTTATGAGCAGAGGTTAGCACATGAGTTAGGATCTAAGACGAATAGTAATGTAGATGCGCATTGGGCCCACATCAAACAGGCGATGCACGTGGCAGTAGGTTTTGCCTGTGGTCACAGATCCGATGTCCATCAGAGACAACGGATTTTGCAAGAGTCGTTGAGTATAATGGAGCAAACGTGTCAGCTCCTGAACTGTAGGGAGATGAATAAGATACGAAGACATCTACAGAAGCAAGTTACAAAAAGCCTTAAGAATGATCGCGAAAATTGGTGAGTCGAGGTAACTGAAGAAATGGAAATAGCAGCTGCTTCAGGTAACAGTCAAAGACTGTTCAGACTTATTCGTGACACCGGTGGATGGCGTACCCATGTCAGTGAAACGATTTACGATAGGGATAAAGAACCCATCCACGGCAAACAGCAAAGGTCCCACCGTTGGGCCGAATACTTCAAGGAGCAGTTTAGCTGACCGCGCGCTAATGTAGTTACTCCTGTGTCAACAACTGCGAATCCTAGGGTGGTATCATCTGAGCCCTCATCAGAAGTGGAAGTAGAGTCGAGCATTCTATTACTGAAGCGTGGAAAAGCGGCCCGTCTCGACGAACTTACCCCAAGTTCTTTTCAAACTGGGTGGAGTAGCTTTAATAAAATCATTTACCGCTTTGCACTGTGATATTTGGGACGAGCAGTGTATTCCGTTAATATGGAACTAGTCACTGATTGTGTCCACCTTCAAGAGGGGAATACGCAATGACTGTAGTAATCATCATGGTGTTGGCCTAATTTCGATAGTCACTAAGGTATTAACCTGGATTTTGCTATGCCGTCTGATACCGGCTCGCGAGAGGAGCACCCGCGAAGAACAGGCTGGATTCCGCCCAGGTCGAGGATGCATCGACCAGATTTTACTCTTCGCCAATTACTTGAAACGCGTCACATGCACCGCCGTCCGACACTAATGGCTTCCTTAAACTTGAAAGGCGACTTCAATTCAGCTGATCGTACAGCACTTTTCAGTGAAATGGTATGCCCAAGAAGTTTGTGAACCTACTGAGATCATTGAATCCTTATACTACTGGCCGCGTAAGAGTTTACGGTGAACTATCTGGTCGTTTCGAACCGACCGGTCGATGCATCCTCGACCTGGGCGGAATCCAGCCTGTTCTTCGCGCGGATGTCTCATGTCTCCATTCCTGTTCAACTTCATCATGAACGAAATAATGGAGAGTGCGTTGCAAAATTTTCAAGATGTAGGCGTCAAACTGGGAAACAGTGGAAAGCTATGTGACCTAGATTACGCGGACGAGGTTGTCTACTTGGTCGAATGCACGGAACATGCTCAACGCGCACTAGATAGACTTGGGAGAGCTGTGGCTCCATTCGGCATGCGCTATGCACCTTCATAGTTTAAAGTGATGTTGCGAGACTAGACATCAACGATTCCTAGCTTGATGCTCGATAAGGAGGTGCTGGCAGTTGTCGACCGGTTCACCTACCTTGTAAGAAGCGTGACGACGGATGGAAGCGCGGTAGTAGAGGTGAGTAAGCGTAGATCCAAGGCTCAATCAACGTACGCTGGACTGGAGCACTTGTGGCGCCGACCTGATATTTCGCTAAAGTTGAAAGGTTGTGTGTGCTGTGCCACAGTTCGTTCAGTTTTGTTGTATGGTTGCGAAACTTGGAGCCTGCGTGCTGAAGATATTCGTCGTCTTGAGGTTTTCCACCGCCGATGTTTGCGCGGTATCGCTAAAATCGGGTGGAATACCCGAGTAAGTAATGATGAGGTCAGAAAGCGAGTATTGGGTATTAATTCGGAGAACGTTTCGTCACAGCGTATCCATCTTAGTAGACTTCGTTGGTTGGGGCACGTGTTAGGTATATCAAATACACGTCTACCATACCATGTTCTATTATCCGTTCCTCCTAGGGAGTGGAAAAAACCGCGTGGAAGTCAACAGATGGTGTGGCAACGGAGAATGAGAAAATATTCAGCGGACTTAGGAAAAGTAGGTGCTTCGCGTCTTCGTGGTTGGGATCCAAAAAAACCCTTAGCCAGTTGGCTGGAGACACTGAAGGATTTGGCTGCGAATCGTGAACAGCAGCGATCGTGTTGTCACTTTCTATCGAATCAGAATGATTGATCAATGTTTGTTTGTACAGTTAGACTGTATTTCGTGTGTTGGCTACTGGGGCATTTTTTCGTTTTCCCACCCGTGTAGGTCCACTACCTGTCCATCTTGTATATTCATACTTTCTAATTCAATTTGCGACATGCTGAGAAAGGCAGTGGTCAGTGGGGCTTGCCCTACTGTTTAACGCTGTACGATATGATGAAGAATGTCGTCTAGTGTGTTTTGATGTGATCTTTAATATGGGATGCGCTATCAAACTACTCTCAATACCACCCCAAACCATTCTATCGGCGGCCAACATCTTGAAGCTTCTTCCGGCCATCACCTAGGAGTTATTCCGACTCCGCCTTGGTTTGACTAGCCATGTTCACTTAAATCTGAAGACCTTCTTTTTTAGCGTTCAACCTAGTAATTTGTACTTCGGTTTGTAACCTCTTGCATTCTTCCTTACTGTCTATGCTGTTCCCAACAATTTTCCTCGGTTTAAAAGGAAAATATTTTGACCTTGTAACCAAATCTCTGAATTCTTCGCTGTTGTAGTAAAGCCATTCCTTCCTCGTCCTCTTGTTCGAACTTCAGAATTCTTCCTTCCCGCACGTCTACAGTTGAAAATATCAACACCTCTCACCCTTTTTGCCGGCTAGTGGACTGCGTTCAACCAGTCAATGTTTTCGTTGTTAACCTGTTCTGTAGTTACCCACGAGCTATTTTGAGGAGACTTTTCTGCCTTGAATCGTCTTGTTTTGTTAGCAGAGATCAGACAGTTTAAACGGGATGTAAGAGTCATTGTTACCAATCCTCGCACCTCGAACATTGGTTCAAGCTGGCATCGGATAACGTCTCTTCTGAGTGATTAATTGTTGATACAGCCAGCCACCACTTGACGAGATTCCCTTCGCGTCTTATCGATCCGTAGTCTCGTCGTTTGTGATTCCCTTCGTACAAACCTCGACCTTGTTTTTGAACGGGCGCTGGCGGGCTGGCTGGCTATCAACGACGGGTCAGTCCGTACCCTGACATTTTCTTCCTAATTTTAATGTATTTACTACCTCATTTCGCTTTCACGCCTTCCGATTTTCCTTAGATTTCATGGTAAACCACACGTCCAGAAAATCCACCCTTTTTCAGGTGTACAAAAACGTTCACTGACTCATGTTGCCACACCAGGCTTTTCAAACCCTCTTTATAAGTCACGGACTGGTCATTCTTGTTCAAGTTCCCGTCTCTGCTCGTCTCTGAGGTACTACACATTAGGAATTCTATCCGGGGACGTACTCAATATGTATACTAACTACCTAAGTGTTCTATCTAATAATTTACTTCGTTTTGTTTATTACATGCTTGCACCAAAAGTGCAGTGGAAGGGGTAAACCCCATAGCCACGAAGACCCACTGCACTATTTAGAGATAACCGGCCACTCGAAATCGATAGCCACACGAGATCCCAACAGATCAGATGTGGTAGCGAGCCGGACGACTGTGAAGGGTGCTGTCTACCACCCAAGTGACCGGTGGTGGCGGGGATTCGAACTTTCGATCTCCGAGGTGGTAATCAAACGCTCTATATCACTCGAGTTCCACCGATCATGTACTTAACGTCGGCAATGTTGATTCAATGTTCCCACTAGATCCTGGTTATGATATGAAAACATCGGTGTTTGAACAACGACAACCGTTTATCTGCAGCGACAGCCATCTTCATCCATACTTTTAACACGTTTATTGTTTAACTGAACGCTGACTGCCAAGCGCGGTTACCATTTGACCGTTGCTCTTGCGCACGCCCCCAAATACACGCTAACCACTATCTCTCCCAATCGCCTTCTCGTTCTCACGGGTCGTGGGAAATACCGTTCCGGTTAACACATTCGTACAGTACCGAGCATTAGAGTAGCGTGCAAGTGGTCCGCGAAGTACAAAGGACCGAAGAACGCGTTTGATAAGGAAACCGCGAAGTAAGGCCTAGCGACCTTACATATCCTCTACCCACAGTTGCCGCGCAGAACTGGTGTAAGCACTGCAACGTACATTCGACAGTCACTCCGCTAACCATAGGGGTGTAGGCCCTATCCAAATAGCGTCGAAGCTGCTACCATCTGTCATACTTCGCAGGTTGTACCAAACGCGTGAGGAGGAGGAGACTGGGCCTCGCGGCGGTTGTGGATGTACCGATCAACTCTCCCCCCTCTGACAGCGGCTGGAGCACCGTCACACCTTCCAAAGACCAACAATCATTGTGTTCCTGGATAGTCGCGCGGCGCTCGACCGTGTTGATAAGACTGCACCATGAAATTGTTGGTTGAGAAATGGAGTACCAAGGAAGAAGGTGTCAATCCATAAAGAATTATGCCCTCACATCCTGGTTCCGGTTGGGGCCTACGACCACCTTTCGCCCCTTTTTATCCTTTCCAGTAGCGCACGACAAGCTTGCCCTCCGAACGGCGGAATTGAACTCCTCCTAGGGAAGAGTTTCGGACCTGGAATATCCCGATGATATCGCCCCGCTCAGTGACAACGCTCGGGCATTACAACACGCTCTGAACGCTTGACGATTGTGGTATCCATACGTGGTATGCGCTATGCGCCCTCCAAGTGCAAAGTATCTCTGTAAGACCGGCAGGAGCATGTGCCTGCTTTCATCCCTTGTGACGTTCACAGAGTTAGTTGACAACTTTAAGTACTTCGGGAGCTTGTTGCCCGCTCGAGGTGAAGTTGGGCAGGAGATCAGTTCACGAATAGTGAGAGCTACAGCTGCTTTCGCAAAACTGTGACACCTGTGGCGTCACCGTGACATCTGGCTCTTTTAAGGAATGGGTGTACAACACCGCGGTTCATAGTGTTTTACTCTACGGTTGACAGACCTAATCAATTCGCGTTGAGGATGCTCGGCGTCTTTCCGTGTTCGGCAACTGATGTCTCCGAAGCATTGCTCGCGTCTGCTGGGAACATCGAGTGAGTAATGACGAGATGCGCCATTGTGCATTTGACTCGGACAGTCGGCCTCTTAACGAAGTGATCACTCTGCATCGCCTCCGGTGGCTCGGTCAGGTTTCACGAATGCCTGTCCTCCGTCTACCTTCCCGTGCTCTATTCGTACGTGCTGAGCAAGACTGAAAGAAGCGGCACGGTGGTCATGACTTGGCGTAGAGCTGGGAAGTAGCTAACATCGGCACGTCAGGCCCGAACGAGGTTCGGAGTGTATCGAAAAATGGTGCGCCATGTGGTTTGTTAAACGAGGATATATAATGTCGATAACACGGCATTGTCGGTGGAAAAATTATGAGCCGACGTTTCGGTTACCGTGAATAATCTTTCTCACGGGAGTTTTACGATCGAATAACCCGGAGGAATCAACATTGGCTTCGGTTGTGGCCCAAGGGAAGAGGATTGTTATTGACTAGAGACATTAAGGGAAATTTACTTGGGACGGGAGTCAATGGCGCGAATGCTATGCGATCTGTCTGTCGAACTCTCGTGTCCCGCAAATAAATACAAACAAAACCACAAAGAAGACATCTAAAAGTGTACCGTGGTGAAGCGAAAAAATCGAGGCACATGTTATCGTTTCACTGACTTTCTTTGATTGTGTTCTGCTCCCCTCTCTGCTATTTTTGTCATTGTATTTAGGTCAGCCCATTCCTACATCTTGAATCTGTGAAGGTCAGGTGGGTTAGAACGTTTGATTTCCGCCTCGGAGATCAGAGATTCGAATCCTTACCATCGCCGGTTACTTTAGTGGTAGACGGTAAACTGTTGTAAAATTTCTCTTTAGCCTCAGGAGTGCTACAGCTGATCGGGGATACACAGAAACGATCAACAGGCACCAACGCTTCGGTCTGTTATCGTTTTTGACATGCACAGACCCATCAAACCCCAAAACACTAAAGACTACCGACTGGAATCCAGTCTAGCAGTGCACACTCAGGGACTCCGATGCCAACTTGACGCTAGTTCATCCGACACGCTAAGAACAGAACCAGAATCTAAAGTTGCGTCTGGCATACGAAGTGTTAACGTGCAATTTGGGTCTTGTGCACGTTTTTCGGAGGCAAACCATATGCTTGTTTTGGAAATGTCAACAATTCTGGATGCGGCAGGATTTTGCCCTATGTGCGAACGATGAAGGCAATTAGATGAAGAGAACTTTTAGAACTGAGAACCGAACCTGTATCCCTTCTTGTCCTCAAGGATTTTTCTTATTGCGAGTTGTGACTTCCCGGTCACGACCGTTTGTGGCTTCTTGAGTCTGTTTAGAACTGAAAAACCAGTGATGGGAAGCAGAAGGCTTTCCGGGGAAGAGGACACTGGAAATTTATGGGCGGTTACCCACCACAAAAATATTTCGGAACCCTAACTGCGGCCAACAGCTCAACAGTCTGACTCGCAAAGCAACATTGTGTTGACCCAGCACAGGGAACGTTACCGAAACACCCGTAAAGGGATTTCTGGTCTATTATGTGAGACCCTTTTATTGGTCCTGTCCCTTTTTATCTTCTCTGGTGCTTAGTTATCGATCAGTTTTACGGATTCAGTCCTTAGTCCCATGCAGCAGGTAGAGCAAGTGGAAAGTGAACGGGGAGGCATCCTCATTCTGCGAACTACCCAGGCTAGGCGGACGATAGCTGCCCAGTGAAGTGCAATGACTTCTCACATCGTCGAGAGGGACACCAGGTACTTCACTAACACGTCCATCTAGTGGAGAATCTTCGATCGGTAAACTACTTCCCTCCGTGTTTATTATCTGGACAGTCCTAATCCCTTGTTTATAATAGTTGATCGAATAGAACCATATATTGTCAATAACTGGTTGAGTGAATCTGAACTTTATCAGGCCCCTACACATCAACCTGTCAGACATGATCACTTCTCTGGCCTAAATAAACCATCCTGTGCAGCTCTTTGTGTCGTGTGGGTGCATAGCGTATCACACCAGTCAACCTGCAGTCTCGTTGTAATAAACTTGTTCATGAAGACTTAATGATCTTATATTCCACCTTTAGGCCATTGTTTTGCGGACAAAAAGGAAGTTGAGGACTTAATATGAACGGGGGATAACTCCTAACCATGGTTTCAAGAAATGGCTCTGCTTTGAAATTCGTCAGTTATCAGAAAGTCTCAGAACAAGTAGCGACCTTCACCTGCATCAATTGAAGAACAACTTTACACAATGTCATACAGGCAATTACTTCGATCATGCGGTTGACACTGGCGGCCGTTACTTGAACATGGGCCATCGTCAACCTGTTTTTCTTCTGAATCTTCTGAATTCTTCGCAACTGAAATTCCATTTCTGTCTGAAATAGTCCTGAAAATATCAAAAAATTCAACGTAGACCTTACCCGTTTCTTGCTCAATTTGTATGTTTCTTCGAACAGCTTCTGCTTCAGCTTTGTCAAGGCTCTCATTTTACTGTCCAAACATTCTGACGCTTGTTTATTCAACACAACAAGTCTGTCAAAGTCTGGTCTGCTGATCTCATCCATTTCTGAAGGTTTCACTTTCGAATCCGTCTTCATTTTTTGCAATCTGTCTAACAATGCCATATTTTTAACTTTCAGATCTTCGCAAAGTGAATTCTGAGAAGCGCAACCAAATTAGAACGTGCTGTTCAGTGGGTGCATAATAAACACATTCATACCATCATTTCGTTCGTAGATGAAATAAACACCTAAGCCCAATGTACCAAAATATCGCTATAAAAACCCACGTCATTGCCACATTGGACCTACGCCCAGTAAATTGTTGTCTTCCCACATATCCGCTCAAATCATATCACGAATTTCCATTATTAGGAGTATGACGGACAAAATACAGCAAAAAAAACTTGGATATAGATTCAAAGAGTGTGTTTTTCGCCCTCAATCTACACCATACGAGATCACTGGCCGTTTTAGATCACATTCCCGTATTCAAAACCGTATGAACTCCATTTTCACCGTTGCACTTTTTCCTCCTTAACACTACGTCTGACTTGATATATATATATATATATATATATATATATATATATATATATATATATATATATATATATATATATATATATATATATATACGTCGACGTAAAATCCGCAATACTTTAACAACACCTTGGGTTTGTACTTTTCATAGATCACATACAGAAGCACTGTTTTACCGTAACCCGATTCACCTTTATATACCGTTTCACAGTAAACCTACCGCTCTAGATATGGCCAGGAAAGACCGTAAGGCTGATCCCGAATCGTCCGTTTTGACAGTCTCCCTGGTCGTCCCCGAAGTTTCCATTGATGACCCTCAACTCTGGTTTCGTATTTTAGAAGCAGAAACTGAAACACATGAGATCGCAAGTGAGCGTCCTCGCTACTTGTGGACTATTGCTCGTCTATCCGTGAAGTGGCTGCCCAGATACACGACGGAATTTTCAGTGACTAAATGGTAAAATGCCCTTTGCATTACTGGGAGAAATGCAGCAGCTAGCAAGGCAACTTTTCGAGGAAAAAGTCCTCGAAAAATTGTTGGTACAGTGATTACCACTCAATATTCAAGCACTGCTCGAGGTTTCCAGTCATCACCTCAAAGAGGCGGCAAAACTAGCGGACGGTATTGTGGAACGACTACCATCCACAAATTACTGCCGTAACAAACTCAAGTAGTCCTTAGATCACAGCTCCCACCGCAGGAACACACTCCGAGGACACTCTGACAACTGCTTTCGAGTGGGCTTTCAGACGTTTTTCCACTCCTAGGTATTTTCACCGTAAAGATTGGAAGCCTTACCACAACTATGACCTATGTGAACGCCTCGGAAGCTCTTACCCTGATCGTCCCCCTAGTCCGTCTCGATCAAAGTACTGTCGATATCACAAACAGTTTGGAGAGAAGGCCTGGCACTTCAAAGATTTATGCATGAAGCAATACCCGGCTTGAAAAATGTCTACGTGTACTAAGACGACATCTTGGTTGCAAGTCTCTTTTTGAATGCCAACCATAAGCCCTGCCAAATGCGAACTAGGCAGGTTCATCACCACATTCCTAAGTCACGACATTTCAGTCTCAGACACGCAACCTCAGCCAGACAAGGGGACAGCAATTCGCGACTATCCTGGATCTCACTCTTACCGGCAGTTGTGCCAATTCTCTGGCTTGGTTTACTTCTATCGCCGATTTATCCCCCGCTGCGGCGAAATGAAGCCCCTCAAAGATCCTTTTGCGTGGAGGTAAACGAAAATTTATATTTCCCAGCACAGCACAGGCAGCATTTACTTCGATCAAGGGAGCTATCGCCAACATAACACTCGCCGCACACCTCGAATCTTTCGCTACTCGGACATTAGAGACAACCGCTTCAAACACAGCTGCTGGAGCAGTGTTGCAACAATTCGTCAATAACTCACGGCTATCAACAGGTTTCTTCTCTAGGCGTCTCCAACATGCGGAATCCCGATAAAGTGCGCTCAGCAGAGAGCTACTGGCAATTTATTTGAGTATCCGACACTACCGGCACACCCTCAAGAGCCAAGTGTTCACAGATCATAAAACACTAGTTTAAGCTCTCCAGCCAGCTTTTGACTGATATTCGCCACTTAAACGTTTCGCAGTTTACTACAGATATTCGAAGTCTCTGTGGCACAAAATCCCGTAACAGGCGCACTCTCACGTATACACGATATCGATGACCAGTGTGCAAAGACCTAGAAGCAATTGCCGCAGCCCAGGCAACAGATCCGGAGGTCGAAAAGCTCGAAAACGACAGCTCTCTTCATCTAGCGTCAGTGGCCCTTCCAACTAGGTCTGCATTAAGGAAATTCTCTGAGCCAGACACGCGTCCTCACCATGTGCATGCGGATCTTGTAGGGCCGCTTCCAACATTCTACACCCTCACGTGCGTAGATCGTTTCACTCGTTGGTGACAAGCCACACCTATTCCCTGTTCTATTTCACAGCAAGCTGCAAAAGCATTTCTAACTGGTTAGGTGAGTCAGTTCGGTTTCCCTACTATCATGGCCACTGACAGTAGTTCTCATTTTGACGATATCTCCCACGACGAATCCAAAAGCACAATCAACACTCGCCGTGAAAAATCACAAACAGGATCCAGCCACGTCAAATTCACTGTTGAGGAGGACACAATCTGCGATCGGCACACAGCAACCTGTGTGAGTCACGAAAAACGGCTTGTGCTGACTTCGTTGTTGTGTTCGATTGCAGCGGGAGGCATGGAAAACGTCTCTCGCCACCAAAACCGACTTATAAATCACGAACCAACGCTCAGCTGAGTCGGCCTTCGAGAGAGAGACTCTTGTACTGCTACCGATGCGACAGACAAACACTAACAAATTTCTTTACCTGAACAATTGCCGGATTTGGTGTCCCCGCTTGCTCCCTCTGTGTGCACTGTCCGCACGCTCTTCCATTGTTCCGATACACGTTATCCCGCTCCAGTGTTCCGAATTCTTCTCCTTTGCGCGCTGCCGAGCATAATCGTTACCGTGTCGCGGACTGAAGGCCAGAGGCTATAGACTCTATACGGCAGCAGGTCCGAACTTAACTCAAAAAGATACCTGAAAACAACGCGATCTGGCCGCCGTCTACACTGGCCGTAGCGTCTTGCACATAGTGTTCATTTTTAACATACTCAACGTTGTTTCCACTGTTTGACACCTTACAGAGGAATTGATAAAACAAACGAAAAACACTTTTTTGCTACCTTCCTAAAATTTTGTATAGCACTGACCAAACAGGTAAGTTCCGTTCATTTCGTTTTCACTCATTCACCGTTCGTATATTCGTTTCATTTTGCTGTCGCGTTCCATGTACAAACACGGCCGATGGAGGAACCCCGAAAAACATTGTGTCCGAATATTTTGTACGGTATTTACCGTATTTCTGTGACACTTAAAAGACGGCCTGGTAGGTGACCGCTGAGGCCGTGCGCATCCTGATGAACGTCCACAAGCGGCACGGTCGGATTGTAGCATCTCAACAGTGTCGTCTATACGACAGATGTCCCATGAAACTCAACAGGCTGATGGTGGCCGGCACTTGGTACGCCCACAGTCAGATCGAAGGGTCACTTCAACAGTTTCCTTCTAGGAAAGGAGTTGATGTAGCGACCTGGAGATGGCTGAGTTTGAATGCGTTAATCCACGAATAAACAACATTGTAGATAAACAACGAATTTGTATTTGACTCTGAGTAGTTCGGGTGTTGTACGATGCCATAGGATTGTTCGTTATTTGTCTGCTTTCTGTGAGGACAATTTATCCTCGCCAACTTAAAGACACTTTCGACTGCTCTGCTTTCGGACCGTTGAACCTTATATCCCATAACTAGTGGCCGGTGTGTTTCAACACAAAACGTCGTCCACCTATCTCACTGATTTTTACCATCTTCTGGCGACCGTTGGAACTTTTAGGTTATTGCCCGTTCTTTGGGGCATTCAAGAGATCTGGTTAGTAATTAGTAATCCGGAGTACTAAAAGCTCGCACTTTTGCCGTGATTCGTTTCAGATTTCTACTGTCTGTGCTCTACCGGAATAACTCGGACAATATTTGTTTGGATTCTGGTGTAATCGACTTGTCGAATTCACATCACGTTTGAACCGAACTGAACTGATGACATGTCTATTAATTTAATCCATCGTCTTGCCACTGAAGCCATTGTCTGATCACCCGGCGTATTCAATTGTTCACTGTGTACTGTTTTTCAAGATTACTCATCTGTTACACTCGTAGAGCCAATTCTGATTGGTCCGATTCTACCGGCTGTTTTGCCGTTTCTGAACTACGCCAACTTAATCTGGGTTGTATATAACTGAAAAGCGCATTCTGTAGAATCTCCGGATTCTATTCCGATGGCTGTCATTCTCTGCTAAGTAGAAACCACAACTGTGCAAGTTACCTACTGGAAATCTGATCAAAGCCGCTGAATCATTTGAACGGTCGGAAATCGATTTTAAGGGACCACTCCACTCTGTATACAAAATCGGTACCTACTAATGAGTAATCCAGATTCCATTTTGTTCACGCACGCTTAGACGTATCCGCCACCACAGTCATCCGTCATCTCTCAGTTTTCAGCATGGCGACCTATACCCATTCAGACGGGGTCCTTCTTTTGTGTATGTGGAACTGAAGAATCAGGCATTGGAACTAGCCGAACATTGGCGTATAATCCTCTGTTCAATGGACAATTTCAGAGACTCTCTCGAGAAGCCCAGTCTTTGCAACTCAAATATGAGAAATTCCATGCACCCATCGACAGACTGCTTTGGCCGATGCATTTCGCCTTATCAACTCATTTTTCACTACACGCCTGCGCATGAAAGCAGTGGAACGGGTATACCGCATAACCTCAAGGGCGCACCGTACTGTCAGGGATGACCGGAAACCTGACCCTGAGACCTGGAGTGTTGGAGGACAACATAAGGTCCCAGTGGATCAGATGTGGTAACGTCCGGACGACACTGGATTACTGTCTAAAACCAAGAACCAGAACACGTGCTAGATAAGGCACTGCAGAGTTGCAAAAGGATAATAATACGAAGGGTGGAGTCCAAATGCGGAACATGTGGAGGAATGCGAACAGATGCAGATAAGTCACGATACAGGGAATGGGTGAGGTCCTCAGGAATCCTAATGGCGAATTTTTGACAGGCTATAATGTATAAATCGTAAACTTTGAAGACATGAGTCTGCGCAACAAGAAACACCACTGATAATGGCCAAGCCGCGGTGTAGTGAGAAAATCTTTATTCAGTACACCAGGAAAGATTACGGGAGAGCAGTAGAGAAAATAAATTGATGGAAAAATGAAAACAAATTACATCTTGTGTTGCACGGGGAACCGTACCAAAAGCGGAGGAATAGTTGAGGGAAATACAGCGAACTGATTTCACGAAACCATTCAGGCTCTTTTACATGAAATGGTACTCTGAAGCAACTGCGTCTAAAGTGCATCTGTTAGATTTATACGCAGACTGATGGGGGCCATAGGGAACAACAAAAGAGGAACGCAATCGGCTTATGAAACCACACTCAGTCAAGCTCAGAAGCGAAGGTGATGTGACGGAAACGTTCTGACAAAATGTCAAAGGTAGAATGTTCGGGAATAAGTACTACTGCCACGGGTTTCCAGGAAGCACCCAGTGGAGCAATGGGAAGGCGTCCTTGAGCTGCGAGCTTCTGTAGCACCCATAATTGACTGCACACATGACTTTCACCATTTTTATCGTATCCATATACCACGATATTGCACATAAGTATGCGCAAAGTACGAAATATTGCGGTACATTGTGTACTGTATTCATATTTTGATCGTGATACCCTGTGAGGGGTAATACTTCAACAATTCATACAATACCACAGGTGACCAGCCTAGGCGGGTGATAACTGCCTAATAAAGCGTAATAACTTTTCCTATCGTCAAGGGAAACCCCAGGTAATCCACAACTACGTCCATCTAGCGGAGGTCCTTTGATCGATAAATTTCTCTCGTGTTTATTCTCCAGTGTCCTATCCCGTGGGGTATATTAGTTGGTCGCACAGAATCATATATTATCGATTGACTGGTTCAGCAAGGCTGAACTTTATCTGGCCTCTATCCACTAACCTGTCAGACGTGATTCCACCTCCGGTTGGGGGAAGCCATCTCGCAAAGCTCTTTGAGTCAAGGAGGCAAACAAGCAATCACACCACGTCAGTATGTATTCTCATCGTCTTTTTTGCAACGAGTGCATGAATCAACTAAGGCAACAAAACGGTTCAATAATTGTATGCAGTTGGTATTTACCTTTTGCTTTAGGCTGTCTTTTAGGAATTTTTCGAATTTCTCCGCAGCGATACACTTTATTCTTTGATTATAACCAGTTGTTTCCACAAATCTGCGAAGCAAAGCAGCGGATTTAGCGATATCCCTTAGCTCCACTTCATACTCCTGGAGCCTGATCTGAAATGAATGATGCAGCTTTAATAAACAATGCTACTTGAATACCTCATGGTGGGTAACTATATTTGACAGTTGTATTTTGCTTTGTTTTGCGTGATTATGACACTTCCAAAATTCCTGATGTGCAACTATGCACTTTTTTACGGCATCGAGCTTCCGGTACCTCTCAGTATTAACTGCGGTCATGTACAGTGTCCTTTGGTATGCCGAATATTCCGGAGGATTCATTTCTTCTTCGTCATCATCATATTGAAGCAAACCTACGAGTATGATCACCTTGAACTCTTAATTACTCATTCTTGGCGACAAATTCGATAGATCCATTGAATCTATGAAGCTTTCGAAAACTGCATTTTCTAGCTGCAAGCGGGCCGTTCTTTCCCTGTAACAGATTATTATCCAAATCACTGCTGAAAACGCTCAAGAAAAAATCTACAAAATATCGTTCAAATCGTTTTCCAGTTTTCCTATGTGACATTTTTTGAGAGCTGAGCTCGAAAAACTCGGCGACGTATCATTGAACCGTCGAATCGATGGCATGTGCGACAAATCAGTGTAGTGCGCAGAACGGTCCGCAAGTCTGAAAATGTGTTCACAAAATGAGGGTAGTCTCAGTAAGAAAAACAACGTATGAATGAAAAACGATGCACTGACGAAACGAAACCGAATCCCGGGATGAGTTTAGCTACTGAAGGATGAATCTGCAGCACTTCTTTAACATGCTTGCGCATGAGTGTAGTGGAGTGAGTCTACCACACTTCTGGAAGCATACTGCATACTTTGTAACCGGAAACCTGACCCTAAGGCTTGGGGAAGTAAAGAACCACCAAAGGTTACAATAGCTGAGGCTTGGTAACGAGCCGAGTGACTGGATTACTGTCTAGGCCGCTGATGAGGTACAAAGACCGAGTTCTAAATTTTTAAAACACCAGTAATTCAGATGAAGAACATAATTAAAACAAGTTTACTTCGAACCCAATACTGGCCACAATGCAATTTCAAAGGCAGCTGATTCTCCATAGCATCATTTGGTGGAGAGGAAGAGATTATAATCAATCCCGCCAGTGGGTTGTCGTAAGTCAGGTTGCAGTGTACACTAATTCAATGCTCAACAATGCTTTCACGAAGGCAATGATATAAAGTTTCATCCCGATAATGTCATGGTAAATATAAATATGCGTTCACACAAGCTCTTGGGCGGCAATTATATATATATATATATATATATATATATATATATATATATATATATATATATATTATATATATATATATATATATATATATATATATATATTAAATTGCCACCGAAAAGCATGTACGAGCGCATATAAAAACAGCGAGATGTTAAAAATACATTTTATACGAACGTTCCTTTTATTGTTTTTGTGTTTCTAGACACCGAACCCAACGAAGCGGGTTGAATAGAAACTTGACGAAGGTGAAAAGCGAGATCAATCAAGAGGCCGTTCTGGTTTAGGGAGGTTGCAATGGCGATGCCTGTGGCATCCATTTCTACTAGCAAACTGGTCCAGATTGGATGGTGACTAAGACAGCGTTTTCTAATTCAAGTTTCAGGTTCTTGAAGGATGCTAAAACGTTGATCGCAAGAGGAAAAATCCACTTTCGTGCAAGACGGTTGACTTTATCTGAGAAATGTGATACCCACTGAGAGTAATACACAAACATGCCTGGGTTTTCACGTTATGCGGTGGATATTAGTTCTCTCAGTGGTTTTAATCGTTCTGGATCTCGTCTAATAACATTCTTTGATACTTCGAACTCAAGAGGACAGATTTGTTACGAACGAATAATGTCCTTTAACTTACTGAATGTAATACCATATTCCTTAGCGACTCTGAGGAACTCTTCCACATTCTAATCGTTCTCCTCAGCTGTGGTTCTGCAGATAGTCAGTTTGTTTACGTAGGCGAACGTCCCATTCAATCGTTCTTTGGTTATGATACCATTGATTGCACGTTGAAAATACGCCACTCCGTCTGTCACGCTGAATGGGATACAAAACTGGTACACTTACGCCGTATGCTTCAAATGCGGTCACATGGCTCAAACACAACGCTCACTGGATCGTGGCTGCACTCATTTGACGCCGGACGCCGGCTCGTTAACCAAGGCAATAACTACCACGGGCAAACAGACATGTAGGACACATCGAAAACGACGAATCCAAAAGAACAACCAACACTCACCGTGAAAAATCACAAACAGGATCTGTTGACAGTGATAAAAATGGTTGCACTGGGGAGGCAATGAGGAGCTGCGGCGACATTGACGCAGTCTACAGGCAATGTGACGTGTTGGGGAAGGGTACAGGTTTCTTGACATGGGAACTTCAACTAACTCATTGAGAATGTCGTTTTTTCCGTAACCTTTGCACAAATCTTCCCTAGCAGGGCACTCAGTTCTGGGATGCCGACTCAAACCACGGAAAAAACAAGAGTTGTCAAATGCTGATACGGGATTCCCTTTATCATGTGAACCGGCTGAATCATCCAAAACGGACGGATTACTCGTATACACGAAGCAAGAGGTGAATGAGGAAACACGGTAGGACAGTTCATTTTATTCAGCTATTAACCTTGCACTTCTGTACTTTGGTTTCCGTTGCCACCTTCCAGCATCGACCAGTAAACGGCAAAAAGAACAGAAACGCGAACTGATAACGAACCAAAGAAAATCAAAGTAATAAGCGGAAATCAAGAGGGAAAAGAAAGAGTCCGAATGCAACTACTCCACCAGCCGTGACACCTGGCCATATCACCTAATGTCTCCAGCCATTTGGTAGGTGGGTCGCGTGGACCCCAATCCAAAAGTCTAACACATCCTACGTGGCCAAGTCCACTGGTCAAGGTTTTCATACCTTTCTGCCATGCCATAGACCGACCACCTCGACCTACTTTCCAATCACTATCGGCCTCAAAGAATAGCGTATGCCGAGGATGTCTATAGGTGGGCATGCGCAACGCATGTCTCAACCGCTTTAACCTGCTTAAATTCAGTACTTGATCCACAAACTTACCTCTGGTTCCCAACACCTTACACCTAACTTCAGCATTGCTGATACGGTGTTCCCACCATATTCGGGCAATACTACGGAGACATCGTTGCTCGAACACAGACAGTCTTCGTCCATTTTCTACTCTTAGTATAAAAGAACGGATCTAACCGCCGCATTGTATACTCGAACCTTAACAGACAATCGGAGTCGCGCCGGCGCCACAGATGATTCAGGTTGGCAGAAGCCAAACGCGCCTTCTGTATATGCGATAGCACTTCATCTGATATCTGTCTACCTGGTGAGATGTAATTTCCCAGATATCTAAGAGAGCTTTCAACTAACCTGGATCTTCACTCAGAAGAACAATATCGTCCGCGTATTTTAAGTCAGACAGTTTACTGCCTGAGCAGGGATCGACGCCGCTATTCTTACAAAAGGATAGGCCTACCACGAAGAATCAATTCAACTAGAACATTGAGGAGGAAAGGCGACAGAGGGCAACACTAGCGAACACCACTTTCTCTGGGGAACTCAGGTGAAAGATTTTCGGAAGCACGAACTCGGCTTCGGTTGTTTGCATACAAGCATTGGAATAGAGAAATAAACTTCTCTGGCATACCTTTCATTGGGAGGCGGCGCCAGAGAACTGTGCGGTCGACTGAGTCAAATGCCGCTTTCAGATCAAGAAAGACACAGATTGTGGGCCTACGGAAGATGTCTGTGCTCTAAGGTTTGCCGAAGAGTAAAGATGTGGTCGATACGGCTCGTACCAGTTCTGAAACCGACTTGATTCTCACGCGTACACAGTTTGCGAGTGCTGGTTAATTGGTGGAGGATAAGACCAGTGAGCGATACTTACCAAGCTCATTCCTCTGTGGTTTCACATGAGGACCTTTCATCTTTCTTGTAAATCGGCACAATCACCTATTCACATCATCCCCTGGAAATCTGCTCGCTATCTCAAGTAATCTGGAGGAGTTGTTAACTCCGAAACCAAAGCTTCTTCTCCATCCTTGAGAGAAGATGGAGACAACGCATCGGGTTCGATGGCTTTTCACCTTTCCAAGTAACCTATCTCCCGCATATTCTCCATCTCTGTTGGAGGACTGATATCCATCTGCATCGTGTCCCTGGTAGGTATATTCGGAAAGTTCACCGTCGAAGTGGGTCAACTGATTTGTTTCTCAAAGTGCTCCGCCCAACGATCCAGACGACGTCTCTGGGAAGGAATCAGTGAACCTTCGAACTCCTTCATTAAATCACACCGGGTTTCAGTGGAACGGTGCCTCTGATCGAACGGAAAAGGTTGCGAGCATTTCCAACGAACGCAGCCTTTTCCATTTCATTACATTTCGCAAACCACCACCGCTCGCGGTCATTTCTCAGGCTTCTAGTCAGTTGGCGTCTCAGGATTTACGCACTTCATTGAATGTGGCATCCCTTGGGACAGATCTGCGAGCATCTAATAGAGCAGATGTCGAAGATATCCATCGTTTGAGAGGCCTACTTGGGCCAGAGTCTTAGGTGGAATTCGAAGCTGCATGCAAAGCTTCCTTGATCTATCGCCAGCGTTCATCCGGGTCTTGAACATTCGGCTGTATGAATAATCGTGTGGATAGCTCCGTCTGAAAATTCTATCGCTGGTTATTATCTGAAGCAACGGCGCGGGACGGGTTGCTTTTACGTTGGTGCGACCACGGACAAGATGTGAGCGGAAGCGAGCTCGTATAAAGGCATGACCTGAGTCCACGGGCGTAGACCAAAATGAACGACAATCTTCAACTGATTCACGCCAGCGGCGACCAATCACAATATGGTCAATCTGAATCCAAAGTTGTGAAGACGTAGAAGGACGCCATGTGAGTCTACGCCGCTTCTTACGCCAGAAGCCCGTACTCGCCAGAGACAATCTGTGGTTGGAGCACAGCTGGATGAGACGATTACCGTCTTCAATGCGATTGGCTGGGATAGCAAACGGGCCTACGATGTTGTTTTCGAGATCTCCCAAACGGCCAACTTGGGCATTGAAATCCCTAACAATCACCACTACGTCTGTTGAACGCACGCTTCGAAGCATCTGAGACAAATCGTGGTAGAATTCCTCCTTCGTCTCGGAGGGACTGCAGTTAGTGTGCGCATACACAGACACAAAGAACAAACATCGACGCTTCAGTCTGTTGTTGCTGCCACCCACAGAACCGTCCAACTGAACTGCACACAAGCGACTGCTGACTGGAATCCATTCTAGCAGTGCACGCTCAGCTTTCATGCTCAAAGTGATCCCAGCGCCAGCCTCACCACGAGCTGTAGACATCAAATCACTCGACATGCGAAGACCGAAGCGAGAAACAGAGGTTGTATTTGGAGTGCGAATAATGATCACAGAAGTTGGGTCTTGTACGATTGTTTCGAAGACACAGCATACATCATTTTTAAAAACGGTCAAGAGTTTTAGTGAGGACAACCTGTTGCCCCATCTGACATAGTGTGCAAACGTTGAAGGCAGCCAAGTGAAGTGCATCCGATTTACACTTGAGTCCTGAACTACTGCTTTCATCAGAGAGGCAATTACCCGTGGCGCTTAGCATCAATCTTAAATAAGAGAAGGGAAAATGGGTAAGGCTCTCTACAGGAAAGATACTGGAGGTTTCTGGGCGCATCAGACTTCGCTGCTGTCAGCACCGCAAAAAGGTTTTTTCAGGAACCTTAAGTGCAGCCTTCGACTCAAAAGTCTGACCCATAAGGCAGTGAGGCGTTAACCCAACATGGGAACGTGACCGGAGAACGCGTGAAGGAACTTCTTTTGGTCTGTCACATGAGACCTGATTGTTGCATGCATTCTGTCTTGTCGTCAGTTATCGATCCGCTTTTCGGATTCAGTCCTCAGCCGCATGCACCCAGTGGAGCAATTGGGAAGCGGACGGATCAGCATCCTTTGGGTTGGGGGCTGCCCAGCTTAAGCAAGCGATAGCTGCTCAATGAAGTGCGATGACTTTTATTACCGTATAGAGAAACCCCAGGTACTCCATTCCTACGTCTATCCAGTAGAGGTTTTTAGATCCGTTAACTGTTTTTCTTCGTGTTTATTCGCTGGAGGGCATACTGAATCGAACCAGATGGTGCCCACTAGCTGCTTTTGAGATTGGACTTCGTCTGACCTCTACCCACTGACCTGTCAAACATGACTGCGTCTCTGGTTTAAGGAAGACATCCTGCATAACTCTTTGGGTCATGGAGGCACGCAAGCCATCACACCACGCTAGGGTGCAGTCTGGAAAGCCTCGGACACGTTTACTGTGTGACTGGATTCAGCAAGGCTTTCCGTGCCCTGTATAAGATCCGGGGTCGACAACAAAGACAAGCAAAATGTCGCACCCTGGCTACTGCTGAGGCTGTAGGCATCCGCCTTCACCCCTCCCCCTCTGTGTGCCCAAAAACAATTTGTGTGTACTCTTAAGCTGCCCTGGCCCTCTTCATTCTACAACAGGCCACAGACCAGATGAAAACTGATATAATATGCGAGGAACAATCCACATCCGGTCTTTATTGAGCCTAGATTACAATTGTTTTCTTTCCTTTTTATATCATCAATAATCTCTACCACTTCCTGTTTATCTAACTGGTCCAATTCCTTAACCTGTCGTAATATATTGTGATGTAATGGCATGAGTATGAATCATTGAAAACGAGCTTGTTCGCCAATCTGTCTATATATATATATATATATATATATATATATATATATATATATATATATATATATATATATATATATATATATATATATATGGCAGGATTCACTCCTTGGTCCATAAACGCGTAAAACCCCCATCGGAAATGTCAGCGTCACTTGTAACGCTCTAAAACGAGCTTGAATGTGCCGTCGTAACCATCGTCGACCCTGAGGTACCACTAATCATCAAAACGGATCTCTCAGCAATGGCTATTGGTATGTTGTTTATCGTTTCTGTTGTACAACTTCCGGTATTCCCTTTTCAGCTCTCGTACATGTATTGTATGTTGTATAAAGCCTGAATTGTGGATCTCTTTTGTCCTCTGTCTACTCTCGAGCCAGGCTGTAAATTACGCGCATAACAATTGTCTTATCAAAATGCCTCGGTTTTATCGCAGTCTGCGGCAACTCACGTCACTCCGGCTCCTGCAGTTACGACTGAAATCTCCGATGAAACAGTTGCGACCGTAACTCGCCCTAAATATCTTTCTGTGGTTATGACAAACATCGCAGATCTAATTGCCCAGCCAGAGATGCTGTAAAAAAGGTATATGGAAAGGTCATTTTCAAAATGTCTGTCTATCCGAAACTCAGAACAAGGTGTCGCCTGCTGTCTATCTCTCCATATCCTATCTGGACTGGTGTCGCGCCGGAATACCTTTCTAATTCCATCGTGGACCTTGAAGTCAATAGTATCCCGTGCAGTGCTCTTATAGATACTGGCAGTTCGACTAGCTGTCTCAGACAGCCTGGTTTATGCTAATAAATGGAGGACTTATCCTTCTCGGGAAATCATAACGATGGTTTCTAGTGCTCTATCTAGCAACACGAAAGGTCATCGCCCTATCCCAATTAAGTTCAGAGATCGCACCTGTGACCAGTTCAGACTATCAATTTTGAGTAATCTGTGCAGAGATGTATAACTCGGACACGATTTTCTTGGATTCCATGAGAGTGTTAACATCTCATTTGGTGGAAAGGAATACCCGCTTGCCTGTTAAAACCAGCTTTCATTATAACTTCGCTACCTTTCCAGAACTTACCTCCCGAATGTAAACCTATAACTACGAAATCCCGACGACACTGCCGAGAAGATGATATAATCGTACGTGAAAAAATAAATCGACTTCTTACCGATGGGATCATTGAGCCCTCTAACTCCTCCTGGGGTGTTTAAGTGCTCGCAGTCACTAGCGATAATCACAAATGAAGGATGGTGGTAGACTTTAGTCGAACCATCAATAAATTCACGAACCTGGATGCTTATCCACTACCGAAAATAGACGAGGTGATTGAAAAATAGCTGAATACGACATCTTCGCTACACTAGACCTCAAAAAAGCTTACCACCAGATACCGATTCTGGACAAAGAAAAACCATTCATTGTCTTTTGGGCTTGTGGACGGTCATATTGATTCTGCCGTATCCCTTTTAATGTTACCAACGGAGTATCTTGTTTCCAGAGGGTAATAGATGAAATAATTTCTACAGGGAAATTAACAGACACATTTGCCTACGTCGATAACGTCACTATTTGCGGCAAATCTACTAGTGACCATAATTCGAATCTTCGTTTTTGGATATAGATGGCTTGACTTTTAACGAAGCCAAAAGCATATTTGGAGCCAAAGCAATCAGACTTCTAGGGTCCTAGGTTTCTAAAGGCAACATAAAACCGGACCCTGACCGACTGAAACCCTTACTGGATATGCAGCCACCAAAAGATCCCGAATCCCAACGGTGAGTTGTCGGTTTCTTTGCTTACTATTCACCGTGGGTTTCTAACTTTTCACACAAAGTTTATTCCTTGGTGCACAATCAAACATTCCCGTTACCGGCATCAGTGGAAAATTGTTTTGCCAACCTCAAAAAGAAACTAGCGGATGTTAGTTTACTTTAATTTTACTTTTACGCGATTATCTCCTGCGAGAGGATAATTCGACTTCATGGATATCACGGACCATTACTGACCACGCGCGGCGGTCGGAAGCGAGCTCCGTACAGATCCTCATCCAGTCCCTTTTCCGTCGCCAGGCTCCACAGATCGACCGAAGGCCTAGAAGCTCTACGTCTTTCCCTATTGTACTGGTCCACGTTTTGAGCTACCCACCAAGGCGACAACGCCAACCAGGGCAGGGAATGGGGCAGAGTGTTTACTTAGTCATCTCTGACTCGGGTCGCCGAAGCATATGGCCGAACAACTGAAGTCGTCGACGTTGAAGGAGGACGCAGAGCCAACGATAGTTCATTTTCTTATCCCTGCGAGCCCCCGGGTCATCGAACTAATGAAAAAAAAATGCTCACTAAAAAGTGCACAATCCCTGCTGGCACACTGTGTGCATTCTGTATTGCGTAATCTGAGGAATACATGTGTAACCCGTTTTTGACAGCACGCTGTCTGATTGGATGTTGTTACCCTCGCAGCAAAACCGCTCCGACACCGATCGGTTTTTGGACGCTTTTCGATCGGTTTTTACTACCACGCCGACCGGTTTTCGGTCGGTTTGTTTAGTAGCTATTTTACACGGATCAACAATAAACTGATACGAAGGAAATCGACAACCGGAGTAACATGCAATGTTTGGTTGGCGTCTCATTTAAATATACTGGTTTAATTCATCGGAATGCTCTGAAATACCTCGGTATAGATCACTATTTTACTCCCTCGAAATGAGTAGAATAAGGACAATTAATCGGAAAATCATAAATTAGGGGATAAAAATGAGCATCGTAATATGTAACCTGGGAAAAGTGACAGAAGCATATCACGTACTTCAAACGACTGACGCAAAGCGCTCGGAAACTGTTCAGGAACCGTCCAGGAAACCGGTCAGAAACCACTCAAAAACCGCTCGAAAATCGGCCAAGGACCGATTGGTCTCGGAGCGGTTTTTGGCCGGTTTCTAAAGTTTCCGAGCGGTTTGTGCCAGTCGTTTGATATACGTGATATGCTTCGTAAACTTCTGTCACTTATAGTGCTACCGATACGACACACGATTACAAAGACTAACCAATTTATTTATTTGAACAATTACCGAATTTGGTGGTGCCACTTGCTTCGCCTTTTACACCGTTTGCACGCCGTTGCATTCTTCCAATACACACGTTTTCCCGCTCCAGCGTTTTGAGTTCTGCTCTTTTACGCGCTGCCGAGTATATTTGCTAACGTGTCACGAACCGAGGACCAGGGGCTATAGACTCTATACGGGAGTAGTTCCTGACTTAACTTAGGAGAATCCTAAACTGGTGAGCCCGAACAACAAATTAATTCCACGAAGGACACTCGTAAGTCTTTCAGTCACATTTACTCGTTTACACATATACTTTTTCCGACATATCAACGGTAAATCCTGATTTCTGCTACCATACTTCTTTTATATTTTCCTTATATCGATATTATAAGTATTTCACAGTTGCTAAATTGATCTTTATATATCGTTTTACATTTGATATACCATTGCACTTACGGCTAGCAACGACCGCAAGCCTGGTCCGGAACCGTCCGTTTTGACAGTCTCCCTAGCCGTCCCTGAGATTTTTATTGATGACCCTCAACTCTGGTTTAATATGTTAGAGGCCGAGTTTGAAGCACATAGAATCACAAGCGAGCGTACCCGTTACTTGTTGACTATCAGTCGCCTTCCGCGTCACGTTGCTACCCAGATACGCGACGTAATACTCAGTAACTATTCGTACACAGCCGTGAAAGAACTGGTAATCTCTTGTCGTTTGCCGTCAGAATTGTCCAGACTGAAACGGCTGATCCAAGGGACAGAGCTATGTAGCAAGAAGCCTTCTTCATTACTGATAGGAATGCAGCAGATGGCGGGGCAACTTTTAGAGGAAAAATCCTTTAAAGAGTTATGGGGACAGCGATTACCACCCACTATTCAAGCACTGCTCGAGGTTTCTAGCCATCTTAAGCTCACAGAAGCGGCAAAACTAGCGGACGGTATTTTGGAACGGTACCATCCACAAATTACTGCCGTAACAAACTCGAGTAGTCCTCAGATCACCGCTCCCACCGTAGGAACACACTCCGAGGACACTCTGACAACTGCTTTCGAGTGGGCTTTCAGAAGTTTTTCCACTCCTAGTTGTTCTCAAAGTAGAGACCATAAACCTTACCATAACTCTGACTGACGTGAACGTCTTGGAAGCCCATTCCCTAACCGTTCCGATAGTCCATCTCGATAAAAGTACTGTCGATATCACAAACGGTTTCGGGAGAAGGCTCGGCGCTGCGAAGCCGGTTGCACCTTCCCAGATGCCAAACAGGGAAACTAATATCTCGACGCGTTCCGACGACTAACGCGGTCGGCAGCCATAATGGCAGTCGTCCGTCGCATGTTCGAGATTTAGTTTCCAATAACCTGTTCCTAATCGACACCGGTGCAACAGTCAGTGTTATTCCAAAGGAAGCAGGTGATGCAACGATCCCATCAATCCAACAACTTCGTGCTGCCAACAGCACTCTTATTGCTACGTACGGCCGTAAATCACTCACGCTCAACTTAGGCCTACGTCGCACCTTCTGCTGGGTATTTATAGTAGCAGACGTCTCCTATCCCATACTAGGTATCGATTTCCTTGACCATTTCGACCTCCTGGTCGATGCACGATGCCGGAGAGTTGTCGACCGACAGACTTCTCTTTCCGTAACCGGTTCGTATTCCTCCGTGAATCACATCACGCCCCTATACATCGAACCTCAGGCCGAACATCCCTACGCAGGCCTCCTTCCAGCTCACCCGGCAATGCTAAGGAAATCTGAACCCCTTCCCGCGGTGACCACTAACGTCACCCACCATATTGTCACTAAAGGACCCCATCATTTAGCCGACCACGTCGCTTGACACTAGACAAGCTCCGCGTAGCACAGGCTGAGTTCGAACATATGCTAGAACTAAACATATTACACCCGTCCAGTAGCCCTTACATGGTTCTTAAACCTAATGGCGGCTGGCGCCCCTGCGGTGACTATGGAGCTCTGAACCAAGCCACCGCCCCAGACAGGTACCCCATTCCACATATTCTAGATCTAACTTCTTCTCTATCTGGCTGTTCTGTTTTCAGCCGGATCGACCGCGTTAGAGCCTACCACCAAATCCCGGTAGCTGAGGCTGACATCCCCAAAACCGCTGTCACAACTCCATTCGGACTATTCGAGTTTTTGCGCATGCCGTTTGGGCTCAGCAATGCAGCCCAAACCTCTCACAGGTTTATGTATGAAGCAACACGCGATTTGAAGAATGTCTACGTGTACGTAGACTATATTTGATGGCAAGTTCTTCAGAAAAAGAGCATATGGCACACCTTTACGCTCTTTTTGAGCGCGTTAGCCAACACAGTGTAACCATTAATCCTACCAAATGCGAATTAGGTAGGACAACCATCACATTCCTAGGTCACAAAATTTCAGCCTCAGGCACACAGCTCCTTCCTGACAAAATGGCGGCAATTCGCGACTATCCTCAGCCTCACTCTCGCCGGCAGTTGCGCCAATTTTCTGGCTTGATTAACTTTTATCATCGGTTTATCCCACAATGCGCAGAAACAATGCAGCCTCTAACAGACCTTTTACGTGGAGGTAAGCGGAAATTCATTTTACTCGACACGGCGCAGGCAGCATTTACTTCGATCAAGGAAGCTATCACCAGCATAGCACTCCTTTCACATCCCGATCCTTCTGCTCCTCTGGCGTTAGGGACAGATGCTTCGGACACGGCTGTTGGAGCAGTGTTGCAGCAATTCGTCAACAATTCATGGCAACCAATAGCTTTCTTCTCCAAGCATCTCCAGCCTGCGGAATCCCGATATAGTACGTTCAGCAGAGAACTACTGGCAATCTATCTGGGTATCCGACACTTCCGGCACACACTCGAGGGCCAAACGTTCAGTGTTCACAGATCATAAACCACTAGTGTACGCTCCCCAGTCAGCCTCTGATCGATATTCGCCACTTAGACGATGTTTCGCAGTTTACTACGGACATTCGACAAGTCTCTGGTGCACACAATCCCGTAGCAGACGCACTCCAAAGCGTCCACAATATCGACGACCCACTACCCATGAGCATAGACCTAGAAGCAATCGCTGCAGCCCAAACAACAGATCCTGAGGTCGAGCAGCTCAGAAACAGGAGCTCCCTGCATCTAGTGCCAGTAACCCTTCCAACTTTGGACGTAACTATTACTAGCGATATGTCACAGGGTCAACCCCGACCACTAGTTTCTGCCAGTTTTCGCTGGCAAGTTTTTATCAACCTCCACAACTTATCGCACCCTGGTGTAACTGCCTCAGTGAAACTAGTCACCGAGATTCGTCTGTCCTTGCGTTAAACGTGACGTACGTATTTGGGCCCGGGCTTGTCTTCAATGCCAACGCGTTAAAATACATCGTCCCACTAAATCTACGTCAGGCACATTCTCTGAGCCGGACGCACGCTTTCACCATGCGCATGTGGGTCTCGTGGGGCCCCTTCCACCATCCAACGGCTGCGTATACATCCTCACTTGTGTAGATCGTTCTACTCGCTGGCCACAGGCCATACCTATTCCCCGTCCTACTTCACAGGAAGCTGCAAAAGCGTTCCTAACTGCCTGGGTAAGTCGGTTCGGTTGCCCTGCTATCGTGACCACTGACCGCGGTTCTCATTTTGACTGTGCCTTCCACGAGCTACTGGACGCATTTTGTTGCAGACATAAAAAGACGACGGCCTATCATCCTCAGGCTAATGGCATAGTGGAGCGATCCCATCGCCAGCTGAAAACCGTCCTTCGTGCTCGTGATAACCCTTTATGGAGTGAAGTTTCACCAATGGTTCCCTTAGGACCACGTAACACCGTTAAAGCCGACATGGGTTTTACGGCGGCTGAACTGGTTTACGGTTGCACATCACGACTTCCAGGTGAGTTGGTTTCTCCATTACCACCTGAGTTTTACTCACAAGGATTGCGCAAAATGGCTGTCACGCCAAATGCGGGTGCTGAAGCTCACCCCACCACGGGAACAAACTCTCAGCACCTACATATCTACCACTCTAGCGACCGCCAGCCATGTGTTTATTCGAGTAGATGCAATGCGATCACCACTACAAGCGGCTTACTCTGGCCCGTTCCCAGTCGTCCAGCGAAAGGAAAAGACATACGCGGTAGACGTCGAAGGCAGGAAAGAGACCATCAGCCTTCGCCGAGGTAGAACCTACCCCGAACAACCCACCCAATGTCCCCATCTGCTCACAACCTTCGGTTAGTCGTTCTGAATCGGCATCTGTTACTCCCACAAAAGACTCTACATTACCTGTTGCAACACCAAACTCCACGGAAGACTGTAGGTACCTGTACATTTCCGACTTTTTTCATGATTCACAACGTCCCTTGGTGCAACACTCCTTTGTTGTACCGACGTTTTAATGTAAAACACACACACATACCTTTTTGAACATCACCACCGCGCAATACAAAAAGGCTGTCAATAAACCTTTCATTCTGGCACGGTCTCATCTTCTGATTTGGAGTGTCTTGGAATTATATCGGTCGGAACTAACTGTGAGAAACAAAACATTTTAGAAGCTTCCACGGCGTCACTTGGCACTTCTCTCAATACGATCCTGTTCTGTTCAACGAACGGCTGTCAGACCGAACTGAACTGAAGATATTGGCGGATATTGGCTCTTTGGCGCTCATTTCCTGATCACAAGAACAGCGAAAAACTGTGAGTTTGTGTCACACCTTTTGTTTCAGTTTAATTCCCAATGTACATACCCTTTTGGCCTTTTTATCACGGCACGCTCCTCCGCCCATCTTAGTTTGCTAGTGTCGTCTTAGATATTGTTGGCATTAATTTAGTGTACCATGTAGACAGAGTAGTACGCTACAAAATTGGTGAGCCCAGATTGTGTTTCCATCCTTTTGGTCCTAATTCCACACAATTCACCATGTCTGACAGTGAATCTATTGGAATCCACACGGTTGCTCTCAAACTGCCCGTTTTTGCCCCGACCAACCCTCGAGTGTGGTTTCGACAAATAGAAGCCGTATTTACCACTCGACGTATAACCAGCGAGCCCGCGAAATACTCTCACATTGTCCAAGCGCTCCTCTTTGACATCGCTGTTGACGTGGAAGATCTCCTCGATCCCATTCCATCAGAAGCCCCTTACACGAAGCTTAAGGATGCAGTCATTCAGCGCACCGGAAAATCAGCCGGAAAGATGCTCCGTGAGCTGTTCACGTCGGTGGAGCTCGGGGACCAAACCCCGCCTCAGCTTATGCACTACATGCGGTCGCTACTGGCCGGACGTCAAATGCACTACTCCTCTCGACAAAGTTGCGCAACACGCCGATAGACTAATGGAATGCTACCCGGCTGGTAGACCCTGTGTTCACATGACGTCACCCGCTGAAACCATTCCGACATACGAATCCCCTATGATATTACCAGTACCTGCCCCAGATCGCCATGGCGATGGTTCTCGCAGTCCTGATCCCCACATCGATAAGGACATTACGGACCTGAAAGAAACCGTCTACATGTTGTGCAATCAGGTCAGCGCAATGTGTAACGCATTAACTACTCATCGACCTGTGTCCGCCGAAACACCTCGTCGACCTAGATCACGATCCAGAAATCGCCGGTTACAAACCTGGTGTTAGTACCAGGGCCGGATGGCAGCACGGTAAACACGAACTTTGGTTCTTAAGCTGATTTCACTGCGAGTCCACAGCGTTCGTCTTAGCTGAAGAAAGGCTCTCTCGGCGCTGTCGATCCGTAATACCACTTCATTTTTGCCTGGCAGTTCGGAAGCAGAATTGAGCCTAGGTATTTGAAGGAAGGAACGTATTCGACTGGTTGGTCATTCATCGACAGTTGTTGAATTGTCGGGCCCAGATGGGTTGTGAAAGCTTTTGTTCTGGTTGAATTTACGTCAAGTCCGATGGACCTCGCGAAGGAATTGATTCGGTCGAGGATTGGTTGTAGCGTAGCGGCGGAGTCTCCAAGCACGACAATATCATCCGCGAACTCCAGGTCTGAGGTGTATATTTCCTGGCTAAGCTGAATACCAGGGTAGTTGTGTAAGGCCTGTCGCATTGTCCAGTCGATGTCGTGGTTGAACAGCATCGGTGAGAAGGGACAACCCTGCCTAACTCCGGTAGCGAGTGCGAACTCGCGGGACTCTTCACCGTACATACGAAGCCTAGCACCGGTTGTCGAGTAGCATCCCCTTAACAGCCTCAAAAGCCTATCGGGCATCCCATCGGATTGGATTATGGTCCAAAGAGACTCGCGGTTCACCGAATCAAAAGCTGCCCGGAAGTCGATGAAACAAGCTACCGTCGGCTGCTGAAACTTATAGCGGTGCTCCAGTATTCGGCGCAGTGTGAAGACTTGATCCACACAGACTCTGCCACGGCGGAAACCCCCTTGGTTCGGGCGAGTGCGCTGGTCTCTTGCCTCGGAGAAACGGGTTAGTAACAACGCAGCAAAGATCTTTGAAGCCACATCGATCAGGCTGATCCCTCGGTAGTCTTTACATGCCGATTTATCATCTTTCCTCGGAATGGGCAGCAGTATGGACATTCCTTAGTCGGGTGGAAATGCTTCCTCGCCAAATGGAGCCAAAAAGTGTACACAGCCTGACAATCAATGACGATGAACATGCTTTGTACACTTCTAGAGGGATGCCATCTTCCCCAGCAGCCTTTCTGTCCTTCAGTTTGTTCATCGTTTCCGTGATTTCCGCGGTGTTGGGTGGGTCACAGTTGCTTTCCTACTGAACTGGAGGGGTTGATATTGGTTGGTCCGTAGGCCAGTTGAACAGCTGACCAGTGTTCCACCCATCGGTCCATTTTCTTACTCTGTTCGGGTATTAAGTTTCCCGCCGTGTCACGAAGAAGGGAATTTTGTTTACAAAACCTATTAGAGGCGTTGCAAATAAGGCGGAACAGTTTACCGAAGCCACCAGTTCCGGATGCGGTTTCCATTTTTCAGCTATTTCTATCCAGTATATTTTGCGATCAGCCTTGGCGGAGCTTGTGGCCTCTCGTTGCAGTCTGCGGCGTTCGTTACTATCTGCCAGTCGCGCTTCGTGTGCTCTGGTTGACAGCTGGAGCGTGCTCTCCGAGATCCAATCTTTTGTCCGCCTTTTTGTCCTCCCGAGTACTATCCGAGGAGCTTCCTTGATTGTCGTCTTCATTCGAGTCCACTGCCCTCCCACAGAAACTTCATCTGCTAGTGTATTGGTTGCGCTGGTTAGTCCGGTTGTGATTGCTCGTGACAACGCTTCTCGCTTCTCTGGATTTTCTAGGGCAGCAACGTTTATCCGGGAAGGTGCAGACACTTTAGCACGTGTAGAAAGATGAACTTTGAAACACGCGCGTAGGAGGACATGGTCGGTGCCGTTTGTGTTGCCCGTTATTGCACCTCGGTAAGCTCGGCAATCCTCCACAGACGAGGCCCAACGCGCTCGCACCAGGATGTGGTCGAGCTGGTGTGCAGTGTAATCGTCATTGAAGTACCATGTGAGTAGGTGCTTCTTGGGGTGTTGAAAACGAGTGCTGCAGACAACCATTCTGTTGATGTCGGCTAAACCAATCAGTCGGCCACAGTTCTTGCAGCGAACTCTACATGACTATGACGTAGATATTGCTTGCCTCTCGGAAGTCCGCCTGCCCAACTCAGGTAGCCGACAAATAAAGGTACCGGGTGTGGATACATCCTATTGGCTCTATCACAGTGGCCCGAAAGACAACTCCGGTCTCTACGGTGTCGCGTTTGCTCTGAACAAAGCAGTTAATGATGCAATGATCTCTTGGGAACCAGTCTCATCCAGACTCGCCTTGGCACATTTTAAAGGCTCCCCGCACGACTTGACGGTGATCGCGATCTATGCTCCGACCAATTCAGCTGATGACGAAACCAAAGACGAATTCTACACTAATTTGCAGGAGGTAATCAACCGGGTTTTGAGGCGCGATATACTTTTCATCTCAGGAGATTGGAACGCTCGCACAGGTACGGCCGATGAATCCACTCGCCATATTCTCGGGAGATTCGGCTTTGGTCAACGCTGCGAGAACTGAAGATATTGGCGGATATCGGCTCTTTCTTGAACACAAGAACAGCGAAAAACTGTGAGTTTGTGTCACACCTTTTGTTTCAGTTTAATTCCCAATGTACATACCCTTTTGGCCTTTTTATCACGGCACGCTCCTCCGCCCATCTTAGTTTGCTAGTGTCGTCTTAGATATTGTTGGCATTAATTTAGTGTACCATGTAGACAGAGTGGTACGCTACAGATACAGCTGCACCCGTCAACAGGAGAAAACGACGCGGCCGCGAACTGCGACAGCCAACGGGGTTTTCTGAATTTGTGACAGATATATAGGTTAAAGTTTACTTTTCATATTCCACTTGTACATAGTTTCATTATGCATGAATGCACGACCAAGTGGTTATCACGACAAGGGTAGCGGCAGCCCGTATTGCTCCGATATGTCCTCCCCCCAGTCAAATATCCGTCCGCGCCCCGAGGTGCAGCTTTACTGTGTTTCCTGCCTTTCAGCTCGTCCTATCGGATAGAACCATATACAATCCCAGGATCTCACATGGCTCAAACACAACGCTCATTGGGTCGCGACTGGACTCATTTGACGCCGGACGCTGGCTCGTTTACGAAGACAATAACAACCACAGGCAAACGGAACTTTGAAATATGCCGACAACGACAAACCCTACAACAGGATCACTACTGCCAAGTTACAAGCAGGGTCTACCCAGGTCGGATGCAATGTTAAGGAGGACGCAACTTTGCGATCGACGCACAGCGACCAGTGTGGGTCATGGAGAACGGCTTGGGCTGGCTTTGTTGTTGTGTTCGATTGCGGTGGGAGGCATGGAAAACGTCTCTCGCCACCAAAGCCAACGTACCCCTCACGGATCAAAGCCCAACTGCGTCGGCCTTCAAAGGGGAGACCCCTGTAGTGCTACCGATACGACACACGATTACAAAGACTAACCAATTTATTTATTTGAACAATTACCGAATTTGGTGGTGCCACTTGCTTCGCCTTTTACACCGTTTGCACGCCGTCGCATTCTTCCAATACACACGTTGTCCCGCTCCAGCGCTTTGAGTTCTGCTTTTTTGCGCGCTGCCAAGTATATTCGCTAACGTGTCACGAACCAAGGACCAGGGGCTACAGGCTCTATACGGGAACGGGTCCTGACTCAACTCAGGAGAATCCTAAACCCCTCTCCAAGATTACGTATTACGATGCTCATTTCTATCTTTTAATTTATGATTTTCCGATTAATTGTTCTAATTCTACTCACTTCGAGGGAATAAAATAGTGATCTATACCGAGGTATTTCAGAGCATTCCGATGAATTAAACCAGTATATTTAAAAAAGACGCCAACTAAACATTGCATGTTACTCCGGTTGTCGATTTCTTTCGTATCAGTTTACTGTTGATCCGTGATGAATAGCTACTAAACAAATCGACCGGAAACCGATGTTACGAACGGGCTGGGCGCTACAAGGGTGCGCCATAGTGACTGGCCACCACACTTCAGACTGCGGTGTGAAGAAAACAGTAACCGATGAGGATGCGTTGCACAGCTGATGTCGGTTGCGACCGCACACGCGTGATATAGGCTTTGCTTATGCTACAGTAACAGAGCCATGGACACGAAGAGGGTTTTTTTTGCACGGCCACGAAAACAAGTGCAACTGAATCTGAGGAAGTTACAATGTGAAGATTTCTTTTGTAGATTGTTCAAAACATGCTACTTTAGTATTGTAACAACGGTCAGCGAAACTTGTGTGTTTGGCCGATGGGTGGTTTATGTTTAGTTCAGTTAACCGGTTAACTATGGCCATAGCTGGAATGGTCAGTGGCAAACGATATATTAGTACCAGCACGCTAATATATGGATACCGTAAAATAAAAAGTCATCAGACTGAAACAAACGATGAAGTTCATATTACTTCTACAATATTTCAACAATAATTCTGTCATTCCCATTGTGTTGGGGAGACAGCACGGTTTCCCCTATATTCACGCGCTGATTACAACAGTGACATTATTTTCCACGGAAAACATCCCACTTTTCGATTTATTTCATTCATACTTTATTTGCTAATTCAAACCTGTATCTCATCGCGTAACGAAACATTAGCACCCACTTTGATTGGTTGCCCTAGATGCATTCTGGTTTCCAAGGTCAATCGACTCAGTCTTCAATCAGTTCCGTTCAGTTCAGTTCAGTCTGCACAGGACAGGTAATGGCCACGGCCAATCGAGCGTCCAGAATCCCTTCGATGGTATGCACACCAGTTATGCACCCACCACTGCCGAGTGTATTTCCTCGAATCCCCGCTAAAAATGAGAGGGAAACGGAAAACCTCATCGCACATCAACTGCGAGAGACATTTTGCATCGTGAGCGTTCACTGGGACAGTATGTAATGAGGGAAAAAGTCTGCTAAAACATACTCCAGAAGGACCACAGTGCTACCCGTCATCCATCTAGTTGATATTCTCAAGGCTGACTACAAGGAAAGATCTCGTACCACTTGCGATCAAGGGCACATTTGAAGGATTGGACTGTCTGCAGATCTACCATTTCACCAGGCAGACCGTTCCAACTGTTCACAACCCTGTTTCTGAAGAAGTACGATCTAGCCATCAACCTAGATCGGGCTTTTATCAACTTCTTTTCGTGTCCCCTTATTCTGGAGTCTACGGCCACTTGGAATAGACTATCTGGTCTAAGGCCAGAAAAGCCCTTCATTACCTTGAACGTTTCTATGAGATCCCCTCGACGTCTCCTCCTTTCCAACGAGAAGAGATTCAGGTCACAGAGTCTCTGCTCGTAAGTCTTACCCCTCTGCCCTTCAACCATTCGCGTGGCGAGACGTTGGACTTTCTCGAGGCAGGTGGCGTCCTTTTTGTAGAAGGGTGACCGAGCCTGCACGCTACCTTCTAAGTGAGGTCGTACTACAGCCATGTAAATAGGTACGAATACCTCCGGCTTCCGGCAAGACAAAGCTGATCGCAGTCTAAAGAGCTCCTCACGAGCCTTATGCGCAGCCGCGTTGCACTGCTCTGACCATTTGTAGTCACTTTTCATGATGATCCCCAGGTCTTCAACCCTACTGGCTGCCTCTACGGTGAACAGCCCTTGATCATGAGCGACAGTTAGACTCTCTGTTGCCCTTGACAACAAATGGCTTTTTTGAGCGTTTAGAGGTAAGTCCCATTTGTATGCCCAGTTCAGGACGGTACCTATTTCCCTGCCCAAGTCCGCCCTACCCTTAGATCCAACAATCTTCATATCATCCGCAAAAATAAAGCTGGGCGATTGAAGAGTGGATGCTAGGTCGTTAATAAATAATAAGAATAGGACCGGGCCTAGGACGGATCCCTGAGGTACACCACTGGTGACGTTCACGAAACTGGAGCACTTGTCCCCCACTTTGACGCAAAGCGTCCTGTGGGAGAGGAAGTCCTCCAGCCACCTATATACTGGCCCACCTATACCGAAAGTTTCCATCTTGCGTAGCAAAAGACGATGATTAACGGAGTCGAAAGCCTTGCTAAAGTCAAGGTAGCATACCTCAACTTGCTTACCTTCGTCCAGTCGTCGAGTTACTTCATCAGCGTTCAGTCTTCAGGTAAGTGGCAGTGGATAACGATTCCCTATGAGCCGCTTGGCATTTTACTCTATTTCCTGGGCTAGATGTTGGTGCCCTGCCAATAATCCTTCAGAGCACGATCCAATTTCCTCTTGAACAGTGTCTCGTTTTCCTCTTCAACCTCCTCAGTTGACAGGGCTTTCCAGAGATTGGTCATTCTCCTCGATAATAGATAGAGAATGCATTTTGGGGGTGTCGGCGAGTGTCCTCTGGTACGGTCATTATTCCTGAGTGGTAGGTCCGATTTCAGGTCCGGGTCCAAATCACCACGGATGATCCGCCTAGCCTAGTTGTGGTTACCTCGAAGACCTCTATAGGCAATGGGGCACAACCCGGTAGCTTCTAGGCGCTCCTCGCAGCTGAACCCCCTTAGTCCGGCCACGAGGCTTAGGCTACGCATTGCGCTTGTTCCAGTTTGGCTACCTCCGCGGCCTTGTATGGATAGAGAGCCGAACCGCCATATTCCAAGCGAGGAGGTGCATGCCAGGCAAACGGCCATTGAGAGGTTTCCAGGGGTGTAGGCTCAAATGAGGGGCAAATTTGTCCAGGTGCCCGCCACATTGAAACACAGGCTCTCTCGGTGTTTGTTCTTCTCTTCAGATTGCTGGTGACGACAACTCCGAGGTCTTTTTCCTCCTGCATGCGATGGGGTACGATACTCCCAATGCCGTTGACGGAAGTGTCACTGGGGCTACCAGTCCTCATGCTCGAGCATTTGTACATGTCTACGGGTCGATTCTAACTGGTCGGCCAACCGTCCAAAGCATGGAGGTCCTGCAGTAGCATCTTACAATACTCTGTGGATCTAACGGTGCTCCAGGTCTTTAGGTCGTCGGCGTATGTACTGCACTGGGATCGAAGGGTCTGTGGTAGGCCTTACACAAAAGCTGGAAATTACAGGGGTCCTGGAATGGAAATTGGCTGCACGCCACTGCGCTACACCACGTCACTAGCCATGTTACGAACGTTTGAGCAATGCGTAGCCAAATTCGCAACGGATCCCGAAATCAGAAGGCGATTATCCGTGATAATTCTACGATACTAGATTATTAAAATAAACAATGACATAAACAATATACAAACCTCAATAATACGATCACAAAGTCTCAACAACGAGAAACCGAATAGCAGCGTGTGAGCAGACAGCACGTGCGTCACGCAGGTCCTGAACAAGGATGTGCCAAAATAGCGCTCTGGGCGCGAACAAACAACAATTGGTCCAGAAAAACAACCAGTTCGTAAAGACAAGTCAATAGTGTATGGAAATGAGTGATGTTGGGAAAAAACACTGAATCGCGAGGGGAAAAAGGGGGATTTTCCACGACCGGCTGTTACAAGCCATGCTGGTATTGGTATAGTTTCCACTGATGTATCTAGGGAAGTAGTTCACAAACAGCTTTGCAAGACATCCCCATTAGCTAAAATAAATCAGGTTTTTTTTTCTAAACAGTAAAATCTGAGGATAGTATTTGACCTGCAAACCCACTTCTATCAAATTTCTTTCAAATATCATGCCTAGATCGACTTCAAATCGCCTCATTCACCGAGCGGCAAATCGAACTCCACTTACAAGCACTAAACGCCCCCGACTTTCTACCTCCTCCGTGCCGTGTTCAGTACCACTGGTCGATATATACAGTGAAGCCAGTAACAAATATAATGCGCTTCAGGAAAACTTATCGTCCTTAGAGAAACAGTTACGATCCATGGACGATGCACTGACCATGCTGCTGCCACTAGCATATATTGTTGATCCTTTAAAACATCCAAACACTGAAAGTCTCCTATCAGCCGGCCACTTCCTGGACTCTGTTGCATCTGAAGTCCATAGACGGATAAAAAATTCTAAAAATGCCGTTGTTTTTAATGTTCCAGATCGTTTGCCCCTTTCCTCGGTCAAACAGTCACTGCTCATGGCATGTGATATGTCACACCACGAGTGCTACTGCAAAAGACTCAGAAAACGGTCACATCGGAACATGTGCCCGCTACTGTTTCAATTTCTAGAAGAGAGCACTGCCGTGGAATTCGTCAGAAAGAGAGAGTCCATCGCAAAATCCGCATCATTTAAAAATATAAAAATTGCTCCAGACAAAACCCCTCTGCAGAGGGAGGTCCTTAGATCGAATGCCAGCATCCAAGTACTCCCACCACCGTCTGACCCAGTGCCACAAAGCTCCCCTGAGAAACTTCCCACCGTAAACAACTCGCTACCACTCCCGCTAACCAGTGCACCAGCTCAAAATGTGGACCTAGATTCGTCCCGTTCACCTCCAACACCTCAACGTCCCCCAAAAAGGCTCCATGTTGCACTCCAGTCTCCACCACTGTCTACCCACAGCCGAGCAATACAACCCCCTCTCTCTGCAAGCAGCCATCCACGCTCTGGTCTGTCTGCCAAACGAGCAAATAAACCGCCAGCTTCAAACACGCCACCCCGCACCAACCAGCCAACTGCAACGTTGTCTCCCAGCGCTTCGGCCACAACGTCACCCTCGTCACCTGTTGCTCCCAGAGGCAAAAACCTCGTCTGCACTGACATAGTCACGCTCCCATCTTTAATCGACAGTCGACATAGGACCTCTCGCGCTCCAGCTAACCGGCCTACTACCCATTCACGACCCCCACCTCGGCCATACACACGAAATCTCGTCGCTCACCCTAGCGCTAGTCCACCAGCGCATTTATTTGGTCCCCCGGAGATCCGCGTACCCCACTGCTACATCCCACACCCACAAACCCAGACCCCGCCGTCTTCACGTCCACAGATGCAGTACCATATCACAAATTTTCCACTTAATGTACCACCTCCAAACTCGAACCATGCAGGACGAGTTACCAGCATCGTTGCCAACCGGTACCACAACATGTGGCCCGCGCCCGACCATTTTCCGCCTCATGGTGTGCCCCATCTTAACCCTCCGCAGCTTCAACATCCTCTGCTCCCCTACCACCCAACATCGCCGTATTCTACTCCAACACCACTGCACGCTATGCCAACTGACCCTTCACACCAAGGCCCCTTTCATCAACAGCCCTTTCGCTACTACTCCACCCCCTCACACTCTTTCCATGGAGCCTTGTGAGATGCCTCCCACCTCAACAAACTCTATCCGAAACATCATACCTGTTCCATTAAAATCCCACTTACCCTGCCTTTCGTCCTTCTCCTCACAAGGCCTCCATCAAAACCATGGCTGCCCTTCCTCTACTGCTCCCCGCCCCCTTGCTGACCCCCTGGCATCCTTACAAACTCTCCCCCGATTCATACCTGTTTTGCCTCAAAGGTCCCACCTAGAGTCACCATACTCCCCTCCAGATCTATTAGCCCGCGTTACAATAACACCTCAGCATCCAGTGTTAATCTCTGCTGAAAATCATGAGTGTTCGGCCCAAAGTACAATGTGCGGCGATAAAGATAGAGCTGTCCAAAAGGAAGTAGCAACTCACATCCTGTCCTCCTGCATGGGTGGCCCGCCCATTAATCACCGCCCTGCAACGCACACCCTTGCTACCAAATCCACTGACGCTTCAAAGCCTCCTACAGAAATGCTTACCATAGCACTATTCAACTCCCGTTCCATCTTGAACAAGCTTTCCGCTATAAAAAGACTGGCCGTCGTCCACAACTTCGACATAATCCTGATTACTGAGACTTGGCTCACCGAGAACATACCTTCTGACCAAATATCACTGATCGGTTATCAAACCTTCACGACTCAACGAATCTACCGCCGCGGTGGAGGTTGCGTGGGGTATGTCAAGAGCAGCCTATCTGCCACCCTACTGGAAAATACCGTGCTCGCAAATGTTGAAGATTCTATATGGTTTACAATTTCTTTATCCCAGATGAACATAGTTGTCGGTTGTATATATCGACCCCCCAGAAATGACACTTCCACATTTAATCCCATCATTGATGCATTTAATTACATCGCTGACCTTCCATTTGGAGGTAAATTTATAGCAGGCGACTTCAATGCCCCGGGCGTAAACTGGTCCTCCTTTTCTGCCCCCTACAAGTATTTGCAATTTGCCTCATGCATTCGCCTGGGCCAGTGGGCCCAACATGTAAAACAACCTACCAGAAAGAATAACATCCTTGATCTGATATTTACCCTGGGTCTCACGAACGTCTCTGCCTCCGTACTAAACGACTACACAGGCAGCGATCATAAAATCGTCAGTTGCAGATTTCAAGTCAAGCCACGTACTGTTAGCCTACCATGTAACGGTCCCTCCTTCCGTCACTTTAAATGGGACCATATTCCCTCCCAAATTCGCTCCAGAAACTGGGACGAGTTCTTCCTAACAGCAAATCCCCAGTTCGCCGCTGACCTCCTCTACTCAAATTTACACTCATGCATCGAAAACATATCACGCCCCTACAATCCATCCAGACCAGCAGGTTACCATATAGCCAGGCTAAAGCAGAAATACGACGAGCTTCGACGGCAGTACCAACGAAATAGAGACTTTTCTACAGTCTTCAGACTGGAACGCCTCTATCACGAAATCCACCGCAAGGCCCGTGACCTACAACTAAAGCAAGAAACCAAAGCAATACGCCACCCAAACAAAGCTCAAGAGCTAGCCCGGCTACACAGGGATCGTGCCCCACAATCAACTCGATGCATAAAACAGATCATCCATTTGGATAACCTCATAACCTCACATCGAAAGATAGCTGACACGTTTAATACTTTCTTCACAACCACCGTGTCTCTCGGTCCATCGTGTACCCAGTTTGTCACCCCGTCTGTCACAAACTCCTCACTAAGTTCTATCACGGTTACCACTACGGATATAAATAGATACATTCACACCTTCAAACCGACCTACTACCCCGGTCCTGACGGCCTACCGTCAGCAATATTCGCTCTGGGCGGCCCGGATATTCCCCTACTACTACTAAACCTATACAATTTATCTCTGCAAACCGGGACCTTCCCCAGCCAATGGAAGAAATCCATTATTATCCCCAGGCACAAGAAAGGCGCAGTGCATGACATTGCCAATTACCGCCCGATTAATCATACGCCAATGATCTCGAGGCTGCTAGAAAAAGTCGTAAAACACTACCTGACCGACTACCTTTCTGCACATAAGCTCATCAGCCAAAGACAGCACGGATTTCTCAAATCACGGTCGTGTTCAACCTGCCAATTTGACTTTCTAAATTTGGTAACAACAGCTGCCGACAAAGACAGAGCACTCGTCATCATCTATCTTGATATGACAAAAGCCTTCGACAGAGTGCCACATCTGCAGTTACTCAACAAGATCAGGGGATACGGTATTGAAAACCCCCTACTCAGTTGGTTTAAATCCTATCTACAAGACCGTCACCAAGTTACCTGCATCAACGGTCAGATATCAGACCCCCACCCAGTAAACAGCGGGGTTATCCAAGGTAGTGTTCTAGGACCACTGCTGTTCTTACTATATATAAACGATATTTGCAATGTCATCACTCATGGCGAAATTTTCTTGTTCGCCGATGATATGAAGATAGTCTATGAATTCGAACGAGGAGACCTACCTGCAGCACTGAATAACATCATGGTCGACGTACAGTCCTTATCCTCCTGGTGTGATCGCTGGAAAATGGAATTTTCAGTGAACAAAAGCAGTTATCTCTCGCTAAACTGCAATATCCCTTATGATACGCTTAAGATTGGCGGTGTCTCATTCCCATATTCCCCAACAATTAGAGACCTTGGACTGCAATATTCTTACACTTTCAATTTCTCTGAACACACTTCCTACATAACTGCACGGGCAAATAAGTCCCTTGGCTTGTTGCAGAGAAATTTTCTTCTCACGAACAGTAATTTGGAGATATACAAAACTCATATTCGCCCAACCCTAGAGTACTGTACACTTGTGTTCTCAAATATGCATAAACGTGACATTATCGACATTGAGAATGTACAGCGTCGATTTACCAAAAAACTGTTTGGGCCTTCTACGACCCTGACCTACAGAGCGGTGTACACTCCTGCGGCTTGATCCCCTATGGCTTAGGAGAATAAAACTCAACCTCGCATTTTTGTTTACTTTGCTCCACAAACAAGCTGTATCCTCCAGCCAAGTTCAGTTCAGTATAAACTCGACACATCAGCTGCGTAATAGGGAACACCGTATAACGATCCCTACTTCTCGGAAATCCTTAAGGCAAAACTTCTTCCTCCTGAAATATGCAACTCTGTGGAATGAACTCCCAGCTGATGTACGTTCCGTAGATTCCCTAAATATGTTTAAGTCTAGACTACACGTAGCTCTGGACATCCAAAAACTGATAGCTCTTACGAATCCTTATATGTCTTTTGACAGAGCTTATGAGGAAAGCGTTGGATACTAACCCGAACCCTTGATAATCTAGGATGTGCCACACCATACGACGTAATTGCCATCACCTAAGTGTAAACCTACCAGTTTACAATGCCTAAACATAATAACTCTCACGACTGAGGCCAGTGCTTCAGAAGTCGTATTTGAATTATTATTAGGTTTTTACCTCTGTCTCTAACCCAAGACGCAGCACCTGTCACACTCCTCAACCTCCACCCAGTAGTCACCATAAGACATTCACAGCTCAAATTCTGTCCCCATCACAGAACTCTAGCATCCTCCACGATAGGCCTATACAACACTTGATACCTAGCCATCAAAACTACTAACCATCTGTGGATCGTACCGACGAATCACGTTGTCAGTGCTGCAAGTTGTACCCCATCTTTGTGCAGACTGGCGTTTTGTTGAACGTAAACCCCATCGAATAATCACAGGCTGTGGTTGACCCTACCTCCCCCTGCATTTTTTGTCCCATGTAAACGGCCTGGGTGTTCTGACTTCACGGATAAGGCGAGTGTTAGCGCGGCACTTCTGCAAACTTTCCTGGCCGTGATGGTCTCCCTGCACAGAGTTGACCACCAATAAGACATAAACACCAAAAAGTGAGAGATTGGCACAAAAAAGTGAGAAAAAAATATACCCCTGTTTTGTCTTCCAGGCACACCAGCCCTGTCACATGTGACCCATGTCTCTGGGTTGTAGTGTCGCTACGGATTGACTGGTGTGGTTGACCTATTCCCAACGCGGCTTGTTACATGCGGTCCATGTTTCGGCCGGGGCGTGGGAGCTGTGGTCGCCCACCAAAAGCAGCTCCGCCTTCTCTGACAGCCAGATACCTGACTGTGATAAAACCATTAAAAAAAGAATAATAAGAACGTCTAAAAAGTGTGGATCATTCTTGGAGAGCCACGTGCTGGATGCCAGTAGTTGTGTATCGTGCTACCTCTCTACCTGAAGCTGGCCCTTGCGCCGCCTATCATGAGCACCAAATGTAGACCGTTAGAGCTTGCTTCCCTGACGAAAATTCGGACCCACCTCTCACGGTTCCCCAAACCAGTCCTCACATTGGTGTAGTCCTGCTTTGCAGCACGATAACAGCGAGAAAAGATACCACAGTAACCATGCAATCATATCCGCATCAGATTTCCTTGCTCACATTGGAGCTTAATCTCAGTACGATTGCACTATCGAGGAAGAGCATAGATGAACTCGCGTCAATGTTCCAAGACAAGTGACCAATTACCTCTAATGTATCACTACTGTCACCCCAATAGTTCCTTCTACTTTGACTCCTCAGTATAGAATAACCACTATACAGAAAGAGACAGTAACAGCATAGAGCCACGCAAACAGTACGTTAGTCCTACTCGCTCAGTCTGTCACTTCAAACCTATCCTGTCGCCTCGTTGCCTAACCACGTTCTGCGTAAGCAAACGGTATCGAGGGTTATCATTACTAACCAATCATAACCGTGAAGCCCTAGGTATTTTATTAGTATCCCAGCGGTGCCATGCTCACGGGCAAATCACAAATCCTTTTAAACGCATACAGTTACCAAGCCGGTGTACGCAACTTCGTCGGCCTGCAGCAGTATAGCTCAAATCCACTGCGAGTCTATTTTACCCATGCCCTACTCACATAGACCTAACCAATCCATTGTTTATTGCCTTCATATATTATCATAACCCACAGCTGGAACCACGTCCAGACTGAAATCTCCCATTATTTCAGGTTCGTTGTCTCTCACCATCTCAGCCGCCAAATTGGCTAACCAAGGATGCCGCTTTGACTCGCACGGATAGAGACTCAAGTGGAACCTACCATAGCAACTGAGACTGAAATCAAACCACACAACAGGAGATACCCCTAATTGCTTATCAGATCAATCAGCGTTTTCTAATGCAACGAACACGAATTCCAGTTCACGCGCATGCCGATAATATACAGCCACACTTGGCTGATCGACCGACACATACCGTGCCCTGCCAGAAGAAACTTACGCATTCAAAGCCGTACATTGCCAGAAATGACGCTAAATAACACTGAAGGCAAATGCATCAACACATACATATATTTGTCAGTGAAACAGCATAATAACGCTGAAGTCCATGCGAAGATTTTCCCACTTTATTATCCGTTACCACAGGTTATCCTTCCTCCGAACCGTAGCCGGCTGGAAATTGACTCTCCACTTCTCGAGAACCTTCCAGTTGCGCCTTCTTATTTCTGAATAGTACATGTTATTGGCCATGAATCTAAAATTACCTTTTTATGGACTGCTGTTTCTCCCACACCCACCAGTTCACTTTCACGAAATTGGCCTCATGTCCCCTTGATTCAAAGCTCATTCCGTTTCTCAAACTCCGGTAAATCCGTCATTCAGGGTCTTCATGGATCGCTATCCTCTTCGCATGCATCGATTTTCCCCCCTCTTCTTCTTGTTAAAAATTTACTCCATCTGCAGAACCTTAGTTGGCCTCCGGTTTCCTTGGCTTGCATCATTCTTGTTCATAATGCCTCCTTAGCACTGCGTTAACGATTTCTTCGACATCTCCACCGCGCACCACTGCCTAGCCCGGATTCGAAACTGGTTCAAAACTGCCGCGCAAACCATTATCAAAATGATCCATTCAAACTGTTGCTGTCTGTTTTTCCATTTCTGATACTCTCGACCTTCATACTTAGAATTTTGTGAACATTTCACCATATTGAGTAACATGTTACACCATGATCATGCGTTAGCGCGTGCCTCTCGACCATGGCCGAGAAATATACCAATATTATTATTATTATTATAATACCCCGACGTCTGGGACTGTGCAACTCCCACGGAAAAGGTTCTCTCAACCGAGAAATCCCTAATCCAGTGGGTCATGTGTCTGGAGATGCCGACAGTCCGAAGTTTCAGCAGCGACCTACCGTGAGGGACTTTATCAATCGCTTTACTAAGGTCTACAAAGATGACGTCCATGACATATCCCTCGGCCTTGGAGTTCGACCAACTTTCACCAGCAGGTAGCGGGTTTGTCAGACATGATCAGTTTCGCCCAAAACGGCGCTGCTGTGCGCATAGCAGTTGATAGCCCTCCAGATGTCCACCTATGCGAGGCGCAACCAGCATTTCCACGACCTTTCCAGCTATGGAAGTGAGGCTAACTGGACGGTAGCTGGTCGAAGCGGATTTTCTTCCACCCTTGTAAAGCGGAACGACCACTGCTTTTTCACCCCCAAGGTGGTCTGCCAGAGGCCAGCGGTAATTTGAGCAACCGAGTTAGCAGTGGTTCAACTGGTCAGCCGACTCCAAAAAAAATCAAAGGATGCACGTCCTTGGGTCCTGGCTACTTATGGGTTTTTTATGGCTTAGAGCACGTTATTCACCTCTGGCTCCGAAAAATCATGCCAAAAAAACAACGGCGACCCATTCACTATCGAAGTTGACGCGCTTTCCTCCGCAAAGTACACTGACAGGTAAGGTTTGGCTTATGTATCAGCCTTCCCATCATCTGTTGCAACCATTTCGTCGCTGCCTATCAGCACCGAGATACCTTCCTTAGCTCTGGTGTGGCACCAGATGCATGCTAGTAGGAGTTTGGGTCCTCACACAGCAGCAACCACAAGGACGTCTACGAAAGCCATCTGTTTTTTTTCGTTGTTGATCAGTACACTGGTTACGAATCCTGCGATAGAGATCAGTACCCTCATCCGTGGGCCGGAACAGCTGCCAGGCCCGACTCTGTCGTTTGGGCAGGGGTATAAGACCCAGTGGGCTCTCACCCGGGGTCTAAGTCTGCTGAGGGGGGAGGAAGTTCTTGTGAGGTACAGGACACCATTACGAATAAACGCCCAAGATTCATTCACATCTCAGACCATGTCTGAATCCATGGGAAACCATTTCACTTCCATGGCCACTTTGCTGACGACCTCGAATGGCGTGCGCCAAACGTTCCTTCCATTGCGCCGCCCAGGGAATGGACATGGATGACTGGACCAGTGAACCTCTAGCACCACGTGGTTGGCGCTCCCAAGGGGAAGGAGATGTTCGGCCCTATCGACGTCAGAGCAAATAGGAGGAATCACCAGACCCAGGATGGAACCCTGATAGGATTTCCTCTGGGTTGACTCCCGAACATGTTGGTATGGGGCCAGTTCTTGGACCGTTGTCAGTAACTCCCGGGAGAAGGGATTGTAACGGTTATTCCGGCTGTGAATAACGCATAGCCAATTCAAAATGAATCCCAAAACCAGAACAAGATTGATTTGTAGTTTCTACGGTACTGGATTAACAAATTATAGGCAAATATAAATGTGTACAAAACCTCAACTGCGCGGCTACAGCGTCTAGCAACGAGGACCAGGGTTCAACAGAGGTCAATGTCAGGCACTATCGTCACGGCAGTCCAAGTTCGAATCAAAATTATGCCGCTTAACGTAAGCGAAATATAAACAAATGTTGGAGTGTTGTGATTGATGCATGTTGTACTTGCTCGATGATCAATGCTATAAAGAGCGTAGTCTCAACAATACAAGTATGTGACAACTGCTAAGGAGGATTTCCACACATGTACGTTACACCGCCCACAAAATCCTCCCATGAAACGGTTAACATACAGGGAGTAAGTTGGGGTACTGATTCGCCATAACCTGCCCAGGCCCTAAAGTTAGTGCGTACGTGGGTCCCCATGCGCTCCATCTATCGTCGGCCAGTCGCAGACAAGCTTGCAGATTTTCTTGAGGTTATGCCCCATACCTCGATCTCTTAGCGTTCCCGCTGAGGGTGATACGACAGTATCCGTATACGAAAAAGGACTTCGATGTGGTCGATATGCGTAGACAGATTACCGAATGCGGAGGAAACGGCTTCCAGAACAAGAGTAAAGTACGTGTCAAGATGAAGACTGGGAATTCTTGATGAAAAATCGAGATGGCTACAGGGTACGCGAACATTAGGGGCTCAACGTGTGGCTTTATCATATTAGAAGTATGTTTGACTCACAACTTACATCCACTTGAACACAGGTTGAATAGTAATACAAATAGGAGCTCACGAAAAAAAGATTTCTACAAACGATCAACAAGTGCTTGTTCAAGAGTTTCCGCTACTTCACAAACAATGTCGTGTCGTGTGATAAATTAGGGTTTCGACAGCTAACTCCATTGTAAATCGTGAACACCGTATGAAACTAGACACAAAAACACTTCAAAGAAGGTATGAAGAGCTGGGACCTACGGGAGAAAGCACGAGGAATAGATAAATAAATTCAGCTTTAATTGGTATCAGCAGACTTTGCTTTAACCTGGTCTGCAGCGTCGACTTCGCCCTCGCCATGGTCACCTTCAAGCAGACATATCTTACGGATATCTCGCAATACGTCTCCTTCGTTAGTTCTCACCACCACCGTGCTCACGAGGCCATCAATTTATGTACGGCAGTCCTTGATCACTCCAACCGGCCAACCGTCTTTATGAAAGTGGCTCTCCACGATGATGACTACATCGCCACGTCTGAACTACCTTTCCTCTGAGATCCACTTTTGCTGAAGCTGCGGTGTCGGTAAGTACCCCCCCGTCCAACGTTTCCAGAAAGCCTGTGCCAGGTGGTTCACTTGTTTCCATCCAGTGATAAACATTCCACGCGGGGTTTTTGGTGTCATTGCTCCAACGTTTGGCCGCAGTAATAACAGGCCGTTGGGAGTGAGAACCGGTCCGCTTTTTGCTTCTGGTATGATCGGCACCAGGGGTCTGTTGTTCAGTATGCGTTCTACTTCTGTTAGTACGATAGTCAGCGTCTCGCCATCCAGGTTTTGTTGTAAGGTCAGGGCCGTTGGTATTTTCCTAGTCGATCGTATCAGCCTTTCCCAAACGCCACTGCGATGACTGGCATAAGGTAGGTTGAGGTGCCATCCTATCCTCTTTGATACGGTCTTGTTTTGCATTTTGGCGTGGTCCAGGCGGTTCCACCATTTCTCTAAATCCCCATGAGCACGGACGAAGTTCGAGTCATTGTCTGAGTATAAGTTCTTGGGGACGCCGCCCAGCGATGAACCTTCGAAAGGCCAGTGGAAATGAATCGATGGTCATATTATGCACTACTTCAAGATAGAATGCTCTGGATTGTAGACATGTTATCTGGTAGCCATACCCCTTTTGTGTGCTCCTTTGCTGTTGTACAAGTAGCGGGCCAAAGCAGTCGACGACAATTTCCACGATCGGGCACCATCCCGGTTGAACACTTACGGCTGGAAGGGAGGCCATCATTTGTTGGCCTGCTACCGCCCTCCGGCGAAGACAAGTGATGCAGTTGCCTATGACTCGCTTGACCGTTGCTGGTCTCTCAGTCACCCAAAATCGTTGACAAATATTGTTCAATAAGTGGTTCAAACCTGCATGTCCCTCTTCTCGATGCACATGGTCTATCAGGCATCTTGTTGTGTAGTGGTCATCAGGAACTACTACGGAGTATTTTGTTTCGTACTTTAGATTTGAATTCGTCAGCCGCTCTCCAACTCTCAACACTCCGTTGGTTCGCATAGAGTTTAGTCTTCGAATACTGCAGTACAACAGCCTGATTTCTTTGGGTTATAATCTATCCTGGCTAGCTCGAGGGCCTCGAACTGGAAAGAGTCCAATTGTAATAAGCGTAAAACGTCGAGTTCGGCTTAGTTCAGCTCGCCTGGTAGAATCGTCCCCACATTAAACGTATTTTGGGGTCGTAATCCTTTCAAATTCATTAGGAGTATTTTGTATCCTGTCCACCAGACCTCCGCTCATAACACTTGTACCCAGTCGGGAAAGTGGCGCAGATATTGTATTCGGCTTACGCTTTCCGTGGAGTTTCCAGACAGTATCAGTCTTTTGGCCTCGATATCGCCATCATCAGACTTAGTTATTAGTAGCGTCGGTCACACCTCTTTAGCTGCAGTTAGGAGGTCCATTCCCATTGTCCGCATCCGCAAACTTTCTAGTTGTTTTCAGGTCCCTTGAGCAGAAGTCGGCCGGGTTCCTGGCGGATTGTACATAGTGCCACTGATCGGTCTTAGTTGACTCGTGAATCACAATGAGCCTGTTGGCCACGAAGGTGTTAAAGCGAGTGGCTATATCGTTTATGTAATGTGGTACCGTGGTTGAGTCCGTCCAAAAGTTTGGTTCCCAGTTTATCTGGTCAAAGCATCTCCTAATCAGCGTCGCGGCTTTCACGGCTAGTACTGCTGCCGTCAGTCCCAGCCTCGGAATGGACACCGTTTTTAGTGGAGCCACTCTCGCATTTGCGAGTAATATCTGACTGTGCCGCCCACCATTTTCGTCTGCCCAGCAGCCGTAAGCCGCTAACCCGTAACCTATTTCTGATGCATCAGAAAATAAGTAGAGTTGGACATCGTTTTTGCACTTGCTTCCTGTCGAGCATCTTTGCATTTTGATCTCACCAAAATGATCCAAGCTGTGCAGCCAGTCGTGCCATCGCTTATCGTCGTCATCCTGGAGAGGTTCGTCCCAACCCGTCCCCCTTTGGCACAACGATGGCAGCAAGCGCTTTTCCGGTAGCAACCATGGTGGAACAAAACCTAAACGATCATAGAGGCTTGAGACCGATGATAGGATTCCTCTCTGTGTGGTTGGTCGTTTGGACAGATCTAGAGTGAATAGGAATTCGTCACCGGGCTTCCACCGAACTCCAGGCTTGCGCTCCATTTGTAAGGAGAATCCCAAAAGCTCCCCCGCGCACCCAATTTTCTCGCATTTCGGAATAACGTTGAGAAGCTCAGGGCTGTTCAAAGTCCATTTTGTGAGGTAGAACCCTCCTGCTTTCAGAGTGGCGGTCGGTTTGGTCATATATAGAATGGCAGTGTTTGGGTCGTCAAAGGAACATAGAGAATCATCTACGTAGGAATGGTCCACTGCTCTTCCTAATAGATTGCTGATGCTGCCAAAATGCCTGAGAGTTTCCCGGAGGGCAAAGTTAGCGCAGAATGGGAATTATACAGTTTCAAAGGGATGAACCGTCAGCCTGTACTTGTCCGGTGTGCGGTCTACGTCGTCCTCAGGCCAACAGAAAAGACAGAAGGCGTCTCTATCCTCAACGGGCATTTTTACTCGTAGAAACACTTCCCGTGTGTCCGCAGAGACGGCCACTCTCCCTAGCCGAAAACGGCATAAAGCCTCGAACAGCGGTGTCGACCAGCCTGGGCTCTGTATTATATGGTCGTTGAATATCACATCCTGACATTGCGCGACACAATCGAAGACCACCACGACCCTCCCCGGTTTCTTTGGGTTTACAGCCGGGTGATGGGGCAGGTACCACCTCAAATTTGCGTTGACTACTGCTGTATCTGCTCTTTCTGTACAACTCAAGTCTACTTTATGTTGCATGACTTGCGTATGTTCAATCCTTAGTTGTGGTTCTCAAATTAGCCTCTTTCTGAAGAAACAATCTTTTCAGAGCCATTTCTCGGCTGTTCGGCGTTGGTTTCATGTTGGGTCTTCGCAAGACAGGAACCTCGAAGGGATCTATTCCATATTTGGCGTTCTCGGCTACCATTTTCAAAGCCAATCTATTTTCTCGCGATGGGGCATCTCTACCAATGGCCAGGTTGGCAAATTCGGCGTTATACAGATGTTGGAATGCCTGCTCATCGTCTGCTGTTTCAATCAAAGTGCAGTTGATTTGTAGGTGTTTGCCGTATCTCACGTTTGTACTACCATATAAAGTCCAACCGAATATTGTGCGTACTGCTTACAGTGCTTCGAGGCCTCCTATTCCTCAGTCCAAGACCCAATGTGCTTCTGGTACATCATAACAGATCAGCAGATCTAATTCGTTACTCTGCCACTCCTCTATTGTGACCCCGTCGAGTTGCAGCCACTGACTCCGAATTCATTGTACTGACTGAGGTGCTCTCATCGGCAGATCCTTTACGTTGAATGCTTCTAGGCTTTCTGCTCTATTGTTGTTGACCAAGGAAACGAGTTGTAGGTGCAGTTTGGTCGATTGGATGATCTGGGTGCCAGTCACTGTGCTCACCGCTAATGAGGATTGATCCCCTCTGGTCCTATATCTCCCGGCAAATTCCTCTCTCACCAGAGTGGTATCAGGGCCATTATCTATGGAGACCAACGCTTTTATCACCCCAACTGAGGTTTCTACGCCGACTGCTGTTGCTCTCAGGCGAATGGACTTATTATTAAAGCAAGACACTGAGCAGACCACACTGGGCTTCAGAATTTCTTCGGCAACAAATTTATTGGGTTCGTGCAGTAGGTAATGGTGTTTCCCGTGGCATCCCTCCTGGCTACAACTTGTTTTCATTCGGCACACCGCTGCTTGATGTGAATCGTTGAGACAAACAAAGCACGCACCCAGTCCGTTTGTCATTTCCCATCGTTCGTTGACGTCTAGAGTGCGGGAGCGAGGGCACTCCGTTAGGCGATGAGGCGTCCCCACAAACTTTACACACCGGCAGGTTTTCACCTTCACAAGATAATGCGTGTGTTTGCCCATGGTTGGCCTCCACTTGGTTCCCTGGTCCAGCTTCGTGTCGTTGTAGTTTTAGGTAGCTTGATCGTCTCACGCACAAATTGACCGAGATGACCGTTTGCTACTCGGGTATGACGCCCTATAAACTGCGCCAGGTCCTCAAACATAGCTCCTAGCCCAAATCTGCAGGTCCCCTTCGGCTTTCTCGGCCCACTTACTCTGTTGTTCCGTGGGTAAACTGCGTACAATGGTCTCCAATGTGTGAAGTGCGTTCAGGCCCAATCGATAGTCAAGGTGATTCAGAGCGATGCCGCAGTTTTGCATTTTTATCGCCAGGCTGACTAGAGGACCTGACTCGCCTTCGGAACGTCTTGCTTCTGATAGTACACTATCGATCAAGTCCCCAGCGACCTTAAATGGTTGTCCAAACAGGTCTTTCAAGATTCCACGTGCTTGGGTGCAACCTTCTTCGGGATCCAGCATGAGCACCTGCCGATCGCTTCCCTGGCTCTTCCACGACAGTGATGCAACAGGTAAAACAATCTCTGCCCCGGATTAGATACACTCTTTTCTACAAAGTTCTCGTAGTTTTTATGAAGTTGCAGTACTGTTCTGCGCTCCCATCAAATGGGGGCAGATTCACTTTTGGTAAGTCAGTTGCGTGCATTCTGCTGGCACAAGTTGAATTTATTCGTTCCATGGAATTTCCGGGCTGAGTGGTCGCATGCCACGTGGTTTCCGAGATCACCTCTCGTTCCCGCCTTCGAAGTTGCTCTTTCCTGCCTGACTCGGCTTCTTCCCTAGCCCGCCTAAGCTGGTCTTCCAATTCTAACATTCTCAACCCATAAATATCATCACGTTCGAATTTCATATCATTGGCTGAAGTGCGTGAAGCTGCATTGACAGAAATAGTGGACCTAACAATATATAAAGAATCAGTATCACCTAAAAAACCAGGGACCTACTGGGTTACAACCTGTCCAACTTCGGTTTGCTTTTGCCCACTCCTTGGAATTTCTGAGTGATTTCCTCGTGAAGACTCCAAGCTGAGTATTGCAACGATCATTCCGATCGTGAGCACCGCGTAGCCCAAATAACGAACCCCAAGGTCAGAACAAGATTGATTCGCTGATTCTGCGGTACTGAATTGACAAATTATACGCATACAAATTATGTACAAACCTCAACTGTACGGCCACAACGTTTAGCAACGAAGACCAGAGTTCAGCAAAGGTCACTGTCAGTTCCACCGTCACGGCAGTCCGAGTTCGAATCAAACGTATGCCACGGCAGATGAGCAAAATATAAGCAAATGTTCAAGTGTAGTGGTTGATGCTTGCCGTATTTGTTCCACAGTCAATACGATGAAGAGCATATTCTCAGCAATACAAGTGTGTGGCAACTGCTGGGGAGGATTTCTACACATCTAAGTTACCCCGCCCACCAAATATTCTCATGAAACGGTCATCATACAGGGAGAAGATGAGGCAATTGGTTCGCCCTAACCTGCCTAGACCACAAATTCAGTGCATACGTGGGTCGTCATGGGCTTTACCTATTGTTGTCTAGTCGCAGACAAGCTTGCAGGTATCCATCCATTTCCGTCCGGTAGACTTCACTTGATATTCTATCGTCATCCTTGGCCGCGACTTCATCATTGATTATCCATGCACGCAGGATTTATTTCAGGTAGGCGGCCTCTCACTTTTATCGAGACCTCACCCATTGTTTCAGGAGGACACAATGATTGCACCAATCACTTCCAAGAACGATGCGGGTCACACTCTTTCTTACGCCTACGCGGGATCCCTGTCACAAAGGACTACATCCGGCATGATTCCGCCGACAACCCTGTCATCCGTCGATCGATCCAACGGACAGACTCTGATTGACCCGAGAGTGTTCCGAAAGGCGAACTAGATCCGTTGTTCCACCGACGCCAATCACTGTCATTTACCGATTCCCGTCTCATGTTTTCAGACAAAGTTTTAATCCCAGCCTAACGCCAACAAACATTTTTAAAACAATTCCACGCAGTTCACCCGGGCAGGGGCCGAAAGAAGGCATACAAGGCATACATACGCATACAATTTCGCGCAGTGCCGTTCAGAGATTCCGATATTCAGAGTACTGTTAGATAATGCTCTCGCTACCAGAATGCAGCATAGTTTCCTAACCGAGAGAATCCGATTCCCTGGCCCGCGCTTCAAGACCCTTGGTCCAGGGTGCTCATTGACCATGCTGGACTAATCAATGAAATACTGCACCTGGTTTTGGTAGATGCGCGCTCAAAGTAGCCTGAAATGCACTCTGTGCCATAGCCAACGGCTGAATACGCTTTCGATTGCCATCCACGTAGCTGACGAAGGCTCGCAATTCGCAGCGGCATTCCTCAATGGCTTTTGTCTTGAAAATCAAACTAAACTTCTTCCTTCTATACCACACCACCCACGATCCAGTAGTCAGGCAAAAAGCTTTGTCGATGCCTTTAACAGGCACTCATCAATTCACTCGGGGAGGAGATATACGGGGAAGTTGTTCAGAAGATTTTACTAACGTACCTCTGTACACCTAACATTTGGGCACCCTTCGCCCATCTCCTGCAAAGTCCCTGGTACAGTGAAAGCTCTCAACTATCTTTCAAGCAGTAAAATCTACCGGTGAACCCCCGCCTTTGCCATTTTGAAGGCATAAAATAGGTGCATTAGATCTAGGGCCATCAGCTCACGCGACAGATTATCGAGCAAGACGTGTTAACTGGATACAAGGTACAATCAGAAGGCAAATAGGCCGAGCACCGTAAAAAGTAACAGTCGGAGACGACATATGGATCCGATGTAAGAATCGTTCACAGGCACAGTATTGCCTTTCATGAACATCAAGTTAGAAGCACTCGATTCCACTGGATGAGTTGCTGGATACCTCCAGCATCCTAGTTGTATAAAGTGAAAGGACAAGCGTTAACCTTGAGTTGTTGCCCCTCAGACAGTTCAGTCGTTTGAGGGGGCTCCACACACATAGTTGGAAGCCTGCTCCTGCCGATACAGGTAACCTCCAAGAGGTGGATGGGTTGGGGGAACAGCACAGTTTCCTCAATATTCATTCCTCAGAAAAAAAATTCTACTTTTCAATTCATTCAAGTAATTTATATTGTTGCTGATATAAATTTGCAACTCATCACGCCGCTATGAGCTCGTGGCATCCGTGTTGCTTCTCCCCGATCGATAGGTTGCCTCGGCTGCCCAGTAATTTCCAAGGCCGATTAAATCCAGCCTAGCAGAACCGATACAAGCAGTCGAGTTTGGTGCTTCTCGTTTCACATGATTTCGAAGCACGATGATACAATTTACCGTACGTCTGTGAAATTTTCCCCAGCAGTTGCCACACACTTGTATTGCTGAGAATATGCTCTTCATCGTATTGACTGTGGAACAAATACGGCAAGCATCAACCACTACACTTGAACATTTGCTTATATTTTGCTCATCTGCCGTGGCATACGTTTGATTCGAACTCGGACTGCCGTGACGGTGGAACTGACAGTGACCTTTGCTGAACTCTGGTCTTCGTTGCTAAACGTTGTGGCCGTACAGTTGAGGTTTGTACATAATTTGTATGCGTATAATTTGTCAATTCAGTACCGCAGAATCAGCGAATCAATCTTGTTCTGACCTTGGGGTTCGTTATTTGGGCTACGCGGTGCTCACGATCGGAATGATCGTTGCAATACTCAGCTTGGAGTCTTCACGAGGAAATCACTCAGAAATTCCAAGGAGTGGGCAAAAGCAAACCGAAGTTGGACAGGTTGTAACCCAGTAGGTCCCTGGTTTTTTAGGTGATACTGATTCTTTATATATTGTTAGGTCCACTATTTCTGTCAATGCAGCTTCACGCACTTCAGCCAATGATATGAAATTCGAACGTGATGATATTTATGGGTTGAGAATGTTAGAATTGGAAGACCAGCTTAGGCGGGCTAGGGAAGAAGCCGAGTCAGGCAGGAAAGAGCAACTTCGAAGGCGGGAACGAGAGGTGATCTCGGAAACCACGGGGCATGCGACCACTCAGCCCGGAAATTCCATGGAACGAATAAATTCAACTTGTGCCAGCAGAATGCACGCAACTGACTTACCAAAAGTGAATCTGCCCCCATTTGATGGGAGCGCAGAACAGTACTGCAACTTCATAAAAACTACGAGAACTTTGTAGAAAAGAGTGTATCTAATCCGGGGCAGAGATTGTTTTACCTGTTGCATCACTGTCGTGGAAGAGCCAGGGAAGCGATCGGCAGGTGCTCATGCTGGATCCCGAAGAAGGTTGCACCCAAGCACGTGGAATCTTGAAAGACCTGTTTGGACAACCATTTAAGGTCGCTGGGGACTTGATCGATAGTGTACTATCAGAAGCAAGACGTTCCGAAGGCGAGTCAGGTCCTCTAGTCAGCCTGGCGATAAAAATGCAAAACTGCGGCATCGCTCTGAATCACCTTGACTATCGATTGGGCCTGAACGCACTTCACACATTGGAGACCATTGTACGCAGTTTACCCACGGAACAACAGAGTAAGTGGGCCGAGAAAGCCGAAGGGGACCTGCAGATTTGGGCTAGGAGCTATGTTTGAGGACCTGGCGCAGTTTATAGGGCGTCATACCCGAGTAGCAAACGGTCATCTCGGTCAATTTGTGCGTGAGACGATCAAGCTACCTAAAACTACAACGACACGAAGCTGGACCAGGGAACCAAGTGGAGGCCAACCATGGGCAAACACACGCATTATCTTGTGAAGGTGAAAACCTGCCGGTGTGTAAAGTTTGTGGGGACGCCTCATCGCCTAACGGAGTGCCCTCGCTCCCGCACTCTAGACGTCAACGAACGATGGGAAATGACAAACGGACTGGGTGCGTGCTTTGTTTGTCTCAACGATTCACATCAAGCAGCGGTGTGCCGAATGAAAACAAGTTGTAGCCAGGAGGGATGCCACGGGAAACACCATTACCTACTGCACGAACCCAATAAATTTGTTGCCGAAGAAATTCTGAAGCCCAGTGTGGTCTGCTCAGTGTCTTGCTTTAATAATAAGTCCATTCGCCTGAGAGCAACAGCAGTCGGCGTAGAAACCTCAGTTGGGGTGATAAAAGCGTTGGTCTCCATAGATAATGGCCCTGATACCACTCTGGTGAGAGAGGAATTTGCCGGGAGATATAGGACCAGAGGGGATCAATCCTCATTAGCGGTGAGCACAGTGACTGGCACCCAGATCATCCAATCGACCAAACTGCACCTACAACTCGTTTCCTTGGTCAACAACAATAGAGCAGAAAGCCTAGAAGCATTCAACGTAAAGGATCTGCCGATGAGAGCACCTCAGTCAGTACAATGAATTCGGAGTCAGTGGCTGCAACTCGACGGGGTCACAATAGAGGAGTGGCAGAGTAACGAATTAGATCTGCTGATCTGTTATGATGTACCAGAAGCACATTGGGTCTTGGACTGAGGAATAGGAGGCCTCGAAGCACTGTAAGCAGTACGCACAATATTCGGTTGGACTTTATATGGTAGTACAAACGTGAGATACGGCAAACACCTACAAATCAACTGCACTTTGATTGAAACAGCAGACGATGAGCAGGCATTCCAACATCTGTATAACGCCGAATTTGCCAACCTGGCCATTGGTAGAGATGCCCCATCGCGAGAAAATAGATTGGCTTTGAAAATGGTAGCCGAGAACGCCAAATATGGAATAGATCCCTTCGAGGTTCCTGTCTTGCGAAGACCCAACATGAAACCAACGCCGAACAGCCGAGAAATGGCTCTGAAAAGATTGTTTCTTCAGAAAGAGGCTAATTTGAGAACCACAACTAAGGATTGAACATACGCAAGTCATGCAACATAAAGTAGACTTGAGTTGTACAGAAAGAGCAGATACAGCAGTAGTCAACGCAAATTTGAGGTGGTACCTGCCCCATCACCCGGCTGTAAACCCAAAGAAACCGGGGAGGGTCGTGGTGGTCTTCGATTGTGTCGCGCAATGTCAGGATGTGATATTCAACGACCATATAATACAGAGCCCAGGCTGGTCGACACCGCTGTTCGAGGCTTTATGCCGTTTTCGGCTAGGGAGAGTGGCCGTCTCTGCGGACACACGGGAAGTGTTTCTACGAGTAAAAATGCCCGTTGAGGATAGAGACGCCTTCTGTCTTTTCTGTTGGCCTGAGGACGACGTAGACCGCACACCGGACAAGTACAGGCTGACGGTTCATCCCTTTGAAACTGTATAATTCCCATTCTGCGCTAACTTTGCCCTCCGGGAAACTCTCAGGCATTTTGGCAGCATCAGCAATCTATTAGGAAGAGCAGTGGACCATTCCTACGTAGATGATTCTCTATGTTCCTTTGACGACCCAAACACTGCCATTCTATATATGACCAAACCGACCGCCACTCTGAAAGCAGGAGGGTTCTACCTCACAAAATGGACTTTGAACAGCCCTGAGCTTCTCAACGTTATTCCGAAATGCGAGAAAATTGGGTGCGCGGGGGAGCTTTTGGGATTCTCCTTACAAATGGAGCGCAAGCCTGGAGTTCGGTGGAAGCCCGGTGACGAATTCCTATTCACTCTAGATCTGTCCAAACGACCAACCACACAGAGAGGAATCCTATCATCGGTCTCAAGCCTCTATGATCGTTTAGGTTTTGTTCCACCATGGTTGCTACCGGAAAAGCGCTTGCTGCCATCGTTGTGCCAAAGGGGGACGGGTTGGGACGAACCTCTCCAGGATGACGACGATAAGCGATGGCACGACTGGCTGCACAGCTTGGATCATTTTGGTGAGATCAAAATGCAAAGATGCTCGACAGGAAGCAAGTGCAAAAACGATGTCCAACTCTACTTATTTTCTGATGCATCAGAAATAGGTTACGGGTTAGCGGCTTACGGCTGCTGGGCAGACGAAAATGGTGGGCGGCACAGTCAGATATTACTCGCAAATGCGAGAGTGGCTCCACTAAAAACGGTGTCCATTCCGAGGCTGGGACTGACGGCAGCAGTACTAGCCGTGAAAGCCGCGACGCTGATTAGGAGATGCTTTGACCAGATAAACTGGGAACCAAACTTTTGGACGGACTCAACCACGGTACCACATTACATAAACGATATAGCCACTCGCTTTAACACCTTCGTGGCCAACAGGCTCATTGTGATTCACGAGTCAACTAAGACCGATCAGTGGCACTATGTACAATCCGCCAGGAACCCGGCCGACTTCTGCTCAAGGGACCTGAAAACAACTAGAAAGTTTGCGGATGCGGACAATGGGAATGGACCTCCTAACTGCAGCTAAAGAGGTGTGACCGACGCTACTAATAACTAAGTCTGATGATGGCGATATCGAGGCCAGAAGACTGATACTGTCTGGAAACTCCACGGAAAGCGTAAGCTTAATAGAAAAACTGTGCCATTTCTGCTGCGGATAGCAATGTTATGGACCGTGTCCTTGTGGACAAGATACAAATTGTTGGTGATTACTTTGAATAGCACACGACCGAACAACGCGTTGATTGTGGGAACCGCACTACGGAGCGAGTTGAACCAAGCCGAACTCGATATCCTACGCCTATTACAACTAAACTTCTGCCCATTCGAGACCCGTGAGTTGGCTGAAACATATGATAACAGCAAAAAGGCAGGCTGCTACGTGGCAGCATCCGAGGACTACAACCCATGCCGGCCAACGGGCTACTGATAATGGCAGGGGGCCAAGTCGACGTGACAGGCCAAGCTACACCAAGTCCACTGATGCCAACTGAAATACATTTGTGTACAATTTGATACGGTGTTCACGATTTACAGCGGAGTTACTTGTCGGGACTCCAGTTTAGCTCACGAAACGACATTGTTTGTGAAGTGGAAGAAACTTCGGAACAAGCACCTGTGGACCTTTTGTAGAAACACCTCTATTTCTGGGGCCTATAATCGGTTTTTTTATCCAACGTGTTCAAATTGATATAAGTTATTAGCCAAACATACTTTTGCAGTGAATACATCACACGTTCAGCTCCCTGGTGTTCCTGGTACCCTGTAGCCATCTCGAATTTTCATCGAGAAATCTCGGTCTTCATTTTATCACGCACCTTAGTATTATTCGGGAAGCCTTTTGTCCTCTACAGTCCGTAATCGCTCTGCGCATCCCGATCATCCCGAAGCTCTTTTTGTTTCGCGGTTATGCCGTACCGTCTTCTGATAAAACCCCGAGATATCGATGTATGCAGCATAGCCTCAAGAAAACCTACAAACGTGTCTGCGACTAGACAACAATAGGTGAAGCCCATGACGACCCACGTATGCACTGAATTTGTGGTCTAGGCAGGTTAGGGCGAACCAATTGCCTCATCTTCTCCCTGTATGATGACCGTTTCATGAGAATATTTGGTGGGCGGGGTAACTTAGATGTGTAGAAATCCTCCCCAGCAGTTGCCACACACTTGTATTGCTGAGAATATGCTCTTCATCGTATTGACTGTGGAACAAATACGGCAAGCATCAACCACTACACTTGAACATTTGCTTATATTTTGCTCATCTGCCGTGGCATACGTTTGATTCGAACTCGGACTGCCGTGACGGTGGAACTGACAGTGACCTTTGCTGAACTCTGGTCTTCGTTGCTAAACGTTGTGGCCGTACAGTTGAGGTTTGTACATAATTTGCATGCGTATAATTTGTCAATTCAGTACCGCAGAATCAGCGAATCAATCTTGTTCTGACCTTGGGGTTCGTTATTTGGGCTACGCGGTGCTCACGATCGGAATGTCCGTTGCAGACTCTAAACTCCCTCAGCCAACACACTGAGCCGCGTTTTTTCTCACGCCAGTTGATGGTCTACCTTCTATTTTTTCGCGTCTAGTGCCGATCATGTTTTACGATCCATCAAAATCCATTGTGCCGATAGGTGTGAAAATGACATGAATGTCTATTATCCGGTTGATTTCCTGAAAGGTTGAAAAACTTTGGAGATTATTGTGGAAGACGCAACATATTTTATTTCGGGAACTGCAAATTGCTCTCCAGTGCGAAAGCACGTTACAAGAAAGTTTTGTTACACTCCGCCTTTTTATTTGTTGAACCTTACTGTTTGTAATATGGAGCTCTCCTTTTAATGTCTGTTTTATATGAGCTTTGGGCAACTGATTCCGATAAATGGCAAATGTGAAATTTCAAATATGGTAACCAACTATTTTTAGTTAGATTTCTACACTCCTTGCTCCCTGGAAGTTTTACCACATGCAAACTATACTAAAGACCCCTGTTCTTACTTTTCCCGGCCATCTATATAAATTGTTACCTTTCACGTATGAAAATCAACCTTATTACATTACAGGGTAAGGACGGCTAACCTGTGGTTTAAAGGAAAACTTGTCAACGCACTGTAGATTTTATGATTTACGCCAAATGCACCATACATTCCAACCGTTATTACCTAAATTAGAAAATTCTCATTTTAGGGACTAACTGAAAACATTTCCCTATGGATTAAAATACTGGAGAAGAAATAGTTTGTTTGTTTCGCTATTTTTTGTGAAACCACGAAATCAGAAATATCTTCTTCATAGTCGAATGCCGTAACATGCACATTAGTAAAATATCAGTAATGTCTAATACTAGATTGGATAAAAACGGACGAATTCTGGTATTTCTTCCTGTAGGATAAAATTCATAGTAACTTAATATTTGGACCAGTAACAAAACCACATGTAGTATTTAAGTTGCCATCATGAGGCTTGTAATTCACTTTCGCTGTGAAAAGTGATGATTCCGTAAAGCTGCTAAGAGCATTAACTAAGAAATCAACTTCTGTGACAACTGGTGGCACTGCATATGTGATTGACTAAGTAAAGAAACGCCGCAAATAAAATATTGGAGTACTATTTTATTATGGGATCTTGTAAGTGGTACTTGACCTGTAGGCATCACCTTATGAATGACCAGTACGTGGTAAACCACGAAGAGGGCTGTTAAACATGCCTCGCGGCGGTTGAAAAGCAGGCGTTATTTTCTAGAACCTCTTCCATAGCAATGGCCAAATATTTTTATCACACATATTTAATGATAGTAAATCCAAGGTATACCTAATACTGTCCATCAAGAGAAGTATGCCTGGAACATATTCGGTTACTATCACTCTTGACTGAACGACACACTTCCATGATCAACTGTTCTGAAGTTCTGAACAGGCAACTATCAGTTACTTCGAAAAATACCGATTCCAGTCAAATGTTCTCCCTCTTTCTGTATGATGGGCCTCAATGTGCTGCAATTCTTTAGTTATTGGAGTGCTAAAAGTAAGCTTGCTTGTCACTCGAGTTTATGAAGCTCTCTCCAGGTACACCTTATCTGAACAGTAAACATTATACAATAAATGTCGTCTTTGTGCATTCTGAAATGGCAGGAATGGTCTCTAAAATATGTATTCTCTAAGCTTCTCGCCGAACTGTGGGCTCAAATAACAGTAATCTCTAGAAGGAGAACTAAGGACAACTCTTAAAATACCACACTTTCTTTCTCTGCTGTGGACAAAATTTTTATGTTTCACACACAAATAGGAAAAACTTGATCGGGGAGTGACTGCAGTACAAAATTCAGACTTCGATTTCCTTTGTGATACTTCACTCTTGGCAGGTGGAAGGGTGGTAGCTAAACAAGACAGTCGATGATAAATGTTACGAACCGGAAGAGTGCTACAAGAGTTCGTAATAGTAAAAGTCTGGGGAGACTAAAAAATGCCTAAGAGAAGTATTTAGGTGGACTGGAAAGGACGATAGTGGTGTACAGTCCGCCCTTAAATTTCGCTACCTGATGGTAGTACAGCAATGTTTACCCAATACGAATAATCCGGTTGCTTTACTTAGGCAGAAAATCGTATTCACGTAGCGGACCATTTGACACTACTACCGTAGCAACAAAACAATCCCAGGATTATACAAAACTGAAACTCCTCCAAGGCGAGCTCGGGTTGGATCAGAGGACACGGGAGTGAGGGCCAGTCTAGTGTCCAGTGCTGTGCACAGATATCGGCAACCACTACCACGACTTTGTTGGTTCTCTCCAGTTTTGTTACACAAATGGTTTTTCTAATTCAGTTTGGCTGAAAAAAGCAGCAGAAGTACTCTTCTCAGCATCCTTGCGAGAGACAAACGATGCTAGCCTTCCATCGCGCTTAGTGCCTCAAAGCATAGGCTCGGACAAGGGCAAACTAAAAGGCCGGGAGCATATTACGATTTCTCCCCAACCCTCGGCGTTCTACTTTTTTGAATAGCTTGTTTTTCTTAGTGTCCAGAATCTTTTTAAGACTCTTTACAGCTTGTGCGCTAACAGTCTCTTCCGCTGGTCTATCCTACATCCCTGTAAAGATCAAATATTGAAAATCCTTCCAAATGTTGGAAGCTTTTTTGAATGCGACCATGTTTACTTTACCTTAAAGAACTAGACCATACATCACATTTCTGCGGACTTGTTTATCCGTGTGTGGCATTTGAATTGGACCTTGAACTTTTTCTGATTGTCGAGCTTGAGCCAAGGGGCTTCAAACCTTCGGGTTTTACTGTTGAGCCTATTTGGCCGCAAACTTAGGGTATGTACGTATTTGTACACTTTGTAAATTTCAATCCAGTGCCGTAGAAACTACGAACAAATTGGCCACGCGTTGCCCGATTTGCGGGGAACGACTCACAATCTCTGCTTCTGTGATCAGTGGCCTGTTTGAATAACTCCCCTGCACTCGTGCCTGATAAACCATTCAGGATTTTGAACGATTCATTGGTGTCTCATTTGCGTTTTCTTTTCCCAAATGGGACGAGTCTTATATGCCGCAATCACTGTTCATGATTTCCCTTATTTTCCTGTAACCACTCGAGTTGCTAATTGCCGGAACTCTTCTAGGCCGGCTGCTTCCTTTTACAAAAGGGTACCCAGGCCTGTACACAACGATCTAAAAGTGGCCTCACCACTGCCTTGTACAGTAGTCTGGAAACTTCCAAGGATCTGCAAGAAAGTGCTGGGAGCAGCCGACAGAGCTCAACTCTTGCATTGTGAGCAGCCAGCTTGCACCGTTAAGCACACGTGGAGTCCTCCATAGTTGAATGCCCGAGTCCCTTGTTGATGGTGTGGCCCCAAATGTGAATAGCCCGTTTTCCTCCATGACCGTCACTCCCACTGAATCTCTGGTTAGCAGGTGGCTCTTGTTTGCGTTTAATGATATGTCCCGTCTTTTTGCCTACCTTCGTCAGGTCCCTTGCAAATTCATTACGATCTGCAGGTCCCAAAATCTTTGCATCGCCTGCAAAAATGAAACACTGGCAATAGTTCGTGCTCTAAACCATTTGTGTGGAGAGAAAAAAGTGGTGGGCCTAAAAGTGAACATCGAATTACTCCGCTGGTTAACTCCGTTGCTTTCGACCATCGGATTCGTATCCTAACATGAAACTTCCTGATACCCAATTGTCCATCAGCCCTTCCATCCCAAAATTCCCCGGTCTTCTTAACAATAGGCGGTGGATGACTGTGTTAGAAGACCTGCTGAGGTCCAGGCAATAAACCTCGACCACGGTGCCTTCGCCCGGCTGGTTTGTGGCTTCGCGTAGGAATACTGTAGCTTTGGAAGGACTAGATAAGGCCCTCGGAATCCCCTGCTACGCCACAGAGAAGGACTTGCGCCTCAGTAGTGGATTACTTATATTCCCTCACCAGTCGCTCCAAGCAACTGCGGATGCAATTAAAGCCCGCAGGATGGCAGTTTTCCTTATATGATTGCGGTTTTCTCTACCACCCAGTTCAGAGGTGTAAGATGCTTTGAACAACACGTAGTCGAATTCAGACGAAACCAAGAAACCGGGACAAGATTGATCCGTAGGTCCCATGGTACTGGATTGTTTATCAAGCATTAACATAAGCACACACAAACCTCAAGTATGTGATCACAAGGACTCAGAAACGAGTACCAAGTTCACGGCGTGCGAGAGGCAAGCACGTGCTCCACGTGGGTCCAACATCAGATTTGACAAAGTAGTGCGTAGGAGGCGAAAAAACGAAGGTTGGTCTATAGGAACATAAACTGCACGGAACACGAGAATGATGTAAGTAAGTGAATAATATCACGAAACCAAGAAGGCACGGTTTCCTTGAAGGGTGTTTTACAATCGACCGTTACAGGCAGTAACACCTCCTGGCTTAGTGCGACACAGAACAGACGGGAGACATGTCCACAAATCACTGCAGCTATGGGCAGTATAATAAGTGGGAGTATGCCATCAAGCCTCGCAGACTTGTGTACGTCGTCATTCAAGTGGTTTCTTTGTCCCCCGCTCTCCAATTTGCAGGCTGAAGAGGATATTGGCAATCACTTGCACTTTGGTCGATGTTTGTTGTCCTCCATCACGTTTGTGTACACCCTTGAAGTACACAGCGAAGCATCGGCATTGCCCTGGCCGTGATTATATACTTCACTTCTATTCCTCAGTACAGAAGGTCCCACCCCATTCTCAAGTGGGGCATTTGGCAGAAAATATCTAAAGAAGCTTCTTGGGTTTCGTATAACTTTTCTGGCCAATGCCAGTTCAAAATTTCTCGTCGTCCCTCGCCGAGTTTTAGTGCTGAATTTCTATCGCCTTTTTACTTTAACGAGGCTCTTTCGCCAACAGAAGCCTTGAAGATCTGCAGTTTCTGTCCCTCTTCCCGCCTGCTCGTCAAACCGCTAAGCTGGCTTGCCTTTGGTTTTGCACTCGTGGAGTGGAGCAAAACTGTCCTGTAGCTCCAGAAGATTTACCTTGATCCTCTGAAAAATGTCCTCTACCCCGGCTTCTTCTTCCCCATCTTCCTGTCTGGTTCTGCAGCCCCAGTTCTGAGTCAGCTGCTTTTGACCTTCGAAAGCCTCTAATTAATTTTCCCACGGCTCTCGCATGCCTGAGACAAATGGGAAGTTTGACGGTGGCATGATCACTCTTCCCCAAAAGTGTCAGCAAATCTAACCGGTCTACTTCGTTTTCATGCCTTGCCGTCACTGGATCAAGGAGTTAAGGCTACTGTTTAGAATTGTACCTGATGTTTCCTCCAGTGTGATGAACCAGAGCCTTGCTATGCTTCCTGTAGACGAAGTCTTTCTCAGCTCTACCCGAGATACAGCCCCTGTCTAAAATACCTCTGGCAAGCTAAAGCCATCTACTATTAGAATTCAGCTTGCTAATGCCTGCAGCTGCTGTGGTACACCCGTCAAACGTTTATCCTCATCTGACATTGAGCTCGGTCTTCCACATACGCATGTAACCGCAGCCTTTCTGGTTCGCAATCTTACCATAATAGCACATATTTGATTGCTGGCTGTGCGCAAACTCACTTCCAACCCCATGCGCACCAGTCCTCCTCCGACCAGAAAAGCATTAGCGCCATCCGCCGCGTCATTTCTCCTGTCTTGGCAATAAAAAGATAGTGGTCTTGCCCTCCTTGTGGGATGTGGCGGTCTTGGGCAGCCATGTCTCTGAGGCTGCGACTATTTCAGCATCACAATCAGCGGATCTGGTGGTCAGTTCCTCTTACTTGTTTATAAGGCAGCAGGCATTGATATATAGCACTACAGTGGCCCCTTCGGTCGAGATAGCAATTTTTCACTTTGGTTTGTGCCTTGCCTCGGGCAGAGTACCCCAGAGCTACTAGGTTTTTGGCCCTAGTGCTCTGAAGTCCATAGCTCCCTCTTTCTCATCAGTGGCCTTTTGTTCCACCAGGTGGGGATCTGGTGTACGCCTCATGAGCGTGTGGCGCGAATGCCGGTGTAAACGCACCCGCGACCAAATTGTTTGCATAGTTGGTTTCGTAGAGATTCCCACGTGTGTGCTCTCTACTACAGGTTTCTTCCGTTCTGTTACAGAATTGTCATCTGCTCCTTTGGGTGAAAATAAGGGATAGCAACGGAACATCTAACCGGTAATGTCTGCTATTCCTTTCTGGGTGTTTGTGATACCAGGAGCCAATTTATATAGATTTTCGTCTGCGGAATTGCTTCCGTTTCAATTCCAAAATCCGATTAGGTCACAGAGCTCGCCGCTCAAACCAGTGTAGGCCCAGATTTTTGCCCTCGTTAGCTGCAGTGTCCCCACCGCGCTTCGGCTGCCCGGAGATTTAAGTGTTTTGGCTCCTCAGTAATGGGCCGCAGGGGAGAGAATGAGAAGCAAGTTCGCTCACGAAAACTCTCTTTTAAGTTAGTTAGGCGGGTTAGCTGCCTCAGGTAGCTGCCACAATTACTTTTGAGAATCCCTCATGACCAACACGGGGCAAATACAAAGGGCGTAGCAAGCTGCTTTCTACTATGCGGCGGGAAAACAGACCTGTCGTGTGGAAATCTGAGATGGTACCCGGGAGAACTCTCATTTGGATAGTCCTATTCCTGGAGAGCCTCATCCCGTCAGTCATCTAACAGTCGTTAGAATACCGGGGTGCCAACTGTTATTGTCACACTGGGAGGCGGTACGTTCCAAGGGTTCTTTGACCTGCAGGAGAGGTGTGTTCCATCGCTTCTGGCGGCCTCGGGTTTCTTTAGTTTGCGTGCGTGTTATCTGAGGGCTAGGTTTTAACTTAGAACCAATAACGGCCGGTAAGATTCGGATAACCCGTGGAACTGTTTGAACTTATCTATCAGGTCTCCTATTAGGCGCTGGCTGCCTAAAGAAGACGGATCGAGTGTCCTGAGGCTTTGCCTTAAATTCTCGTCACGTGGTCCAGTGATGATCTCAGTTACCCGTCTTTGAAAGGTTTTCAACAGCTCTCTGCCCTGGCTAGATTTTGTGCTCATATCTGAAAGCTGCACTCCAGGTGGGCCCGTGAAAGCTTTTTATAGGGTGGCAGTATTGTTTTGGCATCCCTAGACCTGAAAGTCCGACAGATAAAACTCCAGCCTATTACCCCTAGCCTCTACCGAAAACACACCACAAGCAGGGACCACAGGTGATCGAGTGCCCAGAATTATTTCGGTGGTACGCGCACAAGTTAAGCCCCCACAACCGCGCGGCTCATTTAGTTGAAACCCAGCTGAAGATAAAAGATCAACGGAAGGCGTCTGCTTACAAACGCCGCGAGAAAAAGTAAACTTCGTAGGTCTTCACTGATTGATTGCGCAAAAAACGGAAACCTTCAATAAAGAAACACTTCAGACAGACCGAAGTGGTCACATTTGTCCGCCTAGTAAAAATGCCCGAACCCAACTCTCGGAGATGACCCTGCTCTGCGTACAATCTAGGACCTCCTTGAAAGTTTAGCACGCAGGGCTAACCAGTGAGATAGCTTAAGGACGCGGTTGATTGTACTTACCACTCAGCCACAAGACTGATGATGCTTCGGTGGCAGTCAGAAAAACAGAGTCAGGCGACAGATATTTTTATGTGAACCCTCAGGGTAAAGAGCATAGACCGAGAAGCGCTCAGTAAAGATCCCTGAGGTAATGCATCGTATCGGTGGTTGAATCGGGAACAGCCCTCTTCGGGGCAATAAAACGAAGTTTATGCATCGGGTAGCAACGCATATGATGATTTCCAGGAGTGAGAGCAGTGTCACCACACAACGCCTCCCAGGTAAGAAGAGAATTCTCCGAAATGTTTAATTGTTACAATGTTAGGTTCTCCTGAAAAAAGATTCACGGCTCTGGAAAAACGATAAAAAGTGGGTCAAGAACGAATAAGATATCGGCGACCACTAGTTCGTTTGCTTGTCCGAGGTAGAAGAAACGGATTAGGAGCGGTATCTTTGGTTGTTCGTAGAGTTTCTTAGTGGCTCAATAGTTATCCCGACATTTACGGTAGGCAGGCGTACTGTGTCTTAGGTCGGGTGTACACAACCGTCGTGGCGAGTAGCCTGCCAGCAGAAAACTGGTCGAGTTTCTAGAAAAACTATAAATTCGTAAAAAATGAATAATAATCCGAATGGAACTGATATGGCTAGGAAAAACAAAAACGGCTGCTGGAATGATCATCCGAAGCAGTTCGATGGGCACTCGAATCCCAAAGCATAATGAGATTAGTTCCCAAATTTTACGACTTTTGATTTGCGGAATAAAAAACTTCAAGGATATATGCAAGCCGTATATGTGAGACCACAAAGACTCAAAACTAGAGCCAAGTTCAATGCAAGAGAAAACGGACACTTAAGCCACTTTGGTCCAAAACAGTCATAAAAATCGAAGTACTTTCCACATTGGGCGGTCACATCGCCCACCAAAATTTATCTCAGCCCAGCAGTGCCATGGAGTTGGAAATCAGTTACGGATTCTTCCTTTGCTTTGCTGTAAGTTCATCTACCTCCCGACTTTGGGGAGGGCGGGGGGGGGGGTGGTGGAATCCACTTTCTTGTAGGCTAGATAAAACCACACACCTTTCACTAATGATGCCAACACATCCGCCCCTTCGGAGCTATCCGCAGTCCTGCTTTTGCCGAGAGTTTACATTTCTCACTAACCGTTTTGTAGATGTAGAGACCGATGTAAGTGGCTGATGCGTGTGAACGTTTCGAGTACACCGGGAACGTTAAAAAAAAGCTTTCAGATGCTTGTATACGCACGTGAGTGAGTGAATGAGCGAGGTAGAGGGCATGGAGAAAGTAATCCTCTCGTATACGGTGCTCCTTGGAAATATTTAGCTTCGCTTGAAGTCTCACCATGGCAGCGGTTTAGTTGAAGTAGACTCTGATCGGAAAAGTTCATCACAATCCGACCTACTTAACTCGTATGGGTGCATACGTTGTGTTTTATGTGTAAAATGCGCACATATGTGTTGCTGTACATGACAGTGCAACGATCAGGCCATATAAGGAGTCATAATGTGTCACATTTCCAAAATTCTGGCTTCACATGGTCCGTAGTTCCCCTCAGGCAGAGGCACATTCCTGATGGCCAGAACATGCTCTTCTTTCCATATTTCCTTAATACCGTATGCCCACTCAACCATCGGATTCAAAGCTGCACCCGTCAAAACGTCAGAGTGGATAGTTCTCTTGGTGTTTATTCATCTTCTAGGAGCACCTTGTCGCCCAACCCGAATGAATTCTCCCTGGTGATACAATTTTGTCTGGACTACACAGCCAACGGACGTTCTCTAGTCCATCGTCTACAGAACACTTGCTCAAGGTAGCTGGCCTGTTTTCAACCTCGGAGAAAGGTGCGCCTTCCTAGCTTTAGCGCTTCTGCCCTTTTGTTGGGTCTTTGAATCAGTAGATCGTTTTGGGTCCGAGCGGTTGCTTTGGTGTCGAAGGAAGCCATAAGCATCCACGGTCTTTTGTTCGGCGTTCCTTTCATTCAAATGGCCAAAGTGCCCGAAGTCTCATCATTCGATGGCCGTTGTACAATCAGGGCCATTCGTATTCTCCTTGATGAATGCATCAGGTTTTCCCATACACCTGATGGATGACCTGCTTGCCGTGGGTAAAAATGCAGGCGGAAACCGCGGAAGGGTCACTCCGGCAAAACGTACTCAACCGAACGAAACGATGAAGTCGATGTCAAACATCAGGAAAGGTCGTAGAACAAACAAATCTAAAGAGGTGTCCAGAAAATGGTCATCTTTTCGGAGCAATGGAGGTCGCTACAAAGGCATCAATATCAAAAAGCGATTGGCGTAAGCGAAAGAGGAAAAATGTCCCAAGTCTTTGTCTCTGCAGTGCACTTGCCTTGTTGCATGCTACCCAAGTCTTTAGAAAGCAGCGCTTCTGCTGATTAACCGGTATGGTTGACCTATTTCTACCGCGGCTTGCCAGATGCGGTCATTGTTTTAGTCGAGGCTTGAAGGCTGTGTCTGCCCACGGGGAGCGGCTCCGCCCTATTTCAGAGCCAGACATGACTGCGCGATGGAACTACAAATCAAACTTCTAAAAATATGAGCAACCCTTAATGCAAACATTTGCAGGATGCTAATAGATGTGTCACGTGATACATCAAGATTTGAGTCGGGCTCTAGGGATGTCTGCTACGGGCATTGAATGTAGGTGGTGGGATTGCTCTTCTCTGTAGAAATTCCAGCCCTATCCGGCTCCTCACTCCCCATTTTTCCGAACCAGTCCCCACACAGGTGTTGTCCTGCTTCGAAGTGTGTTAACGGCGAGAAACGTCGTGACCAACCACACAATCCACGCGACAAGTTGCTACCCTGCGAGTATTCAATTATAAGCTTGATTTAACTGCACAATTCTGGTTTCAGCATAATCCGTCACACGTTTGCTCCTCCGTGTGAGTCCTGTTTTCTTTAGTGCATCACCATCGAAACTCCTAATAGCCACATTTGCTAACGCGCTCCGCTGTTTCACCGTCTTATTAAGGCTAGCAGTACAGTGATTTACACGCCGGCTGGTAAAGCACATCATTATGGTTCCCGTCCATGCCAATCACCTCAGAACCCATCTGTAGTTCAATGAGGCCCGCGAGGCTCTACTGAATGGCATCCCACCTTATCTTAGGCTCTCATCTATAATTTATCTTCCTTCGAACCGCTTGAATCTCCTTCTGTAGTACCATCTCAGATGGCGTAAATTATATCAGGTTCGTAATATCCACGATTATCTCTCAAGACCTGCTTCGCTGCATCACAAGTACCGTTGACCATGTCTCCGTATCCCGCTCTATTTGCAACGCCATTCGTTTTGAGTATACCCAACATAAATTTGCAGCTAGTCACGGTTCATGAATCCAAAATGAATGCTCCGGCTGAACTGAGGGTTTCTATGTGTCATATTCCATAACTTTTGCTTTAGGAAGCTGCAACTTCCTCGCTGAAGCCATTCTCAGTCGGTGCTGTGGTCGGACTGTTGCTTCTCATTCTTTCCTCCACCAGGTTTTGGCTGCGTAGCACCATTTTTGGTTGCCGCTTGAATCCAGTTTAACCGTCTACATACCCATTTCATAAAAGGGGCCAGCGATGAATTATTCTCTATATTTTCCATGGACCTCGTTCAGTTTATTGACGTTTCCATCAGCTCCTGCATGGCATATCGAAAACTATGAAAGAATTCTACAGTGAAGTAAGTCATCCCGATGGAAGATTTTCAAAAACCTCGCCATTGGGGCTATAATTTATTACTTCCGCGATGTTTCAAACCAAAATTCCTCAGTGAGTGTACTAGCAACATTCTTCGGCACCTAGGGAAACTTCCTGCCGAGTCCTCCTGTCTGGTTGATTTACCATAACGTGTTCCACCCAAAAAATACCGATAAGCTTTTACCAAAGTTAACCTGCGTCTTTCTACCATATAAACATCGTTCGCCCTCTGCACTGACGCCCCAAAATTCTGTTTCTCGTATTTTGACCAATTTCTGAAAGTGAATTTGAAACTGGTTCAAATGTACTGCGCAATATAATGTCATTTTACTTCATTCAAACATTAACCACCTTTATTTTAATGCTGGAGGATATGAGTCCGGCTTCCATATTAAAGAATATTTGACCCCGTTAAGTATTGCTGCAAACCCTGGTCGAGTTCGATCATGGAAGAAAAACTACCATTACCATTGTAATGACTATCATCATCGGATAAGAGCAAGTCTTTGCTTTCGCCTCTTTTACCAATCAGGCCTTTGAAATTAGCTAGTTTTGTGATGGAGCTGGAGAGATCCACCCCGCCTCTTGCTTACAGTAAACTGACTAGATAGAACTAAAAGGGAGCGAACTTTGCTGGCCTCCACTAGCGAGGAAGCTGCCATTTCTGTACACGAAAATACTGAATCACCAGGTCTGGTTCACCGTCAGCGCAGCCCGCATGGACTTCTGCGAGACAACTTCTCTGCCTTTCTCGGATTTCCGATTTTATTCTTCGTAACAGCCCCCATGTTCACCTATTTGCCGATGTGACCTTTTACCCACAGAGTTTGCTTCGTTCTTGGATCCAGGGGCCAAATTGAGAGGTCAGGGGCATTTTTTCACCAGCCTCAACCAACAAATAAGCCTCTTTCACTCGAACTTCGTGCTTTTCGTTTTTCTCTACTGTAATGAACAACTTAACCAAAACTTCTCGGAGCTCAGAAGTATCATGGTTCAAGCGGATCTGAGCTGTTCCTAATTGCTTCTTGGGGATTCTTAACAGGGAAACATTGTCCCTCTAACGGATGATCTTACGCTGGCATCGATCAGTCAATATCCAATTTCCAGTTTCGCTCTCCAGGGGGCTCTGAGGCTTTCTTCCTAGGCGGAATCACTTTAATTTTTTGTTTGTTTAGCCGTTCCGAAGAAGGTATTGATGTTCTGAGGCTACAACAGCTGAGTCGAAGTTGTGTGCGAGGAGTTCCGAGCTTGAGCGCACCTTTGCTACACTGGTGCATTTTAAGATGTCGGTGCTATTCCTGTACGCGTACCGACCAGAAGCGAACTAAGTAAAGGAAGCATTGCAGTGCCCATTTCAAAATTCTACGACCCAGCCTCCAACAAGTGAGGGCAACTTCCGCGTATGTCCCGACCGGCGATAGACTATAGTCTAGGGCTATCGGAGCCCAAGGAAGCAGCGAAGCTTCCTGGAGCAAGATGGAGATTTATCCTTCGGGGTAAGCGCACGTTCGGCCTACGAATTTAGCGCATAATTTATCCTCATACGTGGTATTCAATTTATCCCGGGGCATATAACACAATGTGTCCAGCAGGGAAGCATTTTGCGCGGAATAGTTTTAAGAATATTGCTAACCATTACACTAACACAGCCTATAGTTCCACTTTCAGAGTGGCGCATTTTGGATGCAGCTGGCCTGCACTATGATCAAACTGGAGCTCTTTACTAAGACCTCTAAAAGTTTCGGCAGCAAATCAAGTAATCACATTTTACATCCACGCCCTTTTGAACAGCCATACCGATACAAACTTCAGTGAATGGCACAACGGACCACAGACTGTATTTCATATATGCACTCACATACACGCACATATATACATATATTCACGTTTCATTTGCATTTTTGTTTTTCTTCTTAGTTTCTTGAGTACCGATCTACAAATATAGTTTAAAAACTTCCACGACTTTCTTGCCGGGGTTTTGATGTCGTTCCACCGTGTTTCATTATTAAACTGTGCAACTTTCCGTTGCAAACACGTAACTTTGCATGCCTTTCAAATTTTCTCCTTGTTAATCACGAGTTGAAGAATGACATTTATCATCCTGTGGAAGAGCAAAATGACGAAAACCGAGCAATCTGCGGTTTTCGTACACATTCACATTTCATCATTATTTGGCACAATTCTCTCCCTTGAAGTAATATTTTGGTCTTATTTCAAATATTGGTAAATCAGTGGGGGAGTTACAATGGATGTGGGGTATATCAATGTCATATTTTGAAGTTAGAAGATCCGAAGGTGATGAGCAGAAAGTGCAAATCCAATCTGAATATTTTATTTATGCGCTGGGCAAGCTCAACGACTTCCTAACAAGGGGCCAATAACGCCCACCGGAAAAGTTCGACGAGACATCTAACGATCCGGTGAAAAACCCCAGTTTTATTCCATCCCTATCCCAATAGGGTAAAACGTCGGTTTGCGGCCTGGATAAATATCACATGGCAGTTTCCTTGGCGAAGGCTTTTGTTGCAAGGTTGCGGTGATCGGCCGACTGCCCCTACACATGGCTTGCTTGACTGTACTTTTCGCGCACTTGGCGACCACTAGCTCCGCCTCGGGCAAGTTTCCTCGGCACATGCCAGCGAGCAGTCCCTGTATCCAGGTCCGGTGACTTACATACGGTTGACACTCCACAGTCTTTTTCTAGTGGTCTCTTCGAAGAAAGCTACCGTATAAGCTGAGAATGTCCCCTCTTATGAGGTTTAGTTCGTTTCTTTTGGTTTATCAAGCTGATGACTACCGAAAGCTCGGTGCCAAGCGCAGTTCATTCTTGGCCACTGCATGAGCACACAACACTCACGCTCCCACAATACATGATATTCACTCCCTCCCCGTCGGTGGCGTATTACTCCTTATGCTTCGTACGGAACTTTGCTCTGAAGATGGAGGTTGCGTGGTGCTTCACTGCAGTGACGGGCAGGGTGTCAAAGTAAGATTGAAAAGGACCAGCAAAAGCGAGTGACAAAAAACCAGCATGGTAAGTTCTACCCAACCTTACGTGTTTTTTGGTCCTTTGCACTACTTGGACCACCTGTGACCTACTGTAATGCTGGGCACTGTATGATAACAGTGACCAGAATGGTATTCTCCGCAACCCGAGAAAAAGAAGGAGACGTTCAGAAGGGACAGAGATAGAACCATATCCAACGGAGTGCAAGAAGAGGGCGCTGGGGCAAAGAATAATTGGTAAATACGCTTGGCAGTCAATTTGTAGCCAAGCAGGAACTTGTGTGAAATGAATGAGTGAGGGGAGCCTGGATACGTGAATTCGGTTGCCTACCACAGGTCTGCTAGTTGGCTGTCAGAAAAAGCTTCCTCAAAGAGTAGATAACACTTGCGGAATTGAAATTTCAATAAAAAACGACTTGGAATCTCTAAGGATTGCATTATTACCATTATATTTGCAGCAGACAGTCGAACTCTAACCTCAGGGGTGGTAACTGCTGTTGAGCTGAGCTTAGCGTTTGTACCAAACTGATTCAATCAAAAGGCTAATGGAGACCGTCGGGCAAACGCTCAGAAAAATGCTTTTTTACTTGTGCATACAGACTGAATATAACAGGCTTCGCCGGAGTTGTGACGTCCCGCATTACGAAATCTGCAGTTCAATCGAGGATGACTTTGACCAGGAGAATCGTATATTTTCCACTGCTTGCGCTGTCAAACTGACCAGACGTAGGCATTTTGAAGGAGTTATTTGATTAGGAGAAAGTAATTTACTGGTCTCGATGGAGGATTGAAAGAGATTTCAAGTATTCCGCGCAGAATAAAGCAGTAGTCTCGTTATAGCTAGTACTGCAGCGGCTCACTGAGGTAGGAGATAAAATGAATTATGATAACAAATGCTAGTTCATAGAAGTACGGAATAGCGGAAAAAGTAGTAGGTGACTCACAGTTTTCCTACAATGTTCAGCAAAATGGTTTCAAACCGGCCACTCAAAATTGCCCCTTACCTTAAGTCCGATGCAGCTTTCGCTGAGGCCGTCTTACTTCTTTCAAATGGATCCAAATAATGCAAAGTTGGACGCCAAGCCGCGGTGGGTGTGATAAAACTGGAATCTGGGATGGTATGAGTTGGGTTTTATTGCAGCAGTTCTCAGAAAGCCAGAGAATCGCGAAACAAACAATTCGCTAGTCACTTGCGATTGCGTTGGAGACGTGTCTTCATGAATTCGACGAAGTAATGAAGCCCTGGGCGCATTGCAGTGATGAAGAAGTGATGGAACATTCGAAAGGCTCCACGGAGTACCCCTTAGAGATTTTCTATAAAAGAAATAGAAAAAAGCTCGATGTGACAGTGTTTAGGAATATAAGTGTTGAAATAGAAGTGAAAGTTGCATAATTCTACCGAAATGTTTGCCTTTCTGTAGGGTTTGAACCTCCCAGGGGTCCTATGGTTGTACCAACTGCATTTATAATGGTGGTGGTTGGGGTTGTGCCAGCGGTGACTGAGGTGAAAGGGGATGTCTCTGAGGATGCGAGCGTGAATCGAAAGGTGACCGAATCCAGTACCAAAGCAGTCTCAACACAGGCATTTAAGGAGATTAGCTCTAAAGAAGTCACCGTGTCCATTGTGATCCGTGGTGAGGCACTTATCACTACCTTAACTGACATAAAATGGGTCGTCGTTTGGCGTGTGAAGGGGCCTGCGCACGGAATCATTCTGAGCAAAAGCGAAGGATCATGAGGACGAATTCATGAGAAATTTGCATCGAGCGGGCACTGTGTCGCATAGCCGAAGTTTGAAGTAGGCTCTTGTGACTTGGTAGGCGTGAGGTGTATTACGTCGGGTCTAGGTTGGCCGTAGCAAGCTCAATGGATCTACCTCCTGGAGGACGCAGGGTAGTACCACAAACAAGTTCAGCCAAAGTGCAAGGTAAATCCTCCTTAACTGTGCCACTTATGCTGAGGGGCGTCTTCAAAAGTTTCACTTTCCGTTTAGCTAATAAGGCAGCCTTGGTAAAAGCATCCAGCTGACCAAAGAAAGGCTAGACCAGACCGTTCGATGCTGGACGATGCCATGATTTTAATGTGCAGGTAGCCAACAATCCGAATAAGACCACGAAAGATTGCGGACCCGAAATGAGCGCCGCTGTCTGACTTGATAGTAAAAGGCTCTCCGAAAGGCGCAGCCGAAGCACCAGCAGACGTTTGTGCAGCAGCTTCAGCTGAAAAGCTTCTCATAGAAAAAGTATGAGTCCAACAGTTACGACGGCCAACAAGTCAAAATGTTGGTGAAGCCATTGGAAGGAGGAAGAGGGCCTGCTTATTGAACGTGGGCGTGCATAGAATCACCATAACACAGAGCAAAAATTACCGATATTCTTGCTCGTGCGGTGACGGCCTTTACAACGTTGGCATGGTGAACGCCGTCTCGCTCAAGTGCGAAATTCTTTTTGCGCGTTAGGCTGAGTGAAACTACTGGTGACAATTGGCGCAGAAGAATGAAAAACGGAGTTTGGTATTTAGTGAGTAAAGGCCAACCTCCCGCCAAGGATCACGAGTGGGGCTTGTTTTTGGAAGATCACAGAAATTTCAGTTTAAGACGAAGAGTATTCAATGAACGTTAAGCTGTGCTGAGAGCCAAGCTGTTGGGGATCATCGTCATATCGTAGTGCGACGTTCAGGTCCGCAACATAAGTTAGGGATGACGACAAAAGGCTGATATGCGCAAGAGACAACGTACCGGCCACAACTTTCCTGGAGCCAGATATGCGCTGCCTATCCGTCGAAAACTATGAAATGCAGTCAAGCTGTCCGGTCTTCCTCGAAGAGTGACGATCCGTGGCATTCCAGGAATTTGTGCTCCAATAACTCGTGGTTTCCAGGGATGCAGAAGGAGCAACCCTCGAGCACTTTCAGAAAGTGCCTCGTGGACAGGTAGACAGCTAGGAATTCCCTGCCACAGACACTTAACGGGCCTGAGCAGGCTGCAATGTTTTTTTTGGGGGGGGGGGGAACAGGGAGTCTCGGGGCCTTGCTGTCAGCCTGCTGTAAAGCAGCATCAACTGCCGCCCGGGGGATATCACTTCACGGCACAAGAGTGAATTCACCATTAGACGTCCGATGCACCAGGAGAGTGACGTGTAACAAGAAGTATCTCACTTTTTGTAAATGCTTTCTTGGAAGCCTCGGTTAATGTGACCTTTCCCGGACTGCGTCGGAGTGGGTAAGTGCTGAGCTTTAAAAAGTTTGCGCGGTTTGGGATGAACCGGCGACAGTAATTTACGAACCCAAGGAATCCAAGTAACCCTTTTCTGGGTTCCGTGAGCGGATAGTTTTTAATGACACAAACTTTCTCTGGCATTAGTATGATAGCATGCCTGCCAATGAGGTGTCCCAAAAGTGTGAACTAGGGGCCACAAAATCAAACCTGCCAGCATTGATGAAAATACTACTGGTTGACAGCCGCTAGAAACCTTTATCCAGAGGACGAACGAGTTCAGCTTCTTCCTTGCTGGCGATCGGAATATCGTCAATGCGAGGAGGCAAAGTGAAGACAGTGGAGAACCTGGTCGAAAAATCAACAAAATGGCTTTTGACCGCCAGTTTAATCGCTCAACCATACAACTGGCCTGAGAGGGTGGGCATTTGTCTCAATGTTTCGGAAAACTAGCTTTACCAGTAGCTGTAAAAAGAGCCATCTAAATGTGGACCCTAATCAGTTGTCACTACCGCCATGCAAAGGAAAATACTAACCGAACCTGTCCAAAATCTTTCGTGACCTCTTACGACAAGGGATGAAGTCGTGGATGGCCTGCGGCCAGCGAGTAAAAGGTTCATACATTTGGATGAATAAATGTATCCAAGTTAATGTGGCAGTGTTCCTGCGACTTAGACTTGCCCGTAATGAAAGCCCGTTTCAGTTTTCCGGAACCCAACTCAAGCCGCTTCATTGTGTCTACGTGTCTCACCAGTTTGACACTGATGACAGGCAAGGACCTACAATGAGAAACCTTGTTTGACACTATACAAACAACAGGTTCCGTTACCAGTCCCATCGAGGCCGTCACACCGGAGTGGGCCAGGCTAAAGAGGGTCAAGAAAGTAGGATAAAGTTGTGCGGTACGTACCACGGGCCGGTTGAGACTCTGTGACATATTGCGAACGGCGGTATTCTTGGAAGTCGAGATAAGTACCGTCGTTAAGCTCAATGAACCATTTTGTCGAAGTTGTCCGATATTAGGGTCCACAGGTTGATCATGTCCCATTGCGCCTGGGTTGATTTTGGGCGTCGGTAACAGACTCAGTCGATGCAAGCCTGGCAGGGATTTCGAGACTAGACTGAGTATCTCAGAGACGTGTCGCATGTCCACAGTAAGCTGCGAGATGAAGTCTGAGTGGTAAACCTCGCGAGGTGAGCATCCGTCGGAAGCTGACTTTAGCGCGCAAACCAGAGGTTTGTGGTTTGTAGACACCTTGAGAGCCTGATAGAGTTGACGGAGGCCTAGGTAGAGGGCCAGTAACTCCCTATCAAACGTGCTGTGCCCAGGTTCGACCGGTTGTAGGCTCTTAGATGAGAAGGCTAGAGGCTACAAAGAATTGTTCACGAATGGTTGCTTTACTGCTCTAGTACCTGTGTCCGAGGCATCAGACAACACCGAAACAGGAGCCAAAGGGACGGAGTCAGTGGGGAGTGTTATGCTGGCGGCAGCCTCTTTCGCCGAAGTCAGCGCCGCTTGTGCCGTTATTGGAAACATGAACCTTTCTTGCCTCCCAGCTGCACATCGGCGGGGAGTCGCATCATTTCTGCACATTGGAGAACGAACAGGCAGTAGAAATTCATCAGACCTCCAAGCAAATGTAACTGATGAAGTGGCTGGGGTTCCGAATAGTCGTGAACAACGGAAGCTTTACCTAGCAGAGGTTGGATACCCGAAGATGAAATAGAATTTCCCACGAAGGTCAGAGCTGACCGGCCTTTTTCAAAACTCGTGATATTATGCGTTTCACCATACTGACCAAGGCGTTCAAGGAGTGTCCGTTAGTTTGCAGCGCGACCTTGCTCCGGAAAGCTAACCAACAAAGTATCATTTAGATATGCAGGGACGTCTTCTAAACCACCGGTTGTCTTATACGTGAACAGCTGGATAGTCTGGGCCGTATTGCTGCCTCCGGACGGCATGCACAGAAACTCGAACAGCCAAAGAGGCGTAGGGACGGCATTTTCAGGGGTGTCAGCCTCCGGAGCCGAGGTATGATTGTAATCAAGAACCAGATCGATACTGCCGCATAAGGCGCGCCTGATGAGGACTAGGTAGGGTACTGCATATGGCGAATGGGGTATCCTCCAGGGACGGTGACCTTGTTAAGTGCTCCGTCATCACCGCGGGGTTCCCAACCGCTCTCAGGTTCGGGGACCATATGAAGAGCGAACGCTCAGGAGCTACTAGAAGAGCGTATTATACCGTGCCTTGTCATGCCTTCAACTTCTGCCAGTGCAACTCTGGGCTCGTTTGGAGCTAGCCAGAGTGGCCTGCTAGACACTGGAGGTCCCTCAGTATCGATATGGTGAGTGACGCTAGTGGTCACTGTTGGGGAGATCCGGACTGCCGAAAACTGGCCAGGTAATCGGTAACCAGTTTGACATAAGGTTGGTTTGCCTGTGGTTGAACGTATACAGGGAATTTGAACCAGGGACAGCGGGAAGCCCGACGATCCACTACGCCGCAGAGCTGTGCATGAACAATAAGTCGGAGCTGCAGAAGGTCAGCTTCTGGAATGGGGCGCCGCAGATCGACAATGATTGACGCCCAAAGGATGTTACGCTTTAAACCTCAGTTAAAAGCAAGCGACGGCTGGCCAAACGTTGGGAATGTCGTGCCATTGGTAGCGCGTGGTGTTTTGGCCTGCCGTGTGCTATTGTCGACTTTAGGTCAGAGGATGACACTCACCTAGCTGCGGGTATCTGCAAGGAGTAGATTAATCGAAGTGATATCACTCACGTTCCGAATGTGACTGTTCTCCTGATCCCTGGCCTCGTAAGTAGACACCACGGGCCGGAAATTCAGTTTCCCAGAAAGGCACCGGGTCGAGTACACCCCGGTTTGGATCGTTTGGCCTCTTCACGGAAGCAATTGCGGTATTTTCAATGCCCTTCTTTAGAGGATGATCGTGCGCGGTACCACCCCTCTGACCCATCCATACCCGCTGCTAGGCGTCGCAGGCTCGCTTCATTTCTGGACAAAACTGATGCCAGGTCGTTAGTTGTTAGCAGGGCAGGCGCCATGGTGACCGAAGACCTGTTACCCCAGCAACAGCAAGGTTGTTTCGTGGCATGATGTCACCAGCCACCTCTGCAATTTCCTCTGGCGAGCATTTAAAAGTAAAGCTCGGTTAAAATGGAGTGACGCTCAGTAAACGCTGCAGTCAACTTTACTTTAAAAGCGGTTCCTCGTCTACTTTCGTTCCTCACAAGCTCTGCGTCTCACACAGCAGTTCCGAGGGCTTTCTACTTCCAAGCCCAATGCTTTGAAGTTGTTGCATGCTTTGGTCCCGTGTTGGAGTCGTGCGGGTAATGACAGCCTTTTTCGAGGCCTTGTACCCTCGGGAAGATATTATTACGTCCCTCAATAGCAGTGTGACCGCCGGTGAGGGGCTATCTGCTGCCCCCCTGAAAAGCCTGCAGTCACCGGTTATACGGCAGTTTTCGAAATCAATTCGACCAGCGTGAACCAGAGTTTTTGATCAGCAGGCGCAAGTGCCGGTATGGGCAGCGTGATTGTCCCAAAGGTGGGGTCTGCAGGTTTCCGCTCAGTAGACTTAGCCCAATGGTTAATGTATCGAAAATTGGAAACCAGCAGTGATGGAGGTAACAATATCAGAAACGATGCAAGCTAAAAACAATCACGACAAGCTGGATACAAAATGATGGGAGATATAGAAATGGTTCGCAAAATACACTAAAAATGTCAACGGGAGGTAAGTAATTAAACTCTGAAAAGCATATGCATACGGAACCTTGAATAGTGGAAAATAAAGTAACTCACGTGACCTACAGACCACTTCGGGCTCACTCAGTGTAAGGTCGCAAAAACTTACTTTGCTGCTTCCTTGTTGAAAGCGTTTTTCGGTCCGTTGTATTAAGTGGGCCACCTGCATGTTACTCTAGTTTTCGGCACTGTGTGCATTCGTTATTCAGAATGGTATTCCTCACGGCTGGCGAGGACGAGCAGTGACTGGTTGTGGTTAGATTGTATTAGAGAGCATGCTTAAGAGCTGATCACCGAAATCATATTTCGTGGCCAGCATCTGCTTTTGCAAAAACAAAATTCCTTACTGGTTGATCGAAACCTCAAATCAGTGAATGGAATTTTTCCTCTCGGTAGCTTCCAAATTTACCATTTCAGAATGCCCTAGAAGTGACGCCTTCAAGGCTTAGTAGGCAGAAGACACCGGAGAACTCTGAAGAGCCAGATTCTTCACGAGGAATCACGCACCCTATTTGAGGACTGTCGGGGAATGCTCAGTTTTCTTCGCTTAACCCGAAGATTGGAGAGCCGTATGACAAATTTTGAAGTGCTTGATGCGGCTCTTTACTTCCTGTGCTGTGTTTTGGACACCGAGAGCCTCTTAATTACTGATATCTGTGATGTGAACCAACCGTGGCACCAGGGGCGACATTCAGGAATTCTCTCAAGAACTTGCGCACTCAGCAACGAACTCTCTAAATTCTCCGACCCGAACTAAGCGCACTGAAGGCATAAGAAGGCTGGTAAAGTGGAATGCAATATTCAGTTCCGAGCGAATAAGCCTCTTGGTTCATTCTTCAATTCTCGACAGAAAAGCTGATTCAAGGAAGCTGAAATCGGATGCACACAAGTCATGTCAACGGTCCAAAACAAAATGATGGTCAGCCCGCAAAGGTAATTAACAAGAATGCGCTGCGTTAAACGAATGTTGGTTGTGTATTCTCGGAGGGCAACGTCCCAACCGAGAGGCACGGATAAAATTCAGGTTTATGAACACACTTGGGTACAGTTACGACCAGGTGTTTCTTGGTTGCCGTTTGGTAAAACATACACACATAATAAAGGGAGTTCAACACTCAAAAAGGATTTGGGCCACGATTCGCCTGGTTGCATCCAATGGCTATGTGCGGGAACTGAAAGACAGTATTCAGGGATCTACGTTAGTGAGCGTCAATTAAAACCCAACGTGTTAGTTTCTGTTTTATTACGGGAACATAATTCGACACCACACTCCGCGCCACTCTTATTTGCATACATTGGAGGATGCAATAAAACAAGACAAAGTAATGTCATTAACAGTCGCCACATCTATCACAGAGTGAATAAAGTTCCTGTCTTCCGTAATTCATCTGTTCTTTACGGTACCACCTAACAGACCTTGACATCTGTACTGTTTCGTTGGTAGCAGACGCTTTGAAGTTGACTCAGAAATATGGAAATAACGATATACCAATTCCAATATTTTTGAGTCATCTCCAAATGTTCTGATGTGATATCGGAATTATTCAATCCCCTAACAATCATCTCCCCTCAGGCTGGACATTTAGAAGAGTTGAGTTTTTGAAAGATTTTCAAGGTTAATGATCATCCGTGAAGCCTAATTCACACCATCTTGGTTTGGCCGAGTGACGCTCAGTACTACCTTTGACTGAAATGGCGGTGGGGTGGAACTTAACGTTGGTAAACCGCGTTAGAAATAAACGAATCAGCCCTTCCAGTGTCATCGGAGGATAACTTTTACGGTTGTTCTCCGAAAACTTACGGGTCACGTGACAGTAGAGGTCAGAACCAGAACCCACCAACTTGAAGAGCTGGAAGTAGCAAGACACACTTGTATGGTTGCAGTACCTTTATTCTATCTGGTTGTGTTCAATTTTACCACACTTATGACACTTGGAATTACGGAGTCGACAACTTATTTCGGAACATCCTCGATCAACGGGTTTACGTGCGCTGCACCATCTGGTCCGTTGAGCGTTGCACTGATAATTGTGAGTGGATCGTGTGTACATGACAGTGCACTTATCTGACTGTCTCCAACGAGTAGGAACGGACTGAGGGTTTTCACCGTTAAAAGGCACTTGTGGTATATTAACTAACGGTGCTATGCACACCATGGTACTGCTCACACACCGATCTAATGGACTGGAGCGTGCATTTGTGAAATAGGAGAAGTTGCTGTTTGCAAATAGGAGAAATTTATTCAGACAGTTAGTTGATCACGAAGTTTCACCCTAGGTTGGTTGCCAAAATTTCACTTGGAAGCCAGTGCTTTTAATTGCAAAATGAACTCCCGAATCGCTTGGGTGATTGCTCGCATCAAGAGTTGAAGCGTAGTCTTCTCATTTGCCTTACATTTCATAGGTAAGAAATGTTTAAAAATCAACTCCTTCAACGAATCGCACGGCAACGATATAGGAGTTTTCAGGGAGGCAAATGTTTACTAAGGAATGGGCTTCTTTTCTGCTAATTTTAGGAAAATGGGCAGTTTTATTCTCTGAACCCATTCTTTTCCTTGGGAGGCACCATATTCGACGTCGTTCTAAATAGTCCTTAACCTTTCGTGTATTGGAGTGAATATCGAAAGCCTCCAGATTATGAGAATCCATGACGACTGAACTGACGGCCGCGCCATTTGTTTTTGTCGGAATAACACTGGAAGTAGATGGTGCACCGGAATCACTCAGTTAACCTCAGCCCATAACTGGAATTTGTTCGAGAAATAAAAGAAGGAATGATGGAGCCGAACTCATGTTGTACTCAGTGGAAATAGGAAAGTACAAGGAATCCTCAAAGAGGTTAAACAAACGAGACATTCGCCAAGTTCAAGTAGTTTTTAACTTCAAGAGGATTTCCCCAAATATTCCAAGGTGCTAAACTGCAGAATTTTACGGTACATAGTGGGAACGTGAAGTCAGATGCAGCCATTAAAAATGCAGCCTTCAGTCGGACTAGTCAAATTGAAAGTGGAAATGCTTTGGCCTAATCCAGCTGTACTGAAGTGGTTAGAATACCAGTTTGAATTTCACGTAACGGTAAATGTACTGCACGCATCGTAACTTACTTGTATTTACAGATTCAATTCAGTTCTGTCAATAATAACTACCACACTGTGATGATTGTTAACGGGACTAGCTCACTGTTGAAGGATATCTGCCAAAATGAAGTGGCTTCCAGTTTTTTCTTCATGAGAGGCTGAGTAACGTCAGTATTTGACAATCATAGCTCTAGTAGCGCTATTTTTATACGTGAACTGATTGCAAAAAGATATCGACGTCATCCGGTGGCCTTGCTGGTGGTATATCTATCAGTACGAACCCCCCTTTTGCGATTAAACTTATTCTTTGTTTTAGATTTGCAGCTTCTTGCACAGAATACCCAAGTGAAATCACAACGTGGTAAGTACTTGCCTAGTGAAATGACATTCATAAGCAAGGCCTTTTTCGTTAACCTGTTGCGGTCTCATTTCTTGTGTTTACCATGGTTTCCTGAATGTGAGATATTTCTGTTTGGAAAAGTCTTTGCCGGTTGCTACTTCACAGCAGCAACCTAACTCGGATCCAAAAGTAATTTCGAGAATCGAGAATGAAAGGTGAACTAAAAATAATATTACTAGGTCAGTAAATAAGGTGTGTGAATACAAGAGCTCCACTTCTCATCAAATATAGTTATCTCATTCTGTCGGCTATTGGCTGACTCAATGAATTTCCTGAACCCCACCGCAGAATCCCGAAAGGCTGGGAATGACCAACTGCACTGATCCCGCTATCATTACTATAAATCGGTTTCACGTACTGGACACTTAATAACGCCCAGTCTGTCAAGCCTGTCGCGGGATCTGCTAACTGGGGTAGTATTATTTAGCCTACCCAACTTCAGTAATCGGAATACGAGCAAGACCGGTGTATTTAGTCTTATATTTGGCAGACGGTAACAATGCAACTGTCCACATACTACCACGAATTTTCGGTTTTCTTGTGTTGTTTCCATTCAAAAGATTTTATCTAGTCGGGTGAAAATTATCACTGCCAGGTTTCTCCAGCGTACCGTTTTATTATTCAGAATCATGAATTGTAATAAAACAGTAGTTGCCACAACTAACTAGTTTATCTACTTCCAATTACAGATTTTAGACTACGCGTGTGGATTCGGCTCTTAATCATCTTTTACAACGTTCCAAAGCAAAGATTAATGGGTCGGTATCCGGAGATCCGGGTGGCGGACGGATTTGTATTGGAGAATTTCAAATTTCATCATGAGTATTTCTAGTCGTCAGCATATTTCGAAAAACTAAATCTGGCATCGCAGTCATTTAAATGGTGATGGACACCTTCAGTTTGGAGTCTCCAAATGTTCGTGGAAATTCACGTGGAGTTGAGGATTGCGTGTAATATTGTGAAAATTTATGTATGACATGCGTAGTTCTGGATTGGGAGTAAATGATTACTAACTTTCCGAGGGAAGCTTTCACACTTGGGAAACATCGGGCATTTTCGAGTTCGGAAATTTCGCCGACTGATGAAAAGTTGCTTGGTAAACATTTACGGCCAACCAACTTCGAAGCCGCCGAAAGAGCATAAGCATATTGCATTCAGTGCGCCAGGATAACAAGTCCATACGGAAGCCTATTCTGAATGAGCAAACCCGGGATTCTCTCTTTGTGTAACTTCGGTGATCAGTTAAAGCGGGGATGCGGTATTGGTTGATTCCTAAAATCAGTTTTGCCAAATAACGGAATTAGATCGTCCTGTTGCTTAATAGCACTCTCCAGTCTGCCACGTTTTTATGTGATTGGTTTCAAGGTATCAGTACGGATGCTTATAAAGTCTAATCCTGCTAAACATTCAGTTTTTAATCTACGCTGTCACATCCAATAAAAGGATTGGTCAAGTCTAACAGCACGGGCTATCAGTCAGCATGTCATATCATAGATTGTCAAAGATTGAAAAACTTTGGATCATATGGTGCCAAGAACTCTTGTTTATTTTATCTGTTTTACAGTTGCAAGCGCTGCAGAGGCCAGAAAGTTGATCATATTCAGTTCTCTCTCCAAAATCCTGGGTTCATGTAACAGATATTTCGAGTATTGCGTCACATTTGCCCTCCGATTTCCAATCATTCACATTGGTGATCAACGTTCCTGATCCTTTTTTTCATATCACTGATACATGTGTTGGAAAACTTTCAACTGAGCCACCAATGTTATTGGCTAATGAAAGTGTGTACTCATTTATTTATAGTTCTGTTATTCGGAGTCATGAAAACCGTGTAAATATCAAAGTGGTTACTACTTCAGTGAAAATATTTATGGGCCGTGTTCAACATGTATGATTCATGAGAACTATCTCGCTGATTCATATTCCAATGCACAGCAACATCATTTTTCGGCACTGACTCCCATTTCTTCATTGTAAGTCATAATTATATTAAACAGTATAGCGCTTCTCTATCATTTTTCGCTGAACACCGTCAATCTCGTCTTCAGCAGTTGATTGCCAACTAATCCAGGGCCTCAGGTTGCATGCGAATTACGCCTGCTAGTTCTCAGGTATTGCAAACTAAAGTGTGTGCGAAAAGAGGCTACTCGAACCGGTGAAGAGGACAACTGACCAGTTAGTTACGAAGAGTATACTCAATCTGAAGGTTACGTGTACTTGGGCCAGGCTGAGAAAGATTCCACTGAAGAGGAGCAGAAACCCCAAAGTATTTGTGGAAATTATTTAATTTTCTAGTATATGACTGTTTTAACCTCATTTGCTGACAATTCGGTGCAAAACACTCACCTAAAAATTCATCCCGTTTAAAAATCCCTAATTATATAAAAAGAGGTAATAGTAGAAGTGAAGCTTATGCATTGACGCTGATGAAAAACTCAGGTACTAGTACTCAGCTTGTTCTTCAGTATGCAAGTCAAGTGAGGAGCAGTAGAATTCTTATAAACGGTAATACGAGAGAAGATACAAGGAAATTAGAGCTTGCTTTTGCGGAGAGAATTGTAGCAAGACGAATCTATGGGTTCCAGTGTGCATTATTCAAAATTATCTTCTGCGAAAACTGTATGCAAATTTCTGTCTATCATGATACTTTAGGATTAGTTCATTAACGAGGATTGATGAAACACTACTGATTACCGTTAGACCGCGCTACAAAAGGCCGGATTTGATCATTTGCGCCCACTTTGATCAACTGGATTTAAATAAACATCCAGTACTTGCCGCTGCCAAGTTTCACGTCAGATCAAACTAAAATTGAATTTGTTTTGATCGATCTAGATGTTAACGCGATCCACTAGAACACAGTCATTCACACCTGAAAACGAGTCCATGAAAGCTAGCAATGAAGTTCGACCCAAAACGCACATGCACATCCGCACAAGATTAGTACGAAAAAATGGGTATGATTGTTTTGAGCACAAATTCAAGCCTAATAGAAAGAACCTGAGAGCATACATCCAAATTTGTTACAGTTCAGCGCTTTATTGCATGGCTAATGTATTTTTGCGAGATTAGAACGAAGAAAGTTGTCTGGATCCCAACAAAAGCTACCTCAAAATAAATCGCCGATCTGTATGCACGGCTTGTGAACAAGATCCGATCGAACTGTGGTAAAAACTATGGGTAGATAGGAACTTTTTTCCGGTAACTAGGCAAACAGTGGTACTTGTTTTCTTCCAATTTTTAACACCCTTTTTGTATTCAAACATGAAAACTACCATTACTTTTGTTCACAAAATTCAGTTCTCACATTTCACTCTTTGGTAAAATCTGAGTTTTCTGAATTTCAACCATACCATAGAGACTGTTATGTGTATTTCATAGAATCGGGTCATTTTACGGAAACTTTCAGCATCCCTGTCATCGGTGGTCAACAACCTGTACCAACTTCCCCGATCGAGTTGGAGATCGTGCCCATATCTTTGATGTTACTTTCACTTCTGTTACCTCTCTGTTCTGAAGCTTATTAGCTCCTCTTCTAATAGACTCGTCGGACCACCTTATTGTTTTCTGCCCCATCAGTTTTTTCTCCTCGATCTAGCCTTGAGACAAACACTCTGAGGCTTCCATTTTTAACTTCAGTGACATTGTTCGTCGGTGTATAGATCTTTTTATTTCGCTCCTTGCAAACCCGGCAAAAACTGAAATCCACGGAATGGTTCGTACTGTAGGTTCGAAAAGTTCAGCATTTCACTGCTGGCGGCGCTCGCTGTCTCCCAACTTCCGAAACCGATTCGAGAAAGCTAGGAACAGATGCCCAAAAACCATACAGAGTGCTGAAGAACACCTTGTCCGCTACATAGTTGAAATCTCGATCTCATCCGCCACTGGCAGTCGAAAAGTTTGGTCCCTTTTCAACGTAGCCTGCCGGAATGTTTACCCTTCAACTTCTTATTATCTGAAAGTTCCCTCTTCGTACTAAAAAACTGAGGAATTTTCTTCCAGATTCGCCTACGACTCCGCCTTATTATCTTATCCCACTCCTTCGATTTCCTCTCTTCCCTCTCTCCCTAATTTTCTACCTCATATTGGCAGTAGAAAGATCCACCGAGCGCAGTTTTCGCTGAAGGTATGAAAACCATCCTGTCTAGAGGGTATACATCCCATCGTACATACAGTGTGCGACCTTCTTTAGACCCTCTTTTACATCAAATTTTCTCTGTCTTGCTCTGTCCAACTTTTAATTTTCCAGCATCTTCGAAAAACGCTACGGTTTATCCTACTGCCAAACGGAGTGATCCTTCTGACTCGAATAAGTATCGTGCGGAAAGCATTCAAACTGTCATCTCGGAACAATTGCATACGTTTCTCGAAAGCGGCGGGCTCCTGGGTGATTGCCTATACGGATTCTGATCTTGCCTTTCCCCCCAAGATCTACTGGCCCTCTTCTCACACTCGTGGTCAACTGCACTTGACGACCCCTAATAAATACACATAGTCTCCATCGACATCTCCAATGCCTTTGGCCGAGTGTGGCATGAAGGTCTTCTAGAGAAACTGCTCACTTTCGTGTTCTAATCCGTTCTGAAATAGTAGACATCTTGTTCTTTAAGTGAGTGAACAATCTCCGTCCGAGATGATGAGGTCGTACTCCAGCAATTTCCTGGTAATGTTGACTCCCCAAGGTTCTCTATTTGCGCCCACCATCTTGGTTTCATTTATTGCAGACCTTTTATCCACTACTTCCAACCCGATCGATTACTTTGCGGATGACGCCATCCTACATTCTTCTCCTTCTTACCGCACTCCTGACCTTGCCAACACCACCAATGATCGAGACCGCAGTGCGATCAGTGTATCTTCAGGCTCCAAATTCAAACACATCTCAAAGAATCATGTTTCATTTAATGTTCCACGATTCCTTTTTTTAACTCCTTTAAAACATTATTAATTGTCCTCACATTTATCCTTTGGTTCAACTGTACTGTATTCTACAGATTCTAGCTCTCTTCTTGGATTATCTATAAACTCTTCTTTATGCCGATCCGCTTTCATATATCAGCTCTATTCTTGAACCGCACGCAAAGTTGGCTTTCTATTTTGAGTCAAACGCTTCTTCACACCAGCTCACTTTCTGCAGCACAAAGCTGAGATCCACCCCGCGCTTGAATACCGCAGTCTCGTGTGGGGTGAAGTTACCTGTTCTTCTCTTTCTCTTCTTCAGCGATTCCAGTCGATAACCCTTCCTTAACCTCCAATCTGCAATCACCAGCATATCATTGGGCGGTTGCTCCGTTGTCCCCCTTCTGCGGGCATTATTTGGGATTTTGTTCTTCTGAGTTTGTTTTGGGCAGTTCATTTTTCCATAACTTCTTCCTGATCATCACGCACGCATCAGTTAGGCATCTTCCTCAAGTTTCTGTCACTGTATGTTATTAGCCCATCTACCAATATTCGTTTACCCCGGAATGGTAAAATCTGGAAGGCTCCTCCTACTTCTGTCTTTCCACCCACTTGCAATCTTTCTCTCCCAAAAAGGAGGATCAGTAAACTGGTTCTTACATGAATTTTCCCTAACCGTTCTTTTCACAAAGTCTTATGTTTGTGGGTTTACGCTTATACGGTAACCCACTTCAAGCGTAATACAAAACCTAGGTCAAATCATACGTATTTTCTGAGGAGGTATTCAAACAGCCAAAGGTCTCTGTGATGTGACCGCAGGATAATTTCTGCATATGTCGGTTAAATATCCATTAGTGGACTCGAGTGCGCTGTTCCTGAAGGGATTTGTTTATGTATATGGATGTAATATCTGGTAGCTTCTATATAAATCAAGTAGTTAACATCCAGTTCGGATTGGGTAATAGTTACGGAGTGGAATTTATATTTTGACCTGTTGGGTTTCAGCTGCAAATTAGGTCAGATGAATATGAAGAGCTGATGAGGCTCGAAAATCCGGATCAAACAGGGGAGCGATGATCTCGAGGATTTTCAACGAATAATTGAGGTTTATTGCCAAGCAAAAATATCAGCCCGTCAAACTGTTCGACAAATTTCAGATACACAGCAAAATTATTGCCTCGACATTATTAATGTACTGTCTCGAAAACTTTCGATTTACCCAATTACTAACAAATGATTTATAAAACGTGTATACTGGTGCCTCGGAAACTTTTTAAAGAGCAACAGTGAGTGCTTTTGTGTAAAAATTGAGAATGAGCAAGGCAGGTCGGTGAAAGACATCTTAATAAAGTGAAAAACGAACTGCTTTTCCGGCATGGGTGTACTTATCCACGGATACTCGTGTGTAGAATAAGGTATATTAATAAAGCTTTTAAATGGACAATACCTCGGGAAATACATTGATAGCTTGCTATTGAAAAAATAATAAATTCATTCTCTGGGTCTTTTTGGGGCGAAGCTGCGCAATGAATGTGGGGACACGTTGGAAACGCATCGCAGTTTTAATAAGTGAGTGTGGATCGCACTACACAAAGTTCATTCCAATTTATGGGGAGGTACTATATCATAGACACTTTCATTTGATCTCCCAATGTAACGCAGGAAGCACTGATGCTACACTATACAGCAGAAGGATGAAATGATCTCACCCGAGGTCGCGGTATCTTCACTACTGAAAGAACATTCTTGGGTATCTGCTTCCTTTCTTCTCCGTTGAGTGAGGCTTTTCCTTACACCAGAACGGGCTGCTTCTCATACAAAGTTCAAATGAGGTACTCCGGTCGTCGGTATACCATCCAGTGATGGTCTAGAGAAGAGGGTTTCTGATCAACTAAACTTAACTATGTTCGAACCCTAACACCACTGTCTAACTATGTGGTCGTCCTGCAGTTTGCCAGCTCATTGCAGTCAATATCCAATCCAATAAAGAAGTATGTATTTACCGACTCCAATTTGTAATCCCACCGTTGCCAACCGTTCCATTTATAGTGGTGCAAGCAATTTTATCTATAAGGCCGTCTTTTCTCAACAGTGCCGTAAGTACTCGTGATGTAAAAACAAAGATATAAAAGAAAACATTGGCAGAAGTGATCCCATAGAAGCAATTCAGAGCAAAAAAGAGATGTGCAGATTTGCAGAATTTTTCCTGATTATCAAACTGAAAGAAAGCTGGGGTAAAATTATCCCGCCTTTCTTGCAGCACGTTCCGCGACACAAATCAGAATGCAAGCTGGTGGTGTAAAATACCAGTCATTTTGAAAGCACTTGTTCACGCTTTTAAAGTTTGCCAGACTAGCTTCGTTTTCCCTCTTCCAGTGCAATTGTACTGTCCAGTCGTGTTCTCACGCCGTCTATGCAATCTAACCATTGTGGAGAATTAACTGAAAAAGAAGTACACGCAGACTGCCAAAACTTCTGGGCAAACAGAACTGACCAAGGATGATCACCTGAGCTGGATTCGGAATCTGGCTTGCCGGTGAAAAATGGAGATTGGAAAGAAGAACTTGTCGTCAGATTGGAAGCCGGTGCCGGTTTTTCTCCTGTCAAAAACACGTCCCTTGTGTTAAAACGGTTGGTAAAATTGTGGAAAAATACATCATCAGTCAGAGCTGCTACACTTGAACATTCCGTAAGACTTTTGTGTTCCTGAGAATCGGAAGAAGTGGCTAAATTGAACCCCACTTTGAACGCTCTCCTGGTAGCATTTGACATTTGTTCGGGCTGCATTGTTTGGGAAGTTGAACAGACTGAATTGAAGTGGGGGCCTGATTCCTTCACAGAAGAATTCAGCAAATTATACATTCGGGAATTCCGTGAAGCGAACAGTTTCTGTTCCGGGCTTTCGTCCACGATGTCACAACTTGGTCCAAGTAAAGGTCTTTCGAGGTTGCTTTCTCGGTCGATTTGATTCAACATCTGACGAACGGAGAAGTTGGCGGGAGATTGGGATGACTTTTTTTGTTTCCTACTCTCATTACCGCATTTCTCTTTTAGATAGGTGCCAGTAGATACGGGCCGTTTTCTTTTGGACGACTCATCAGGACTAGTTGTCAGGCCAATTCTGAACCCCTGTTCTGGGTCGTAATTATTCATATTTGCCTTTGATCCATGTGCTGATTCTAATGTTTGTTCATACTCCTCCTCATAAAATAAAACCCTGCAAGTGGAGTTTGGTCTTCCGTCTGAGCTGGATTGACTTGTTGACCTAATTGATGGATTGCTACCTCTTTTGCGATTTCCTCCGTTGAACATGGCTTTCACATCTTCCCATGCGTATATCAGATCCACAGAGGGATCAATTTGTGCCAGAAATAAATGTCTTCGCCATGCGTTGAAATTAGCTGCATCTGGGTGACGGTACTCGGGGTTTGGTGGGATTCCGGTCGACTGGGGCAAATGACTATGAAAGACAAACTTGTTCGGTGAGAAATAGGCCTGCCAAAGGCATGAATCGGGTGGAACCAAAAAGCATCCAATAAAACTCAAATAAACGGAGTTCTAGAGTTGTTGTCGAAATGAGCTAGGAAAAACAAAAATGTTACTCACAGGTTACAAAGCATGTTAAAATCTTGAATAATGGGCAGAATTTCCGAAGCATATTTCTAAAATCTTTCCCTGTTTTTCAAGGATTCTGTTTTAAAAGGTTTCCTTCTACAAAAGTTCAGAGAAGATTCTCCTAACCAGGTAAAAAACAGCGGAAGTTTCCTGTCTTACGAGCTAGGAAGCTGGCAGCTCAAATGCAGCACTGATTCTGTTTTTCTTTCAGCTTATTTGAGTCCACTTCATTCCGAGCTTGAGAGAGCAGTCTTAAGGGACACGCCAGTTTACTTGCTTATTCACGAACACCATGGGGTAACGACCGTATCTGGTGTCATGTTCTGAAAATACTGTTGTAACCAGAAAGAGGACGCAATCGCACGAGACAGATGGAACTATTTTAACGATAGGATGATATTTCAAAACTAGGAGGCAGCAGTATGGCTCATTACTCATCTTGATTTACTGACTGGTTACAGAATAGTAACATATGGTAAAACCATATACATGAAAAACGAACCAACACAGTCAACAAGTGCTGCTTAGTAACCATGTTTCATGTTACAGATAATACCCTGTTGTAGACGAAGGGAAGTAAATTACAAACATTCATATCGACCCTGTTGAATAGCTCGGTTGGTTTCTTTCGTCAAGTTAGTACAGCTCTTAAAGAACAGCAATTTATTACTGAATACGTAAGACCAAATAAAGCTAATACCCTGATTCTATATGAGTTTACAAAAAAGGGAAATAAAGTGCTTGAGAACTAGTGCCGGATCAAGCGCATCCCATTATACAATTCATTTTGAACATATCTGGGATTCATGGTTTTCGAGTACTTTCTGATTTTGGTTATATTATCGCAGACTAAAGATAATTTTTTTGCATGTTGCACTAACTGACAATTAGGAGAAAGAAGCGCAATTTTATTTCACAATTCCTGTAGAACCACATAATTTAGTAATGGACTGCACTTATTTCATCAGCTTACACTGAAACGTTTCCAGTCTGTGAGGACGCTATATTATGTACTCAGTAGAAGACAAAGTGTTTTCGTGACAGTTAAGTAATATAAGGTAATACTGTTGATGCAATTAGACATAACTGACCTGACAAACGCTGCAACGCACGCATTTGGCTCTCGAGCTGTTATATCTAGAGGGAACAAATTGTCCAGTGCAACCCCATCCACAGTGATGTATCACATCAAACGCGAATCCATCCGGTAATTTCGGATGTTCAGGCTCATCCAAGAACGATTTGACCAGACGCTCTGCTTCACGTCGAGTAATCGTTCCACATCTTCGAGACGAAGCTGGCATGGCGCCCGATTCCCTCAGCAGTTCCAACTGAGCCGGAGAGCATTGCACGCAAGTAATACCCAAAGCTACTCGCCGGTTGTGAATCTCATTGTAGGAGAAATTTTTTAGTAACGTGGACGATATTTGTGCCAAACATAGACGCTGGATTCCGCCAATCTCAAGACAAACAAGAGATTCTCCACGGACAACCACGTTATAGATAACGTCATGCAGAACGGTGTTTTGATCTTCATACTCTTCACGGTTCACCAGCGGCAGCATAGCGGTTGAAGCTGATGAAGAGAAACGTCTTCGTTCTTTTTTGATTCGAACAGATGACTGATGCATTGCAAGTGATTCCACATTACCACAGGCCTTGGTGGTAGTCATGCTGAAGTCAAGAGGCTGTTCGCAAGACTGGCCGCATGAACCGTCTTTGTCACGACCCAGAATCATGCTTCTCTCAGTGAAATGCCTTCCAAGTCTTTTGTCATACGACTTCAAACGAACATTGAAGTTTGCCAGTAACAAGCTTTTAAATTATAGCAAAACGAACAGAATGGTAACCTGGAGATGTTCATGGGTGAGAGATAAAAAAAGTTATTCATTTACACCAGCAACCGAGAACTAAACAGGGGGCCTGGTTAAATGTGCCAGTTATAAAGCCTGGATTTGTTTCTGAGGAAAGGCTTGTAGATCATGGAGATCTCAGGCTAAGATTGTCAATATAATAAGTATTTCATGAAGCGATTTAATATTCTGTATGAACTCTCGATGGAAGCACAGTATGTCTGCTTCATGCAGCTTGCTAAGAATCAACAACAGTGCGCATTCACCCATAACCAGCTGAGAGTCAAACTCTAAATCCCAGACCGTGAGAAATTCCAGGAGAATGCACTTATAGAAATTTGGTTGCTTCATGTCTGAATATCACCTGATGGAGAAAGACTGTTCATTGTTGCAGTGGTTACCTATATGGTAGTTCGACATACCGTCCATCTCCGAGGCTACACTCAGTTCTGTTTATTGCAGTGTTAGATATCGAAAGTATTTTCCTTGTTAGTGACTCCGTAATGACCACGACCTTTCCTAGAAAACACTTTCCGAAAGCTGTTTTGGATTACTATTCTCTACGATCTGCCCCGACACTTCATTTTATCTGTGCTGTTTCTTTGATTGCTTGCTTTTTATTAAAAGCACGAGGTTTCCTTGGACATTGCTTCTGAGCACTTTCAATTTCGCTAACCTTACGTGCACGGTTAAATTCCTTTTTGCCGCTGCTCTGGTTTACTTTTCAAGTATTGCTCGTGTCAGTGCAGCTTCGGTGCCACGATGTAAACAATACACTTTCGCATCTATTGACTGGTTCAAGTCTTTGTTCATTCGATTGTGTTTTCGTCGGTAAATCACCTCGGGACCCAATGGAAGACACTTTCGGAGATCATGAACCGATCGTCTTCTATAAGTCACTCACCAAGAAAAAAAGGATTTTGAATAACAGTTTACGAGTGTGTTTATTTTATTCACCTGTCAAGAGTCGGAATGATGTAGCATGCATTAGTTTACCTGATGGATGGTAGTGTTTGGTGTTCACAACAATACAGGTAATTTTACATTTCATCCTAATTTATGCTGTCCTCGTTGTTTAAAACTGTGATAGAAAATGAAGCAATACGCCAGTCGGTATAACCTGGGACTTATTACGAAGCAAGAGTTAGTTACTTGAATAAAGCGCAAAATAGTCCTCCCACGGAGGACCAGGCATGCTAGCACTTGAAGTAAGCACTTTTTGCAGAAGATCAGACACTTCTATCACTCATCTTTATTGACTAATATAATATTTTCTCATTTTTCCTGTCCTACAGTCACGGATGAATGAGGTAAGAATTTTGGTAATATCACGCTCGCTCTCAACAGAAGATGAACACTCAGATTAAACAATGGACTGGGAAAAATGACGATGCTTGAAGTTGTTCAGATGCTTTTTAGGTTGACACCCAAATGCAAACAGTTTTGGGCTGACTAGCTTGATTAACTAACTGCGATTAGTACGCATATCTTACCACATTCGGAGTTGAGTTGGTCATGTGGCAAAATACAATATGTCGGCGAGAGAAAATCAGCTAACGGAACGATCCAATTCGCTTGAACTCTTAGTGACTCTGGGTTCTTCAGTAACCCAAATTCATCAGCCTAGTTCTTCCTGCTAGTATTTTCATCTTGCATTTTACACGCTAGGCTGATTTGAACCTTTAAATTTGGCTATTGTTTATGGCTACCTCTGCGAGAAACATCCAAGCTTCTATCCGTATTTCAGAAACAAAGACAAAAATTTTCTCTCCATTGTTTTACCTTAGTTCGCCGAGCCCTTGAACACCTGGCAGAATTCAGGAACTTCAAATCTTTTTCCATTCATGCGTAAAGGTCACGCACCATCTCAGTTTTCTCAATTGTTTCTCTTCGGAAATTTTACCAGGACTTATTTACTCACTACAAAGGATCAGATACAAAACTATGTAACCTTACACATGTGTTTAAAATAAACAAAGTACGCACGTAACCATGGTGACTTTTATCGCAAGCGATATCATGCACGTGAAAGTGAACTGTGTTAACTCCCGATAAAACAGTTGTTAGTGAATTGAATCGCTTTCAGTGGTACACTGAGTACAACAGAGTAACGAGAACAATTAATGAGTTATTCTACCGGGTGAGTATTTCCTACAATCACTTGTTTCCCCGAAGGGAGAATGAGTATGTTCACAAATTGCGTTAGATTAATACTATCACGTGAGGACGAGAAAGACAGCTAGGAAAGTAGGGAACAAGTGAGTCCTCGAAGGTAAACAACAAACTTTGGTGGAACAACAAACATCATCTGCAGCGCTTCCGATAAGGTGGGCTCCCAATTTTCATCACTCATTCATGCGTATCCCAAAGTAGCACTGTTACTTTTGAGGTCAAATTACGATTGAGTTTTGAATGCAGAAAGACTATGAAAAAAAATCGTAGACAGTTGGTCAAACCCAGTAAACTCGGTGAACTTTTACCGAGAGTGGTTTCCGTAGAGTTGATGATAAAAGCTGTGACGTACTTGGAGTAGTGGGTCTCTTTTTCCATCAAGTGAAGCTTTAACAAACGTCGTCCTCAAAGTCGGTATCATACAAAGAAAAACCTTTGGATTCGTAAGCCAACATAACTTAGTTCATTCATTATCTGCTGCCATGACCTGTTGATAGCTTAGTCAGGAGTTTTCCTTTGAACTTGATAATATTGTTTTGGGGGTTCGAATATAGGTTTGTCGAGGTGTTCCTGCGGCTAAGCTTACACGAAGATTTGATTAGGTTGGTTTAGGCTACAGATGGTCCTGTAGAGTGAGTTTCTATCTGAGACTCCGATTAAGCAAATAAAAGTATTGGAGAAAGGTCAAAAATAGCAGCTGTATATGAGTACCTTTACTAAAAAGGTGCTTGAAACTTAGCAAAGAGGAAGGCAACACAAACGCTTTAACCCAAGACATACAATCATTTCATTAACGCATCATGATACAGTTTATAAACAGGTAATCAAACGTTGGTAACCAAACGCTGTTGCTAACTTCTGAAAAACCCTGGAGATAAAATTAAGAGCATCTTTGATCACCTGATACTCAGAATTGACGAACTGTAGATATTATTTGTGATAAAAGTGTACAACCAAACGGGGTTGTACTCGTAGATTACTTTGGAAAACTACCTAACCTTTTGAACCAAATAGCTTACACAATATGGGCGAACAAAAGAGAATGTTGCTATGAATGGGGCTAGAACCAGCTGTTTAGACTTAAGATTCACGAAAACCTTTGATCAGCAAGTAAAGTTTGCAAGCAGACAGGTTGACGGCTGCTTGTGAGCGACGATTTTTCCAACACATTACGTCAGAAGTTTGCAGGTTAGGTCGTCTCTGAATTCGTTTTATTTCACCGTAGAAATCGAAGCCTAATATGTTTTTCTAACCTATTCCTCTGAACAAAACTTGTAGCGCGCCCATTTTAAAAAAATTTCTATTTCAGCAGTTCTAATTCTGGCATGACTTTTATCCCTGCAGAAATATTTTTTTGTGAACCTCGAAATGCTGAACAAGATTCTACGCACATTTCCTTGTATCAAAACAGGTAAAATTAGCTTGTTCAGTGCTGAGTGTTCTGAATACGGCAGTGCTCGTCCTTAGTAAATTGTTATTATTCTAGCGGGGGGGGGGGTGGAAACTTTTAACGGGATGATTCTAATGCAGTATCTAAAGGTAACTCAAAAGGTAATAATCTTTGAAGTAGCTTTCACGCAGAAGTTTCTGCTTATCCTTTACGTTGTTAGGAATAATACTCCGAGCTTTTTCATCTAACGTAGGTTGGGACAAGCAACCGGGGTAAATAGTCCTAAAGTTTCACGCTGGAAGGCTGTGGTGCTGGTTTTTTCACATTCATAAATCCAGAAAATATAAGACCTAAAAATTGATCCTACCTACTCATCCCCGTCAAAGTGTTCTGTCCACCTTACTCTTTCGTTTTCCTATATTTCCCGGCTTTCTGGCACAAAACTTTAGGGTCATTTTGCGCGATATAATGGAAGTCAATCGTGCTCCTTTGACGAATTTTGAAGAAATAATCATTTAACTTATTGGCAGATTTACAGAATCGTGCATGAAGTTTGCCTAAAAGATAATTTCTGAAGATAGGTACCCGCTACTCACCGATCATCTTCCTACTATTCTTAAGCGAAAAAGCTTTCCAGTTTTTGGCTCCCTCGCATTACCATTTATATGAATTTAGCTGTCATAAATGGCTTGCACGTAGAGGGGCAAAGCGAGAGTAGCGACTGAGTTTTGAACTAATTTCGGTCCACAAATTATGATTCTGTTTATTCTATTACTGTGTATTCAGTAGAATACGAATGTGATGATTTTTTGAGCAAGTGTTTTGACTGAACTCTAGGCTCAATGGAAATTTCTCAGTATTCTTTCAACAATTCGGATTTCATCAACTATAAACCATTTGGCTCCCCTTTGTCAATTGCTTTCGATGTGATCTCATGGTTGTTCCTAAGCTCTAGGAAAGTTAAACAACTGCTGACGTAGTTTGATACCCACATAGTGCTGTTATTTTGGTGTCTTTCTGAAGATTTTCGGAAATAAAATTCACTGGTATTCTCGTCTATTATGTTGAGCCATGTTTCATCGGCGTCGACTTCGTTCATTGTCGAATGATTAAGTAACTTTGCCGTGTCGTTGGACATTTTTGTGGCTCAGCGAAACTAATTCCAATTCTTGGCAACGGCATTCACGTGTAACATTTTCATCTGTTATACGAATGAACAGTTTTATGCAACGAGAAGAAAAATCAGTTGCTGCAAAGCGTGATAAACTTAACGGTAGAAACACAGATGGATGACCTTGATGAAACCAAATTATGTACTGAACACCTCGAATCACAACTATTAGCTTTAACTACGCATAAATGACAAATTGAGAATAATTTGTAAGGTGGTGCTTGAATGCGGGTATCCAGACAACTTAACAACCTCAAGCGAGGAAAACCCAATACAGCGTAAATAGCAAACGGTAGAATTCAGAATAATTTCATCCATCAGATTCTATCAAAAAGCTTCAGCCGAGAAAAGTAGGAAGATTTTTCACGTTGCACATGAAGGATTTGAGTAACGTAAACCTTCGAAGCTAGTTCTCAGTCCGGCCCATCAAAACTTGTAGCAGTTAGTATTCACTAAAACATTTGTGGTAAAACTTTGTGTACTGAAAAACAAAACAGTTATTTGGACTTACGTGTGTTTTGATTTAGAAGAGGCGGAGTTGTTTTGAACTTTAACTTGGACAACCTATGGAAACGAAGCCACAAATTTAAATTCGAAATTCACTCATAAAACAATTATTCCTATTGGTTTTTTTTATTTCACTGTGCCAATAGTTCTTCTTCTATCATATCAAAGTGATGAAATATACATAAGCTGTGATGAAAAAGGGCAATGAGCTGAAGAGTACTTCCGCTCACCTAATTTGTTTAGAACAATAAGAGTAATTTTTCCGTAGTTTGTGATTTTCAACCACCAATCTCTTGATTCACAGTATCAATTATGATTGCCATCTCTCAAGATAGTTGAGTCCTAACTGAAGCCAATGAGAATGATAATGATGAGTGAGATACTATAAAGTCAGTTTCACTAGAGCTTATTCATAGACCGAGAAATATGATCGCTCCATCCAACAGTTGAATTAATTCTGAGTACCCCAAGTGAAAAGCCTGAAACGTAAACCATGACGAAGTTCATCGGTAAAAGCTTCCGTAATTTGGTGTTTTATCGAAGGTTGACGGCTTTGGCTTTCAAACTGCTGCCCACCCCGGTGGAAAAAGAATACCAGGAAATCTCTAAATACGTGAGCAATGAATTTCCGAAATAGCAAGAAACTGTAGGGAAGACTCCCGGGAATAAAGGGAAGTTTAGGAAACTCATAAACTCTAGTTAAGTCCTAGTACTGTTAATTTTATTGGCAAATGTGATCCAAAATATCTCAATACATAAATGAATAAAAACCGAGTTTGTACATTGAACTGCGGCCGCCAAATTGCAAAAGCGACCTACAGCCTGCGACTTATATCCCCGCCAAAAAATATATCAGAGAAATACTTTCGATGATGGGGTTGACAAAAGTCAAACACAGGAGAGAGTATTCCATATGATTGTTTACCGTGAGTCTGGATGTTGTTTTCTCGATCTACGGGATTAGAGGCTCATCGGACTTAATATGCATCAGCGGTGCCCAGTACACTTTGAATCCGTTCTCCACAGTCGAAAACATTCAACTGTAACAGTTAATGATCAGTTTAACACAATCACTGGAGTAGCATGTTTTATCAGGAAATGGTGAACCCCAAAACAATGAGAATACTACAGCACTAAATACCAGCTGGGATCTCAGTCTAAGTGAGATAACATTCGTAAATTCCTCACTTCCAAAACTTTTTCTTAACCTGGACAAGGTTTTCATCATGACTGAAGTATCAGCGTTGTTCTCTTTTTCACTAAAGATGACACTACAGCTTGTTTTCGCCATCAGTTTGTATCACTACTCACTTTATTAAAAGATCACTGCTGAAATTTCGAGAAACCCATACCCGCTATCCTTGAGCCGTTTTCTGTTACGTGCCCCTGAGGACATGGTTCTCTTCAAAATATCCCACACCTATCCAAATACTGGCTTTGATAAAAGAACAGACTTTTTATCGGGAGAACTAACTCTTTATGAGGTAGAGATTTTCTTCATTAATTCTCTATTTTATGCGATGAAATGTTTTCGTTCAGCATTATTATTACTGAAAGGCTTGCAATTTATATAGTAGTTTGTCTAAAGGTAGCAATGTCTAAACTCATACCCAAATAATTTATGTATAAGAACTCACAGTAGATCTACTTCATCCGGGTTGTTAGGAACCACCAGGATTACTTATTTACCAAATCCTCGTTGGGACTCATATCCGGCTTGCGGGATTTGTAGTGCTGCCCATTAACCATAACTCCTTCCGCATTGCCTTTCAAAGGTTTCACTCAAGTCTCTTCTGAGTGAAAACTATCCGTCTGACACTGATGTTTGACCGTGAAATCACTTAGTCTACTCAGCGACCGATTTCCACTATGGTATGGTAGTACAAAAGTCTCAGTCAAATTGGACGTATGAGGTTCGAGAAATTCCGCCCCTGCCGCCGGCCACACTGGAGTAGCTGTCAACCTGCATCTGACCACGACCGAATTATTGGGATCGTATGTGTTTCTCTGCCCCAAGTCTGAGACTCAAGGCTGCGGTTTTCCATTATGCAGCAGTTCACTTTTGAATCAGTGAGGTATGTCTCTTACACTGCATTCGTGAACGAACATGAAAGAACCAAGAGGCCCAGGTACTGCGGATTCCCGAGAAGAACGCAATTAGAGTATGGTAATCCCGTGGCTTGTCAGCGTCGAGTTACACGTTGCTTAACAAATTACTTTAAATTAATTCAGCTAGTGTATTAATGACTCAGAGTAAATAGCGCTAGTAATGCAGGTTATAGGAACTGTTTCTTTTCGTTTTTTGATGTTTATCTGATAAGTATTTCGGGAAAGTTTTCATAAAAATTAAATTTTCACACCCAGAGCATAAGGTTTGTCGTGGAAAATCTAAAAATAGCAAAACTGCACGGAACTGGTGTGTTTGCCAGCTCCACTAACATACATACTTGCGACAATTTCTCTGATCCGAAATGTGAATGTTAACTGATAGAATCTGATCACATGAGATGCCCGTAGAGTTGCTGACGGACCAATACACTGTGGGAGCAGTTCTGCTTGCAATTAGAAATTCATCATTTAAATGAATCTCTCTCGTGCTCAGTGCGCTTTACTCAGTTAACTTTGTGTAAATATTCATTTCAAATAGGCACTATTATCGAAAGTGGTAATCATACAAAATGACCACAATGGTCGTAGTGTACCTCATCTGGTCATTCTTCAACACAAGAGTCACTCAAACATTGTAATCCACGTCGTTGCTCAGTTTTCCGCAGGTATCAGAATAAAGTTTGTTTTGCTATTTTTCTACTTTTCTCTTTAATACGCGGCAACTCAGATTTATTTAAAACTTACAAGTATTTTAAAAAAATTCTTCAGATCCTTAGGACCATCATTTTGAGAGGAAACATAAAATAATGCTTGATACAAGAGCAGGAATGTAAGTAAACGTTAAGTGTCCACGTGGCCAATAAATGCTTGTTGCATATTAGTCAGACGAATAAATTTATTTGACGGAAAGAAGATAAAATTAACTCAGCGAACTGTCTAGCACGTTATTTTACTCAAACCAATACAGGTCTTACCTGGGCCTGTGAGAGTACCTCGACAAGAATGTGATGGTTTGAATCAAACAGGCGTGCTTTATGTGTTTAGTATTTCTGAGCTGTTGTTCGATTTTTAGCAGGTGACAGTATGTAACCCAATGGACAAGTGTTTGTTTGCCCAGAACAACAGTTGTGGCAAGATGACCAACAACCTTCCTATTCTAACCTCTTCCAGCACCTCTACGTTCACCACCCCTCTCACTCCTCCACATCTTCATCCTCTGCTCAAACCCAATCAACAATGCTCAACTCATTCCTTCACACTGGGTTGAAATATCGAAACCGAACAGTTAGCAGGACCGAAGGGGTGAGGAAGTAATGGAGTTTCCCAGACAGGGTCTGCTCCCTTGAGTTAGGGAACAGTCCGGAAAAAGCTGGAGTGGATTGGTCCATTCTTCTTGTGTGAAAGGCAGCCAGCAACTGTGGTTATCTATAACTGTGTGAATCCCTCACAAACACAGATTCAGTGGAACAAGTCTACTCAGTGAATATGGAATGAGTAACGGCAGCAAATTAACTGATAAAATTCGGATCTGCGAAAGGTATAGAAGAAATAAATAGAAAAATTCTGGTAATCGTTATGAACTTTAATCAGCAGGAACTAACAAATAAAAAACAATCTTTTGGTTATAAAAAATACTTCATCCTTGGGAATTCAGTCATCATTTCCAAAGTACAATTACGGATAATTCGAGAAGCTGTCACAGTTTGCGTTCATTTTATGAAAAGGGTATTTTTTCACCTAAGCAGAACACAAGCAAAATGAGACTACCGAGTCATTCACAAAACCTTTATTCACAGTTGATGTAATACTGAAGCCTTTTATTTAGAAAATATCTTACAAAAATTATAAGCCATAACATACTCAAAACTCCAATTGTTGACTACAGGAGCTTTTCATTTGTCTCACACTTCTTTGCTTTATATGAATCTTTCAACGTTGCATGTAGTGCTCACTTGCCATAGTTGGACAAACACAACTGCAGCAACCGATGGCTGACCAGTGTTCGAAAAATAAAGTAGGTCACTGTGCATCGAGTTTGCCGTAGGAGGTGTGACATTCACCACGGGTGGCTAAATTTGGTGGATGACTTCGTCACTGACTACCAGCCTCATCTACTTTTTCCCATTGAGTCTATTGCGACTCCACTTATTGTTGTCATGGGTGCCGGCTTACATGTTGGTAATAGTTCTCAACTCTACTTTGGACTCATAAAATAAGCGAGAAAGAAACTAACTGTTTGATGAATTGCCAAGTAGTATCGAATTCGTATTACTAACTGACACCAATCTACCTATTTATTCGTGCAGAAATCACTGAAGAAACTTAATCGATTTCGCTTACATTGTTGAACTGTGGACTTTCTCACTGGTTTTGAATATTCGAGTTTGCTTTGGTTCCTGGTAGCTCATTCAAGCGCTGAGATCCCCAAAAGTTCCCCCCGTCGCTTCGGTAAAATCATCTGCACTGATATTAGTTTAGTTTGGTGATTTAAATGGAAAGAAAAGTGGTAAAAATCGGTTAAAATTTTCAAGCCACTAACAGTCATTTCTATGATTATTTGGAATCGCTATTCATGCTTTCGGTTGACGTGCTATTACCATGAAAATAATGTAGGGAACACTGGTGCTTTTCGAATTTGTAAGAAGGAATACAAAGAGGTACTACAACAGTCTGAATTTTTTGTTCAATTTAAAGTCAGAATTTTTCTAATAGCTGGGAAACTTCAGCTTTGTATGTCACAGTCTTCGCCAACGCAGGATAATCATAAAGCCTTGCTCTCTTTTTGAAACCGTGTTTTTGTTTTCAGGAACGGAATCATGGACCGACTCTTTAATTCCTTGTGCGTATTGACGATTTGTCTCGAAGTCGACTTTCGTCCGCTTGCCATCTCCATTACAAGGGGCATCGAACGGATCTATTTTGCGTAACACTCGCTTCTTATGGGCACCCCCTCGACAGGTGCGGTATCAGTTCTGCTCTACTTCACTTAGTGTTTTAGGTACACTTCATACTGCTGTATATAATTGTCTGCAACAATGTCCTTCAGGCTATCTGGCGTATTTTTTTGTTACGCGACTTACGAAAAAGGATGAACACCTTATGCTTGGGATGGATTTTTTAAATATTTATTTGCATACTTCTAACTTTTGGCCAGTATTTCAGAAGCAGCCGCTGCATATGACTGCTTTTGTCAACTAGCCTGGCCTTCAAATTAAAGCGCGATTTATTTTAAACGTGGCGGTGTAATCGGTGGATAGAACAAGAATTAGACTGCCTTTTGGCTGCATTTCGTCGCTGGTCGATCACACGTAGTCTAGTGATGAAGCTTTTGCATTCTCAAAAACTGGCTCAAAATTTTATCATACTGGTCTACCTGATGATTGGATTTGAAAGAGAACTAATTTGGAGGTGGGGTAATGTTCACTCCGAATTGGTCTGTCTCATCTAATGGAAACAATTAGTGATGTAGCACTGTCCACTAAACATACTTTACTGTTGTCAATGTATTATGGTCTCCCAAACAACGGCTACATACCATGAAACATTACACAATCAGCTCTCACACTACTGGATTCAAATTTAAAGGAAAACTTTAAGCACTTAATAAAACTTCGGGAGAAAACAGAGGGCGGAAGATATATTTCCGTAGAACGACCGAGATATTTCTTTAGGGACGTCAAAAGAAAATTTTTCTGCCGCACCATATTCTTCATGCCGAGGAGCTGGAAGGGAGATAATGAACTAATAGCATGATCAAGTCACGACTTTGATGGACAAATAGAGCCACAAGTAGAAAACAGTACTATCTTTTCAGTAAGTAGCTTGACATCATTTTATTATTGATCAGATATCCTTTCCTTGGATTTTGTGTTTTGTTTTAAATTAGTATCACTGTTGGATAACAAATGAAATTGTAACCAACTGATGGGAAGCTAATTGTCTTCGAGCGTGAAGCCGAGTTTGATGAAGGTATGGAGCTTTTTCGGATTTGTTAATCAAATACTTTTCAGCAATACATTTTGTTCCATCATAGTCTAAAAATTCAGAACTCTTTTGCAGCTAGAAATTACTACTGTAGATAAGAAAATTTCTATGTTTGGCTCTTTTTGGACAACTTCCTGTGATTCTCCGGACTTTACAACAAATAACATCCAAAACTACTTTCCGCTTATCCAAACTGTTCTCTTCTGGTCTCATAGACGATTATATATGAAGGAAATCAGGTTTGAATACACTCAATGGGTATATTCTACAAGCAAGACCTATCCAACATCCATCAGTCCTCTGTTTGAGTAATAATTTCATACTGATGCTGTTTGATAGCACCTCCAAACTACTGAAATCTAGTGGATGATAGTGCACCTAGCCTGGAAGGTGGTTTCTTCCGAATGAATTCTCACTTGACGCCCACTGATTCAATGCTTAGTTTCATCAAGTGTCTGGCCAACTGCGTATAACCTTACAGATTGATGAGGCTGATAAATTGCGTTTCTCAATCGAATTTCAAACCCATTTTATTAAAGTTATCTTGTTTTATCATTCGTTTTTCTGCCTGCTCACTCAATAATCATATTTTCGACAAAGGGCTAATGAAAATGATTGTACGCACATGAAAATGAGGCAACCCATCACTGTTCATTAACAAAAGCGTTTACAAAGAAAGCACTTTCATCAGTTTGTTACAATTCTGAGTGATTTTCAACGACGATTCATGCAAATACTGTCATGATTAGAGTCCCACAGGTTGAACAGATCACCGACAGAGCAACATGATAGATATCCTAATTTTTGTTTTCCACGGTAATGGGAATGGCGCCGCTAGGTCATTCCTTTTCATACCAGACCTGTACTAAATCATTACCTACAATGGATTTTTAGTAAATACTTTTAGCAGTTGGAAATTATCCATGCATAATTTTTCTACCACGTGCACCTGTTTACATATTTCATATTGAGTACAACTGTATCCCAACTCGCATACTGTTCAAGCAAACACTCACAGAAGAATGCTCGCTTACCGCCATAACTATCACTTAAGAATTCAGTCACAACGTACTCTTCTGCACAGAAGAGAACAAAAACCACCTTACGAACGGTTATTTCGGTGTTTGTTCACCTTTCCTTCATCTCGTTTACAACCAAAACCATCAATTAGCTATGTTACTAGTCTAATCTAATAAACGGTGCTTAGTGTGCTTGTGCCTCACTGTATCTGGGATTAAACTGGTGACCTGTTCGGTAAAATAGGCAATTCACTCAAACACACACATTCATACATAAACACACACACACACACACACACACACACACACACACACACACACACTTGTCCTCCGAGATCGTCCTAGATCCCACATAATTTCACACCACCCTCGTGGCAGTCTCCCACATCTCTGTCTCCCCCTCCACTTTCACCCACATGCAAACCCCATCCAAAATCCTTCCCCTCTAGTTCGCATCGGTCTTTTCTCTGCAAGCAAGTTATCATTCACTTGATTAGTGTGCCAACTCACCCATGTGATTCGACGGCTAATTCATTCGTCCATTACATACAACCGCACTCATTCGCTTACCCAATAGTTGTGACTGGTGTTACAGTTTGCTCACATTACCACGATTATTCGGAAACATCAATGAGATACCCAAGGCGTCACATTGTATCTAACTGTGTCACCCACTATTGGACACTAAATTATAGGGTGGTCATGTTTCCTGTGTCACATGCCCAGACCGAGAGAGCTTGCACACAGACAAACAGACAGACGCAAACTCAGAGACGGTTTGTCAAAACTGTTCCTCTCTCTTATACAACAGCAACACCATCCGGTTTCCTGGAAATATACAAGACAGGAGGGAATCTACACTGCAGTCCTGTGAGGATGCATCTAACCATCCATGCCCCACGTACCTCACGTTCCCACAACTGCGGAAACCTGCATTCATTTTGACATGCTGTCAACCAGCAGCATTCGGTTTACTTAACCAAATCAGCTGCTTTCGAGGAAAAACATCCATTAGATTAAGATGAACCGGGACAGAAGGAGAACCAATTCTGAATGGTTTCCTATTAGAGGCTTTATTCTCAAGTAGATTGTTTCTCTCAGTTGAAGCGTCCTGAAATTACAAAGAGATCTGCTGACTATTGTTGGCCAAAACCATCAAACCCTAATGAATATGTGCAGATCAAATTCTTACATTCAGAAATTCTCAAAATGAAGTTGACTGTTTCAGAATAGAGCGTGATTTGAATGTAAACCCATCCAAGTTCATGGGATAATAGAAGTTCAAAATGGATTTTTTTAACCTTGAAGGTCACTTGTAACGCTTCGTTCATCATAGAAAAGCTTCCGAAGCAAGGCTTATTCGTTTTAATTTTCCATTTTTATCGGCAACGCGTATCCAGCAGTAGTTTCTAGCAATCAAATCAGGGATTTCGGGTTTGCCCAATCAAAGTTAGTGATTACAATACACCACCTGGCTGATTATCACTGGCACCCTTCGTCACCAACAACTCTGCTGATACTCAGCAAATGCCCTTGGTTGAACGCGACAATGAAGAAATTATTTTCTATCGGATTCTGGCACGAAAACACGGCACCGATGCTAATGGAATAAAATTTACATCACGCTGTAGAATTATAGCTAGATATGATGGTAGGTTCTCCGAACCCTATAGAGTCGAATACCTCTTTACATCAAAAGACTCTTCGAAGTATTTCGAACCCTGAGTAGTATGGCTTTGTATCTGGATGAAAGGACAAAATTCCCCCGGAAGCACACGAGTGCTCACGTATAAGGATGATTGGGCGGAAGAGTACCGGGTACGCATACCTGATGAGCGGCAATAACCGCGAAACCGGTAGTGTGCTTCCGGGGGAATTTTGTCCTGTCATCCAGACACAATTTCATACTACTCATATCGAAAATCCATACTTGGGACCGTGTGTCCTCGTTCTGAAGATTATCCGTGTTAACCGATGAATCAACTCGGGAAGAATCACCGTGTGATTCTAAAAATGGACTCCCCATCCATGCACGCTCCATTCGATTCAAATGAGATTACAGCTAATAATCGAACCTCAATTACAGCGGTTGATATCATCAGTTCACTTCCATGGTATATCCTTCTATCCCTGAATTTGAACATAACCATAGGGTTTGAACCTGTGAATGAGAAGAAATCCGATACATACCTAACTTGTAGGGTAAAGCTGTACGTCTGCCATCATTACCCATAAACATATGATACCGATAATGTCCGTGACTTAGTTCGATAGCTTTTGTGAACTGTTAATCGGTCAGCTTGGTGGTTAGGTCGCAAAAATACCATCATTACTCGGGGTCGAATCAGAAGTGCCAGCCGATGACGTTCCCATGGAAGGTTTGCGACATAAAATTTGAGTTCGATTTGGAAAAGATTTTATGATGACGTTCAACTTTGGGCAGGGTTCGTTTTTTTCTTTTGGCAAAAATCAAAGCTCTCACGTGCGAAAAATTTCTTATTAAATTCACGAGACCCTCGAGAAAAAGAAATGATCCAAAGGGGTGAGTTTGATTCTGCACTCGGATAGCAACCAAGCAAAAAAGACGATGTTCAAGTAAAGAACTGTAACTGAGATTTCTAGTTATTGGAAAATTATTCATTGTTTTCAAATTCGAATGCATCTTAGGCAAAACGAGTGGGTACAGGGCTGAGTTCTGGGCACGAATAGAAGTTCAACTTAGATTCCTCGAAACATATTTCACGATATAATTCGCAGCTTTTTTTTCTGAGCACAATCCTCTTCAGCTTGCACAACGGAATCTGTTACGGAGAAGTAGCAACTTGGCGAGTTTCTTAAAACGGTCCAAATTTTCTTTTTTAGGAATCATAAAGCTACAAGAGACGAGTCTAACTTCCGACACGGATGACTCGCTAATTAAACGGGAAGGGTACAACATTCCCCGGATTGACCATAACTGTCTGTATCGGGATCGCGTAGGCCGTCCTAGTTAAGTCCATCGAAGGTTCATGAATCGGTGGAAAGCAAGCCATGATTTCTCAGCAGATATTCGCCGATCATCAATACAAATGTTTGCAGTTCACCTTCTTGCTTATCAAATGACGCTTCTGCGTTAGCTGGCACATTAACATCATGAATAATAGAATGTATTGAAAGTTTACTGGTTGTCGCCTTTGGAGACCATAATCACTCGGATGTCCGTTTCCTAAACTACTTGGTACTAACAAATACTAAGGGATTCTTAAGAACAGAGTATGTACAACCGATTTCTCCTTTGTGAATTACACCGAGGTTATCTACATCCGTAAGGCGGTCTCATTATCCACTGCTGATAAGTGTATCATCAAGGCTTACCACAAGATTAATTCCGAATCACTTCACACCATGTATACTAGTTCTTCTGTCAGCCGGATTGTCCGCGAGCAAAGCAAACCAGAAAACCTAATATTATTACGAGAAATGGTTGAGGACACTGATTTTGGTCATTTCTACTACCCGGATGCCCTAGTTTACAGTGATTACCATACAAGTTTTCTGAACCTTTGTTACCATATTTTTGCCCCAAAAGAGTCGAGTTACATCCATCTACCGGGAATTTGTCCTCTTATCTGAAAACATTATGAAGCCAGAAAGAACGTACTTACATGGCTAGAGACTGTTCATCAGTGAAGCAAAGAAATCATTTATTTAAACCTGAAGTAAAATACATGAACAGGTCTTACGTAGAAACCTTGCAGAGAAATAGCAAACATTACCAGATATCGTACTCCGTGACAAATTTCCGTAGTATGAGCTCCGCACCCCGAAGACCCGACTGAACGGCTTCAGAGCTCATCCAGATTTCTTCTTCGCCATCTACACTCAGTCATTTCTAAGAGACTTCGATCAGTTTTTCAGTGAATCTGTTTGTACTTGTGGCACTTCGGGAATAAAAACTCAAATCCGAGGTTGTGAAAACACTCTAGGTCAATAGACAATCCTAAAGTGACCAGTCTAAGCCTAAAGTTTCTCTGAAAAGATAAATCGGTAAAGGCTTTTCATTACCATCCGTTCACTGTTATTGACAGCGATTTTATACAAGCGTGCTATTAGCCCCTTAGCAATACAGTTGTAGAAAGTCACTGATACAACTGTCTCGCATTTCCATATAAACATACTGAATAGTTGTTATCAGAAGAGTATCTTGTTGATGCTCATTGATAAGTCGGAATAAGAGGCCATGAAAGAGTATTAAAGGACGACTGCGAGCGCCAAAGAAACGAATTTTCTCTTGGTGAACATATATATACATATATATACATATATATATATATATATATATATATATATATATATATATATATTTGGGCTACTCACCCCGGGTATCGCAAAGACAGAGTTCAATCAAGGGGTTTTTACACCATCGACACTAAATTTATCGTTACCGGAATTCCATCTTTAGTATAGCACGGACTTGAATGTTCTTTTCAGTCATCCCAATCCAGATGCTAACCAATCTGAGTGGACTCCTTATCAGAAAGACTGCCGGGCCTGACGAACTTCGACCCACCATTCTCAAGGAATGTGTTTCTTACTTAGCTGAACTTCTCACGATACTGTCTAACAACCTGATTAACAAAACACCATTGCTACCCTCTGGAGACCAGTTTGTATCATGTCTGAACTCAAAAAGAAATCTGTGTATTTTATCTAATTACGTGGTGTCTATTCCTCCACAGGCTAGAAGACTCGCATCGATATTCCTGAAGGTGGCCAGTTTGCTTATCGAAAAATCTTTCCACAATAGAACTACTAGCATATTTATTCAAGTCTATGGTATTATCCCTAGATCGCACCGGAAAACCCTTCCGCAAGTTTTCTTCTGCAGCAATGCACTCAGTGGTGTTTACAGAAACCTACTGTTATCAGTTCTACAAAAAGCAAGCATACCTCTTAATCTCTTGTCAATGATTCGAGGATATCACACCGATATAACTCAGTCTACACACCTTAAAGGCGACATCTTTGATTCTGTTCTTGAAAATACAGCAGCTTGTTAGAAAGCCACTTTGTCCCCATACTTTTTAAAATTTTACTCTGACATCTTACCCGAATCTCCTGATAATTTTCTGCTTAAGTATGCTAATGTTGCTTTCGGGAGCAAGTCTGTCAATAACTCAGTTTATTGAACTTGGGGATTCCTTGTGTTGTATTATTAAGTGGTCCTTCACGTCACATTTATCTCCCAATGTATCCAAGTGTGATGACATTTGCTTTTTACTTGCCGGTGGAGGATGTCCATCGTCAGTCGGGCCTCAGGAGACCATTCCTACAACGTCGCAAAACACCGTGATCTTGCAGTGAAATAAGTTTCCACGTGAATCTGCGCTTATACCGAGATGCAGTCCACCCAATCCTTACATACGCATTCGAAACCTGATCATGGAGAGTGGACGATACAAAAAGGCTGGAATGTTTCGACCACTGGTGTCTCTGCTATTTGGTCAAAATCTAGCGGTACGACTGTGTCTCAAACCCAGCAGCGGGTCTACAATGTGTGCATGCGGAACAACTTTCTTTTTTCTAACGACGTCCCCTAAGGTGGTTCGGTCACGTCCTTCGACAAACCCGAAACGGAACTTACGAAGAGGAACGTAATGCCAGCTCCATGTTCAGACTGGAAATATCACCTTGGTGACCAAATGAAGACATGGGTTTGCACCAATAAGCCAGGCATGGATGGCCCAACCCTTCAGTCGGTTTTCGCACTACATGACTGGAGCATCAACGGGAATTTGTGGTGCCCCGATCCTGTCACATACCGGAACACGTAGACAGCTATCTCCAGAACCATCCCAGAAGCCAACTTATCTTCTCGCAGAGGACAATTGCACAAAAGAAAAAAATTCAAGTAACTGAAAGTAGTTGCAGTCCTTCATATACTGACAACAATTTTATACCTGAATTTTGGTCAGCGACGTACGCGTTTCTCATTATTACTCCTGGTCTCAGTTCATAATTACCATACTCACAAGGATGCGGCGGCCGTCGTTTTATACTCTGTGCCCCGAATCCTTACCCGTTCTACGACAAGTGAATAAGAGTTTTGTATATTCTTGCTTAAAACAGCTTCTAATTTGTTGTTCCACTTTTATCGTTGCCCTTCACGGTATAAAATATTTCTTTATTTCGCGAAGGTCTATCAATGTTATATCACCATTGATTGGTAAAGCCCTTAGTAAGACAATCAGTTTTCTTCCAAAGAAGCATTTTTCTTCGTGCAGCAACTTCTGAACTAATATCTTGTCAGCCTCGAACCATCCACCACACACGTACTTAGCTAAGTGTATCACTTCTCCATTAAAAAGGTGTCAATTAAATTTGTTCTACTCCCGGACTACCGTCCACTATTTATCTTTCTTAACCCACCTAGTCAAGTAGCTCAACGACCCAAAACTGGTTTCCAAGGAAATCAAGGAAATATTGTTATAACTGTTTATTCTATCACTTTCTTGTTATCGCTGCCTGAAACAAATAGCTATTCTGTTCTCTGTCATTTAAGTGTATGATGAACAAAACTGTGCACAAAAGAACACGGGGCCACAAATCCATCCCTTGAGATGAATAAAATCATATTTTGACTTAACTTGGCGACCCAGTAAGTCATACCTCTCAGTATCTGGCGTATCCTTACTGCGATCAGGTAACAAGTGATATTTTTCACAGCACAACCAAGTCATCAGCTCACTGAGTATTTGCAGTTCGTTATATCAGTCTGCCTTTGACGATAACCGTCTTTTGTATATTCGCAGAACGATATTTGCTGTGCAAGAAATGGTAAGAATTTATCCATCTATTCTGGTAGGTCGGCACTGCCCTCTTTTGATGAATTTTAGGATCCTTTAGGAACCGACCTGTATGAACATTTGACTTAAGCACAAAAAGCGCATTTCCAAACATCGGGTGGCACATATGCCCCCCCCCCCCCCCCCCCGCACAGGAATTTTAGATCTTCGTAAAGTTTGCCACTGTTTAGTTAAAGTTCATACGTTTCAAAAGATAAAAGCTGCCAAATTTTAGAATCTCACAAGATCACGCTTTATGGGTCTCGTGTCTTTTCTGAGTCACTGACCTTCTAGTAACCAACAAAATATGTTGTCTGTTCTCATCAAAATATACACAAAAATTTCTTTATCCGTGACCTGATAGCTTTGTTAGTTTGTAAGGGTTTTGTGAATGAGACAACACCTATCGTCATGCTTATTCGGCACTTCATTTTTTTATTTATCAGCATTGTTGCACTGGATTAAGCACGTTGCAACGGTGACTTTTAGCCGTCGAAAAAAAAACAAGGAAGTCCATTACACCGAACTGTGTCAACAGTTCAGATGAAACTTCATCCTTTTTTGTTAAAATAAAAGCAAGAAAAGGAACTACGAAAGAGAAAGCGAAGTCACAATGCTTTGGGAGTAAAGTGATAGGGATGATCTTTCCGGCAAATGCAATCGATCCTAATATGTGCTTAACACGTAAGTCTGATATCAGGTCTCCTAAGGCTATCCCTGAAACAAGACTGGTGATGTACATACTTCATTGATTGATGCGGTGCTTTTTCAAAAGGTTGGGACAGACTACCGCAGAACAATATTTAACTGTGGGAAATATAAACTGGTCTACGAAGGAAGAAGTAGGACTGCAGAGAATTGAACAGTCGAAGTTTGCAACTTCGAAAGGGCAATCTACGCAATCTTCCAACGGTAATTTTGATAAACAAAGACCAGTGCGAGTTATCTTGTACGGTTACCCAAGGTATGCTGGTTTTATTTTAGCATATTTCCAAAAAGTACATTGTAATTTTCTTTTAAATAGAGTAGTGTTGCTTCGACCTCAAGTGATTTATTGTGATTTCATTATCTTTTAAAAAAAGTGCTGTCAACTGGTAATACAGTCTAAGTGTGAAAATTCATTTTTTTGGGTCTTATTCATTCCATTTCCCCTTCCAGCAAAGGAGGTACAAGGCTTCAGGAGGAGCTACGCAACCGACGCAACCGACCGGCTGTGAAGTTGAGATAGAAGTCTCGACTGCAGTATTTTGATATATATATATATATATATATATATATATATATATATATATATATATAATGCTGATAGAACATTCTTCCCCTTATGTTCATCGTTCCGCGAAACCGTGTCTTTTTGTGAATTAGTTCTATGATTGTTTTTTCACATTCAGAATTTTAATCATTCTTTTGGAATCAAGAATTATCCGCAAAGTACTGACAGTTTGATGTGGCTGAGTTCAACTCAAACGATGGACGAAATTTAATTGCAAACTGAAAGCCGAAAATTAGGCTCCACATTTAGGTTTCACGTGAATTTCAAGCAAGTTCATTTGTTTCATTTGGGAATAATCGCTTAGTTTCTCCGGTTAATGAGAAGCAGCTTCGACAGACAGACGAATACTTTGAAAAGGAAAGTCGGTGTTGCAAAATCACGTGATATACGCCCGAATTCACTATGATTCGACATGATGAATGCTGAATGGAAGTAGTTTTTTAGGGGTTCACGTAAAACATTATTGTATGGAAACGATAGGAAACAAAGCGTGCATAAAATCACACTGCAACATCTACTTGTTTGGATTCATCATACAGGTATCTGAATTAATTTACCCACCCTGCTTTGGTTGCCCAAACATTTTGGAGAGATTCGTTGTGAGCTTTCAAAAATCCGCTTCGACTTTATCGGGAGACCAGCTAGTGTAATTTAAGGACTCTTTATCACTGGACACCTGAAAGACGACCCCCTAGTCTGATGAAAACTTGCCTGAAGCGGAAATCAGACAACCTGTTCACTGACATATTTGTGCTGACCTTCGATGTTTTATGACCGAGGAAGAAGAAGAAGAAATATCGAAGCAGTACGAGCAAAAAGTGTCACTCACTGTGCATCAGACGAAATTCTTTTCGACACCAAATTATGGGTCCGTAAAGCTCGGGCCAAAAGTATATCAGACAGCTTCAATGAACTTTGATGTTATTATTTATTTGTCTGTCAAATTACTCTTTTCAGAAAATGAGGTCAACCGATTACGGAGGCAGAGTTAGGCCGAGGGTACGCCAGCATTAGAAACATTATATTGTTCCTATTATGGAAGTTACGAAATGATGAAATAAATAGAATGAAGCACTTGACTGTCATGGAAGACTGCTCTGTCACATTTGGACTAGGCTGAACCTTATGTGAGGCAGTTGATAACAAGAATCAGAAAAAATGATGAGAATGACCTGAAGTGGTCACAAAAAAGGGTTAACAAATAGTCTGTGATTGATAAAAATTAATTTCTACTCGAATTAATCAGTTTAATTTTTGTGAAGAATTAAAATTATAATCTTTCAGAAAGTAATATAGTCCGAATATTCCCACAGGGCACATGGAGAACAACACAAGGTGGTGATCAAGCTCGTTTTCAGTGATTCGTAAACGTGCCATTACAACACATTTTAGGTAATTTAGGTAAAAATGCTTGCTTCTACCGCCCCTGGTAAACAGAATAAGAAAGATAGTTGCTGGAAGAAAATGATATTCCTTTACTGAAGACGATGAAGACTGTTTAGTCAAGTATTAACCTCGCTGTCAATGCTCTGGCTTTAGATATTACCTTGCAAATAAAATAGATTTGAAAGTAATTTACAGAAAACGGAGGAGAAAGTTGCCGGCCTAAGTTATGTGGTTAACGACGGAGTGTGACTAAGGCCGCACTATCGACTGCGGTACTAAGGCAGTCAACCGAAAGGCTGGGGGATCTGGTGGGTCCTAGCACTAGAGGTTAACTTGTTTCTTTTTTGTCACACCACGAACTAAATGCCTTGATCCTCCGTGTAAACAGTTCCAGTCTCTTAAAACAGTAGGCCCCGAAGACCAGTATCCACGGTTATGCGGAACCACCGTAGTCTGTTCATACCGATTAGTTCTTCTAAGGATCAAAGTTGATGAGAAAAGGCGTTTGAGTTCGCTCTCAAACACTGTCTTTTGAATACCACTAAAAGACTTTCTCTCAACAGTCCAATTTGCATTGAATGTGAGTAAGCCTTCTACTGGCCATATCCTGCTTTTTCAGTTTATCTGAAACAAATATACATAATATCTTTAGTCATATTTTTACCGCGACAGCACACTTGAAACCAAATTTTCATTCGCCTTACACAAAGCTGCTTACTGGGAAAAGCTGTACTAAACTAGCCACTAAATTTGTTGAAAAGTTGACAGCTCTCGGTCTAAGTTAAACAAGTGCATACTTAGTTTGTTAAGCTCTTTTCTTCTTTATTCGTACGTGAATTTCCTTCATCGATAGGACTCAGAAGCTAGCCTTTCAAAGTATAGCAGCGGTGGCAAAAACACATTCTGTCGGCTAGAGTCGGAGAACAGAATGAAAAATAGTTACTACCAAGTATGGTGTAGTTTTCTCCCGAACGGGTGTTGGATTGCAGCGAGGATCTAACTGCTGAATTTATATGAGTGACGTCCAAGTGAGATAAGTAAATGATTCGTTTGCCAAGTACATTTAGATGATAGACGCCTAAGCTATTGAGCCATCAACCCCTTTAGCGTGGGATAGGTGATGCTAACCCCGTTAGCTTCCTAACTGTTGGTGTTAAGTTGACAGAATAAAAGCACAACAAGAAGATCCAAAGTAATAAGAGGTGCTTCTGGTCGGCTTCAAAGTCACACTATGTTGGCTGCTGCGAGTAATCTACCAAAGATAGGTAGCGTTGACTAGCCAAAGCCAAAGAAAGCTCCCGATTGATCAGCCCAAGAGACTTGGTTTAGTAGGACCGATCATCATTTAGGTCTGGGATTCTTCGGGAACTCACAGTGAAAGTAAGGCCGAGTTGTTGGTAATGATCATATTGGATAACTGGTAGTTGTACAAGATTGCCATCCGGTAATTCAGTGACCCTCAGATAAATGAACCCTGAGTCCCAAGATGGTGACCACAAGCTCGCTTCACTACAGTTACTCTATTGTGGGCAAACCGACCACAGAGTCAAGGCAGTCAACAAAGACTTCAAAATGCCCAGACAACAATAGACAGGAAAAGTTCGAGACGGAGATGCAGGAGCTAGCCGTGGTTTATTTGGGGGAGGGAGACATACTGACCAATCCAAGGTCAGAAGTGAAGTAGTCGTCTTAGGGAACACACACAAATGCGTGGAGAAGAACAAACGGAATAGCATGTCTATGAGAAAGTAGTATGACCACATCGGGATGGCCAAGTTCAGACTTTCAAATAGACAAGGCAGATAGAAGGAGACAGGTAATTATGTCCAAACTTTTGGGCCTGGACAAGTAACCTAGGCAATTATTAGCAGTAAAAGAATGGGTCACGGATACCATTGGGTCAGTGGGATTAGATTCCAAAACAGGGACGAAAGGTTACTTGAGTGATAAAACCTGTTTAGAATCAGAGTTCAGTACGAGGGGATAAGATCAACAGCTAGACAAATGATAACTGAGGTCGATCGACACCTATGACAGAAACAAGACTAAAATAACGTGAAGCAATGGGAACGAACAAACAAATGATCAGGTGGGCGTGGAAGCGAGAGGTGGTCGACAGGGTGACTGCGGTAGACCTAAGCTCATGGGAAATAAATGAACAGTTTGGTAAACACAAGACGAAAAACTGTGGCAGATAGCACTGGATAATGATCAAACCAGATTAAAGGAGTTTCTTGTACGGCTAGCTGAATTTCCGTGTCCAGTTTCAATAAATCTTGACCGTAGTGTTTCTGTTCACATGCTTCCTCTCTTTCTCACTTTCCCTAAAGTTCCTCTCTTTGGAGCTAATATGCTGCGGCTGTTATCCATAAAAAACCACTGAAAAATCAAAGAGCAACAAGATGAGAACAAGTGAGAACCTGTTCACTAAAGTAAAACTAACACCATCCTACTAGCGTCCGTACTACTTTGTGCTTCGATCGCTGCCTTCGTCTGATATCCAACGATAGATTTGATCGTTTCTGCACGTTAAATATCGACCACATAGTTCCAGTGAAATGTTGTACCTCGGTAATGGGATGGATTAAAAGTAATGTGGTCAATTCGAGTTTTCTACCCAGTTTCCGTTCCTAATTCATATTTTACGACTCACATACTGCGCACAAAATTACCGAATCTGCATGCAAATGAAATTGCGTAAAGGAATGTTTAGGGTCCAGTCTGTGTTTTGGGCGGAGAGTCGCTAGAGAAGACATACACAAAGTCCGCTCATTCACATCCTTGTTCCATACTTGAGTAAAACGGGGGAGATGATTTCTGACGGAATAATCACGCATTCATCCGCCTACTCCAATACACACACACACCCTCCAACGCGTAGAGCAGTGTTCGACTGGATGAATCAAGCGGGCGTAAAGACTATCAGCCTTCAATTGGTGGTCGGCCGAAATCTTAGCGTATTTTCCCTCAACGCGAATAATGCGAAACCACTAGTGAGAGTGTGATCTTCAGATGAGTGGATAGTTAGCGGACCGGAACGTTTGATTGATGCATGTGTTTATTCGCGTGTGTCCGGGTATACAGATGTGTTCATGAATACCGATTACTTTGACTAAGATTATCTATCTATGCAATCCCCCTTCCAATCACATATTGCTCTCGCTCCCGCATGTCTGAATGCTCCACTTTTTAGTGCCCATTATCCCCCTCCCCTCTCCAGGTGCACACAAGCACACACAGACGCAAACCACTGAGACCAAGTTACACAAACTCAAACCAGGAACTTTCCACGCCCTTCGGTTGCAATCTTAATGGTCTCCGATACTCCCTCTCTCTCTCCGTTGTCACGGAAAGGAACACACGCACACAGCACGTCAGCGGATAGTCGGCAACTCAGTGTTACTGTCCCGCAGAAAAGTGGGGATTGCGCTCGTAGCTTCGGACACCAATCATACACTCGCACTCAGGCGATGTGGAGCCCAGATTCCACCCACCACCCACTTGCTAACCAAACGTCTCGATCACTTTATTCCATTTGATACAATTCCCTCATTTGCAAAGTTGTGATTGTAGTAACAAAGTACTCTCCCCATATTAGTATGTGGATGGTGTGGAAAATTTATTACCAGCAGAGGAAAACTGAGTTACTGAAAATCGAAACCTCGGTTGACTTGGTCAAGCCGTTAGCTGGCAACAGTGAAGAAGAACGTTGATGAGCTCGTTGATTTGATTCTTGTCAATGTATATGTATGCAAGTATGTATGTATGTTCAGGTTAAGGTCTACTGCGCAGATACTGACTGACCAATGATGCGTGGTATGTTGTCCTCTAATGGGACTATTCATAAGTCCTGAGGCAGCTGGGAATAAAATGATCACTTGATAGTATCCTGTACGAAGATAGTCCAATTTATCCTACATATTTTAACAGCTTGTAAAAAGCGCTCTTCGCAGCTAAAGAAATACACAAATTCCGAGACCAATGGTTATTATCGTCTTTAGTTACTCATCACTGATGAGTATTAAGTTATTCTCAAACCTACGGATGACACAAACCCATGTAATCGGTAATATTGTCCTTACCAAAGGAAGTATCTATTGCGTTGTGGGATTTAAAGCAAAAGATTTAACCCATATCACTAGGTTTTATAATATTCGAGACTCTTCGAAGTCATTTTGGCCTAAATTTCAGAATTAGTTACCAAGTCAATTGCTAGTGAGTTTTCTTATTTGGTAGTCACCTGCTAGGTGCATCTACCAAATCGTCGAGAAAAGCTGAAGCTGCTTTGCCGATTGACTTTAGGTATGCACGTCGTGTGACACCCAGCCTATGCTTGACTAGGTTGAAATAAAGTGCAGGATATCGAAACCGAAAATGGATACTCGATCACACATTTTTTTGTTAACAGTTTACTGTTATATTAACAAAGTTCACGGAGCACCTCAAGTGTGTGTCAGTCACGATGAAGCATAAACTTGTGATCCACATAGGCAGTATTGTTCAGATGGTGGATTAAACTTCTCGACAGAGAAATCTGTTAGATAAGCCGTTTTGAGTTCTGAGTAGGACCAAAATGCTAAAAAATCCGAAAGGTTCCTGCCAGGGAGTAGCAGCTAAACAGGTTCAATCCATTCACCCATTCCGGCGAAAACGAAGTATTAGACGGAAATCGGGAAAACCATGAAAGAGAGTGAGTACAAATACGCCACTGGTCTCGACACCATCTTGTAGGCAGGTCTCATGAACCTCAACGGTGAAGTCTACCATGTCCCAATTGGCCAAGTCTAGTGGTCAAGCTTTTCATACCTGTCCTTCATGTGATGGACTGACCACCTTGATGATTTGGCACTAGTCATGAGAACTATGGCAGCGAAAAAAGTCCAATGGATTTTAAATTTTTTAAGTAGTACTGAGGTTTTCTGTTGGGACTTATGTGGTTCTCGCTGGAAAATCATATCTCATGAGGTACACAGACTACAGTCGAAATTAAATCGGTGGATTTTTATAAGGACTGTTACCATTGTTTTTTCTACTCCCACCCCCTTCTACCCCCTAGTTTGGGCTGGAATTTGAAAATACACATTTTGCCGCTCACTGCCTTCTTCGAATTCTGAGATACCCAACATGAAATGTAGATATTTCGACTTGTGAATGGAACGCAACCCGCTTAACTGAATGAGAAAACTATTCCAAACGCATTTGTGTGTGTGTGTGTGTGTGTGTGTGTGTGTGTGTGTGTGTGTGTGAATCACAGTTCATCGAACACCATTGCCTAACAAATAACACTTATCCCAAAGGCGCCGCTTGTAACCCACACATTTGTTCCGAAAGGACTGGAAAGATTGTGAACTAATACAGCAAAGAAATTTATCACAAACTGACCAATGGCGCACATGGCAGAAAATCCGTACGCAAAGTCCCTCAAAGGTGACCAGATGAAGAAGCTTTTCACTAGTGTGTTACCAACGGGACGGCTAGAGCAGGAAAGGTTATTGTGACCTAATCGTACACGAGCTAGGTCAAGACCAGGCGGAGTCTCAAAATGCAATGCTAACCAACAAACGAGCTATCAGCACGCGAAGCGCGATCCACCATTTTTGAATTATTCATCACAGCCGATCCAAACTTCAAAGTCGCCGAAATACTTATCTTCAGTTAGGCCAACTTTGAACACATCGAATTCGTCACCTCCACTAAATTCAGATTAAGAAAATCTCAAACAACCGCTAAAGTATTTCAAGAGGCATGAAAAATCATCAACAAATGGAGCATCCTAGACGGACGTATCGTCTCCCGGACGACGAAATACAAGCTGTAAAAACAACTCCCAAAAGACTGGGAATAGCTATTCCTCCCACAGACAAATATAATGGGAACAGCCGCAAAGTATCTCCCCCAATACACATACAAATAAGCTTATGCTATGACAAAGTGTTCTGCCCATCAGAAGGAGGAAACCTGAAGAAAGAACTTCTAGGCAGAATCACTAAAAAGCTTGCATCCTTGAACTAAGCAGGATGATCGCTGAAGAATGAAACAGACAAATGAAAGCAATAAAGGAAATGGTCCCATGAGTCTACAGGTTTGGCTTAGAATAATTGTCGCGTCAACAACAGCTCAAAATAATCACCTAGACAAGTACCCTTTCCGTTTCTTCCTTCGAAATTTACCACAACCTAAATGAAACAACAAGTCCCGCTGCTTTCCTGAAGCAAGCCAAAAGGCATGAACCGGAAACAAATAACGGCGTGGTCTCGTTCGACGTAACCTTACAGAGCAGGAGCATTAAGTGACAGATGGTACTAGATATAGTTCGATATTTCATGAAAAGCAATTATAATCTACCAAAAACTGCAATGCCGACAGATAATATACTAAGAGTAATGGGACTGTGCATGGAAGTCTACTTATAGTTCAATGAAACAACACTAACAAACCACTCTTGAGCTTGTTGACTGACGCAACTATGAATTCTTTCGAGGCCAAAGCACCGGAAGCACTTAACTCTTACTCTAGGACCAGGTAAATGAGTGACATTGGTGGTCTTGTCAAACTCTGAACTAGACCGATTTCACCGACACCAGAACACAAAAACACTTTTCATTAGAGAAGAACAAAGTAGCTCCAAACTCCCATTCCTCGACATCCTCGTAGTAAGGCAAACAAGCAGTAATGTAGAGAAAACCATATATGAAAAGTCGATGACAACCGGTCGAGTACCAGTTTTAAAAGCAACCACCGAACCAGTCAGTCAAAGAACTACATGCGTAAACTGTTTCACCAAGCGAACAAACACTGCGGTAAGTCCACGCTTTGAAAACAAGAGAGATGCAAACTTTTTAGCTGGTCGCAAACATTTGATACCACAAAATCTTAGTCAACTCTGGTAGTTAGGACCAAAAGAAGCTAAACAAAAATACCTTCAGATACTTCTCGGGACTAGCACATATAATGGGAGTATTCGATGCTATCGCGTACGTAAGACATTAAATTTACCTTCAAACGAGTCAGCGCCACCAGCACAACGAATCATTTGCAGTTTGCATCATCCCGTGCCTAGGAAGCGACAGGAGATGCGGAGACGAGATAAGAAAACTAAAACGCACACGCTCGCACGAACTTAAGCTAACCTTACCACATGCTAGTTCATTTTAGTGGATCTCAAACCACTGTGCGCAAGCAGGTCACGAGGTCAAGATTAGTAACACAACGGACTATTCTTTCAATGGACATGATAAAATCGATAAACACTGCGTCACTTCAGCAGGAGCGGTGACGGACTGTAGAGGAATGAACTGAAGGACAACACGCCAAGTCATACGGAACTGGAGCTGCCGCACAATGAGCAACATGCTAGCATCTAGAAATGTCACTGTCATATTTCATGTCATGATGCATGGCGGGGATTAAAATATAGTAGTGGGCGCGCAATATCGAACAACTGAGTAGGACCAAAGCTTTAAGTGCGGATGAATGAAGCAGAGGAGATAGGGCAACGATGAGTTGTCTTCTATTTAGATGCTAAATAGAACCAGAGTCGTATTGCTTACCACTTATTCGTTTCCTTTTCTTTTTGCTCCACACAAAGCTGTATCTAGAGCTCCTTATGAGTAATGGGTTGGCCTCTGTCAGCACACATCTAATCCACAGCTCGAATAAAATATGGGTAAATACATCCCAGTCCGGTCAGTTTGTTAGTGAATACTGCGTTTAAAGTTTATACTTAGTGGTTTTTATTCTTGGAACGATTTTTCAGAATGTTTTTATTCCGATAAACCACCGGTCACATTTTCATTTCAAGTCAAGTCTGGTCGCTCGAGTCCAACAGCCTTTGGTACCCTTTTTTGTCATGAACTGGCTTCCCACTGGGCAGCTGAACTGATGTTGTAACCAACAGATCTAGCTACTCAGCCTTTTCCATTACCAGATGATTTTAATTTACTTGGATGTCAGTGTTCACGAGCGGGTCTATGTTGTGATCCCGAAAGTCAAACTAAAATGGTCTCCTTAATCTTTCCTGTTATTCAAGTGTACGCAAGCAACCCATGTTCTACTTCTATTTTTGTTTTCTCCGTTTTGTTAGAAGCAATACACGGTTATTAATATTGGTTATTTTTAAAATGGATATCTCTTAATGCCGAATTTATCATCCAAATGCTGAACTAAGAGGTCGGCTTCAACAGATGGAATTAATTTATACGGCTTCTCCATTGTGCCCCATATGCCACCGGATTCAAGCATAGACTCTACTAACCACATCTCTGTGTTCGTCCCGCAAAGTTTTCCGGAAGTTCGAAGAGACCGTCGATGTCGATTTGAACATAGCCTCCGGTAATTAGCATAGAACAAATGAGCCAAGAAAAATGCTACATAATTTTGCACTTGTCTTTCAATTTCGGCCCCTCCGGAATACTCTCTTCATATGAATCACATTACGATTGTGCAAAGAACATAATGAAATTGGAGCCAAATCTGTCTTTAAAATCTCAGGCCATAGAATTCCTCAGAGTATTCGATAGTTTATTGTTATATATACTTCCTTTGCATTATGTAACATTAGTAAAATATTTCAGGCGAGGGGTCACGCCCAGTTAGAGGCTAGGGCCACCAGGCGATTCAAACCCCGGGAAAGAATGGTCAGAAGCCCACCATAATGACCGCTTGATTTCCATAGCCGGTCTGATTCCTACGATCACATAATTTCAAATCATATCTTGGTAAGATTTAGCATCGTTTCGAGCGCAATAGGAGGACGTGTTTTGTTCCGTCCCACTAGCTCTAGTGAGAAGTCTACTGCGCCCGGCCATCTTCGCATTTTATTGGCAAGAAACGCATCGTTTATATCGGAAGAAACAACCATTGACGTCAATAGTTTCAACGCGGTCCAGCTGGTTCATACTGGCATCAAGTAGCCTGTCTTCTGATTGGTTGATTGTTCGCAGGACCAGATACCAGTTGACGGGGCTCCGCTCACGTCTCGTCGATCAGCTACCTTGTCTCATGCTCATCCGCTGGACCAAGTACTGACCTGGATTCCGGACAGGCGCTGACATGCCGACTGCTGACGGGACATGGCCGGCTATCGATCATGGGTCAGCACACCCTCGCATAGAGTATCCTTCTGGAACTGCTTCTTCAATCTCGAATATTTTTTCATGTCATGGAGTACCGTCTTTGATCTTTTTCACTCTCATTCTAACTCTCCTCTTCCTAATCTGATTGCTCGCTGGTTTTGTACTTCAGTCGGCAAAACTATGGTAGTTTACAAATCAAAAATGAAACATTCTGCGGCCCTGATTCATTTCGGACCTCCTCAGCAAATTCAACTGAATTTTCCACATTGCATTCGACTTCAGTTCCCGTCCCTTATTTAAGAGCTAACTTTGTCTCAAAGCTTATTTTTAATCAGAAACTTACTACGCAACAGATCAAGTTATCAAACGTAGTCAGGTATTTATACGTACATTTGGCTGTGAATCTTCGTAATGCATTCTTAACTATCTCCCAGTGCAATGTGCTGAAATAGTTCACTGATTATCACTGACATTTGTATTAAACTGGGGCTCTAAAAATCGACTGTACAACGGTCAGCCTGCTTAGGTTGAATTACTCTGTCTCCAAAAGATATTTTTTGACGTCATTATTGCATGTTATGTGACTCACTAATGCCCTATTGACTCATAAATTACCACTGAAAACCATTGAAACACTATAAACGTGCCATCCGGCTTGTTAGGAAGAATCGGCGGTGCACGTCACAAAGGCACCTCCGAGGCTGGAACTATGAGCGAACAATAGCGAGTCGAAAAAGCAACCACCTGGCAATTCGGCCTGACTTTCAACGGTTTATCTAACATAAATTTCACATGAACTAGAAAACAACCGGATGACCGGTAAAGAGCAATTTTGTTTTCAGTTGTTTCGCTTCGACTAATGGTTGGGTGCTAACAACAAACCTCTAACGACTGACTTTTTGATTTGAACTTCGTGGTTTTTCCTCAAGGACAATTTCTAACAAATGATAAATACATGTCCTTCTCTCAAAAACCATGAGCCGTAGATCAAACTAAGAAAGTAACCAAAAACGCAAGAACTGATTAGGAGTATTAGATATCAACTATTTGAAAATCTGAATGTAGCTAGGCCATTGTCTGCAGTCGAATAAGAGAAGTTTTGCATTTTATGCATAGTTTCCCGTTCGTTTCTTCTGTCCATAAATTTGCAGTCGATTACTGAAACACTACTGCCTTTCAACGGGATACCAGATTCCAAAGTCATCGTGAAAATCCAACTAACTGTTGTTGTCGCTGAGATAGTAAATTGCAGCCGGTTCTATGCGTATGGTTGAGGAATTCGTAAATGGAGGCGTTCCGCTACAAAACACTTTTCCCTGATTGGTGGTTCACCATCCATATTCATTCGGTTAGCCCTTGCTTGAAACTGACTGTCCCGTTGATGGATGCTTTGAGACCCCGCATCTGTGGAGACTTTCGTTCTACTCTGTTAGCTCAAACCTCACGACCCACTCGCCCGTATATAAATCAGTAAGAAACTTAGAACAGTTGTAAATCGTAGCAGTGGATGCTGGATATCAGTCGGTCTTTCGGACTGGTCAAACGTTACCGTTGTCTGACCAGCACGTCGGAACTGTCCGGGAATGTTGGGGATTAACTGAAGGTCCCGTTTTATTCCAACAAAAACACCTTATGGTAAATTCAGTCATTCAAATACGTATATAAATATAAACACATATCCACCTCTAGATACAAATCTATGAAATCACACAAAGAGTAAATCATAGTCATTAGAAACCAGTTGAGGAAAAGTTGGAAAACTAATAATCGAGAGTTATTTTGTCCATCAGTCTTGACTAAACTTGAAACTGAAGTGAAAAAAATCATCACGGGCTGCATAAGTATTGCGATTGTTTGGCAAGAAAGTATCGGTTAAGCACACCTGACATGAGGCAATAGCTGTGAAATCGGACATGTTTCAAGGAAGGTAATGACCTATCATCCATACGCAATACTGTTTAAAGCAAAGGTGTAAGATAGGCTTAGGAAAATCTCAGGACGCAATTATTATATATAGTTGAAAAAGTAATAAATGTCGTGCTCATCGTGTGAACTTCCTGTCTAGCACCTTCGTTCGCTATGCATGCAGCACTTTTCATATAGTTATTCATGGTAGATTTGTTCCACTTGGGCAATATGGTCGATTCAACTTCGTTCTCAAAAGACCAACTCTTGAATGCAAACTACATGTAGCAATCATATATTTAGTACTTGAAAAGTGAATAAAATTTATTCGTCAGTGGGAGATGGGTTAGTCAAAATACCCTATCTACCGTCATTGCTAGAGGGACCACATTGACTGTATCGCATCTATTCAGTAAGTGTGCAATTTTGAGGTACACACTGTTGTAGTTGAGAAGGTAGTGCTAACAGAAGAACACGACTATCAAACCCACTGTCTGGAACACACAGGTACCACAGTTGTTTTGGAAGAACTCTCAACGAGAAAATGACCGCATACACTGATAGGCCGACGTCAGTAGGACACCAAGCTAACAACAAGATGGCCGAAGTTGAGAGCTGCAAACCAAGGCTTCAATGGGGCAAGCCGAGTGGACGTAACGATTACGACGACCACGAGAACTGTCTGAATGGCGGCTCAAGCGTATGGTCAGGAAGAAGTTGAAATACGCGGGTTGCAGCAGGAATGACTCTGTTGCAGTACGGAGGTGAAAACACACTATCCGAACGGCTGCGAATGTCCTACCTTGTTCCGTTGTGTGACTGAACAAATGCAAGTGTGTCTTTCATCAGTTTTGTCCTACCGCTAAACCACGGTTGTGAATTTTTAGACTTCTGTAGGCTGCATTGCCTTTCCCGAAACACGTAAATTTCAATTTGTAATTCTCTGTGATTTCCCAACTCATTTCTAGTCAGCTTGATTCTTTCCGCCATGTTGCCAGTGTCTCAGTCTTAACCTCGACTGGTCGTTGATATAAGTCACTACTTGTAGATTGTTTGTATTTCATTGTCTTCTATGCATTATGGTAATCCATTTGAACCCACTCGATATTATTGAACAAACAGTGCACTGATAAAAAAGTATATTTATCACACGTAGCCATTCGCATCATTCCTCCTTTTATTCTATACCCTTGGAGATGCATACGACTATGCTGGCTACATCCCTCTAGCAACCGTGAGGAGTACCATGTAAAATAGATAAGCAAACTCTAAGCTTCTGCACCGTTTACATAGCGAAATATGACTTCCGGTTGCAATAATCACTTATAATTTTCTATCATACCGTAGGACTTTCGGTTTCTTTTCGTCTGTTTTGAAGATCAACCGTAAAGAGACTTCCAAGTTCTTGATACATGACACCTCACACCTTTGGAATTTTCAAATACGCAGAGACTTTTTTGGAGATTTTCTTTACTCATTACCGATGAAACTGGCCAGGGATAGAACGTCAAATAACTTGGTAATATAACCGAATATAGTTCTAAAATTCTCTATTGACGCTATGATTTATCCTCTCTTTCAGAAGCTGTGGGTCCATACTCCAGTATGCACCAGAAAACTGTTTAAATAGACCTTCCAATGGTCCCTCCGAGCCTTTCCTACTTGGCTTGCCGGCTTTGTGACAGTGGTAGTATTTCGAAAAGTGGTATATATTGTCGCAGTCAGTTGTGTTCCCCGTGGATCACTGATGACTGTTTATTTTTCCAAATTACCATGAAGTCAAATTTTAATTGAAACATTTTTAAATTAGTAACACTAGATAGGATGTTCGTTATATCCAACAAAACAGGTTACCAACCGTAAACCAGAATTGCTGTTTGATAAAGCTTTTAAAATTTCTTACTAAATTTACTTCAACATCAGGAAAGATATTGAGGACTTTATTTTTTGCCCGGATCTAGGGCATTGGAGGGAGAAAAATTTCAGTTCCTTGTGTACTTTTCCTTTTACAACAACAGACTCTGGTTTATAGGCCCATTCTTGGGAATCCGTATTATCAAATACTGTTCGGTTGGTTAACTGCTAGAAATAATTGTTCCCAATGGTGGAAATCGATAATTTTGTGAACAAACTGTGCCCCCTCCAGTTTGCTAATTTGTTCTGACATATGCCTTCGTAGATCACTTGTTTACCGTGTTGTTTGATTCCAGTAGCGTAAAATCATCATTTGGACAGACTAGTGTGTTTGCATATGACCTTTTTCCACTGAACTCACCATAAATGTCCACTTTCCTTGGGCCGAAGTTTACTTACCAAAATGAAATGTTTGAACTGTGACAAAATATTTCCCGTTTAGTTTTGGGAATTCGGTGGTACGAAAAACACCATAGCGATCTCCCGTAATCCAAAGTTGGGCGCATCGTAATTTTATGTGATAAACCGTTCCAACGATAAGTCTCAGGGAAACATGTTATTAGTAAATAAGACACGTTGTACAACACCCCATAAGCCTGTTAAACTCGTTTGACTCATAGATCATTTCTGGTCGAAGGACTGTTTATTCCAGTAAGTTTATCGCCATTGCCCAGGTTGGACGTATTGGTCTCAAATCGTAATTAAAGGAATAAAAGGATTTCGAAAATTAATTACCATAGCTGGCGGCACGTTCTCCGATATAGCTACACGGTATGTTCCTCATAAATTTTACGATTCTAATCTTCTCTTTGAACTGCGCCGCATAAATTCTTACTGCCATATACAAAATGGCTAAGGTCCCTTTGATTGCAGCCCTGTTGTCGGCTGATTTAAATTCCTTTTAGTAGCATGTTCATACTAAAAGCATTCTATTTGGATAAGTTAAAAAATAATTGCATTGGCTTCGATTTCTTAGTACATAAAGTGAAATGAAACCGCGATTTTAAACTTCATGCTTCGGCTACTGTCAATATCACAGTAAGCAAACCATATCTGCTAGTGCATTGAATATTGAATAAATTCGCAGCAGTGATGCCATTCATGAGAACGTGGCTTTTACACGAAGTTTTAATGTACAAGAATTTATAGTACCAGCCTATCGTTTGCAGCTACTGTCAGTATTCCTGTAATAAAATAATAACCACGGAAATAGTGATATGGCACGTACTCTAGACGACATGTTGAGTCAACCTCTCGGATTTGGTAATACCGTTGCTTCTAACTATACTGGAAGTCAACAAGGATGATTAGAACAGTGTTAAGATCTAAAAGTAACACCACGTAAGCAATCCTAGAACAAATATAGTTCTAGGCTTTAGTTGGGGGAGGATGGCGGGGGTGGGGGTGGGGTGGGGTTCTTTAACTGTGTGACTACGCACTACAGCTGAGTTGCAATAACTTCTATTCCTTTCGGAACATATTTCTGACCTTGGATGGTGAACATAGAGACTAGAAAGCTTGGAATGCTTGGAGTGAAGTTCATATTTTCGAGTAAAACTTAGTGTAAGTTGTTCATATATTGACTAATCATGCTGTATAAACGCCCTAATCACCAGAAAGCACTGAAGCACTGTACATCTGCTTCAACCATGGGAGGAATCATCGGTCATTGGAGCCAATTTGGATAACCTAACGAGCCACGCACAGGTAGAACTCGTTTTTTTCACCTTGGTTCCAAGTCATAGTACGCACTACGAAGATATGCACCGCAGCTGACGATTCATTGCAATCTGAATAAAATTACTCAGCAGTGTCTGCGTGAATTCTTCAGCTGTACTCTGCACGTTGTCAGTTCATGACTGACAATTACTGGTTTTTATTGCTAATTAAACTTAGTTACTATCCAAAGCAATGAATAATTGAGTTTATTGTTTAAGACTGAGGTATGCAGAAGTGTACTTTGGTTCTCCGGGAAGCTTGGTGAACGAGAGAGGTTTTAAATGCTACATGGGGCTACCTGATATTCCGTTATGTTATAGACAAGCCCGAACTTTTCATCGTGGTGGATGAGAAAGTATTGTGTCTATTGGAAACCTCTAGCTACCTTCTTCACAGACATAAGTATGTATTCTATATAGTTACTGTTGACAAGAGAGCGCATGAAGAAGAGAAACTTTCGATTGATAACAGTCCGGTCACAGTGTACTTCAGGAAAGTTTTACGTAGCTGAACCGAAAAAGATTACGGCTTGAAAAAAGATGATAATGGGCCAGCATATTTGCGCACAAATCAGTGGGGAACCCCCACCATGGGCTATACAGGTACTGCGATGATCGAGCAGAAGGGTACCGAGTACGTACGCGTGATGAGCGGCAATAGCCGTGCGATCGATCGAGAGCTTCCGAAAATATTTTGTCGTCATCCATATGCAACGCAACTTATAACAAAGGTTTACGATCTGTATAAGGAAATCTTAAGATATAATTGCTATATATGAGTGTGAGTTGTAGATGACCAGAGCTTTAAACCATATGACTCATCATGCACTGTGCTGAATCTGTGCACAAACCTCCCAATAAACCCAGGTCTGCGGTTCCTCGATCGTCCAACTTCAACGGAAAAGAAACCACTTACAAGTACGGAGGCATTATTCAAAAATAACCAAAAATTAGCACTTTATACGGCATGAAAAGTGTAACTGATCGCCCAGCGTGGTGCACAAATGCGATTAGATAAGTTGGATCACAGTATTTTATACATCAGATTGGCTGGCTGGTTGAAGTGAAGGTTAGGCAGTAGGTTGTCCGTCAACAGTCGATGTGAACATTTAGGATTCTCCTAAGTTAAGTTAGGACCTGCTCCCGTATAGAGTCTACAGCCCTTGGTCCTCGAGTCGTGCCACGATAACTATTATACTCGGCAACGCGCAAGGGAGAAGAACCCAAAACTCTGGAGCGATATACCTCTAGTATTGGAAGAGAGCAACAGTATGCTGACAGAGTACCCAGGAGGAGCAAGTGGGGCCACCAAATTCGGTAGTTGGTCAGATGAACAAATTTGTTATTGTTTATGATTGTGTCACCTCGGTGGCACTACAAGCAGTGACCTGTGATAGACTGATTTGTTCACGGGCAAAGGCGTTGTAACCGACCAGTTAGCTGGAAGAGTACACATAAGCGACTCGTCTGTCATCTTCATACGCACCAAGCTCAGTCGAAATGGAGAACACAAAATACACGGGAGGATTGTGTAATATACAAGAACGAATGCAACAAAAACAAGGTACGCGATTCCGTCACGCTTTGGATTTCCCTTGTTTTGGGTCACCGAGTTTTTCAGGAATAGCAGCACGCCTCCTATTCCGTAGTTGCTCAGCCATATCCGTCAAATCTGGGTGACCGACTGGTGCACCTGCAACAGATCAACAGCAGAAAATGAGCCAGTTCAAAAAGCCCAACAGTGTGTCCGTCTCGATATCTATATTACAGCATTATCAGTGCTCTACTGTGTGGGATATGTGGGCCTTGAACTTGTTTGGTGTTAGCAAACCACCCTGTCCATGGTCTGAAAGAATGCGGAGTGTAGCCTCGCTTATGATGTGTTTTCTGGGAGATTTCCGACTACCTGACATACTGTGCACGTTTAAACAATTAAAACCGATGGAAGCACTGCGTAGCTGTTTCTTCCTTGTTAGGAATCTTTATTAGTGTACATTCACCTAGCCTCAACTGGGATTCAAACCCTAGATGAAAGTTGTGAGCAGAAAACCTTAACTACAAGGCTCTCCGGGCTGGCTTTCAACGGTGTAGAGAAATTATAATCCATAAGATATTCTTTAAAATCGCAAAAACAATGGTGTGTGTTGTGTGAACTTTCAGTCTAGCACCTTCGTTCGCTATGCATGCAGCACTTTTCATATAGTTATTCATGGTAGATTTGTTCCACTTGGGCAATATGGTCGATTCAACTTCGTTCTCAAAAGACTAACTCTTGAATGCAAACTACATGTAGCAATCATATATTTAGTACTTGAAAAGTGAATAAAATTTATTCGTTAGTGGGAGATGGGTTAGTCAAAATACCCTATCTACCGTCATTGCTAGAGGGACCACATTGACTGTATCGTATCTATTCAGTAAGTGTGCAATTTTGAGGTACACATTATTGTAGTTGAGAAGGTAGTGCTAACAGAAGAACACGACTATAAAACCAGTTGCGTCAAAAGCACGGTTTGATTTCTTTTTAATTACGAGCTGTTTACTTCTGTTATTACGTTTATAATGTTTCTAGATGTGTGCGTGTGAGAGTGGGATACGTAGTGTAACAGAACGATACAGAGTAAATCGCCAATAATCGATTATTTAAAGCACGAATGATGTGTACGTAAACCATTTCGTGAGAAATTTTCCGTTTTTTTCTGCACTAAAGTTTCTTAGTGCAAATTGGCACAAATCAATATTTTGTGACAGGGATGATAGAGCTAAATGACAAGAGTTTTTAACAATGTGGGTTGAGACCATGAATCTAAGAAGAACAAGGGTAATTGTTGCCGTCAGTAGATACTAGGCATGTTCGGTCATTTATCAAATGCACCGTTGACAGATGGTAGGTAGTATCATGTTGTGATTTCCCCACGTTGTTTTGTATTTCTTCCCAGTCGACAGTAATTTATTTCATTATTCGTTTTATTTACTTCTTACTACCATATTTTGTTAGCACCATATTTCAGTAAAGGGGTCGAGGCATAGTAAAGGCTATTAGGAGCACTTGCTCTTTGCTTGCAACTTCTATCTCACCAACTCGCTAATGTAAGTGGAAAGGATCTTTCCGCGTAAGTGAGTAACATGATACTTAAAACTGAGATAGAACAAACTGGGACTCTAGCGTCAAGTTTGATTTCTATCTTATCGGGCCAGTTAAGCTGCAAGATATTGGGCAGCCTCATTGATGGGTGGAAAGTGCAAATGGAGCCTCAATTCGTAAAACCGACATCGAAACTCATATGGGACCTACTAAGGTGATGAGGTTAGTGCTGACCCACACTAAGAGGTGTCAACCACAAACACAGGCTAAAGCTAGTGATGAAAAATAACACCCCTAACAGTCGACAAACTGCTGTTGAATATCAGCGTAAGAAAATGAAAAGATATGCCTCTTTTTTCAGAAGGTGCACATAGCATACCACAATGTCACTATTCCGGTTATCTTAGACGAACTTCTTAAGATGTGACCTTTCTCGTGACAGTCAGACGAACATGGGAGTCCGGTGAATTTCGATTACAAGCCAAACAGCAATGTACTTAAAGGGGTTTTTCAGTGATGACCAACTCAAGGAACTAAACAGATTGAGGCTGAGGGGACAAAATGTAGTCAAATAAAATAATCAAACGCGAAGCAGGTTTACATATGGATACCTTGCCCCATTCTGCGGAGAAGGTCTGACTTGTTGGAATACATTCTCTTGGAGTTAACGCAAACTTTCACCTTACTTCCATTCGATGTTATCGCGCATCGCTGGCTCTCATAAAGGACTACATCTGAACAAACTTAGCTCGTTGATTCGGATCAGCTCGAACGGGGACGGGGCGACGCGGTGGAAACACAAACTCCTTCGAGATGAGGAGGCCCGGGTTCAAACTCTGGGTGCTTCGGAGGATGTACACCACTGATGAGCTCCAACAAGAGCTAAACTGAAGTCTGGCGTTTCCGAGTGCAGGGCTGATCGGATGCCCCGATTTTTATCTGTGAAGGGAGGAGTTCAAAGGAAGATTATGTAAGCAAAGTATCAGCAATCCCACGCACTACTAGTAGGCAATTTTGAGGTATTTACGAATTCAATACGTGATGAAATAAGACTGACAATCAAAATACACAGTGATTTTCGGTTGAGGCACGAACATATTTTGCCTTTACCTGTACTACATTTGTGATACTCATTTGTCATGTGTCTATTTAAATGTATCTGCTACCCATTTGATTTCTCAAAATTTTGCACCCCTCTAGTAAGTGAACCTAAAGGACGGGCAATTCCCTTCATTTCAGTCCGTTCATTGAACCAATGTTCTTGTGCTTTCGTGATCTGTTTTGCCTGTTACCTCCTAGCATCGTCGAGTAAAGGGAAAAAGAATGGAAGCATAAGATGAGAAAGGATCGAACAAAGTAATAAACTGAAATCATAGTGAAAAAGAAAGAGTTCAAATATAACTACACCACTCACCGCCACACCCGGTTTGCCGCTTAAGGTCTTCAGCCTCCTCTTAGGTGGGTTTCATCTGATCCAACTCAGAAGTCTGACACGTCCTACTTGGCTAGGTCCACCGGCCAAGGCTTTCATACCTTTTACCACACCATGGACTGATCACCTTGACCCACCTTCTTACAAACACCCAGATAGGAGAAAGACATACGCCAAGGGAGTCTATCGGTGGGTCTGCATAACACATGTCCCAGCCACACTGTGACTGCCCTCCAACTCCCAAAATCGTATGCCTAACCTCAGCATTGCTAATACGACGCCCCATCCTTTGCAAGCAACAATGTGGAGACATCGGTGCTCACGTGCCGATGGTCTTCGCTTATCTTCTACCATAAACGGCCATGTTTCCGAGCCGTATGAAAGGATTGATCTATCTGATGCAGTGTACATTCGACTCTTGATGGAGAACTAGATGTCACGCCGGTTCCAAATGTGACTAAGGCTTGAAAAGCCAAACTCGCCACCAGTAAACGCGATGATACCTCATCCGTTATCTGATCACTTGGTATGATGTCACTGATAAGGTAACACATGTTATCTACTTAATCAAGGGCTTTTCTGATAGGACAAATTTTGGTGTAGCACTAACCCAATCCTGTAGCTTTTTATAATTTGAAGATGCAAAACACATCCCAAACAAAGCTACGATTTTGTTTTGACCACCTAGATGTGCTTGAATCTTATCTGGATCTTTACGCAGAAAAATAATATCATGCTCTTTTTCTAAGTCACACAGTTTACCGCCTGAGCGAAGATCGACGCCACTATTCTCACACGAGGAAGAGCTATTTCAAGAATCAGTTCAATTAAAATATTGAAGAAGAAGAGCGAAAGAGAGTAACCGTGATGAACACCACTTTCCTTGGTGAACTAGGGTGAAAGATCTCAGTAAACACGAATTCGGTTTCGGCTGTTCGCGTACAAGGACTGGAAAAGAGAATTAAATTCTTTAGCATACTTTTCAATGAACGGCTGCTCCAGTGAAAAGCATGGTGGATTGAGTCGAATTTGGCTTTCACATTAGGAAAGACAGAGAAAGCCGGCCTACAGGAATATGCCTATGTTCCAAAAAATTCTTGGAGGCTGGAGATGCGGTATACACAACTTCGCCTAAGTCCAAAATCACCATTCTCATGCGCACTGCGTTCACCGGCGCTAGAGACTTGGTCAAGAGTAACCCCGTCGAGAACCTTGAATGCGACATTCACTAAGCTAATTCCTCCGTGGTTCATACAAAGGGATCTGCCACTTTTCTCGTAAATTAGCACAATCACCGATTCGTAACACTCCCTGGGAATCTGCTCCCCATCCCAGATCACTTCAAGTTTTTTTAATTCAGAAACCAAAGCTTCATCTCTATCCTCGAAAAGCTGTAGGGACTACCCATCCAATCTAACATCTTTGTACCATTTCGGGTAACCTATTTCCCGGATAACCTCCATTTCTGTTGAAGGAGTCATTTTGTGTTTGTATTTTTACAGTTGACTTACACTGGCAGCATACTAACTCTTTAGCCAAGCAAAAATAGAACACGAAATACAGGCATAATTTTTCAAACGGCAAAATATTTGGTTAAATAACCACAGATATGTTCCGAGTGGAGCTTATTTCAGTAAGTAAGAGTAAAGGAAAATTGAGTTAGTTATAAAGTTTTGTAAGCAACTAAGGTTTTATCCTCTCCCTTTTTGTTGAGAACCAGATCAGGGAGGGGTACGTGGAGGCTTTGTACATAGTTATTTTTCAAGGAAATGTGACGCAATACAGAACTATCAAATGGATGAACGCTACGAAAGGACAGGTCTGTGGGTAACGAATGAGTAATGTTCTGGGATATCTTACGGACTAGGGTTAAACAAGAATTGATATAACCATAAACGATTTCAGCGTAAAAGCATCAATGCGGGTAGATGAAATGTGACTCATGGTTACCAATCCACGGCACAGAGCTTTCAGATCCTGTTTCAGAAGAGCATAAATATTACAGGGGAACAGTAAAGTGGGGTAGGAAGAACACACCTGAAGACACACTTGGAAATAACTGACTGCGGCAGCTGAAACTGTCTGAGTATCTGTGTTTGAAAAGGGAGACACCGGAGTTTTCTAGAGCTGTTTTCATAGAGATGTACATCGTTAATTTCTATCATAAACAACTCCCAGGTACTTGAAAAAGATCACTCCAGATGGTGAGTTGAAATCAAGAAAACCAGAATTCGTTGAGGAAGAGGAACAGGAACTGTTGAAAACACTTTCAGGCAATTTGAAGCGGTCAATTTTAGAAGGGAAAAGGTGGAAAGAGATTCAGTTCTGGATAGGTTTTTACTGAAGTTTCACAAATCACAGGAGTCCGAAATGACCCGGTAAATAACAACATCATCAGCGTGTTTTAGATCACAGACGAGAAGAAACAGATAGGCCACTTATATACGTGGAAAATCAAAGAAGAAAAAGCAGAGCCCACTGGATTACTCCCGAACTGCTGACAGGGAGTTTGGAACTCTTGTCCCCTACCTTGGTTTTCTGCACTCCATTGTGGATATAGGTAGAAAGATAGGTAATAATCTGGTAGGGACGTTTGAAAGTTTTAAGCTCTTGAAGAAAAAGAGTACGGGGTACTGAATCATGTTCTGAGGAATAATCAGGAAGTACAGCTGCCAGATCGGGATTTAGTAACGAGTTGGGCTAGGGAGTCTACGGCAAACTGACAAGGGCCCAGAGGAACTTTCAGGTGGGTTTGAAGGCGAGTAAGTATAGCACTTTTAGCTTTTTTTAGTGCTGCTGACGTAAGAGTCATTGGAAAGAAAAGTTTCTCTGTACCAGCTTGTCAGGGTCTTTTGAAATTAGAGTAATGGCAACTAGTCGTCAAAAGTCACGAATTTAACTCTTTCATAGGTGTTGTGTGGTCAACCCTTGTATGATCGGCTTTCACTCGTGATTTATTCCTTTCCCGTTATCCTTGCACTCGCGGGCGCTACGCTTGCCTATCACAGGCTCTGCTGTGTTCCATTTTACCGATCACATGCCGTTAGGTGTGCTTGAGACTGACGTTCATTCTTTGTTCCTGTCCGCCTGACACACTATCATGCTTGCGCTTACCAATAGATGATTCGCTCGCTTGCTCGCTTGCCTGCTTACGTACGTGTTTACTGATGCGCCAATTAACGGATCTACGGTGTTCTGCTTTCTTTGAATTCTGAACACAACAATAAGGATTCGTTCGACAAAATGACTCTGGATTCCGCAAGCTAGCAGCCCGGTGCCCGAGAATTGCAGGAGAGATCATCCCCACACGCGAAAGACAAAGCTTAAAAACAGTAGCACTCTAGATTTTTCGGAAACGGAGAAAGAGTCAAAGTCTGTAATAACACAGGGGACTGTCTTTGGAAGGATGCATAAGAAGTGAGTCGATGTGATGTACATCAATATCGTCAGCACAAGATTCGGTTTTCAGACCACAAAGTAATTTTGTGTCGAGTCATAAAACCTTGGTTTTATTGCTTCTCAGGAATTGTGCGGCAAAAAGAACGTCCAATCGTTTAACCTCTGCCTTGATTAGGTCTGAGTAGTGTTTAATTTCAGAGACTTGGAGAGACTTGTTGGTGAGTTACTTTTGGTTTCTGAGGGACTTTGATAGTGAAGAGCCAAACCCATCACCGGAAGCAAAAATTTGTTATTTTGGCAGCAGAGGTTACGAATGGCACTAAGACTACTAGTAAGGAGTTCGGCAACTAAGAGGATTAAACAGGAGGAAAACCGTGAAAAGGTAGAGCCGATAGTTGTATTCAGTAGAGAGATGTTACTAGTGAAAGGTTTCAAAGGTAAAAGGTTTCGCAGTTATTTTCTCAAGGTTCACTGTAGAAGTGGACCGAAAGAACTGTTTCTTAACGTGTTGCGCGCAGCGGTCCAGACAAGTTCCCCGAGAGTGAATCGGGGCGCCTTCAGATTCCTCGACTAACTCACTTACACTGAAATTCCATGGACCGGTACTTCCAATAAAACGGTGAAGTTTGTGACTAATACCAACAGACGCAGTTTTCTCCATTTCTCTACATTTCGTCCTCCATCACTGCTCTCAATCGCTTCCAGACTCCTAGTTTATTGTCGCCTCAGGAATTCGCGCATTTCATTGAACTTGGCATCCGAAGGGATGGATCAGAGCATATCTAACAGAGCAAACTATTTGGAAGATACCCATTGTTAATGTGGCTTACATGAGTCGGAATCTTGTGTGGCTTTCAAAGCTGCATACGAGACTTCCTTTAAGTTTTTCCGGCTTTGATTTGGGTCTTGACATCCGGCTGTACCGATCACCATATAGACCGTTCCACCTGGGAAGCAGACCATCGGTTATCGTCTTGAAGCAGCTGCGCAGGAAGGGTGGGTTTAGAGTAGGTGAGACCACAGACGAGAAGTAAACAGAAGCTAGCTCGCACCAAGGTGTAATCTGAGCCCACAGACTCAGACCAAAACGAAGGACAAACTTCGACTGATCTCAGCCAATGGTGGCCAGTGAAAATACGGTCAACTTGAGTGCAAAACTTTGATGACGTATGACAGCGTCATAAGCCTATGCCGCTTCTTACGGCAGAATTTCATACTCGCCAGAACAAGGTTTTCAGAACAAAGCTGGAAGAGGCGAGCGTCGTTGTCATTCCAATTGGTGTGGACAGAAAACGAGTGTACAGTGTGCTTTTCAGAATCTCCAAGAATCCAACTTGGGCTGTGGAATCCCCAGCAATGACCCCCACGTCCGTTGAACGTGTGCTTCCCAGCAGCTGAGACAAATCCTGATATAATTCATCCTTGGTCTCAGAGGAACTGCAGTCAGTGGGGCACACACAGCAACAACAAACAAACATCGGCGTTTTGGTTTGTTGTTGTTGGCACGAACAAAACCATCCAACCGAACTGCACACTAGTGACTGCTGACTGGAATTCAGTCTAGCAGTGCACGCTCAGCTTTCATGCTCAAAGCAAGCCAACTCCAGCCTGACCACCAGCTCTAGACTCCGAATCACCCGACACGCGAAGAGTGAAGTGAGAGACTGAGGTTGTATCCTGCTTGCGGAGAGTTATCACAGATGAGAGGTCTTATACGGTTACTTCGGAGACACAGCATACATCTATTTTAAAGGTGTCAAAAGTTTAAGCGAGGGTAGCCTGTTTCCCCATCTGACATAGTGTGCAGACGTTGAAAGCAGCCAAGTGAAGTGAACATTTAGGCTTAAGAAGAGCATCCAATTTATACTTGACTTCTGAACTACTGCTTTCATCAGAAAGGCAATTACCCCTGGCATTTTAAATCGACCTTAAATTAAAAGGAGGAGAATTGGTGAGGCCCTTTACAGAAAGCATACTGGAGGTTTCTGGGCAAATAACTTTTCGCCGTTGCCCACACTGCAGTAGGTTATTTCTTTGAGAACCCTAGCCGGGGGCTTTGACTCAAAAGTCTGACCCACAAGGCAGTGGGGGGTTGACCCTACAAGGGAAAGTGACCGAATCACCCGCAAAGGAACTTCTGGTCTGTTCCATGAGATCTGATTATTGCACGCAGACTCTCTTGTCTTCGCTTTAAGGATTCAGTCTTTAGCCCCATGCACCCAGTTGAGCAATTGGGAGGTGGACGGGGCAGCATCCTTCGGGCTGGGGGCTGCCTAGCTTAGGCGGGCGATAGCTGCCCAATGAAGTGCGATGAGTCTTATCACCATCGGGAGAAACCCCAGGTACTCCACTCCTACGTCTATCGAGTGGAGGATTTTAGACCGGTAAACTGTTTCTCTTCGGGTTTATTCGCTGAAGTGTCCCCCTTAGAACGCATTGGTTAGCACCAGTTATTGCCCAGAACCTGGTTCCGAGACCGGACTTTGTCTGGCCTCCAACCATTGACCTGCTAAACATGGTGGCACTTTCGGCTCAAAAACCCATCTTGTGTAGCTCTTTTAGTCGTGGAGGCCCTGATCCCACCATACTACGTGAAGGCTCCGCCTCTTCGTAATGGAAGGAAGATAAGAAACAACCTGTGCCTAAGCAGTGAGGAGAAATTTTCACGATAGCAACTGGATATTACGATTTACAACAGAAACAGTCATGATTGCATTCCTAAATCAGGCTATTACATCATCAGCTCTGTGTTCAGTGCTAATATTTAAGGAAATGTTGCATTTCAAAGTTGGGATAATGTGGTGTTCATTACTGACTATACATGTGACTTTTACCATTTCTTTTGCATTCAGTTTCTAAGATATTGTACGTGCTTGTACGCCATATAGGAAGTACTTTGGTACGTCGTGTGTCATATCCGTGTTCTGATTCCGTGGTATTCTGTGTGGGATATTACTACATTAGTCCATAAAATATCACAGGTATTTTGTTACCACTAACATACTAGACAGTAAACACTTGATGTTCTAACAAATAGAGCCAAAACATCACAATTTCTTTATCCTTCTACCTATTTTTAGCATTTTAAGAATATTTTTAGTGTCTTGAGATTACTCTTGGTTATTTGCAAGTTCACAAGAAAATGTTTTCTTCACACTTATGTTCCTTTTCTCTCCTTTTTATGGTGCAAAATATACTCAGCAATTTAACCAGAAAGAGGCCGAGGCCGACCAATAAGGTACTTGTACGAAAAGGTAAACCAGCAGCAAGGAGTCTTTGATGCGTGTTATTAAGGCGCAGCTCTTAAATTACAACGAGTTTTGAATTATAATGTTGTTGCAGGAGGTGGGTGCGGAGCCTGTTCTCGTTCTCCAAACATTTATATTGACCTCCATCGTTCCGAGAAAATAAACACTTTCCAGACACCTTTTCTGATTTATTTTTCCCAAGATGTACCTTACCCCGTGACTCTGATAGTGCATGATTTATATGTGCTCGCTTTTTATTGAACTTGAGAAGCACGGAGTTTTAGCCGACTTTGTTTACGCGCACATTCGAATTTTCACCATCTGAATGCATTTGGTTCCTTTTCTGGTATCTTGACATCCCACACATCTTTAAATTCTCAACGGAACGCGTTTCTTCAAATTTCTAGTCAGTATGCTTGTAATTAGGGTGAAATGCTACGTAGCTAAAACTCGGTCTTTCGTGAGTCACAACCAAATGAGTGAGCGAAAGCATCTGATTATCGATCAATAATTTGCTCGTCCTAGCCCTCGAAAACTGACGACCGTGGAATCCGCTCCAGAAACCAGTGATCTATATTGTCTCGTCATTTATCAGTTCATCTGTAGCTACGGTGACACCTACATAGGCAGAACCGATCGATGTTTCAGTCGGAGAATGGGGGAAGGTGTGTGCCGAAATGGCGAGAGTAGTGAATGTCTCGTCCCTATGCCGGACAGGAAACGACCATGAGAAACCCGGTTTTATCGTCGCAAAACACCAAGTGACTTTTCGTCATCAGGGCGAGCGATCCGAGTAACTGCACGAGATCGTGACCGAAAGCTCTTAGCCTTTTGCGTGGCTGTATTTATATATGACTTTCGCACATCCACAAGAACCACTGGAACTTTTGCAACTTTTGCTGCTCCCCTAAATGACACAATTATAGACTGTGACCTGCACTAACACGGCCTTGAATCAGAATCTGGTTTACGACCACATTCTGCACGGCTTCCAGCAAAACACCAGACCGTTTCGCCACAGCAGTTTGTGGTTACTTCGGTTCAGAAGGTATCTCCTAAATCTTTGCTTTTTCTTTTATAGATAGTTTCCTGTTCACGAACTCACATAGGGACTTCGCACGGACTTCCTGACAAAAAACTCAGAATCTCTTTGCCTCTTGAGTGGTAGCCAACAGACTGTGAAATTGCTGACTGATCCGGAGAAGATTGTATTGTTTTGCCTGAAATTCGAGCTCATACACTCGCATTCTCTTAAAATAGTCCGCTCAAAAATCCGTTCGATTCAGATTTCATCTTATATAATAAATGTAGTGAAGAGTACGGAAGGTTATGCACTGATAACAGTACATCAACCCACTCAGTCATTGCCCCAAGTTTCTCAGTTTATTGTTATCCCGAAGCACCTTATGTAGTCAACTCTAGAAAGGAAACCGTTATTAGTTGTTACGTTGTTCGTCAGTGCTCAAGAAAAGTCAACGCAGTGATAACATCTCGCATTATCAGTGTCGTACTCACCAGCCCGATAGACGGTAATCAGTGCTTCAAACTTCCAGACAATATCGGTTGCTTCATCAGCTATGCACAAGCTAACAGTTAAGCAGTTAACAGTGTTACGTACTGTCAGTTTAGTCAGTTTAGTCTCCAATCCCGGACACGCCCATCAATAAAAGATGGGAAAAAATCGATGGATTTCATTTTTCTGATTCCCAATAGAAAGGTCGTACTAGGACATACATCAAAATTTCCTAGCTGCTATTATGGAGGCAATGATACCAATCACACGATTTGGTGCATGGTCCCAGTAAGATGGAACGCTCGCTGATGAATCACTAATCTCGTCGCGTAAACTTCAGTTCTTTTCATTCTATTTTATGTAAGAGGTGAAATTTGAATCAAGTGGTTTTTGAGGGAATATTTTTGACGTAATGTAAGCACATTAGTTCACAAATGTCATAAAATGCAACAAAACATGCAAACCTCAGTTTGAGGCATCCTTCAGGGGGTTCACAGGATACTCACTGTCGTAGAGTTGGTACAGAATTAGGTCACGGTAAGCCCGAGTCAAGATTTGCATGCCTACCAGAATATGGGAATTCCCGCGAGAAACATTTGCCTGGAGATACAGACCAGAACTGAGCTCCGCATGAAGATCATATACTGGAAAGATGGTCTTTCAGAATACGACAGACCCGCAGTCACATGTTTTACTACTACTTGTCACTCTACGCACCCAATGTGACCGCTTCAAAAGAGGAAGCAAAAATCTCACTGAATTGTACAAAATTCTGAACTTGAGTCTCAGGTGCATCAGATGGACGACGTCTCAGTGATCATCCGTGTCTATTTTGTCATTATTCATCAACAAGTTACGCACTCAATAGCATCAAAAAACAAGCAATCAATGTGGTATCCATGAAAATTCGTCCTAGCTGACCAAAAAACTAGAAAACCAACTGATATGATTGTGCAAGCAAAAGCTTTTGAAGTTATTGATTCACCTTGCTCACTTGAATGACAAAACAATGACTCCAAATGTTAGATGCAGGTACCTTCTAGGCCTTACTACACCGTAGTTCATCGTTTTGCGCGCACCGAGAAGAACTTGGTGTGCACTTTGCTCGTGTCTTGAGTCTTTGATTCAAAACAGTTGGTGAACAGCTTCTGTTAATTCTGACCAGCAAACCGAAAACTCAACAACCTTTTAGCTCTTTTTGTCGAATAGAACACAAAGCTTCATATTTTATCTGTCAAGTCAAGTCAAGTATATGCTTTATGCACCCGAGGGTGAAAATTCAGCTGCTACATAACCACTTCACTGAACAAGCCAACAATCGAAAAATACCAGTAGGAACAAAAGGAAAAAACGTGTAATGGAGCGAGTTAATGAAGTCAGCTGTGACCGTATTTGGGTTGATGAGGAAACGGGCAAGGTGGGGAACAACAGAGAACCTACATGCTGTAGTGCTAGCAAACAGAGGCTTGTATTGCGATCGACCGGCGGATGTAGATGTGCGGTTGCTAAGATCGGGATGAAGCAGGTGCGGGCTTTCTTCTAAGATCTTACGAGAAAACGTCAGACATGCTTGTGATGATGGGTTGCGACAAAATGGATGAGCAGGACGTAAGTGATGCCACTATTTCGAGAAGAGTTTAAGGGACCTGACGAGAATCTTAAAATCATTCGCAAGCAGTCCTGGGAATATGACGAGGGGAGCATAGAGCCTGCGCGGAAGGACGCGAGAAAACACAAAGCCTCTTACTAGATGAAATGAGGTGGAAAATGGCCTGAGTCGTAGCAAGTAAAAGGTGAGCCGCCGAAATTTGGAGAAGACAGCTGCAACGAGATCTGTCCGGGTAAACTCAAGGCTGATGGTAAACCGAGGTAATTTATGGATGACACTCTTTGTAATAGTTCTCCGTTGATGATTATGTCTGAGTTTGAAATCATCAGGTTGAAATATGCATGGGTTTTGTGTAGAGAGAACAAAATGTCAGATGTCTTTGTGGGATTCATCCTTAGATTTCGATCGGAAGACCAGTTGATGAGATCCGTTACTCCATTTAAGCAGCCCGCTGGGGATTCTATTTAATGAAACTTTTCCAGGACGGAGATTTACTAATGATACCAAGGCCTTGTTAGTAGTCCGTTCTCATCGTCTGTTTTGAAACTCACCTATTTTCGATAACAACCCGGAGAGCTGACTGCATGCTTTGGAATCACATGGATGGAGTACATCGACACGTTCTCACAGGCACGGAATAATAAACAAGTAACACCTTTTTGGCCTCCTTTATTCAATCGATAAGTAAATCGGCAGCTTGTGTTGTCAGTTCCAATTTTTATTCTTTATAGTAAGACGACAACAACCGTCATTATAAGATGAGGAAATTCCTTGCAAATTTGTTCGGTACTGAGAGTTATTTAAATTGCCATCGATGGAACCGTTTGCATTGTCTTGGTTTAATCAGCTGAACGGACATTTTATTTATTCAAGTGGTATCCGTAGAAAAATTTTCAAATCGAAAAGCATTCTTCTATTGGACTGAGACTTTGTATGGTAATTAGATCATGATAGTACATTGAAATTCCACCTATACTTCTTGAGCAAGATTGTTGTCACGTAATTGATTGACTCTCAGATAGACGAACCCCGAGTCCCACGGCAGATTTACCGCGAGTACTTTAGGACAAATTATCAGATAACAACAATAAAGTACCTCAAATTGTGGTAAAACTGACTACAGAATCAAGACAGTCAAAAAAGGCTTCAAAACGCCCAGACAACTATGGGTAGGAAACACTAAAGACCGCAATGCAAGAGCGAGTTGAGTGGTTCGCAAAGAAACTCGTTATTTATGGGAAGTATTTTGATCAATCAACGGTCGGAAGAGAAGTAATTGTCGAAGGAAACACACAAGCGTGGTGAAGAACAAGCGGAATAGCTACGGCTATGAGAAAGTAGCCTGATCATAACGGGATGGCCAAGGTTCAGTAATTAACATCGACAAGGCAAAGAAAGAGAGAGAGAATTAGGTCACGTAATCCAGGCAACCGTCAGGTCACAACAGAATGGGCCGCGGATACCAATGGATCAGTGCACATAGATACACAACAGGGTATAAAGGTTGTATGGGGTGTATGGGGTGTCTGAGAGGAGTAGCACTTCTGAGTTGGTTGTCTGTCGTGTCCCTTGGGGCATCCACCATCTCTTTGGTCTCCATCATTCACCCAACTCTCACCTGTGGCTCCACGAAGCTGAAGCATGCATTAGCGGCCACACCCCGGCAAACCGCTCGACAGGCGGGCTAAACCAGGTTGAGGGTTACCGAGGTCTAAAAAACTTCGGCGAGACGGTGTTCGGCATGTGAAGACAGATCCTTCTGAATGGGCGGACGAGATCTACTGATCCAACGGCCACAAAGGAGACCTGTTCAACTGCCTGATCCGGCATTCCAGAGGAGGCGAACGAACCGTACAGCAGGTCACCGGCTCCTCTGGAAACACCCTGCTGCCTTGCAGTCTGCACTTGGATGTGCAAGGGCTAGAGGTGCAACCTCGAACAAAAAGGCCGAACGGTGCTGGGGACACCGCTTCGTACCCTACTCCCGCGACTCTCTATGATTATTCACGAAACCTCAAGCGCTCATCATGCTACGGCGTCCCCGGTAAGCGACGCGCCTCGTGTCCTGGCGGTCGAGGTGATAAGACAAAAAGCTGGGATTATTCTCTGCAGGAAAAGAACACACAGCCCGTTGTAATATAAGGACGTTTCTAGACGTCGGCAGTGAGTGCATCATAATGCGGACTCTACATGACTATGACGTAGATATTGCTTCCCTCTTGGAAGTCCGCTTGCCCAACTCAGGTAGCCGACAAATAAAGGTCCCGGGTGTGGATACATCTTATTGGCTCCATCACAGTGGCCCGAAAGACAACTCCGGTCTCTACGGTGTCGCGTTTGCTCTGAACAAAGCAGTTAATGATGCAATGATCTCTTGGGAACCAGTCTCATCCAGACTCGCCTTGGCACATTCTAAAGGCTCCCCGCACGACTTGACGGTGATCGCGATCTATGCTCCGACCAATTCAGCTGATGACGAAACCAAAGACGAATTCTACACTAATTTGAAGGAGGTAATCAACCGGGTTTCGAGGCGCGATGTACTTTTCATCGCAGGAGATTGGAACGCTCGTAAAGGTACGGCCGACGAATCTACTGGCCATATTCTCGGGAGATTCGGCCTGATCAACGTTGCGAGAACGGTGGCCGACTGATTGGTTTAGCCGACATCAACAGAATGGTTGTCTGCAGCACTCGATTTCAACACCCCAAGAAGCATCTACCCACATGGTACTCCAATGATGGTCACACTGCACACCAACTCGACCACATCCTGGTGAGAGCCCGTTGGGCCTCGTCTGTGGAGGATTGCCGAGCGTACCGAGGTGCAAAAACGGGCAACACAAACGTCACCGACCATGTCCCCCTACGCTCATGCTTCAAAGTTCATCTGTCTACACGTGCTAAAGTGTCTGCACCCTCTCGGATAAACGTTGCTGCCCTAGGAAATCCAGAGAAGCGAGAAGCGTTGTCACGAGCAATCACAACCCGACTAACCAACGCAACCAATGCACAGGCAGATGAAGTTTCTGTGGGAGGGCAGTGGACTCGAATGATGACGACAATCAAGGAAGCTTCTTGGACAGTACTCGGGAGAACGAAAAGGCGGACAAACGATTGGATCTCGGAGAGCACGCTCCAGCTGTCAACCAGAGCACACGAAGCGCGACTGGCAGGTAGTAACGAACGCCGCAGACTGCAACGAGAGGCCACACGCTCCGCCAAGGCTGATCGCATAAGATACTGGATAGAAATAGCCGAAAAAATGGAGACCGCGTCCGGAATTGGTGACTTCGGTAAACTGTTCCGCCTTATTCGCAGCGCCTCTAATAGGTTTTGTAAGCAAGATTCCCTTCTTCGTGACAAGGCAGGAAACTTAATACCTGAACAGAGCAAGAAAATGGACCGATGGGCGGAATACTTTAGTCACCTGCTCAACCGGCCTACGGACCACCGGACGGACCAACCAATATCAACCCCTCCAGCCCAGTACGAAAGCAACTGTGACCCGCCAAACACCCCGGAAATCACGGAGATGATAAACGAACTGAAAGACAGAAAGGCTGCTGGGGAAGATGGCATCACTCCGGAAGTGTATAAAGCATGTTCATTGTCATTGATTGACAGGTTGTGTACACTTTTTGGTTCCATTTGGAGAGCGGAAGCATTTCCACCGGACTGGGGAATGTCCATACTGCTGCCCATTCCGAAGAAAGGTGGCAAATCGGCATGCGAGAACTACGGAGGGATCAGCCTGATCGATGTGGCCGCAAAGGTCTTCGGTTCGTTGTTACTAACCCGTTTTTCCGAGGCAAGAGACCAACGCACTCGCCCGAACCAAGGGGGTTTCCGCCGTGGCAGAGGCTGTGTGGATCAAATCTTCACACTGCGCCGAATACTGGAGCACCGCTATAAGTTCCAGCAGCCGACGGTAGCTTGTTTCATCGACTTCCGGGCAGCTTTTGATTCGGTGAACCGCGAGTCTCTTTGGACCATAATCCAATCCGATGGAATGCCCGATAAGCTTTTAAGGCTGTTAAGGGGATACTACTCGACAACCGGTGCTAGGGTTCGTATGTACGGTGAAGAGTCCCGCGAGTTCACACTCACTACCAGAGTTAGGCAGGGCTGTCCCCTCTCACCGGTGCTGTTCAACTACGCCATCGATTGGACAATGCGACAGGCATTACACAACTACCCTGGCGTTCAGCTTAGCCAGGAAATATACATCTCGGACCTGGAGTTCGCGGATGATATTGTCGTGCTTGGAGACTCCCCCGTTACGCTACAACCAATCCTCGACCGAATCAATTCCTTCGCGAGGTCCATCGGACTTGAAGTAAACTCGACCAAAACAAAAGCTTTCACAACCCATCTGGGCCCGACAATTCAACAACTGTCGATCAATGACCAACCAGTCGAATACGTCCCTTCATTCAAATACCTAGGCTCAACTCTGCTTCCGAACGGCCAGGCAAAAGATGAAGTGGTATTACGGATCGACAGCGCCAGGAGAGCCTTTCTTCAGCTAAGACGAACGCTGTGGACTCGCAGTGAAATCAGCTTAAGAACCAAAGCTCGTGTTTACCGTGCTGCCATCCGGCCCGTACTCATCTATGGCTGCGAAACCTGGCCACTACGAGCTGAGGATACCAGAAGGCTGGAGGTTTTCGACCACTGGTGCCTGCGGCAAATCCTCAATGTCAAGTGGCGCGACAGGGTGTCCAACGACGAGGTAAGGAGACGATGTTGTGATATCGATGCTCTCCCCGTCCTCCTCCAACGTCGACGACTTCAGTGGTTCGGCCATACGCTTCGGCGACCCGAGTCAGAGATAACCAAGCAAACACTCTGCCCCACTCCCTGCCCTGGTTGGCGTTGTCGCCTTGGTGGGCAGCTCAAAACGTGGACCAGTACAATCGAGAAAGACGTAGAGCTTCTAGGCCTTCGGTCAGTCTATGGAGCCCGGCGATGGAAAAAGGACTGGATCAAGATTTGTACGGAGCTCGCCTCCGACCGCCGCGCGTGGTCAGCAATGGTTCGTGATATCCATGGAGCCGACTTATCCTCTCGCAGGAGATAGTCGCGTAAAATTCATTCAAAATTCAATAAAGGTTGTATAAGCCACGAAATCTGTTAGGAATTCGAATTCAATACGTACGGAAAGGGTCAAGAAATGGACGCAAATACGGATTAAGGTAAGTCAACAGTTGCCATATGAACAAGACTAATGGCTGTGTCAGGCAGCTGAGGTGACTAAACAATTATCACGCGGGCGTGCTACCCAATGGTGCTGGTTGGCGTAAAAACCAGTGATTTAAATGCATGGACAAACAACGGTTTGTTTAGTACAAGAATAAAAATATGTGATGGGTAGCATGGGACCACGACTACACCAGTTTAAAGGAGCTTCTTGATATAGCGAGCTGAATTCTCGTGTCCAACTTCAATAAATCTTTACTCTACTGATCGTTCTGATAAAAAAATGTTTCCTAATAAGCAGGTTGGTAAACTGTGCCGAGAGTGTTTTTGTCTAGCCTAAGCAATTTTTGGACCCGGAAACCCATGATGTTCAGATCTCGAGGATGACGGCTTTGATGCCGCCAAATCTTTTAGTCGTATGTGGGGTGGTGTCAGTCCTTAGCACAGTCGCAGCTTTCTCACAGCAACCAGGCTTATTTGAACACGAAAGTTGGTGAAAAAATAGTGAGGCTACTTCTGGAGTTTTTTTTGTAAAACTTTATAAGCAGCTTGGTAATTCTACTACGACTGTCGGTGCTTAACTATCGGTTCTGTACAGGATGGATCAGGCATAGTGAAGTAACGGAATTCGCATAGACTAGAGTACGCACAGATTTCCAGACGCTAAAGCGAATCACTTTAATGAGTTCTGAATCCTGATATATCTCAAGCATCACCAAACAGATTTACATACATGTATAACATTCCGTGAAACAAGATACGGTTAGAAGGTAACAGTATTTTCAATATAACGTACGTACAGGTTCCTAAACTCCATTGGATTGTAAACTTGAGGTTATAACTGAGATTATATTGATGATTTCCCCGTGAATTCTTCTGTTTAGCAATCAAAGATATTGACAAAGATGATCGCATTGCACCGGTAACCTCACCAAAACTTTCACCAATTTCTCATCAGTCTTTCTGGCAACAATCATTTTGGATGCAACTGATGTTCGTTTTCCACCCACGCCTCATTTAAATGGGCTCAACAAACTCTTTGGTTATGGTCTGCTGTCTTAATATATACTGTAAAATGCACAAACTTTTAATCTAGTAAGAAATGTGGCCTTTGAGAGGAGTATAAATTTTCTTCGTCTTCACATATGAAATGTCGAAAGGGGTTGAAATCAAAATGGCCGTTTTCAGCTTAAATTATTCCAGTGAGAATTGAACTGTTCATATTTGATTTCGGGGTCATAGTTAATCAAATGCCTTTAAAAGCAGTGAGCAGCTGTGTTCAATAGATCTGTCCAATAGCGAAAAATTCAAAGTCTGATGTTATATATAGCAAACCACTTTTGGTGCCAATCTCAAAGTATGAGTAAGCTCACGTCTCTTTCGTTTGCTGCAATATTTAAAATTAGTATATATTAAGCGCTTGCGCTTTTTTCGTGCATCTTCAGCTTCAAAGACGTAGACAATTCAAAATACAATCTTGAAATGGACATCTGGAAAATGTAGGACAAAAAATTGAAAATTTGCCGCAACTCAAATAAATAGATAAGATCTCGACAGCGGAGAGGAGCAAAAGCCAACTTAAAGAACTTGTATTTGCTTACCATGCTAATGAACAAGAAACAGACAGGTGTTTTTGACGTGTTTCTAATCGGTAGTGGAGACTTGAGACTTCATAATGCTTTCAGAAAGCTTGTCAATGATATGGAAAATAGGTTAAAAAAGATATGTGCATCATTTGTGAATGATCGCCCAAATAGAAGTGGACAAGGTAAGTAAACCTGATAGTGCAGCCATTGTTAGTAGTATTTTGTCAAATTTTATAGTCACAGATAAAATGTGAAACGTTAGAGACGAGAAGAAACCACTGAACCACCAAACAGTCATGTAAAAGGTAACTGGAGAGCCTCGTGTTTTCTGACAGCAAAACCTCAAGAGAGCCGAATACGGTACCTGAACCCAGCCCAGAGAAGAAACCATTGTGATCATCATCATGATCAAATAGAGCGGAGTGTCGTTGTACAGACCAGTGGTTGTATTGTGCACCTAACAATCAAAATACGAAGAGTTAAACAGAAGTAAAAGGACGTCACAATCATAAATCTGTACAGTGAATGAATAATTAATCAACGTCCATAACTGAATTTTTCCAAAAAAAAATAGTTGTTTCCACTTTGTCGCACAATAAGCTAATCTATACAAACACCGAATTGAATTTTACACATTCTTGTAGTTGTTTAAATGGAAGAATTTGGGTCAAGATTTCAAAGACCGTGTGAATACAACCAAAACTTTTTCATCTACTACTCACAGGTAATCTTAATTCAGTGATGTCAAAATCCAGTTTTTCACATCAAAGAGGAGTTCGACAGACTACATTAGTTGACTTCGATTACATAGTTGGTTTCTCCTTTGGAGAACACCACTTTAAGTCCTATATCACTTCCGTGATTGCAACAAAAGTAATAAGTGAACCAAGAGAAAGCCGCTTAACATCAAATACATAAAGACAAATAAGTTTTCCACTTTGTTTTCTTTTGGTGCAATGAAAGACTCACTAATGTTCACAAATTGTTGCTCATGAAAAAAAACCTCGATGGTTAATGAACGAAGTGAAAATACAATGATTTATCACTGTAAAGTGAACCGACTATATTAAGCATATTCACTTGTTCTTCTACAAAACAACTTATCACGAATAGTTGATGTCTTTAAAGGAAAGTATGACTACACTTAAAGATTACAATTTTTACTTACCGGTTGGTATACGTATACTGCGTAATATAACGGCACTAGAGCGAAAGATGTAACTGGAAGCAGTAAAGTGTACGAATAACTCGAAAGTAACAAACAGCCGATCAATGTGCTCATCAGGTGCAAGCAGACATAAACACTGTAGCAGTTCACGGGATCGTTAGCCATGTTCATGCAAATCAGTTGAAAAAACGGTAGACAAAGAGTACCGGATAGAGGTTGAAACCATAGAAGGAAACACCAGGAAATATCACTGAATTTATCGCTGTCTGCAACGACAAAATCCTCTAAAATCGTCGATTCAGTGGAACAGTCCTTCTTCTGAAGACACGGTATTGACGGATCTCGCTCCTATTTGGATCAAAAGGGCAAAAGAAAATTAAGTAGGTTTTAGATAGCATTTTTCAGTAATTGCTGCAACTTCCAAATCAAACTAAAAACGTTCATCGTCGTTTGACTTAGACTTTCATTTGCTTTCGATAGATTGCAGACAGATAAGATAATAATTCAATAAATTTTTAGAATAGACGAGTCCTTCAAAAGAGACTGAAAATATCATGAGATGGCGAGTTTAGCTGGTCCCGTTCGGCGGAAAATAAAGTGAGTTCGGACTCATTTGCATATCAGATCAGATAATTTTAAAAACGACTCTTAAATATTATCTGGTTTGATTTCTAACGATGAACTTAGCCAGTTGAAATGAATAAAATTTCACTCGGTCAGTAAATTACCGGACAATGAGAGCTTTTCATTATAAAGAAATAGAATGATTTGCTCAAGTTTGCTTTCTCGTATCACTGTGTTTCACTTGGAAGAACCCGACAACACTCATATTTTTCAGCAAACATTTGAGAGGCTTGAATGGTAACTAAAACTGAACAGTTCACAGAAATGTGCCAACACGCAACTTTTCACTATTCTGCCGCAAAGGCTATCTTTCTTTTAGATACGCGATTAAGTAAGCCACTTCTCGAAATCCGAAAGCTGTGTACGTATTTATAACATACTAGTTAGTCCGTACGACAAGGGTTTCACCAGATAGCCATGATTCCATTTATTCACTCTTAAGTACACAGGTTTACGGTTCCAACTAGATTCCAATACATGACAACAAAACTGCCATGGTAAACCTAGGTAGGTTAAACGTATGGAGTATTCAGTTTCCTTTCGAAAAGTGGACTTTAGAACTGGTTGAGTCTTACTGGTGATTCGGTGGTACGTATGATTTAGGCATTCCAAAGGCCATCGGCAGACAAAGAAAAAGGATCTCTACCAAGCGCGCTCCAAAGCGATGTTTTTGCATCTTACATTGATGGCGTAGCACAAATCAGTGAGAGAAATAAAGATCGCTTGTTTATCTGAAATATGGCTTAAGTAATTTATTTGGTGGTCGCAATTTGGTGAAAGTGAAGTTTCGGATTTGACTAATGGGGATAAGCTATAAAACCTTTTAATCACGTTAGACTGTAAATGCAAAATGCACAAAATGTTTACAGTAAACGCAACCGAAAGTCATTTTCACTTACGACGTTATATTCTTCATCCGAGTTCATCCGTGGATCTTTATTCCATATTGTATCATATGAACGAAAAAGCATGATCGTCCAGTAAACCGTCAAGATAACCAGCTGGACGAGTATGGAATTAAATATGCCGATAAACATTATGCACTTATTGATAAAGCATAATCCGGCACAGAAAGCTGCAGGCAAAATAATGTTAAAGTACAATCTGGACACTGACAAAGGACAGTGTCTAAAAACATGCGGAAGAGCAGTGTACAAAATGCCAGACGCCAAACCACTCACAAAACACCCTGGGTAAACCAGAGGGTTTTCAGAAGGATCCACAATTACACAAGTCAAAGTCCATGAAAGAAACTGAAGCAAACCAATGGATACTGTGATGCAATTCTGGTATCTGGTTCCAAAATTTATCCATGCAATTACTGACCCGAAAAAGCCACCGGATAGCATTATGGTATGGTAAATGGTTGCATCCACATGTATCCAAAAAGTGACACTTGATGCATATCCGAAGCAGACACCTGAAGCAGACATCGAAGTATGTTATTCTGGGACAGTTATGCACTGTAGATTTACCTGGATTGGAATGTGGAGTCAGTGAAAAATGGATATGCACTCACAATATTTGATAAGATCCATTTTAGGAGGAAATGCGGCCATGGTTCTTGGATTTGTTATCGTAATCCAGATTAAGCACTGCTTCAGAATTAGAGGAAGGATATAGTGCCCAGCGTATTTACCAGCGTGAAACTTCCTGTATCTGACAATTCAACATGCTCTATGCTGTGCTCCACTGAAAAAACTTACGAGTAGCAAGTGGATATCTAGCGGAATAATTTATGAGTCAGTTACTCTATGCTTCGCCATCACGTTCTATTACTTTAGCTTTTGACCAACTAGTACATTGCATCTCTCAAAAGTCGTTCAGAAGAGAGAGAGATGTGTTCCAAAACTTGGCGCGCAACTTAACTATGTAATCGATCACCAGAAATTTCAAAGCTTTTACTGACGAGCGACTACTGTTTACTGAGACTTTTGCTTCACAAAATAAGAAAAGATAGCCGGATCAAGCCTTTATATTTTCCGTCAGTTTTACTGGGCTCAAAAGGTTTAAGTAAAATTGGGTTGTTTTAAAATTTTAGGACAGAAATATAAACCGCATATCCACGCTGTCAACAATTTCACCGCTACTTTGTACAAAAAGTTCATGGGTTCGAAATTCCTACTGGAATTTGGAAAGCTCTATAAAACTTATTATGCTACACTCTAAACTGGAATCACCGGATGACAATATTATATTTGTTCCTTCCCTTACTTAGTGTGCAAAGGTGAACTGTTCCTGCAAGTTGACCGCGACCAAGTAGAAGAGCTGTCTTCTGTGCAAGTGTTTTGGTGATGACGAGATTCAAACTTGGAACTTCAATATTTCCTTCACTGTTTTGGGAATTCGGCTATTTTCAGTCAGTAGAATCAAGAGTCAATAACTTTAGTGCAACCATCTTTCAAATTCTATTAGAGGCCAGCCGTCTGCTCATGGAAAAGGTGACCGAGTTCATGGTCTATTCGCGGCAGTGCTTTTGGGATCAAGCTAGATGGTATAACGAAGCACAGCTCGAGATCAGCAAGCTTCCGATCAATGATTTCCTCGTTTTTATCTCAAGTACTATGTAACAACGAACAGCAGTATGAAGGAACACCGAATACCAGTTCACAGCAGGCCAGCCAGGTGAAAGTTTGTAAGATACAACTTAGGTGAGACTTCCAGGTTACAGGCATAGATATTTACCGCGAAAATCTAGTGGGGCCAATCGAGTGACGCGTTAAATACGAGAACCATTGAGGACAGAGAAAGAGACGTCTAAACAGATTTAACACCAAGTACATAGTTACGGTGAATTTGCCAATTTTCTAATTCATCGTCAAATATGTGGGTAAGTAACGTTTAAAAGAACGTCAAAGTTGATCTAACACGCGAACGCAGCTCTTTTAGTCTTGTTATACTCGTTGTTCGTTCAGCAGTCTAAAATATTAACAGCTAGGTTTCGTACTTAAAACATGGTACTTTTAAAAGGAGATGAATGTATTGCAAATTCATCTCTTCCAGTCCCAAAGCACACTCCCATTACGAGGCTTTGATAAAATATACAAGACACTATGTCAGTTTCTGTAGCGGTTTTGCTTTTGTTCAATCCATCGGTATATAAAAAGGTCCATGACTTTTCTTTCTAGCTCTGATTGGCAGTGGATGGATGTGAGCATTCTCGCAAAGTCTCAGACAGAACGTCATACGACATGTACCAACTAGACCTGGACAGATACTGGTTGAAATAATATCAGTACGTAACCCTCCCCGAGCTGTAAGTCCATAAACTCACTTTGGCTCACGTGACTACCTTGAGATATATAGCACTGATGAAATTAGAAACAAAAGTATCGGCATGCACGGAATCAAAATAACAGATAATCCTAAGCCAAATTGGAACTCAGTAGTGACGAGCAGCAATTTCACGTAAAGGGTTCGTTTATGCAGCTATTCAGAGATAGTCCAGTAGATCAGTCATATTCCTCACAAAAACTAAAATATTATTTTATTCGCTTAATAAAGTGGCCAAAACCCACTGGTGATATGGGAGGAAGCATTTTCCCAGCCATAAATCAGAGTTTCCCGGACAGCTGAAGCTGTTTTCGCAACGGTCAATAGGGTAAACTTCGAAAGAAAATGAAGTCATGTCACAAATATCGTTCTAATTAGGACGTGTAAATGATTCGTTCGGAGGACTGTAAAACGTAATATCAACCTATGTGCCTGTTCCGAAAACTTTGGAAAGCTCCGCTTTCTGCGGAGGCACTGGTTCAAGCCGATAAGTGTGTCTGCTTCACTGAGCCCAGTAAGTCTGATTGCAAACTACCTCGGTCTTTTCGCACAAACCAACTCTTCTATATGGAACATCAGGAGGGTCCAGTCAATTTATTAGGTATTACTGCAATCTGTTTTGTCTTTTTCTTCGACAGATTTAATAAAGTTTACTACTGATTGTTCTATTGCTTGATTGTACCCCTCACTTTGTTATTCTCCGTCTGTCTTGTTGTTTGACTACGCTAGTGGTTGGCTTACTGAAGTTGTTTCATCTTCTAAGTTGGTCAACTGCGGAACAGCCGTTTACTTGCAGTTATGACGTCAGATTGGAACTACTCTCGGTACGGGTAATGTCTGTTTTTAACTGGTTGTCAATGCACTGGATTTCTAACTGGGCCGTGGCGTACATTGGCCTAATTCGGGCTGGAATTGCCACGTAACACATGTGAGTTTCCAATTCAGTAAAGTTTAGTTCGAGCAACCGTTAACAATGCTCTGAATGCGGCAGTTCTGTTTGCGACTTCTCAGAGGTAACTTCAATGGGGAATCAGAAGAATCAGGGGTACAAAAAATTAAGATGTATAAGTAATAATGTCATGAAAGTTTCCGGGAATTAAAGGAGCTTCCAGTTACATCGACTACCAGTGGACGGCCGAGTATCACGTTTGTGTTACTTGGAGTGGCAGTTATGAAGAATGCTCATCCAAGTCAAAAAACGAAAATGCGCGGCTTTACTCTAAGTATATGCACACATCACAGCCGATAAATGGATATCATAAATGAATTACATACAGTGTCGTTTGGGTGATAATCCGGCAGATTGCCGAAGTGTATGGTAAATCAGAAGTTCGTTCTAATATATATAACACTGGTTGTAAATTTGTGATAATGTTCACCAAAACTACTACTAGACCACTAGCGGACTTTTTATTTCGAGAAATTCATTTCAGTTCAGATGAATTGTAACTAAGTTGAAGCTGTATCCCAAACACATGTGATTAATTGTCTCTGCAAAATATTAAGAAAAACCAAGATGCTGCCCGAAAAGTAGCATCTTTATAGGGATACCCTTACCCATCAAAAATCTGTGTTCAAAAAGATGATGTTCTCTACGCGATATTTAACATCACAGGCACGGAACAGCAGAACATCAGACAAGCTTTCCAAAAGTATCTGCAAAAGTCACTCATTCCAAAACAAAATTACGGGAATTTAGCGAAGTACTAAAGAATCACATCGTGTTGGGGAACTGGATATTTTATAAAGTAATAAAAATTCCTTCATTACCTTGTAGGAATTGTGGCTATTGACGGCAACGGGCATATTGAAACAACCACCTTCAATCGATTTCAGAGGCAGATGGAGCAGAGGAGGCCCATGTGTATGTAACGCCCTCGGGAACTAAAATATATTAGATTTACTTTAGTGAGACTGCTGTTTAGTGTGCTTGTACTTCAGTGACATAAATAGATCCCACCAACAACGCGAATAACGAAGTTTTCTTAGAACTCTCAAAATGGCAGATTTTTCCATCTCAGTCACCGGCGCTGACGCGTGAAAACACAACTGTCTAGTAATCATTTACCGTGTTAGGTTTGGCATAGAGTCTTAGGTACACTTACCGAATCCTTAGATGAAACAGTAAAGGTCATCAGACCAAGGTGGTTGGGATATGTGTTACGCATTTACTTGGATAGAACTTCTCGACATGCTTTGTTGGAAGACGAATAAGGGAGGCCAGCCCATGACGTGGAAGAAGGCTATGAAGAGCCTAACTGGTGGATTTTGTTGTGTAGGGCGTGTTAGGCTCACTGGTTGGTGTCAAGGTGATTCTTCCACTCACTAGTAGATTAGGTTGAAGGACGTGACTAAGTGTTTCTACCGCTGGCTCTCTTATATTCACAAAGTTTCTTCATCGAATTGATGGTAGTGCTTTACTTTCCTCACTACTCGTGTTTTTTTTAATTTCCGAGTGAGACTGCCGCTGAAAGACAGCAACTATATCCTCTGCCCCCAGTGCATGGTTAGTCGTTGTTTAAATTGAGCTAAGCTGAAATTCTCAATGTTATTTATAATTGCTTCACGACTACAAGATAAAAGCTGACTGTTATTTGTTAATCAAGAAATATTATCAAGTATTAAGAAATATCCGAAGTTTCATCGTCAAATACGTTGCATCACTTCACCCTGATTTCCTGGTATCTCAGTTTACTTTGCTGGTTGAAAAGCGTCATTTATTCCCTAAGAAGTTTCCTTTCATTGCTTCCTGAGTATGTTTGTATTGTATCTGTTTATTCGACTTTACCTCATTTGCTCACAGTCGTTTGTTCAACAAAAGACAACATTTAAAACAGTGCGCCAATTAAATGCCAACCATGGCCATCTCACAAATTCAGTATTGGAGAGATAAAAAAGGTTTAAAATTACTCTAATCTGGACCTCTTTCTTAAGGGTAACGGGACGTTTATCTTGCTTAGAATTGGACACAGTGTGTATGACTTGACTGTCTACTGGCTTCTCGTAGGTGGAAAATAAATCATAATTACGGTGGAACTTGCGTGCTTCGGGTTCCAAAGTAGTAAAGAGGACGATTGACCGTCCAACGAGTACCTATAAGATTACCATCATTTGGAGCTGCCTTTCTTTCCACGTTCACTTCCGTACATTTCAAAGCATGAAAAGACAGTGCAGAATAAGTAACATTTTTGAAAGCAACCAGCGGTTAATTTCTGTGTTTTATGAAAAAAGAAACGACCCCTAAGGACTTTCTTTCGAACACTTACAAGATGGTCCATAAGACTACCCAGGATCTAACGGAGATCCTAATCCCTTTATCTCGAAAGCAGGAGTAGACTACAGTGAAAACTAGGGAGATAAAAACTAAAAGTTTACAACCAATCACAAATGAATAAAATCATTATTTCCTAATGATGGATCGGGACCAAATATTTATACCTTTCAAAAATATATGACAACTTTATTTACTATACACCTGTGAAATATCCTACAATTAGTAGCCTTATTTCAAATTAATGAAAATGCTGATGGATGGCTTAGTGACACTACATCCATTTCCGGCAGTTATCGTCCCTATTATCACCCCATTTGAAAATTTATTTCATCACTCTGCACGAGGCTGTTCCTGGATTGAATGCCAATATGACACATGCTCTTATGAGTCCTCCCTGGTCATTCCTTTCTCTGCAGGTTCACATAAAATCTGTGGCTGGTGACTTAGGTTCGATGACTACTAGTGGACCATCATTTTCTTTTTTACTGTAGTTGTCGACCGTATCCGTAAGCCATTCGTCTCGTCTGTGCGCTAAAATGGTGTACTTGTAAGTGTTGTTGAGAACAAATCAGTTTTATCATGATGATGAGTTACTATTTTTGGTATTATTATAATAGTTCTGTTCACAAAAACTAGTCCGCTTGACTTGTCGAGTTGTAATTGTTGTTGCTTAGATAACCACAATCATTGTGAAAGAAGTCGCAACTTTAGCACACATTAAAGAGAGAGACGACGGTATTGAAACTAATAGGTGGTCGTCATAATACCTGACTGTGTTGTTTTTGGGTGCAAAAAGGGAAATGCATTTTTCGCATGCTATTGAAGTTCCGTTCACTTTAGATAATCATCAAGCTCTCACTCCTGTGTTCTAAATTTATCTGCTTCCTCCCAGTGTTGTCCGGTTGAGGGCGAAATGGAAAAAGCATAAAGTGAGAAGGATCCAAAAAAAGTAATCAGAGAAGATCACGAAGACCAAAAAGGAATCCGAATGCCACCACGAAACTGATACCACTTAGGCATATCATTTACCGTCTCTTGCCACGTTGTAGGCTGTTCTAGTGGATTTCAAAACGGACTTTTTACATGTTGCACTTGGTTACATCTACAGGTCAAGGTTTCCATACTTTTTCCCATGTCATAGACTGACTTCCTTGACCTACCCCACAGCCAGTACCTGCCTTGAAGAAAAACGAACCCACTAAAATTTTAAGACCTCAGCTTAATGGTATATTTCATGAATAAATAATTAGCTCTATATTCTGCCGTACAAAGATGAATTACTCATCATTCATGCATAAGTTCCATTTCGATGCAATCCTCAACTGGCTATTTTGAATGAATGCTCTGCCACTTTACTTTCAGTTTGCTAGTCATGGGTTCATATATTCACGACATACTAAGTACCTCAATGGGAAGTTGGACAGAATTTATTAAACCGGAGGAAATATTATTGTTTCACGGGTTGAGCTTGTGTTTTTAATTAGTTCGGGTTGATTATTTGTGACCGAAGAAAACTGCTTTGCTGTTTACTGATAAGTGATGGTTCCACTCTACAAATAACGTGCAGAGCGTTTGTTATTCCGATAAATGAAATCGCTTGCTACTGTAGTTCCTTGGGCCGTTAAAGTGGGTCACTCGGTAGCGTATCATATCATCCAAATAGACGGAAAATACGTTTAAAATAAGTTCATTTACATCCTAAATTCACTCTGAACTGATAAGTGCTCTGTTATTTGTGAAATCACAAATATGAGAATCTAGGTTTTCTTCTAAAACTGTAACTTGACAAATGTAACTTAATTCGCAGTTTGTAAGTCATTCGAAATTTCCTTGCCCATAAGGATCAATTTTGTGACTTTCACATCGTTAGCAGCACTATAATAAACTAAAAATTTGAAATGATACGCACCTTCCCCTTATGAATTAATGAAACACTTATTAGTTACAAACCTTGCTAGCAACTCGATTTTCTCGGCTTCTAAATTTTTACAAGAATTCCGTGCTGTTCGCGTTAAATTAGGAATCTAGAAGTAAACGGAATCCGTTTGTGTCTCTTTCCGGGTTTATTATTATCTTCAAAACACCCTCTCTACTGGACATATATCAGCGGTGGACTGATATCTGTATTAAGCGATGAATAGGATAATTTCGCATATTTGCTTTTCATCCCGTACCTTCTGCACATATCTGTGGCTAGACTACATATTCACCGTTGGGATTTGTGACTTCCGCAGCACCACAACCAAGAGCTTCTTTATTTATTTCATTTTAATGTGGCTGGCTCCTTGAAGAGGATAAGCCGACTTCATGAGTGTTTCTGATAACTGCTGTCCGTGCTGAACGGTTGACAGAAAGGTCCTTGCGTGTGTCTGTTCAGCTCGATTTCCCTTGGCGAGTGCCGTAAATTATACGAAGGCCAAGTTGGCTTACTTCCTCGAAAACGGTATTCAGCCAGGTTTTTAATTGTCCTCTTCGACTGCGACGCCCGTCTTGGCATGGAAATGGTACCAGGACAATTCTGGTAAGGGCTTGGCCAGGTTTACGAAGTATATGACTAAACGTCTTCAGTCGGCGCAGATGCATAGGCTTTGAAAGTCGGGCCAGGTCGCAGCTATTTCGAATATTTTCGTTTGAGATTCTGTCACACCATCTAACTTTTAAAATAGATCTGAAGCATCAGTGAACAAAAGCTCCTAGCCACCTGACATCCCCAGCTCTTATTAGCTAAGTTTTTCTACCAAGTAATAAGACTGGTCGCTCTTCTAAACTTCACACGTTTGAGACCTGTTCCGCCGTTTCAGTTACTGTTCGAACCGAAGCTGCTTGATATCTATCCAGAATATTCACCTATAAGTAATTAATAACCACGCTGATAAAGTAAACCATTGCTTTTCAGCAACCAGTTGTACACCTTTAGCTTAAGATTCAAAGGGAATTTCATTCATAGCCAAGGGTTTTAGTGAAAGCTATTTGAAGGTCCAGTTCTTGTAGCTTTGCCGACCGACTGATGCAACCTTGCTTGCTTCTAGGATCTTCGCTCACATTTGTAGACTACCACATTATGAAACATTTAGATTTCATTATCGGCCAAGTTAAACATTCGTGATAAACGTACAGAAGTAAAACGAACAATTTTTTGTGCCATAGAAATGCAGTCGCAGATACGGAACTCCGGAAGTGGATATCGTAAGTCATTGTTGTGTCATTTGGTAAAAGTTTTAATGATACAGTCAGTACTGTAGAACTAACCGCCAATAAGACCGATACCACTAGACCCTCGACATCTTTGACAAAATCACCATATATTTTGAACAATGCTATTATATAGACAGGGCACATGTTTGCATACATCAGAGAAACGGCGGGACCAATCCTTGCTGATTCAGCAAAAATAGCTAGGCTTCTGATTGCTTACTATAGCTAGGAAGAAAGTTTGACTGCTTTCCCACCATGTTGTTTCTTTCTGTAAAACAAATGGTATGTACAGGATGTCGATTTGATATCTACAATACTGTTAGCTTGCTGTGACAAGTGAGCTTCTGAAACGTTCTAAATCAGTCAGTGATCTCGGTACCAAACCCTCGATTTGTTCCATGAGGCTCTCAAAGGAGACCTCTAGACCTATTTGGTTTTCATTCTTGCGTGGATAACAAAACCGTGACCAATTGGTTCACTGACTGACTGACTGACTAACTGACTAAATAAGTCCTTTTCCTTCCCTTATTTTGTATCATATAAATGTGATTGTAATTGGCTTGAGAATGGGACCACCGAAAACATATGCTCACCTTCGCGTTGCTTCCTGATATTAACCAAGGGCTTTTTCCGTGTATACAAATGGCTGCCTGCTTTCTCACAGGCGGCCGTTACAAGCAAAGCTTGTGCCTCCCTCAGCTCACGGTTTGAGGTTTGTCGGCTGGACAAGGTGGAATGCGTTTTAGTAAAAGATCAAAACATGTACACACCCGAGGTATTTGTTTTATTTATATGGTTACATTTTACTTCAGACATATTAGTGATGGCAGAGCCTGGCAGGCATATCTAGCTAACAAGTGATCTACCTCTGAAAATTTTTTCTACGGAATGTCTTTGGCAATAAATTCAAACAATCAGTAACCGTGTACTGAGTGCAGCTGGTTTGGCTGCTATTTCTCAGAGAAAGCCCTAATTGGAAATAGTAGGTGAGAGCATCCAGCCGATTTGGTTTGAAACTTTGTGATGCTCAAAATATTTTCCAGCAATTCACAAACTGATATAAAACAGGTCTGACTCTATAAGAGCCGAAGTTTTAGGGTGTACCTTCGGTAATTCATGTATTTTTAGCGACTGCATTCAACTCAACCACAAATATAACACAGCTTGTTTAGGGGAGAAATGTGTGCAAAAAGCCTTGCAGCCGTGACTGTGTGTAATGGCTACCGAGTACAAGCGGAGATCAACAACGTTGGTAGTCTGGGTTTTCCATTTATCAAAGCGATGTAGAGATAAATGCTTATGGGAAAGTTCAAAGTGGACGGCCCAGCTAATGAATTTTTCACTCTCTGTGAAATAACCCCTTTAGTAAGAGTGACATAAGAAGTTGCGAACAACTGGTTTAACTGCAATCGGTTCGTAAAAATTACCTGTTTCGAGCTCCACTTAGATGTAAAGTTGCGCAAAACTTCAGTCTAGTGATTTATTCCTCTCCGGTTTACCAACAACGAAAACGTGCGGTAATGATATATGTTCCATTTGACCTTACCAGCAGCCAATGAGTGTTCGGTGGACTTTCGCAGTGTTATGCCACCGCACCCGCCAGAACTCGTGATCGTCACAAATGTGGTCGGGAAAAGAATACTGAATGTGATGTACTAGTCGTACAGAAATTACGAGCAAAACTATTGCTTTTGCCAAATGCCTTTTCAGTACCACGCATATCAGAGATGACAGAATTATTGACGGCTTCAATATAAACATACTGAGTTAAGTATTGCATACGTCCAGTGACTGGTCTTGAGGCAAATAGCCGTGTACGGATAGCCAATGGTTAATTCGTGTTGTAACAAAATGAGGATGTGCACTACAGTCGTATATTTTACGGATTAGCGAATTATTTTCTGTTGTATAGTTATTATTTAGGAACATCATTTCTATACAATAATAACTGTTCTATTAGGTCGTAAAATGATTTCTAACCTCCATGTTACTACAAAGCTTGGCTGTTGCTCTGAAAAGCATTCTGTTGCGGAAATTCAGGGACCTACCAAGGTGTGTCTGATGAAGTTCACAAAGCAAACCTGATTTGCAAGCTTAGTGAAATTTGACCGTACACTTTACTTGATGTTGAATGAGTTTGTCCCTCAGTTACCCGTGAGGAACACTGCTTATAACGAAACTAGGAACTGTGTGTTATATGGTTCAATGTAAAACCGCATTTTCAATAGCAGAACATGTTTCTTAAATGCCCTACCTGGATTTGGTAAGTTTTGGTGCCTCAACAGTGACATCATACCAAGTGATCAGATAACGGATGAGGTATCGTCGCGTTTACTGGTGGCGAGTTTGGCTTTTCAGGCCTTAGTCACATTTGGAACAGGCGTGACATCTAGTTCTCCATCAAGAGTCGAATGTACACTGCATCAGATAGATCAATCCTTTCATACGGCTCGGAAACATGGCCGTTTATGGTAGAAGATAAGCGAAGACCATCGGCACGTGAGCACCGATGTCTCCACATTGTTGCTTGCAAAGGATGGGGCGTCGTATTAGCAATGCTGAGGTTAGGCATACGATTTTGGGAGTTGGAGGGCAGTCACAGGGTGGCTGGGACATGTGTTATGCAGACCCACCGATAGACTCCCTTGGCGTATGTCTTTCTTCTATCTGGGTGTTTGTAAGAAGGTGGGTCAAGGTGATCAGTCCATGGTGTGGTAAAAGGTATGAAAGCCTTGGCCGGTGGACCTAGCCAAGTAGGACGTGTCAGACTTCTCGGTTGGATCAGATGAAACCCACCTAAGAGGAGGCTGAAGACCTTAAGCGGCAAACCGGGTGTCGCGGTGAGTGGTGTAGTTATATTTGAACTCTTTCTTTTTCATTACGATTTCAGTTTATTACTTTGTTCGATCCTTTCTCATCTTATGCTTCCATTCTTTTTCCCTTTACTCGACGATGCTAGGAGGTAACAAGCAAAACCTAAGCACGAAATTATGGTTTTCATGGCTTAGAGGACTGAAACAATCTTGATTACAGGCCTTTTACGCAACAAACTCCCAATACATGTAGAATTCATAGTAGGTGGGCGTGAAAAATGTGCAAAGTAGTCATAGGTGTCAAATGCAATCTGTGCGATAGACTATGTATTATAATCAACTAATTCAGAAAAGTTCTCATAAAAGGTGTGTGTTAGACATGGCAAATTATTTCTCATTAGAAATTCCAGAAAGTCATCGTTACCGGTATTCGTGACAGAAATAGCAAAAGATTTTGGCGATAGTGAAGATAACCACTTATTAGTTTGGGTCTGGATAATTTACCGTTGTGTATTTACTCCGTGCGCACTTTAAAATTCAAGCCGGTAATAAGTGTTTTGTTACTGAGACCTGAATACTGGATACCTGGTTAGTTTAGGCGAATCGTCACATTGTTTTTCTGTGTTAAAAAGGCTAGCTTGAATTTGTATCCCTTCCCTCATACTTATTTCAGCTGAACTTTCGGAAAATCACCTGTCAATATATCCCAACTTTATAGCAAGTTCTGTTCCACTCCTGTCGAAAAATTATCTTCCAGACCACTTGAGCACTTGAGCATCAAGAACAACGTCATTTGAAAGTATGGCAGAAATTGCATGAAAATAAATTCAGGGATTCACGCAACGCTCCATTATTTCCATTCTAAGTAACATCGAAACCAACTGCTTAGTTATTCATTCCTAATAAGAAAAACTGACTCCTATTTCCTCCTCATATACCAGGTTGGGTAGTTATACTGCATGATGAATCATGCTGCGTGAAATTCATAATGTCTGTGTCAAAAGTCACAGCTTTGATGTATAAAGCAACAGAGGAAAATCGATATCGAGAAATATTTCCACGGTCAAATATTTTAGGGAACGATATATAGTGAACGCAGGTCTATCCTTTCGGCACTTCACCTAAGGCCCACAGCGTACATATACGGGGTTTTGTAAAGCAGTTCACGTTGTTGAGCAAAATCCGCTTTAGTTACTGACGTGCTGATTGCAGCGCGTTCGGGTTGTCGTTTCTACCATTGGGTTTTTCGAATCCTTGTGTCAGCCTCGCCATCTCACCGACCTTTGGCCAAGAAAGACGAGGTGTCCTAACAGACTGTTTTTTCCAAGACAGGGCTGGTTGAGGTAACCTAATTGCAGTCGCCTTGACCGTGGAAATCATTTGTTTTCTGACCCCTTCAAAGCGACTTTGTGACACCCGATAGGTGACCTTTACCACTCCTTGTATTAGCTTGTATTCCGTATTGATCACACGGGTCAAGAATGCACTGCTTATGGTTTTGTGAATTCCTTTTCCCAGGGGGCTAGCACAATGCTCTTGAACTTGCTGAAACAGAAGCTTTATCATTTTCCCACGTATTCCATTCCACAGGAACATAAGTAGAATTACCCACAAAGAGAGGTCAAATGGCTTACTGGTTTGTATTTGAGTTTTAGTTGCAAGTAAGGATTGATGTTGATCGAGATCCTTGAGTTTATCTCGACGAGAGTTTTTGCTATCGCATGCAACAGTTCACGACTCAGCTTCTCAGACGCCATGCATTTTTTAATATCCCAAATTTATCTAGATGGGCTTTTCCCGAATATATGTGTATGAATGCGGGAGACAATGCACATATGTATTTGGGGGAAATTCTCTGGGTACATGTATGCTTGAAGGATTGCTTCTATCTTCTCTGAAAACCCGTTTTTGTAGCACGCTTGAAGCCCTTTGTAGATACAACATCATAGTAAACTTCGTTTCTGTTGTACTGATGCAAAACTTTTCAAGGGAGCTTACTGCCCCTATCAGTTTAGTGTAAGATCGACATTTTACCAGAGCAATCTATCACAGGATCTTCGCGAGAGAGCGTCAAAAATAATGGCCGTGGTGAGCTCCTTGTCAGATAGCTTTATTAACCTAAGGTCTAAAAACGTTCATGGAAAAGTTTGTATCAAAATTACTGCCTCGACTTTTACTGCAAATCTTACGACAAAAATAAGGTACTTCTTGCCACACGAATTGTGTGATTTCAAGAGAGATGCAATCCACGTAGTCGTCCTCGGTAGATTGAGCTTCATCTTTCTGGGTCCCAGATGCCCTGAAACAGAGGACCATGCTTTGCAGCGTTAAAGGTGTAGTTAACTGAGCTGTGCAACAACAGCTGCAAGACATGGCTGGGAACACGAAGCCGCGGAACCCAAGTAGCACTCCAGAGTGAGGTACCATGGGGCATGCACGGGATAAACCTCGAACTAGCCCTTAGTTTTCCACTTAAAACACGGGGCAGCGCTACGAGTGCCTCAAGGATGTCCCAAGTGGGCTAGCCTCAAGGTTGTCCCAAGTGGGCTAGCCTCAAGGTTGCCCGAAGTGCTACTCGGGAAGCCACTATCAGTAGAATGAGTATTTTACTTAAAAATGGCGATTTTTGTTCAAGGCAAACCTACTACATTATTTACCGGAATTTAGACTTAACATGCGATTATACAACTGAGATACCCTCCTAGCACATTTTACTAGTCTATAACTGACCTTCCTCTGAGTGTGACTTTCCTTGTTTAGTTGGAGGCAATCAGTGTTACAGGTATTGGGATGTTGGTGCTGCTTAGATGTTTGCTGTGTAAATATAAAAGTAATTGGTCACCTACGCAGCAACGATGTTCCCCTGAGCGTCATCTTAGGTTACATGGGCGACCCTTTCATCACAAACAAACCGCACCAGGTGGACACAATCTACCACTCCTCTCAAGTACGGGAGAGGGACCATAAAGTCCTCAGCTTTGGCTTTATCATCAACTGGTCTTCGCGCAGTTTATCACTCTAAACGGTGAGATTTTCTAAGATGGCCAACTTCTTACAGCCTGAAGAGCAGCTTACATCTCGGCTAGCACTCTCTTCCGGACATAGCGAAATAAATTCACTCAACCAACCAACTAAACAAAACATTCCCAAGGCACATACTCCTTTTTTGTTGAGGGTGGAGATAAGAAGAAAACTAGACACAAACTAACGTGTCCTACTCTTCACCTGCTGAAGCAGCCTGCAAGTCTGTTTGGCATGATGAAGTGCACTAAGCTGACAGAAGATGAGGGCAAGTTCAAACGGATTCGAAATGAAGGCAAGTCAGAAATCTGTGAACACATTAAAGAGGTGAAAAAGTTAAATATTATTATTAAGTAGCACAGGTGAGTCGAGATCTTTGGTAGGTTGTCGATGTTTTTGGTCAACACGGACCAACCTTTGTTCGGATACAGGTGAACGAGGTTTCCTTTGCACGGACCCCCTCCAACAAATCCCTTTCTTTTTAGGCGTATTCACCACAAACGGAAGACTAGGCCGTCCAAGCTATCTCTTCACTTTCCTGACGGCGCCTTGTTTGCTTTGAGTGAACAAGTAACCTACATATAAATGGATCATTTCCTTTTGGTTTTTGATTATTTGCCAGCGTTTATCTATCTTACTCTTCTTTCAAAAGCTGTTGAACAAAACCTGGACAGAAACTTCCTCTCGGTTTGGGACTTTGAACTATAACTCAGACACGTCAGTCCGTATACTTACATGGACCCGGGCGAAGTACACCCAAGGACACTAAACGAATGAGCAAAAATTGTAACTCTCGCTTACTTCATCCTAGTCTAATGTTGCCCAAATTACAGCACTTTCCAAAGCTCATGAAAGAAAGCCATAATCACCCCTTTTTTCAGGAAGAGTGGCCAGCAATTCCCATGTAGCTACAGGCCCGTAAGTCTAATTATTACCACTAACAAAGTCTTTGAGCGCATTATCAAACGCACGCTGTTACACCACTTGCAGAACAATAACCTAATTTCCTCTTTCCAACACGGACTCCTGCTAGGCTTATCATGCGTCACCAACATACTGACTCTGGTGGATAGTTTGACGAAAGCTTACAACCGCGACGAAACCTCTTACGCCATTTTCATAGATTTTGCTAGTCTTGGGCAGAATGCCACACACTCTCTCGCTTCACAAGCTGGGAGTGCATGGTATCAATAGCGAACTCTTCTGCGTACTTGAAGGCTTTCTGTCCAAGCATACCTCCGCTGTGCGTGCGGGTGCTTCTTATTTCCCTCTAACCTCAGCCACCACAGGAGTCCCTGAGAGTTTCGTGCTGGGTTCCCTACTGTTCCTGGCGTACGTTAAAGATCCCCCGGGAACTGTGAAGCCTGGTATCGCCATGTACACGGAAGGTGTGGCCGCATGGGACTCTTTAAGTACACAGCTACGATCGGTGGTGGATGAAACCAAGCACTGGTCAGTGGACTGGTGCCCACGGATAAATGACGATGAATGCCTCAGTATATCCGTCGATGACTCTATGGACAAACTCTTTTGAACCAACTGAACATCGACAGTTTGTGGGTCAGACCAACATCAGATACCAGGTTTCTGGTTGTTTAACAATTTCCCTCCCGTCACATTAATTGGAGACTAGCAGGGCTGCCTCCCGATTTTTAAGTGCTAATATGAAGACATTCACCATAAGTCCAAAACTTTGTACTGTTCACGGCACATGCGTCCGACCCGTCGTACAATGCGGCAGCCAAACTGCACATATGTGTCTACCCCGTTACTTTTTATATCTCTAGAAGGTCAAGGGAAAGGCCACAAACGCCTCTCAGGGGCAGACTATTCATTCTCATTCTTTAAGACTGACTGCTCTTAACCTCTACCCCTTTTATATGAGGCTTATTAGAGGAGGTATTCTCCTAATTTTACACCTTCTCTCTTCCAAACTATTTAATCGGTTCCTCACGCAACCAAACTCAGATACTCTCGGGGGACATACTAAACACAATCTAAAAGTCGCCCACGGGCATTCTCAAGCCAACCGTTTTTCACGTCGAGGGGATTCCTCGTCGGAATAAACTCCCATAAGAGATAGTGGACACCCCACCAAAGGAGGCCTTTAGGCAAAAGGTAGACTTAAACATGGGATTTTCACTCACTTTATTCCCAAACTCTCAACCACAATATTTCAGTAACTGGGACCGACGTCATTTGTACGGTCATTATTGAGGTTCGATTTTACGCGATCTACTCCCCCTAAAACACTTTCCCCACAACAAGTTTGGTACGCCTACTCTGTCCAGTTACTTTCATTTCAGAACAGAAAAAATATACAAGACCTGGTATTTGCTAGGCTTGAGCCTCAGACCATTAAGCCACTTGAGGAATTTCAAGAACCTTTAGTGGGCAGTCAGCAGTATCACTAGTGGTACAAAGCCGCACCACTTGATTCAACTCTAGTATAGTAGCGATGGATTATTTCGAAGATAAACATACTATGATTAAATGGTCGGGGAAATTAGATGAAATGAGCGCTTTCTGTAATACTGACTGCTAGTTACCATTAATGATTTTTCGTAAAATATTAAGTAGGTACTTAAAACTATTACCGGTGCGTTTTTGGTTACCCAGAAGGCCAGTAGGCCCCAAAAGGGCCCTAAAATATTTCACGCGAGCATATATGGCAATCCACAAGGGTCTTTTATGAGTCCCTTTCGGATTCACTTCGGGTCTAATCGGGGTCTATTGGCTGCTAGGGCCCAGTCAGCACACGGGGGCTTCAAAACGCCCCCAAACGGTACCGTGGGGGATTGTTTTAATACCCACTTTTATTTAAAAATATTTTTTTCAGTGAAATGAGGTTGCTAAATTAAGCCTAAATACACAGTTTTGTTCTCTCAGACATTGTGGTTCTCCATAGGGATCGATTTAAATGTTTTCCGCAATTGTTTTCCTTTATCGTGATTTCTGTCGTCCTTTATTGAAATTTTTCTTGTAAAATGATCACTGAGGGAGGTAAACTCTGGTTTTATTCATCTTTTGAATACATCATCCTATGATTCACCATTGCAGTCACTTTGCGTGTAGGTTTGTGTTAATGAGGTTTGCCATTTTGTCACGTGAACCTTTGGAGGTTAGCTACTGTCCGTAAGTCGTTCTGCAGAATACTGCGTTTTTCGTTCCTTAAATCAATGTTAGAGTGTTATTTGCCGCAAATTTTATTCTTAAGGATGCTTGTGATGTTGATTATTGATAGTGGATAAATAATGATAAAATCTTGCGTAGATTGATGCTTATAGACTTCCTCATTGGGTTCGACCATGAAAGTAATTAGTGTGCTAGAGGAGTTGAACTTCAAATATCTTATAGAATTAAACTTTCCCATTGACATTGACTTTGTCTTACGATGAGACGACAGCTAAAATGTACGCTTGTTCGTGGACATTCAAGAACTACGATTTGGTGACGTCGAAAAGAAGCCATAAGCGACAAAATGGTGGAAGAAGAGCCTTCGAGCTGATCTGACGTTGAAGAATGGATCAACAACATGGGTAGTAATACCACTTCCTTAGTTCTAAAATAACCAGATAGTTCAGAAGATCGGCCATTCCTCGTAGTAAGACAAGTGCCAGAGGCTCTGCTTGTTGCTCCCAGTGTTTCTTCTGCATTGAAAGCCCGAGAGATTGCTGCAAACATTCAGCAGTAATCTTATTTTAAGTAAACTCTAGTTGCACTTTACACATTAGGGCAAATACTGGACAAAACTCAGGGACTGGCTCCGTGACTAAAGGAGCCACTAATGAATCATGGTTGGAAAGAACTTTTTACTCCGCAGGTAATTTATTTGTTACAATACAGTAAACATTTTAAGATGCTTTCCCAGAAATCTGTTCAGAAAGCCCGTGTATCACCAGTATGAGTTCCAATGGTTTGTCTTTGTATTTACTTACTCAATGTTCCACAAGAAACCTTATTCCCGGGCTGTCTGCACTTTCTATCTCAGGGCAAGTAGTATTACCAATACACATATCCATGCGAATGTGAGGGTCATGCTTCAAATATACAGGCATATTCATCCAGAGTTGCCGACCGATCCACGTACTTTGTTGGTCTCACCGCGTCTAACACCGAAGAAACCCGTTGGCAGTGATAAATGCGTGCACTTCGGACCGGATGAAGGCCTACAGCATTCAGTGTCTTCCATGTGTATGTTCGACATAAGACGGATTAAAATTCAGCTGCTTGTAGATGGGTCAACCCTATTTCGCGGATCGTCAAAGCAGCTGTGGCCTATTTTAGCCCGGGTTCTGAATCCCACATCGCGAGGTTTTATGGTGGAACTTTACTGTGTGTTGACAAAATTTACTGACGTGGAAGAATTCTTGGCAGGCTGCACTGACGAATTAGGAACGTTGCTTATCACCGGAATTTATATTTTACAAGCTGGTAGACGCTTCCCAGTAGTACTATCCAGCGTGATCGCGAGTGCACCTGCAAGAGCGACGAAAAGGTAGACTAAACACTACAGTGACTGTTATAGCTGCTCACGGTGCACGAAACAAGGTAGTATTTTGTGTGGAAGGCTCGTGTTTCTGGTAAACGGGCAATTAACAGAACGGATGTAGACTTACGGTCCAGAAGTCGAGAGGAGCATCACATAGGCTACTCACCGTTTGAACAGATGCCTATTAATATGATAAACACTTTCCCAACAGACTAGATGCAAATGTTACATCTTGGGATCACGAAGAAAATGTTGGGCCTGAGGCGTGAGTTTCGCAAACCGAGGAGGGATCCACTATCTGCCCACACCATGATATGCATCAATGAACATTTCCTCTAATTCAACGGTGTTTACCTTGTGAATTTCCTCGTGTTTCTTGGGCGCTTGAAGACATTGACTACTGGAAAGCTTCTGAGTATCGGCATTTTCTCTTGTACATTTGACCTGTTGTTCTTAAGAATAATCTTCCAGCAGATCATTAGGATAACTTTTTCAGCTTTTCAGTGTTTGTATGTATATAGTTCATCGAGAAATGGCTTCCACATCGCATCGATTTCATCGAAGTACACTCCGAGTTGATGGTTCGAGAGTTTTGAAGCTTTACGGAGAAGAGGGGGCGGTCTTCATTGCCCATATTTGGGTGTACATCTGTAAGGATGCGACAGTTCATGGTTCACTGGACAGCTTTTCAGCGTTCCCTTTTGCTAGTATATACCGGTATATACTACTATTGTAGCACCCAGCCCATTCGTAAAATTGGATTTCAGTCGGTTTCCGGTCAGTTTGTTTATTAGCTATTTCAAACGGATGAACAATGAATTGACACAAAGAAAATTGACGACTGAAGCAATGTGCCATGCTTGGTTGGTGTTTTACCTAAATGTATTGGTTTAGTTCATGGAAATGTCCTAAAACCTCGGTATAGACTGCTCTATTTACTCCCTCGAAATGGGTGGAGTAAGGACAATTATTCGGAAAATCATAAATCACAAGACGGAAATGAGTGTCGTAATACGTAATTTGGGTTTCTGAAGGGAACTAACGAAGCGTATCACGCATTTCAAACGATTCGCAAAAAAGCTCCAAAATAAGCCAGATACCGTTCCGAAACCGACCGGTTTTCGGCCGGTTTTTGGCCGGTTTGGGATCGGTTTTTACTGTTACGCCGATCGGTTTTCGGGCGGATCCTGAGTGGTTTGCGACCAATTTTCGGAAGGGTTTCCGAGCAGTTTGTGTCAGTGGTTTGAAGTACGCCATATGTTTCGTTGGTTTATTTCACTAACCCAAATTACGTGTTACGATGCTTTTTCTATCTACTAAGTTATGATTTTCCAAATAATTGTCCTTATTTCATCTATTTTGAGGAAATAAAATAGAGCGATCTAGACTGAGATTTTCAAGTCTTTTCGATGAACTAAAGCAATATATTAAAATAAAATGCCAACCAAACACTGCACTTTACGTCGGTCATCAATTTCCTTCGTATCAATTCATTGTTCATCTGCTCAAAATGGCTACTAAACAAACCGACCGAAAATCGATGGGTGGTATAGTAGAAACCGATCGAAAACCGGTCGGAAACTGATAAGTTCCGGAGTGGTTTCGAACCGATTAAGCTACAAGGCTAGCAAGAGGGAAAACAGGGATTTCTACTTCGAGTTAATAGCTCTTTTTGTTAGTTTTGTTGAAAAGATCTTTCACGTATCTGACAGGCTGAGTCAATGTGACTTTTAAAACCAAGATTAGGATCCCCCAGGAGGACTGTCAGCTGACAGGGGACAACCGAGTGTAACTCCGGGAAAATGCTTGCTAATTATCTAAAACTGGGCTTCTCGAGCACTCATCTACACAAAAAGCCGTGTTCGTCGAGTTTGAATATCTCACTCACCCCAGAAGAAAGTGTGAAACACTGTATGTGAAATATCGCTCAGCATCACCGACAACACATTCCACAATCAAATTCGTGCCGCTAAAGAATCATGCGGACGGATTAGTAAAAGCAAACTTTCCGAAATGGCTAAGTTCCGAAGTATCACTGTAACCAAATTATATCGTCTGTTAGGCTTTCTAAGTTAGCCCATTGGGATCGTCGATCTGAAACGGCAAAGCTGACAGCCAGGTACTTTAGGATTTATCTCGGTTAAGTCAGGACCTGCTCCCGTATAGAGTCTATAGCCCGAGGTCCTCGGTATGTGAGACGATAGCGAATATACTCGGCAGCGCGCAAAGCAGAACTCAAAACGCTGGAGCGGGACAACGTGTGTATTGGAGGAGCGCAACGGCGTGCAGACGACGTACACAGGCGGAGCAAGTGGCGCCACCAAAAACGGTCATTGTTCAAATAAACAAATTTGTTAGTCTTCGTCATCGAGTGCTTTATTGGTAGCACTACAGAGGTCTCCCCCTAGAAGGCCGACGCAGTTGGGCTTCGAACCGTGATGGGTACGTCGGATTCGGTGGCGAGAGACGTTTTCCATGCCTCCCGCCGCGGTCGAACACAACAGCGAAGCCAGCACAAGCCGTTCTCCATGACTCACAATGGTCGCTGTGCGTCGATCGCAAAATTGCGTCCTCCTCAAAATGTTATCCGACCGGGGTAGATCCTGTTCGTTACCTGGCAGTGGTGGTTGTGTTGTAGGGTTTGTCGTTGTCGGCATATCCCAAAGTTCCGTGTCCCTGTGGTTGTCATTGCCTTCGTAAGCGAGCCAGCGTCCGGCGTCAAATGAGTCCAGTCGCGATCCAGTGAGCCTTGTGTTGGAGCCATGCGAGATCCTGGAATTCCGTGTGGTTCTGTCTGACGGGACGAGCTGGAAGGAATGAAACACAAGGAAGCTGCGCCTCGAGGCGCGATCGGATATTCGACTGAGGGAGACATACCGGCGCAATACAGGCTGCCGCCACCCTTGTCGTGATCACCACGTGGTCGTGCATTCATGTATAATAGGACTATGTACAAGTTGAATATGAAGAGTAAACTTAAATATATACAACTGTTACATATTCAGAAAACCTCTTTGGCTGTCGCAGCTCGCGGCCGCGTCGATTTCTCCTGTTGACCGGTGCAGCTGTGTCTTTCGTGGAGTTTGGTGTTGCAACAGGTAACAAGGGGTCGTTAGTGGGAGTAACAGGGGCCGACTCGGGACGACTAACCGAAGGTTGTGAGCAGGTAGGGACACTGAGAGGGTTGTTCGAGGTGGGTTCTGCCTCGATGAAGGCTGGTTTGAGGCTGTCTATGCTGATGGTCTCCTTCCTGCCCTCGACGTCCACCACGTATTTCTTTTCCTTTCGCTGGACGACGCGGAATGGGCCAGAGTAAGCCACCTGCAGTGGTGATGGCACTGCATCTACTCGAATAAACACATGGCTGGTGGTAGCTAGAGCGGTAGGTACGTAGTTGCTCAGGGTTTGTTCTCGTGGTGGGGTGGGCTTTATCACCCGCATTTGGTGCGACAGCCGTTTTGCGTAATCCCCGTAATTAAAACTCATAGGTGGTAATGGAGAAACCAACTCACCTGGAAGTCGTAGTGTGCAACCATAAACCAGTTCAGCCGCCGTAACACCCATATCGGCTTTAACGGTGTTACGCAGTCCTAAGAGAACGATGGGCAAAACTTCACTCCATAATGGATTATCACGAGCACGAAGGGCAGCTTTCAGCTGGCGATGGAATCGCTCCACCATGCCATTGGTCTGAGGATGATAGGCCGTCGTCTTGTTGTGTCGACAACCGAATGCGTTTAGTAGCTCGTGGAAGGCGCCGTCGAAATGAGAACCGCGATCAGTGGTCACGATAGCAGGGCAACCGAACTGACTCACCCAACCGGTTAAAAATGCTTTTGCAGCTTCCTCTGAGGTTGGGCGAGGAATAGGTATGGCCTGTGGCCAGCGAGTGAAACGATCTACGCAAGTGAGGATGTAGACGCAGCCATTGGATGGCGGAACTGGCCCCACGAGATCCACATGCACATGATGAAAGCGTGCGTCCGGTTCGCAGAATGTGCCTAAAGTAGATTTGGTGTGACGATGTATCTTAACTCGTTGGCACTGGAGACAAGCCCGGGCCCAAAGACGTACGTCACGTTTGACGCAAGGCCAGACGAATCGCTCGGTGACTAGTTTCACTGAGGCGGTTACCCCAGGGTGCGATAAGTTGTGGAGGCTGGTAAAAACTCGTCGGCGAAAACTGGCAGGAACTAGTGGTCGGGGTCGACCTTGTGACACATCGCAAATGATAGTTACGTCCGAAGTTGGAAGGGCCACTGCCACTAGGTGCAGGGAGCTGTTGTGTCTGAGTTGCTCTACCTCAGGATCTGTCGTTTGGGCTGCAGCGATTGCTTCTAGGTCTATGCTCATGGGTAGTGTGTAGTCGATATCGTGGACGCGTGAGAGTGCGTCTGCTACGGGATTGTGTGCCCCAGAGACGTGTCGAATATCCGTAGTAAACTGCGAAACAGTCTAAGTGGCGAATCTCGCGTGGCGAATATCGGTCAGAAGCTGACTGGAGGGCGTACACTAGTGGTTTATGATCTGTAAACACTGTGAACAATTGGCCCTCGAGTGTGTGCCGGAAGTGTCGGATACCCAAATAGATTGCCAGCAGTTCTCTGCTGAACATACTATATCGGGATTCCGAAGGCTGGAGATGCTTGGAGAAGAAAGCTATTGGTTGCCATGAATTGTTGACGAATTGCTGCAGCACTGCTCCAACAGCCGTGTCCGAAGCATCTGTCCCTAACGCCAGAGGAGCAGAAGGATCGGGATGTGAAAGGAGTGCTATGTTGGCGATAGCATCCCTGATCAAAGTAAAAGCTGCCTGCGCCGTGTCGAGTAAAATGAATTTCCGCTTACCTCCACGTAAAAGGTCTGTTAGAGGCTGCATTATTTCTGCGCATTGTGGGATAAAGCGGCGATAAAAGTTAACCAGGCCAGAAAATTGGCGCAACTGCCGGCGAGAGTGAGGCTGAGGATAGTCGCGAATTGCCTCCATTTTGTCACGAAGGAGCTGTGTGCCTGAGGCTGAAGTTTTGTGACCTAGGAATGTGATGGTTGTCTTACCTAATTCGCATTTGGTAAGATTAATGGTTACACTGTGTTGGCTAACGCGCTCAAAAAGAGCGTAAAGGTGTGCCATATGCTCTTTTTCTGAAGAACTTGCCATCAAATATCGTCTAAGTACACGTAGACATTCTTCAAATCGCGTGTTGCTTCATACATAAACCTGTCAGAGGTTTGGGCTGCATTGCTGAGCCCAAAAGGCATGCGCAAAAACTCGAATAATCCGAATGGAGTTGTGACAGCGGTTTTAGGGATGTCAGCCTCTGCTGCTGGGATTTGGTGGTAGGCTCTGGCGAGGTCGATTCTGCTGAAAACAGAACAACCAGACAGGGTAGAAGTAAGATCTAGAATATGTGGAATGGGGTACCTGTCTGGGACAGTAGCCTGGTTGAGGGCCCTGTAGTCACCGCAGGGGCGCCAATCGCCACTAGGTTTAGGAACCATGTGAAGGGGCGAGGCCCAAGGGCTACTGGACGGGCGTATTATGCCTAATTCTAGCATGTGTTCAAACTCAGCCTGTGCTACGCGGAGCTTGTCTAGTGTCAAGCGACGTGGTCGGCTAAATGATGGGGTCCTTTAGTGACAATATGGTGGGTGACGTTAGTGGTCACCGCGAGAAGGGGTTCAGATTTCCTTAGCATTGCCGGGTGAGCTGGAAGGAGGCCTGCGTAGGGATGTTCGGCCTGAGGTTCGATGTATAGGGGCGTGATGTGATTCACGGAGGAATACGAACCGGTTACGGAAAGAGAAGTCTGCCGGTCGACAACTCTCCGGCCTCGTGCACCGATCAGGAGGTCGAAATGGTCTAGGAAATCGATGCCTAGTATGGGATGAGGGACGTCTGCTACTATGAACACCCAGCGGAAGGTGCGACGTAGTCCTAAGTTGAGTGTGAGTGACTTACGGCCGTAAGTAGCAATGGGAGTGCCATTGGCAGCACGAAGTTGTTGGACTGACGGGTTGGTTGCATCACCTGCCTCCTTTGGAATGACACTTACTGCTGCACCGGTGTCAATTAGGAACAGGCTATTGGAAACTAAATCTCGGACATGCAACAGACGACTGCTATTATGGCTGCCGACCGCGTTGGTCGTCGGAACGCGTCGGGATATTTGTTTCCCTGTTTGGCACCTGGGAAGGTGCAACCGGCTTCGCAGCGCCGAGCCTTCTCCCCAAACCGTTTGTGGTATCGACAATACGTTGATCGAGATGGGCTAACCAGGCGGTTAGGGGAAGGGCTTCTGAGACGTTCACGTCGGTCAGAGTTGTGATAAGATATATGGTTTCTACAGTGAGAACAACTAGGAGAGGAAAAACTTCTGAAAGCCCTCTCGAAAGCAGCTATCAGAGTGTCCTCGGAGTGTGTTCCTACGGTGAGAGCTGTGGTCTGGGGGCTGATCGAGTTTGTTACGGCGGTAATTTGTGGATGGTACCGGTCCATAATACCGTCCGCTAGTTTAGCCGCTTCTGTGAGCTTAAGGTGGCTGGAAACCTCGAGAAGTGCTTGAATGTTGGGTGGTAGTCGCTGTACCCACAACTCTTTAAGGACGTTTTCCTCTAAAAGTTGCCCTGCCAGCTGCTGCATTTCTCTCAATAATGCAGAGGGCTTTTTGCTACCTAACTCTGTCCCTTGGGTCAGCCGTTTTAGTCTGGACGATTCTGACGGTAAAAGACAAGAGATTACCGCGTCTTTCACGGCTGTGTAAGAACTATTATTAAATATTACGTCGTGTATCTGAGTAGCAACGTCACGGGGAAGGCGACCGATAGTCCACAAGTAACGGGTTCGTTCGCTTGTTATTCTATGTGATTCAAACTCTGCCTCCAACATATGAAACCAGAGTTGAGGGTCATCAATAAAAAACTGAGGGACGGCTAGGGAGACTGTGGAAACGGACGGTTCCGGGTCAGGTTTACGGTCGTTGCTAGCCATAGTTGCAATGGTATATCAAATATAAAATGATATAAAGAGGTCAGTGCAGCAAAAGTGAAACACTTATAATATGGATATGAGAAAATATATATAAGGGATATGGTAACTGATATCCGGAGTTTACCGTTTATATATCGGAAAAGTGTATATGTAAACGAATAAATGTGATTGAGGGACTTACGAATGTCCTTCGAGAATTAATTTGTTGTTCGGGCTCACCAGTTCAGGATTTGTCTCAGTTAAGTCAGGACCTGCTCCCGTATAGAGTCTATAGCCCGAGGTCCTCGGTATGTGAGACGATAGCGAATATACTCGGCAGCGCGCAAAGCAGAACTCAAAACGCTGGAGCGGGACAACGTGTGTATTGGAGGAGCGCAACGGCGTGCAGACGACGTACACAGGCGGAGCAAGTGGCGCCACCAAAAACGGTCATTGTTCAAATAAACAAATTTGTTAGTCTTCGTCATCGAATGCTTTATTGGTAGCACTACAGTACCGTCAGGCGACCAGGGGCCACTTCATTTGCGCTCTGCCTTGAAGATAGCTTCCCGACTACAACATTCTTCCAGGATGAAGGAATTTTTGGGTTGCATTTACAGACCGCTCATACCTCTTTCCACATCTCCGCTCGTCCCCAGCTACTAGGCCCACCAGATGGGAGACATAGAAGCACTACACTCTCTACAAGACAGGAACCTGGGAGCTACTCCAATAAACTTGACCCATTTGGTCCAATGGGCCTTAATAACATCAATCCCCGAATTATCGCAAAAATTCCTAAGACGCTGGTGGATGCATGCGACGATCCCTTACAGTGATGCCTAGACTCTGGTGTGTTCCCAACCTCTTGCAGCACGGTGATTATCAGCCTAATCGTCAAACAGGTGATCACCATCAACCAGGGAGCCACAGATCTACCAGCCTAACTAGCCTTCTCATTAATATCTTCGACCGCCTGCTGAAAAGTGTCGTACCGGCACACCTGAGCAAGAATGGGTTATTGTCATCTGCCTAGCCTGGCTTCTGACGGGGAAGATGGTGTACCATCAATAAGCTTTTCGTCAAAAGTAGTGTCACTGGGGCCTACGATGAAGGCTTGGCCCAAAACGCAATCATTGTCGACTTTGCATTAGATCTGAAAAGGTGTCACATAGTCTTCATGTGCAAAAGCTGGAATCCCAAGAAATTTCAGCCAAAGAGTTGCTCATTCCCGGTCAGAAAGGATCCTTGTCTCCCGGATACATCAACACTACACTCTGGCGCCCACCAAAAATCGCCGCCATGGTCCTTATTGCCCCTGGTTTGCATAAGTGACCTGCCAAACAACATTTCAGTGAGCATTGCTATGTGCGCTAACGATGTTACAACCAGGGGCGGAAATGCCGCTGAATTTCAGGTGGAGAATGACCATATCTGCCGACTGCAGCCTACTAGTTATTGACAAAAAATGAGTTAGATTTTCATTTGGTCACCCCACTGTTCAAATTTTCAGGACGAGTAATGCCACACCAATCCGGGATGTGGGGCAACATAAGGCCCTTGGCCTGTGGATAAAAATAGGTAGCTTTCTTTCTCCTACCACCATCAGCTAGCCAACAGGCCCGCCTTTCGCCTTCTCAACATGATGAAACCAAACTCTCCTTCGGTTATGAAAGGCCGTCCCAGATTTCTCGTGGGGCTTACAGAGGACCCATCTCAGAATATAGTGTTTAGGTCGTACTTTGCGTCCTGGAAAAGGACCGAGAAGTAATAGAAGATGCACACAGAAAAGCTACGAAACTACTTCGCGAGCTTTCACAACCCCTCCCATTCTCCAAGGCTGACCGACCTAAAGTTGCACCTTTTAGGAACTCTCAGAGTTTGAGGGAATCTTATGTTAATGTACTATCTTCCCAATATAAGGTTTGCAGGTCACTATTTTACGTAAGGAAGACCGCAGTGACCCGGATGGTTTCGAGAATATGAACACTTTCTGGACCTCATTTTGGATTCATTTCCTCTACCACCATTTACGATGCTTGGTTTCGCCGGTACTGGTTTCTTCGATTGCGTAGGTTTAACTGAACCAACCGTCGTGCGGTTTTCGTCGGCCTCCAGTTTGAAGCACTCTCGGTTTTTGTTCTCTTTTTGAGCCTAGTTTGCTTTTCATCCCGCCGTTGTTACCGTTTTGCTTTAGTGTAGCTTTTGTATCCGTGCTATTTCGTTGCCTTGAAGCAGAATACACGGTCACATCTAACGGCCAACTCCAATTCTCTGTGTTCATTCGATTGAGAGGTACTTTTGTTCGTTCTCCGTGAAATCTGATAGAAGACCTGTTCACAAGCCATCAGCCAGAGATCTATACCTCTATAAAGTACACAAAATCGGCAAATTTAACACGGCATATAGGGCTCTGAAGATGATGATCTAGGTGAACAAGTGGAGGCAGTGAAGTGCCTAAAAGGAACTATATTATGGAGAAACATATGTGGTTTTTCTTTTCCAATACAAGATTTTCTGGGGCGACAGCGGAGGGAGTGTGAATTTTTCACTTCAGGTCGGTTCGTGTTGAGCCGGACTAATTGTATTTGCTGCTTACCAGCGGTCCGGAGTTATTTCAGCGGTACGCAGGAGATCGGCTTCCTCATTGCATTTTTGGAATTTCTTTCTCATTATATCACAGCTTTGTTGGAAAGGAGAGAAGTGGAAGCACTTCTTACACTTCTTTTGTGAGGTAACCATAAGATGTGTTCCATCACGCCTAGTTTCCCATTTCGCGGTCAGACCGCGAGTGGCCTCAAGGCATTCGGAATAAATTGGCCCCAATAGCCGCGAATGAGGTGTTCGGCCGTGGGTTATGACTCTTCTAGTTTTATATAAGTAATCCACACCCAGTTTCTCCGATTATTCTCGCCTCGTGCCCTTCAAACCCCTGAATTTATCACAGGCAGACGATACGATTGCTATGTTCGCTCAATACCTGTCTTATGCAACACCAATTGGAAATCTGGATCCAACCCATTATTTCCTCCATCCTTTTACCCGTTCCTACCACCAGCAACTTTCCATCACCCTCCACGTTTCAACAGTCCTCTCTTCACCAGCTTCTGAACTGTTTTTTCCCTAGCCCTTCATGAAGGGTCGTTAGAATGTCTCTTCATCGACTGCCTCAGATTTTCGAACTAGATTTCGTAGCCGAAACAGCTGATGACCGATGAGAAATTTCGCATCGTTTCCTTCATTGAAACACGATTCGATTCAAACGCCATGTGATTTGAATGCCTCCGGACTGAACTGGGTCAGATGACACTCTTCAGGGAGCACGTTCTGTGAATTCCAGATTAGGCTGATATTTAGGAATACTTGGACCCAGTGCACTCAACTTCATACCGGATACATATTAGGACAGAAATCATTCCTTTGAAATTGCATCATCATCACTTGGCCTTCCTTTGCCCCGTCGTAGTAAAACAATCAAATATTATTGAAATTCGGCCTGGTAACTTTAAAGCCCGAGTGTCATTCTTCAGACCGTTCAAAAATACTAGTTCTTCTGGGGCCAGGAATTACCCACAACCAAGTTGGACGGTTTCAACTGGCAGCGAGAAACCGACGGTGGCAGTAGGTTGCTGGAGCAGTTTTTTGGCGCCGCTGACCACATGTTTGTGTCGAGGACCCACGAAGAGCAGGCAAGAAATGTTCACCCAGCCGGAGATATCGCATGATTGCTTGCAACCTGAGGGTTCGCAGGCCAAAAGACTGATGCGCAAAACCTCATGATATTGATAAATTCCCGCGTGTCTGGGACCTGCCTCTGTGCCTTATACCTCCCTGAAACCAGTGTTCAGTGCCACCCTTTCAGTAGTCAACCGACAACCATCTCGCCAACTGCGTAAACCCGTTCCGCCTAATATTGCTGGTCTACCAATTTCTCCCTCCGTGGGCTACTTAAGCACTTCCATCCGTGTTTCCCCTATTTCCTCTAAGTATTAACCATATCACTTAGAAACCCCTAAGTGTACCTCAGGGTCCGCCCGTCTTAAAGGCCCAGCAGAGCAGCTGATTACAGGCACAAGTTCTTCATCAGAGTTGCCATTAAACCGGACTGAGTTTCAATTGCCCGTCGTAAGCCACCCTTCATCCGAAGATCTTTCATTTCCCAATCACGACGAAACCACGGCTGTGTCTAGCGTGAACCCAGCTGAAAACCCCATCTCACTCTTCCAACCTAGAGTCCGCTCTCTTCTCCAAAGCTAGTCCCTACTTCGATTGCTGGTATAAGATCTGCACCCGGATATCGTGCTACCTTTAAGGACGTGGCTGAGCGATATCGCCTCATCAGACCACGTTTCCATACCAGGTTATCAAGCCACAGCCAAATGTAGATCCGGCCAGTTCGTAAGTGGCTGCGTCTTTTAAACCAGACGTACATCCACGGTAAAAAGGGTCTATCATTCTGTCGTCGACAACGTTCGCGGCTCAGTCTGGCTTACCACCGAGGAAGCTGGACAACTTATTCCCAAAGGACACATTTACCTTCGGCCAAACCAGGATAAGCGTCAGTGGACGGCTATAATGGACGCATTCATCTACTCATCTAATCCATTTTCACCGCCAAAATCGTAGCCGACGATTTCCACGTTCCCGAAAACTGCTGGCAGTCCTGGACTTCTCCCCCAAAACTCTACGATCTCCTTTCTTGTAACTGATCACTACAAGTCTTAACCCCCAATTGAGGGAAAAATACATAAGATCTAATCTTTATAACTGGTATCAAGAATGTGGATTTTCAAGTCCTAAGTCGTTTCGCCGGTAGGGACCACGTGATGGTACCCTGCGCCTTCACTACAACCTGACTACACTCCAATGAGTCGGCAGAAACACACTTTCCAATCACCATTAGGCAATGCTTGCGGGAGCAGACTACCCTCTTTTATCCGTTCCCGGAACTGGGACGAATTCATTTTATCTAGTGGCCTAAGGGTAGCGGTCGCTCATCCTTATTCTAATCTGTATTCTTGCCCTGACAAAGTCACTCCAGCCTCAAGATCCGCAATAAGCAAACTGCCGAACTCCATGGATCGTCTTAAATGTAGACCAGCCGAACTCCAACGAAGTTTCACTAAAACGAGGGGCTGATCAATGTATCTTCGAATGATGCCTTTATCCCATGCAAAAAAGCTGCTCTTACATTTTTCCGAAAAAACGGGAGCCAGAAGCTTTAAGCCAACCAAACAGGGCGGACGGACTGGCTAGGCTGATGAAGCTCATGAACGTTCAATCAAGTCAAGCCTTCCCATGTTTCAAGTATGGCGACACTTACTTGAATGACCCTCTATTGATTGCGGAGTCTTTCAGTATTTACTTTGTCTTCTGTTTACCGTCGGATGACACCAAATCCAGCCCTCTTCTAAGTTCGGTGACATCAGCTACTTTCTCAAACATGGTGCCTCACTCCGATGAGGTTTCGGCCCTCGTAGCAAAAACAAGACCGTCCTACAGACCAGGTCCAGAGGCTTTGCCGTCAGCCATTTTCGGTCCAGGTGGCATAGACATTACAGTGCTGTTAACGAAAATTCGATTTGCCGCAGAGCTGAAGTATTTTCCCCTTCCAGTGGAAGAATTCCCTTATTATATCTATGCTCAAAGGAGGATAACTTCTAGACCCACTTAACTGTCGACCTGTGAACCGCGCCACCCCTGTGTCCAGAATCGTGGAGAGTGACTTAGGAAAGGCTGACACACCACCCCAATGAACTTTACCCCTTCAGCTCTGAACAGTATGGTTTTCTAAAGACAGACCGTGTGAGGCATGCAAGAAAGATTTATCCAAACTGTCCACAGAGGTTGTCAGTGATAGCTAATCGGTGACCGTGATCTTTTGGACCTAACCGAAGCTTTCTACCGAGTATCCCAAGTCAAGTTCCTACAGAAGATCGAAGCACATGGAACTGTGAACCCGATGCTTGCTCGGTTTTCATCTTATTTATCATCCAGAGATCGGGCGGTGAATATGGGCAGAACTTCTTCCAAACCCCTTCCTGTAACTGGTGAACACCAAATCACAATACCAATGACTCTCCATTTCACTAAGACCATTGTGTCTCATTTCCAACCTCCGTACTCTTATCCGCCATCTCGCTCACGCTAACCCTCAGCTGGAACATCTCCCAGACTGCGATCCTCCCTTCTTTAATTTCAGAACCACTCGGCCATCCCGTTGCCTGGATGTAATAAATCGCGCAGACAGCTTATCTCTTCTCTGCCCGTCCACAACCGTACCAAAGGCCGGCTACCGCGAATACGATCTGGCCACTGGGTTTCACCCAGAGGAAGCACTGTTATTGCTGCGTATACCACTCCGAGGATTACTGAGGAATTCTCAATACAAGACCCTCCCGGTGTCGAAGCCACTGTGCGAGGACTCCTAATTAAACAGTGATCGGTCCACATTCAGCGATGCCCTCCTCCTTCCCATGATGAAACAGCGGGAAACAAACGCAGCCAACCCCTGCCCAAAAAGCAAAACACGGACACAGAAAAGCCACAGAAAACTCAACAGAATGATGTATTCGCCAATTTATCAGCATAGCCTGGCCTATTGCAAAGATTTTCACCCTGGTCTTGCCTTACTTTGTTCCTCGTAGGCACGGCATTCCGATTGCTGGTCATTCCTTCCTGGAACTTCATCCTTCTTCCAGCAGCTGCGAACTGCCGACACCAGACGACACATACTACTTCTCATGGAAATTGTCTCACCTTTTCAGGAAGTACTATTCCTTTTCATATCCACAAATCTATGAAAATTAGTATTTCTCTGCAAACCTTCATAAACTTCTTCTCTGCCTCCTTTGCCTCAACGCCAATTATCTTTTCAAGTGAACACGAGTGTGTTTATTGGCCATTTTCTTGCATCATTCCTGTGAATATCGTATTTCCTGCGTTCTCATCCAATGTCCGTCTGAACACTCCTATATCCGGCCGATTCGTTACTATTGTCGCGGTTGACTTGAAGTCAGTTCGCACTCGCCGTGTATTCTATGGTCTCTTTGATTCATTCAAATTCTCCTTAACCCTATTCCATTGTTGCTGTGATGTGCAAATCTCTTTTTGGAGGTTGTGAATTCTCCATCTCATTCAGTGATATTGTAAACTCTGATCATGCTAACATGCGTGCCTCTCGACCACGGTCCGGAAACATACTATGATTATTATTATTATCATTATTATTAATAGTATGGCACTCGGTCCAACACTTTTACTAGTGCACGTAAACTATCTACCGGTCATCCAAAAGGGGCTTCCTTTCCTCTTTGAAGATGATGTTAAAACCGTGTACACGTTTGAGCACGCGGCGTTAGCTTCTATGATAGACGACTTTACGAGAGAATTGTTTCTGCCAGTCCCTGGAATAGTGATTGGAATTTGGGATAACCTACCGAAAAATGTAGTATTTTGATGTATAATTGTTTTGCTCCCACTTGAATATTTTGAATTAACTACCACTTCATACCCAATGGCTTCCAGGTACACAACTGGCGCCTACAGTTTTTACGCAGATCTGACTATTTGGGGCACCCAACCATCCAAGTGGCCAAAGCAAGCTGCACAATCGGGCCTATAAACAAAACCGTCGTGTTAATAGAAATTAAACCAAGCCTTTTTAAGTCCCATGTCAGACCACTTCTAGAATACCGCTCAGTCATTTACTTGAGCATGCGACTGAGAGACTAAATGACTTTCGACACCGTACAACGCGCTTTTGCGAAACAGCTCCTTGTTTCTTCTTCTCCCTTAAATCACATAGAACTTTTTGATCTGCCGAAAGCCCATCCCTCTTGGCTGCACCGCCTAAGATTAGTTCCTCCTCTATTTTACGATATCTTGAAGAACGAATCATTCAGTTCAGCACAGCGAGTAAGAACCCCTTCCGACTATTCCCCACGTGACAGTGAGTCCCTGGTTTCTGTCCCTCTGCAAAATCTAGCACTCAGATAAGTCTTCTTTAACATTAAGTGCACTTTTTAAGGCAAGAAGCTGCCTTTAAATAATCCGGCACTATCAGCAACATCCGTGGCCTCCAAACAAGAAATAAGCCTTGCTCCAACGGTAAGCATACTAACCAGGGTGAGCAATCTTCATGTTTCAAGGGCTCGAGCCTTTCAGACAAGAATAGGGTACTGATGAGGCGGATAACCAGTTCAAATGTCCTAGTCCTAACCAGTCTGACATACTTTTGGTCTTTTCCCGAAATTAATTAGACTCAGTGGTTCAGTCGCAATATCTTTTGCTGCATTTCACCCAAAATCCCTAACCCTTGGGTACCTTCTTTAGGGCGAGCCAGCGCACCGGTCCATCGTATATTAGGGTCTAAGACCCTAGATACACCCCGATGCTTGGCCCTATTCAACGTATTGTCTTCTATAAACCTGTCACATTCAGCCAGTTCTTGGTAACTTTGTTGGCCCCGCACCTGGTGCCCTCCCTTGATGCTAACTGGTGATTTAGTGAACAGGAACCCTATCGAGTAATCTCAAGCTGTGATGGACTCTACCTGCCCCTGCACTTGTCCTATGCGAGCCGACTTAGTGCTTTTAACTTTACGGATATAGCGAGTGCATCCGCGGGGCACCTGCGAATATCCCGGGCTGTGGCTTTCTCCCCGCACACAGTTGACAACCAGTGAGATGGGAGTACCATCAAAAGTTGAGAGAATGGCATAGAAAAGTGAGAAAAAATACCTCAGCATTCTGTTTTCCAATTACACCAGCCCTGTAACTTGCCACCTAGGTCTTCGGGCCGCGGTGCCACTACAGAATGACTGGTGTTTTTGACTTATTCCTAAAGCGGCTTGTCACATGCTGTCCACATTGAGGCCGGGGCTTCGCAGCTGCGGTCACCCACCTCAAGCTGCCCCGCCTTCTCCAACAGTCGGACACCTGGCTGTAATACAGCTTTGAAATATAATGAAAACGTCTAAAAAATGTAGACCACTCTTGGAGCGCATTTTGGATTCTAGCAGATGTTTGTGGTGATACCTTTTTATCTGGAGAGGCTCTAGTGCCATCTACATGAATGCTGAATGCAGACTGTTAGAGCTCTCTTCTCTAGCAAATATTCTGCCCCATCCTGTTCCTACCTTCCACTGTCTCCGAACCAGCTCCTGCGCTGGTGTTGTCCTGCTTTGCATTATGCTAACTGTGGCGAAAATACAATGTTCGCAAAATTACCGCTACGTGAGACTACTTCGCTTACATCCAGGTATAACTTAAGGATGCCGGCCTCCTCGAATTGTAGCACAGCCGAGACCACTTTTTCTTTCCTTGAACGAGACCCAATATCTCTAGTGCGCCACCACCGATAACCCTAGTAGTTTCTTCTACAGTCTTACTCCGATATTTCTCAGACTTTATCCAGTACAGGAAATCTACTCAACCAGAAGAGGCAGTAAAATATGTAGTGCTATGCCAGCAGGGTACCAGTCCAGTTCACCCATGAACTATTTCAAACCCATCTCACAGCCCGGGCGCTGGTTTGCATCCTGCGTAAGCGAAAAGTACTGAAGGTCGCCATTTCTGATTCCTCATATCCGTGTTGCCTTAGATTTTTCAGTAGGTGAGGGCTGCCACTTCGCCGTGCGAATCAATGCTGCTTTCGAAAGAACACGGAGTTACCTACCGGGTACATGCCACCTAGCTAGCCTGTGGCAGTAAGCCCCAGCCTCATCCAAGCCCGCGTGGTTTGAATGTGTGAACTTAAACCCATGTCAGAACACGGAATAGGTGCCACTGACTGTCTAAATTAAACTTAACTGTTGGCCACTTACTTTGCCCCAACCAGTTTATTGTTAATCGTCGTTTCTGCCGCCATTACCCACTAAAGGAAGAACTTCTAGACTGTGAACCCACTCATTTCAGGTCTTCAATGCTCCGTCGTCACCCGCTATCTCAGTCTTCGCACTAAATGACCAGGGATTATACTAAGAATCATGCCGACAGAAGCCCAGCCGGAACCTCTCTTAGCAGTCAGGACTGCAGTCGAGCCACACAACCTTAAATACCACCAGTTGTTTTTAAGTGAATCTTTTAGCTCCTTCTAACGCAAAGCCTTTCCTACCGATATCGTTGTTAGAGCTTACAGGCCTACCAGTTCTTGCGCAGCCTGCCACTACACCAGCCCCTAATAGCCATCAATATATTCCGTCATACCTCACAATACCCGGCTGAACAAACGACGCTTACCCCCTGCCTTGCCAAATGGTCCACACCTCAGGGATGATGTACTTTACAAAAGACAGTCTCTCGCCGATAATTCCTGGATCCAATACGGAAAGATTCGATATCACAGCTGAAATTAGCACCACAGAAGTTTGTTATTCAAAAAAATTCCGATATGCCATCAGAAAGCAAAACCAATCATCGTCCTCATCGGTGGCTCCCAATAATAATTCCTAACAACTCTGAGACATATTAGGTTGATGGAATTTTGTCAGCGTAACGGCAGATTGAGAATCGAGCTCACAAGGAGATTTTCCACTCTGGCATCTGCTACAAGATTTCATTTTTCCATCAAATTGTATTGTGCTCGAAACAGAATCTTCACTAATCCAGGATTCCTCAATTGAGCTCTCCTTTGTTGGCATGATGCGGGCTATTGATTTCAAAACTAAACTCACTTATTTGTGGATTGCTGTTCCTTTCATATTCACTAATGTTTTCGGGTGCACTTCCATACAATTCTTTTCTCAACTGTACTTTTTTTATAACTTACTCCATTCATAGAACCCAGTAAGTCTCCGTTATCTGTGGCTTGCAATATCTGGGCTTGTAGCTCGTCTCTAGCATTACACATGTTAAAGGTGCCTTGGGTTTTCAAACGGGGTGCCACCGCCCAGCTGGAATTCGGAACCGGCTTGTATTTTCCGCAAAAACTATTATCGGTTCATTTCATCTAATCCTTTGCCAGCTATTTTGTTCTGTTGTTGAAATCTTCGACTCCTACATCCAAAGTTTGTATGTAAATAATTATGCTGAGTAACTTTTATACCATGGTTATGCGCTTGCTTGTGCGTCGCAACTATGGCAGAGGAACGTACCGTTATTTTTATTAGTATTGGTAAATTTGCCGTCAGCAAAGATACTTTCCTGCACAAGCAAGAAAATTTAATCCCACCTTTCATCAGTATCCTATGTGAGTCCGCCATTCACCGCCATCTCCTCATGCTTCATAGCTAGGAGGCGGCTTCCCAGCTGTTTCCAAAATACCACTGGGATAAAACTTCAGGTTTTTTTCGGCCTCACCCTGCTCGACCACGATGTGGCAAACTTAAGATCAGAACCCATGGAAGAGCTTTTGGCCATAGATGTAGCAAAATTTGGTTTCCTAACTAGGACTTGCCAGCAAATGACAACAAGTGTTTCTCAGTGACAATTGTCAAAACTTCTGTTCATTCATTCTACGGTAATAATATCCCCCAAGCCAAAGTTGGGTATCACCCCAGAGTTCTGAGATCTTTGGATTTGAAGCAATCTTTTTTTACTTACCGAGAAGGAGCTAGCGCCTTTCGTTTCCGAATTTTCTATGTGGTTTGGGATTCCTTCCCAAATGTTATGAAAGGGGACTTTCGTCTTCATGAAATTTCCGTCTGTCCTATGCTAGAGTACGGTAGAAAACTTCCGCTTGCTTTCTTCATCAGGGATCTAGGCAAGCACTGATCAGGCACCGCAACACTCTTCCTAACGAGCTCCTCTGATTGAAATGCTCCCCTATCCGTTGTATTTAAGACGAATACTTAAAGGTCTATTCTCTTCTTTGTTCGTCTCTCCTCGATAAATTTAGCGGGCCGGTTTTTTACACGCCGAAAATCAGAAAATCTACATCATTATTGTAACGATTTATTTGAGTTCCGTTCCCGAAAGTATGCGATCCAAAATGCTTTTACTTGTGGGATCTTATCTTTGTGCAACTCCCTTACAAAAGAAGCTCTGAGCTCATCACCCAAAGCGGTTGTCATGGCTTGTCTGGATCTCCGCCTGTGATGATGTTCCGGCCCAAACCACAGCTGATTCCTCCCAGAATACTGTCCTGCCCTCCTAGTAATCACACTTCTGGGTTGTATTTTTCTCTCTCTTATTTACCGGTGCTGGAAAGGCTATAGAAAATTGAAGAAGACTGTGAGAAGTTTTTGCAGGGGCTCAACTCTTGCACCTTTCTGCAGGAAAAATCTGGTAACCGGCGGAAAGTTTATATCTCTCCTTGAGAGCGGCCAGTGTGCACCGTTCATCCCAGTCGAAATGGGCATCTTTGTAACACCCCGGGTCTTTGTTGAAAGTAGTACCTCAGCTTTCGACGGCCCATTTCCTTCTGTTTCCGCCACTCCCATGGGTTCTGGTCGAAAGGTTATTTAGCCCCTTTTAATGGCAAGACCACAGTGTTCGTCCGCTGAAGTACTCTCATAAGTCCCCCCGGCAAGTCATCCATCTATCTCGTTATTAAAAATTCGCCTAACTCTCGGCCAAACTAGTGGATCAGAAATCAAACTAAGAATAAGCCGATAATTCCGCTGCACTTCGTAAATAAGTACTAATCATATGCATGTGAACGAGCCTTAAATGTGCGACAAAATCGGATTGCCAACTGGAACAGGATTCGACAAAAGAGGAGATACTCGATGGCCACGACAGTGCTAACGGTTTAAGAACCAAATTGGAAATGGGATGGCCTCACGCGAAACAGCCGAATTTCTTGAGGGTAAGTAATATACCTCCTTTATAGTCATGATTCACAAAGGTTATGAACTGCTAATTTTACTCCGGCAAGAAACGTCCCGCTGGTCAGGAAGGCCGACAATTGCCTACATGGCTCTCGTTCTGTCCAAGGCATTTTTAGTCTCACCATTAGTAGGCAATGATTGACTGACCTCAAAGCCCTGCTAAGTCTCAGGTAACAGACTTCAACAACCATGTCATCATCCAGCCACCTGATCCAGTCGCCTCAGAATTATGTTACTTTCGAAAGACGCAGATAACCATCCAGCAACCAAAGCTACATTCTACAGGGCGTTACGTAGTTCATGGAGTCTTTACATGTTATCTTTCTAGTTGCCCCAAATAGCTGCAAATAACTCGGATAAAACTTGCAGGGTTGTAGTTTTGCTCTACTGACCACGTGTCCCCTGGCAGATGTCCAGACCAAGGGGGATGCACGTTAACTGGTAGCAGTGAACTGGGGTCGACGAACATTGCGGCTGGCTTCGGCGGTATCCGAGATAGACTATTCTTATCAAATCGATGGCTGCAGCCAATGTGGTACCATAAATGATAACAGTGTTAGTACGTTTCCCTGGAGGAGCAAGAAGCACGCACAGGTGCACGAAAAATGGATACATCGGCTGCAGAATGAACGCATACATTATTCAGAGCAGACATAAAATGCTGAGGGTGAATTGGGAGCGTTGTCGAGCGGTGCAGAAATAAGTTGAAAGTCTGAAGTCTGCGAGCAAAACACGACTTCAATCAACGGCTTTGGTGTAGAAAACATCAGGCATTCAAAAGTGAAAAGGTGTGGTAGGATAATAACAATTGTTGCATCGAGAACCAAAAGGGATCAAGAGGACTGCGAGAGTTTAGCACGCTCGAAATTTAGGCGACTGAAGAATCACAGAAGGTTCAAGATAGTTGAAAAGCGGACTTATATGCTAACTTCGAAACTTTTATTGGGAGAATAGCATCACGGGATTACTAGCTTGAAGTGCGAGAAAGTACAAGACAAAATATTCAAAATATATATGGGGAATAGTAGGTGAAAGCAGTGGTGAGGGAAACCAAGTATCCGTCGGTGTAATGAACCCAATATGATGAAATATGATATACGAATGCATTTCGGCAAGCCAGGGTAGGCCACTGCAGGATTGGTTAAAAGTTTCATTGTCCCTATCGGAGGGATTAGCAATAACCAAGAGAAAACCTCGGGCTTATGGCAACCAACTCTGAGGGGGAAGAATGGAAGGGACAGCCGGATGTGGACGATTGCCTCGGCAGCTGACCGTGATGGTGTTGACGTATGATGAGTGCTACGGTATCGGAAAACAGCCGGGTTGCTGGCTAGAGAATCATAATTGGGGCTCTAGTAGGGGAGAGCACGTAAAACGGTCGGACCAAGTTGTCAGGAACGATTGGGCACCGGTGCACAGTTAGAGTTTTGCCATTTTTTAGCATAGCCTTGATACCGTGATGGTTGTGAAGAACGAATGCTTAAAATTCTCCTAAAAGTTTTACCTTCTTTGCAAATTTGACGGTATTTGACAATACTTCGAAAACCTTTTCTATACACGTCATTTTTGCACTTCTGTTTACTCGTGTGATACATCTAAATTTGGCCCTGAACCGTTTCTAACCATCGTGCTTGAGCCGCGGGGCTTTCAACTTTTGGGTTTTGCTGTTCAGCCTTTTTGCCGCATACTTGAAGTTTATATTTATATGCACCATAGGGGAATTTCATATTAGTACCGTAGAAACTACAAGCCAATCTTGCTGTGATTTTGGAAATCGCTCGAATTGGCTACGCTTTGCTCGGTTATCGAGAATTGGCTTACAGTGATATTTTGGTGGGAAGATTCCAGCAGTCCCCAGAGGAACGTGTGAGGTGATAGCAGGATTGCTTGTGAGTGCAATCGGGTGGGCAGACTGTGTCCTCGGCAAGCAGCAACGGTGAGGGATTGCGAATGGGTAGAGGTGGAAGCCAATGTGATAGGCATCCTGCACTATGCGTTACAGCAAAACAGTAGAGATAATAGGGTGGTTCCTGAATCTAAGAAGAATGGAGGGTTGGCAGTCTGGAGGGTGATCTAGCTGAGGGTTAATGTAAGCAAGACAGCACATGAAAGTATAAGCAAGGAGTACTTACATTTTTCCCTAAGTTATAACAATTCTCGTGCCATAATGATACGGATGTTTGTCGTCCGACTTTTTGGTTATTCCATTCAGATCAGCCGGATAAAAGTCGTGGCTCTGGTGGCGACTGCAATTGACATCAATAGTTATATGAGGCTCACGTACGGAGGGTGTGCGGCAGCTGAGAGCCAGAGCATGAAGTGGGTGAACAAGGGTGGAATGTCTTGTGTGCTAACACCCCAGTCAACCTCGTGGGTAAGAACCAGAAGCATGTCGGGTGAGCAACGGCGGTGTGGGGTTCTCTCTCGCGCGGGATCAGGTCTGAGCTGACGGGAAACATGCAAACTGAAGATTACCCATTCTTTCACAGCCTGATATAATGTGATATCTAGAAATCAAGCCGATCCCGGTAGGTCCCTCGCATTTCTACTTTTTTACACAGAGGTGGTTGAGCCCATATCGGAACCTTCCATAGCCCCTCCACCTGACTAGGATTTTTCGCTTGGTTTGTATTTCTTTGTAGCTGCTCGAGGGGGTCTGCTTTCCCCGCTTCCGGACAAAGCTATAGCGCAGGTGCCGTTGACATCAGGGGTTTTGCTAGCATGAACTGGATAAATGCAGATTGAAGCAAGGTAAACACACGGGTTAGGGCAACGAATGTTCTGAGTCGCAATCTCACACAACGCCGGACCGCACCTGAGACTACCGAGGGGCATTCCAGGTCAACTGGTATGGGTGAGGTTAGCCGTTTTTATGATCGATAGTACAGTGCAGACCGGGAGTAACATACTAATTATAGGTTGATGGTAGGTTCAAATTTGGGACAAAATAGGCTAGTAGTTCTGCGGACAAACATAAGATAAAAAATGAGGCCCCCGGGTAGCTATTGGGAAGTGAGCATTTGAGATGGGAAATTTTGGAGCGGGATAGTTCAGGGAAGCAAATCGGGGCTGGGAAAGAAAGCTTGGAGAAACGAAAGCCAGGATGAGTAGGAAAGGAGTCCAAAAAGAAGAAGGAGAATGGTGAACCGCCGACCTAAACAGCCCAGGACCGGGCACCACTCACGTATCACCAACAGCGGTATTCAAAGTGATTAGCTGGGGAATCCAAAGGAGGCTGAGGCGGTCGAGCCTAACAACCCAGCAGTATGGGACCGGGGACAGTGGAGTCACAATAGATTATTGGAGATATATGTTTTAGAGGCTACAGTGATCGGTCCGGGGCTGGCACGAATGCTGCAGGGAGTGAAACACACGTTTTAGCAATGCTCGGCCAAATTCACAACGGATCCCGAATTCAAAAGGCGAGTATCCGTGAGATTCTACGGTACTAGATTGTTGAATGAACAATGACACCAAACAGATACAAACCTCAATTATGAGATCACAAGGACTCAGCAAACGTGAACCAAATTGTGGCGTGTGAACGAGGGGCACGTGCGTCACGCAGATCCGGAACAAAGATATGACAATTTAGCGCTCTGGGCGCGAACAAACAAAAGTTGGTCTACAAAAACAGACAGTGCGCAAAGACAGGTCAATAGTGCGGGCAATTGAGTGATGTTAGGAAATGCATGAACCGCAACGTCTCCGGGGGATTTTCCACAACCGGTCTGTGCACCGCCCACCAGAACCCTCCCGAATCATTAGCAGTGTCAAATGTTTGGTATAAAGGTGCTGATTCTTCCTACCTACCTAGGCCCTGCTTCCAGTGCGCGTGCCTAATGCTTGTCGTCAACGTTCTATTCATGGTCGCACCTAATCCGGTGGCCACACGAGCGCGGGGCTACTCTATATCTTCCACGAGAAAAACTGACCGATGGCTGGCGTGAAGGGGAAACGTAGATGCTGTCGGTGGAAGGGCCGTCATGCACTGCATTTATGTGCTTGCATGAGTGTGTGTGCGTATGAAGTAACCACCGCTACTTCCCTTCATATGCGAAAGACATTCAGCAACGTCAATAAAAACAAACTGCTAAAGTTGTCACATGTTTGGTAGGGGTTACGGGGTATAGTGTGCACCGGGTACGTGCGTGTCTGGATGTACAATCGGATCGCATATACCAACACATATCGGAAAACCCCTCTGTAACGTCAGCGAAAGACTATGAGCACTGTAACGTGTCTGACGGAGACCATGTGGTATAAACGTGCATAATATAGGTATGTGCGCCTCGGGGCGTATGATGGTTCAATACGTCAGTGTGTCGTGAATGCTCCTATACATGGGTTGTTCTACCCGCTTCGAAGCCAAATGCGGAATGGTCTACTGGGCCCCAGATTTATCCGCTTCTCCGTCTTCACTCTCCGGGAGGCTGATACCGCGTATGTCACGGAATAGCGCCCCATTGGCTGTCTTCACCTTCACCTTCCTTATCATTCCGTCAGTGCTTTCGATGGTTTCCATAACCACTCTCAAGGACCAGATGCTGAAATGAGCGCGTTAGTCTACGATCATCAACACATCTTCAACCTTGAATGGACTTGTTTTGGCCAGCCACTTCTGCAAGCCTGCAGAGCCTGTAGGTACTCCCACAGCCAGCGCCTCCAGAAAACCTTGGCTAGATGATTTGCCTGCTTTCATCCGTGGAGGTAGCTCCTACGGAGGTTTACTGGCCCTTGGAAACTCTCGTTCAAACTTAACGTCGATAAGTCTTTCGGGGTGAGCGCCAGATGGGTAAGGTCGCCGTTCATTACTGGAACCAGGGGACGGTTGTTCAGAATTCACTCGACCTTAGTCATAACGGTGTTCTACGTCTCGTCGTCGGGCGGCTGTTGCTCCATGATTGACAGCAAAACTGAACCGTGAGTTGCCGCGTGGTTTGAATTTTCAAATCGCTCTCAGCGTTAAGCATTTTTGCATTGTTTGGTGGAATAACACACGTTATTTCGCCAAACTAACGTATCGTAATTAGTATTTCGGTACGCGTACTTTTTGAAGATTTCACTCTCTTCAGAAGAGTTTATTCTCTTCAAAAACTGAGTATACCTTTTGGTGTCCTTTTTGGTGTTTTTTGTTTGTGTCAGTACAACTGATACCGGCTAACATCTTTTTGTGGCGCTTTTTCTAGTGTACCGTTTTTGTGGAACTTTTTAGTGTGCGGGTTTACTGCACTTGCCTTAGTGTACCGTTTGTGTCTGTTCAAAAGTTGTGTTATTGTCCCACGGGTGTTCCAGACGAAATGAATGGGACAAAGGTTGATCCCATTGGTCAGGCAGTAAGCTGTGGGAACAAGGAATGCACGGACCTGGTGCAAGATGAGGGAATTCAATGCGACCAGTGTTGCATTTGGTTTCATCAAAAGTGCTCCAAGCTGGAAGAGAAAGACTTCGAGCTGCACATCAAGTACCCATCGCTCAAGTGGATATGCGCCCATTGCTTTGCGTTTGCAAGGGAGTGCTCGCGTATAATTCAAGGCGACCTGGGGAAAGGGGACACAAACGTGGAGCTGGAACCAAGACTAGAGAGAGCCGTTTCGATCCATAGCCTAGAGGGAAAGGAAAACCGGGTGCCAGAGCACAAAAATAAAAAAAGGCAACCCAAGCCAAAGGGGCAAAGAAGGAAAAGAGGTAGCAGGATTCACCAACGTGGGGAAAAGCCTCCTGACGGAAGTGGAAGCCCTCAAGGAGCAGGTCAAACGCCCAGATGCTGAGGTGCAGCGCATGAAGCGTGACACTGAGGTCATGGCAGACAGAAGTAGAAGACTGCTACTTCATAACCTTAGGGAGAACATTGTAAAAGACGGTAGAATCAGGAAGGAGGAAAACCGCCGGCATGTGACTGAGGTTCTTAGGATGGCTGGCCTACCTCCCACGACACCAATAGTCAAGTGCCATCGAATAGGACTATGGCGTGAAGCACAACCAGCGCCGCCACGTTCCCTGGTAGTTGTATTCCACAGTGTCTACTGGAGGGATATGCTGCTGTCCAGGGCGGGAGCAGTTGAGGGCAACACGCAGGGAATGGTTAGGGTTACACCTGACAGCCCAGCATTTGTGAAACCGGCTAATGCCATAGTCTCGCTGAGAACGGGCACACCTGATCTTAAGAGGCCAAAGCTACATATAGCGAAACTGGAGATGACTCCTCTTGGGAAGTCAACACCTAAGGCCCAAGGAGTAATCCAGGTACCAAAGGTGGCTTCAGGCTCCGGTATACAAAAAGCCAAAGATCAGAAAGTTCGAAAGACCAAAAAGAAGGGGACTCACAGGGCATTTAGTCCGGTTGGTGTTGAGAACGTGCAGCCAGCCAGCCCGATTCTAAAGGATACCCCCAAGAAGTCCTCTCTGGTGCACCCAGCGAAGTTGGAGGTATCAGAGGGAAAAGCCGAGGAAACCAGTTGGGCTAAGGTGGTCGCAAGACCATCCCGGCCCATCGGTACGGCGACTCAGAAGGGGGTAACGTCCTTTGTGCATGTCGAGCCTGACACTGGGGCGACGGGTGTAAAAGAAAAAGCCACGACACCCAGAGTCTCACTCGATATGCAAGATGCTGCACCGCCGACACCTTTAGAGGCAAAAAACGGGGCATCACCTCGGAGATTGCGCCCGAGGATACCCTAGCCCTAGAATTAGCAATGAAGTCAGTAACGAGGACCAGGGAACCGTCAATATGGTACACCAACACCTGCAGTCTCCCGGGAAAAAGAGGGGAGTTGACGGCTAGGATCGCAGAGTCTGAGGTCGTTGCGTTGACGGAAACTTGGATAAAGCCATATACTGACATGCGCTTCCAGGGATACGCTGCATACAGACAGGATAGAACAGATGGAAGGCAGGGGGGCGGAGTGGCACTTCTAATACGGACCGACATAGGCCATTGGGAGGCTCCGTTCAACTTAGTCTACGGTAATGTACAGGTCAGATCCTGCTTTATCAAGATAGAGGGGCGTACAGTATGCATTATCTGTATCTACAGGGCACCGCTAGCCACAGATGAGGAAGATGTTGAGCTCTTCCAAATGCTGGATGCGGTGCTGGCACAGACAAAGGAGTTCATCTTATTAGGGGATCTCAATCTACCCGAAATTAACTGGGAAAGCGGGATCGCACCAAGAGGATCAACGGGCGACAAGTTTCTGCAGTGGGTCCAGTTACATGCACTTACGCAGCATGTAACACAGGCCACTAGACACAGAGGTGGACAGCACCCGTCTCTCCTTGACTTAATCATAACGCGGCACCATCAGGACGTTAAGGAAATTAAGTGGGAAGAGCCACTTGGAAAAAGTGATCATGTAGTCCTAAGGGTCACACTAAGACTAAGCAAGGCGCCGAAGGAAATCGTGTTACGTCGGCGCTATGGGAGAATCAACATAGGTGAACTGAAGAAGGCGGCGGAGGAAATTCAGTGGACACTGAGACACACAAATGCCTCCGTAGAGGAACGTTGGGAGACCATCAAGATGGGGCTACTCGAACTTACAGATGAGTTCGCACCCCTGATGGTGGCAAGCAGTAGAAGTCTACCCCCATGGTGGAAGTCAAAGGTCCGCAAGGCCATAGTTATTCGTAGGCAACGATGGGCGGCGTACAAGCTGTACAGAACTCAGGGGGCATGGAATAACTATAAGACGGCTAGGAACAGGGCTCAAGAGATCCAAAGAGTGGAGAAATATGCTTTCGAGCGTCGGTTAGCGGCGTCGGTCCGCACAAACCCAAAGCGATTCTACGCCTACGTGCAATCTCACAAACGTATGAGAGAGAGCGTAGCAACTTTGGAAGGAGCACAGGGACGACTAGCTCTAAACGACGAAGACAAGGCTGACACGCTCTTGGAATTCTTCAAGAGCATATATCGACCAGAAAATAGTTTGGAGGAAAGAATGGAGGGCCCACAGGTGCCTCCAATACCCGAACTAACTGTAGGAGAAGAAGAAGTGTACGCGGAGTTGCAAACTTTGAATAGAAACAAAGCAGCAGGTCCAGACGGGATTCATCCAGCAATCGTTCAGCCTCTGGCCGAGGTCCTGAAGGCTCCGGTGACGAAGCTGTATGAAACGTCACTTAGAGAGGGAAGTGTGCCGGGAGACTGGAGGAGAGCAACAGTGGTAGGCATTTACAAGAGTGGATCCCGGCAAAAGGCGGAAAATTACCGGCCGGTTAGCTTGACTTCAGTACTGTGTAAGTGCCTGGAGCGAATAGTCAGGAAGCAGATCTCTAGGCATTTGGTTCAACACAACCTCATATCAAATGCTCAGCATGGGTTTGTGGCAGGGCGATCCTGTCTGACGAATCTCCTGCTGTTCCTCGATGAGGTAACCAAGCGTCTGGACGAAGGGCAATCGATTGCGGTTTGTTACTTGGACTTCAGCAAGGCATTTGATTCCGTGAACCACAGATTTCTGGACGTCAAACTGCAGTCCATGGGAATTGTTGGAAAGGCAAGACAATGGATAAGTAGTTTCTTGGCAGGGCGAACCTTTAGTGTTAGGGTGGGGAACCATGTTTCAAAACCGGAAGGTGTAACAAGTGGGGTGCCACAGGGTTCGGTGCTCGGCCCTCTGCTCTTCCTCATCTTCATCAACGACCTAGCACGTGGGCTTACAAACCCCACCTTTATGTTTGCCGATGACGTCAAGATAGCGGGAGTAGATAAAGAACTTGACGTGTTACCAGTACAAAACTGGGCACGGAAATGGGACCTTACACTAAACCTCACCAAGTGTCAATGCTTGACCACAAATACAGGGGCTAGTGAAAATAGTGTGGGTTCGTTGCAAGTGGTCTCGCAGGTCAAAGACTTGGGCGTTATAATGGACAACAGCTTTAAGCCGTCAAAGCAGTGCACCTCAGCAGCCAATACGGCCAGGAGGGAACTCTTTCGAGTCAGATCCATTATGTCGTGTAGAGATCCGGAGATATTCGTTCCGATATATCAGGCCATAGTTAGGCCGCATATGGAGTACTGCGTGCAGGCCTGGGCACCGTACTACCAGAAAGATATCGACTGTCTGGAGAAAGTGCAAGGGCTAGCCACTAGAATGGTTGCTGGGCAAAGGGGGTTTACCTACACACAGCGTCTCCGTGCCCTAGACCCATTCTCGATGGAAAGACGGCGCATTCGCGGGGATTTGATAGAAACCTTCAAGGTAATGAAAGGACTGTCAGGAATAAGTCGAGAAGACCTTTTTTCGCTGATCCCCGAGAGAGGCACAAGGGGGCATAGCCTTAGATTACAAAGGAAACATTCGAGGCTCCAAATTAGGGCGAAGTACTTCTCAAATAGAGTGGTACCCTATTGGAATAAGCTCCCGGAAGAGGTCATAAATACCACAACAGTGAAGGCCTTTAAGAAAGCAGTAGACTCATGTTGGGTGGCAGTATACCCCGAGTTATGTTAAGCAGCTTTTAGGGTCAGATGCAATTTACTTATTGTTTCCACCTTACTCTGCCAGGGCTGATACTGCATAAAATTTCTGCCTTTCAGAAAAAGAAAATCACGCAGTGTTGGGAGCTACGGAAACGCGCCGACAACACAACTATCTGGACACACGATTGGCTCTAGCCACACCAAGTCCTGTGCAAACTGAAATGAACTGAACTGAGCAATATCCGCCTGGCGGACCGGATCATGCGTTCCCATACGCCGCCGCGGTGACTGGCCTGTGGGGGATTGAAGTGCCATCGTATGCCGTAGGCCACTGTCTGATCCTACAGTTCGTCACTATGTTTTTTGCCAACGCTGCAATTCCCGGTGGGCGCCCACAAAGTTAGACCCATTATCAGAATATATATCGGCCGGTACGCCTCTTCGGTTGATAAGGTGCTGCAAGGCCCGTAGGAAAGAATCGGTCGTCATAGGATGTGCGACTTCCAGGTGTACCGCACGTGACTTCATGCGCGTCATGATACACCCATATCGTTTTTCCAATCTCTTCCCGCACTTGATCCACAAGGGCCCGATATAGTCCAACCCGGTGTCTCCGAAGGGCCACTAGCCCGCAGTCACCCCGCACTCTGGTAGCGGGGCCATGTGTTGTTTTCCCGCGGTGGTATTGCGTCTTCTACCTTGCACACAACGTCGGATTACGCGTTTCACAGTCGCCCTTCCTCTCAGCAACCAAAGGCGCTTCCGGATGACGCCCGTAATGTGACTTTCCCCGGCATGTCCCTCCACGGCTTGGACTTGTTGGATCATTGGCTCTACCACAGGTTGTGGGGCCGGCAGCAGTATGGGGTGCTTTGTGTCGAAGCTCGGGTGGGAGTTGGTCAGTCTGACATCCACCCGCAGCAGTCCAGCAATGATTTTTGGACTTAAATGCTTTAAGTCACCTCTTGGAGATGATATTTCTTTGTTGATTGGCCCCACTTCTTCCGACCTCTCGAGTTCTCGAGCAAAAGCCTCTCGTTGTATCATTCTGAAAATATCGTAATCTGCAGCTTGTAACTCATCGGGACTTATCGGGCCGACCCGTATCCGGCCTGAGGGGCGTATCCCTTTCATGACTAGTAAATTTCTCTTGATCCTGGCCAACCGAACTAACGCATGAAGAGTCTTCATCCAGGAAGGAAATCTGGCCAATCGTGATAAAATGGATTTTGCTTGGACGACGTTGGTTGCTATCGCTACGCCTTTGATCTCCAGTCCTACTTCCGTAGGGGGTTTTAATTCGTACATGAGTCAGCCCTGTTTGGGCATTTGCAGGAATTTTGGCCCTCTCGTCCACGTGTCTAGCTTCTTGAAGTTGGTAGCACCTTGGGAGCACAGATCGGGTGGATTGTCGCCAAACCTGGCATGCTTCCACTGGTTCATGGCTGATTCATCGTGGATAACCTTGAGTCGGTTAGCAACGAAAGTACTCAACTGGCTCCGGACGTTGTTTATGTAGTGAAGTATCATTGTTGAGTCCGTTCAAAGGCTAGTTGAAACATCTCTGCACCTCTTGCACCGCCCTGACTGATAACACGGTTGCACTGAGTTCAAGGCGTGGGGTCGAGACCGACTTCAGTGGAGCAACGCGGGCTTTGGCGAACAGGATCCTCGTAGTATATTGTCCATCTCTTGTGCAACACAGTCTGTAAACTATAGCTCCATAACCCACCTCGGATGCATCGGAAAAGGCACGCAGTTCTCCTGTCCGTGTTGCATGACCACGAGCCAAACATCGTGGAATCCCTATGTCTCCTAGTCTCTTCAAGGTGTTCAGAAATTCTTCCCAGTCCGGCGGGTCTTCTCGGTCCAGTGACTGGTCCCAATCAAATTTCTTACGGCACAGTCGCTGCAGCAAGATCTTTCCGGGCAACATCCAGGGTAAGAAGAAACTGAGCGGGTAGAGCAAACTAGAGATAGCGGATAGTGTACCTCGAAGGGTTACTGGCAGCTCGGGAACTTTTAGCTCGAAAACAAAGTCGTCCTTTTCCGCGTCCCATTGTATTCCTAAAGTGCATTCGATAGGAAGTGGAGAGCCGTCGAAACCTCTTACCCCTTAGGCCCTCTCGTGGTACGGAATGACCTCGAGCACTTCTGGAGCGTTCGACATCCATGTTGTTAGATGGAAGACGCCCTCTTCTAGCAATCTTGTTACTTCTCTAACCGCGCTAGGGCTGAGTCTACGTCATCGAATGTTCCTAGATAGTCGTCTACGTAGACGCTTCTGCTTACGCTATCTACCACCGACCGATGGACCAAATCTCCATGTTTGTTCGCAGATTCCCGAAGGGGGTAGTTTGCACAGAAAGGTGATGATGTGGCTCCGAAGGGGCGCACCGTCATCCTATAACTTATCACTACTTTGTCCCGGTCGCTCTCTTCCCACCACAGGAAACGCAACGCATCTCGTTCTCCTACAGGTATTTTCACCTGGTGAAACACTTCCCTGATGTCGGCGGACAAGGCCACTCTACCCACTCTGAAACGGCACAAAACTTCGATTAGTGGTATGCTTCAGTCAGGTCCTAACAGTAGGCGATCGTTTACCGACTTGCCCTAGAACTTGGCTGCACAGTCGAAAACCACCCGCAGTTTATTGGGTTTCTTGAGGTTGATAACCGGGTGACGAATTAGATGTCAGATACCCTTTCGGCCGTCGGTGTTAGCAGGTACCTGTTCAAAGTAGCCGAAAGCTTCGTTTCGCTTCAATAATTCTGCTTATCCTTCTCACAGATCCCGGTCTCGAACGAAGCGTTCTCCAGTCATAGTAGTCGTTGGAGAACATCGTTTCTGTTATCAGTCCACGGGTCAGAAAATGTGCGCCATGGAAGGGGGACCCCGAACAGTTTTTTGAGGCTTCTAGTGCCTTGCCACACTGTTTGCAAAGCGAAATGATCCTCTTTTGTCTCCGATATCATAAAGCTCCTTCTCATACAGCCGCTGCAGGTGATACTCCATGCGGTCCGTTTCGGTGGATAAATAATTCACGGAACCATGTCCCCTACTGGACTATATAACGTCCAGCCCAGGTCCGTGATTGCGGCGTAAGGTGCCAGGAGGTCGCCCACTCTCTGGTTAAGTACCCAATGTGCCTCTGGCAAGTCGCAGCCGATGAGGAGATCCATTTCGTCGTCTTCCCAGTCTACAACCGTCACCTGCTGCAGGTGGGGCCACCTAGTCAAGATTGCGTTCACCGAACTTGGTGCCCGCATGGGGAGATCAGTTATTGTGAATGCTCCTGTTGATTCGATTTGCTTGTCAGTGTCTAACGAGATGAGTTGCAACCTCAGCCGGCCGGCAGTCCTCACTTGTGTGCCTCCCACCGTGCACACTGCTAACGAAACCGCACTTTTAGCGGGCCGATGTTTGTCGGCAAACCGCCCTTTCACTAGGGGAGTGTCAGATCCACGGTCGACGAAAGCCAAAGTTTTGACCACCCCAGTTGGGATCGCCACTCCCACGGCAACTATTCCTAAACGTACTGGTTTACTGGCAGACCGCGATGTTGAACAAATCACACTGGGCTTTATGCTCGCTTCGGGTATAGTGTCTCTCGTCTGGTGCAACAATCGATGGTGTCTGCTCGTGCAGCCCTCGTGACCACATCTGTTTCTTGTTCTACAAGCTGCCGCTCGGTGCTTGGTGTTGAGGCATAGGTAGCACACTCCAGTCATCCTCGCCATCCCCCATCTTTCGTCTATTGTGGCGTTGACGAACTTGGGGCATTCTGGTAGCTCATGGTTAGCATCCCAGGACCTGCAACTTAGTTGCGTTACGGCCTCGCGTGAAATAGCGTGTGCTTTGGTCCAAGGCTGATATTTCGGCTATTCCCGAGCAGCGGTTCGAACCTGGCTTGTACTAAAAGTTTTTACTCGGTCACTGTCCCGGATAGGTCGGCCAAATCTACTGTCGGCTATTTTGGTTTGCTGTCCGAGTATTCGGCCAGGTCTTCGAAGTTAGCCCCCCGGTTGCTTTGGCTTATACGTCCCTCCTCTTCCACCCACCGACCCTGTAGTTCGGGAGAGAGGTGACGGACTATGCCCTCCAAGGTGTGCGTTGCATCTAGGTCAGCCCCGTAACCTAAATGGGGGATTTCGACCAGATCCGCGTCTTGATCGCCGGGTCGGCCATTGCATAGACGTGGCCCTTGGTTATTTTGCCTCTGCCATAATGCCTTCCATTAAGTTACGGGCCACCTTGAAAAGGTGGCCAAACAGGTCCCTCAAAATCTTCCTTGCTCGTGTGCAGCCTTGTTCCGGGTCAAGCATGGTACACCCATCGATAGCTTCCCTTGCTCGGCCTCAATAGTAATGATTCAGGTAGAGAAGCCTTTGCCCGGGGTCGGTTATCTTGTTTTCGCGAAAGTTTCGAGATGCCTGACGACCTCGCAGCAGTGTTCAGATCGCCCATCGAAAACCGTCAGTTCTGCTCTTGGCAGATCGATCGTTTGTGGCTTTGATGTTTTGTATTCGGCGACCGGCGTGCAGTTTCCTATTTTATTGTGCCCTGATCTATTGGAAAGGTCATAGTCGTTGGTCTTCTGCTCACGCTCTTTCTGTCTACACTTCTCTTCTGCCTCCCGGGCCTGTTGCCTAGCCGATAACCGTTGGTAGTCTAGGTCTAATACCCTTAGCTGACACTAGTGGACATCCTTACAATCCATATTACCCCCAGTAATACGTGAGCTAGCATTGAGAGAACTGGGTGACCTAGCTTTAACTAAAGAATCAAATGTGCCCAAAAACTCCCCAGTGACTTGCCGTATTACTTCCAGTCCAGATTCAAAATGCTTCGATCATTTTCGTGGCATTTCGCGTATTTTATCGTCTTAAGTTGATCATTTGAGTATTGTAACACACGTTGGAGCAATGCTCGGCCAAATTCACAACGGATCCCGAATTCAAAAGGCAAGTATCCGTGAGATTCTACGGTACTAGATTGTTGAATGAACAATGACACCAAACAGATACAAACCTCAATTATGAGATCACAAGGACTCAGCAAACGTGAACCAAATTGTGGCGTGTGAACGGGGGGCACGTGCGTCACGCAGATCCGGAACAAAGATATGACAATTTAGCGCTCTGGGCGCGAACAAACAAAAGTTGGTCCACAAAAACAGACAGTGCGCAAAGACAGGTCAATAGTGCGGGCAATTGAGTGATGTTAGGAAATGCATGAACCGCAACGTCTCCGGGGGATTTTCCACAACCGGTCGCTACGGGGAGACTTCGTGTATCAATGGCTTGGAACCTCGTGCTAGGAGAGAATTGTCTTATGTCACTAATCTATCGTTTTATAGCCAGAGAGGCACCAACAGTTCAATCGAGATCGCAAAGACCGACTGGCGAGTTAAGTCGACCAGATGACTATCGGGACTAGATGGCGGTGGGAGGACTTGAGCCTTTTCTAGAGCTGCGAAAAACGGCAGGCATTTGACTGGTTATGGTTACAGCTACAAAAGGAAACAGACTATATGCTACGGCCATGTAGAATGTGCGCAGTATTATGTTATAGAAAGCAGTCAATCTAGCGTTTGTCATCAGGTAGGTAGGGGAAGTTTTAACGTTCGGTGCTATAATGCTAGTAATCAAACCTGCTTTCAAGGACAAGCTCTTCGGTGACACCATGGCCAGTAAGCAGAATTGCGTTAGAAACGGCCAAGAGTTGTTCCAGTTGGCCTCCAAGCTGAGGAGCGGGGACTTTTGCGGGTGCCAACCAGCTGTTTGTCCCACAAGCTTGAATGTTTCATGAGAAAAAATTGGACCTAGGTGTGGGTTTTGACTTGGAAATAGAAAACAGCAGTCAATGATGGTGTGGTATATACGTTGTGACGAGAGTAAGGCGAATGGGTTAAGTGAATGAAAGAGCCGGGCGGCGGTATGGCCTAGTCAGAAAGCATATGCCAAGCTTCATGCGGTGTAGCCATAGGAGGCCAAGATAAGTTTGGATACATTGATTCTTTTGGCATGAATTCAGTGGGAGTCTGAATAAAATGAGGTTGGGGACCATAGATTGTTTGACATCATCGCCAACATCGAAAGTGGTCTCATGGTGGACTACAGGAAACATTTCGGTAACATCGAGTAAGGACAACGAAGGACGTGGGACACTGCCCATTTAACACTGCTTCCTTTGATTAGTGACCCTTTACGGAGGCCACTTGGATCGGTCCGACGGACAATATTTGAATCATGGAGGCAAGACCGAGAAATCGCGCGCGTGGAGTCTGTGGAGAAAGCTGGTGTGAGAAGCCCAGTCGAAGGCTCCCCTCGTATCAAGGAGAACGATGACCGGCGACTTACCTTTATCCACTGCATTGGTAGCCCAGGTTGATAATTTCAAAATGGCAAGTAATTCAAGAACGCACTTGTGGGAGTCCGTGCTGACCAGTAGGGATAAGATTCTGATTCAGCAAGCAGTCAGACAATTTCACTTTCACCGGTTTTTCCAATAATCTCGATATAGGGGTTGTCTGACCTGTGGGGCGATAATTATGGGAGGGAATTATCACGGATGTCTTCCACTGTGGAGGAAACATACTGTGCCACAGGGAGAGCGTGAAAATACTGGGGAGCAGTGCCGTTATATTGACTCCACTTCGACTCGGGAGTGTGAGTGGGATGCCGTCTGGGCCAGGGCCCGATGAGGGGCAAATCCGTGACGGAGGCTCAGATGTTCTGGAGAGTGCGTTCTCGGGAGCATAGAATGGGACTAGTTGGCGTTGTAGGGTTGAAAACCGGCGGGTAGATCATGTACCATCTACGCCGAGAAAAAGCAGCAGTATGCTCGAGCGATCGCGATAGGGATGTTATATAGACGTTGCTTATTAGTAGATACGGTATCTTTGAATGATGTCGTTCGTTCCTAATTCTAAATAAACGGGATAGTTTGGAAGGTTTTCATGGTTTCTCAAGGCTCGGCGCTCACGCTTTAGAGCGATACTGTTGGAAGCTTGTTGATTATTCTCAAAGAGGCGGCATGTCTGCATACCAAGGGAGATGCCAACGGATTCTATGTAAACCGCAAGGATTTATCCAAGTTCGCCCTGCTTCCTGTCGGGACCAATGCACATGGATTTCTGTGCTTGTGATGCCGAAATCTCGGTTATTTTAGGCTTAGGCTTAGCGTAAAAGTTAGTCAGACGTGGAGCAGTTATGGAACGGCCCAGAGGGCCCCATACGGGGATGTTGCTTCGAAAGAATAGATGTGGTCAGACGTTGCAGCGATGGGCGGTTGTGTAGAGTACATGGGTTAGGTTTACACGGGCACACAGGAAGGAGTTGGAGGCTCACAGGGGGCTATATGATAGATGCGCGGTCTGGAACCAGCGGCTGCGGAGTGAGCGTTAGGCGTTTGCTATGTTGTTTAGGAGGGAAATAGCATCGGGTGGGGATGAATGGCGTCAGTTTGTTGCAAGTTTGGAGAGCTACAGTTCCTGCAGTGGATGGACCAGGTCGGTTGACCGCGCGTCTAGAGAGTAGGTGGGCAGTCGGTGGTTGCTTAGAAGGCCTTTTTATGACAGGTATGAAGGACGTCGGGGTTTGCGGATCGGTTATCAAGCAAAAAAGACGTCGATGTAGCTTTTCAAGGTACTTTGATTTGGGTAGTTTGGCTAAGATACCTAAATTGCGGAGGGTGGATGACTTTGTTAGTGGTGACGGAGGCATCGTGGCTACATTCTGTATTGGAGTAATATTTTCTAGATGGGCTTGGGGCAGCGAGAGCCTAGAACGTTCTGTTGTTGGTTGCTCGGGTAGGCGTCAGGCGTTCGGTCCAGGCCAACATCTCGAGGCACATTTACACTAGACGGCTGGGGCGATTGTGCAATGCTGTCGTCAGTGCTACTGCGAGGTAACATATCGGACTCTACACAAGACGGTGCGTAGGCCATGCCCACTCTCGTATCGAGGTGTTTGGTTTGTGAGCATAACTACGGGCTGCGTGGTGTATCTCTCGCTGGAGCGGGGCTTAATCAGCCGTAGGTCTAATCACTTGAGGTAAGCAGATTGTAGCCATGTCATTTTGCACGCTCTCAAACCTCAGGGAAAGAAGGTCAGTAGGAAACTGTATTAGGTTGGACAGTTGTGTTTGCGGGGATGCCTTGCGCAGCCCTGTTACCAGACACGGAAAGTGGGCCATGCCACAAGCACCAAGCAACGTCCGCTTGACTGAATCTACTGGGATGCTACCAGGCACGTTGCGAGCCATAGCATTACGGGAGTTACGGAGTCCGCTCATTAGCCCAGATACAACAGAGTCAATGTACTGCCAAGCGGTCATTGGACTATTGAGTTCTGATGTTTCGTCAAGCCCAGCAGAGTATGAACGAGGATCCGGCTTTGAGGTGGACTCAACGATCGTGAAATCCGGCACGTGGAAGTTGATAACCTTTTCTCTAAACGACTAGCCCTTCTGCTGACTTTGTCGAACCCATTGTGGAGCGGTGATGTGCAATTATTCATTCTCAAATCGTGTCTGAAACGTCTGTTGCCCCGTGAGTGCAATGTTGTACGGTTCTTTGGGATTCGTCTGTTCGAGAAACGACGCATGTTGGATTGTTTGTAGTGTGCTTCCAAACGTATTTTACAAGTCAGAGGGAGACTGAAGAATCGCATTATGTTTCGCAGGACAGGATAATGTTGATCTTGCTTCTGCCTGATTTGCCGTACTTTTAACGTCGGTTAAACGTCTGTGAGGTCTAGCGGCGACAGCAGGGAACGACTGACGGGCAAAGCCGGTTTTGGTCGAAGGAGTAGGAGTGGCTGATGCCTTATGAAGCCGCTCACTTAGTGGATGTACGGAGCAAGATGAAAAGTTACTTCCGCTTATGTCCACAGCTACTTAGCTAGGAGCTTAACGGAGGGGAGTGTATGCGAGCGGTGAAAATTGATGTAACCAAAATAGATATTACTGATGGCTGGAGGCTGACGGGGTTCGTACAACGATGAACTGGCGATGTCAGCAGATAGAGGAGGTGGATTCAGAAGCACAAGAAGTCGGAAAGTTGGTTGCTTTCATAAGGCTTCTATCTGCATAGAGCCGGTTGAGGAGGTATGCTCATAAGGCACCGGTTGGGTGCATTTTCTGATGATTCCCCATGAAAGTGAATCCTGACAGTAGCAATTGTGAGCAGATTATAAGTGGTGTTGACCGAAGGCAAGAGTTGCTTTGTCATCAATTTCATTATTGTTCGATTGACACACAATCGCAGTACAAAAGGACGCATGCCTCACTGCAAACGCGTAGCTAGCCTTGAGCAAACGTAAAAATGGTTTTCTGTACCAGCATCAGTGAGCAGGATGTGCTCTATTTGTGGCAACGGAGTTGTGTCGGGAAGATTCAAAGCAACAACATTTTTTTATTCTCCTGTAAATCTCAGTGAAGGCAGAATCAAGAAAGGTATGGCCGAATATAAGCAGCACTTGCACAGACTTTGTGGTGGAATCTGGCAAGCTTATCGAATAAGTGAGCTCAAAAGTAATGTCGCCGCACCCCAAGAGCCTCAGAGCTGTCTTCAGCTTCCTCAAGGAGATGTAAAATATGACAGCTCAACAATCGGCGATATCCCCCTGGGATAAAGTATTATTGAAAATAATAATGATAATCAATAATAATAATGATAATGATAATAATAATGGTGGTCTGTTTTGGATAATCTCAAAGCACTCTGCTACGCATGATCAACCGATACAAATGAAAGCGGAATCCGAATTTCCGGGGGATCATACGAATAAAAGTTCGCGATAAAGTTTAACAGAATGGTTTTAAGTTGGTCATCATGATGGCTCCCGAAAAATGTAGACTTATAGTCGGGCCGTTAAGCCGTCGGGATCCCTCGGAGGTTGTTTGGAAGTGGTGAAAATGTACACAAACCTTACGAAACCCGAGAAATGGGAGAGTCACACGGGATCAAGTTATACTGTTTTTACTCCGAAATAAAGAAATTTCAACAGGAGATGTAAACGGGCGTTTTTGACTTGCAACGTATGAAAGGGGAGTTGCCGTGTTGCTACGGATTGACTGGTGTGGTTGACCTATTCCCAACGCGGCTTTCTACACGCGGCCCATGTTTCGGCCGGGGCTTGAGAGATGTGGTCATCTACCAAAAGGAGCTCCGCCTTCTCTGAGAGCCGGATATATGACTGCGGTAAAACTAAAAAATAATGAAACACTAAAAAGTGTGGATCATTCCTGGAGCGCCACGAGCTGGATGCCGACGGATGTGTATCATGCTGCCTACCTATCTTAAACATGCACCAGTGCCGCTTACCATGGGCACTGAATGTAGATCACAAAAGTTTGCTTCCCTGATGAAATTGTGGCCCCATCCCGTTGTTAACCCTCACGTTTTTCCGAACCAGCACTCACATGGGTGTTGTCCTGCTTTGCAATATTCTTACTACAGCAAGGGTATCACGATAACCATGCAATCACCACTACATCAGATATCCTTGCTCATAACCAAGTATAATCTGAGCACGCTAGCACTATCGAGTAGGAGCATGGACGAACCTACGGCTACCACTCTCAGCGCGAGACCGAGCCCCTCTAATGCATCACCACCGACACGATAGTAGTTTCTTCCAATTTAAGGCTCTTTAGAAACCACTCATTATATAACAACCACCATACCGGAGGAGACAGTAAAAACATGGTGCTATGCCAGGAGCGTACCAGTCCCATTCACTCACATGCTGTTCTTTCAAACCTACCTTACCGCTACGGTGCTGAACTGCATTCTGCGTAGGCAAACGATATTAAGGGTTACCATTTCAAACTCCTCTTGACCATACAGCCTTGAGTTTTCTATTAGTATCCCAAAACTGCCACGCTAAATTGCGAACAGTTAATCCTTTAGAATACACACACAAATATTCAACCGGTGTAAGCAACATTGCTGACCTGTGGCTTTATGGCTCAATCACTTGCGAGCCTACTTTACCAAAAATGTGGAGTAGGTGCGACTGAGCGCTTAATTGAAGCTTTATCTTTGCCCTATTCACACAAACCTAACCAGGTCATTAAAATCGTCGTCAAATACTGCCATAACCCACGGCTAGAACCACGTCCAGACTGCAATCCCCATTTGTTTCACTTTTGTTGCCTCCAGCTATCTCAGTTGCCTTACTGGATAACCAAGAATGCCACTATGATTCTCATCGACGGGGATCCAAGTAGAGCATTTCATGGTATCTGGGATTGCAATGGAGCCAAGCAGCAAAATATACCCCCAACTGCCTATCAGATAGATTAGATTCTTTTAACTTAAGGCCTGTCCTGCTGATATCACCGGTACGGCCAACACAAATAATAGTTCACGCGCATCCCGCCAATATACCAGTCATCATAAAACTCCATCACATCTCGCCACACCCGGCTGATTGACCGACAAGTATCCTTCACGCCGCCAGACGAACCACGCCCATAGGATGTCGTACATTAACTGTAATGATGCTGAATAAAGCTGAGACTCAATGCGTCAATATATATATATATATACATACATATATATATATATATATATATATATATATATGCCAGTGAAGCAGCATAATGAAGCTCAGGTCTATGCGGAGAGTTTCCACTTTAGTGTTCATTGCGGCAGTCCATTCTTTCCTCGAAACTTAGCCGGCTGGAAACTGGCTCTCCAATTTTCCTGGACCCTCCAGTTGTGCTTTTTTACTTCTGACTGGTACAAGTTACTGATCCCAAAACTGAGCTCACATTCTCATGGACAGCTGTTCCTTTCACTATCATCAAAGTTCCCAAATGCACATTCAAAAATTGGTTTCATAGCCCCTTGTTTCATAACTCATTCCTTTTAATGAAACCTGGTAGATCAGTCATCCGGGGTTTGCATCATCTTCATGGTTCGCTATTCCCTTTGCATGCATCGACTTTCCAAGAGTACATACACGCTATTTCTTCTTCTTCCAACTTAGAACTTATGCCATTCGCAGAACCCCAGTATGCCTTGCTTTCCATGGCCTGCATCATTTTTGTTTTGTAATGCATCTTTAGCTTTATGTATTAACGACATTTTCAGTATCTCCACGGTGCGCCACGGCCCAGCTCAAAGTTGAAACCGGTTGAAAATTGCCGTGCAAACCATTATTAGAGTGATCCATATAAAGTATCGTTGGTTATGTTTTTCTATGGCTGACACTTTTGACTTTTATACCTAAAATTTGTGAACACTTCATCTTACTGAGCAACGCAGTACACCACGACCATACGATTGCGTGTGCACCCTGACCAGGGCCGAGAAATATACCAGTAATGGTTGAAGCCAGTTGATGAACATGGATGTAATAAAGGATATATAGCAAGAAAAAAATCAAAGGTAACAGCGGTAACGTTCGGTAACCGGATATTGGCTGAGTACATTATATATCAAGTAAACACCATATATGGGTAGGGATTTCTAGGGTGACTGTGAAGGACGAGGCCGGATGGAAATGGGTAAAACCCGAGCAAATTGCCTGCCTTTATGTTGGTGGAACATGACGCACCAACAGGAAAATTGGGACCGGAGGATAGGTTGGTGTGGCTTGCGTATCTGCGACAGTGGCAGAGGCAGGTAGCTTACAGATGTAGTAAGGTAGGCGGCAGGCAAACACCTGTGCCCGGGTGCCCCTTTACTAAGGACTATAACTGAACACATGAGAGTGACACGGCTGCTTATCGGAAGTAACTGTAACGATTTGTCAGAATAGAATATAGGATACGAAATATGCAAGTCGGTCGACTAGAACCATTTCACAATTCGGTGCTTGGATATGGGTGGAGTCAATGATAAACCAGAAGGACAACATATCTCGTGGGGAGGGGGATTGCCAGAGCTATGGTGGAATATGATACATCCACATGAAAATGGGAATGGAGTGATAGATCGATACTAGATTCGGGGCTAAGACGATGGCAGGCACATTAATTTCGAATGAGACGATAAAGCAAGTAATAGTTAATTGAATATGTATTGGTGGTTTTCAAAGGTGCAGTAAGTCAAAACTTTGCTTTAAAGGTGCCTTCCAGATTTACATATATGAGTAGGATATATAGCCCCGCGAGGAAGAGATAATGCGACACTAACACCCTATGTGAGCCAAGGGCTAGACTGATAGAGAAAACCAAAAATGACAAAAACTTTGACTGAGGGGATACTGTGGAGACGTTTTGCAGTGAAAGCAATGGTAAAGCAATGGAATGACGGACAGACATCGAATTTTAATCCAATGGTTTAGGTCAGATTTTCAGCCTGCATTGTCTGCGGACCAACATAAGTAATCAGAGAGAGATTACTCATCAGTAAGCTTCTGGAGAAAAAAATAGGGAAGAGCTGTCTGGGACGCTCCCAGAAGAGGATCAGCAGCCAACGGTACGAAGAAGCATCTGGTTATTTGGGCACTAGAACTATTTGGGAAAGTGTGGGGCTGCAAGATTTTGGAAGTGAACAAGAATACTGGTGGTCTTTCTCTCATTGACTTTGACAACTTCGGGCAAAAAGGCTGTTCGGGGTGGAGGATAGGTTGAAATACTTTACACCGTATGCCGACCGGGGATCACGTGATAGAAAAAAGCCATCCCAGGTCGGATTTCGTGGGATGACGGGTAAAATGTCTCAGTTTCCATTTTGAAACTGTTTTCAAATTTGACGACTATGCTGATGACTTGGTTGCGTGAGCAATTCCTATGTCGTGTAATAATAGTTTGTTTCGGATAACCCCGAAGCATGCTGCAATAGAAGATCGGACAGTACAGTTGAAAGCTGAATGAAAGTTACAGGAGGATTGCACGATTACGTGAACGCGATTGAATATAAGAGAAAGCGTTCAAGTCAATTGCTGCTGTACCGCCCGGTGAATTTATACTCAAGGTCAACTGGTCGATCCGGTCAAAGGTAGGTGTAGTTATTCTGCCGAAGTATGGGGTGGGTAAGGAGTGGTAAAGAGTCACACAAATCCTACGGAAGGAAGACCGTCCTGTCGGAGAACCAAACTAGATTGGCGGATACACGGATATCGTGAAATAGAAACATTCCTGAAATAGACGTATTCAAGCAATAGAGCTTTGCAATGTATGAGACAGGTTACGTTGTAAAATTAGACGATAAAAAATGGTGGCATAACACATAAAGAACAAGGAAACCGGTCGAGGACAACAATTTTGAAGTTCAGTGGCCGTATATCGGTTGAGCTAGTTGTAAAACCAAGCGGCCAAAACACTGGACCGTGGGTGTCAAATTGTTGGTGGAAGAAGTGACTGGATAAAACATATGGACTTTGGGCGGATTGTTTTGCTTTCAGAAAAAAAGAATATAATGCATCAGCGTGAAACTGGTAACTGGCAAAATAATCGATGTGTGGTCGCAGCTACGATAGTGTCAGAAACGTAGTTTGCAGGGGAGATGACCAGGTAAATGACAGGCAAGTATTCACATACTGATATTTCTCAGCAAAGCCTCAAGTGGTGGAAAGAGTGTATCAAGCATCGGAAGTTTCTGAGACTGTCTATCGGAAAGGAGCTTAGGAAAGAATGTACACAGAACAGCCGATGAATAGGTTTGCAAACTTCGGCGGCCGGATATGGGCGGAGTGTATGATAAACCAAATGGACTAAACATCTGGACCGTGGTTGCCAAAGCGATGGTGAAAGAAGTGACCGGATAAAACATATAGACTGTGAGCGGACTGTTTAGCTTTCAAAAAAAAACGAATGTATTGCATCGGCATGAAACTAGGAACTAGCGAAAAATCTATGTGTGGTGCTCAACTACAACAATAGGATGGACACAGCTAGCAAAAACAATGAAGTGACGGGTAAAAGACTCTCAGTTTATGTTTGACACAGGAGGTGGACCACTTTTTGGCAACAGAACAGAACTCTGCGGCAAAAGAGCTTATCAGATGTGCATGTGTAAGACACGATACCTTTCAAGATGAGGACATTGCAATGCAACAGCCCCAAGTGGGCGAACCGCGGAGCCGACAGAGAAAGCGAACAAACACAGAGCCATCGATTATTGGGAATCTCTAGAGATATATTCTACAGTGTTATATACTGTCTCAATATTGTGGTACGGAAGTTAGTGACAACGGTGAATGCGTTAGTTCTCGAGTATATCGGTAAAAGTAGCAAAAAGGGGTGAGCTTTTTCTTAGAGAGTGGTTAAGTTCGCAGATAAGACTCGTGAATAATTTAGCGTGAAACCGCGGGAAGTGGGTCGGGAATAATGTGCCAAGAATGTTGGTGGGTTTTCAAGTATGTGATAATTATGCACCGAAGGAAGCAAATTTTGCCGGATGAAAAAAGTGGTAGGTTATGAAGGTGAATTTGGAAACAAGCACGATGGAGAATCCACGTTAGCTGGAGGAGACAGCAGCATATTTACAGCATTTTGAGTGTATGAATGGTGTTCTTTTTTAATTCTCGACCGGTGCTGGTTTGTGGGGCTGACCGTGTGCTGGGCACTCTACATGAAAACCTTTTCTGGAGGCAGGAGGTGCGATCCACCAACACAAATGCGCCCGCACATCGTTGCAGACTTCCAGCACGCTCGATATGCACCGGCCAAAGCGAGAGATCTGTCCTCGCCTCGCATAGGCGGGATTTGCACGGGTGATGTTGGTCGAGACCATACAGACGTAGATATGGAGTAGCTACGACCCTCTGATGACAACCAGGGAAGTGGCTAAGTAAATCCGCTGTTACAGCTCGGAGGCTCAAGGTGAAGACAAGGTCAAGGTTATTGTTCCCTGCTCTCCCAGCTCTAGTTTGCCGTTACTTTTCCACCTCATTCACAGCATCTTTTTGATATTTCAAAATGCCACGTGTAGCAAAGAAGACTTCCAATACTACTCCGTCCACTCATACCTCAGTTACTCCGGAAAAATAGGCTTCTCCAAACTCCCGTGGCCTTAAAACAATGTTCGGTTGACCTCTGTGACTTTGTAGGCTTGGCGACGGAAAGAACAGCTGTTCTAGACCGAAGTATTTCAGATATAAAGTCTCAGATTATGAATTTGGAAGATACGATATCTAAACTCGCCCCCTTACTGTGCATCACTGAACGCACCGAAAATTCCACCTTACAAAACCTGACAGCTGCGGGCCGCTTTATCGACTCTGTTGCATTCGAAGTTCTCATAAGAGTGAGGAACTCTCGTAATGCAGTCGTGTTTAATGTCCCAGAGAGAATACCTCTGGAGCATGTCAAGCACACACTGTTGAATGCATGTGGTATGGCCCACCTTCCTTGTCAAATAACAAGGCTGCGTAAGCGCGTTCAGCGCTTTAACTGTCCAATCCTTATGCGATTTGCAGATGATCTATCTGCCAAAGAATTCATAAAAATGCGTTACACAATAGCTTCTAATTCTCCTTATAAAAACATAAAAATAGCCGAAGATAAAACCCCACTTCAAAGGGAAATTACCAGATCTCCTTCGACTTTCCCCACTAGAACGACGCCTGATAGTTCTGAGCCTTCGACACAGACGGCCGGTCGCTCCACAGCTCCTTCTCAAGTCCCCACTGCCTTATCTTCACATTCGCCTCCTGTCTCTTCACAACCGCCTACTGCCTCCTCATCTGCTCCCGTACTGAACTCTTTAAAATCTAATCCCATTACTGTTGATCTAGACATTTCCGCTTCTCCCCTTTTACTGCCACCCAGTAACAGACGCCAACTATTGCCTCGCTCTCCCACCTCATCACCTGTTGGATACACCCCCTACTCTAACTCGCCCTCTGTTCCCTCCGGTGATAAACTACTCGCCGTCCAGAGGAACAGGTCTAACAGTCTTCCCATTCTTCTCACAAGCCCCTCCCTCATTCAACTGTCTCCTCTTAAATCAACTCGCCTTAACTCACCGAGTAAGTTTTCGACCTAAGAAAATACCCCCTGCTCCAATGCATCGGTGGCCCCTACAAATTTACCGTGCTCACTGCCTGCCAATACCAAAATACGGCCCCCACACGCCGTCCAATCTGCCTCACGTCGTACTTCTCACCTAATAACTATCTCCACTGCTCCCACTTCTAACTGCTCCATATTTGGTGTTCCACTCAACTTGAGTTACCCCTCCCACAATGTGCAGCTTAATCTACCACCCTACACCCGTATTCCCCACACATTTTCAACCCTGCCCTCTGCACCCCCCTTCAGCCAATACTCGATTCCGACTGGCCGGTATCTCTCGACTGCCCCTAATCACCCCTGTCTGATATCGACCCGCAAAACCCCACAGGTTTTTCCCTTTTCTTAGATGTTTCCCCCTCCGTTGATGCCCAGTTTTTTTACCCCTCAGCAGTCCCTCTCACTGCAACATTTAATCCAGCTTGGCTGGAAGCCACTCTATCTGAACCTCCACTAGCCTCAACATCAACATATTCCCCTTTGACCCTAATCTCCGCTCCTTCCAATCGCGATAGCCTGCCTCCTTCCAAATTACACCATCCCCCTGATGTACCTATACCACCTCCCACAAATGTTATATCTCTAGCCTTATTCAACTCGCGTTCTATTCTTGACAAACTCCTGCACCTTAAAAAACTTGTCCTTACAAATAATTACGATATTATCTTAATGACGGAATCCTGGCTTTCTGAGAGCACTCCCAATGATCAAGTATCTTTGGTAGGGTACAGTCTTCTAAGGACCGACAGACCGAACCGGCGTGGTGGTGGGTGCCTAGCCTACGTCAAGGAAGTCTACACGACGACCCCTCTTTTACATACGGCACTCCATTTTATTCCTGATTCTCTCTGGTTCACTATGAACCTCCAAACCACGGTTCTTTACATTGGCTGCGTGTATCGATCACCAAATTCCCCAGTTCATTGTTTCCACTTCTCATTAGGTCTTTCGAATACCTCTCTTTGCTTCCTTCTGGAACCAAGCTTATTGCGGGTGACTTTAATCTCCATCACGTCTGTTGACCCACCCTCCCGGCTCCTCCCAATCTTATGGACCTGATCACTAACATTCATCTTGGCGGCTGGACACAACATGTTGTTGAACCTACCAGAAATGGGAACATACTAGATCTGGTATTTACTCATACCATGCCTCTCATCGACGTGACTGTAACACGAAATTTCCCCGGTAGTGACCATAAAATGGTTATCTGCCATCTGCCCCTTAGTGGCCCACCTAATCCCGCACACCCCTCCAACAATACATTTTTAATGCAGAAATTGGGCCTTGCTAGTCACGCTTATTCGGCAGAAAGACTGGGGTGATTATTTTCTCACCCAGGACCCTCAGCATGCTGCGAATATTTTCTACTCCTTCTTTTCCGATTGTCTGGAAAAATTGTCCAATACTGCCCAGGCTGCACCTAAAAAGAGGTCGCCTGTCTCGCCACTCCATAAGAAGTACCATAAACTTCTCAAACAACTACATAATTCCAACGACTTTTCACCTTTTATTCGTCTAAACCGCCTCTCTACACTTATTCAACGACAAGATAATACTCGACTTTGTGACCAAGAAGCTAAGGCTTTGAGTCATCCTAACAAGTCGCAACTTCCTTCTATGTTGCATAAGTCTAGAAACGCTGATGTTAGGGCCGACTTCCAACTTCTGATTCTGGATAATAACTCATCTATCACCTCCCCGCCTTGTATAGCCGAAGCCTTCAATGCATTCTTTGCTTCAGCCATGGCTCCAGCTACTGTCGTTGCCCCGCCCCCATCTTCACCACTTACCGACTCTGTCCTTTCTACGATACCCTTCGATGCCAGGAGTTTTTCTAAGCTACTATCCAATAGCAAACCCTCCCTTCGATTAGGCCCCGATGGCTCACCACCAACTGCACTCGTCAATGGTGGACCGGATCTCCCCCTGTTGTTGCTTAACCTTTTTACTCTTTCACTTAATGGTAGCACCGTACCTGCTAACTGGAAGCGCTCGGTAATCGTTCCCATTCATAAAAAAGGACCTTTACATGAGGTACCCAATTATCGCCCTATAAACCATACCCCCATCTTATCCAGAATAATGGAAAAAATAGTTAAAGACAATATTATTAGCTATTTATTAAGCCTCAGTCTTATTAATCACAACCAACATGGATTCCTCCGTTCACGGTCCTGCATGACTTGTCAGCATGATTTTCTGAATCTCGTCACCGACTCTGCTGAAAGTGGGAAATCTCTTGTTGTTCTTTATCTTGATTTATCCAAGGCATTTGATCGTGTACCTCACCCCCACCTTCTAACAAAGCTACGGTCATTTGGGATTGTCGATCCACTTCTTTCTTGGTTCTAGTCTTACTTATCTCATCGTTCACAGGTTGTCTTAATTAACGGGCACACATCTAATCCTAAGCCCGTTACTAGCGGTGTTATTCAGGGCAGTGTTTTGGGCCCCCTGCTTTTCTCCTATATATAAATGATATGTTTCCGACAATACTTAATGGCACGCCGTTTTTGTTCGCGGACGACATTAAGATAGTCTACACTTTTTCGCCTGGCAACCTCAGTACTACTATCCCTAAAATCTCTGCTGATTTAGCCGCTCTTGATGAATGGTGCTCAACCTGGGCGATGAAATTCTCCGCCAACAAGTGCATTTTCCTTACTTACAAATGCCAGGTTCCTCCTGGTTCTTTATGCATTGACGGTTCACCCATTGACAGCCAGCCTTTAGTAAGAGACCTTGGCTCTTGCTCTTTCAACTCGGAACATGCTGTCCTCCAAACGGCGAAGGCTAAAAAGTGTCTTGGTCTTCTGTTCAGATCCTTTCAGCTTAGGCAGAGCATTCTCTACATGTACAAAGTACATGCCAGGCCCCTTCTCGAATATTGTCCCTTAATCTTCACTAGCATGAGAAAATCCGACAGGATTATTATCGAATGTATTCAAAGGAGATTCAGAAAACAGCTTATCGGTTGGTCGTCCAACTTAAACTACAGGGAACGATGCTTATCTCTCAAAATCGAACCACTGTGGCTTCGTCGTATCAAGCTAAACTTGATATTTCTGTATAAGCTATTGACTAAGCAGTCCTATTCCTCCAACCAGTTGTGTTTCTCCCCGGATACTGGATATTCACTCCGTAATAGACAGTATACTATTACCACACCCTCCGCGAGGACTGTTCTAAGCTCTAAGTTCTTTTTCTTCGCGTACTCCAGAATCTGGAATAAACTTCCCTTGCACATCAGATCTTCTCGGTCAAAGTATGCATTCGTGCATGCTATTGATAAATTCCTTTCTGCAATTGAGTAGTAGGAGATTAGATTTGTATATAATATGATTCATCATGCAGCTTGAACGCTCAACTCACCAATTCCTTTCTGTCCCAACTGTTTTGCGCTTATTCAACCTTCACGTAACCGAAAGTCAAGCTTACGAGAAAGGCCTGGACTTTTAAGCCATTGCTTTGCTTTCTCTCTTTACCTTACCTTCCGAAATAACCTCACCGTTTTTAAAATTCTGATTGCTTTGTTTGACCGCTTCTCCTAGACTTCGCCATCGACATATGTAAGCATGTCTGCGTCCACTAACTGTTTTTCCATACCAACTTATAGGATCCTGCCAATTCAACTTTGAAATAAATCCTTCCAGATTCGCTCGCGTTTATAGAGACCACCGTATTACTCCCAACAGGTTGTCAATATGTCTCACCCGCCCCACGATTAATTAACTTCATTTAGTTATAACGCGTCTGCGGCCCTGAAACCATCCTCAACAACGCTAAAAAACTGCTTCAGTATCCAACCCCTGGTCGGCTATATAAATACATATATGTATATATATATACATGTATATATATAGATATATGTAATATTTGTATATATAAATATATATATATATATGTACATGTATATATATATATACTCACTACTGTCCTTTAATTATCAACACAAGTGTAGTGAGTAACTCAACGCTTCTCGACATCTCTTAGCTTACAATGCTTCTTTTCCGCACCAGGTCCCGCCACGTATACTTCCCTCACCACCTCTGCGATTTCGAACTGGAAAATCCAGTCTGACTCATCTCACTTAGCGTGACTCACTAACTGAACTCAACACCCGGTTATGACGTTACCATTTCTGCTCCCACCCTATCCCCCAGCTAAGGTTCTTCTGCGATTTCATGCAGAACTTAGTCTTTACTCCTGCTCAATGACCACTCTAGGCGAAATACTAACTTTCCCATTGAAAGTTTTAGCCACACTTAGGCGTTTCCCTTTTAGTCTCACGTTTCATGGCCTCAATGTGCCTCAGGGATCCGTTGCATCGATCAGCCCGTGCCTAACTTTCGTTCTTCTTTCCGTTGACCGTTGATCCTCAGCTGCGTCTCGCTATCTCACTTTCTTTGCCACAGTCTTTTGCTTCCAACCGATTTCGCATGACCCGTCTGATGATGGCACCCACGTATACAGCAATATATATTTATATACGTATACAGCAATACATATATATATATATATATACCTTGGGTATGCTCCACTCACTTTTGCCCCCCTTCCTAACTAGATTGTGCCATTTTACAACATAGTTTGCATATATATAAATACAACCGTTTCGTCCTTTAGCGATGGGTGCTCGCTCTCCCCTAGTTCCTGGCTCAGGCTAGAACTCAGCAGTCCCATCCTGTTTTTTGTGCCTTTCTCGTACACTGAAGCCTTGCCGCATGAATTACCATTCCTTAGTAACTAGGCTTTACTACTCTGCGCATATGCTCATGGTAAGTTAAGACCCCATTCCAACCGGAATCCGTATGCCTCTGATTTCTCTTGACCCTGCGGAATACCAGCATGTGTGCTTCCACATGAAAAATCCTCTCCCTAACACCCAGTGTTTTTCTCCCTTTTTACTGTTTACTGTCCTCGACCACAGCTGGTGAACTGACCAGACTGTTATCTTCCTATTTTCTCATTCTTCTTCCAGACCATACCCTCTACTATTGTTTTATTCCTGGTTCCCAAACGGACACCCTCTCCTCATCCACCGCCTACCTGATATCGCCCTAAATCTCTACTATCACCCAACCACCCTAGAAAGCCACCAGTCTCCGTCTAGGGATCCCTAATAGACCTGTCCACTAGCCAAACGATAACTAACTGTTCGGATAACAAAATGTTCATTTTCTTGCTTCCATATAAACGATAATCATAACCCACAGCTGGAACACTCTCCAGACTGCCGCACTCCTGATCTCTTCCAGATTGCATTGGTTACTTGGGTATCCATCGGCCAAATCGACGTTTGTTCCGGATTACCGTAAGGACTGGACGATTTGATCAATGGTTTAAACCTATACTCTCGCCTGCTGACGTTACATGGGGCATCGTACACGGATTAACAAAACCTCATGAAAGTCTCACCGGATCGCAGAGATGATTCCTGACACCAACCATCAACACATCCGCTCAACGTCTATTCCCAAGTAATCCAACCCAACAGTTCAATTCTTCCCGCGTTGCAGTACGAAACCAATGACCGGAACCCAGCCCTTTTTTACCTGCTTCCCTCAACATTCCACCTGCCACCATCTGCAACCAAGGTTTTTACGGAACAGAATACCAGCCATCTGCAGCCAACCATAATTTGGCTAACAATTTTCTATCACATACAAAAAAAATTTACACTCTTCCAACTTCTGCCCGGCCGAACCATTGACGTTTGTCTCCACTAATCCGTTTCACTGATGGCTTTTCTTTAAATGCCCGTTATATGTCCATACACCATTCATGCTCTTCAAAAGTTCACTGAAGTCCCTGCGAAGCTTTTCGCCTTCATTTGAATTCCCATATGACACTGTAATCACCTGCACAAAAGCTCCGTTTTATTATCATCTTTGACTCACTCGCCTTTATTTCACATGTTTCCTCCACAATTAGTTACCCATTGCTGGATCAGTTTCCAATATTCCGCTGGTATCTCTGACTGCACGTTGAAAGCCCCATGCTTGCTTTACTTCTAACAATGTTCTTTGGCATCTCCTCCGCCCGATTACTCGTTAGTGACCGTCCAATTGTCGCTTATATCAGCAATTCCACTACTGTCCAGCTATCCACACCGCCCCCGGCGATTCCGAAACCGATTCGGAATTCCCGCCTCAACCATTACCACTTTCGTTCACTCAAACACCACATGACTTTACTGGTGTATTTCGGTTGCTGTGTGATTTATAAATTTAGAATTTGTGAATACCTCACATTGACATGTACTGCTGTACACTCTGATCTTGCCTTGTGCATGTGTATTGACCACGGTCAAGAAATATACTACATATACTAAAAAAATACAACTTGTAGTTCCCGCCCACCTGCGGGGATACATAAGACTACTCAATTTCGGAGGTGATTTTAAGGTTATTCAACAGACGCCAGAAAGGATGAGACCCCCGGCTATGACTTAGGCTGCTTGCGGGAGCCCAGCTAATCAACCGAATTGATCGTCCACTGCCTTTATATCATGCTTGTTGTGGTCCAGCGGCCAGTAGAAACGACCTATAACGAGATGTTCCTGTAGCAGTGCATAGAGGTTCTAACAGTCTGAGGTTTTACCAGAGACGGGAAGTTTGGTCAGTTTGCCCCAATATTGTTCCTAATAAAAGCAAGACATCCGCAGCCACCTTTCTAGGATCTATTCTCAGCTGGCATGCTAACACCTGTCATTGAAGTGTGCTGCAAAGGAATTTTAACTGTAAGCTATTTTTTGGGTTTAAGAATCACATTTGATTGAAATTGTAGTGCCAAGAAGCGGACGGATGTAAGTTTGCTCACTTGAAAGCGAGTGTTGAGCACAGCTATTGCAAAACTACCTTTCCGACGGTCATGATGCATTTTGAATATACAGTCACTTCTGCTCTCTGCTAGATTAAGAGATATCGTAGAAGCTGGTGGACTGCACGGTGGTTTCGGGAGAGGTGTGCCATAGGAGGGAGCGGGACATATAGGGAGAACGGAAAAGCCAGGGTGTTAGGATGGGAGGTACTTGAGGCAGAAAGTTCTCGGCTATCTATGTGCAGGGATCACGGTGCACAGTGTGCTTGGGTGGGAAGCCAGTAATCCAGCGAAACTGCATTTGGATAAGCTATTGGCCTAATTATCTGACTAGCTTCGCCGAGTTTTCTTTTTCGCTGGTGGCCGAAATGCGCTGTATTCTTCTCTGCTTAGAGACAAGTGACCGAAAGGGGTTAGAGTGCAAAGCTCAGGTCTCCGAGTAAGGGTATCAGGTTCTGTCTGTGGTGCCATTCTATTTTTCTAGAATTCGCTAAAGGTATTTGCGTAAACATATCTAGTCTGGAGCATTCCTGAGGTTTTCAAGGAATGATTGGTTCTCTGATCGACAATAAAAGGTTCGCTGAATTCATGTTTGGTATCGGTTGGGTTTCCCGAAACGGTGTTAGATTTTGGACTCCTGCCTGGGCCGCAGTTTGATGTTTCGAACTACGTGATGAACATGTTGCTTGTAAATTTGACTAGACATTCGTTTAACAAGTAAATGAATGCCTCTCATTCGAGTTTTGGTAAGACTACCTGTTACTGTTCTGGGAGTCAGGAGATTTTAGCAGTTTTTCGAGCTCCGGAAAGCAACTTTGTGTGAATTGTTTCATTGAGACTGTTCTGTAGGCTTTGATGTTTGCCAGGTGGCTCTTATGGGGGAAGGTAAAACAACTATCTGTGTCAACAACCGTTCTGCAACCAACTACGGGTGAGCTTTTCTTTTTGTGGGCTGCTTTTGGTAACTTAACCATTTGGAAGTGACCACCGGTTATACACATAACGGGGTTGGTAATTTTGGATCTCTCTTCGTCTGAGGTTTTTTCAGGAAGAGTCTTTGTGCGCCTGAATCCTGTAATACTAAGGACAAAGGACTGTCTGCTGATGTGTATCTTGGCAACAACTTTGAAACTGAACAGAAACAGGAGCGGACGCTTTACGTGGAAAAGTTTTGAAGTCTGACACGGTAACATGGTTGCAGGTCCAGGTTACAAGCCTTTAAGATTGAGTTCTCCATTTTGTGAGAGGTAATCCGTCCGGAATGTTGAATGGCACTAAATTGTTGGCTGCTCTAGTGCGTCTGAGGGTTTCACAGACAACTTTGTTGACCAATGTTGTGGCCTTTGTCAGGTTGGTTCGAGTGTGGTGGATATTTGAGTCGAGCAGAAACGCTAACAGACTTAACGGAAAGCTGGTTCAACTCAATGCTTCATGCCGAGAAAAAAAACCATTCAGTGTTTTGCCTATTTCGATGGTAGCTCAGATAGCGCTTCCCAGTACATCAGTGAGACATAGTGAACAGGTATCACATGAATTTGGGATGTGGGTCCTGCGACGGCGAGTGCTGACAGTGATTTTGTGCCGGTGAGCGGGAGTGGAATGCAAAGCTGCGTCGTTGGATTGGTGAGTGGTTATTCGGACTTAACGTGGCAGAAACTGAAAATGAACCAGCAAAGTGACAACTGAGAGGTAGTAGGTGGACATCCCGAATAAAGTAGACTGCATGGTATCAGAAGATGTTGGGATAAAATATGGCCAATTTTGTGATGAAAGAAACGACAAAAGGGGACCACTTAGGTAAGGTTCTACGCCATGGATAAGTTCGTTAAGGATCACGAATCCCTTATGGGGGTCTTTGTGGTTATTTGCGATATCGACGGACTTCCGTAAGTCCGCGAAGCACAGTTATTGTCGCTGTCAGACTAGTGGATCAGAGCGAGCAGCATTTAGTACTAAAATAAACTAGATATTCGGCTTAAAGACAAAAAAGCGGCGATTTGGTTTTGCTTCACGATGAATTTCGCCTTACAACCAGGCCTATATGAGACATTGTCGGAGTTTTCTTAGAGGACTAGCACCTCCTATCTTTATTTGGTATTACTTAATGGTGTGTATAAAGCTAGTATAAGAAAAGGTCGATAAACTTCTTTGCGATAACTAGAGGTTACCCACAATAAAATAGCTAATAAAAACTTGGAAAACCGTGAACGTGACCGGTGGTGAGCAAAAACACCCCATGGCAATGCAGTGCACGGCTATTGCATAAAAATTGCATAGATTTTAGTTCACTATCGAGAGGCCGTAGGGAGTAATCAAGGCCGAATTCGTCAAACAAGCTCTATCCAGAATAAGGTGAAGCAAAAAGTCAGTACGGTCTAATGGCTTCTTTCGGAGCAATCCTGAGCTGAATAGCAAAAAAGCCGTTCTAAGCTTGTAAGTCTTCTAACAATATTCCTTATGGTGATGGAGAATGTCACCCTTCAGCCTTCAATATAGGCGAAAAGTAACTCTTTTTTGAGCGTAGACCTTCACTTGAAGGTACGTCTTCTGTATATGCGCTAATATGACTCCACTACCCACTCCGAACAAGCGCCGCGCTGCATCCAGATAGGGAGTGAGTTCAGGGCCTTGCAAAACGCGGACAATCAGAGAAACTCCGTTGAAAAGTATTCCCACCTGCCACTTTTCATCGAGGGCTGACCGCTGAACCTTGCTTCATCATATCCCTCTCTCGCGCATTATAGCAAACTCTTGACAGCTGATCCACAGAGGTTGGTCAAAAATCCCGCATCCATTCCACAGCCCATTGTGAACCCACAAACATCTCCCCCGTACCAGCACAAATCCAACCCACGTGCTCTAAACAATCATCCATGGCTGCACCATTGGATGTCACGTACCCTTCCAAATTCCTTGGCCTCGCGGGCCTCCATTCGCCCTTGGATTGCTGTGCGTCACACAATACCCACTTGTTCCCCATCCATTTGCGGCTGCCCCAAATATTGCCCCACTGCCTGAATTTTCAGGCCCTCCAGTAACCCTTAATATCCTACCTACAGAGGACACAGTATAATTTTCCTTGGTCCTTTCTCTAAACAGCTATCTTCACCCGGGTTCAACTGCTGCCCTGGGGCTCTCAGACTTTCCCTCTAAACCATCAGCCTTCAAACTGCCAGCTGTTGACCATCATGGTTCACCGAGCCTCTGCCCTTCCCTTCGTAGTATTGTGGGCAGCGAGCCCCGACTGGGTCATATGGGAGGCTCTAGTGCGGTGATGCCCCACGTGCCTACCCAACCAACGACAACACTGTCTCAACAAACTGCTTCCTCCGATCATAACCCAATGGGCTTTATGCCTAAATCCTGTAAAGTTTCAAGCGATAACACTGACTACGCTAAATGGCTGTCACTAATTATGCTGAGAGCTTGATTACCTGCGACTTTTCTTTCATCTGGCCCTTTTGTCAAAACCCCTCTCCCTTGGCTTCTGCTAGCGGTAACCCCATCACCACAACCAACACTTCCATTTCACTGAATCCGCCTGCTTTGCACGTAGGCTTAGCTGGACACCACAGTCTCACCATTCCTTTGCTTCGTGAACACAAAAGAAGCCTTTCACCCCCTCTCTGATGCTTCACTTTCGATGCCACGCCCTCCAGCACTATGCGCCGTATGGCCCCCACCGACAGCCGGCTACGACCGATTCTCTTAGTCTTGCACCTTGTTCAACCGTGTCCTTTCTACCTATACCACATGACCCGCACTCTCACCCCTCCCGCCCAACTAACGGTCCACTATTCATTAGCATCAACAGCCGAGCAGTAACCAGAAAACGTCCTCACTTAAGGAACTTAGGTCCATCCACCGACCCAGACATACTCATAGTCACGGAGACATGGTTACCTGTGGAGTCCCATTCCGATCATACGAGTATGGTTGGGCTTCGTGGTTTCTCCAGCGCTTACCAATCCAGACGAGATAGCGGGTGTTTGGTCTATATTCGCCGTAATATCTGAGCAGCTGTTCCACGGCACCCCGCCTCGGATTTAATGAGCAATTTCGGCCATCTCCATATTACCTGGTCCTCCAAAACAAGTCCGCCTGCTCTAACCGATTTTCCCTTCATTTCCACTTAGTGGGGCTGGACCAAACATAAACACATTCACTAGGGGGCGGAATGCACTTAGCATCGTCTTCATGCATAACATGCCCAGCAAGAAGACTCAAGTCACTCGTTCACTCCTGGACCATGACCAAGAGACAGTCATGGGCACTTTTTAATGCCCCCTCATTGACCCCGCCTCTAATAACTTCATCAAACCTTATAACCATCGCAAATGCGACCCACAGTCGGACGTGATTCGCTCTGGGGCCCGGGATTCATTCTGGTCTTCGAAGCTCAGATTGCTCTTGATTCTCTCCATACCCACACGATAAGCTGCCTAACCAGCAGTAGTTCAACCTTCACTTATTCGCTAAGCAAAGGATCCCAAGAACATCGAAAACTAAGCTAAAGCTTCTAAGCCTGCAGAGCAAATACTATCAAACAAAAGATTTCTCCATTCTGGTACTCATCGACAGAAAAACCTTCCAGCTCAGTCGCCTCACTGAAGGGCATCTCAGAAAACACAGAGCACTCCCATCAGTGCGCATTTAAAGCGTCGGGATTTTGTCTAGATTACCGAGTATAAGATCTCAAAGCTCCAAATGAACTCAACCGGTTTTCCAGTGTGTAGTTTCATCTCTTTATCTTCACTCATGCTGATCTCAGAATTTCTCACTCTCCATCTCCAGTTCTCGCTTATTTTGTGCTCATATCCACCCTCATGCCACCATTGTTACTCGTGGAGTTACTCTAGTCGCCATGAATTTAACCTCACCTGGAATACAAAAGTTAGTCCTCAAGGCTGGGCACCTGCCAAAACTCGAACCAGAAGAAATGCTGCCGGCTTTTTCCGTTTTCGTGGCACCGATATGGTTCTGCTGTTACTTAACCTATTTACACTACCCGTGAATAACAGCCTAAACCTAAAGCAGTGGAGAACCTCTGGTACCAAGCCCCGCTTTGAAAAAGGTTCACAAAATGACCCTGAAGATCACTGTCCAATCAAATTATAGAGCGGATTGTCGAGTGTCAACTAACTGACTATCCCATGTCAAACGTTTAGTGAACCCTGGTCAAGATGGCTCCATCAAATCGCCGTCGTTATCGTCCTGTCAAACCGACTTCTGAAGGCTCTGACCTCAGCTATTTGGGGTGGAATGTCTGTAATCATCCAGTTCATAGATCTTTCAAAAACCTTCTACAGGTGTCTCACCAGCGACTGCCGATAAAACTCAAATCCCCTGGTCTGGCTAACCCTCTCATGTCGTGGCTGTGCTCTCTCCTTTCATCCAGCTCCCAGGTAGTGCCGGTTATCAGCCACTTATCTCCTGCCAGGCCAATAACAAGCGGCGTGATTGAAGGTAGTGGTCGTGGATCATTATTACTCCTCATATATATCAACTTCTTTCATGTCATCTGCTATGGTGCTCTTTATTCATTGCCGGTGTCATCAAAACCGTGCACTTCTTTCCCACAGGTATTCTGCTGTTCACTCCAAATAACTGTCAACAAGATCTCGCTTTTTTACTGATTGAAGCAAATTGTGGAGAATGAAATTCCCCGCTTCCGAGGGTTCCGCGCACCCCCACAAGCACCACTTACTTCAGGATACCACTGCCTTCTATATGGAACCCATACCTACCCTCCCGTGGTATCCGACCTTGGATTTCGTTACCCTTGTTCCTTACAACTTTTCCGAACAGACTAACCACTGAGCCTCCAAGGCCAAAGGACTCTTTCATCTCATTCCCTGGAGCCTCTTTCCGCAGCTTGGTCGACCGTCCGCTTGTGTCTTCCGTATCCGAACACTGCTTAAATAAAGCTCCATTATCCCCTACCACATATCCAAATCCTCCTGGAGAATGTCCGGCGACATTTTACTGGAACTGGTTGGGAAAGCTTCTGCAGTAAGCAGTTCAGCCTCGACTCAATATTGGCCCTCAGTATTCGGCTGAATTTGACCTCCTCATGCAAGTTGAGTCCCTTTCGTGTACACCCAACTCTCCCACTCTCTCCTAAGACACCCATCTCTTACCCTCTTCGAGGTAGTGTCTCTTTCCTTTCAGTTTCACATTGTGAGTTACCTCTGAAATTTCAATTCTTCAGAACAGTTTTCGGCAGAAACTGTAATAAGCTGCCCACCAAAATACGTCGTACCAGCTTCTTGTCCTTTTTCGGGCGTAGGCCTTGTGAATATCTCAATATTTCTTATGCCACCTCGCTGTCCAGCTAGTGCGTCATTGTTGGCATTGGTTTTGAAAGGCGCCTCCAGTTTAGTCTCTCAAAAGAGCATAACACCTCGCAGGACATAACGCCTCTTCTGCTCTTGTTAATCTACCGTCAGTAAAAGACGGCTGATTCATCTCAGTTGAACAAAACACTTACCTCTCACATTTGCATTTCTTCATTATCAGTCCGATGAGAGGCTTCCGTCTCAAGCCTCTGATCTTATCGAATAATCTGTTAAAAATCTAGCCGGTTCGTATCTCCTTCTGCGCATATTACTATCCCACCTACAGGTCTGCTCATGGTGCACATCTGAACCCCTGTTATATTTGTGTCTTCCTTGTTTAGCACCTGCTTCCTGGCTTTCACCCACTCATGGCTGCAGCTTGTCAAGTATCATTCTTCCACAGCTAGCGCCCAATGTATCTTACAAAAATAGCTTTTTGTTCACTGTATTTTTTCCTTTAGAGTGTCTAGTGTGTCACCTGCCCATCCATTTGCTTAGAGTCTATCTGCACGTCAAACCTAAAGGTTTTGAGCTGCGTATGACTATTCGGTCATGCAGCGCCTGTTAAGGGAAATCAGTTGTCCACCAGCATATAAAACGCACGATTTCCCGCACCTCCTTAGGTGAAGTCCCTCACAATCGGTGACCTTCCTCGTCTGCTTAGCCCGATTTCCCCCGAGTTTGTTCTTATGCTTATGATATATCCTCAGTCCATGCACTCATAACTTGCCACCGCGCAAACGTTTGACTAGAGTGCAATCATGGCATAACATCGGCCATGTCATTCCATCTCGGCTTTGCACCTCTATCCTTACTGAAGCTACTTGAGGGGCTCGCAAATCAATTAGCATTCCCATTCTGTCTGCAGTGACTGTAAATTACCCTCTTTAGGCTTTCTAACATTTGTCTGCCCCTTCCCCGGGGATTAGCTGCCAACTCCGGTAATATCGGTTAATCCTTCTATCCTGATTTCACTTAAGCCACTTTCGTACTAGCCATTTAGTTTCGCTGCTCAACTGAACCCAATCAGGCTGCTGTTCCCTTTCTGTCTCTCCTTCCCAACTCTCCGTCTGTATATATATACCACTCTACGAAGTCCAGTCTTTCTGGGCACTACGTCGGTCGCTATTCCGACCGTCGAAATTTGGATACTAATCCGTAACTCGTCTACCAATCAGTCGTTGTGTTCATCGGAGCTGGCCTCCCGGACTAGTAGTAGCACCACGTCGGTTATGTTATTCCCACCCGGTGCTCACCCTTGCTAATCCCAACGGTGCAGGGCGCGGTCAGACCCACCACTTTGGCAGGAGCACATCGGGCTTACAGGATGTCTGCAATTATTTGTGGGCGCTGTTGGGCTGGCGGATTGCACCTACTGTCCCAAGAAGTAGTTTTCAGTTTATATATTCAATGCAGGGTTAGCTTTGGGATTGGAAGTCTACCGTTTACATGCCCGCTCGGCTGCTTCAACTATTTGAGTCTCACTGTCATTCCCTTTCTTTGCTATCTTCCTCTGGAGCTTGCCATCAGTGATTTCATTGTTACTCAGCTTTTTAAGCCTGGCTGGTACTTCCTACTCCGTTCATAAAATTATTTATGTATACCCCTTGTCCCTAGCTACCAGCATGTTTTACTGGCCAAAGTTGATCGCTTGTGCAACCAGTCCATCCTTTTTGCATACTTCTTTCTACTACACCCAATTAGACCTGAACATAACTAACTATTGGCCTCATCCATAATCATGTCGGTTTCTCAAGGCAGAAACTGCAGCAACTTCCGATGTATTCCTTGGTTTGCGCAGTCATTGCTGCTAATCATTTTTTATCCTTGATAACCGGTTGATATTCCTTGCTGAAATATATTTCCGCGACCTTTCAGCAGTCAGTGATATAACTGTTGAATAATCGCGTTCTTCGTCAGTTCAACGTTTCTCGACAGTGATCTCTCATCACTTTATTCTGATATTGCTGTGCATCATATTTTCATTGTGGACGCGTGCTTGGGGCGTATCCATCCAGCATTTCCGCCTCTGTGTTTTTGCGGCCTGATGCCCATCTAATTATTTGTCATTAGGTGGGCTCACACCTTCCGCGTTCTCCACTACCACCTCCGTATTCTGGTCGACCATTCAATTGCCTTAGCCGTGCGTCCCAGATTGTCGCATTCCACATTACCGTTCATTTGTTACAATACCATCGCCACCTATCATATAATGGACAATTTTCTGACCACTACCCAGTTTTCCTCCGGCACAGACCTTCATCATCACTTTGGCAGTTGCTCTCCACCTCTAAATTTGTCCTGCTTTTGCTGTGTGCCTCTGTCTACATGAATTAGCCAACCCTTATCAAGTTCTTCATCGAATGACATATTTTTTTCTGTATCGGTAGCCCTGACCATGTTCTTGGAGTAACACTTTTTGGTAATGCCTCCTACCTCCGACAAGCCGTTGCACCTTCGATCAACAAAATGGTCACCAAATGGCGTCCGTTATCTTTCTATTTTGCCCTTTACCACACTTGTGTGCCGCTGACTCTCTAATCGCCGAAAGTCAGCATCCCAGATCGATCAATCGCTCGCTTCTTCATTTCTACGGTGGTATATCACGGTTCATCCATCACTCTGTGATCATTGCCGTCCAGTTTTTCCTTTGACAGTCCCTCTCTTTGGCACTTTTGTGGTATCCCTTCGTCTCCGGATGTATTGTTTGTCTGATATATTCCTGGTTCTGTCAGATGATACACACGGAAATCACTGCCGCTCTGTTGACTTTTCCATTTGGCTTTTACTTCAAATTGAGGGTCCTCTCTCTTTTCTCCGCTTGAGACCGGTCCCAAAGAGCCCTGTCACTGGCAGATGTCACATAATCACTCCCCTGTAACAGGTATCATCAGATTTTCGCTCACTGTTTATGTGCTTTATGTGATCATCGATCACTATATAGTTGCAATTGGTCTCCGCACTCGCCCCAGCTACCTGCCCGTGATTTATTTTTGCCATAGTATCACCTATTTGTTAACACTTTATGTCTGTCCTACCGTAAATCAATCCTTTCTGAGATCAAGTAAAAATTTTGGTCATTTTCTTTGTTTCCGCTCTGGCACTCTTCTCCTCAGGATGTGTGTATCCTTTTCCATGTGACCACCACCACTGGCACACTGCCATTTAACCCTCACTGGTACAATATCTTGCTGTCTCATTCTATTCTATTTCCGATATTTGGTCCTCGTCCATTTTTGAGTCCCTTACCCGCATCCTTTATCTCCCTGTGGCCTGCTATCGGCTGTTCCCATCCCCCGTTATGTACCAATCTTCTCTTCTCTGAAAAATGATACAACCAGAACATCTTTGGATTATTCAGCAGTTTCCTGCTGCCATGATCACTTTCGATAGCCGTCAGACATATACCCTACTTTTCTGAGTGATCTCATGCGTGTCTAACAGACTCGATCAGCTGACCTTGGGCTTGGATTTTTCTGGGCCTACTCATCGTCATCACAATTTTTGATCACAATCTCATTGTTGCCCTTCCATGGAACCATGCGTGTATCTCGCTGATGCACTGACTGACCGTCATCTACGTCACTGTTTCGTTCGCCACAGTGTGCTTTAGGGTTTTCCGAAATAAACCATCATGATTATTACCCATGGGATCACGTCAGGTACCGCGTTTTCACAATTTCCTTGTTACTTTGCCTCGCTATGTAGAACAGGTCGACGTTACCACGACTGGGTTCTGGATAATTCCTCCTGGGTGTGAAAGCTGACACAAGCCCCTCTCTACGTACTTCTGTCTTCATAGCACCATTTTCCGACCGTGAGAAGGTCGACTCAGTTCTGTTCATTTTTAAGCTATTTAAATAAGAAAAACCGTGGACTCCGGCTGTTTCCAGCCAAGCTTCAGTATCAGGTCACCTATGCCAGATGATATGCGATGGTACATCCGTACCTCTCAGAGAGACAGGTGTAGCAGCGATTTTTCAAACCTAAACTAAAAATCGATCTGCCACTGACTGTGGATTATGTTGCTCGGCGGGAATAAATTGTGGAGACCATTATTCGTCCAGGAGATGTAAGGATGCGCAAAGGTGTATTGTAGGAAGGTGAGGTGAATGGTGGCAAAATTGAACTTCATGTTCCCAGTGATGCTATCTCAGCTCTATTGGGTAGGCCTGGAGAAGGCCTACAAACTGGCCAGCACATCGCGTTCCACACACTCAGATGGTGCCAATCACATCCGTCGCAATCCCAATGTAACCGCTGTCTGTGGAGGATTTAGAGGCGAAGTTTGGCTCGGTAGTGAGGAATGGTCTGTTTAATTTGTTAAGTCGAAAGTACTGGTGAGGAGGTTTAATGGTTTTCCTGTACTAACTAAGAAATGCCATCACTCGCTCAAGTGTTTCGGCAGCAATCCACCCGTAAGTTGTAGCGGCTGCAAGTAAGATCAGAGGACTAGCGCAGTTCTGAATTCAAGGGGGCGGGGTTTGAACGTAAGGGGCTCTGGTTAAAAGATCTCGCCTCTCTGGGCATGGTCGAGGATTCGTGTATCCTAACTACCCAGAGTAAAGTCCTTCCTTCGTTTGTTGAATTGCGAACCTTTTAGCCTGCTTGAGTCATGTTACGTTTCGCGTTTTTTTGTAAGGCACTATTATAATTCTGAAGATGGACAAAACTCTGAATCTACAGAGTGGCTATCAAGGTTCACTGAGTAAACATCGATAACGAACTCCAAAAGAAAAGCTCCCTTGTGCATCTGCAAACCGTCTGTGCAAAAGCTTATTAAGACCTCGCGACGCAGTTCAGTGGCAGCGCAGAAGGAGTCGTGTGGTGACCTCTTTAGGTGCCCGGAATTCGGTAAAAAGTAGCTTCTTTTGAAGGTTTTCTACAAAGCTTATCCCCCATTATGGTCATAGGTTTTCTACAGGTAAAAGAAGGGCTCGACCATTTGCATCATTCCACCTTAAAGCACTCCATGGTATCGCTAAATAGGAACAAGTAGACCGAGAACGTCGCCCACTCTTTCCACAGATTGGAAGGACACAGTTATTAGAAAATCACTTGAAGTGCACTGGTGGGACCCCTGGGGGTAAATGACCTATTTGTATGAAAACGGTGTGGCTTTACAAAGATAACGTCCTACCCCTGCAAACACCTGAGTTTTCCTGAGAATAGAGCCAGAGGACTAGACCACGGTGAACCACCTGAAGCGCACCGCCTTGACCTTGTGGAAAGCTTTGACTTTGTGAATCATAGACGTTTGATGTAAGAACTAGGGGAAACCGAATGCGGCTACAAGACTAAGGGTCTGGTTGTCAGTCTACTTGTGAGATCGCCGGTTTTGCGTCATTTTGGGGACTATGAGCCTACAATGCTGGTGATAATCAGTTATGTGCCCCAAAGACCAGTGTTAGGACCCGTACGCTTTCTTTCACTGGGAAAACGTTTCAAAGGGTCTTCCGGTCACCATGTTTCCTGTATGGAAACCATGTGAAGACTCTGGAATCTTCCGAATGTACCTTGGTTCTTCAAGCTATCCATAAATGGGCACTGGCCTTGGACCTGTTTTTGGAACTTGCTCAATATATGAGGATTTGGCTGGGGCTCGGATTACTTCCCACCTAAAGCCGGAGAACCATGAACCGATAACAAAGAAAACCGAAATCAGAGGCCTATTGATTGCTGTGGTAAACAACTTTAAGACACTTGTGCAAGGCTTGTTTGTGGTCATAAAGACAGAGTTATGTAGAGGCTGCAATAAAAGGAGACAAGATTGACCTACCCGTCCTGCTAGCTTCCATATGACCCTACTGCCCTGCGACGCGGCTCGCGATCAAGGTCTGGGACCACATTTAGCTAAGGACACTCAATATTGGAGGAAGTTCGGAAGAGTTCTGTGAGAGTTATCTCCAGTCTAAAAAGACCGTAGTACGGAGACTAGCTGAGTTGATAGATTTATTCCTGCTCAAGTGCAAACGTACACGGAAAAATGGACAGGGGCGATAAGCAACTAAAGGAATGCGATCATGAAAAAGGCATTGATTGCCCGTGATGGAGTCTCAGTAAAACAAAGTCCAACAAGGCAGTCGGAGACCAGTTCTTGCAGTGCACAGATGAAAAAATGAGGTAAGCTGTCCACCTTTGTGGTTGTAGAAAGGGTGGTAATGGTTTCTTAAGCCAATTCAAACTTGAAGTGGTCACGCTTTTCTGAAATGCCCATTCCACGGTTGAGAGCCCGAAAAGATACATCCATCCTAACTCTCTGGCCTTAAACCGCACATAAGCTTATGCCCGTGGGTTCTTCTTTGCTTTCCCCTCTACAACAGAGTTGAAACCTATTCGCCTATACTTTTCGCGCAGAACGATTCACCTGCGCCAATCCACTTCACTTTGCTGGTTGCTAAATTTATAGCCTTTATTAAGGTATCTAGAAAAATGCTAAGACACAGTTTTCAGACCTTTCCTGCAAATGACGGGCATCATGGATTTTTCTCGAGGGTTAAATTTGACAACCAATTGATTGAAACGTTTCTGGAAAGGTAAGTTCCGAAACTTTGTTGCCATCAGAGACGTTACCCGGACCTCTCATGTTACAAAAGCTCCCCGTAGGTGCCACCTTTATACGGCGAATATGAAAGATCCCTTAAAGCAGGCTTCGAATCTTCGGTCACATCCTGACCGGAAAGACACGTTTGGAAACGCACTACAAACAATCCAACATGCGTCGTTTCTCGAACGGACGAATCCCAAAGAACCGTACAACATTGCACTCACGGGGCAACAGACGTTTCAGACACGATTTGAGAATGAATAATTGCACATCACCACTCCACAATGGGTTCGACAAAGTCAGCAGAAGGGCTAGTCGTTTAGAGAAAAGGGTATCAACTACCACGGGCCGGATTTCACGATCGTTGAGTCCACCTCAAAGCCGGATCCTCGTTCATACTCTGCTGGGCTTGACGAAACATCAGAACTCAATAGTCCAATGACCGCTCGGCAGTACATTGACTCTATCGTATCTGGGCTAATGAGCGGACTCCGTAACTCCCGTAATGCTATGGCTCGCAACGTGCCTGGTAGCATCCCAGTAGATTCAGTCAAGCGGACGTTGCTTGGTGCTTGTGGCATGGCCCACTTTCCGTGTCTGGTAACAGGGCTGCGCAAGGCATCCCCGCAAACACAACTGTCCAACCTAATACAGTTTCCTACTGACCTTCTTTCCATGAGGTTTGAGAGCGTGCAAAATGACATGGCTACAATCTGCTTACCTCAAGTGATTAGACCTACGGCTGATTAAGCCCCGCTCCAGCGAGAGATACACCACGCAGCCCGTAGTTATGCTCACAAACCAAACACCTCGATACGAGAGTGGGCATGGCCTACGCACCGTCTTGTGTAGAGTCCGATATGTTACCTCGCAGTAGCACTGACGACAGCATTGCACAATCGCCCCAGCCGTCTAGTGTAAATGTGCCTCGAGATGTTGGCCTGGACCGAACGCCTGACGCCTACCCGAGCAACCAACAACAGAACGTTCTAGGCTCTCGCTGCCCCAAGCCCATCTAGAAAATATTACTCCAATACAGAATGTAGCCACGATGCCTCCGTCACCACTAACAAAGTCATCCACCCTCCGCAATTTAGGTATCTTAGCCAAACTACCCAAATCAAAGTACCTTGAAAAGCTACCTCGACGTCTTTTTTTGCTTGATAACCGATCCGCAAACCCCGACGTCCTTCATACCTGTCATAAAAAGGCCTTCTAAGCAACCACCGACTGCCCACCTACTCTCTAGACGCGCGGTCAACCGACCTGGTCCATCTACTGCAGGAACTGTAGCTCTCCAAACTTGCAACAAACTGACGCCATTCATCCCCACCCGATGCTATTTCCCTCCTAAACAACATAGCAAACGCCTAACGCTCACTCCGCAGCCGCTGGTTCCAGACCGCGCATCTATCATATAGCCCCCTGTGAGCCTCCAACTCCTTCCTGTGTGCCCGTGTAAACCTAACCCATGTACTCTACACAACCGCCCATCGCTGCAACGTCTGACCACATCTATTCTTTCGAAGCAACATCCCCGTATGGGGCCCTCTGGGCCGTTCCATAACTGCTCCACGTCTGACTAACTTTTACGCTAAGCCTAAGCCTAAAATAACCGAGATTTCGGCATCACAAGCACAGAAATCCATGTGCATTGGTCCCGACAGGAAGCAGGGCGAACTTGGATAAATCCTTGCGGTTTACTTAGAATCCGTTGGCATCTCCCTTGGTATGCAGACATGCCGCCTCTTTGAGAATAATCAACAAGCTTCCAACAGTATCGCTCTAAAGCGTGAGCGCCGAGCCTTGAGAAACCATGAAAACCTTCCAAACTATCCCGTTTATTTAGAATTAGGAACGAACGACATCATTCAAAGATACCGTATCTACTAATAAGCAACGTCTATATAACATCCCTATCGCGATCGCTCGAGCATACTGCTGCTTTTTCTCGGCGTAGATGGTACATGATCTACCCGCCGGTTTTCAACCCTACAACGCCAACTAGTCCCATTCTATGCTCCCGAGAACGCGCTCTCCAGAACATCTGAGCCTCCGTCACGGATTTGCCCCTCATCGGGCCCTGGCCCAGACGGCATCCCACTCACACTCCCGAGTCGAAGTGGAGTCAATGTAACGGCACTGCTCCCCAGTATTTTCACGCTCTCCCTGTGGCACAGTATGCTTCCTCCACAGTGGAAGACATCCGTGATAATTCCCTCCCATAATTATCGCCCCACAGGTCAGACAACCCCTATATCGAGATTATTGGAAAAACCGGTGAAAGTGAAATTGTCTGACTGCTTGCTGAATCAGAATCTTATCCCTACTGGTCAGCACGGACTCCCACAAGTGCGTTCTTGAATTACTTGCCATTTTGAAATTATCAATCTGGGCTGCCAATGCAGTGGATAAAGGTAAGTCGCCGGTCATCGTTCTCCTTGATACGAGGGGAGCCTTCGACTGGGCTTCTCACACCAGCTTTCTCCACAGACTCCACGCGTGCGAGTTCTCGGTCTTGCCTCCATGATTCAAATATTGTCCGTCGGACCGATCCAAGTGGCCTCCGTAAAGGGTCACTAATCAAAGGAAGCAGTGTTAAATGGGCAGTGTCCCACGTCCTTCGTTGTCCTTACTCGATGTTACCGAAATGTTTCCTGTAGTCCACCATGAGACCACTTTCGATGTTGGCGATGATGTCAAACAATCTATGGTCCCCAACCTCATTTTATTCAGACTCCCACTGAATTCATGCCAAAAGAATCAATGTATCCAAACTTATCTTGGCCTCCTATGGCTACACCGCATGAAGCTTGGCATATGCTTTCTGACTAGGCCATACCGCCGCCCGGCTCTTTCATACACTTAACCCATTCGCCTTACTCTCGTCACAACGTATATACCACACCATCATTGACTGCTGTTTTCTATTTCCAAGTCAAAACCCACACCTAGGTCCAATTTTTTCTCATGAAACATTCAAGCTTGTGGGACAAACAGCTGGTTGGCACCCGCAAAAGTCCCCGCTCCTCAGCTTGGAGGCCAACTGGAACAACTCTTGGCCGTTTCTAACGCAATTCTGCTTACTGGCCATGGTGTCACCGAAGAGCTTGTCCTTGAAAGCAGGTTTGATTACTAGCATTATAGCACCGAACGTTAAAACGTCTCCTACCCACCTGATGACAAACGCTAGATTGACTGCTTTCTATAACATAATACTGCGCACATTCTACATGGCCGTAGCATATAGTCTGTTTCCTTTTGTAGCTGTAACCATAACCAGTCAAATGCCTGCCGTTTTTCGCAACTCTAGAAAAGGCTCAAGTCCTCCCACCGCCATCTAGTCCCGATAATCATCTGGTCGACTTAACTCGCCAGTCGGTCTTCGCGATCTCGATTGAACTGTTGGTGCCTCTCTGGCTATAAAATGATAGATTCGTTATATAAGACAATTCTTTCTTAACACAGGGTTCCAAGCCCCTGATATTTTCCTCCAGGGCATACGAAGACTCCGTTCACCATTCGTTCCAGCGCCGGACCGATCACTGTAGCCTCTAAAACATATATCTCCAATAATCTATTGTGACTCCGCTGTCCCCGGTCCCATACTGCTGGGTTGTTAGGCTCGACCGCCTCAGCCTCCTTTGGATTCCCCAGCTAATCACTTTGAATACCGCTGTTGGTGATACGTGAGTGGTGCCCGGTCCTGGGCTGTTTAGGTCGGCGGTTCACCATTCTCCTTCTTCTTTTTGGACTCCTTTCCTACTCATCCTGGCTTTCGTTTCTCCAAGCTTTCTTTCCCAACCCCGATTTGCTTCCCTGAACTATCCCGCTCTAAAATTTCCCATCTCAAATGCTCACTTCCCAATAGCTACCCGGGGGCCTCATTTTTTATCTTATGTTTGTCCGCAGAACTACTAGCCTATTTTGTCCCAAATTTGAACCTACCATCAACCTATAATTAGTATGTTACTCCCGGTCTGCACTGTACTATCGATCATAAAAACGGCTAACCTCACCCATACCAGTTGACCTGGAATGCCCCTCGGTAGTCTCAGATGCGGTCCGGCGTTGTGTGAGATTGCGACTCAGAACATTCGTTGCCCTACCCCATGTGTTTACCTTGCTTCAATCTGCATTTATCCAGTTCATGCTAGCAAAACCCCTGATGTCAACGGCACTTGCGCTATAGCTTTGTCCGGAAGCGGGGAAAGCAGACCCTCTCGAGCAGCTACAAAGAAATACAAACCAAGCGAAAAATCATAGTCAGGTGGAGGGGCTATGGAAGGTTCCGATATGGGCTCAACCACCTCTGTGTAAAAAAGTAGAAATGCGAGGGACCTACCGGGATCGGCTTGATTTCTAGATATCACATTATATCAGGCTGTGAAAGAATGGGTAATCTTCAGTTTGCATGTTTCCCGTCAGCTCAGACCTGATCCCGCGCGAGAGAGAACCCCACACCGCCGTTGCTCACCCGACATGCTTCTGGTTCTTACCCACGAGGTTGACTGGGGTGTTAGCACACAAGACATTCCACCCTTGTTCACCCACTTCATGCTCTGGCTCTCAGCTGCCGCACACCCTCCGTACGTGAGCCTCATATAACTATTGATGTCAATTGCAGTCGCCACCAGAGCCACGACTTTTATCCGGCTGATCTGAATGGAATAACCAAAAAGTCGGACGACAAACATCCGTATCATTATGGCACGAGAATTGTTATAACTTAGGGAAAAATGTAAGTACTCCTTGCTTATACTTTCATGTGCTGTCTTGCTTACATTAACCCTCAGCTAGATCACCCTCCAGACTGCCAACCCTCCATTCTTCTTAGATTCAGGAACCACCCTATTATCTCTACTGTTTTGCTGTAACGCATAGTGCAGGATGCCTATCACATTGGCTTCCACCTCTACCCATTCGCAATCCCTCACCGTTGCTGCTTGCCGAGGACACAGTCTGCCCACCCGATTGCACTCACAAGCAATCCTGCTATCACCTCACACGTTCCTCTGGGGACTGCTGGAATCTTCCCACCAAAATATCACTGTAAGCCAATTCTCGATAACCGAGCAAAGCGTAGCCAATTCGAGCGATTTCCAAAATCACAGCAAGATTGGCTTGTAGTTTCTACGGTACTAATATGAAATTCCCCTATGGTGCATATAAATATAAACTTCAAGTATGAGGCAAAAAGGCTGAACAGCAAAACCCAAAAGTTGAAAGCCCCGCGGCTCAAGCACGATGGTTAGAAACGGTTCAGGGCCAAATTTAGATGTATCACACGAGTAAACAGAAGTGCAAAAATGACGTGTATAGAAAAGGTTTTCGAAGTATTGTCAAATACCGTCAAATTTGCAAAGAAGGTAAAACTTTTAGGAGAATTTTAAGCATTCGTTCTTCACAACCATCACGGTATCAAGGCTATGCTAAAAAATGGCAAAACTCTAACTGTGCACCGGTGCCCAATCGTTCCTGACAACTTGGTCCGACCGTTTTACGTGCTCTCCCCTACTAGAGCCCCAATTATGATTCTCTAGCCAGCAACCCGGCTGTTTTCCGATACCGTAGCACTCATCATACGTCAACACCATCACGGTCAGCTGCCGAGGCAATCGTCCACATCCGGCTGTCCCTTCCATTCTTCCCCCTCAGAGTTGGTTGCCATAAGCCCGAGGTTTTCTCTTGGTTATTGCTAATCCCTCCGATAGGGACAATGAAACTTCTAACCAATCCTCCGGTGGCCTACCCTGGCTTGCCGAAATGCATTCGTATATTACATTTCATCATATTGGGTTCATTACACCGACGGATACTTGGTTTCCCTCACCACTGCTTTCACCTACTATTCCCCATATATATTTTGAATATTTTGTTTTGTACCTTCTCACACTTCAGGCTTTCAATTCCAAGACGCCTACTTTCTCATCGGTACTTCGTATTTTTCAAGGTACCTTTGGATTCATCATCTATTCTGATCCTGACAACAGTTGTATCCTTTTATCTCTCAGCTACATTTAATTGGCGCTTATCGCTCTGCTGCTAAATTTCCACCCGTAATTGGTTCTTGTAGCTCACCGGTTTGATTTTACGCAGAACTGTGGGTTTTCTTGCTGCACCGCTTAGCTTGCAACATTTTGACCTTTGCTTCGCCTAAGTGTGCCTCTCGACTCATTGGAAAAAGGAATCAATATTATTATTATTAAAAACCATTCTACTGCCGTGGAAAGGTTACCATTGCTTATGTAATCAGCGACCGCACTGGCATGGAACGAATTTCTTATCACCGGCTAAAAGGAAAGACTACAAAAGTAACTATTGCGAGACTCGGTGACTCGCGGATGCAAGAATCTGGACTTCTGTAGGCAGTAGCATCCAGTCCCTTGTTTTGATTGAAGCTCCTGGAATTTATTTGGCTTGGTTCAGCTAAGAAATGGACGATCTGGCAGACTTCTGTCGAGTGCTGAAAGCTGAACGGAAGCGGCCTTCAGTCCTGTGCTCTAGTCTGACCCGAATAGCGTCACTCCGTAATATGGAGCTGCTAAACCCATTGAGGTTATTTTTGGCGAGAAGTAAATAGTTTGAGAAGGACTAGAAAATCATCGAAGAATTCACCGGACAATCTACGGGTTTGGCTCTGGACTAAAACATGACATACCAGTTAGGGTGGAATTCAGTGAAAATCGGCACTTTGAAGCATATATTCGGAAAGCATTTTGCCAGAATTCAGATGGTCCATTGTTTGGTAGACTAGCCGCGAGGTTCCAGTCAGCCTAGAAAATGGAATTTCTGAAGGCTTTAGAAACGTTCTCAGACCAAAAATAGGAAAACATTAAGGAAAAATGTCCGGAGAATAGAAGACAAAAGCATAATAATATTAATCTTAGTGATAACAATAATAATGGTGTTCGAGAGAGACTCGCGAACGCGTGGTGATGGTGTACAATAATACTCAACATGATGGAAGCTTCACAAACTTCAAAGCGAGGGTTGGAACTTTCAATAACAGTGCTACAAAGCTGGACAGAGTGTGACCAAAGTAAAGTGATAACGGTTTACGGGAGTGAATAAGAAGCAGCTTCGGTTTCGGAGCTTGATGAGTATTGGTCAAAGGTGAAATGACTGGCAAACCTTGAGTGAAGGATGCGGAGGATTTACTTTACGCAAGGTTGACGCAATCAATGCCTAAAGGAAGCTTTTCAGATTTCCTGAGTGGAACAAGCCAGCAGGCAACAAATTCGTATTCGTTATACCGTCGGAGTCCACAGAGAGCCAAAGGGGTATAACATCGCAACCTCGACTGTAGAAACGAAGCATAAATAACGCAAGCTTCGCATAAATTGGCCTCGAAAATTGGCCTAGCCGAGTCCAGTGATTGAAAGTGATCCATTTTAGGTCAATCTGTAGGATATTCTGTGTAATATACATTGTTTAGAAGGGGAACGAGTAGGCGCGAAAGTATGACTGAAAAGTGACACTACCCTAGCTGACGCTTCGCTGTGGATTGCACAACGGAAAAGATTCACTAAGTTCAGTTATTTTATTGAAAGTGGCTATTTCTCCCCCTCCTCTACCATAAGTTTATCTGTTTCAGTTTTCTGTCTCTTTACGAAAAGCTCTCACATTTGGTTCTCAATATTTCAGCAGAGATGATCCGATTCCTTTCTTACTAACAGTTTGGGGGCTCGCATGGCCGAGTACAATTTGCCAAGTCCTCATTCGGTAACTTTTATACCCATACATGGCCTAATTATTATAGATTTTCCTTTCTTTGTGAACCGGACATATCGACCCTTGTTAATTCCGGGTTCGGAAGTATTAAACATCTGTTCGATCGTTGGGCCTAAAGGTTAGCATCCCGGGTGAACTTATAGACTGATCTAAGAAAAATCAGGAAGTAAAATGGAATGCTTGAACGCACTGTCTGGATGTCAAAAAGATCAGCATAAAAAATGCGAGGAAAACTTCTATGGAGAATAAATGGTCACGGAGAACAAAACCAGCCTATGGTTATCAGGGAGCACTTAGTGTCGTCCGCTGCGCTTAGGACAGCTTATCTCCGCTTAAATCATTTGGACAAATCACTGAGCCAGAAGACAGTGGTCTAGATACGTGAAGTTGGATTCAATAAGTAATACGGTAGAGCTTCTGCCCGGTATGCGGAGGGTCGCCGGTTCGATTCCGGCTGGCGGCATCCGACTTTTGATGTAAAGAATGCAAGTGAATTTTCCAAAAACAACATGAGAAGTGTGAGAAATTGAGTCAGGAAACCCCATAATGGTTGTCCTTTCTTGATAGTTGATTTCCAGAGTAATACGAAAAAAACAATGCTCGTTGCAAAAGTGGACATCAAAAGAAATACCGCGCAAGGAAAGCAGTGTGATATCGATGCCCCACGAACGATAACTGGATGCGTAGCTGCGAACTTCAAAATGATGCCGTTGGAGGAACAGCCAACTAAAGTCGAAAAATCGGAGCATGTGCGCCCAGACAAATATGCAGTGACGATGTAGAGCGATAAAATCTAAACGCTCAGAACCTTACCGCAGTGATTTACAGAAAACCAGACCCAAGACGACAACGGGTATAATGTGGGTGTAAAAATGAAAGTTTCAATATATGTAATAGATGAATATAATATTATTCACAATCATGGTACCAAATATGATATATCTCGGATGCTTCCGAAGCATGTCAAAGAGCATGATCGGATGATTCAAGCGAAGTCAGAACCTTAATTTCCAAAAGGGTACAAATGTATGCATGGAGTATTAAAGGTTGTGTTAAAGTGGATTAAAACGGTCATAAGGCCCAGCAAATTTGAGGTTCAAGATCAGGTGAACTATCTGGTTAGTGGGGAATGGAGTCGACTGAGAAGGGAGTTATACGCATGAACGGTGCCGGAAAAATTACAACACTGAAAACCCCGGCAAAATCAAAGTATATTTGGTAAAAAAATTAAGAGAAATGGAGAAGAAAAGTTTTATCCACAGGGATTCCAAAAAGTCGCTTGCACTCTGCGAGGTGCGAAAAATGTTTGGGTACGAATCTCGCTCATGTCAGCTAGAGTGAGTATTATTTTAGGTCATGGCCCTCCAGCATATAAAAGAATTCAGTCCGTTCAGTCGACTAATTAACCCCCTGCAGTAGTCGAGGGTAGCGCCTAGTGTACCGGTCGCTACTCGGGTGGCCAGCGTGATGCGAAAGATATCGAGGGTGGGGCAGTCTGAAAGAGGTTCCAGCGAAGGTTTATGATTCACTCTTCAGTAGAAATCTAATATTGTTTCGCACTATTTGTCAGGATTGCCAACCCCAATACGTTTTTGGCATGACAACTGAGCTGGCTCTAGGTTACTTGCCTTATTTCCTTTACACTCTGGATCCCTTGTTTATTTCTGAATAAACGCTGGCACTATTTGTTTCCGTGCACAAACATTGCACCCCTAAAACCCCCCAAACCCATCTGATAGGTAGTGAACCAGAGCCAAGAGTTTACAGTGCATCAGACCAGCTACCGCAGCATCATATCTTAAGTTAGAAGCATCCGTCCAACGTTTTTCTCTTTGTAGGACTGTCCGCTCTGTTTCTTACTTGGTATACACTCGTCCAGTCCAGCCTCATTTCACTACTCCCGATCAGCCGAATAGAGTGTAGGCTGGGCATTGGCTTGAGTTGTCATTTGAAACAATCCGCAGTTGCAGCTGACGGCTGGGAGCAGCCAGGCGTGCGTCCCTTCTGTGTGCATGCCTGTCTTCATTTCAAACCTGTGTTGCTCAAAACAGCAATACCCCCGGGGTCGACGGCGCTCAGATCAAGGTCGGGAAGATAGTCTTCCACCAGCGTGTTCAAACATCATGACCGTGCCTGCGGGAAACTGGCCGGCGGAGGGGTAAGGAAAATTATCTATATGGTTTCAACAACTTCGAAAAATCCCGTTTAGTGAAGATCTTATCTCCAGAATCCATCTTTCACGGACCGGGCTTTGAAGGAAGTGGGCACATCCGGCCACCACCACAGATCAGAATCTGCGAATGGAAAAACCTCACAGCTCAGCCTAGCAGCGGTTCGCCAGATATGCCACTGGTTCTCCCGTACACGCCTTAATGGGATGACGATAGATCATCAGTACTTGACTTAGGCACATACTACTCGTGTTCGGTCAACTTCTTGGAGCAAACGGACATTCAGATTGCTAGGTCCCGCAGGCTAGAAGGACTGGTTTACAAAACATTCCGTTTGCGAGAAAGTAAACTCAATGTCTATACAATACACGTTAGACTACTGCTAAAGTATAGTTCAATAGACGGCTCTAACGTGCCCCAGGGTGACAGGATTGCCACTGAAAATGTTCAGTGCACCTTCACCAAACAAACGGTTGGCTATTCGTCTAGTCTCAACGGCAAACACGATGTGACCTGCTATACCTTGAACCCCTTTGGCTCCGACGGATAAAGAACAGCTTTCCCTTTTTCACTCACTATTAAATTACAGGTCCTGCATAGTCTCCCTTGTGGTACGAGACTAATTAGGCCTAAGGTATTTGTTACAACACAGCAGTTATTCGGTAATTATGCCGCCCCCGAGAATCAGCCTACGGTCCTATCTCTTTATTTTTAAATATTCACAAATGTCGGGTAGAATTCCACCAAATGTCTGTGCAATAGGCCACTTACCGAGATTAAAAGAGGAATCAAAAAACATTGCTTGATGTCCTGACACTCGTTTCCAACAATGATTCATACACTTTGGAGGAGCGGGCTTACGAAGTTGGTTTGGTTACTGACGCGCGGGTCTGAGTTAGGGGCCAGGAGACTACGTATTTCACAAGTTGCTGTATATATCACTCACGTTTTATTGATCTTTCGTGTAAAACCTTGTGTTTTGCAAAGTCCAACCATCAAACAAGATAACCCAACTGGAAATGGCAACTGTAGCCCTAGGTCTACAGCCTGTTCAATGCCCTACCCTTTACCTAGGTTTTCCGTCGGAAGAAGCTAAGTCACAATTCCTATGCTTGAAGTGTCTCATCGAGGTAGTTCAACCCCCAGTTATGACGTCAGGGATGCTGGTCCCACTAACTACCCACATAATATCCTCCAGCTAATTCAATTCCTTGTCTTCAGGCAGACTTTTGCTTTTTATTCTACAGAGTGGCTGCTCCTAATTCAGACTCAACCTCATCTCTGAATCTCGTAGCTCTCACCTGTTCAAAAATTAACCCTTCAAATTTTCCTCTTACGTGCCACAGTCTCAGCAGGATCGTAATTAGCTTACTTATCGACTGTCATTTAGGTTAATTTATTCCATTATTCTCCGTAGTAATTTTCTGCCTGGATGACACTCACCCAATATGGCAACGATAATCCTAGGCCTGAAGCTTCCTTCTTACCCACTCCATATACTAGGTTCTCCGTTGGAGGTAACTTAGCCCCAGTTCTTACCTTCTATCTACATCATACCAAATTCACTTTACTCGGTCCAATCGGGGCTCATTCTGTTGAGGCTACACAGTCAACAAAAGTCAAAATGGCAGCACACCTAAGGCGTGCCGAACGGTGCAAACTATTCACTCACAAGGTGAGATGTGTGCTCCTTCGGTTGCTCCTAGCCTTAGCCTGCAGAAGGATGAAACGTTTCCTGCCCACGTACAAGGTAGTAGTAAGGCCACTTTTGAAACTCTGTGTGCAGGCTTAGGTGCCATTTCTGGAAGAGGAAGTGGTCCGCTTAACAGGGGTTCCGTGACTGGCCACTGGCACGGTTGAACAGCCGCTAGGGAAGCCACATGAAGAGATAGTAGGACATAGAACTTTTCCTATTGGGAAAAGGAGACACAGGAAAGATCCCACTCAAACGTTTACAATACCGAACAGCTTATTAGGGACAAGTGCCGGAGGTATATTTGAAAGGGTGGCCCATAGGAGAAGAGGAGACAGTGACAACATTGTGGAAGCCACTCTCTAGGCTAAGTTAGGGAAATCTTCTCCGGCAGTGAAGTTGCGGGAAATTGTGGCAAACTAGTTGAAAAAACAATGAGCTGACAAGGCGTGAAGCAATTAGATGCGGGCTGCATAATAAGTGGCTCGAATAATTCACGAAAGTAGAATACCAAGTATTAGGGAGCTTCAGTAGCTTACTCCAGGCTTTTCCGTTATTTTGTGTCCGTGCCTACGATTTAGGACACAAATTGTGACGGAATTTACGGTTCGTGGTACCCTCTCACTTTGACGGTGAGGAGAGTGTTTATTTTCAGCCAAGCTGAAGATAAGAACCGTTTCGGGAAAAACCACCAAAGACCCTGCACTGAGCGCCGATCTCTTTGAGCAGTGCCGAAAATACTCCCAGCGCCCGATCGGCCCAAGCAACCGTCGGTCCAGAAGACGGTTTAGTTTCGCAACTTCAAACTTAAGCTTCAGTAGAAAAAACGACTCCGCCTTGGAAAGTCAGCCTAAAGTCAAACAGCGAGGTAGAGTCATGGTTGTTAGTCACTCGAAAATGGCCAAGTGAAGTCTCGCCCTGGTAAAATATATCGGAAGTTGGCGGCCATAGGTAATGCACACTGTTTTTCTAAGACCCCCCTACTTCGGTCCAAGGGATGCGTTGTCAAGGCGGAATGATTTCCAGTCATGAGGCGGAGTGTGCGGCGAAAAACGAAGAGACATGTGGGTCAAAAACGATGGATATTGGTTACCAGTGCAGCAATGGTAATGAGGAAGAACTGTCAGAGACGCCAGCCAGTCCAATAGTAAGCTGTAGAAAGAGTTTTTATTTCTTTTGGTTAGATTGCTATCAAGTTAATCAGCGAGTGAAGGGCCCAAGTAGAGGCACAGCCGACAGGAGTCAAACTGTACTCTTTGACCATTAGGTACGAAGGATTACATGGTGAACCAGCCAGAAAGCTAAGCCATGCTGTCGCTTGAGGTTTATATCCGGGCGACGTGATAGATGAAACGGTATCCAGCGGTATCTGAAATCGATGGAGAGAGAGCGCTGCAGTCTGGAGGAAGTTCCAGCTGGGAATGATGACATACATATCAACGGTCTTTGGCTTAGGTTGGACATGATAATAGGGAGGAAAGGGCTTGGTCATCATGAGTATGTGGTAGCTAGTAAGCTATCACCTGACTAAGGCACTTACAGACGAAAGGAAGGCACTTCTGGCGAACAGAGAGCGCAGCTGTGGGGTTCCCACTAGTGGAATGCCATTAGCTGCTGCCCGGTGTTTTATCGCTGTGGGTTGCCCATAAGGTCAGCCCTAACCTGAAGAATGGGTTGGGTACTAGTACTCCTGAAGCTTCGCCTTTTCAAGAAAATGAGGAAGGATAGTCAGCAAGGAATGGAAAATTTGAAAGAGGTTTTCCGTGTTCATTTTTATGGATGTTATAGAGGCACTTTTTGGTCCTCTGTTGCCTCGTCGTTCTATCCAGGTCAGTGGACTAAAAGTCCAAACCACAGTAATAATTAAAGTTGGCAGGGGCAACTAAGATATGCTAAGGACCCTAAAAATTCAGCTTGCATAAATGATGTGAGGGATATATCACACATGCAAAAGTAGATTATTTACGGGTCTGATGCTGCTGGCTGGTGTTGTGAGTAGGTAACTGTTAGGCTTGGTTGGAAACCCAAGCTTGACTTGGACGCTAGGATATAGGGAAGGCCGCATTTTACCAAAAAATATGGAAGGTAGAAAAGTGTGAATGGAGAGGGTAAACTGTTTTCTTTACGTTCGTTTTTCATTTTTTTGACCACATTGAGGAGGGTAATATTCGTCAGACGCGCCGGCAAGCCGTCCGGATCAGCAGGCTGAAAGTCAAGGCCATGGTGGCGATTGCGTTTGACTTTGACATAGGTGCTAGGCGTACATAAGGAGGGTATGGGGGGTTTGAAAGTTAATGCAGGAGGTGGATAAGCACATGCGAGGAGTTCAGTGGGCTGTCACCCTCGTCAGCTTCTTGCGTAAAACCAAAGGCTTGTCGAGCTAACAAGGGCGATGTGGGGTTTTCCCTTTCGCAGGGTCAGGTCTGAGCTGATGGGAGACTTACCCATAAATGAAGGTTGCCATTTTCTTCCACAGCTCGAAGTCAGTGGTATTTGGAGATCATATTAATCCCACCGTGCCTATTTTTGTTTTTCACACTTTCATCTCCCTTTTTGTTTCCTAACAGAGAGGTGGTTGAGCCCATATATATTAATTTTCATAGCCTCTCCGCCAGGCAGTAACTTTCGACGCTTTTTTCTCGGTGGCCGCTGGAGTAGGCCTGTTTTCCCCATGCCCGAACAAGGCTACAGCTTGCGTGCCGCTGGCATCTGAGATTTTGCTACCATGGGCTGTAAAATTGCAGAGTAGGGCCAAGAAGACCCACGCAGTGGGACAACGAATGTTGTAAAGCATGGGCCAGCGTACGTGAGTCAGCCTCATAAAAAGCCAAACCATGCTTATGACTATCATGAACCACTCCAGCTTATCTGGTGAGAATGAGGCTAGCCGTTATGATAGTAGATGGTATCTTGAATAAGAGAGAGGATAATGAGTGGCAGATTCAGAAGTGGGGTGAGAGAACAGGCCAGCAAGTAGTTGTTAGAAGGTGGGCACTTGTGATAAGAGATTCTGGGAAGGAGTACTTAAGGAAAGCAGAATGAGGCTGGACATAAAACCCGGCTGGATGGTGGTAACCAAAATGCTTGGGATGGAGTAGAAAAGCCAGGCGAAGTAGTGGACGGCGGAACTTATAATCCTGGGATCCAAAACCTCAAATACATTTGATGCTAGAGAGGCATCAAAGGCTAAAGTACTTGAGCTAGTTGGTGGTAGAAGGAGGGGTATGCTTACAAAGGGCGACAAACTGTAGCTACTGTGGTGTGGATCATGAGCAGTGTAGTGTGACGGAAAATAGTGAACCTGGAATTTGTCATTGGATGATTAATAAATGTTCTAGTATAAGGTGCTATAATCCTAGCTTCTTAACCCGTTTTTGTAAGCCAGCCTCTAGGTGACACTCTGGCCAGTGGGAAAGATCACACTGGGACAGTTAATAAGTGGTCCCGCGAGCCTCTGAACTGATACATAAAGAGACCGTAGCGGCTGTCTGTCAGGGGTTTATTTCATAATGTCGAGCATTTTATCAGAAAAAGTAAGAACTCCACGGCTTTTTTGACCCAGGAACTGAAAACTACAGTGAGCAGAGGCTTATAGCACGATTCCTGGATGGAGTGAAATGAACGGGTTCGGTACATGAGAAGGCCATGCAATGATTTAGCTTGAATCGAGATCTTAAACTTACCTTCACGCCACCGAGCCACAGAGTGTCATTGCTGAACAGTATGCATTGATCCTTGCAACAGATTGGAGGAAAATCCCACCAAATGATCATTGAATGGGCAGAGCATGGACTCCTGAGAAATAGGATCAGATTTCTTCATGTTGGTGAAGATAATGGAACGGTATTTCAGGAGAGGCTGGACGTGAGACTTGAAGGTGAGCAGATTGCAGTTGTTTGACCAAAACGTGCTAATGATGGGACCGACGTTTCTTCTCGTCTTGGCAATCTTGAGTAGAACATGTCCTGTAAATCCCAAAGTTGCAAGAGGAATGAAGATCAAGGTCTCAAACTACCGGGTGGTACAAAAAGGGTAGGTCGTGCATAAGCAGGGTTTCATTCCTGGCCTTCTTAGGGAGATGGAAGACACATTAACAGCCCTTATTTGTATCTTTCCGGCAAAGCTTTGACAGTAGCTGGAAAAAAGCTGTTATCGCACCCACCTACAAGAAGGGTAATAGGCCATTCGCATGTGGCTGCAGACCCATAAGTTTCGCTAACACCTCCAGCAACATTTCCCGGCAGATTCTCAAGAGTGCGGCTCTTTCACACTCTTTCACTCTCACTGCCCCTACATGAGTAACTTTCTGGTCAGCCATGAGGTACCAATAAGCCTACCTTCATGAAAAGTCTGATAAATGCCCACGCTGATGACCAGCCTTCAAAGACTATGCTCATCGACTAGGCGAATGTCTTCGACGAGGTCCCATATACCCTTATTCCCTGTAAGCTGCAAAAGTATTGGTCAATGGGCTCCACGTTTGACTTCTTACTCCGCTCCCTTACTGACTGTGAGGGGCTTTCAAGCAGTTAGTAGTAAATTTGAACAGATCCCCAAACCAAAACAACATTGCTTTGCAGCTTCTGCTACACCGATTTTATGAAAAGGATAACATCGCAAATTGTGTACAATCATCAAAATGCGCAACAGCAAGGACTCGAAACGAGAGTGAAGTGCACGGCGTGAGAAGACGAGCATTGGGGCCACATGAAACCTGACGGGATATGACAAAATCGCGCCTTGGACGCGAATGAACAAAGGATGTTTAGCAAAAGTGTAAGTGGTACCGAGCAGATCAGGTCAGACCAAATCGGATCAAGTCAGATCATTGGATATGGAGGCCTGAGCCGATTTTGAGTTTAGTTTCTTGCACCCTAGACTCCAGAGGTCATCACGTGCTGTAAAAGAAAACGAAAACGGCTTTCTTCCTGGTAGTCATGTTAATGCCACCGGTTCTTTGTTGTCTGACCATCAACTTCCTCTTCTGAAAAGCAGGAGAACCGCGGCAGAAGTACAAGCGGCCTGAGGCTCTAATGAACCATGAGACATGGAAGCTTGACAAGCAGTCTTCTCCGAAGTTGAGATATTGACGCTCACATTCACTGGGGTCCCCTAGACAAAGGTAGTGGTACGTATGTGGATTACACTGAAGGCTTTCTATCATTCCACCGTATCTACACACGACGGGAGGTGTGGTAGGGAATTTTGAAAACCAGAAAATAAGAAAAAAAGAAAAAGGCAGAAAATTATTATTGATTGTAGAGAATAAAATAATAGCGAGTGAAAAAATGGAAAACGAGGGAGAGAAGATCATCGATTTGGGATCTGGTTTAAAGTAGCCGCGATGCTAGCCTCAGTGAGAGGTAAGATGCACCCAATTAAGATGTCAGATATGGGACACTCCCTCTTAGTAGGACGCAACCTGCAACGCGACACAAGCCAATCTCGGCTGCATAATCAGTTCGATTCCAAAACAGGTTAGGGACCAGTTGTGCTTTGGGTGATGCTATATCTATTGACCCGGATTTTGTGACGGCAGAAGGGCAAGCCCCCGCATCCCATTGCCCAGACGCTCGCCTCATTTCTTCTTTTTTCGTGACCTTTGACTTTAGGGCTTTTAGACTTCCTCAATGTTCTCCTGGAACCTTTTAATGCCATAATTATTTGGCAGTTCAGTGTTGTACCTCACTTTTGTTGTCATCTTCTGCAGATGGGGCTCGGCAGCTCCTTTTTATGACAGCAACTTGCTAATATGGGGCCAACAGGATATTACGACACATCAGCCCTTGTTTTTATTTTTCGGGTTTTGTGGGAGCCTTCCTTTAGGCCGAGGATCATTGCTCTATTATGGCGACTTTTTGGAAAGGGCTGGATGAGTGGAGTTTAGCTGTTTTGTGGTTCTATTTATACCAGCCTCTTCCTCTACGGTAGCGCCTCACATGTCGCAGCGATTGGGCTGTGTGCGCAGCCAAAAGCATCCAGGTCCATAGCGGAGTCATGCAAAATTGTGGAAAACGCGTGCGACGGTAGTTACACACGGTTTTTGCCTGGCTGGCACGTGAAACTGGGCTCCAATTTACCCTTTCAGTTTAGCGATAGGAGTTGAATTGCAGCGTCATCCAAATGCAAGTGTCACTACACGGTTCTGATCCTCTGTTTCCTGGTGGAAACCCTGTTTGCTGTTGCTTCACTCACTACGTAATCTGTTGCTCAGGGGGCCATGATGTGATCTGCCACTCCACACCAGCTCTTCAATTATACAAACTTGTCATTTAGGTTCCCAGTGTTTCCCAGCTGCCTCCTTACTTAGCCTCCAAACACAATAGTCCCAATGCACCTTCATGGCTTTACTAACTTCGGACTATAAGATTTTCCGGTACACTTCCAAAGTGATAGTCAGTGGCTAGGCCTAATATTTCAGGCGCAGTTCGTGCTCACGAAGAACCACTTATAACACCTATGACTTTCCAAAGTCACTAAGACCATGGTGTTTCATTTGCAAACCACCTATCTCTGTGCTGTTTCGCTCACGTTAACCCTCAGCTGGAACACCCCCATACTGCAACCACCCTTTTTTGAATTTCAGAACCACCAGGTCATCGTGATACTTGGATGCAAAATATCTTGCAGACAGCTTATCTTCGTCTCTGTCAATCTAAAACCGCACCCAAGGCTGGCTGCTGCAAGCGCCATCTGGCTACGGGGTTTCACCCACACGAAGTTCTGACAATGCTGCACATGCCCCGCCGAGGCCTACTGTGAACTTCCTACCACAAGACTCTCCCGAAGTCGAAGTCATATGAAGCGCCACGCAAAGGGTTACCAATCAAATAGTGAACGGTGAGGATTCAGCGGTGCTCTTCTCCTTCTTATGAAAAAGAAGTGAACACAAACCGCAGCCAATCCTCACCTAAAACGCCCAACACAGACACAGAAAGGCTACAGAAAACTCAACAAGATAATATATGTGCCTTTTTACCAGCAGAACCTGGCACATTGCAAAGGTTCCCACTCATTTCTTTTGCTTTTTTTTTGATCCTCGTGGACACTTATTCAGCTAGCCGGTTATTCCTGCTTAGAACTCCATCTTTTTTCCACCAGCTGTGACTTCCCGAAGCTGGATGATACTTTCTTATCTCGCCTTTTCATAGGGTACTGTTTCTGTTCATATCCACGAATCTATGAATTCTAGTATTCATCTGCGCCCTTCATGAATTTCTTACCCGTCTCCCTGCAACATCACCAATTACTTTTTTCAATGAACTTGAGTATGCAACACTGACCAATTTCTTGCATCATCCTTGTGAACATTGTATTTTCTGCTTTCTAAGACAGTGTCTGCCTTAGATCCGGCCGATTCCTTTCTATTGCCCCAGCTGATCCTAAAATGAACCACTCTTACCTTACATTCGGTTGTCACTTTACCACATTTAAACTCTTCCCAGCCTCATTCCTCTGTGGCTGTACTGTGCGACTCCCTCTCACAACTTGTGAGTTTTTCATATTCTTGAGTGACGCTGTAAACTCTGATCCAGCTTTTAGGCGTGCTTCTCGCCCACGGTCGAGAAATATACTACTACTGCTACCACTACTACTACTACTACTACTGCTACTACTATTATTATTATTATAATTTTCCGCAACAAGTTAAAGCACGGCCACTAAAAGCAGTTCAATCTTAGCAAAGTGAAAGGTTGTGAATTGGGCTACCGATTCCTCCTCCTTGCTTATCCCTGCTGTCTGTTCTAGTCTCTACTAGAGCCGGCATCTGGAATCTGATCACATACATATGGAAGCTTACAAATGTAAACATACAGCCACACTCAATTTGGGAGCTAAGTCAGTATGTTGTTCCTTTGTAGCAAAATGTGATCCTCTTCTATGTCCGCCGTTATCCTCCAGCGTTACAGGTAAGAGTTTGTGCTTGTTCGTCAGTATGAATGGCAAACTTTTGCAAGGGTTCCCAATTAAAATGCCACATTCGAGCAACTAGACATTCATATGTGTGCGCACGAACTATCGTGCGAGCGTGAATACGGTAGTTGCCTATTTTCAAGTATATCCGTTCTTTGTTGGAGTACGATAATCAAACCATGCACTCTGGAGTTTCCCGAAATCTTGAGATCGTAGAAAACGTTCAGGGGGCTTCCACGACATCATAGGGAGTCCGCCTGTTCTGCCGTATCCCGCCCGCCTCTCATACCGAGTCTCTTCCGCTTGACTTAAGAAGCATAAGACACGATCCGTCTTCAATCTTCCACCATGTTTAATCAATTCAAAGTGACTGCTCCTTCTTCGTCTGTCTAGCCTCTCCTCTCCGTGGGCCCAGCACAAAGTTTTCTTAATCGAGACCAAATACCCCCAAAAGACTGACTTTTCAGCTACCAGGTTATTACTCAGTGATGCTCTCTTCCGAAAGGTGTTTCACCCTAGTAGAACAAGGCTGCCTTCAAGCGAAAGTGAGACCTGTAACTCAGTCTCATCTAATTCTTTGTCCCAAGATAATAATGGTAAAAAAGATACTTTTGTTGCTTTTCTATTCAGCTCTTTGTCTATAAATATGGCATCCTTATTTCCGTTAAGGCACTATCCGTAGTGATACTGCTTGATGTCACGGTTTATTTTGGTCGCTGTCCCCTTCCCCTTGCTCCGCTTTAAGCTCTTTGAATCCGACAGACGATCAAAGACTTCATCATGAACCTGGGCAATTCCGCCCAAACCCTTGAACCCTTGTAGCACTTTTTGAATCCAAGATTTTAAAGAGTTTGTCGAGTAGAGACATGAGTAAATTGTTCGCTCCTGCCTTTCACTGTGGCACCAAGATCATAGTCTTGGGCTACAAAGTGAACATTTAAGGCTGGTCATACGAAATAAGTGAGGTACAAAAAGCGCTTACCTACGGAAAACAAACCGGCGGGGGAAGCAACAAAATGCAGCGAAATACCCGCTCTCAAGGACACCCTAGCTTTACATTAGAACAATGTTCCTAGAGCCATCTGTATTTAGCAAAGAGGGCTAAGTCAGATCAGATTCAGAACGAATGCGGAAGTGCGGGGAGCGTTTTGATAAGACCAGCAAAATATATCCGAAAGGGCATTACAATTACTCGGGGTCCAAGGTGTATGTAAGAGTGGCCTTTGGAAAGGTGGGGGATCCCTAGGGTTTAATAGCTACAAACAACCTGAAGAAGGCAGGATCCCTTCGGCATCACTTTCAGCGGGTATGTAAAAAAGAAGATAGGACTTGAAGCCTTCCTTTGGTTGGAGCCGCGGCTGCTTCACAGGCGCCAAAGAAAGCCATCACAGCAAATGAGTTACTCAGTGTTCTCTGTGGCTGAGTGAAGACTAAGGAGGGGAGGCCCGGTAGTGTCCATCAGGTAACCGTCTAGCCTCTTTCGGAGTCTTCAGTCTGGCCGATTTCTAAGCAGTTCAATGAATCCGGCGACTAGAGCTGCTTGCCCCAGGATTGGCTCAAGGCCAAGGGCATCCCTTTTTAGAAAGCTGGGGATAGAAAAGCTGTCTCACTTCGGGGACCCTCTGATTCCACCCAGTTCAGGGGATCTAGATGCCATCCATGACTAAACAGCGAAGTGGAACCTGCCCTTGAACCCAGGGAAAAGTACACGACGGCTGGCAGATGGGTCCGAATGACCCAGCTACCTTAAACCCGGAGGACCGGGAACCAATAGCGCGGAAGAAGGAGATCCGGAACTTGGGGATGCTTGCAACATGTAACTTTGGGCCGTTGGTGCAATGTCTGTCAGCGGCCATCAAGATGATTAGAGTCGTACCAGAAGCTGAGAGCAATTACTCTCAGTGACCCTAGGGTCATTCTACCCATTTACACTGCACTGGAGCAACCTCACCTAGGATATACTGTCCAGGCCTGGGATTCTTATTTAGTTAGGGACATTTACAGACTAGGGGGCCCAAAGGAGTTTTGCAAGAAAGGCCTCCGGCCTAGGGGGACCAGAGTGCGGGACAGACTTAAAAGGCTATGGTTGTTCTCGCTCAAGCTCAGACACGCTGCGGGTGAACTGATAGAGACAACGAAGGGACTAACAGTTAGCTAAAAACTAACGAAGCATCGTCTGTCCATGACAGAAGCTCCGCCTTTTGAGTGCATGAGCTGAAGCTAGTTAGGCTAGGGGTCGACGGGAATATCAGAGCCCAGTTCTCCACAAGCAGAGTAATAACCCTGCCAGTAAAAGTGGAGTAAAATGAAACGAGCTGCTTGCGTACTTTGGCACTATTTTCCTCAGTAAACCAGTCTGTGTTCTGATTGGTTGTTGTATTGCGCAATAGTTCAGGCCAGTGACCCATTCTTGTGCCGTCCGTCGGAGGTGACAATATGCAGTGGGACCAATTGTGCACTGAAGTGATGCCAAGTTTCGGCTAGTCAGCAACCTGTAAATTGTTAATACGTATCACCTGCTGGTGATACGCTTCAGTAAAGCAAAGTCGCCGCATTCAAAGAGGGCTTGGTTGCCTGGCTAATTTTGTCACATTTAAGCACGCGTCACCAGTAAATTAGTATAATATTACCCGGAAAAATTGTTGACAGGAAACAAAATGTCTTTGTGTATCAACTGATAAAGCCACATGGGGTTCAAGGGAAGAACCAACATATGAAGCCCATGAAAATCAGAAGTTTTCCCACACACTCAATACACTACCTTAGCATTATATCCACGGTTGGTGCAAGAAATGTGCCAGATAAAAATGTTTCGGATGGAACTTGGTCAAATTAACCGTAGCTGAAGTGGATAAACACCGGCAAATGTTTTATGATTATCAAAATGGGTATGCTGACAGTATATAATAAATTGTTGTCCAAATGAAATTAAAGAGATGGGCAATAATATTTGAACGTTTTCACTTTCACTGCAATTTCTACTGTTTCTGCTGTACTCCAGGAACTGTCAGATACTCCAAAAACCCAACAACGGAGGGTGAAGGTTCATTGTCACAGTCCGTTCTTCAAAGTGATAATCAATATTCCTAAAACAATAATTTTTCATGAAGCTGGCCCTCTCTGAGCAACGGCGGAGTGATTCCGCCAAAAGGAGTAGGCAAAACTATGGTTACAGTAATCAACTAAATTTCGTTAAAAAGCCACGATGTGAATGAATTACCATGTACAATGTAAAGTGTCGCCGTCCAGCTGCCATAACTTGCGTGGTTATAAGGCCAATTGACGACTAACTGTTTACCCCCCGTGGAGCCGTTTGGAATCCTTGAAACTAAAAAGTTTTTGTAACGAGGTCGCGAAATTAAAAAGGACGTGATGACATTGAATTATTAGACAGGACAAGTTTAGTCGGTGCCCAGTGAATCTGTCGTTTATTTCCCCGTGGATAACCAGTTGGCCAGATTTTACTGGAAGAATTCATCACTGTGTTTACTGAAAGAAGAAAAACGCATAATCAGATGATATCGAAATGGAGTCAGCAAAAACCTCAGCCCCGTATTATATCAGTTAGTTTATTGTTTCAAAATACTGACACACATGTCAGCTAAATAATACTACCCGACAGGTGTGAATGAAACCATTTTCTCGCAGTTCATTTGTTCCTAATTTTGAGTTACATTTTTATGAACAAATGTGTTTTGAGCCTTTCGTTGCACTGAGGCTAAACACATAGTGAAAAATTTGTTATCATTGATTACCAATGGAATAAAGTGATTATTTACGGTTGAAGAGAGCTTCAGTTTCAGTAATGAGAAACTATAGGAGTAACACTGTCTTAAAACACCTAACGATTCATTCCATCTGCCCATTCGAATTCCGTTAGGATCGCATACTTTTTGAAATTCCTATCCCAGTTAGTCTGCTTACTTATACCGGGAAGAAAATGAAAGAAGTATAGGGTATGGAATGTGGTTATTATCTACCTCAATGGTTCTAGACAGCTGCTTGATAATGCATCATAAATGCTAACAAAGTGCATTTTTAGACCATGTCCAGCAGCTATACCGTATTTGATGTACAGTCAATACCCGCGCGCAAGTAAGCCAACGATAGTGTTGTAGGGCGAAAATTGTCATAAATAATTCCAGTGCAAATGTTCGAAAATGAATCAATCATAACAATTTCTTTATATGACAATGAGACAGTTCATTACTGCACAAAATTACCATGTTCCTGTCACCATCAGCTCGTACACGGCGGTTACCACCTTAAGGTTGTAACTTTCCTAGAAAATATTTATTCCGGCCCTATACGAATTATTAAGAACGGTTACCTCACGTTGCAAAATAAATCATGCATCTCGCTCTGGAATAAATGGGGTAAAATTTCAGAATCGTACAGATATTATCATAAATTGGACAGATTTGATGATTTGTTGATTGACCGACAAAGCGTTGCTATATAGGTGTAATAAAAATATCGTGCGAGCTAAGACAATGAAGTCATGTCCGGTCAGCTGTACAGTGCTTTCATAGTATCTACAATAAACGATTACTCATTTGACTGAAATGTGATCTGTGGCTCACAAACTATCTGTTCCATTGATTCAACATTTATCCGATTAGTTATAGACTAATTCAATAAATCGACCATTATTTATACCATTTTAACGGGTAATAATAGTTGGCTACGAACAAAAACGAACCTGCATTTCCGCTGGTGAAGGAAATATGGGAGCCAACCAGAAATTTCTAAATTACCAAAATTAGAACGTACTCTTGAATAGAATCCAACTTTATTGAGGCTAATAATAAGCTAACGATTCACTTCTATTTCGACGTTTACATCAGCATAGTGCAAACTCTGTTGACCGGATCGGTCCAACCATATCTACCTCACCCCTTATATCAGATGCGCAGTTAACTTTTAGTTTGCACAGTATCCTGCTGCTTATTTATTCACCGGATGGGTTAGACCACATCTACCCCACTGCCCGCATCAGATGCACAGGCAACTGTTGCAGTTTTTCCACCTGGTTTCACCTCACTTGTCAAGCCCCGTCAGCCGAATAACTGAAAAAATTTTCATCGATTGAGATGGAGGTAGAATCTTATCTATAGTTTACCGATGTTACAGTCTCGATAGCAATGACACCATCTTTACTGCGTCGCCGCCCTTTCACCGTCGCAGTACATGAACCAGGCGCACGACTTGATAATACCAAACAGATCGTGAATTTTGGTCGGGTCACTGTCTGAGTGACATGGCTTTTTGTTCGCGCTAACCTATCCATAGGTTTCCGTTTCCTCACTTGCTGACGATTTGGTGGAGGCCACTAACAATTGGCTGCTCACGTGTACGGGCTGACCGCTTTGAGCTAGCCGACACTACTTTTAGTTCACTATTACCCCGCCTTCGGATGTGGCTCCGGATACGGCTATGGATCCCCTGCGCTCTCGGTGACATGGGCATTCTACAGGCGGTGACCCAATCAACGTGGATCGTTAGGTAGAATAGTAGCCAGTGATACGTGGCAAGTCCTAAGCGATGTCTGACAGATTGAAGTGTCACCGAATTGGCGGCTTCAAACAGAATGTGGTAGTGAAATCTGATACTTACGAATACTGTTTCATCTGCGATGAATGATGCCTGGACGCAAATCTAATACTACAGCGAAACATTTTATCAGTAAGGAAATAATATAATCGCTTACTGCCAATGAATCCCGAGTAAATAATGCACTGCCAGTTACAAGATGACGAATACAAAATAGCACATAAGGAACATAATCAACGGTTCCGTATGTTTGTTGGAACGGGGGATTTTGCTAGTAATCAGAATACCAAAGTCGAGGGACTCCATCAAAAAGGATACTAATTCAAGAAATATGATTTCATAAGAGTGGGTAGGTTTTATTAGAGTGAAAGGAAAGGTTAAGCCTGACTTATGTCTTTCAGTGAATGAGCACATTTCGTTGATAACACTAAGACATGTACCTCTATTACTGTTATTTGTCAAAAAGGAGATTCGCTGAGGAACTGTAAAAGTGAGTGACTTTGCAGTTTGCCAGCACAAAAACAACTTCCGGAGGTAATCACTTCGTACCAAATGACGTTTTAAAGGCACATAATTCGCAAATGGCTTGTTACGAGTAAACAACTTCAGGCTTGCAAGCCGTCATCGCCCTCCTGAATTTCCGGCTGAAGCAGAAATATATATCATAGTTTAAGTTAACGGCAAATTCGTGCAACGAAATACGGAACCAATGAATGCTATCTTACCGAACAACAGTCGTAGCTGACAAAAATCTTCCTTCCTATTTTCCATCACTTTCCCTGGGTTCCCATGTATTACCAAAGCAAAATGTTAACAGAATGGCAGGTAAGCAGTATTGCGAAGTATGTCTGTTTACGCAGATCTTTTGTAGCCAGTAAATTTACGAAAAGCTGGTAGACGTATTTGCTGCTATTCGTCAAATATTTTCTGCAGATAAGTAACAAGAATTCAGAGTTCCTTTGCACAATCAGACAATAATCATCCACATTTACTTCGCACAGTAAAATGGATGATCGTTCAGTATTTTATTAAAATTTTCTGTCACTAACTAGAAGGTAAAATAAAGCTTAGCCACTTACGCAAATGGAGTCCCCGAATAACTGCCTTGTCTTCTGTCAACCGCCGTTGGCATTCTCATCCAAAAGGTCCAAAAATACCCTAAAAATGAAATTCTTATTCCAGTTACGCCTTGATTAAGCTTGCGTGATTCACGCTAACGGGACTTCTGTCCAGCGGCATTTTGTGGTCCCATGAAACCTCAAGAATGGCACATCGTAGACTATGGTTGCGAGAGCAGACGATGGTTTGGTGTGACGCCTTCGTACCCGTGGTTTCAAGAAACCGTAGTTTATTGTGCTCACACTGGAGTTCGACGATCCACTTTCCGATTGTTTCACTTTGGGCACCTAATTAAAGGGACAAACATTTCCTCAGAAATGAACAAGGCACAAAAGTTATTTTGACTTCCAAATTAGTTCATGGAAAGCAAGGTAACGTAACTACTATGGTAATAATAATAAGTTTATTACTCACGATTACTAGCAAGGTTACCTGTCCGTCACTTTCTGGTAACCAAGTTGCAACTGCTGGACCACGTGACTGGGCAAATTTCCGTCGCCTCATGGTAAGGGTATCGTAATTTGATTTTTTCCGTTTACCATGTCCACTATTTGTTATTTGTGTAAGGCATACAAAAAACAGGTTTTTAGGAGTTGGGTTTCCTCGTAAGCTGGTTCTTTCATTGACCGACCTCATAACCAAACACGTTTGCAGCTAACTGATTAGTTCCCTTTTGGATTGTACTTTTCTCTCCTGACTATTTCACAAAAAAACAAGAAAACCTTATTCAGAGGTGGGGCCTGGTTTTGTCAACAGCTCATGCTTGTAAAGTTCGTTAGGATCCTATACCCGAGGACTGAAGTGACCTCGGTCATCCCCGCCCACCAGCTGACTTTACCCCGTTGGGGGCGCCGTTCCTAAACCGTATCCCAGTTACGCACGGATCGGTGTTGCATAACACATTGCGTTGTGACTATCGTTCAGTTGTCTCAAGGAGTGCAGTCGACCACTTCAAAAAAGCATGCACTAGTTTGTGGTTGTGAGAATAGACGAAGGTCGCAGTTGAACTCATAGTGACTAGTTTCTTGTGTTCGGTTATCAAGGCAGTGTTCACAGAACTAGCCGCATTTACTACAACCACGAACTGATTGTTTCTTCTACGAATGAGGTATTGGCGACAAGTGTTGTCGTATCTGATTATTCAAATATGAATTTTGTACAACTTGAAGGTGATTAATAACGATTCATTTATCCAGTCTCATACCTTTTTTCAAAACTACGGGGTGACGAAAAGCCATTGCCGGATGTCCATGAAAAGTTAACACGTTTAGCCCCTCAAGGGTGTTAGCATGGGAACTCACGTAGAGGTTCTCATTTTGCAAATGACCAGGGCCCCAGTTAATAACTTGAGACAGCACCAAAAACCCATCTGCTTCAAGGCCTGTGTTACGACAACTGGAAACCATAACTTGATAAATATCAAGCCTGGTTGTTACTTGAAGTAGTCCGGTGTGAAGGCACCCCGTTTAAAGGACCTATCCATATACTCGATAGATTTTGTAACCACCTAACCCTGATCACTCGATTTTATTGGCTTTATTTTTGTCTGGCGCACAAATTTCATCTAAGTAGCATCCAAGAAAGGATAACAAGCCAATCTTTTTACTCAGAAACTCTTTTTACTGGACTCCGATTTTATTAATAATAATGCTGTTCTCCAAAATATTTTTGATGACAACGACACGATTCCTTTATACTTTTTTAGAGAACAGTGTATCACAAACATCACCTTATGGAAAAGGATTGGCGAGTTTGTCATTTTTTAGAGAAGTAACAGTTCAGGAAATTCCGAGAACCGTCACTAACTAAAATCTTAGTGTCTAGTAGAAAATGTGGTTTATTTTATGGAAATTCTGGCCGACAAATGAGATAAGGGATTAACCGTTCCAAACAAAGGCAGTCAAGTCAAAGTTCATTCTTCGTGATATAATCATTCTGCGGGGCAAACCATCCGTAATATTCGCCCATAACCGTTTCTACCTTGGTCCGGCATGGTGGCGGTAACTTGAGTGGAATAACTCCGGATATACATTTTAGTCTGTTCCTGAACACCATGGTCCCGCGTCCTATTACGGAAAGTGTGGAATAGAAAGCGCGCTCCACTACAGTCACTCGCTGTGATATTCCAGCTTTTGTTATCCGCCTGCAAGTTAGAATGAATAGCAATAAGGTGGCACCTCCGATGCCGCGAGGACAGCCTTAACCGTGCATACATACACGCGTTGTTCCTGATCAATGAATTTCGTCACAGGACTTGTCTCAACACACCGTCCAACTCAGCGCAACCGGGCTACTCTTCAATTGTCGGGCCTCGAAAAGCTGAGGATTGTGAAATATCTCAAGGTGTTAGACAAGATTGAACTGTTGTGAATTCGGGTTACGATGCCTGTTGCATATCTGTCACTTCAAGGCACAGCGGAACCTGGCTGCGTTTTGTGTGTGTGCAAACGGTTGATGACTCCAGAAAAAACCGAGGTTTGGGTAAGTTTGCCTTCACATACTTCTCGAGGCCTGCCTGACAAGCGGCTCTACCTTTGTTCCGTTCTATGCTTAATCTCATAAGGGTCTGATGTTTAAGCTGTAAAGCATTTGCCGAGCACTTGAGACACCTCCTTGGTACCATTCCGTTCCCGCACACCCCCTACAGGGGCCGCAGTAGTAGTGCGTGCTCGGCTAGTTCATTCCGGTGGTGAAATACTCGGGATTAGCGGCTGCATTCGCTTCATCTCATCAGCAGTGGACCATACAAGTACACCTTTGTGGTTTGAAAGCAACACTCGCAAAACGTGACAAGGGGCAGTACTTCCCTCATGCGTGTGAGGAGTCGTTTATGTTGGTTCTAATTTTGTTGGTCATTGGTAGAAGAACCCCGTCAGTCAACCGGAGTACTTTAGGATGCCACGCAACCCATACCGTTTAACACTGTCTAGCAAACGTTATAAGCAATGGAGTTCATTGTCGCAGTGAGCTGTCTTCACGTGAAGCTCTTCGGGCCAGTTGGTCACGAATTTGGCAGCGTGGACTGCGTTGATCAACAGCTTATGAAGCACCTCAACACCAGTGGCTTGAGCGCGGTAACACGCGTACTAGTGGGACAGGTTTACCTTACGTTAACTGAATTCTACCATCGGCGGTACCTCGTACACGTGAGCTCAGAATTCACCTTTATTTCTTGCTTCTCTAGTTGTAGAAAATTCCCCCACCGATTAGGACTTTTGTTTTGACTTGGAGTCTTTCTTTTGGAGAGCAACACTTCAAAGTCCTCCATCGATCTGTTTGTCGGACGGATGGAAAACAACTGCCTAAATTACCGGAAAATTTGAGGACGTTGATGAGAACCTCTCATGTGACAACAATCAAAACAGTACACCCCAAAGCGTACTGTCATACGGCCTCCAAGCCGCGCTTAGCAAGCTACCACCAGATGAAATTCTCACACAAGCTACCGACCTGACAGCTCATCGATTCCCTTCTTCCATCTAGAAATCGAAAAATCAGTTTCCTCTATAAAACCTTCCTCGAAACCGGGACCAAATGATCTCCCACCGGCCCTCCTCCGTTTCGGTGGTCCTGACCTCCCTTTATTGTTACTTAATATGTATACCACCTCCATGCTTCACAGTTTCGTCCCACCCCAATGTAAATCCTCTGTTATAGTTCCGCGCTTCAAAAAGGGCGTATTACACGACCCAGATAACTATCGGCCCACTAATCACACCCCAGTAGTCCAGTACCTCTTATCTAACAACCTGCTGAACCCTGGTCAGCATGGTTTCTTGAACTCCCGTTCCTGCTCTTCCTGCCAGCTTGACTTTCGCAATGTCCTATCGTCTGCTGCCGACGCCGGCAACTCTGTAATTGTCCTGTACCTCGACATGTCTAAAGCTTTTGACCGTGTTCCCCATATTCATCTGTTGGCCAAAATCCGATCTCTCGGTATTACTGGCCCTCTCTTTCCTGGCTATCCTCTTATCTCTAACAGATCACAAGCGGTGCTCGTCGACGGCCACCTATCTTCCGACAAACCAATTACTAGCGGCGTCATCCAAGGCTATGTCTTAGGCCCATTACTGTTCCCTATTTATATCAATGACATTTTCTCTTCTATTCGACACGGCACTCCTTTCCTCTTTGCCGACGATATAAAAATAGTGTACTATTTCCTCCCTAGTGACCTATCCGTGACTCTATGCAACACATCGCATGACTTACTCGTTCCCCGAACTTGATGCGTCTCGTGGTTCATGAAATTTTCTGCGGAGAAAAGCTTCCTCCTACCATACAAGTGCACGGTACCACCCGGCCAAATTTGTCTGGATGGCCTGCCCATCCCCACACACCCCATGGTTACCGATCTTGGCGTACGCTACTCTTGTTCCTTTAACTTCTCAGAACAGGCATCATTCCAAATCGCTAAGGCTAAGCGAACCCTAGGCCTGATCAATCGGTGTTTCTTAATACCGGCCAGTCGCCTTTCCGTGTATCTCCCACACGTGAGACCGCTCCTAGAATATTGTCCCATTACCTCCAGCCTCTGGCCACGTTCCTCTATTGTATCACTTGAGAACGTTCAGCGTACCTTCACCAAAAGGCTGTTGGGCGTATCCCTAGCTCTAACATACCGCCAGCGGTGTGAGCCCCTACAAATTGAGCCTCTATGGATTCGTCGCATGAGGCTCAACCTGATTTTCCTCTTTAAGCTAATCTATAACCTGGCCCACACCTCTTTTCCCATCTCATTCGCTGCGCCCTGCTCCTACCCCATCCGGCGCCCTGCCTTCTCTCTCACTGTCCCTCATTCTTATCTCTGTCTGAAGTCCCGATTCTTTCTGTCAGCCTATTCCAAAATCTGGAATAAGCTGCCCCTTAGCTTACGCAGTGTCTCCTCAATGTTCGCTTTTAGGCGCGCACTTTTGTCATACCCAACAGTCCCAATGCTATATTGCTCACCAATGAGCTCGTCTCCACCGACCTGGCCTGTGAAAGGGGCCTCACACTGTAACTCTACTACCTCTGCTTCACAGGCCACCAGGCACACCCCGCGAACTGAGGCCATTGCCTTCACTGATCCACAGCGAACCTACTTCCTGCCATCATAAGATAACCCTATTGCTCACCCACGTTCATCTCTTATCCATCATATTCACTTTTTTTCTCCTCAGTATCCGTTGATTCTCAGCTGGGGCACACCCAGACTGCGCTTCTCTATCCCTTTTCCCTTTCCAGTGATCCTCACTGACGGCCAACCACTTCGGGCACTGTACTTACCATCTCTCTGGCAGGTGCACCTGGATAATATTGCTACACGGTCGTCTACCACTCGCTGTTTCCGTTGGCTCGCCTGTCCATGGTCTCACGTCTTGGTCAATTGTTCCTCGTTCACGCACCCCCATCGCGGCCGCTTTGTCCCCTGTACAATTATCCATGAACACTCGTGCCACTCCCAACAGTGCGGGACGCGGTCAGATCCACCGCTATGGCCGGCGCACATCGGGCGTGCAGGCCGTCTGTGCGAGCGCAACTAGACTGGTGGATCACACCTCCCGTGTTCACTTCACGAAGTGTTTTTCAGGTTGGGCGCCCAGCGCACGGCCAGTGCCACCCACTAGCACCGGTTGCGGATGGCACGCCCTAACTTTTCTTGGACTACCAAATCCAATGCTGTCGGTTGAAAATAGCATGCTCCTCATCCTTTTTCCGCCACAGCTTGTTCACCTATAGCTCTTATCATCTGTTTCTACTCCCCGTTTTTTTCGCCCTACCACGGTATGCACAACTACCCGTTTTGTCCTTCCTCCTATCGCCTCTCTCTTCATCAACTTTCGTTGCTTTGAGTCACTATCGTCCTAACCACTCTCCTCTGTCGACGCTGGCCAGAAATTCTTTTCCCACCTGCCGTCATTGCTGGCTTCTATCATCTATGCGCTTGGTGTTACCCTCTGTTCAGAACGCCCATTGATAGCTTACTTAAACCTGTCGTTCTGTTAATCCCTCCTCCTGCCCTATGCCATGATGCACCAATCGCACCCGCACTCATGCCCAATCGGCATATTAGAACTTGCCGCTCCAAACTTCGCATCTTTTACAGTCGTATTTATTATCTAATCACCACCACCATATCTTCCTCACTTGGCCCCGCGATTCCTCTGCGGTTCTTTCCAGTGTCCTGATTAGTATCCACCTGTTCAATTGTCTGCCGGCAAACAGCTCTCCAGCTCCATTGCCCCAACTCCTTTGCGCATTCATTTTTTGTGGCCTTTTTGTTCTATTACTGGTCCACTTACCTCGGAGCTTCCCGCTTCCTTGTCCGCCTCCTTCGTGTTTAATCTGCAGTAAAATGATCTGATTGGTGATTTCTTACCTGTGTCTCCTCGGTCATTGCTTTCATCCCTTGATCCGTTTATTGCTCGCTACAGGCATTTTTCTATACCTTCCAGTGTGGTCCGCTTTTCCGTATTCCACCATTGTAATGACAACGTTACTTCACGGTGTTCTTTTACAGTTTCAAATTGTTTGACCTGTCACTACCCGATTCCTCTGGTCCGTCACTACATCTCGCACCTGCATTGATCAAATAATTAGACCCATACTTACCTGTTTTCCTTGACCCTGTCTCCCATCTTTGCTCTTCCATGAACTGCTTCTAACAGTCTTCATCACTTCTGTGCTTCCGCATTCTATTTTTCTCTTCGTTGGGCTGCCACGTGCACTTGTCATGAAGTTAATCCACCACGACATTCCAAAGTTAATCCTACAACCAACTGATTTAACATTACCTACTCATCCTAATGACTGATAATTTCTTTCTAGGACCCCATTGTTATTGCTCCTGCTTCTCTTATACCTATACATATATATATATTTATAATAAATCTACATATGTATATATAAACTTACGCATATATATCTATGTGCACGCGCTCTGCATCTTGCAGTTCCTCACCGGCCATTTATCTTGCAAACATCCCAACGACCGTCATCATAGGCATCCATCGACTCTATATCTGCGCCTCACATCTACCGTATCCAATCCTTCTAAATCGTTTTTTGTCAACTGATCATCCCTCTACGTCTTGCATTGCTCGCTGCCTGTTTTACGGTGAGTTTTGTGTCCTGTCCGCCGACAATTCACTGCAAAGTACCAATGCTTCATTGATATCTAATCCACTGCAGTGCACCTCACCTTTTTCTCCACCGTTCCTCGCTACTGCAGTTCTTTATACCGATTTCCAGCCTTTCTCATGTTTACCAGCCTGCCTCCGTATGTAATTGCCCGGGACCAGCCACTCAGCCCACCTGACCTTGACTTTCAAACTCACCGGGCGTCCACTCAAATCCGCTCTTGAGCTCATTTAAACTCCACACAATCTCTATGGCGTGCATACGTTTATCCTATTTTCATCCTACCTTATTCCCCCTTCTGAGCCTTTTTATCCAATATTTTTATGAGGGTCTCCATATTTCCATGGATTATATCTGTCCATTCCATCACCCGTATCTACATGATCATGCACATGGCATGCTTCGGGCGCTTCCGAAATGAACCATTATTAATATTATTATTATTATTATTAGCTGTGCGTTGATGACATGCCTCCCCTTAAATCATCTTAAGTTCGTGTTTGGACAATTCTCAGCTGGATCCTGAGTACCGTCAAAACCACTCCGTTCACCGTTGGGGTCTACTGTGGACCTAAACAACCAAGGGATGTCAGTGCCTTTGAGGAGGACATTGCGGAGGAATTGCGACAGTTACACAACAACGGCTTGAGTTTACAAGGAAGAAATGTTCATCCAGTGATAGCTCCGGTGGTGCGCGACAATCCGGCCCATGACTTATTGGTTTATTTGGTGTGCAAACAGTGATAGTTGTTAGCATGGGAGGAAATGTCAATGAACGTACATTCAATAATACACTTTGAAAGCTATGTCCCTGGTCACGGAGAATTAGGTACATTCAGAGCTTTCCCATATGGGTAGTATTTGTACACTGTTAAAAGAGTGATTCGCGAAAATATCACAGTCAGTTCTCAAATTCATCGCAGATGTTCGGAGCAACAGTTCTCTGCAAAACTACGGTAACAAAGCTACAACGGAAAAGTTAGAAGTCAGGAATACAAAAAAGCTTCCAAAGAACGACTTTGTTTTAAGTAACAATTATCTGAATCATGTAGCTACCATTAACGGAGCCCCATCACTCGTCTGTGATATAGAAGGAATCGGAAATGGCAGATCTTCATAGCTTACAAAACATTTAAGTTCATAGATAATTTCTTTTCTCTTCCCGCTCCCTCTGGGCACCTGTCTATTTTCCAAGTCAAAAATCTACATTCAGATATCCTCATTTGCAAGCTAAACGAAGGCGAAACTAAGTGAATATTCATGGAAGAAGATGACAGGATTCACTCCGTTCGGTTGCTACTTTCAATAAAAAATACATGACAGCCATTCACTTTATCTACTTGCTAATTAGCGGTGTTTTCTCAAAAAATGTGGTTGTGCTCCACTAGGTGAAGCAGAGAACACGTGAATTATCAGCCGTCAACGGCTGTCAGATGACAAAAGGTCAGCATAAGTTTCTAATCTGGTTGGGAGCCTTTTCCATCGATTGGTGAATCCGAGCGCTCCAGTTCCAGTGAATGCCTCTTGCCGGTCAGTGCTTTGGATAACCAAAACATGTGAGTTGGCTATTCACGTGTCTGTACAAACCATCTATATGCGTTGAATTTTCGGGACTTTCAGATAGGGTCAGTTCACAAAATATGGAGACTGAGGCTGCGGAGATCCTCACTTGCTGCAGCAGGTAAAGGAAACGTAGCGTTTGCTCCATTGGCCACGAAAATGCGGCAGGTTCCCAGTTGCCTGATTGTTCACTTCCATGCTTGGGAAATCCAGCGAAGATACAAGGAAAATAGCCTTCCGTCCAGTGTTACAAGTATCCCACTAGGTCTCTTACTCAAGAGACAACGGCAAGTGTATAACTTTGATCAGCTAATCCAAATCGGGAAAAGACCGCGTCGCTCCTCGTCAAAGGATGAAGACGACTCGGAAAGGCTGTCAGTGTAACGACCAAAACGCTCAAGTCCTGGTCCGGGTGAAGCCTGACCAACGATTCAATTATCGATTCACCGACTTATAAGCTTCACTCGTTCTGGATAGCACCTTGGAGCCTCAAAGCAACGCGTAGCCCAAATCGATGCAGAACCCAAATCAAGAACACGATTGCTCTTCAAATTCTACGGTACTATTTGCGAGTAAAAATACAAGTACAAACATGATCATACCTTTGACAGTGAGCCTCAGTCACTACCCAGCCAAAAAGGTAGTCAAAAATAGGACAAATTCTGTAAAAAGAGGAATAGTTGGCCAAAAAGAGTAAATAATAAATACCTGTCCTGAAGTCCAAACAAATAGAACAAGTTCCCCACGCTTAATCAGGCCCAAAGAACAATTTCCTGAGCGTGGCAGCCAAAAATCAACGTAAGCGAGCTGAACGTCTACGGTCATACGATGTGAGCGAGAAAGTGAAACCGAGGAGTAATAAAACAAACTGTGTTGAACCAGTGCCTCTCACTACCGTACCAACTGTCCTCAAAGTAATCTCGGTGAGAAAGCACAACCATAAAAAGAAAAAGTAAGTGCACCAAGCGTAGAATAATTGTTGACCACAAAACAGTGTCAGCATGAAGTGGGTTAGAGAAGGCGGTCCAAAATCGGTCATAGAGTACAGGAATGTGAGCAGAAGGGGAAGTTTTCAATCAACATGGACATTACACCGGCCGCCGAAATTCCTCCCGGTCGTTCACGGCAGTTTCAGACAGTGATCGGTTCTGGCTCCCCCTTCCTAATTACGCTCCCGAGACAACGGAGTTCACAGGACTTACAGCAGTACTCCTGTTACCTTCCTTCCCTTGGGGTATACGAGGACTTATAGCAGTACGCCTGCATACTCCCTAGCCTACGACCCAGGCTTCTAGTCGGCACCTTCTAACAAGCAAATTTTTCTTACATCTCTCCGTTGCTTTCCTTCGCTAATGCGGACCACGGCCGTCCGTACGAGTCCATCTACATCAACTTCTACGTCCTCAATTATCCCCATGGGCCACTTGTATCTCGCAAAGATCTCTGAAGCGACAAGCACGATGTCCCCTCGGAGTCAGAGCCAATCTGCCCTGGGCATCGGGCAAAAGTGGGACTATCGGTCGATTATTCAATATTCTCTCAACTTCAACAATGCAAGTATGTAACGTCTCCTCACTCATTATCTGTTCCTTTGAAAGCACTGATAGCAACCTGCGTACCGAACGGATCATTCTCTCCCATACGCCCCCTCGGTAGCTCGATGCTGGGGGGTTCAAATACCAATTTATACCCTGACTGGCTAGGTGATCGTTAATGCGCCGTCTATCCCAACGCTTCAACTGACCTTTGAGCTCGGTAACTGCACCCACGAAATTCGACCCGTTGTCGCTATAGATTTCTGTCGGTGTTCCACGTCTACCAACAAAACGGACGAGTGATATAATGGACGAGTCAGTGCCTAAGCCAGTTGTCATTTCCAAATGAGTAGCTCGAGATTTTAGACAAGAGAATAGACAGCCGTACCTTTTTTCCAACCCTCGACCCCTACGAACAAGGATTGGGCCGAAGTAATCTATTGCGACCGAACTGAAGCAATACCGCCCCCTTTCCACACGTTAGAGAGAAAGAGGAGCCATCAACTGCTGACCAGCGACGGCGGTCAGCCTACGACAAGTGAAACATCGTCCTATTACCCGTTTGACCGCGCCGATTCCATTGATAATCCGGTATCTCTCGTGGATTGCGGCAAGCACTTACTCGGTGCCACTATGTCCCTCTCTACTATGGTGGTGGCGGATAATGAGTTCTGTCACCGGGTGCCTCTTCGGCAAAATAACTGGGTGTTTAAAGGCACTTGGATATTCAGCATAATTTAGTCGTCCGCCAACACACAAAAGATTTCCCAATACAATCGGGCATAGCTTTTTTAGGGAACCCAAGGCACCCTTGCATAGCTCATCTGTAAGTGGTTCTCGCTGTAAAAGCTCTCCAAACGAATCCATCTGAACCATTGTTATCACTCTGAACCTGGCCCTCTCTATGTCTTCGGCCGACAGGTTGCCCACGTTCAGCAAATCCTTGCTCCTTGAAAGCATAACTTGAATATAGGAAGCAAACCGGATGAGCCAAGCGACAGCCTTTAAGAGCTTGGACTAATCAGAATATCGAGAAAACAGGAGGGTGACGTCAGTGTGCAAATTGGCCGTATTCACCAAAGCCTGCCCTTTCTTAGTCTCCACACCATCCGGTGGGGCAGACAATACCAATTCTGGTGGAATATAGTCTTTCAAGGGCGAGGGTCCTCTCAACCATATCCTCAGTTCCTCTTCGGTTGAAACTCCTCTTAAGGCTAGATCAGCAATATTATCTTCTGGTCGCACGTGCAGCCATTGCGAAACGTTAGTATACTGGTGAATAATTGCTAATCGGTTAGCGACGAAGGTACTGTAACGCGTACCGGTGTTCTCTATGTAGTACCTGACGATCATCGAGTCTGTCCAAAAATACGCTCTGTCAAAACAATCTGGCAAGCTTCATTTTAACATCTCACTCAGTCGAACACATAAGACGGCTGCCGCCAACTCAAGCCTCGGGATAGTAACGGTTTTGATAGGTGCTACTCGCGATTTACTACATAGTAGCATGTAGTTTGGGGCTCCGTCCACGGGAATTCGCCTCGCGTATGCCACTGCACCGTATCCGGTTTCTGAAGCATCGCAGAATACATGCAATTCAGTGCATCCTATTCTTTTTTGGGTCCCTTTAATTATGCTCCTCGGTACTCTTATTTTACCGACGTGGTTCATAAATGATACCCAATTATTCCACAACTTCGTATCTGCTGGACTGAGTGGGCTATCCCAACTTATTTCGTCCTGCATAACCTCTGCAACAACTGCTTAGCCGGAAGACATAGCGGAGCCACTAGCCCAAGTGGGTCAAACAGGGAACTGACGTTCGACAGTATGCCTCTCCTTGTCAAAGGCCCATCAAACAACTGGAACTGAAAGGTAAATTCGTCCGTGACCGTATCCCACTGAACACCCAGTACTCTCTGGCCGGTGTCGTTCTGCTGAGGGAGCCGAACGGAACTGGCATTCAAATCAGGGTCTGGAGATAAGGCCATAAACTTCCGTGAATTAGATACCCATTTCCTCAGCTTGATACTAGCGTGCATCAATAGCGCAGTTATCCCTGTTGCAAAAGCAGTAGCCTCAGCGCTAGTTTCAAAGGATGCAAGGCAATCGTCGACATAAAAACTGCGCTCTACGGCTTGCAAGACCAATGGTTTATAACCTACTCCAAAATCCCTCTCAGCTCGGCATAACGCGAAGCTGGCGCAGAAGGGTGAAGAAGTAGCCCCAAAAGGATGGGCCGTCATCTGATATTCTTCCGGCACCAGTGACAGGTCTCCCTGTGGCCACCATAGGAACCGCAAGGCACTTCTGTCACTTTCGGACACCTTTACTTGCATGAACATTTCTTCTATGTCCGCTGAAACGGCCACCTTTTCCTTGCGGAATCGCAAAAGTATGCCCACAAGATCAGCCGTAGTGTCAGGGCCTTGATAAAGCATGTCATTTAGCGACCGCCCCTTATGTTTGGCCGCGCAATCCAAGACAATACGCAACTTCTCAGGCTTTTTCGGGTTTAAGACAGCGTGGTGCTGTAAGTACCACCGAGGTCTGTAGTCACAGCTCATTTAATGCAACGGTACCCTTATCGCGTATCCCTTAGCTATGGTTTGATCCATCGCTTTGGTATATCTGATCCACAGGTTTTTGTCGTTTGTCAGGCGACGTTTTAAACTGTGCAACCTCGTTCGCGCAGACTCCAGGTTCCCGAGCCCTGTCGCAACACCCTTCCTCCATGTCAGAGGAACCATGAAGTGTCCCTGTATATGCCGCGTCTCGGACTCGACGTATTTTATGACTTGAGCGTCCTTTATGGAAACACTCTTGTCCAGTAGCTGCACGTCCCCAAACTCCGCATCATACATCCTTTGTATTTCTTCTATGGGTGATGATTCGCTTTGAGTCACCCAGTTCACCGATAAGGACTGATGCCTTTTAAAGGTGGTCGGACCAAATACCACCCAGCCTAACAGTGTGCGGACTGCATAGGGATGTTTACGACCGCCTAGTCTCTGGTCTAAAACCCAATGAGCCTCGGGTACGTCACATCCGATAGGCAACAGTACATCCTCATTTACGGTTTCCATAGGTAGGTCCTCCAAGTGAGGCCACTTCCTATACTCATCATCGGAACTGGGCTTGGGCACGGGCAGTGACTCAACAACAACAGCTTGGTCTATGCTGATTGAATCGGTGCCATTCAGTGCGATCAATTCGAACTCGTCACTGACCACTTTAGCTGTTGTGGATTCCCCCAGAGTCTTAATTTTCAACTGGCTGTTTCGGAAACCTAAACCCAAACATTGTATGACCTCTGCCCGAATGAGAGTAGTTTCGGATCTATTGTCGAGGAAAGCATATCCGACAACCTCCCTTTTTCCACCCTTAATTCTCACGGGCAGTAGTCCAAGGTATATGCCATTATGCTGCATCTTGGTTACTCCGCAGTGGTTCTCGCTCACTGCCTTGGGTGGTACAGGGCGCTTTGGCATAGCCCTATGGAGTAGTTGATGATGCTTACCGCCACAGCCTTCAATTGTGCAGACGGTTTTTGACCTGCAGTCATCCGATCTATGGCTTCTTTTCAGACAAATGAAGCACAACCCTCTTTTATGGGCTTCTGCCTATCTCGCAGGTATGTCTAACGCCGAAACCTCTTGGCACAGCGCTATCAAGTGGTTCTCATTACATATAGGCAGGTCTAAGGTCGCTCTTTGTCCTGCCGCATTGTGCTTATGGACCAACTAGATCCAGATTGACGTGGACCTGGGTTGCGGTTGGCTTGATTCACCCGGCCAGTGGTCTTAGTTCGGATTGCTAGTTGTCCGAAGCGACTACGAGCGAACCTGGTCGTGGTGGGCACGAATTCCGTTAGTTCACTAATCGTTGTTTCCCGACCGTTTTGCGTTAACCGATCGACTCTATCAGTCCGTTTATTCTGTAGAGAGTATATAAGTCTACTAACTACACGTTCCAGGGTGGCCAGCAAGTTGAGATTGGAGGTATAATTCATCTGCTCGAGAGCAATCATGCATCTCTCCATTCTAACGGCTAGCGTCGATAGTGCTTCTGAGTCCAAGCTGCTGGTGGTCACTCCTTTCATTAGGCCCTCTGAGAGAGATCGCATTACCTCGTGCGGGCAGCCAAATAATTCCTTTAGTATCTCACAAGCTCTACGATATCCTTCGCTGGGAGGAAGCATCACACATTCCTCGATTGCTTCCAGTGCCTTATCCTTATAGTAATGAAGCAAATACATCGAGCGTTGGCCGTCATCCATGATCTTCGAGGTGACATACACATGAAACTGTCGAATGATTTTCCAGTACATTTCTGGCCGACCATCGAACGAAAACAATTCTACTTTTGGTAAGTCAATCCCACCCATAAAGTGAGAAGCAGCATTCCATAACTTATGATTAGGGTCCTGCTTACCGGCTTTTTCGTCTCCCTGAACAGCAGTATGTATGAACTCATCACAAATCGACCTGGTTTTGCGCCTGAACGTACTCACGCACTCTTTTATCACAGTCAATTGAGTCCGAGGATCGCACAGACGCACTTTTGTCTAACCTTTGTGAGAGTTTGGCGACCTCCAAATCTTGCTTAACTCTTAGAAACTCTTTTTTCTGGCTTTCTTCAAAAGCCTTCAAATCCTGTGCTAGCTTCTCTTTAAGGTGGCGTTCCCTAAGTTCGACAAGCAACAAATTCGACTTAGAACAACGACTATGCCAACTAGAGCCTGTAACCCTGGAGCCATGAACAGAAAAATTATCAGGAGGGACTTGCCGGGTTCCAGCGATGATTTGATCCGATCCGACCCCATTGTCAGATCGGTTGAGTCCAGTGGTCACCTTATTGCTCCTTGTAGTTTGCATCGTTCCAGAGACAGTGTCAAAGTACTGTAACGACCAAAACGCTCAAGTCCTGGTCCGGGTGAAGCCTGACCAACGATTCAATTATCGATTCACCGACTAATAAGCTTCACTCGTTCTGGATAGCACCTTGGAGCCTCAAAGCAACGCGTAGCCCAAATCGATGCAGAACCCAAATCAAGAACACGATTGCTCTTCAAATTCTACGGTACTATTTGCGAGTAAAAATACAAGTACAAACATGATCATACCTTTGACAGTGAGCCTCAGTCACTACCCAGCCAAAAAGGTAGTCAAAAATAGGACAAATTCTGTAAAAAGAGGAATAGTTGGCCAAAAAGAGTAAATAATAAATACCTGTCCTGAAGTCTAAACAAATAGAACAAGTTCCCCACGCTTAATCAGGCCCAAAGAACAATTTCCTGAGCGTGGCAGCCAAAAATCAACGTAAGCGAGCTGAACGTCTACGGTCATACGATGTGAGCGAGAAAGTGAAACCGAGGAGTAATAAAACAAACTGTGTTGAACCAGTGCCTCTCACTACCGTACCAACTGTCCTCAAAGTAATCTCGGTGAGAAAGCACAACCATAAAAAGAAAAAGCAAGTGCACCAAGCGTAGAATAATTGTCGACCACAAAACAGTGTCAGCATGAAGTGGGTTAGAGAAGGCGGTCCAAAATCGGTCATAGAGTACAGGAATGTGAGCAGAAGGGGACTTTTTCAATCAACATGGACATTACAGTCAGAGCCTAAGGGTTAGGAGAAATTTTACTTTTGGTTTTCAACAGCTCCTGCCCTTACAAGACCGAGTATCGCTGGGGAGCGACCATTTTTCCCCCTCAATTCATATTTTGGTTTGGACAATGTAGGACGTCAAACGGGTTCGCTTCGTGAGTTCATTTCACTGAAAAGTGAAATTAAAATTTCCTTTTCTCATCTTAGTTCGTGAGCCACCGATGCCCGTAGGCACGAGAAGCGCAGATGGGATCAAAGTAAGTATGTTTTGTTATCACTGGTCTAAAGATCCCCTAAAAGTGGTATGCTCAAAAGTTTGCGGTTATGACTTCACCATCAGGAGGCGTACAGGTCCTTCACGTCGTGAGTTACCAACATGAGCTTTCCTGTATATACAGATAACCCTCAATTAGAAACATTTCCCACATCTGGAAGTGTCCGGGCCCATTATTCGTGGGCAAAACATCTGGTTTAATTATTCATATTTTCAGAGCAAACGGTTAAAGGCGTTTGCAGTACGCGTGACAGTAAGTGCTTTCGATGGTGACCACATTTATCGGAAAAGCTGCGAGGGACTGTTTCTTGCAAAGCTTCTTGCGCGAGATAATCCTGTTGCAAAAACTGGTCGTGGATTTACAGGGAGGGGTGTCCCTTAAAGTACAAAGTTTAACGTCTCATGGAACAAGATTTCCGATGACCGCGCTGGACCAGCTGATTAGGTTGCAAGCAAATATCAGTACTCCTGAGGTCAGGAAGCGGCTAGCAAATTTGATCGATTTTTAATAATACCTTAAGAATGATCTACTTAGTTCAAGTTGTGGTGACACGGCATACAAGTTGGTGTGCAATGTAATGAGCCATCCCATCAGTCATACTGTGGCGGACTTGATGAAGTATTCGGGGGCAAACCGAAAATAAGGATTTCTTAAATGTTTGCTGAATCGAGACCTCATAGGTAAAGTATGATCCACATAATCGGAAAAATCTACAAGAATACCTTCTATGAAGAACGTCTTTCGCAGTTGTCCGGGAAGAAGCTTTGTTTCTGGCCGTTCGTAGAAAGCCGCACGAAGCTGCAATCAACTACAGCAAGCAAACGGTGCAGCGGGTAAGTGAGAAGCACCCACTAATAGTCGTGTATTTATCCTCTTGGAGTCCGAATCGCGCCGGAGGAAAATCAGACAATGCAAACCTGGAAAATAATTGATTGTTTTCTTGAACTAATTGTGTTTATCTTTCAAAAAATACCTTTCATTAAACTTTCCAAACCTCGTACCATGTATCATTTTTGTTTGCTCGAGGCATTTATATGAGTTGGGATAACCAGCTATGAGAAAGTGATTTTGGACCGTCGGATTCGGTTGAATGGGAGAAGACGAGAAAGACTCTCGTAAATTTAAGCGTGTTTTTGAGCCATTCTATTGGTTCGATAATGCAACGCTATTCGTCAGGGGGGCTGGTGAGTCTGAAAATGCATCATCAGAGCTCGGTGCTGCAAGCGCCTCTGACTGGTCTGTCTGAGTTGTGAACAGTTGGAGAAATCAGGGGGCTTTTTCGCGACCTATTAGGTCACTTGAATGTTGGTAAATACCGGAGAATCAGTTGTGCTTTCACGCAAGTTGAGCTGGCGGGGAAACGACTGGAATAAACTCAAGGACGAAGTGGTAGCAGATGCTGCCACCACTTCTAAAAGCTGGACTTCGCGTAGCTAAGCATTTTTGGAGTGCCAGTGAGGCTGTAAGTAGTGTCCAGAGAAACCTCATCCTGACTACTTTCCTTTTTCTTCTTCATGTATTATTTTTACTTTTTTATTGATCTTCCATCCACGCAACCTTGATTCTTCCTGGACCATCTACCATTCCTGCCGTTCTAGGGAGCTGACATTTGGGCGAATAGACCTTTGTGTGGCGATTAAACGCGCTGGCTGCAGAGGCCTCGCTCCATCAAAACGTTTCCTTCGCTGCTCTTCCCGACGTTGACCCGGCAAATGTCAAGTAGGTGGAACTTCCACCCTCCGACTGACCAGAGACAGGATTCCAACATATGGAGACACGGTGAGACGCTGGGGCTTCAGACTCAATAAAAAGGACTAACAACGGCATCCGCCGTCAATCCTACGTTTTAATTTGAATGAGCCCCTGATACTTCTCAGTGAAACTGTGCCTGTGCTGGATATACGAACTCGCAAATCATGCCTTTCATACGAAAATCTAGCGCGCAGCCTTTAGAGTCAAGGGAGCCCGCCTATGTGTAACGTAATTCTGACTGTACGTTATCCTGTCTCCTTTCCCTCCGCTTTCCCGGCGCCGTTGTTAACCGTGAGAAGCAGGCTTTCAGTGCGACAGGCACCTAACCTCACTCTCCTCCAGGAAAAGTACCGTTGATCTTGTCCCCGAAAATGTATAAAATCCCACGGAGGCCCCGAAGTCCAGAACTTCCGATTTCGACCTGTACCGACCACTGCGTTGTCTCTAACCAATATAAGTTCATTAGTTCCTGAGCTTTGTCTTTGATTTCGGCTGGCCCAGTGTCGTGACCAATTTTGCTGATCTGTGCATTAATTTTCAGACCTACGGACCCACGTGCTTTAAAAAAGTGGTAAAGGTAGTGGCATCTCAAAAAACGGCAGATAACATAGATTCTGAAAAACCGGAATTTAATACGCCCGCTAGTATGAATAATACTTTGATCGATTTCCTGATAAAGTTGGGGCAATCCGCGAATAAGCCAACAGGTGTCTCCGTACCCACACCTGATAAATTTGACACTCGAGGTGAGTTCGATAAATGGGAGGCTAGAGTCGACCAATATTTGGAACAATGTGGACCTAGTCGTCGCTGGTATACGATGTTGTCACTGCTGGGCCAGAATGCATTCAGAAAGGTTCAGCAAGAGATCCCAGAACGGCAAGTCAGTGTGCTGACCTTTCCAATTTTGTGAAAAATTTACCGCCCCAGAAAACCATGAGTGAGTTGATAAACGAGTTTCAGTATCTCACTCAAAAATCAGAAGAAAGCTTTCAACAGCACTCGGTAAAGCTGAAGATGGTTGCTCGTCAAGCTCTCGTTGGTTTTGACCTCTCAATGAGGGAGAAGTTGACACTGCACCCGTCCATAGACGGAGTGAACTCAACAGCTGTCAGGAGGAAGCCATCACCAGACCCACCGGGGAACTTGCTTAGGTCTGTCGAACGGGCGGCAAAAATAGCAGCAGTTGCGGCCCAACTATCCCCGAAGACCCTCGGGGTATGTCCAGCTTCAGCGGCTGCCACGGTGACCACCCACCGAGGGGTTCATACCGCCGGGAGCGGGGGAGGAGTTTCCAGCCCGAAAGTTGGCCACCGACAATCGAAGGGAAGGATGCAAAAGCGACCATGAAGGAACATAACTGACTATCGATGAGTCTTTCCATACCAATTCTTACCGGTCGTTTTTACTTCGTTTGTCAACCTTTCACCAACGGTTGAGGGGCTCACCAATGGGATAAAGGGCACATTTTTGATAGATGCTGGTTTCAGCTGCGTCTGGGTCCAGGAGACCCATAAGATAACCCTGGTGGAGTGCGTGCCGCAGTCTTTGGGCCACTAATTATCAGAAGATCAGGACGCTGGGTGTTGCCAACCCCACCCTTCGCATAGGCCGCCAGGAGGTTGCCCACCAAGCCGCTGTGATAAAATAATTACTTTTGAAGGCTATTCTTGGTGCAGGCTCTTTGGCTCGCCATCAGTGCTTCACAAAGTTTGGGGGCCGGGATTTTGGACATATAGGAGACCAGGGTGAGTATCGACTTGCGGCTCACATGAACATACTAGGAGACTTTGAATGGTGCGCGACTAAGAAGGCGAAACAGCCCAGTCCAAAACAACTGAAATGGCTAGGTAACAAGTCCGCTTCCGCTTCTTGCGAGAAGTGAAGAAAGCTAGTAAAATTATTGACTAGAAACCTACGGCCGCTTTCGTGGTCACAAACAGAACTAGGACGCGCTGGTAGTTTAAAACCTTGTCAATACAGGAGAAGCAGCACCCATCAAGCAGCCGTTCGTACGACTCCTTGCACACTAGTCGAACAAACCAGGTAACATAATCAAGGAAGTATTGGATAATCTGGCCATCCGTCCGTCCTTTTCACCCTGAGCCCTCCCCTCTCCCCCCTAGTTGTGATTGTAGAAGAAAAAGACGGAACCTCAGGGTAGTGCTTGGGTTATAGACAGTCGGGTGCCCCCACTGCGGAGGACTCCTTCCCCATGCCCCATATCGAAGAAACATTGGAGGCAATATCTGGATCCAGGCGCTTCTCAGTCCTGGATCTGGCGTTGGGATACGGGCAGGTAGATATTAGCTTCGAGGACCGGGAGAAAACGGCTTTTGATTACGTCTGGTTTGTACGAGTTCCAAGCCATGGCTGCCGGGTTGACCAATTCTCCTGCTGTTTCAGCGCCAGGGGAGGAAATTGTTAGGCAATATCACACCGACAAAATGCTTGGTGTACCGGGGTGGCATTGCCGTTTATAGTCAGTTGTTCCAAGATCACCTAGAAGCTTTACGGCGCACATTCGAACGGATGCAGGCGGCGGACTTTAGACTGGAATCAATCAAACGTCACCTTCTACGGGCACAGTTCCAATATTTGGGACACTTTATAAGCCGCCAAAAGGTCCATAGGGATCCAGAAAATGTCGAGCAAATCCAACAATAGCTGACCCCTGGCAACGTGGACGAAGTAAGAAGTTTCATGATTATGGCCTAGTACTACAGACACTTAGTACGCTGCGTCGCTACTGTTTCAGCCAATTTACACCGGATAACGGAGAAAAGGAGTCAACCCCGTTAGACGGAGTAATGTAATAATGCCTTCTAGTAGCTCAAAGAGGCCCCGGTCAACTCACGTGTCCTAGCCCCACAGGTATTTTCTTGGGAATTGGAACCCTTTGTTCTGGACACGGACGCAAGCGAGACAGAAATTGGTGCAGTATTACCTCAGAAGCAAAAAGGTATTAAGCTAGTCATAGCTTACAGCAGTCGATGCCCTCATGAGCGTGAGAAGAAGAGTAGCACGACTCTATAGAGACTTTGGCTTCAGTATACTTCTCGTCTCATTTCGGCCATTACCCGCTGAGAAAGGCGTTTTCACTCAAATCGGTCGTCCGGAGCTAGTTTGTTTCCATTCGTTAAAGGATGCAGCCGGCAAATTGCCAGGTGGCAAAAAATTGGCAACAGTACCAGTTTCAGCGTATCCACAGCCGGCGGTGCAGCCAGTGGTGCAGCCATCATAAAGCGGATGCATCATCAATACGACATTTTAGGGAAATCTTAGAAGGTCCCACTTGCTTCAGCGCTCAAGTACCGGCTATATGGCTGCAGGCCGCGCAGTCAGATGCTTGGAAGGAAAGCCAAGTAAAGGATCCTGAGTCGGAGCTGATATATAGGAGATTAAACGAAAAAAGTACTAAACCCACACGAGAATGGTTGTCCGGCTATAGTTGGGAAGCCTTGTGTTCGTGGGGTCTGTGTAAAGATTAGACGATCGTAGGTGCCATACTTTAGTTCTAATGTGGACCCACATGTACAAGGAGAATAATGGTACACAATGTTGCTGTCAAAACTGTGCTGGCAGAATTGCTCCGTGAGCTGGAGCATGTTGGGCAACGGAAGAGGTTGGCCGCTGTTCGCAAGGGATCTTGGTGGCCACATGAGGTGAGAGATATGTTGAACTTCTGTAATAATCTTCAACTTTGTACGATTTTCAATGTGCCATGGCCCGCTAATCGGGCACCGTTGGCGCCCATTACAGTGGAATACCCAAAGGAACTGCTGGCGATTGAAAACGTCGATCGCTTCCCCGGTGTAAGACTTTGTTGAGCAGTACGTAGCCAAATCCGAAATGGATTCCCAAATCAGAACACAATTATCCGCAAATGCTACGGTACTAGATCACTAAACGAACAATGGCATAAAACAAATGCGAACCTCGACCTCGCGATTACAGTGACTCAGAAAGAGAGAACTCAGTTGCGGCGTGCGAGAAAAAGCACATGCGCCACGCATGTGCAAAATAGGATATGACAGAGTAACGCGTTGAACGCGAACAAACAAATGCTGGTTCATAGAAACACACAGTGCTTAAAAACACACAAATAAAGTACATGAACGACTAATGTCAAGGAAACGTGGAACTGTGTTGATTCTGGGGGGATATCCTCAATCGGTCGTTACACAACCCACCAGAATCCTCCCTAACCTTAGCAGAGTCAAAGGTTTCGAACAACGGTACTGACTGTTCCCACCTATCTAGGCCCTGCTGTCAGTGCGCTTGTCTAATACTTCTGACGTCAGCATCCCTCTAGCGATAGCTCTTGATATGGTGGCTACTCCGACGCGACGTTACTGTGCATCGTCCAAGAGAGCGACGGCTCGACGGAGGGCGTGATGAGGGTCTTGTAGGTTCGGAGACATATGTGCCTTCTTTGCGTGATCCGTCGTGGATTAGCCGCACTTGCGTGTGTGAGCTTGTGTACGTGAATGCGTGTGTGCGGGTGGGTGTCAAAGGTGAGGCTGCTAGTTGTTATGTGGGTGAACTACGACGACTACCACCTACGTGGACATTTTCCATAATGTCAATGATAAACGGGGAACGGTGAGCTCTATGGCTTCTTTGTTGGAAGTTATGGAACAGGAAAGTATTACACGTGTGTGTATGATTGGGTGTGTGTGTTTGGGTGCGCGAGTAAATCATGACTACTACCACATATGGGAAACTTCGTCTAATAACTCAATGGCGGACGGGGAACGACGAGCACTGCAACACTTTTGTCGGGGAATGTGGATCAGGAACTTAACTCATATGCGTGTATGATTGAGCGTGAGTGTGTTGGCTTTCGTAGGTAAGCCATAAATACTACCACAAGGGAGGTGCTTTTAACCAAGTCAGCGACGAAAGGGGAACAGTCTTCCGGGGTCCTGTGGCGTCGGCTGCTTCTTCACTCTCGAGGAGGCTAATAAAGCTCACGCCACGGGTTAGCATTCTCTTGGCGGTCTCCATCTTGAGAGTTCTTTTCAGTTCGTCCGAGCTTCTGATATTTTCCATGACAGCTCCCAAGGGCCAGGTGTTGAAGTAAGCGTGTTCGTTGGTAATCATCAATAAGTCCCCAAACTTCAAAGGCTTTGCTTCGGTTGGCCGCTTCTGTCGAGCTTGCAGAGCCGGTAAGTACTCCTGCAGCCATTGCCCAAAAATCCTTGGCACGATAGTTTACCTGTTTTCATCCATGAAGGCAGCTACCACAGAGTTTTCTCGGTCCTTGAAAACCCACGTTCGACCTTAAAGTAAGTAGGCCGTTCGGGTCGCCGTTGGCCACTGGAATTAGGGGGCAGTTGTTCAGAATTCTTTCGACCTCAGTCATGACGGTGCTCGATTTTTCATCATCGGGCAGCCGTTGCTCTATCATTGACAGCTATATTCGTCTGATGGACCGGATCAGGCGTCCTTGCACGCCGCAATGATTGGCACGCGGGGAGTTGAAGTGCCATCGTATACCATAAGCCGCGGTTCGGTTCTGAAGCTAGTCCCTCTTCATGCTTCAGTGCCAAAGCTTCAGTACACAATGGGCTTCCACGAAATTCAACCAATTACCGGAGGATATATCCGCTGGTATACCTCTTCGGTTGATAAATCAATGCAAGGCTCGGAGGAAGGGGTCGGTTCTCATCGTAAGCTTAACTTCTAAGTGTATCGGGCGTGATTTTGTGCACGCCACTATAAGCCCGTATCTACCTAAGTCTACCCCGGTGCCACTGAAAGGCCACCAACCCCGAGCCACTCTACACTCCGGCAGCGGGGCCATGTGCTGTTTGCCCGCTACGGCGTTGCGTCTCCTATAATGTACACAAAGTTCAGCTCCGCGTTTTGCAGTCGCACTTCCTCTCAGTAACCGAAGGTGCTTTCTGATGAAGCTTGCCACGTGACTTTCCCCGGCATGTCCATCTACGGCTTCGGCGTGTTGAATCACTTTTTCTACCACAGATGGTCAAGCCGGTAGCAGTATGGGATATTTCGTGTCAAAACTCAGGTGGGGGTTGTTCAGCCCACCATCTACCCGTGTTTATTCATTACCGAGTGTGGGGATTGAATGCTCCAGGCTGCTTTTTGGAGATGATATTCTTTGGTCGATTGGTCCCTCTTCTCCGGCCCTTTCGAGTTGTCGGAAGAAAGTCTCGTTGTAGGATCCTGAATAAATCTTACTGAGCTGCTCGTAATTCACGAGGTAATCGAACCCAGTCGTACAAGGCTGGATGGGCGGACTCCTTCCATGACTAGTAAGTGTCCTTCAAACATGGTCATCCACGCTAATGTCCGAATCGTCTTCATCCGGGAGGAAAACCTGACCAACAGTGGCGAAATGGAGGGACCCATCCTCTTGAAGCACTCGCAAGAATTTCGATCCTCCCGTCCACGTGTCCCGTAGGTGGAAGTTGGTCGCACCTCAGGGGCACAGATCCGCTGGGTTGTCGCCAGGCTTGACATGTTTCCATTGGTTTTCGGCAGTTTTATCGTGGATGATCGTGAGTCGGTTTTCAACGAAAAACCTGGAAAGACTCCTGAAGTTGCTAATGTAGCACAGCACTATCCTCGAGTCAGTCCAAAAACTATCTGGCCAAATATATAAGTCAAAACATCCCTTTACCGCTTGTACCGTTCTTATTCTTAACACAGCTGCACTGAGCTCGAAGCGCGGGATTGGAACCGGTTTCGGTAGGGCAACGCGGGCCTTAGCAAACAGGATCCTCGTGGAGTATTGTCCATCTCCAGCGCACCACATCCGTACTTCACGGCTCCATACCCAACTTCGGATGAGTCAGGAAAGGCATGCGGTTCTCCCGCCCATGCTGCATGACCAGGAGGCAGACATCGTGGAGTCTGTGTGTCCCCTAGTTTCTTTAGCGTGTTCAGAAATTCCGCCCAATCAATCCAGTATTCCCGGCCCGGTAGTTGGTCCCAATCGACTCTCTTATGAAACATCTTTCGCCGCGGGATCTTTCCGGGTAATAGCCAGGGAGAGACAAATTCGAGCTGATCGAACGGGCTAGAGACGGCTGACAGTATACTACAACGAGTTACTGATTGGTCGGGTACTTTTGGCTCGAAAACGAAGTCGTCCGTTTCCGCGTTCCGTTGTATTCCTAGCGTGCTTTAGGTGGGGAGTAGAGAGTCTTCCGGATCCCGGACTCTTTGGGCGCATTCGTGGAACGAAAGGACTCCGAACACTTCCGAAGCTTTCGACATCCGATTTCGGATATGGAAACCCCCTCTCTAGAAATCTTGCAAGGCACCTGAATTGCTCGACGGCCAAGTCAACATCATCGAAAGCGCAGTCGTCAACGTAGACATTTCTGCTGATGCCGTCTACTACTGACCGGTGGACCAAGGCTCCATGTTTGTTAGCTGATTCTCGGAGGGTGTAGTTTGCACAAAAAGGTGATGATATCGCTCCGTAATGATGGACGGTCATCCCATAATTCATCATTACCATGTTCCGGTTGTTGCCCTACCACCATAGTAATCGCAAAGCACCTCGCTCTTCTACCGGTATTTTCGCCTGGAGAAACAATTTCCTGGTGTCGCCTGGCAAGGCCAATTATGGGATGACCGTCCATCATTACGGAGCGATATCATCACCTTTTTGTGCAAACTACACCCTCCGAGAATCAGCTAACAAACATGGAGCCTTGGTCCACCGGTCAGTAGTAGACGGCATCAGCAGAAATGTCTACGTTGACGACTGCGCTTTCGATGATGTTGATTCGGCTGTCGAGCAATTCAGGTGCCTTGCAAGATTTCTAGAGAGGGGGGTTTCCATATCCGAAATCGGATGTCGAAAGCTTCGGAAGTGTTCGGAGTCCTTTCGTTCCACGAATGCGCCCAAAGAGTCCGGGATCCGGAAGGCTCTCTACTCCCCACCTAAAGCACGCTAGGAATACAACGGAACGCGGAAACGGACGACTTCGTTTTCGAGCCAAAAGTACCCGACCAATCAGTAACTCGTTGTAGTATACTGTCAGCCGTCTCTAGCCCGTTCGATCAGCTCGAATTTGTCTCTCCCTGGCTATTACCCGGAAAGATCCCGCGGCGAAAGATGTTTCATAAGAGAGTCGATTGGGACCAACTACCGGGCCGGGAATACTGGATTGATTGGGCGGAATTTCTGAACACGCTAAAGAAACTAGGGGACACACAGACTCCACGATGTCTGCCTCCTGGTCATGCAGCATGGGCGGGAGAACCGCATGCCTTTCCTGACTCATCCGAAGTTGGGTATGGAGCCGTGAAGTACGGATGTGGTGCGCTGGAGATGGACAATACTCCACGAGGATCCTGTTTGCTAAGGCCCGCGTTGCCCTACCGAAACCGGTTCCAATCCCGCGCTTCGAGCTCAGTGCAGCTGTGTTAAGAATAAGAACGGTACAAGCGGTAAAGGGATGTTTTGACTTATATATTTGGCCAGATAGTTTTTGGACTGACTCGAGGATAGTGCTGTGCTACATTAGCAACTTCAGGAGTCTTTCCAGGTTTTTCGTTGAAAACCGACTCACGATCATCCACGATAAAACTGCCGAAAACCAATGGAAACATGTCAAGCCTGGCGACAACCCAGCGGATCTGTGCCCCTGAGGTGCGACCAACTTCCACCTACGGGACACGTGGACGGGAGGATCGAAATTCTTGCGAGTGCTTCAAGAGGATGGGTCCCTCCATTTCGCCACTGTTGGTCAGGTTTTCCTCCCGGATGAAGACGATTCGGACATTAGCGTGGATGACCATGTTTGAAGGACACTTACTAGTCATGGAAGGAGTCCGCCCATCCAGCCTTGTACGACTGGGTTCGATTACCTCGTGAATTACGAGCAGCTCAGTAAGATTTATTCAGGATCCTACAACGAGACTTTCTTCCGACAACTCGAAAGGGCCGGAGAAGAGGGACCAATCGACCAAAGAATATCATCTCCAAAAAGCAGCCTGGAGCATTCAATCCCCACACTCGGTAATGAATAAACACGGGTAGATGGTGGGCTGAACAACCCCCACCTGAGTTTTGACACGAAATATCCCATACTGCTACCGGCTTGACCATCTGTGGTAGAAAAAGTGATTCAACACGCCGAAGCCGTAGATGGACATGCCGGGGAAAGTCACGTGGCAAGCTTCATCAGAAAGCACCTTCGGTTACTGAGAGGAAGTGCGACTGCAAAACGCGGAGCTGAACTTTGTGTACATTATAGGAGACGCAACGCCGTAGCGGGCAAACAGCACATGGCCCCGCTGCCGGAGTGTAGAGTGGCTCGGGGTTGGTGGCCTTTCAGTGGCACCGGGGTAGACTTAGGTAGATACGGGCTTATAGTGGCGTGCACAAAATCACGCCCGATACACTTAGAAGTTAAGCTTACGATGAGAACCGACCCCTTCCTCCGAGCCTTGCATTGATTTATCAACCGAAGAGGTATACCAGCGGATATATCCTCCGGTAATTGGTTGAATTTCGTGGGAGCCCATTGTGTACTGAAGCTTTGGCACTGAAGCATGAAGAGGGACTAGCTTCAGAACCGAACCGCGGCTTATGGTATACGATGGCACTTCAACTCCCCGCGTGCCAATCATTGCGGCGTGCAAGGACGCCTGATCCGGTCCATCAGACGAATATAGCTGTCAATGATAGAGCAACGGCTGCCCGATGATGAAAAATCGAGCACCGTCATGACTGAGGTCGAAAGAATTCTGAACAACTGCCCCCTAATTCCAGTGGCCAACGGCGACCCGAACGGCCTACTTACTTTAAGGTCGAACGTGGGTTTTCAAGGACCGAGAAAACTCTGTGGTAGCTGCCTTCATGGATGAAAACAGGTAAACTATCGTGCCAAGGATTTTTGGGCAATGGCTGCAGGAGTACTTACCGGCTCTGCAAGCTCGACAGAAGCGGCCAACCGAAGCAAAGCCTTTGAAGTTTGGGGACTTATTGATGATTACCAACGAACACGCTTACTTCAACACCTGGCCCTTGGGAGCTGTCATGGAAAATATCAGAAGCTCGGACGAACTGAAAAGAACTCTCAAGATGGAGACCGCCAAGAGAATGCTAACCCGTGGCGTGAGCTTTATTAGCCTCCTCGAGAGTGAAGAAGCAGCCGACGCCACAGGACCCCGGAAGACTGTTCCCCTTTCGTCGCTGACTTGGTTAAAAGCACCTCCCTTGTGGTAGTATTTATGGCTTACCTACGAAAGCCAACACACTCACGCTCAATCATACACGCATATGAGTTAAGTTCCTGATCCACATTCCCCGACAAAAGTGTTGCAGTGCTCGTCGTTCCCCGTCCGCCATTGAGTTATTAGACGAAGTTTCCCATATGTGGTAGTAGTCATGATTTACTCGCGCACCCAAACACACACACCCAATCATACACACACGTGTAATACTTTCCTGTTCCATAACTTCCAACAAAGAAGCCATAGAGCTCACCGTTCCCCGTTTATCATTGACATTATGGAAAATGTCCACGTAGGTGGTAGTCGTCGTAGTTCACCCACATAACAACTAGCAGCCTCACCTTTGACACCCACCCGCACACACGCATTCACGTACACAAGCTCACACACGCAAGTGCGGCTAATCCACGACGGATCACGCAAAGAAGGCACATATGTCTCCGAACCTACAAGACCCTCATCACGCCCTCCGTCGAGCCGTCGCTCTCTTGGACGATGCACAGTAACGTCGCGTCGGAGTAGCCACCATATCAAGAGCTATCGCTAGAGGGATGCTGACGTCAGAAGTATTAGACAAGCGCACTGACAGCAGGGCCTAGATAGGTGGGAACAGTCAGTACCGTTGTTCGAAACCTTTGACTCTGCTAAGGTTAGGGAGGATTCTGGTGGGTTGTGTAACGACCGATTGAGGATATCCCCCCAGAATCAACACAGTTCCACGTTTCCTTGACATTAGTCGTTCATGTACTTTATTTGTGTGTTTTTAAGCACTGTGTGTTTCTATGAACCAGCATTTGTTTGTTCGCGTTCAACGCGTTACTCTGTCATATCCTATTTTGCACATGCGTGGCGCATGTGCTTTTTCTCGCACGCCGCAACTGAGTTCTCTCTTTCTGAGTCACTGTAATCGCGAGGTCGAGGTTCGCATTTGTTTTATGCCATTGTTCGTTTAGTGATCTAGTACCGTAGCATTTGCGGATAATTGTGTTCTGATTTGGGAATCCATTTCGGATTTGGCTACGTACTGCTCAACAAAGTCTTACACCGGGGAAGCGATCGACGTTTTCAATCGCCAGCAGTTCCTTTGGGTATTCCACTGTAATGGGCGCCAACGGTGCCCGATTAGCGGGCCATGGCACATTGAAAATCGTACAAAGTTGAAGATTATTACAGAAGTTCAACATATCTCTCACCTCATGTGGCCACCAAGATCCCTTGCGAACAGCGGCCAACCTCTTCCGTTGCCCAACATGCTCCAGCTCACGGAGCAATTCTGCCAGCACAGTTTTGACAGCAACATTGTGTACCATTATTCTCCTTGTACATGTGGGTCCACATTAGAACTAAAGTATGGCACCTACGATCGTCTAATCTTTACACAGACCCCACGAACACAAGGCTTCCCAACTATAGCCGGACAACCATTCTCGTGTGGGTTTAGTACTTTTTTTCGTTTAATCTCCTATATATCAGCTCCGACTCAGGATCCTTTACTTGGCTTTCCTTCCAAGCATCTGACTGCGCGGCCTGCAGCCATATAGCCGGTACTTGAGCGCTGAAGCAAGTGGGACCTTCTAAGATTTCCCTAAAATGTCGTATTGATGATGCATCCGCTTTATGATGGCTGCACCACTGGCTGCACCGCCGGCTGTGGATACGCTGAAACTGGTACTGTTGCCAATTTTTTGCCACCTGGCAATTTGCCGGCTGCATCCTTTAACGAATGGAAACAAACTAGCTCCGGACGACCGATTTGAGTGAAAACGCCTTTCTCAGCGGGTAATGGCCGAAATGAGACGAGAAGTATACTGAAGCCAAAGTCTCTATAGAGTCGTGCTACTCTTCTTCTCACGCTCATGAGGGCATCGACTGCTGTAAGCTATGACTAGCTTAATACCTTTTTGCTTCTGAGGTAATACTGCACCAATTTCTGTCTCGCTTGCGTCCGTGTCCAGAACAAAGGGTTCCAATTCCCAAGAAAATACCTGTGGGGCTAGGACACGTGAGTTGACCGGGGCCTCTTTGAGCTACTAGAAGGCATTATTACATTACTCCGTCTAACGGGGTTGACTCCTTTTCTCCGTTATCCGGTGTAAATTGGCTGAAACAGTAGCGACGCAGGAAGAGAAATTGTGGGCCCCGGCAATAATGACATCCAAATAGGGTATCTGTTCGCCTTTAGTTTACGCAAGACTATCGGAGTGTGGCCTGGTGATATAGGGCGGTCTTTCCCTAGTGAACTAAACGTTGAAGTCTTTAGAAGGGATGGAGGGTGGGTTGCTGAATTCCGGAGTTGCGGCTATGGACCACCGTTTTCACCAAAACTCCTCATCGGGGGCTGAGTACAAATCGTTACCAAATTCCAGCCCATGGGTGATAAGTCAGATCGCTGCGAAGAGACTGTGTCTTCTGGGGAGGCTGCTTCTTGGCAGATTGTTTGAGGGATTATGCCCTGAGGGCTGATGGGTTTGATTTGAACGAGAATGACCTGGCTGTGGTATGATGTGATCCAGCGGGTGGGCTTTAATCGCGGCTATATGGTGGGGCCAAGAAATACCATACGTTGATTTATGTGTTCCCTTGGGACAGTGATACAATGTTGCTAGGTTAGGGAGACTACGCCAATAAGGTAGAAGTCTCTGATGCACAAGGCTAAGCTGTCTGGCAGGACTCGGTGGATTCGACCCCCAGGCATCTGAGACACTACTGACGAGTGTACGGTGTAACGACAAAAACGCTCAAGTCCTGGTCCGGGTGAAGCCTGACCAACGATTCAATTATCGATTCACCGACTAATAAGCTTCACTCGTTCTGGATAGCACCTTGGAGCCTCAAAGCAACGCGTAGCCCAAATCGATGCAGAGCCCAAATCAAGAACACGATTGCTCTTCAAATTCTACGGTACTATTTGCGAGTAAAAATATGAGTACAAACACGATCATACCTTTGACAGTGAGCCTCAGTCACTACCCAGCCAAAAAGGTAGTCAAAAATAGGACAAATTCTGTAAAAAGAGGAATAGTTGGCCAAAAAGAGTAAATAATAAATACCTGTCCTGAAGTCCAAACAAATAGAACAAGTTCCCCACGCTTAATCAGGCCCAAAGAACAATTTCCTGAGCGTGGCAGCCAAAAATCAGCGTAAACGAGCTGAACGTCTACGGTCATTCGATGTGAGCGAGAAAGTGAAACCGAGGAGTAATAAAACAAACTGTGCTGAGTCAGTGCATCTCACTACCGTACCAACTGTCCTCAAAGTAATCTCGGTGAGAAAGCACAACCATAAAAAGAAAAAGTAAGTGCACCAAGCGTAGAATAATTGTCGACCACAAAACAGTGTCAGCATGAAGTGGGTTAGAGAAGGCGGTCCGAAATTGGTCATAGAGTGTGGGAATGTGAGCAGAAGGGGACTTTTTCAATCAAAATGGACATTAAACAGGGAGCTTGGTTACTGGTGGATTTTGTGAAGGTCCAGGCCTTATGTTATGGTCTACATCAGTCAGTTGCTGGCTGGTAGACGCTGGTTCTAACGAACGTTTGGGCAATGTGTAGCCAAATTCGCAACGGATCCCGAAATCAATAGACGATTATCCGTGATATTCTACGATACTAGATTATTACATGAACAATGACATAAAAAATATACAAACCTCAATAATACGATCACAAGGACTCAACAACGAGAAACCGAATAGCAGCGTGTGAGCAAACAGCACGTGCGTCACGCAGGTCCTGAACAAGGATGTGCCAAAGTATCGCTCTGGGCGCGAACAAACAACAATTGGACCAGAAAAACAACCAGTTCGTAAAGACAAGTCAATAGTGTAGGCAAGTGAGTGATGTTAGGAAAAACACTGAATCGCGAGGGAAATGGGGGGATTTTCCACGACCGGCTGTTACACCGCCCACCAAAATCCTCCTGGATCCTAAGCAGAGTCAAAGGTTCGGTATAAAGGTACTGATTCTTCCTACCTGCCTAGGCCCTGCTGTCAGTGCGCGCGTCCAATGCTCGTCGTCAACGTTCTACTACTGGTCGCACCTAACCCATTGGCTACATAGACGTGAGGCTAGTCTACATCTTCCACGAGACCAAATGACCGATGGCGGGCGTGAAGGGTCACATAAACGTTGTCCTCGTAACGGGCCGTCCTGTCCTGGATGTATGTGCTTGAGTGTGCGTGTGAGTGTGTGTGTGTGCCGGGGTGTACAATGAAATCACAGGTATGACTACACATCAAAGGAGGACTTTCTGCAACGTCAGAAAAAGGACCGTGTGACAAGAAAACGAGTCAAATGTAGCATGTGTGTGTGACCTGAGCTCCGCTACTTCCACATGTGCAGTGGGCATTCGGTAACGTCAACTAAAAGCCAAAACGACGAACACTGTCACATGTTTGGTGGGTTAACGGGATGTAGAGTGCGTCTTGCATGTGTGTATGTATCGGGATATACAATGGAATCGCACTCATCAACACATATCGGAAAGAACCTTCTGTAATGTCAAAGAAAGACCGCGAGCACCTTAACGTGTTTGCCAGAGACCGTGTGGTATATATGGTGTTTCTTTATCCGCCTCGATGACTGGTGTGAAAAGGTTTACTAGGCCTCAGGGTTATCAGCTCCTCCGTCTTCGCTCTCGAGTAGGTTAATACTGCGTATGTCACGAATGAGCACTCCGTTAGCTGTCTTCACCTTCACCGTTCTTATCATTCCGTCAGTGCTTTTGATGGCTTCCGTAACTACTCCCAAAGACCAAGTGCTGAAATGTGCGCGTTCGTCGGCGATCATAACCACGTCCCCAACTATGAATGGTCTTGTTTTGGCCAGCCACTTCTGTCGAGTCTGCAAAGCCGGTAGGTACTCCCGTAGCCATCGCCTCCAGAAGACCTTGGCCAGATAGTTCGCTTGCTTCCACCCGTGGAGGAAGCTCCCACGAAGGTTTACCGGCCCTTGGAAATCTTCGTTCGACCTTAACGTCAATAAGTCGTTTGGGGTGAGCGCCAGGTGGGTGGGGTCGCCGTTCAGTACTCGAACCAGGGGGCGGTTGTTCAGGATTCGCTCCACCTCAGTCATGACGGTGTTCAGGGTCTCGTCGTCGGGCGGCTGCTGCTCCATGATTGACAGCAATATCCGTCTGGTGGACCGGATCATGCGTTCCCATACGCCGCCTCGGTGGCTGGCCTGTGGGGGGTTGAAATGCCATCGTATGCCGTAGGCCACGGTTCGATCCTGCAGTTCGTCCCTGTTTATGTTCTTGTGCCCACGCTGCAATTCCCGGTGAGCGCCCACAAAGTTCGACCCATTATCTGAGTATATATCGGCCGGTACGCCACTTCGGTTGATAAATCTTTGCAAGGCCCGTAGAAACGAATCGGTCGTCATCGAATGTGCGACTTCTAGGTGTACCGCGCGTGACTTCATGCACGTCATGATACATCCGTATCGCTTTTCTAATCTTTTCCCGCACTTGATCCACAAGGGCCCGAAATAGTCCAACCCGGTGTCACTGAACGGCCACCAGCCCGTAGTTACCCTGCATTCTGGTAGTGGGGCCATGAGTTGTTTGCCTGCTGTGGCATTGCGTCTCCTGCATTGCCCACACCGTCGGATTACGCGTTTTACAGTCTCTCGTCCTCTCAACAACCAAAGACGCTTTCGGATGACGCTCGTCACGTGAATTTCCCCGGCATGTCCCTCCACGGCGTGGACGTGTTGAATCATTAGCTCTACTACAGGTTGTCTCGCAGGCAGCAGTATAGGATACTTTGTGTCGAAGTTCAGGTGGGCGTTGGTCGGCCTACCATCCACCCGCAGCAGTCCGTCGATGAGTTTGGGGTTTAAACGCTTTAGCTCGGCATTTGGAGATGGCATGTCTTTATTGGTCGGCCCAACTTCTTCCGCCCTCTTGAGTTCTCGGGCGAAAGCCTCGCGTTGTATCATTCTGAAAATATCGTACTCTGCCGCTTGTAGCTCATCGGGACCTATCGGGCCGACCCGTATCCGACCTGAGGGCCGTAGCCCTTTCATGACTAGTAAATTTCTCTTGAACCTGGTTAACCAAACTAGCAAACGGAACGTCTCCATCCAGGAAGAAAACCTGACCAGTCGCGATAGAATGGATGGCGCTTCGACGATGTTGGTTGCTATCACTACGCCTTTGATCTCCAGTTCCACTTCCGTAGGGGGTTTTAATTCGAACACGGGCCAGTCCTGTTTGGGCAATTGCAGGAAGTGCGGCCCTCTCGTCCACGTGTCCAGTTGCCTGAAGTTGTTTGCACCTCGGGAGCACAGGTCGGCCGGATTATCGCCAGACCTGACATGACTCCACTGGTGCGTGGCTGATTCATCGTGGATAATCGTGAGCCGGTTAGCAACGAAAGTACTAAACCGGCCCCGGACGTTGTTGATATAGTAAAGTACTATCGTTGAATCAGTCCAGAAGCTCACCGACCAAATGTAGAGATCGAAACATCTCTTCACAGCTTGCACCACCCTGACTGCCAACACGGCTGCGCTGAGTTCAAGGCGTGGGATTGAGACCGACTTCAGTGGAGCAACGCGGGCTTTGGCGAACAGGATCCTCGTGGTATATTGTCCATCTCCTGCGCACCATCATCCGTATACCACAGCTCCATAACCGACCTCGGATGCATCGGAAAAGGCATGAAGTTCTCCAGTCCGTGTCGTATGGCCAGGAGTCAGACATCGTGGGATTCTTATGTCCCCTAGTTTCTTTAAGGTGTTCAAAAATTCTTCCCAGTCCAGCCGGTCCCCTCGGTCCAGTGACTGGTCCCAATCAACTTTCTTACGGCACAGCCGCTGCAGCAAGATCTTTCCGGGTAGCAGCCATGGTGAGACGAAAGCGAGCGGGTCGAACAAACTTCAGACGGCAGATAGTATGCCACGACGGGTTATTGGCAGCTCGGGAACGTTTAGTTCGAAAACAAAATCGTCCGTTTCCGCGTCCTATTGTATCCCTAAGGTGCGCTCGATAGGAAGTGGAGAGCCGTCCAAATATCTTACCCTTTCGGCCTTTTCGTGATACGGGATGACCTTCAGCACTTCTGAAGCGTTCGACATCCATTTAGTTAGATGGAAGCCGTCCTCTTCCAGCAATCTCGTCAGACCCCTGAACTGCTCTAGAGCTGATTCCACATCATCGAATGACCCAAGGTAGTCGTCGACGTAGAAGCTCCTGTTGATGCTTTCTACCGCCGTCCGATGTACTAGATCGCCATGTTTGTTCGCTGATTCTCGGAGGGCGTAGTTGGCACAAAATGGTGACGATATGGCTCCGAAGGGGTGGACGGTCATCCTATAATTCACCCCTGCGTTGTCCCGGTCGCTCCCTTCCCACCACAGGAAACGCAAAGCATCTCGTTCTCCTACCGGAATCTTCACCTGATGGAACATTTCCCTAATGTCGGCAGACAAAGCCACTTTACCCACTCTGAAACGGCACAAAACATCGGTCAGTGGTGTGGTCCAGTCAGGCCCCTGTAGTAGGCGATCGTTTAACGACTTGCCCTGGAACTCGGCCGCACAGTCGAAAACCACCCGCAGTAGTTTGGGTTTCTTGGGGTTGATAACCGGATAGTGAGGCAGATACCAGATACCCCTTTTGCTGTCGGTGTTAACAGGCACCTTTTCAACGTAACCGAGGGCCTCGTTTCGCTTCATCAAATCCGCGTATCGTTCCCACAGATTCTGGTCTCGAATGAAGCGTTCTTTTAGTCGTAGTAATCGTTGGAGAACATAATTTCTGTTGTCAGTCCACGGGTCGACTGGTGTGCACCATGGGAGGGGAACCTCGAACTGTTTTTTGAGGCCTCTAATGCCTTGCCGCACCGTTTGTAGAGCGAAGTGATCCTCTTGAGACAACGTCGGTCTTTCTTCTCCAATGTCATGAAACTCCTTTTCATACAGCCGTTGCAGATGATACTCTATGCGGTCCGTTTCGGCGGATAAGTAATTCACAGAACCGCGTACCCCTACTGGACCGTATAACATCCATCCCAGAGCCGTGCGTACTGCATAAGATGCCTGGCGGTCGCCCACTCTCTGGTCAAGCACCCAATGCGCCTCTGGCACGTCGCAGCCGATGAGGAGATCCACTTCATCATCTTCCCAGTCTACAACGGTTACATCCTGCAGGTGGGGCCACCGAGTCAATATTGCGTTCACCGATCTTGGTGCTCACATGGGGAGATCCGCTAACGTGAATGCCTCCGTTGGTTCAATTTCCTCGTTAGTGTCTAGAGAGATGAGTTGCAGCCTTAATCTGCCGGCAGTCATTAATTGTGTTCCGCCCACTGTGCTCACTGCTAACGACGTCGCACCTTTAGCCAGTTGGTGTTTGTCGGCAAACCGCTAGTTCACTAAAGTGGTGTCGGATCCACTATTAACGAAAGCCGACGCCTTGACTATCCCAGTCGGAGTCACTGCTCCCACGGCCACTACGCCTAAACGTACCGGTTTACTGGCAGATTGCGAAGTTGAACAAATCACGCTGGGCTTGGCACTCGCCTCGGATATGGTTACTCTCGCCTGATGCAGCAGCCGATGGAGTCTGCCCGTGCAGCCCTCGTAACCACATCGATTCCTTGTCCTACAGGCTGCTGCCCGGTGCGTGGTGTTGAGACAGATGAAACATGCTCCTGCCATCCTCGCCATTCCCCACCGTTCGTCTATTGTGGCGTTGCCGAACTTGGGGCATTCTGGTAGTCCATGGCTAGTACCACAGGATCTGCAATTTGGTTTCGCCGTAGCATCTCGTGAAATGACGTGTGTAGTGGTCCAGGGCTGGTATTTTGGATGTTCCCGTACAGGGGTTTGGACTTGGCTAGTACTGGGCTTGTTTTCTCGGTTGCTGTCCTGGATGAGTCGGCCGAATCTGCTGTCAGCTATCTTCGTTTGCTTGTCCAAGTATTCGGTCAGGTCTTCGAAGTTGGCTTCTCTGTCGCTTCGGCTTATCCGTTCTGCTTCTTCCGCCCACCGACCCTGTAGTTCGGGAGAGAGGTGACGGACTATGCCTTCCAAAGTGTGCATGGCGTCTAGGTCAGCCCTGTAAACTAAATGGTCGAGGGCTATTGAGCAGTTCTGCATCTTAATCACCAGGTCGGCCATGGTGTAGACGTCGCCCTTGGTTCTCTTTGCCTCCACCATCACGCCCTCTATTAGGTTACAGGCTGCTTTGAAAGGTTGGCCAAACAAGTCCCTTAGAATCTTCCTTGCCCTTGTGAAGCCTTGTTCTGGGTCGAGCATGGTGCACCCGTCGATAGCTTCTCTTGCTCGGCCTCGGCAGTAGTGAGTAAGGTGGAGAAGCCTTTGCCCAGGGTCGGTTACCTTATTTTCAACGAACGTCTCGAACTGCTTGACAAACTTGCAGTATTGCTCAGCTCGCCCATCGAAAACCGTTAGCTCCACTCTAGGCAGATCGATCGATGGTGGTTTGTAGTCGGCGACCGGCGTGGGGTTCCCTACCCTATTGCACCCTAATCTATCGGAAGTGTCGAAGTCACTGGTCTCATGCTCTCGCTGTTTCTGTGTACACTTCTCTGCTTCCTGTGCCTGTAGTCTAGCCGACAGTAACTGTTGCTCTAGTTCTAGTATTCTCAGCTTATATAAATCGACATCCTTACGACCAATATTGTTCTCAATAACACATGAACTAGCACGGACAGGACTAGGCGATCTAGCATTAACTAAAGAATCATATGTACCCAAAACCTCCCCAGAGACTTGCCGTATTACTTCCTGTCTGGATTTGACTGCTTTTGATCCTTTTATTGGCATTTTGCGTGTTTTTTTCTCGTTCCAAATTGATCTATTGAGTATTGTAACAAACGTTTGAGCCATGCGTAGCCAAATTCGCAACGGATCCCGAAATCAATAGACGATTATCCGTGATATTCTACGATACTAGATTATTACATGAACAATGACATAAACAATATACAAACCTCAATAATACGATCACAAGGACTCAACAACGAGAAACCGAATAGCAGCGTGTGAGCAAACAGCACGTGCGTCACGCAGGTCCTGAACAAGGATGTGCCAAAGTATCGCTCTGGGCGCGAACAAACAACAATTGGACCAGAAAAACAACCAGTTCGTAAAGACAAGTCAATAGTGTAGGCAAGTGAGTGATGTTAGGAAAAACACTGAATCGCGAGGGAAATGGGGGGATTTTCCACGACTGGCTGTTACACTGGTTGCATAGAGTAGTTTGGGAGAATGCAAGGGGTAGGTGTTTCTTTGGCGGATTCCTGCCTTGGATGTTTAAGAAAGTTCAATTTTTTCAGCACCTCTCCTTTAGTGGGGTTTTGTCAAATGCTTTTTGAATGTTTTCTGTATGGCGAGTTATTAGCAATAGCTGTCTGCTTATGAATATACTCAGTGGCTATTTATGAGTCCGAAAATTGGAAATGCAGAGGGCATCCGTGCCGTTGTGCTTGTTTTCGTGGTCTGCTCTCACGGCATATCGCCCATTCCGTGTTAGCGGCCCTCAGCAAGGTAGTGCTGACTACGGTGTGAAGGGTCCTATTAGGACTGTTAATTACAATGTCGTGGTTAGAATTTAGTATTTCTTTTGAAACCTTTGAAGATATGCTGTCAATAATGTTACTCGTGGCAACCAAGTTACAGTCCGTGGTTACCATAGAGGGCTCGAGGAGCCAGTGGTGTAAAAATTCTGATGGCTCTGTCAACAGCTTCCTTTCGCGATTAGACTGATCTATTGTTTTGTTAGAGGCTGTCGATCTCGCCGTGTACGTCATCATAGATGTTCATCATTGAGAAGGAGCACGGCGTAGTGACTGGGAGAAGTACGGCTACACGTGGCAAAATCTTACTGGTCAGTCTGCTCCTTTGGGAATTGCCCACCGTGACCGTAGGCTCCGGATAATCCGCTAGTTTTGTCGATTATTTAGAGGCTGCAAAATGCCCAGGTACGGAACAGAGATGAATTTCTATAGGTAGTCAACTGGGATGATTACAAACAGGGTTGACCAGGTGGTCTCTGTACGGACCAAGGGGGATTATGGTTTAAGCCAAGAGGGAAAAGATAACCGAATAAGGTGATTTAGCCAAAAGTCGCTAAGTACTTTATGTACGGGCTCACATAGGGTGATTTTTGGTAGGTATAGATCTAGATTTCCTGGTAGAAGGGTCGTGTTAGATTTCGCAATAGTGAATTACGGACTCGCAGTGATGTGGCGCAGCCACTGCCATGGACAACTTGACGCTTCAGAGTAAATAGTTATTACTAGCAGGGGCGAGACAAAACCTGGCCTAAACAATAGAAAAAGGAAAAAACGAGAAAGCCTCATATATACGCCAAATTGACTTTGAACTTGCGAACTAACCGAACCCCGAAAATTGTATTGAAAGCTTTCATAGAGAGGGGCAACACTCGACAGTAGGATAATGCGTCACCCACATGATTGCTAGCATACAGGGGATCGGTGCAGACTTCGACAGGGCAATGGCCACATTTCATGAACACTGGACGGGAATTGCTGATCCCATCCATCTTGCGGTGCCAAGACTCGCCGACGACGTACGAACATCAACCGACTATGCAGTCCAGCTTCGTCGAACCACTAACGACAGTCATTGTCTTGAACGTACACATATAAGGGCATCACAAAGCCACCGAAAGGAGTTCTACAGTTGCAAAGCTTTCGGAACGCTGGTGCAGCCGCGTGGAGAGCTTTGGGTGAAGTCGACGGCGCAGGCCCCGGTAGTATCTTTCAAGTTTACGCATGACTGAGTCGAACCCTTCACGGTGTTCAAAACGTTGAGCCCCACCACTTGCTGTGCTGCTCGCGTCGGTGTAAACTTAGAAACCCAGACTCCAATCGTACACTGGAACCGGCTAAAACCCGCAGCACACAACCATGGGGCATTTAGCAGCAGGTACCCCAGTATTCAGCCCGTTTCTGGTGACATTGAATTGCGTACATGAGAGCTGAGGATAGCCCTTGAGCGGACCGCGGCTGCTTATCGCATTTCTGACAGTACATAATCCTGTCTCCTGTCCTTTTGCTTTCCTTGCGGGGTACTTTCGGATTTTTGATTTCCCTCGACGTCCCAGTCGTAGTCTTGTTTAGGCGGCATACCGTGCGATTTCCCACTTGTGCTTTCCTTAGTCCTCCCATTTTCGTTGTCAAAATGTCTGACGTCACCGGAGACGATGAGATAATGCCTATGCGCCGGACTGAAAGCTGACCAGAAGGAGACACGCCCGACCTCCATTCCGAGGGACCCTCCAGATGCCTTGGATATAGAAGGGCTTAGAACGAGGAATGCAGCCGTCGAAGCGGAGATAGCCGACCTAATACCTCAAGTAAAAATCTTCCTCGATATCATCTGCTAACTGGGCCATGGCGGTATCAGATAAACCAATTTTAGAAGCCGCGAAGAAATTGCTCACTTAGGCAGCCAACGATAAACAAGTAATTTTATGGGGCCGAGCTCTCTGAGGTGCAAATCCAACGCACCTGGCCCAAGAAATAATTAGAAGGCTCGGGGGAGCCACCTCCAAACCCTGCCAAATGCTCTTGGCTGACCTCTAAAAGGCACACACGTAAATCGGGTTTGCCCCTGGAATTGCCTTCGGAGGCACCGGAAAACAACTTAATCGGGCAAAAAGCAACGATTAGGAGGTCTTATACTTGGGTGCGTGGAGTAGCACTTGACAGACCATTGCACGCCCCTCAGGTGGCAAAGCCGCCGGTTGCTCCATCCGTAATAGCAGACCCCAAAATTGCTCGTGTCTCCAGTGGTCTGTCTAATTAGACTTGAAACCACAGGACAACCAAACTCTGGGGATCCCGGTGGGTCAGACTCCGCTGCGGACATTACTGTCTGCACAATTGTTCAGAGCCCCCTCTCAACCCAAATGGCCTACAGCTTGTTGCTGTTATTCCGATCGCGAGTAACGCGTAGCTAATTAAACGAATTTCAAAACCAGAACAATATTGATTCGTAGTTTCTACGGTACCTGATTAACAAGTTATACGCATAGTAATATGAACAAACCTCAACAGTACGGCCACAAAGTCTAGCGACGAAGACCAGAGTTCAACAAAGGTCAATGTCTGGTACCACCGTCAAGGCAGTCCAAGTCTGAACAAAAATTATGCCATTTCACGTGAGAAAAATATAAACAAATGTTGAAGTATAGTGATTGATGCATGTTGTACTTACTCGAGGGTCAATGAGATAAAGAGCAAAGTTTCAACAATACCAGTATGTGACAACGGCCAGGGAAGATTTCCACGCATGTATATATGCATATATATGATGGGTCTGGTGGATCTCTGCCTGGAAACCTATTTACAATTCAATGAAAAAATATACAAACAAATACGAGGCACACCGATGGGATCGCCGCTTTCAGGCCTGCTAGCAGATGCAGTCATGAAGCAATTTGAAGCCAAAGCGTTCGAAACAATCAGACCTCGTTTGTGGATCAGATACGTTGATGACACATTTGTAATACTAAAAAAGTCTGAACTAGATCGATTTCAACAACACCTGAACACGCTCATACCTGGAATAAAATTCACAATGAAAGGAGAATGCGACGCAAAACTGCCGCTTCTAAACATTCTGATCATGAAGCAAACAAACGGAAATCTAGAAACAACGGTCTATCGAAAACCAACGACAACCGACCGCATACTGAACTTCCAAAGCAACCACCCAACATG